>CM042834.1:82200037-83535221 GCA_023653725.1 Bungarus multicinctus
CATTAAAACATTAATAGCATCATTGACTGAGTTGAGTGGCCATAGAAATTTAACAAATAAATGAATAAAAATTAAAAACAATGAACACCTGACACCAAGTCAAACTTCTAATGTGCACTTTCCTATTCTTATCCCATCACTTCGGGGGAAAGCTGGGTCTTCAAAGCTTTATGAAAGGCTAGGAGGTCAGAGGCCCGCCTGTTCAGAGTGGGAGGGTGTTCCTTAGGGCAGGGTAGGGGCTGTCACAGAAAAGGCAGCCATCAGAAGGCAATATTTAGGGGAAGGGAATAGGACACTGGCTACCTAACTGACCTGGTATGAGGTGCAAATGTTCTTTGGGGCTTTGAGTAGAGCCTCAATGGCGCAATGGTTAGAGTGCAGTACTATAAACTACTTCTGCTGACAGCCAGCTGCTTGCAATTTGGCAGATCGAATCCCACCAGGCTCAAGGTTGACTCAGCTTTCCATCCTTCCGAGGTGGGTAAAATGAGGACCCAGATTATTGGGGGCAATATGCTGACTCTGTAAACCACCTAGAGCAGGCTTTAGAGCACTATAAAGCAGTATATAAGTCTAAGCGCTATTGGGGCTCCCTTGCCTTGCAGTTTAATACTTTGCTTGAATGACAGACCTTCAGACGAACAAGCTTCAGTTTACATATACTGTACCTGTTGATAATAATACACATTCTATTGCTTTTCTTCATGGGCTTGGTTCCGGTGGTCTAACATTCCTACAGTGAAGTTGCCAAATTGTCCATTGGATCTTCTGCCTCTCAGTGCTTTCCCTTTGGGTCCTACCTATCACAGATAGTTGTCCTTTATTAACAGCAGAATTAACAAGCTTCTTTCTCCATGATGGGAAGGATGCCAAAAGATGGCTGAGTGACCAAAGCATAAGTAATAACCACAGAGACTCAGCAAGAAATGGCAGCAATAGCATCACATTTATAAGCATCAGTTTTAATGACTGATCACTTATCACCTCTAAAAAAGCTTTAGTCGTAGTTTTGCTATAAAGAAAGAGGTGCCTACTGATTTCTCTAGCAATTGGTGATGCTTTCAGGAAACTCTTGGCTCATCACCAGTATGACATCTCCCCAAATCAATTTGCCATCATTCAGTTCTTGTTCCCTATAGATAGCTCATATTCACTTGAGATGCACAATACTTTACTAATGTGGCTCATCCTGTTTTTCAGTCTTTGTCTATCCAATTTCCTATGCTCTGTTTGCTTAGTCCACCTGCCTCCTGGATGTGACTCAATACGAGTGATTTGTCAGTCACTGCATATAAATAAATCACAGATACATTAAAATGGACTTTGTGTTTTCCCTTGTTTGGACCCCCATTTTGTCTTTCTCTTGCAGAACTCCAGAAAACACATGATCAAGAGAAGCTGTTCCTAACTGAATCCTACCAAAAAACTCAGGCATCTTTGCAGGTACCAGTTTCTCTGCTTCAGGGAAACTGAAAGCTCTAGATTCAGTACAGTGGGGATCAAAATGGCAGCAAAAAAGGCTATCCTTATTCCACCCCCTCACCATCCTAGCCCTAACACAGTAGCATGTATGAATATTCATCTATAAATTGCTACCAGTAATACTCAGTGACCAATCATTTGTTTAGTGACCTTTCAAAATTATGATGGTGCAGAACAGAGAGGTTTACCGCCTATCCTTGAGGTTGCAACCCTCGCAGTGTACCTACAATCACAAGATTGTGATTCAGGCATTCACTGACTCACACTTATGAGGCTCACAGCATCCTGCAGTCACCTGGTCGCCATTGGCAATCTTCACTGCTGGCTTCTGACAGCAAAGTCAGGAAGTTGCAAAGGGCAAACATGTGACATCACTGATACATGGTGGTGCAGCAGTTAGAATGCAGTATGCAGTTTACTTCTGCTGACTGCCGGCTGCCTGCAATTTGGCAGTTCGAATCTCACCAGGCTCAAGGTTGACACAGCCTTCCATCCTTCTAAAGTCAGTAAAATAAGGACCCAGATTGTTGGGGGCAAAATACTGACTCTCTAAACCGCTTATAGAGGGGCTCTAAAGCACTATGAAGCAGCACATAAGTCTAAGTGCTGTTGCTATCACGCTTAACGATTTTGAGAGATTCACCTAATGACCTCAACTGAAACTGCCAATGATAAGGTCAGCACAATCATGTGACAGCGCACTTCACAATCGCATGGCCTGGCTAGCTATTACATTTCCCAGCTGAAATTATTGTGGTTAACTAAGGACAGTATAGGTCTGGGTGCTTTCATGTGTGTAAGTATGATGTGAAGATTTGCATTTTTGGGATGATTTGGAAGGAGGGGTGGCACTGGTGCCTCATAAGTTTTGGTGCCCTAAGCCGTGCATTCCTGGCCATATAGGTAGCCCTTGCCTTACCAACTGCCTCAATTAGCAACTATTCAAAGTTATGATGATATAAAAAAAAACAGCTTTGCAACTAGTCTTTACATTTACATCCATTGCAGTAATCTTATGATCATGTGATTCTCATTTGGACATTTTGCAACCAATGTGCATTTACCCCTGTTGCATGTCCCATGGTTGTTACATGATCACCATTTGCTGCGCTTCCCAGCTCACTTCTGACAAGCAGAGTTAACACTGGAGAATACAGAAGTAACATTGTAAGTTGCAGTCTTGTGATGTATCAATTTTGAACTCTGTTTATAATGAAGTACATGGTTTGTACTCTTGAATGTATGACAGTTGAAAAATCTGTTGCTAAAAATTGAAATATGGTATCAGGAGGTTATCGTTAACAGCAGAACTGACAGACCTGACAAATCAGTTTGCTTAAATAACTGTATAAGCTGCTCCTGTATTATTAAATATATTACTTTTGAACCAGTCATCTCTCTGCCATGACAAAGAAAGGAGCCATTAAAGTTACCTGTTGATAATTACAAGACAGAGTTCAGTAAATCATAGTGAAGTATTATTTGTCGAATAATGATAAAAATGTCCTAAACTTTCATCTCTGTTTTGATCTGCATTGTTCTACCTGGTCCCTTCCCAATTATACTTTCGTACTTCTATAGGACACAATGTTGGGGGATATAAATTGGATCATTCTATTATATATTGTACTTGGAGGAATTGGGGACCGTGAAACTAGCTGTACTGTAGGTGTATAGTGGTAGAAAATTATTATTGCTATTCTGTTCTTGTTTGGAAACACCAACATCCTTATTAATGGCCTATGGCATCTTCCAGAGTCTTCTACTTATAATAAAGAAGAAACAGGGGAGGTCTTGTGATATCACAACAATGGATGGATGATGCTATAATATTACTGGTGGAGAAATGTCCAAAACCAGTAATATGCTAGTATAGCATTCCAACTGCTATGGCTTCTGTATCAGAAATGGCAAAAGGAAGTTTTGCCCCAAATCATTAACCTTTGAAGTTCTGATGAAATTAAAAATGAGGAAGCCAATGGTGAAATCAACTCATTCCAGCACTATGGCATTGAGTGTGGAGAGCAGGGAAAATCCAATGAAAGTCATAAAGTAAGAATAATCTGTTTTATCTTTCTGCTCCAGGAAACTATTGACAAGCTGACTTCCCAGCTGAAGGCCTTTCAGGAGAAAATGAAACGGGTAGAAGAGTCAATTCTGAGCAGAGATTATAAAAAGCACATTCAGGTGACTTTACCACTGTGCGGGATAGCTTGATCTGTTTATTTAAAGACAGTGAGCAAGAGAGTCTAAACAGCAGGGTCTTCTGAACATACCAAAATAAACCACAATAAAAAAGTTGGAGAAAGAATAGTTACATCCTTTTGCTTCAGCAGCCATTCTGTACTACCAGGTCAGAAGAGCAATTATTTTTCCCAGTTTCTATTGCTTAATGTTCCTATTGTTTAATGTGCTTAAAATTGTTTATAGATAGTCCTTGAATTATGACTAATTAATGTCATAAAAGCATAATGTCACATGATCACACCACTTGGCAACGGTAAACCGTGCAGTCCTTGTTGCTATTGTCATTAAGTGAAAATAGTGGGTTGTTAAGTAAATATTTTCTCTCAACTTCCTGCTAGTTTCCCACAAACAAACTCGACGTAGAAGTCAGCAGGAAGTTGCAAACCCCAGGTGGCTTGCAAACAGGACAGAGACTGGCAAGTGGCTACTGCTGAGTGGGAGAAGGAGAAAGGGAATGAAAGGGTGGCTGCAGATGGGGTGCAAATATACACAAGTGGCAAAGGACACACAGCGGAGCATGGTGGGGCTTGGGGTGACTGCTGCTGGGTAGGGGAGGGTGCACAAGTTTGTGCAGGTGACCAGAAAACAAGCACAAGCACACAGTCTCAGAGAGGGTACACAGGTGGGAGAGACTTACCCAAGAAACTTGCAGCTTTCTCTGCCAGCTACCACATGACTTAGCTCGTGGGAAGCCAGCAGGGAAAGTTGCAAATTGTAGTCACCTGATTGAACAATGCTGCAACCATTGTAAATGCAAGTCAGTTGTCCAGTTATTGCAATTATTGTCCACAGTGGTGTTGGGATGGCCAGAATTTCAAGAAACAATCATGATCACCATTAGTTCAGTGCCATCGTAACTTTAAACAGTTGCTGAATGAATGATCATTAAACAAGGACCCCTGCTCTTATTATGCTACCTGAGATTCAATTACTGTACTTTGTATGGCTCACAACAATCAAACAAGAAATTATACAATAAAACAAACAAAATAAAAAAGATGGCATGCATATTAAAGTGAGACGTCTCATCCTCTCTTGCCAAAGGCTTACAGTAGGTAAATGGGCATCATCTGGATCTTCGGCGGAATCTCATTCCAGAGGAATCGGCGGAATCTCATTCCACTGCAGACTTCCAGGATCCTTATAGAGGATATTGCTTAATAAAAGGAAACTGGAGTGTGTCAATTCTGCAGGATTGAATCAACAGGGCAGACACTGTGGGAAATAGCCAACCTCGCAAATAACCATGCTATGTAAGGCTTTCTAGGAAGCAACTAGCTCCTTGGATCACACCTGGAAGCAAACTGGCAACCAGTGTAGCTCGCAGAACACAGGTGTCACATGGACCAACCAAGGCATGCCCATTCCTGCTTTGGACTAGTTGAAGCTTAATGCCCTTTTTTGCTAGCTATTTTGGCAACTTATATTGGGGGGGGGAGGGGAGAACAGAGCCGCTACAAACAAATAAATGCATTTCTCTCTTTTTTAAAATAAAAATCTTTATTTTAAAAGGACTATGGGACCCCCAGCCAGTTCTGGGAGCAAGAACTAGAGAGTCTACATTTTGTCATTGAGATGAAGAATGAACGCATCCACAGCTTGGACAAGAAGCTGCTGAACCTGGAAATAGTGGTGGGTTACTTGTATGAATTCTAAATGTAACTGAAAAGACTAATAAAAGAGCTATATTGTGCTTCAAAAGAGAGAGTAAGAATCTCCTGTTCCCATTTTGTGCCACTGGATACTCTGGAATGAAAAGATAGGAATATAGGTAACTGCCTTATTCTAAGGGTCCTTCCAAATGACCAATTTTTTTCATGGCCCAAATCATCTAATCTCACTATTAAAATGAAGGATGGCTTGTGAAGGCTCTTTTAGGAAACTTTGATGCAACCGGAACTGGTATTTTCACATGTTTATGAATATGCAGTGTTTCCAGAGAATGGACAGTCCAGTTGAGAAAGTCCAGAAGTATTTCACAAGAAGAGTTCTCCATTCCTCTACTCATTGCAGACTACCTTATGCCACCATATGTTAAACTCTAGACCTAGAAAACCTGGAACTATGCTGCTTTGGTCTGATCTAAATATAATATATAAAATCATACATTGCAATGTCCTACCTGTAAATGAACACTTCAGCTTCAATCATAACAATACAAGAGCACACAATAGATACCAACTCAAGGTTAACCGCACCAAACTTGATTGCAGGAAATACGACTTCAGCAACAGAGTGGTCAATGTTTGGAATACTCTACCTGACTCTATGGTTTCTTCCCCAAACCCCATAAACTTTAACCTTAGACTGTTTACTATTGACTTTACTAAGAAGCCTGTAAGGGGCATGCATAAGCGCACCAATCGTGCCTACCGTCCCTGTCCTATTGTTTTTTTTTAATTTTTCTTATATGTATCCATTTCATGTATTCATAACTACGTTTATACTTATACTGGTTATCTTGTAAGCGATTGACAAATCAAATCAAAACAAATCGAATTTTCCCTTCCTGGTCATTAGATAAGCAAAGAAATATCTCAGCCAATCAGTAGTCATCTACCAACCTATTAAAGGAAGCCTTATAATCCTACCCCTCTGATTTGTGAGGAACTACAACAAAGCCCTTCCTTCTATTCTCCAGAATGAGCAAGAAACCACAAGCCTTTTATCAACTTGCTCTTTGCAAGACAAGGCTGTGATTCACTTCCACTTTGGCAGTGTTTCTATTTTGCACAAAACCTCCCAAGTGCAATAGTAAGGAAGAGGTGACAGGCTAAGCATCTAGTGATTATGTTGACAGATCCTTAGGGGACTCAGTTCTCCTTGTGAGCAGATCCATGTAGAATTCAAGGTCAGATCACTGATAATATTGAATATGTTTTATTTATACTGTAAGGATTCTTGAGGGTTATGGATAGGCATTTTTCAGCCTTAATTGGAGCTGTTGGGAATTGGAACCTTTGACCTTCCCTGAAAATCATGTGCTTTTTCATAAAATTACATGCTAACATTTCGAGTTGTAATCCAAGATTTTTGGGAGGTGCATTTGGGCTTGAAAAATACTTTACAACCAATATGTTCTTCCATTTCCTTCAAAGAGCAAGTGATTCCCAATTCTTGACAGATATGAATGGAGAGACCAAGATTTTATTAATGCACTTATAAATCTACAGTTTTTAGGATGAAAATGTGTTTAGGATGATCACATTCCTGTATAAAGTTCCGTGGCTTGCTGCTTGCCTTTATGTGACTGTGAACTTCTTGCATGCTATACCTTTGTTGTATCTGAGGTTTGTCACCCTTCTGATCCTCTTTTAGATGGAGTCAAACTTGCTACTTGAAGAGAAAATTAAAATTCTACAACAGGAAAATGAAGATCTCCAAGTACGGATGCAGAACCACATGACAGTGACAAGGTGGTGTCTTCACTACAGTAACAATCCTTAAAAGATTTTATTCTGTTTTATTTATTATATTTTTATCTCACCTATATTACTTTATAAGTAACTCAAGGAGCAGAAGAACTATTTTCTACAGAACAAGAAAACTATGAGTTGGGTGGAGTCCAGAAGGAGTATTTGACCCAAAGTCACCCAGTCAGCTTTTATGCCTAGGGCAGAACTAGAATTCAGTCACCTTGGTTTTATCCTGGGGCTTTAAGCGCTAGATCCAAACTAGATCCCATTCAAAGATGATTGCTGCTTGATCAGTTTTCCGTGTCAGTGTAATCTGATGACTATGGGAAATGTTTTTATTCCCCAAAGTCTTACAGCTACTGCACTTAGTAGCATTACAAACATGTAAAGAACTACTAAATTGGGCAGTTTTTTTAAAAAAAGATGTTTATTTTCAACAATATATTACGTATGCTTTTCTCCCCAGTCAGTAATTTCTCCTAGTAGAGCTGGTGCATGTTTTGTGGCTTCCATATGTTTTTAAACTGCAACCTTCCATTATTCCTCCCAACTAATAGACTAACTGGGCTCATACCACACACTAAGCCATAATGGCATTACTCTAGCTTTGTCTTAAAAGCCACTAGGGTTTGGAAATCATGGTTTATGACTTATAATGATGTGTTCAAGAAATTATGATCAAGGAAATCATGGCTTAGCATCTTGGGCAGACTCAGGCTACAGCTGATGACAATTAAGAGTTCAGTAACATTTGAAGAGCCACAAATAAGAACAGACTCTATAGGACTTTCTGACTCTGGAATTAACTGGGCGTGTCATTTTTGAGGCCTCAAAGATCTTCCTCCAGAGAGTGAGACATGTATTTTGGGGACAATGCAGAATACCAGCCATTTTAAGGGGTAAATTGGGCGTCTTAAATATCTTCAAGGAATCAAGAACCCATTGTGGTAATCCCCAACCCTTCACTAATGCAGAAAACAAAACAAATTATTAGATCCAATGAGAAAGGCTTTGAAAGCCATAAAAGCTT
Organism: Bungarus multicinctus; assembly: GCA_023653725.1. Lineage (NCBI taxonomy): Eukaryota > Metazoa > Chordata > Lepidosauria > Squamata > Elapidae > Bungarus > Bungarus multicinctus. The sequence goes on from CM042834.1 coordinate 82,208,213, forward strand.
CAAAGCCTTTCTAATTGGAAAGTCTTTAAATGTAGTCACTAAGTTGTGCAAGTTTTACACCTGGTTTATATAGAAGAAGTGGCAAATCCTTGGAATGAAAACTTATGCATATTTCTTCCTTCCTTTCTGTACAATGTAGTCTAAGAATTGTAATTCTTACCATGCTTTAATAGGCAGCTGTCTGAGGAGCTTCTGACCATTCGTGATGCCCTGGAGAAGGAGACCCAGCTGAGGGAGCAAGGTCACCGAGAGAAAGAGGAGCTCTTGTACAGGGTGCTTCATGGCGATTCAGGCCACCCCTTTGCTATCTCTACTGAGACCTCACTCATTGCCACATAGCACTTTGAGAGGCCAAAGACACTGACGTGGTATAAAAACCAGAAAAGAAGGGAAGGAGACCACAATGTGACTGTTTCATCATTGCATTCTACTCCAGAGGTGTTCAGATATTTTTTTTTAATCCCATGGACTAAGGTGGTCTTCAAGGGACATGCTGCAGGTCACACTCCTCCCCTACAAATGAGGGCCAACTTAAGAAATGGGAGTAGAGATAACATTCACATTAAATGAATTAAATAATAATTCCCTGATTATTTAAGAATTTTCCATTTCTGCCACATTAATAATTGCAATGTATTGGTGTAGAGGGGATCATGCCGAAGGCTGGCAAGGGAGGGCTTGGGTCCAGGTTGTACATCTCTGTGCTGGCCCTGGTGTTATTCCATGGCCTAAGGACAATTCTTATTGGGATTTTCTCTTATGCCCTTATTCTTTGAAATCTTGAAGAATGGGATTTTTGCATGTTCCTTTCAATTTCAGTGCTAGTCAGGGAGTTCATCCTTCAGATATTTTGTGGTATTCAGGAGTCAGATCAGGTCTTCTTCTCCCAAGAAGTAGCAGAATTAACTACCTCATATAATAGACCATGTGAGGGGGTAAAAAAAAATAGAGAAGAAGGAATAGGAGCTACAAATAAAGTACACTTCACAAAGTCATACATCTGTGAGATACTAGATACTAAATGAAAGGTTTACATTTGATTTCAGCCAATGGAACTAGAGCTATACCAAAATTCTAAAGCAGTTGCTTTAGAGCTAATGCTTTGTAAATTTGAACAGATTTATAACTAAGTTTCTTTCTCCATTGCATCTTTCTCCTGTTGTGTCTCTCCATGACATTTCTTTTATCTTGTGCCTAGCTCATGTGTGACTCAAAAGCTTAAGTCATCCTTAGCTGTGCTTGGATTAAAGTAGTACAATATTTTCACCTTGTTCCAGTCTGGTCAAGTATGACCTTTCTCATCTAGTAAAATCGGGACTATATGAGTAGTGCCTTAAAACTAGGACAATTGTAGGATTGTCACCATAGACTTAGGATACAAATTACCAGTGGGGCAACAACTTTATGATTTTTCTACTGATTTATGGATGGTTGGATAGCACTTAACACAATAATGGAAAAAGACCTTAAGGAAGCGGTTCTTAACCTGGGGTGACTGCATTCTCAGGAAATGTGAGATGTAGTTTCAGGAGGAATGACAAAGAGTGACTTGAGTCCCTTAGTGACAGGTCACAAGTCATAATTACTTTTTTTAGGGGGTGCAAATATTAATCAAACATTTTCTGGGGGCATGGGGCATAAAAAAGTTTGCCAACCACTGCTTTAAGGGAAGATGTTGAAGTTTTTCCTGCCACATGGGGCTGCTTATCCTTGATCACTTTTCATCTCGCTAAGAAAAGGTTTAAAAATTACTCAATTATGTGAGCTTGATTGTTCTGGGTCTCCCCATTTTCTCCGTTGTTAGAATTATGACCAGTCCCTGCCAACATCCTCTTATCTAATTTTCTAGAATCTGGATAAAATACCTGGTTCTCACAGATTTGGAAGTCAACAACAAAAAGCATCATTTTAATTCATTTGCTTCCCGAATCAAACTCTTTTGTCTTGTTTGACAGGGTTTCTCTTTGCTGGTTCAAAATTTTGAGAATGGTATATTAGAGTGGTTCTCAAAAATTGAACAGAGATCGAAATTCCTATTGTATGATTGTTTTGTAAAGCTGATAAATGACAATGCCCTCTACTGATTGTAGGGTGGTGCTACAAGTTATATAAAAAAGTAATTGTCAAATTGGAAGTACTACTATAGACATGTAATAATTTAAATTCAAAGACATTGGATGTTAAAATGTATTGTTCTAATGAAGAGATTAAATTGTGGTTCTAGTGCAATGTAGACACTGAATGAAGTGAATAAATATTGATATTTAGCATTGCAATATATTCAAGGAAAGCTGATATAGTTTTATCTGGAAAAAATATTAGATTTAATTAACTTCTGAACTATTCTCTAGCTAAATGCAATGATCTGTGTGACCCTCTCCAACATATAATAATTTCTATCCAACCGAACTAGATGTTCAGGGCAAAACTGTTCCCAGGTAATGTTTCCACTCTATTCTGCCCTGGTTAGACCACATGTGGAATATCACATCCAGTTGTGATATTGCAGTTCAAAAAGGATATCAAACTGGCGCAGGTTCAGTGGAGGGTGACCAAGATGGAGAACAGTTAAAGAATCTTGGTGTATTTAGCCTACATAAGGGAGGGGATATATGACAGCAGCTTTCAAATATTTGAAGAGCTATCACATAGAAGAAAGAATGGATGTATTCTCTATTGCCTAATAGTATAGAACCAATGGATTAAAACTACAAGGCAGTAGATTCAGGCTAGATAGTAGGAATATCTTTCTGACTGATATCCTTCAGTAGAATAGGCGGCTACATGAAGTGATGAGTTCTACCTCACCAAATCGTTGATTAGCTGTCAGAGATGCTCTAGTTCACAGATGTCACACTCACGGTGTCACATTACTGTCACATGATGTTTCATGACAATTTTTTCCCTTCGCAGAACTGGGGTGGCCTGCACATGATGCATCTGGCCCCATGAGCTGCCAGTTTGACACCCCTGCTCTAGTCTAATGGATCCTGTATCAGCAGGAACTAGATGACCAAGCTGTACTATGATTCTAGGGAAACTCCATAAAAGCCCTTTTTATTCAACACCAGCACTTAGGCAATAACTGATTAAAAATTTCCTGGGCAACATCACTCTGTCCATTATTATGATTGGTTCTCTTGACTTACCATATTGGCCAAGCCTAGTTCTCAAGAAATGAGTTTTATAGGAACATCTACTATGTTTTTCAGAATGAAAGATTTATACAGACTTATGTACCATGGCACTACATTATGCCAACAGACAATGGATAAATGTTATCCTATTAATATTGAAGCCCAACGGAACCTAGGATTGTAGCTTGTAGGACCAAGTCATATACCTGGGTTCTGAAATAAGGTAATGAAAGAATAGCTTAATGAAAAAACAGCAGGTGGGAAGTCATCCCCAGTGCAACAGACACACCTTTGGCCCCAATGATACACTTTTGTCAATTCCATTTACAACCGTAAACTCTTTATTTTCATGATCTTGAAAATCTGGTACAGGAGAGGTATTTGGTTTTGATTCTTTGCTTGTTATAAGATGTTAAAATTAGGAATTATTTGCAGGGAGAAAGTTTCATATTATTGCAAGTATGAATCACTGTGACATGAGTAATATTTGAAATGATCATCATAGTTCCAATGCTTACAAAAACTAGTAATAGTTCAGATTACAGGAAATATGTATTTATTTAATCTCATCTTTATTATTTTGATGAGTAATTTATAAAGATTCACTCTGGATAGTGAGATAGATGACATATAAATTTAATAAATAACTAACTCAAGGCAACAAACATACCTAATACTCCTTTCTCCTGATATTTTCTCCACAACTCCACAAGGTAAATTGGTATAACAGAGAGTGACATCCAGCTGACTTACATGCCTAAGGTGGGACCAGAACTCTCAGTCTCTTGGTTTTTAGCCTGATACTATAATCACTAGACCCAACTGGCTAGCTAGAATCACTAGATCTGAAATACTTAATTCCAGATAAATCACAGATGGCAACAAAACAATTATACTTTATCTCCTTACTGCCATCTACTGCCAGAGTTATTAGCTCAGTTCTCATAGTTTTCATTATTTCCAGCAGTAGCTATTCACTCATACAATTGTGCATTTAGAAAACCACTTTATTAGCAAGTACATTATCTGACTTTACTGCCTGTTCTGTATTTCAACTGGAGATCCTTCCATTTACAGTACTACTAGTTACAGAACTGAAGTTTTAATAATAACAAATGGAAGTCTTATTCCTGGACTAATTCAGAAAAAGGCACAAATCAGCCACTACTGTTTTTCCTTATTTTTTTGTACAGAAAACCAATGAATAATTTTTTTAATGAAAAAATTATATTTAAACAAGTATTTGCATTTTTAAATGTATATTCTCAAAAAGTTCTTTGGGCTTTTCCCTGAAATGCCTTAACAGATGCCGTAAGATATGCTACTTAGAAATGGTGGAGACAAATGATACAATATCAGAAATATTCACAACATTTACTGACGTTATTTTAAAATGCTATTTTATAGATGCCTATTTTTCTTGCTGTGTGAATTTTTTTCTGTCAACACATTTTTTTTTATTAAAGCACTTCAGAAATAATACTGTGATGTTTATGATTAAAAATATGAGGAAGGTGGTATTTGCATATTGGTGCAGTTAAAAGTGAGGGCTAGGCTTGGTCTGGCCTACAACTGGTAATGGTCCTTTCCTTGAGGTGCAACCATTTAGTAATGACAATACCTTCTGTTCAGTAATAAAATAATATTTCTGTCCATTTCCTAAAAGAGACCCTCCTTAATGCAAATTCCAAAATCATAAAAAGTAGATATCATGAAAATAAAATAAATATCTTCTATTATGAAAAGGAGTTGAGAAAGTGTTTCCAGAAACAGGAGTTTACTGTTTGGATGAGCTATATATAGCCAGCAAACTCTCTTATCCCTATTATTATCCCTACTATTGCTTTTCTTTGTGTTTGAAATTTGCACAAGCTGTCTTGTTATTGTTATTATGAAAGACAGAACAATGAATTGAAAAATATAACTGAAGGCTTACATAAGACTATAGATAAAACAAATGTGGATCATTGACAATGTAATTCTTTTCCTACTCTTATTGCTGCTACCTATAAGAAAAGGAAATTATTTAAGGGTAGGCTAACCAGCCAGCAAAACGAGTCATTGCTTATCATTGTTTTATTTTACTTTTTTAGCCATTCTGAGAAAACAGCCCCATCATTATTCATGGATCATGGTAGCCTTTTGTTCATTTTTCAAAGAGAGTAATGCCACAGATCACCCGTAGACCAAAGGTTTGGAAAAATCGTTCTGCAAGACAAACTCACCTCACCACCTACTGTACCTCCTGTCCTAGTAGCCCCAAGTGAAAACAAGAGCAATTTTTGGCTCTCCAAAAACAGCCCAAGGGACACTGCAATTGTTTCTGGTCTGAAAGGATGCTGTTAAAGGGTTGCTTGTGATTTAGGGCTGAGGAGGTTTGGAAAAAGTAGAAACCAAAGACAAATATGTCTCCTTTTCTCCAACACTTTGGCCATTATAGATTCAAATTAGGATGATGTTCATGGCACTGTGATTTGACCTCCACCATTTTGGTAATGTGCAGTCTTCCAACCAGCAAGCAAGCCAAAGTCCAGAGATCTGCAAATTCAAGCAAGAGTCCTTTTTGCCTAAAGCTTAGAGATGACAAGTGTAACAAAATAAAGGCATGGCACAGGTCAAGACTAGGAGTCTGACAAACATAACAAATCCCTCCCCCCGCCCCCCCCCACCCCCCCCCCAAAAAAAACAAGACAAGAGGCACAATATCGTGGAACATGATATTCAAAGTACCACAGTAAGCATGGCAGACATGACATGAAATTCAGAGTACCAAGGTAAGCATGGCATAATTTGAGACCTGAAAAATTTTCCCATTTTTTTTTTTCAGGAAGGGAGGCCAATCAAGAAGCCAGGCTGAACCACTTCCCAGAAGCACAGATCAGCTATGTAGCTCATAGGAGTCTATTCTTCTGTCTGCCTGCTTTCTTGGCTGGTCTGACTTGTGTATCTGATTCTGTATCTTTAAAACATGCCTCTGCTTGGGACTGGGTGGGTAAACCTCAGAATCTGAAAGGTTTGTTAGTAGGTTCAGGCAAAGATTCCTGCAGGCTTACCAGACCTGCCTAAGCAAGAATGGAGTCATTGGTTTCAACACCGCTACATCACCTTCTGTAGTGTAGCTTACAAAATATACTGTATTTGAGATTCTAGTAACTTTGGTTCCCCTTTATCTTGTTTAGCACAAACAGTTCTGTTCTTTCAGTTGTTAGCTTGTTTCTGTTGTTTCTATAGCTGTTTCTTTTAACAATTGTTGGATTGTTATTATCCAATCCCTATATGCAGGTTGTGGGAACACCAGAGTTTAAAAATACTTGGTTAGTTTATGGATTAATTTGTCCTTTGCCACTCTGCTGCAGCCTTCATCTAGTGCAAGGGTCTTCAAACTTGGCAAATTTAAGACTTGTAGACTTCAACTGCCAGAATTCCTGAGCTAACATGACTGGAGGAGGAATTCTGGGAGTTGAAGCCCACAAGTCTTAAAGCTGTCAAGTTCGAAGACCCCTGCTCTTGTTGATATGAATGATTAATTAATTATATGTTGTTCTAATTTTCTTCCAAGTCAGTTTTTGATTCTTGGTAACTGCCTGGACTAGCCCCTTTGTTGGCAAGGTGGGGGAAAGATAGCTTGCTCTTGCCGCCTTCCTCGGGTTGAGAGAAGGACCTTCTTAAAGTCACAAAGATGTGAGATTTGTGCTTAGGTGGGACTTGAATTCATTGACTTCAGGTTTCTAGCCTAATGCCTTAATTTCTACACTAAACTGACTTTCATTTCTGTTACCTATTGAGAAATAGAAGTAAATGGATAACATTGAAAGCATTGTTATGAAATAAGCCATTTCACACCATGGTTTCTTGAGAGTCATTTTTTAAAAGTGACATTTGAATCTGTGCTGTTTATTAAATGAGTTGTTTTCTCTAGAGATGAATCTTGGTTCTTCTTCTTCTCTGTGCTGTGACAAATTCCATAGCCAAAGTAAATGAGAAAACCTGCAACACATAGGACAGCAGCATCACTCTTTTCCTTTCAAAATGTAAAATAAATAGAATAATCACAACACAAATACCCGTATAAAATAACATTTATAGTAATATAGTCTATGGTTGACTTTGTAAATAAAACACTTGTTATCAAGATTATGAAAGTTAATACCTCATCCCTGAGTCATAATTTATTTTACCTACAATTGACCAAAATCAACATAACGGTAAGCCAAAATGTGCCTTAGTTGCTTTCAACTCCAGCCAGTTGTGGTTTGTCCAGTAAACCAAGGTTAAACAATGGTTCACAACTCACTAAATCAAAATCCCAAACCAAACCATAGCAGCACAATAAGTAAATGAACTATATTTCTTGTGGTGCTATGGGCTAGTAGTGTCCTTATTTTTTATGAGTTGTATGTGATTTGGATCTGATTACACTGCACAGGCTCTTGATGGCCTGTACATCTCATTGTTCTGACGGGGTACAAACAATTTAATTGAAAAGCATCGGTGATACCCCAGTCAGATGCATTAACCAATGTTTAACCTGCCCTATAGCCCCAGAAACAAAAAAACAGAAGAGGTTATTTAGATAATAGAATCCATCTCCCTGCTCAATGCAGAAATCCATATTCAAGCATCTCAGACAAATGGCAGTTTAGCCTCCATTTGGACACATTCAGTGAAGGAGAATCAACCACTCTTCTGGGTAACTGACTCCACTGTCAAATAGCTCTGTGTAACCCCGAGGAAAAGAAAGAGCTGCAACCAAGTTAAGGGTGAGATAAGCAGGAATGGAATTTGAAAAAGTCTCAGAATTGCCCTCCCTCATTCCACAATCCTTTCTTCTGTCAAATAATAAGCCATAATTATAATTTAGTAACTCTAGTGAGATAATAATCAAGAACTTTGCTTTATCGGTATTCAAGGGACACAGATGGACAAATCATGATTGATTTGAAGCCTATTGAGTACATCTCTGCACTTACCAATAAGCAACCATACTGAGAACAGAACCCAGGTCTCGTAGCTCAGTTGAGCCATCAGAAAACTATTGACGAAGATACTGAAGATGGGTAGGAATGGCAGGCATGGTACCTAAATTAACACACATATATTTAGGCATTCAACTTTAATAAAAGTGTGGCCTTCTATAGGCTTCATATGACATATCAACATTCCTTTTAGGATTCCCAGACTCTGAAAGGATGAAAAATGGGTGAAGTCAAAATTGTCGGATCTTTTTCTGCAGTATGAGAGGGTGATTAATGGGTGTTTTAAGCTTTGCACAAACTTAAAATATCCAATGTATTTCTTAAAATCTATGCAAACTCACAAAAAAATCAGGTACTTTTCCCAGGTTGATGGATTTTAATGAAATAAATAGAAGTGTACCTTTTTATAGTTAACTATTTCACCCTTCAAATTTTCCTTGGTTTCTGCTCAAAAACAAAAAAAAAATTATCACCTCCTATGATGATTTTCTTTTCTACTTCTTGTCCTTTTAATCATTAAGAGCTAAATGGCGGGGGGGGGAATCATAATGGTCTTTGTTGTTGAAGAAAAAAAATCTTTATGAGAATGACTTCGCTATATTATTATAAAATAAAAATAATAGAAGGAAAAAATAAGGGGATCGCGCTGCCGATATTTGCAAGCGGTAGCGCGCTCCGACCCTCCCCACACGCCCTGCAGTCCTGGCTGTCCGGAGCCTCAGGCCCTGAATACCCGGCTGTTGCTGTGCAATGCCAGGTCCGTGGTTAATAAGGCTCCCCTGATTTGTGATCTGGTACAGGAGGAGGCCGCGGACCTGGTAGGTATTACCGAAACCTGGTTGGGCCCAGAGGGTGGCGTCCTTCTGGTTGAGATGTGCCCACCAGGTTTTCTTGCATTTCACCAGCCTAGGTCTCAGGGAAGGGGTGGTGGGGTGGCGGTGCTTATTAAAGAGGTACTTTGTCCTAGGGAGGCCACTGTCCCTCAGACGGCTGGCTGTGAATCTCTTTTTGTGAAGTGGGGACAAGGGGTTCAGATGGGCCTTTTGATGGCGTACCTGGCTCCCTGCCACGTCTCATCGGCCCTGCCCGGACTCCTTGAGGTGATAGCCGGGCTGGCGGTTGAGACCCCTAGGCTTTTGGTCATGGGGGATTTCAATCTGCCATCGTCCGGTGAAACCTCGGGGTTGGTCCGGGAGTTCTTGGCTTCCATGACGGCCATGGACCTGACCCAGTTAGTTTCTGCTCCCACTCACATAGGAGGACACGTGCTGGACCTGCTTTTTGTCTCTGGGCAGTGGTTGAGTGACTGTAATTTTGGGGATTTAGTAATTACACCCTTGTCATGGACAGATCATTCCCTTCTTAGACTGGACTTCTGTTCCGCCACCCCCCACCGCAGGGAGGCGGAATCACGTAGATTGTTCCGCCCCAGGCGCCTGATGGACCCGAAGCGGTTCCAGAGGGAGCTTGGGCCATTTCCTGAGTCTCTGGCTCACAACTCGCCTGGAGACCTGGTAGCCACCTGGGATAGGTTGGCTGCCGGGGCTCTGGATCGAGTTGCGCCTCTGCGACCTCTGACCCGGCACAGATCCTACTTGGCTCCGTGGTATACGGAGGAGCTACGGGAGATGAAGTGCCGGAAAAGACGTCTAAAGAGCATTTGGAGGGCGAGCCGTTCTGAGTCTGACCGAACACAGGTAAGATCTTATATTAAGACTTACCTTGTGGCGATAGAGGCGGCGAAATATTAGTATTTCTCCGCCCTTATTGCATCGGCAGAAAATCGGCCTGCTGCCCTGTTTAGAGTGACCCGCTCTCTGCTTGAACCGGGAGCGCGGGATAACCTCTTGCAGGGCAGGGTAGAGGAGTTTTCCGGATTTCTGCACGACAAAATCGCTCAGATTCGGGATGGGCTGGACTCCAATTGGATGGTCCCGGGGGAGGTGTCCGGGACAGGTCTTGTGAGTGTTATCTGGGGGGAGTTTGACCCTGTGACCACTGAGGGCATGGACAGATTGCTGGGGGGTCTGAATGCCACCACCTGTTTATTGGATCTGTGCCCTTCCTGGTTGGTTTCGGCCGCCAGGGAGACGATACGAGGCTGGCTCCAGGGGATTACCAACGCTTCCTTGAGAGAGGGGTCGCTCCCTACCGCCCTAAAGACGGCGGTGGTGCGGCCCCTCCTCAAGAAGCCTTCCCTGGACCCAGCTGTTTTAAACAACTATCGTCTAGTCTCCAACCTTCCTTTCATAGCGAAGGTTGTTGAGAGTGTGGTGGCACGTCAGCTCCCTCAGTATCTGGAGGAAGCGACTTACCTCGATTCGTTCCAATCGGGTTTCAGGCCTGGGCATAGTACCGAAACAGCATTGGTCGCGTTGGTTGATGATCTCTGGAGGGCCTGTGACAGAGGGTTTTCCTCTGTCCTGGTCCTATTAGATCTCTCGGCGGCTTTTGATACTATCGACCATAGTATCCTATTGCGACGGTTGGAGGGTCTGGGGATTGGGGGAACTGTCCTTCGATGGTTCTCCTCCTTCCTCTCCGACCGTTCGCAATTTGTGTTGGTGGGAGGGGAGAGGTCCACCTCTAGGCCCCCGGTTTGTGGGGTGCCTCAGGGGTCGGTCCTCTCCCCTCTCTTGTTCAACATTTATGTGAAGCCGCTGGGCGAGATCATCCGTGGTCTTGGGATGTGGTGTCACCTGTACGCAGATGACACCCAACTGTACATCTCCACCCCAGACCACCCCAACGATGCTGTGGAGGCTATGTCCCGGTGCCTGGAGGCCGTGCGGGACTGGATGGGCGGGAACAGGCTCCGGCTCAACCCATCCAAGACCGAGTGGCTGTGGTTCCCGGCGCCCCGATATAGCCAGCTGTCACCTTCGCTGGCTATTGGGGGGGAAATTTTGCCCCCCACAGAGAGGGCTCGCAATCTGGGCGTCCTCCTGGATGTACGGCTGTCGCTAGAACATCATATTGCGGTCGTCTCCAGGGGGGCGTTTTACCAGGTCCGCCGGATTTACCAGTTGCGGCCCTTTCTGGATCGGGACGCCCTGCGCACGGTCACTCACGCCCTTGTCACCTCTCGCCTGGATTATTGTAATGCTCTCTACATGGGGCTCCCTGTGGGGAGCACCCGGAGACTCCAACTGGTGCAAAATGCGGCCGCGCGGGTGATTATGGGGGCGTCATGTAGCTCCCATGTGACGCCTCTCCTGCGCGAGCTGCATTGGTTGCCGGTGGCTTTCCGGGTTCGCTTTAAGGTTCTAGTTTTGACCTTTAAGGCGATCCATGGCATTGGGCCAGGTTATCTGCAGGACCGCATTCTGCCGGTGATCTCCAGCAGACCGGTGCGTTCTCACAGGGAGGGCCTTCTCCGGGTGCCGTCGGCCTCTATGTGTCATCTGGCGGCCCCCAGGAGTAGGGCCTTCTCTGTGGGGGCCCCTGCCCTCTGGAATACTCTGCCACCTGAGTTACGCACCAGCACGGACCTGAGGGCCTTCAGGCGCGCGTTGAAGACCTGGCTCTTTGAGCAGGCTGGCCTGGGCTGAGATAGTTTTAATTGTCTCCTTAATTTGGTTTTAACTTGGGTTTTTAATTTAGGGGGGAGGGTTGTTTTAATCTAAACAGCCACTATTTAATTTCTTTTTAACTTTTGTATTGTTCGGGGTTTGATTTGGCTGTATACCGCCCTGAGTCCCTAGGGAGAAGGGCGGTATATAAATGTTAATAATAAATAAATAAATAAATAAATAAACAAACAAACAAACAAACAAACAAATAAATAAAATAAATAAAATAAAGGGAAAGAGTGTGCCTGCCAATTTTTTGAGTTTGTTCCTGACATGCTATATGAAGTTTATCACCTCATCATAGGACGTGACACTTTTTTTTTTGTTTCTGAGGAGAAACCAGGGGAAATCTATTTATTTCATTAAAATCATCAACCCCCTTGGGAAAAAAGACCTGACTGCTCTGGCTCTCAAAAGTTGTTTAAGAGAAGAAAAACATTTTTATATTATGGCATTTAGTTTTTCTGTAGGTAGACAGATATGTGACTATAGCTTTTGACTTTATTTTATTTATTTATTTATTTATTCAAATTTGTATACCGCCCCCTCTCCCTAAGGACTCGGGGTGGTGCACAGCCAGATAAAAACATATAAATACAAATACAATAATTTAAAATAAATTAAAAGAATTAAATAGATTGGCTTTAAGAGTTAAAAGTGGGGAATTAGAAAAGTTAAAAACCATTTAAAAACCGAATTTAAAAACCATTTTACATAACTCTAGACCAGACCGGCTAGATGGAATAGGTGGGTTTTTAGTGCGCGCCGGAAGGTCAACAGGTCGGGGACGGTCCTCATCTCCAGGGGCAATTTGTTCCAGAGGGAGGGGGCCCTCAAAGAGAAAGCCCGAACCCTCGGGGCCGCCAGCCATCCAGCTGGCGGTACCCCAAGGAGGCCCGCTCTATGGGAGCGCACTGGTCGGCGAGAGACTGACGGTGGCAGCAGGCGGTCCCGTAAATACCCAGGTCCCAAGCCATGGAATGCTTTAAAGGTGGTCACCAACACCTTGAATCGCACCTGGAAGGTCACTGGGAGCCAATGCAGCTCGCGCAAAAGTGGTGTAACATGGGAGCTCAGAGGAGCCCCCAAGACCACCCGCCCGGCTGTATTTTGCACCAGCTGGAGCCTCCGGGTGCTCTTCAAGGGGAGCCCCATGTAGAGAGCATTGGCATAATCCAGCCAGGAGATGACGAGGGGGGATGTGACTGTGCGAAGTGCATCCCAATCCAGAAAGGGCCGCAACTGGTAGATCCTACGGACCTGACAAAAAGCTTTGGCTGATCTTGTATACTTAAATCAAATACAGTAGGACAAACAGTACTTGAATAGGACACATCCAGAAAAAAACAGGACTGGGAAGAAAAAATGTTGCTGAAAGAAGGCAGTGGTAAATCACTTGTATTTTGTCAGGAAAACTACATGGACGCACCCATAAAATCATCAGGATCAAGTTAGATTAAAAAGAGCTTACTGTGTTTTTTTCTGAATCATTATAAAGAAAAACCAACTAATTAATTAGAGAAACTTCAGTGTATCAGAATTGAGCCGGGACAACTGTCAAAAGGAGAAAGTCAATCATTCTACTAGGGGAGGGGTTCCCAACCGGGGTGCTCATACCTCCTGCAAGTGCGAGACAATATTCCAGAGGGTGCAAAAACTTGGGTTTAGCAGTTTTAAAATTATAGTGTATATGCATATAATTATTTACTTTTGTAAGGGATGTGAGAATATATCAGAAGCATTCTAGGGGTGTGGGGTATAGAAAAGGTTGGGAACTCCTGTATTGGGAGGGAGGTCAGCATTCCTTTGGATTAAACTCATGAAAATCTGCATATTGTAGAAGTGATTACGGAACTCCTATCTTATGCCTAAAATATCATATCATCATCACTGCTCAACCACAGTTCTTAACAACACTATCACCATGGGCAGAATTCTTCAAATCATTGAGAAAATGCTAAACTGCTGAAAGTGTAGAACAGCTTTGAATCATGAGAAGAACAAAAGAAGAAGAGGCAGCTCCATTTTAAAAATGTACACTTTGATTTAAAGAAAAACTAGAGGAACAGAACAGACTACAAAGAAATCTATTAGGCCTTCTCTCCACAGGCCTAGCCTTCAGGAGATTCCACCCAACTAAATCTAATCTCAGCATTAGCAAACATAACCTATCCAGGAAACATGTTTTTGTTTTTAGCCTATCTCCATGAAGTTACTTTCATTTTGTTTCCATTCCAACGAATGAAATAGGGTTAAGGTCTCTTTAAGTGTTAACAGTGTCAAAGTGTTTTTTTTTTTTTGCTCCATTCTGCCATTGTAACATGTTAGGGTACATAAAACTTGTTAGCTTTGTCAACCATAGGTTTAAGTGAAGTCAAGTGACCATAGTGATTTGAAATAAGGACTGGATAGAGACTGATAATAGAAAAAACAAAAATCAAACAAATCTGCTTCATTTGTAGATGAAAATTACTTCAGTTCATGAATGGGTGGCTGCCCAGTGTTCATACCTCATGCACATATTTGGCTTGCTAACCAAGTATTTTTCTGCTTACCTTGAAATCTACTTTCTTCTGACTTTGAGGCTGTCTCCAGATGACCAGAGATGCCAGTAGAATCCCCAGCAAATTGGAACAAAGGCAGACAACACACCACAGAGTTCCAGATGTCAAACATGGCAATTTTGTGGAGGTCAGCACACACACAGCACAGATGAAAACAACTGGATAGAATATAATCTGTGAAAAGCATGCAGGGGACAGGCACATTTTCCTCATACAAGACTAGACTATCCTATACATCCCTTTATATGCAATGGAAAAGCATGAGAGAATGGCATGACTGTTTAATCTAAAACCCTCTAGGAACTAGTAAAGCTGCTGTAAATCATTAAGCTAGTTATGCCTTTTTTCTAGGGTTATATAGCTGTTTTGAATGTTGTTCAAGCACACATATGATTTGACTGTTTCTACTCCAAGTGATGGCTCTATTATTTAATCCATATTTATGCATTTATCTGATGCAACACTTTCTTATCTGATTTTTATACATTCAGTGAACAGCAACTCAGAGATAATGGTGCCCAAGATGGGTGTTATGTTTGGTCACGGGCTCAATGACGATGAACAAAATGAAATAAAGACTAGATAGGATGCTAGTGATCAGATTGTTATCTTAAAACAACTGCTTGTAGTCTGAGAGAGCATTTTTCTTTTAAGGTGATTGGATTTAGACAGAGGAGTTCACACCAAGATTATGTTTTAATTTAAAAAGCATATCTATACATTTTAAATGATGCAAACTACAACAGTTAGCTTTCTAACTAGTGCATGATAATGTATGTGATTAAATTATAAATCTGCATACATTTCCACACATTGAACTCAACTTTCAAACATTTTAAAACTTAACTATATTCAGAAACCTGTTATAAAACTATTTGAATGCTTTGATGGTAATGTTTTGAAAATACATTAATATGCCTTTGTTATTATCCATACAAGAAATAACAATCTCCTATATTATTCCAATTTATGGAATGTACTTTTTCAGGGATTATATTGGATCAAATGTTCTTTGCCTTTAGAAGAATAGTCAAGGAACAACTCTTTCTTTTCTCATGTTGATTCTTAACAAATTTAGTGTTTTTTAAACCTGTGTTTTCTTATTTTTCTACTTGGTATTTTATATTTTAGATGTTATTTGTCAATTGAACCCATGAATATGCCCATGGACATTTCAGGCTCCTTATTACTTAAATTTTAAAGATTATTTAAAAATAATTAGGAGAGGAAGGAAAAAAGCTGGCTAACTTCAAAACAAAACCTCTAATATTCTTTTATTGACAAGAATGGCTCCAGGATTCTCATGGACATAATTAGAAAATATTAAAAATGAAAAGAATAGGTAGCTGCAGATTTAAAGAAAAAAAAGGAGCATTAGAGAATATCCTGAAGGGCTACAGGTAATGATAGAAAGCAACCAATTGATTATAGAAGTAAAAAGGGAAACTTAATTTTCTGTTTTTCTTTCTCTCTTTGGTATATACATGAAATAGAAAATGTAATTGTTTACATAAAGAATATGAAGAAACAGAAAATATGATAAATTAGAAGGGACTATATGGGAATATAAAGTATTTATAATGAGAGTATATTTGATGATTAAAAGCAGGGGAATGGGAATTTCTAAATTATATAGGCAAATTTTGGCCAAGCAGAAATAAAGAAAAAATATGACTAGGGATTGCACTGGAATATAAAGTATTTATAATGAGAGTATTCTATTATGACTAAAAATAGGGGAATGGAAAACTATTAAATTGCATAGGTAGATTTTGGTTAAGTGGAAATATAGAAAGGGAAAAAAAGGGAAATATGGAATGATTGTAGGCACATGTTTTGAAATAAATATAAGATATAATGTAGATTGGGGGGATATACCATGTGGATCCCAATTACATTAGTTTTATTTTATTTTTACTCTTTTTTGATTGTTTAATATATATGATCATGATACATAAAGTAAAATAAAATAGGTGGTAAGCTGAGAATGGAAAATAATAGGGAATAAAGAACTGAAAATATATGTGTGGATGAAATGATATAGATATTGGATTAATGAATTGAAATATGAAATGGAAATTTATTTAAAGATTAGTGGATGATTTGAGGTGATGTTAAATAAGATAGATGGAAATACAACTATGACTATGTATAAATGTTGTAATATGGAACCACGTTGTTCACATGAAGAGATGTGTTAAAAACAAAAATAAAAAATCTTTTATTAAAAAAAAAGAAAGCAACCAATTGAATATCTATCTAATGAATGCTTCTGACAGGTCATGCCTACTATTTTAACTAGGTAAACCTTTCTCCCTGACAGCCATTTTCTGAAGAGACCAAAAGCATGCTCTCAGAATTCTAAATGTGTCCAGCCCAACACTTACCAAGAATAAACATTGTGGATGCTACCAATCTGAAAGAGTGATGGGATGGAATTATATCAGGGTGTATTAGGAGGTCTATCCAGGCCATTCTGCTTACAGTCTTTTCTATAGGGGCTGGAGAACTAGGATCAGGTTGGTACCTACAAAAGAATTTAACAAAAAATCAGTGGTGTCTTATTTGTGCCCGATGGAATTGGCATCTCCAGATGGTGTTAGAAATATGTCAGAGCCATTGCAAATAGAGTCATTTTCAGAGAATTAAGAAGGCTAAGGGAGGCCATGGAGACATATGAGTATACTAAACTACAGTTTAGTTTTTGTGGTTTTGGATTCTGATTCAAATTCCTCACTAAAATTTACACAACATAACAGTTGCGTAGAGAGAGAAAGGGAGATGCAGAAATATGAAACTGCAAAGAAAATCTCCATGGGAATAAGGATCCAATGCTCCAGGAACATCAATGCTATTTGTGGAAATGAACTGAATATGAAAATAATATATCACATGATAATACATCATTAGTATTTTTCTCATATTGAGTCATTCTATATACAAAGAATTGTATGAATATCTGGAACCTTCTACAATCATATATACATTTTCAATATTTTAGTTTGGTAACAATAGCTAAAAGTGCAGCTTATTACCTGAGAAGTAGAATGGAGACAGCAACCAAACTGTAGGCCAGCAGTGTTCCAATAGACATCACATTAACCAAGACCTTCAGATCAAAAAGGACAGCCAGCAGTGCTGCGAAAACAGAAAAGGGTGCCTACTGCAAGCAGAATCAGTTGAATAATTTCTGTTTTGATAGACATAAGGACAAGATCTTCAATATTTTGCCAAAACAGCTCTTGAAAATACTTGCCATGATTTCAGTCTCTTTAGTTAGAAATTAGGCAAGGGAGAAATTCTATATGAACTTTGAAAATAATTCAGAGTACTCTGAGATGAGCACCTCTCTGCTATTCAATAAAGCACCCAACTTTCTGGTTTTGAGTGAGACTATAAAAAGAGGGACTACTTTAGGGAGACAACTTAAGATGGGGGTCAGAAGCATCTCTAAACTGTTTTGGAAGTATGGACAACCCTAGCCATGATTCAACAACTCAAGGAATATTTATGTTCATTATTTTTTTTCTGGAAAAAGAATACCTAGACTTACCTGAAACTGCTCCAGATACCAAAGTTGCAATAACTGGATTTTGTTGGCTGTTCACTCTGGCCAAAACATGAAAGAGAAGTCCATCCCTGGCCATTGCAAATAGAATTCGTGGCATTGGGAACATAGAACCCAACAAGCTGCAAAAGAACCCCAAGAAAAAAAGTAAAGTATCCATGTTAATAACTCTTTGTTTCCTGTGGCAACCTGCATTAAATACATTTTGCAAGGAACAGATTTTGCAAGGGAAAAAATCTTCAGGAGAAATGTGAATCATGGAATTGATATTTTGAGAATGATATATTTCCATAGAGCTTGATGATAAAACAATGTTTTAGGAAACCATTGTATTTTATTTATTTATTTATTTATTTATTTATTTATTTGCAAGATTTATATACCGCCCCCCTCTCCCCATGGGACTCGGGGCGGTGTACAGCCATTAAAAAATACAATAATAACACAATAATTAAAAACAATTAAAAAGATTAAATTAGGTGGCTGAATAATAAAAACGAGACAAGGGTTTAAAAATAAGGACTAAAACCAAGTAAAACCGAATTTAAAAGCCCATAAAACCCTAGGCCAGACCGGCTTGATGAAATAAATAAGTTTTCAACGCGCATCGGAAAGTCAGAAGGTCAGGGATGATCCTTATCTCCGGGGGTAATTCGTTCCAGAAGGAGGGTGCCCCCAAAGAGAAGGCCCACACCCTTGGGGTCGCCAGCCTTCCAGCCGGCAGCACCCCGAGGAGACCCACTCTATGGGAGCGCACCGGCCGACAGGAGATTGATGGTGGCAGTAGGCGGTCCCGTAAATACCCAGGTCCCAAGCCATGGAGCGCTTTAAAGATGGTAACTAACATCTTGAAACGCACCCGAAAGACCACCGGGAGCCAATGCAGGTCGCGCAAGAGTGGTGTAACATGAGAGCTCCGAGAAGCCCCCAAAACCAACCGCGCAGCCGCATTCTGTACCAGTTGGAGCCCTCAGGTGCTCCTCAAGGGGAGCCACATGTAGAAAGCATTGGCATAGTCTAGGCGGGAGATAACGAGGGCGGATGTGACTGTGCGAAGCGCATCCCGATCAAGAAAGGGCCGCAATTGGTAGATCCTATGGACCTGATAAAAAGCCCCCCTGGCGACGGTTGCTATATGTTCTTCTAACGACAGCCATACGTCCAGGAGGACATCCAGATTGCGCGCCCTGTCTGTGGGGGCAAGAATTTCCCTCCCCCACAGTCAGCAATGGAACTAGCTGGCTGTATCGGGGTGCCGGAAAGCACAGCCATTCGGTCTTAGCTGGGTTGAGCTGAAGTCTGTTACGCCCCATCCAACCCCGCACAGCCTCCAGGCACCGGATCATCACTTCAACAGCTTCGTTGGAGTGGCCTGGGATAGAAATGTACAGCTGAGTGTCATCAGTGTACTGATGAAACTCTACCCCAAAGCCACGGATAATCTCATTCAGCGGCTTCATATAAATGTTGAACAGCAGGGGCGAGAGCACCGACCCCTGAGGAACCCCGCAGATCAGGGGCCTCGGGGTCGATCTCTGCCGCCCTGCCAACACAAATTGCGAACGGTCGGAGAGGAAGGAGGAGAACCACCGCAAAACAGTGCCCCCCACTCCCAACACCCCCAGCCGCCGCAATAAGATACTGTGGTCGACAGTATCGAAAGCTGCCGAGAGGTCTAACAGGACCAGGACAGAGGAATAACCTCTGTCACGGGCCCTCCAGAGATAATCCACCAATGCGACCAACGCCGTCTCCGTGCTGTATCTGGGCCTGAAGCCTGATTGACGTGGAACTAAATAGACAGCTTCATCCAGGTGCTGGGGAAGCTGTCGTGCCACTACACTCTCAACAGCCTTCGCCACAAAGCAAAAGTTGGAGACCGGACGATAATTAGATAACAAAGTTTTAACCTCCATTATGTCATATCTGATAGTAATAAGTAAAATAATCTGCAATGTGTACTTGACATACCTGAGACACATGAGAAAGGAAGTTTTGTACTTATAGTGATTTGTTCTTATAATGAGCAAAACGGGCCCATTAAAAAGCTGATCACATAAAGGATGGACAGGCTAAAATGTATTATGTACAGTATCTGCCCTCTTTTGTTCCATTGTTATTTTTTGTTTTAATCCTGTTCTTATGTAAACTGCTCCAAGTCCCTTTCTACTAAACCAGCAGAGAAGCCTAGTAAAATAAACAATAATCAATTACTGTATTATGTCTCAAAAAATATATCAATGAATTATAATGAATGGCTGTACACTCAAAATAATCAGATGGAAAAACCAGCTCATAAAATGCATCATTCATTCATTTACAGAATTTGATATCCCAAAATATAATGATTGCCACATATAAATTTATTAAGCACTGATCTACCAGTGTCTGTTAATGATAGTTAAATGGTACCCAAGTTTCAGAACCTTTAAAATAAAGGGTTAGCGAGCCAACATTGTGTGACATGTTGCCTTCCTGCCTTTGTCATGGTCTTGGACATATCTGTAGGGTTATAATTAGAATATCTTAGATAAGATGGTTCTTATTACTGTATGTTCTTAAAATGTAAGGATATAAGGTAGCTCTACCTGGTTGTAAGCGCACAGAGTGACCCCACAGCAACAGCGTACTTGGCTGATCTCCACTGAACATATTCAAAAGCCACTGGTAATGGGCTTAGTGGATCCAGAAGGTGGTAGGGCATCATGAGGGTCAAGGCAGCAGAAACACCAAAATATATCAGGAAACAGATGAGAAGTGAGAAAATGATTCCCAGGGGGATAGATTTATGAGGATCCTTCACTTCTTCACCTGTTAAAATGCAGACATGATAAGCCCTAAGGTCACTTTGAAATATACACTTTCATACGTCTGATTATTTATTTAATAATTAATTGTGCACAGATATAAAACCAAATTATGAAAGAGAAATAAAGCCCAAAGGATTTCCTTTTCTCAGTACCACTGGGATTGGAAGCACACTGAAATAATGCGGCTTTAAGTTACTTCTAGACTCAGCGAGTAAGGGACATAAATGTCTCAGGGAAAGAGCTCTGAAAAAAGGCCTGTCTCCTAATCTATCTCCTTCTTTCAGTGGGATGTGGGGTGTCCATCTCTAGATGACCAGATTTCATGGGCTGATTCAAATCTGGTAAAGCAGTGTCTAATTATCTTATTTGAGACACCAAAATGAGAGTATTTTCCATCTTCTTAGGAGAACAATAGAACATAGGATAACTTTAAAAGGACCTATATCTCTTCTTGAAGTCACACCAATTTTTATAATAATAATAATTTGTTAAATTTGTATGCTGCTCAACTCTCAACATCTCTGGCTGGCTCACAACAATTAAACAAATAAATTCCAATACAGATTTTAAAAAAGCAAGCTCAATGAATTGAGGGGTCTCAATCTTCCTCCCCAAAGGCCTGGGTCTTCACAGCTCACCTAAACAACAGCAGAGTGATGGCCATCCAGATCTTAGGGGAGGGGGACAACCTCATTCCAAAAGGCAGGCACTGATACAGAAGAGGCACATTTCCAGGGTCCAAATAGTTGATATTGTTTAATCAAAGGAACCCAGAGTGTGTAAACGCTGTAGGATCAGATCAGCCAGGCAGATATTATGAGAAATAATTATCTCAAATACGCAGGCCTCATGCCATATGACTGCCAAATAGGAATATCAATAATTCAGATTTGCATTGCTCTATACTCTTACCTATCCATGGACTAACCATTAAGCAAAATAAGTACATGCTTATGGCACCAAGGGAAGGGGGCACCATAGGGTTTCCATCCCTGGCTATCTTGCTCTTAACTTTTTCACTGCCGTGCTGTTTTTCAGCTCTTGTTGAGACTTAGAAGAGCCATGTGCACCATTGTTGGGCCATGTGTAAGGACATCAGTTGGCCTTAATCTGGCATTGTTCTTACCTGTAGTTGCAATGCAATCAAATCCAACAAAAGCATAGAAGCATGTAGCAGCTCCAGCCAGAGTGCCTGAAAAGCCATATGGCATGAATCCTCCAGTTCCATATTTCCAGGTTCCATTGTCAGCCAGAGTTTGATTACTTTGAAGAAAAATTACATTAAATGAATCAATCAGAGAAAGAGCTGAAGGGGTATAATTGATTTAATTGGGGCCTATGAACAACATATGAATGATGTACAACAAAACTATAAATGGGAAACAGTGGATGCTCAAGGGTAGAAAGAAAGTATTTTAAAGGAGAGTTGTTTTTCTGGGATGATCTTGTTGAATTTAATTACTAAAATCAAGTAGAGTGCTATGGGGATAGAAGAAGGAATGTTAAAATGGGAAAAGTTAAATTCAAATCCTAGTTTAACTGTGAAACTTATTCTTCTTCTTTAGCTTAACCTATTTCCCCAGGTACACACTTATCCTGATTTCTCTAGAGAAGGGGAGGTTCACCTCACAAATGAAATAAATTCTAGCTAATCCTCTAACTATAAATAAAAATATCATGAATATGGTACCTTGCAGAAAACATTCACATACAAACTTTTTCTTTTTCTTTTAACTGATCCTAAATCTTTTGAAAATATATTTTGTGGACATTTATAGCTTTTTTACTTGAGCACTGATCAAACTAATTTCTTACCTAAGGTTACTGTCAATTAGCCTTCGCAGATCATCTTCACTTAATCTCCAATTTTTCAGGTCTCCTTTGAATAACCCACTAATTGTTATGAAGATAAGAATGGCCAGATTAATAGTTGTAAAGACTTTGTTCACTATGGTAGATTCTTTTATACCTATGGAGAGGAGGCCTGTGGAGTGAAAAAAGCAGAATTATATTTGTGCTAAGATCTTATTGTTGTCAGGTACTATGCTATATGAATTGCATTTGGCACAGTCTGAAAGCATGTCAAGAATATCTGGACATGGTGTAGAAAAAGCTCCAAACTGAAAGTACACTTGCTGGTTCTAAATAGCTTGTAAAATATAATTTGCCAAAAGAACCAGCTAAAGATATTCCCTGCAGTATTTTATTTATTTATTGGATTTGTGAATGCTACCTAATGCCAAAAAGATTCTGAGCGGCATTCAATAAGTCTAATACATAGATTAAAAATTAAAACCACCTAATTGCCCAGACCAAAACAATACTCCCCAATATACAAAACTTCAGCAGCCCCCAGGCCTAAAACCCAAGCCCTGTCTTAGGAACTTCTAGAAACCAAGGAGAGTGGGAGACCTAAGTATATCTGGGTTAGGGTTCATTACAATCTTAAAGGATGGGACTACATCAAGCACGCCAAATAATGTAATAATGGGTTGTGGAGATGCTCATTGTTAAACTACAGATCAGAATGCAGGTTTTCCATGTCAAATATCTTCAGTGCAATCTTCAATATCTCCCAGCAACACTCTGAAAGCAGTCCGTATAACCCAAATGGAATCTGATCTGCTCTGAAATAAGGCAGGCATGTTATATTGTTGCACAAAACATGTTCAGGAAGATAGCTGGAAAGTAGTAAGAAGAATCTTACCTTTTTGGTTCCTATACAGAACTCGGGGAAGATTTGGAAAGCAAATAACAAACTTTTATTTAGTACTTTACTGTCAATGTCAATGTCTTCCTGCAGCCTTTTTAAATCCTATGTCCTCCCAATGAGTTGGAATTTAACACCCAAAATTCACAGCCATGCATATTAATTTAATAATGAATAAGAAGCCATTCCTTGCCCTGGAAACATAGGGCATGCTAGCAAGCATAGTAACCATAGCTGCAGTAAATCTAGTAAGCATGTGAGTGGCAGCTGCAGGGTTGGGAAACTGTAACTGAGATTCTGATATCATTTAGGGCTGCCTGAAATGAAGAACAAAGGGCATAGTAAGAATATAAAATTGCTTATTTCTAGAAAAATGGGCTTGGTTTCTAATAGTCACAAGATTGAGAAACAATAATGCAAACATACCTGTCACCAGAAAAATGAGGCAAACAGCAAAGATATCTGGATATTCAGCCAGACCTGGGATGCTCAGGGTCAGATGTATGTTGAAAACATTCCCCAGGTTTTTGCCCAAAATCTCATCAAAAGTAGCACTCCATGCTCTGGCTATACTGGAAGCTCCTACAGAGAACAAACCAGGTGTACCAAACATTGTCATATACCAGGCAGAGCATATCAAAATTTAAGAACAATATATTTTGCACAGTTCTATCACCTCTTTTTTTTGAGCACACATTTACATTGCACAGGAATGGAAGAGAAGAAAAGAGAAAGAGGAAGAAGGAATTGTAAGTCCAGAGGCAGCCTAAGACAAAAGTTTAGTATATGACTTGAGATGGGTGGCTCTAGAAACTGAATAAATAAAGTCACTCCATCACTTTTAATATCCCACTCATAGACAATCTAAGGTGCAGAGTCCAATTCTTCTATTTCACACAGGCCTCCAATTGCACACAGACACACACAATCAGCTTATTACAAAGCTGCCACTTCAGTGCATTTAAAACACCTTGAAATATACAGTGAATTGGCTTTGTGCCTCCTAGCATTCACAGGACAATAAAGAAACCTCATGGGCTGAATTACACTAGAGCAGGGGTCACCAACCTTTTGGACCTCAGGGACCACCAAACTAATAATTTTAAATCCCAGGAACCACTAACCGGTTGTGGGCATGACCTAATTTGTGAGTGTGGCTTGGTGGTTATGTGACTGGCTGGGCATGGCTTGTATGTAAATATTATAAATATTTATATAAATATTGAATTTTGTATAAAAAAAGAGCAACTTTTACCCAAAATCAGGCAAAGCAGGCAGGCAGATTGAGTTGCTCACCCAGAATTATTCAGTGATCTACCTATCTGCTAGCTCAGTCTGTTACATAAAATTTGCTTGCCGTGAGTCTGCACTGAATAATAGAACCTTCAGTCCTAAAGGAGGTTCAGCTGTGCTTAAAAGCAGAGCCGAAGATCTAAAGATTAGTAGAAAGCAAGAAATCCAACCATTTCCTGCTTCCTAGCTAATCTAAATCTCCCAGCACAGCAGAACAGCTGATTGTTGGAAAAAGGAAAAACAGCAATTTAGCAGGCAAGTTTGCCAGATAAGGAGTGAGTGGGCCATGTAGGCGGGTTCCCGCGGGCCATGCGGGTGGCGCAGCCTTGTGCTTCTGTGCAGCCTGGATTAATTGCTTTGAGGGACTGCTCTTGGGGTGAGATTTATCTGCGGCTCACCAAAATTTTCTCACGGCCCACCAATGGGCCGCGGCCCACTGGTTGGCAACCGCTGCACTAGAATTCCCTTTCCCTAGTTATGCTGTATGGCAGAGAGTCTTTAGATTCTACAGCATTTTCAACAATGGCCTGTCCCAGGGCAGCCCAAAGAGATGGGGGTTCGGAGCTAAATGGGCTATAATATTGAGCTTCATTCTCTCTAGAAATTCAGATCTACTTAAGCATTGTCTGGCTATCTTTTCTTTGGCCCAAAGCCCTAATATAATTGAAATCTAACACAGCACTAGAATGGAGAGGCCCAAGCCATGATAATACCAATTACATAGGATAATAGCAGGTTCCACCCAGTGACGAATGCACACAGCTCTCCAACTGTGATGTAGCTGTACAGATATGCTGATCCTGCCAGAGGCACCCGGGCTCCAAATTCAGCGTAACAAAATCCTGCCAAAATGGATACCATAGCAGCAATAAAAAAGGAAATGATAATACTAGGTCCTGAGGTATTCTTGGCTACTTCCCCTGCTAAGACATACACCCCTGCACCTAGAGTACTGCCCACCCCAAAAGCTACTAAATCCAGGACAGTAAGACAGCGGTGCAGGTGTGATTCTCTGTAGCCATTGGCAGTTATTACTTTCCGACGAGAAACCATCTGAAAGAGGGAGATGATGGAACTCCAGACTGGCATCTGAAACAGAAAGAGAAGATCTAGATTTTCTTCTATATGTGATATCCTTTCAGATATTTGAAGAGTGCTGTCATATCCATCCTGCATCATCTCTTCTGATGACACATAAAGCATATGGTCCAGATTTAATGATAATCTCAACAATTGAGTTCATTCATATAGTTATTTATATTTATCTTATGAATCTTTTTGGTTTTTATTTTTATCTTTTTCTTCAGTATTCAATGTATATTTTTTTACTTTTGTATGTCACTTATTATTATTTTTTTTAAAAGCATACTTTTTTGCAGGTTCAAGAACTGGAGAATGCATATTAACATGGCTGCAGGGAAAAGAATCAGAATGGAAAAGTATTTTTACATGTATGTTGTAACATACGGTTAGATGCATGGACAAGCAAATGGAAACAAAACCAAAGATCTTGAAATAATTATATACTATTACATAAAAGCTTATTCTGGTGTACTTTGCAAAGAACATTTCCTTAATAATTTTAAAGCATGTGCCATATTTTGGTTTAGGTGAATCAATCTTAGAAAAAGCTAATTTGGAGGGCTGTGTAGAAAATAACCTCCTGATATATTCAATTAACCTGATGGTTTATAAGTGGTCCATATAGGACTTTGGATCCAGTTCCAGATTGGTGTAAATCACATGATATCCTACAATGGTCTTATTGTAGAGCAGCTACAGATAGTCCATGCAGAATTTCAAAGTTTATTTTGGAAATGGGCATGCTGGAACTCTGTAAAGCTTGGGGGTGGGGCATTTCTCATTCTTGGAAATGCCTGTTTGCTGTTTTTTTTTTTTTCCTTTTCTCTTCTAACTCTGCAATGTCCTTATGCTGAAGATTGTGAATAGAGAGAGAGAGAGAAAGCTATAAATAGTTTGTCCATCTAAGGAAAATAAGTGCAGTGGCTGAGAGAAAGAGGACACTAGTTGAATTGTAGTCTGTGCTCTTCTAGCGGGCAGCTGCTGAATCATCTGGTGGTCTTGGAGGCTGTGCAAAGGACAGCAAAGTACAGAGAAGAGCAACCAGGATGATTAGGGGACTGGAGGCTAAAACATATGAAGAACGGTTGCAGGAACTGGGCTTGGCTAGTCTAGTAAAGAGAAGGACCAGGGGAGACATGATAGTGGTCTTCCAATATTTGAGGGGCTGCCACAGGGAGAAAGAGGTCAAGGTATTTTCTAAAGTGCCTGTAGGCCAGACAAGGAACAATGGATGGAAACTGAACAAGGAGAGATTTAACCTGGAAATAAGGAGAAACTTTCTGACAGTGAGAACAATCAACAAATGGAACACCTTGCCCTCGGAAGTTGTGGGAGCGCCATCACTTGAGACTTTCAAGAAGAGATTGGACTGCCATTTGTCAGAAATGGTGTAGGGTCTCCCGCTTGGGCAGGGGGGTTGGACTAGATGACCTACAAGGTCCCTTCCAACTCTGATTATCTGTTATCTGTATATTCAGGTAAAGGCAAATAAAAGTGATCTTTTAAACAGCTGCAGGCCATTGAGAAACTGGTGAAAAAGATCTGGGGAAAGTTCAGGAAGTGACAAGGGCAGTTGTGTATAAAAATACTCTCAGATATTCTCAGACAAAACTGACTGAGTAGAAAGGTTGACTCTGTTGCTGTTCTCTCTTCAATCAGCAGGTTTCAGAGTTCTGTAACATAGTAACCAGAGGCCGATTTGAAGATGGGTTTTAAAAATAGACTTTAAAAAAACACTATTCGTACAATAAGCCATCATGGTGGCTATTCATGAATATGAAGAGAAAATACAGAAGACTGATGCTTTAATCAGAATGATCAAAGCTGGAATATATAAGCAAATTAATCCGACTACCTGTACTTGATCTGAAGTCAGGTATTATTTTTCAATTGTTCATGATCAAGCATAGAAAATGCTTTTGGCTATGATCTTGCTTTCTATCAATTAATCTGCCTTTATACTTGCATCTTATTTTCTTTCATACTTTTCCAGACTTTCAAGACGCCCACTTTAGATCCTAAATATGGATTTTGATTTGCAAACATGCCAAATGATAAAGTAGTGTTTTTAGAAGTGAAGATTGTTTTTTTCAAATTCATCTAGCCATTTAGTCTGTTTATAAATTCCCAAATCAACATTCTAATCACTCTACAGTTGGTTCTCGACTTACAATTCCAACTGGGACCAGAATCTTGGTCATTGACCAAAGCGGTCTTTAAGTGAGGTGACCATGTGTCCGCTTTGTTCAATGATCACAATCCCAGCTCTCCCAATTGTGATTGCTAAATGACCATACGGCTCACGCAATGATTCACAAAAGATTGGCTCAGGGGGTGAGGGAGGCTCTGGGAGGCCTGCCATGGTAGAGGTACCTGTAATTGTATCTGGACTGTTTAAAGTTTAGAGCCAGTTTGGTCTAAGTGGTTAAGGCACCAGGCTAGAAAGCAAGAGATCATGTGATCTAGCCCCACTTTAGCCATGAAAGTCAGGTGGGCGACGTGGGGCCAGTCATTCTCTCTCAGCCAACCCACGTCACAGGGTTGTTGTGGGGAAAATAAGAGGAGGAAGGTATGCTGAATGTTTCCCATCTTGAGTTATTTGTAAAAATAATAAAGACAAATAAAATATAGGCACATTGGCATGGAGAAACTGCCAAAGCTAGGAGGACTGGTCCCTCTCCACACCCAACCACACCAGGGAAGCCCGAACCCTTCCCCAACCCTACTTATGTCTACTTACGTTTGCCTTTTCCTACCACTGCTGATAAAGCCTTTCTAGCTTACAAATGCCTTCACTAGCTTTCACTAGGCCTGAAAAGAGCCTTTCTAGCTATTACCTTTCTAGAACAAAAGAGAAAAGAGCCTTTCTAGCCTTCAGAATGAAATAGAAAAATTGCCTTTCTAGCCTTCAGAACTTTTCTAGCCCCTTTGGCCTAAATGCTAGAGAAAGCGATCATTCTGAAGGCTAGATTAGTAAACTTGTGCAAGGCAGGGTGGGAAGAAGGCCTGGGCAGTGGAGAAAGCTAGTCAAGGAGCAGATCAAGGCCTAAAGAGCCATGGCGCTCTGTGCATACTAATGGACCAAGTCGGCTGCTGAGATGGAGGAGAGAGACAGGCAGTTGGGGGAAGGGTGAATTCCTGTGCTCCTGCAGCTCTAGGGGTGGGCACCTTGTGAAATGCTCAAGTTTGGATCATGTCACTATAGAGGTGCTACAACATCTGTAATTTCAAGCAGGGACTCGAATGGACATTGAATGAATACTTGTAAATTGGGAATTACCTGTATTCCAAAATAATTTTTTAAAATTCTTAAATGTGTATAAAATGTCTTTTGCTAAAGATTGTGGGAGACTCATTCATGAAACTCGCCATTTTGATGATTTCTAATATCCCGCCCCCTAAAAAAAAACAGTTAAATCATTTCCAAAAGTAATTAAAAACAAAGTATGCAAACCTTTTGAGAGTGCCAAACCATGGCTTGGGCCAAGATGATGACTGGTAACCCCTAGGTTCCCAGAACAATAAATCTGCTGCGGGCTGTTGCCTTGTGTCTCCTGGCAGAGAGCTTTCCTTCCACATTTCCAAAAATTAAAGCCTTTTCTAGAGAGCAAGGTCTTTGTATAATGCATCAGAAATACAGTAAAGCAAGCAAATTATGTCAAGGAATTCATTACTCCTTATTCCCAAATAATCGTGGATAGTAGCTCTGAAATGTTATTACAAAAGTGTATTGAATCCCAAAAAACAATGTAAGGTTAAAACAAGTGTTGATTTAAAAAAACCTCATATCATGTAAAAGATTTTCAGAACAGGGAGCAGAATTATAATAGAGATATGCTTTAGAGCAACTCCCAATTTGGCAGTTATAATTGCTGGGAATAATAGCAAAAAAGTAGTTTAACATAAATGGAAGACACCAGGTTGGGAAGGCTATTTTGAAGAAGGAAAGCTGCTTTGGAATAAACTGAGGATTCTGGCTTTGGAATAATTAGCAGTTAATGTTCATGATGAGAAGTAATGTTAAGTTAGTCTTTAACATAATGTGAGTTAGACAGATGCCCAATTTTCATACAGAGTGCAGTTTTAGAAATAAATTACTCATAGTAGGTTAATCAGATTAACCTTCCTTTTTCAATGAATTTAAGAAAACCCATGCCTACAGGACAAGGGGGCATTTATACTAGTTACCAAGCTATTGTTATTATGAGAATGAAATGGCTGCTCTGCATCTGGCATAAAGGTGCACACTGTTTACAGATCTCAGCATTGAAAACTAAAAACACAAGCAAACCAAGTATGCCACATCAGAAGAATGAAACATTCAGTGTTATACTTTATTTAATGAAACAGCATCTGCTAAGGGACGGGAGGCTAGCAAAGCTTTTTCCTAAGAGATCGTATTTCATTGAGCTAAAAGATAATGTTCTTTTAAAAAAGGTGGGAAAGTTATAGTTATCCATATATGGTCAGAAAGTTAGATTTAGTGAGCTGTTGTCTTTGATTTAGATCATGTGACCCATCTGAGGTTTTTGAACTCTTGTCCATTGCTGCTGCTGGTGCTAATACTTACTAGAACCAGGTCTGAGGAAAATCCTCTCCGGTGGGACTTCCTTTGACTTTTGGCAAGCAGGATCAGCCCTATTATTAAGCTGAAGCTGTTAATTTTGACAGCTATTTTGGAATAACCTCGCATAAGTAATTAGTATATTTTTGTAATAGCTTTTAGGAAGGAAGGATTTTTCTAGCTTAGGTGTCAATAGAACTTGGTTATTCTTGTGGGAGTCAATTTAGAAAAGGGGGTATAATTTCTTTTTTTTTCTATCTTCTGCTGCAGTAAGCAGCAGCTACTACTGCAGCCAAAAACTTTTCATTAGCACCATCTTGCAGGTTATGTGGCAATACTCAGCATTTTTCCAGGCTGTTAAATCTACTTTCCATTTTAATTTTCTTCAGGACTTTGGAAAGATGCTGCACCAACAACATAGTGGAAATTAAAATAGTATCTCCTTGTCATTCATTATCTAGATGGAGACAGAATTAAACAAGGACAATCTCTGTGGTAGGCTCATGACAACTGTTCAAGGATGCTGGACCCAGTTCTAATTAGGTTATTTAGATATTCATATCATTCTACCTAGATGATATGGACTAACTTGAGTCAGTCTTCCCCAGCCTGGGCCTTTCATATGGTGAGATGAACACTCCCAACATGACCTACCAACTGAAAGTGATTTTCTCTGGATATTCTGTATATCTAATCACTTTCTTGACACAGTGAAGGCAAGTGATTTAAGTTTAAAGGTTGCATTTTTATTTAAACCCAAGACAGATTCATTTTCCAGCATCAGT
The DNA here is from genome assembly GCA_023653725.1 of Bungarus multicinctus. Lineage (NCBI taxonomy): Eukaryota > Metazoa > Chordata > Lepidosauria > Squamata > Elapidae > Bungarus > Bungarus multicinctus. The sequence continues at coordinate 82,239,275 of CM042834.1, forward strand.
GTGGAAAACATTGGGTTAAGTAGGTTGCATTCAATTAAGGACTATACATTTTGTGTGCTAGAGGGGGGCCCATTCACGTTCTTGCTGCATCCTAGCCTCATAAACATACGGTACTTACTCAGAAACAATTCAACAGAAATCCATCTGCCTTAAGGCTGGGTCCATGTGCAGAAATTGCAATTGACTAATTAATCAGAACCCTCCCTCCTCTCTCCAAACCCTGCGAGGAAGGCGATCCTAATGTTGTCTGAATTCAGAGACAAGATACATCTTATGCAAGCCATTTTCCTTACGGTTGTACTCTGAGTAGTGCCTCTTTTCTCGGAGTGTTGGAGATGTGTAAAAAGAGGCTCGCCTGCTATAGCGAGCATGGCGCTTCTCTGCAGCAAACACTATTCTCTCCCAACCCTCCCCAATCCCGCGCGAGAGGGGAGCGAGGGTGGTGCCAAGGCCCGTCCAGAATTGGAAGATTCCGAGGCTTGTGACGTCGCGGCTCGAGCGGAGCTCGGAGGAAACAGCTGCATTGCGCCGAGGCCGGCCTGCCTGCCTTTGATCCCTGCCCTAGGAACAGCCCGGTTGCCTAGCGGTGGATCCTGCGACCTCTCCTTTCGACAGCTTTAGGAAGCAAAAGAGGCCTCGGCCCAGCAAGGTAAGGATTTGCTTGCTTGTATCATTCTCTCTCTCTCTCCCTCTCCCTCTACGTGTGTGTGTGTTTGCACACGCGTGTTGTCCTGAAGAGGATACGAACAACCCACCAATTATACTGTTGCAGCTGCTAAACAATCTCATAACTCATTTAAGAGGGGAATACTGCCACATGGATTCACTCGGGAGGTGGGGGGAACCCATCGCTAGTGACTTTTCTCTATAAATTTATATTTGTAAGGCGCCGGTGAGGATGGCTCAAATCCAGGGCATGCGTTGTTTGTTTGATGATTCTGTCATAGAGCACTTTTTTTCTTTTCACCACTTTTTCTTTTTTTTTTAAGCCTTTTATACGGGGGAGGATAAGTTAGGGAGTAATTTAGGATGGTCTTGTTGAACTAAAGGAAAATCTTTTGGGGGGATTTTGTCAACGTGGTTCCTGTGAGTGAAAATGGTTCCAATAAATTGGCGATTCCCCCCCCTCCCCCGTGTAATTTAGTCTTTGCATCCCTTCATCAAAACAAAATAGGCGTTTGTTTAAACTGTCACTACCAATCTGAGAGGTGAAACAGTACCTTACATCTGTAGGATCTTGAAAAATCTTAATCAACTTTTTGTAAACCAACTGATAAATTGAAAGAAGGCAGATACTGCCTATTTTGGGGGCTTTGTTTCTAGTATTTATTGTTACTATTGTACAGTTGCTTTTGAAAATTATCTTTTCCTTTGTTTTTTACTACTGTAGTAAGCAGGCACAGTTGAAATCTTATGGGCTCTTTTTGAGGGAAACCATTTTTGGCCTTATAATCTAAACATCAGTAGGATATATTTGGTAGAGACTATTAGTTGTAGGAATTAACTCTCATGGAATTAAGTATCAAAAAAGAGAAAATAAAGCATTTCTAGTGTTATTTTTTTTTGCTTTCAAGGCCTTAGCATCTCTGAAAATATTTATTATAATTGATTTATTAGGGGAAATTTACCCAACTATGCTCTCTTCCAAATGTTCCACAGAATTTCCAGCCAGGATGGAAAAGACTTTATCCCATGTAATACAGAATAATGCTTTTCAGTTAAAATGCTTGCCATATGTTGCAAAGGCATCAGAATGATAACTCTAAGCCCCCTATTGCCCTATTCCCCTCTTGATTCCCTAGGAGCTGGGTGGGGTCCTGAGTATCATACAGCTCGGGAAAGGTTTTTTGCACACTGACTTGGAAAGAATTCCTTCTGAAATCTATGCTATACTGTTTATTTAAATTGGGAAGCTGTTTTCTGATGCTGCAGGCAACAACCGTTTTTAATTATTGCTTTCCTAGAACTTGACCGTCAGTCTTTAAAAAAATGCTGCACTGTATTAGACTGTTGATTTATTAATGAAAACTTCATTTTGGTACAGATTTTTTGGTTGCATTAAGTAATGGTGAGTGAGTACTCGGACAATAGTTTAAAATCTGAGCCTTTGTGTAACTTTTTTTCTCAATATCTTTAAGAGATCTAGCAGTTCTCAGTAAGGGACTAAAGAGAAAAAGGCAGAGTTACTTTGCAGTGTCTATGGTGGAAACCTTGGATGCTTGTAGGGAAAAAACCCTGACTGTTATCAAAAGACAGTGCTCCTATTTATTATTTAATTTCTTGTTGAATTTTCCTCTGTAAGAAAAAAAAGCAATAGAGAGACAGGGAAGGGAGGATCAGACTTTGTTAAAAAGAGACTTATGACTGCCTTCATCCAAAGTTTTGTTAAAGAAGCAGAGTAATAATAATAAAAGCTTTAATCTTGAAATACCTGCAGACTGTTCTTAAAAGGTTAATTATGGGTCCTTGACTCAACTTTTTTCTCCCTTTGTGGACATAGCTGCAATTTCATTCATTTATCGTAATCTGGCAAATCATTTATGAGGCTGCTTTCAACATTGCTGTTTAAACTCCTGAAAAAGAGTTTTCTCTTTCAGACCAGATTAAAAAAAAGTTTTCCAGACCAGTGTTCCTGGACAAAATCCAATTGAACATACAATGAATCTGGGAACAAAGGGGTCAATGTTTCTTTCTTGACTTTAGTTAATGAGAACCAGGCTTACAATTGCATTGTCTGCTTTAATGGATCCTCTTGGGATGTTGTGTATCTTTGTGAATGGATTTTTTAATACAGTAGATGTATTTTAGAACTACACCTTTGATGCCTGTTGTAATGCTTCATGGTGCCTCCTTTCTCTGGCTTCTATTTATCCTTTATAGTAGTCACGTACATTTACCTAGCTTGGTGTATTTGTCAGAGGACGGGAAAGAGTCTGATATTTTTTTCCAAAATGGAAAAATGGCAATCTAATGTTTCATAGGATCTTAGTTCTTACTCATGTAGCTTTGATGAATCACTAACTTTGACACAAATGCGAGTCACCGAAAACTGAAAAGGATGTTTGTCTAATACCCTCAACCCAGTGCAGCTTTCCCTGCAGTAGTGCATATCAGAATACTAGTGTGTTCCATTTTATTTTATGTGACTGCAGAATATCTCCCTCAGCATACTAAGAAGTCATGTAATTTACTTAGTCATGTAATTTAGGTTATTAGATACCAGGATGATTTGTCAACTTTAATTCCCACCAGTTTGTGTTTTACTGGATGTCAGCATTGGACAAGATGCTTTTTTCTCCTCTGACCATGTTAAAAAGTTATGCAAATGAATTTTCTCAGTTTGGCAATGTGAAATGCAAGATACATCATTTTAGATAATAAACATATAAACTTGGAAGAGGAAATGAACTACAGTCTGTGTGAATCCAAAGTAAAAGTACTAATTTTTCACAAGCATTCTTACCACTAAATTCTATTATTCTGATCGTAGCAACAGCCTTATTTGATCAATATATCATCCTTGATGGATCAATGCCAAATCCTTCTTACCAGAAGTACAGAGCATTGTTTTCTTCCCACAAGTGCATTCAGTAAGCTGTGGAGACATGCAGCTGTTGTCTCCCTCTCATCTTGGCTCAGTTATTTTCTGTTTCTGTTGTTTCATATGTTTAAGCCTGTCTCGTGCTTCCCTTTTATGCTGATTTTTCTTGACCACATTTTGGGAGATATGCCAAAGAAGACATTGAAACATTACTTTGTTCACCATAGAGAGCATGTGCTGACTGTGATATTGTCTATGGGGAAAATGAACAAAGCCCAAACTGGTTTAGCTTTATGCATATGCCACACAACTACTCACATTTGCTTACATGTCTCTGTCTAGGTTACAGTGAAGACCAAATTTCTTGCCTGCTCTTAGTAGAGCCAAGATAAACATGGCACAATTAATTACAAGCATGCATGTATTCTAAGCAAGAATCATAAATGGATAGCAGGGGACTTTTATAGAATAACATGAAAATTTTGGTTTTATTAAACATGTTTTTTCATATTCCACCCATCTCTTTTACATTTTTTTCTTTGTTTTAGGGTTGACCTGGATGGCTGAGATCTTTTCTATTTTAATAGCCAGCACAGTTTATGGTTTCAATCAGATCATCTGTAGTATGCAGCCATCCTTTATTTGAGTGGAGTCTCTTTTTCTTCCCAGTTATTGTACTCATATTAGTCAATACAAAACAGTGATTGTTATTCCAGTTTTGACAGTTCTCACAGATTTCTGTTGTAGTATTGCACCACTAAAATTTCAGGTGCTTCCCAATACCACAGGATGTTACAGACTAAGGGAAGTGAGAATTCATAGGCTGGATTCATACATCTTGCTAAATCATAATTTGTTGGTTTGGACTTTGGAATCCATGGGAATCTTAATTCATTTTGACTTATTCAGCAAATTATTAGTTAAAATAAATTGTGATTTAGTACGATCCAATCAAAAACCATTCATAGCTAAATTCTACCATAATCAGGAAATATAACTAGTATTACAGATACATGTTAAAGGGTAGAAAATGTACTGGAAATCTAATGTATGTATGCAGCTGATGCGTGATGATCACAAATGCCTTAATAAGTACTGTATGTTTCTTAATTGATAAATTCACACTTATTTCATACATCATTATATTTTTATTTATTCCTGTGAAATACTGAAGATAAGCAAGTAGTTAGTAAGAAGAAATAGGTGCCATATTTCTTTACACTGACATTTTTGCTAAAGGCTTTAAGGGTCTTCTCATTGAATTATATCCTTGTAGACCAGGATGTGTGTGTCAAACTCACGTTGTCACTGTGACATCACGTGACTCATCTGGCCTGTGGGCTGGGAGTCTTACAGTCCTGCTGTAGACCTACTGCAGTGCAGTGATGCGTTGCCATGCATTTTTACCAGCTAGTGAGGCCTCGTGTATCATAGAAGTAATTGTGGTTAACAGTAATTGTTATGCAGCTGTGCAGGGTGGAAAAAATATCCACCTTTGTATTTAACAAGCTGATCCTGACCTGCCTCTATTAATCCTGGATTTTTTACATGTTTTTTCCATAAATATTTAAATGCTTCAGCATAAAACACCTGAACTTATTTAATAGATGTGGCTTCCAATTAAATATATTGTCTTTTTTGCCATCAACAATGATTTTTATGCCTTTATTATCACACATGTCTTGCCAAATCCAAAAGTTAAGAATTCAGAACAAATGCCAAGGATCAACAAATATTATTTATTGTAAAAATGATATCTATAAATAGCAAAATTGCAAATCACTCCTGAATATATGCTACATATATACCTTTCTCAATACTGGAGCAATAAAGCAAGGTATTTAAAAATAAGTCAGTGTTCCTATTCAGATATATTTGGTATATTTTATGACTATGTATTTCATTAGCTTTTGCAAAGTTAGCCAAGAATTTGAGGAATTATAGCTGCAACTCAACTGCAAGGGGCCAGATGGCGGAGTCTGATTTGAGTTATGTAGCTTTTCATAAGCTTTATTTCTGTATATAAAGGAATACTTTAGAACCATGCTTTCAAAGAATAACCAGGTTTTTTTTTAATTTACAGCATCCCAAACTTCTATAATATTGGGACAGAAAACATGTCAAACAAAGGAAAGGTAAGAAACATTTGATATCTAGTTATGGAAAAACCTAAGAAGTGATGTGTCAGACACTGCTTGAGCACAGAACCTCTCTGCTCTTCATTAAGGCACATGAGCTTGAGAAACTATTATGGTTGTCTTTTAGAGTCTGCTGCTAGAACAAGTTAGCTTATTCAAGCAGCATGATATTTTTTTCTGGGTTATGCGCATAAGTAGCAGAGAGATTCTGTGCTCACACAACAACTAAAGCACTTGTTTGGAATTATTTTCAAAATGTAGACAATCCTAATACAGGTAGCCCATGACTTACCATTGCAGTTGAGTCCAACAGTTCTATTAATAAGTGAGACAGTTGTTAAGTGAATTTTGCCCCATTTTATGACCTTTCCGGCCACAGTGACTGTTAATAACACAATTGTTAAGTGAATCTAGCTTTCCCTTAACTTTGCTTATTGGAAGGCTGTAAAAGGTGATCGCATGACCCTGCAACCATCAGTTGCCAAGCATCTGAATTTTGATCACATGACCATGAGGATGCTGCAGTGATCATAAGTGTGAAAAACAGTTATAAGTCACTTTTTTCAGTGCCATTGTTAACTTTGAATGGTCAGCTAAATGAACTGTTGTAAGTTGAGGACTACCTGTAATTACTTAAGTGGGTACAATGGGAATGAGTCCAATATGGCAGAAAGAGAAGATTGTTCTAGGGCTTGTAACCATAAACAGATAAACATAGGAAGTTGACAATTTGATTACTAAAAGTACAGTGCTCCTTATGCAGAGCACGGCTTTGAAATCCCATTTGATTATGTAGATTTATTCTGAATGTTTCTGTCTTCTGATGGTTTTCTATTGCCTCTTTTGCCTCCTGATACCTCTTTGTGAAAAGATAAGTCTTGATTACAAAACAGTGAGTATTGTGCATGTTGGAGCAGGTTGTGTTTAAACAATTCTTTTGAAGTAGTACATAAGACCTTATTGCAGAGAATTAATATAATGTACAATAATGATTATAACAATTGAGGTACCTCTTGTAGTTTTCTGAGATTTGGATATGTAAACGGAAGACTAACACATTCAGATTTGTATTTAAAAGGGCAGAAAAAAAGGATTATGTAGTAACTAATGAAAAGAGTCCAAAGCAGTCGTTTGAAAACACACCATCTTAAACACAGGTGTGTTGCTTAAACAAATACATTTCAGAGGCAGAGAAACAGAATCTTGAGTATATGTAATTGTGTGAAGATGTTGTTTTGTTTCAAGGTAAGCTGCATCTTTAGAAAAAGAATTGATATTTGAGTTCTAAAATCAAAGACACTAACTACTATAGAAAAGCTTTCTATTTCTTATAAGGCTCTGTGGGAGGTCAATAATATACATTTAACAGAGTTGAAATAAGCTTAGGGTTTCCTTAGGTTTAGGTTTGCTGTCTGCAAAAATGAGAGGCAATATCTGAAGAATATAATATCTATGCTAGTGGAAACAATAAGTTGCAAAATTTGATTAGAATGCATATGTGAAGAACAGAACAAGAAGATACATTTAATCATTAAGTTCCAAGTTTCTATTTATGCTAGTGCAGGTCTATCACATAAAAATTATAAAAAGATGTTAATGCTGTATAGAGTGCAGATTTCAAAGAGACATGTACATCAGAAGTTTTGAAAGTTTTGTATATTTAATGTAGTGCAAGATTGTTATCAAGTAAGAACTTGATGCAGGCTTTCTTTGTGAAGATAATGGTGTAAAAGAAAATAACTGAACTTTAAAATCCTTGGTGATACTATAACATTTTTTCCAAGCATCTGAACAAGAGCTTGTTTGGGGAACATTAATTTGTGTCTGAAAATGCATGAAGTTTTAGGATGAATACAGCAAGATTTGAGAATGGCAGCTGAGGTCATGAGGATACCATAGCACCCCAGATAATTTATTTACGATGCACCAAATGTGCTGCTGTTCTGTTATTAGGGATTTGTTGCCATGTGTTTTTCCTCATATTGCATTTCTTTTCCTTAAATTAAACTATAATTTTATAAGTGTGTTGACAAAAATTGTAAACATGTATATTGTTTTATGTTCAGGTTAAATGTTAGCAATAGTGAGGAATGCCATATACATTGCAATTTCTGAAACTAATGTATGTATTTGGATCACCAGTGGTAATCTTCCTGCATTACAATTATTATTTAATTCTTTATTATGCACTCCTTTAAAAATAAAAAGCTGAATGTTCCCTTGCTATACCAGAAAGTGCTGATATGATTTTTCAAATAATGAAAAAGGTGTCATTTCTTGATGTTTGCAATTTTGAGAACTTTTGTGTTACATCTTGTTGTAAAATGTCCTTTCTATGAGACATACCAGAAGAAAATTATTATTTTGGAGTACATTCAAGTGTCAAATCCTTTGCCATGCATGTTTCAGATTTATTTAAAACTTAAGAGTAACTGGTAGGGATGCAGTTCAAGTATTTCCTGACAGCTGAAAGAATGCATTATAGATAGCATCTGGTGTCAAAGGAAAAATTATGTATTACTGGAGTGCCTCTTTTAAAAAATTGTTATTTTTTAAAAAATGTGATTTCTGTAAAAAATGGGTGCCTGTAGAAGATTTACAGAGAAAGATTGTATTGTCACATTTGCATAATCACATCTGTTAAAGAATACAGATATGCCTGAAGTATTCTTCCTTCTTGTGACCAGTCTAATGCATGATCTGGTGAATAGAACCATTGTGATATAATATAAATGAATTGATTAATGAATTTATTTGGGATATAAAATTACACTTGGAGCTGTATTCTGTCCAAATTAAAATTGTGGTCATATCAATAAATAAAAATGTCACAACATATCTGAAGGTTGCAAGGGTTGGAAAATCCTGTTCCTTCACGACAAGGACAATCAATAGAGTATAGAAGCATAGGAGATTGTAGGAAGACAATTTGCAGTTTCCCCATCTGGTGGTTATGTGTGAATATTGTATTAATGATTCCAGAAGAAGAGAGATAGAGGAGTACTTGATTAATGATTCACCCTAACTCACTTTCAAGTATCTCGACAAATGTTGTAGAAAATGGAAGTATAGAAAGTGGAGGAAGATTACAATCTGGATGAAAGAGGGCAGCAAATCAGAGTCTGGGTCCAGTTCTTTTTGTGGTACCGTAGTACTAGAAGAGGTGAAGATGTGGAGGCATGGCTCAAACATGGTATATAAGAAGTCGACATTACCAATAGAAGAACCTAGGACAAAGTAGTTCTATTTATAACTTCAAGGCTCTGGCCATCTGTCAGAAAGCCAGAGTGACTCATAGATGCGGGGGAAGGGATATGGAGTAAGAAGATCTATTTTAATTATACAAGTGAGATTTCAGTTGGAGTCTGTTACTCAGATGCTTTAAGGTTCTTCCAGTGTTATATCCTACTTTGCCATGGTCACTTCCACACCATTATTTTCTTTTTCACATGAATAGCTCCTAGCCCAAGGCCAGGTTCATCCTGGGGAAGTAAAGGAATTGTGTTATAAAGAAATGTGGATTATGATAGTTCCCATAAACACAAAGGATAGAGGTTTCAACTCAGTCATAGAAATCAAAGTGAGCTCTATTCTGTGACTGTTCCATTGCTATGTGTTTCTAAGTGTATATGCAGCCAAGTGGCAGTCACAGCTGTCAATGTGGAGAAGAAATTGTATGTGCCACAGTATCATTTATAATCCTACATTTATCTTTATCATCACACAGTCTGCATCTAGTGAGAAGCAGCTGAGAGCTGGCTGTGGAAATTGTTTCCTGAAAACAATTTGCTACAGTCCTTATTACGATTTGAATCTGGGAATGGCTGCATGGAGGGGAGGTGGTGTAATGGGCTACAGTGAAGCAGCAGTTTCCTAGGAAGGAGGGAGCATATTCCAAGGAGGGGAGCGGCAGACAAGAGATAGTTCATACCAGAGCTGGACTGGATCGTGGGAAGAAGAGGAGATTTAGGATATCCATTCCCTAGAATCTCCCATGAGATATCCATTAGGCTAGGCTTAGTGTTGCAAGATTCTTTCTATATGGTGTAAGCAAGTAAAGAATTGAACTTTGGTTGGATTGTATTACATCATTCTTGGCCTTAAGCCTGACAGATATTTGTGAAGAGAACTGTTCCATATCTAAGGAGATTATCGGTCATCAGGTCATGGTTGTCCCAAAGCATCTTTTCAAAAGACAACTAAGCTTTCTTTATTTTTTCTTTGAAGATGTTTCATTTCTCATCCAAGAAGCTTTTTGAGTTCACAATAAGCTTCTTTAGTTCTTCTTTCACATCTTGGATGAGAAGCGAAACATCTTCAAGGAAGAAACAAAGTCCAGTTGCCTTTTGGAAAGCACCTTTGGAGAACTGTTCCAACTTTTCTCTCAGAACATGTGATGGAACATCAGCAGTTCAATAATTTTTCCACTGATCTGCATTGTTATTTTACACATAATATTATATTCATCTCTATCTAACTGTCCCAAAGGGAAAAGACAAAATAAACAGACTCTTTTGCATGAATACCTGTAATAGATAATTTACTTACTGTGAATGTATATTAATGTTTAAAATTGGATTGGGGAATGCCACAGTTCTGAAATTCTTGCTTTGGTTGAGTCTTGTAACCTTAAAAATATCTGTTGGATCATATGAGTTAATCGTTCTGTTACTGCTATGCAGCTTAAATATACAAGTCCATATAACTTTAGATTTTAGTGAAATTCCAAGGAGGAACACTCCACAGTTCTGGAACTATTGTTACATGCTGCTTTATTGTAATTTTATCACAGGAAAATATAGTTCCACTCTATGGTACATTGATTAGACCCGGCCTGCATTGGAATACGGCATCCACTTCTGATTAGCACAATACAAAAAAGACATTGAGGAAGTAGAAAGAACATAGAACAGAGATTCAAAGATGGTAATGGGGTTTTAAGGCTAGAGAAATTTTCTTTAGCTAAGGAAGGGAAGGGAAGAACATAGATGTGTTAGTTGTTTTCAAATATTTGAAAGTCTTTCATAAAAAGAAGGTATGGATTTTATTCTGCATAGATCCTGAATTAGGAAAAGAACCAACAGGTAGAAGTTTTGAGGGAGATCCAAGCTTGAAATAAGAAGGGACTTCCTGACCATGAAAGTTTTTAAGCATTAGAACAGCCTTCTTCCTGAAGTCATGCATGTGCCATCACTGGAGGTTTTCAAGCAGAAGGTAAGTTATTTGTCTGGAATGGCTGGAGGATTCCATCCTTGGACAGGGGATTGAAGTAGTAGCTCTCCAAGGTCTCTTTCGAATCTATCATACTATGATTATTGTACCTTCTATAGATGACATGTTTTGAAATTAACATTAATTTTATTTTATCATCTTTTTTTATTCTAGGCTGGAAGATATAGGGGTTCAGTGAAGGATTTCCCAAACTTTGATGCCAACCAGGATGCAGAGGCACTTTACAATGCTATGAAGGGATTTGGTATGTCTTCAGTATTAACTCTTATCACTCTAAATGAAAATTTATTATGGTTTTCATATACATTTGGCATTTTAAATGTTTTACACGTGGTTTAAAAAATCAATAGCAGAGTTTTAGGCATGCAGCCAACTAGAAGAAGGCAGTGGCAAATCACATTTATAAATGTTGCCTAGAAAACTGCAGGGAATTGTCCACATAGTTTCCAGGAATAAAAAATGACTTTAAAATACCCGTCCCACCAACACCAAAAATATATTCAAGAAGAGCAATCCATATCAGTGACATCATCTGCACATTTTCTTTTTCTATGGAAATTGTGTGCAAGAATGGTGAGAAGAAGAGATAGATTATATATTTTCTAGGTTTGGCATACAAGTAGACCTCGATTTACAGGAGTTCATTTAGTGACCGTTCAAAATTATTATGGCACTGAAAAAGTGATTTCTGACTAATTTTTATACTTACTATCATTGCAGCATCCCCATAGTCATGTGATCAAAATTCAGACACTTGGGAACTGGTTTTATGATGGTGTCAAGTGATCACCTTTTGTGACTTTCTGACAAAGTCAATGGGGAAACCAAATTAACTGAACCATGTTATTAACTACTGCAGTGATTCACTTAACAACTGTGGCAAGAAAGGCCGTAAAATGGGACAAAATTACACTTAAAAACTGTCTTACTTAGCAATATAAATTTTGGGTTCAATTGTGGTCATAAGTTCAAGATTGCCCGTATATATTTGTACCTGCTCGGCTTTGAAGAAGTTGAAACAACACTGATCCAGCGATGGCCAATCTTTTTGACGAGGGTCTTGCTCATCACATGCCTTCTTCTATCCATAAGTCTACTTTGCTTAGTCATGGAGACAATTAGTAGATGTGACTCAGCAGCAGACCTACAAACTAGCATCCCTACTTGAAAGTCAGTAGAAAAATGTTTCAAATCTTGCACAAGGTCAAACAAACAGTTATACGCTATTTTATAAGCCGCTTGCCTGAGAAACTTGTTGCAATTCTTTTAAGAAATTCACTTATTAAAATTGTGATGGTTCTTAAAGCAGGCACAGTCCTTTCTCAAGCTTGCTGATAACCTAGAAGCAACAGATTGTTTTAATGAATAGCACACATGTCCTCGGCTTAAAAAGGTGTAAAGTACTTTTTCCAAAATATTTTCAAAATATGTACAACTCTACTATAATTTTTTATTCTTGTCCAATTCCTCATTCCTTTGTCAAATTAAATATTTGGAGCACAAAAGAAAATTTGCAACTTAAAAGAATCATAATAAACATTATAGCTCAGATTAGTTTGTGGAGAAAGTGGTAGGTTAGGCATTCTGATAATTCTGAAGGGAAAGAGAAATTTAGGAATTTATGTTTATGCAGATGTGCAACAAAGTTAAAATTTCAAAGTGGAACTTTTCAAAATGGTAAAATAGTTCTGTTAAAGAGCAAGAGAGAGAATATATAAGAATATAAGAATCTCCTTTCCCATAATACACTAAGCTACTTTCTTTTTCTCTCATTTTCCATGGACTGGAGTAGAATGTATTTTACTCTTCCAGCTAAGCATGGCTGTCAATGTGCTTCCTGTTTTCTCAGTTCCAATTCAAACCAGAAATGGGACTGTTATCCAGATTTTTTCAAAGGCAATTCTAATACATGTTATATAACTTTGCTGTCAGTTTTAGGACTTCGTTATCTTAAAATGACTGAAGCTTTTTTCTTCCTGCAGGCAGTGATAAAGAAGCTATATTAGATCTCATAACATCCAGGAGCAATAAACAAAGAATCGAGACCTGCCAAGTGTATAAGGCTCTCTATGGAAAGGTCAGTCTCAGAATGGACAGCAAAACTAGAATCTTATACAAGGCTTGTAATTTCATATTTGAATACTGGATTGTGAATGGCTGACTTCCATTCCTCCAGATATCTTGACCTCTCCCATATATGAGAGAAATTTTATCTGATGTTATAGACATGGATGCACTTCATTACATTACTTTTCTACATCAGAGATGGGGAATGATGGCCCCTTTATTACTTGTGGACTTCAACTCCCAGAATTCCTGAGCCAGTATGAGCTCAGGAAAAAGTTTACAATTCATAAATGAGCCATTTTTCCCATCCCTACTCTACATTACATACATCTGATTCTTAAGGTTTTATTCCACAGTCATGATATGCCAGGAATCAGACTGAGATTTTACTTCTTTCAACTAAGGAACCAAGGACATACTTAAAACAGAATTTTAGGATCTGTTAATCATGATGCAAAATTGCCAGTGGTGAGCATATATTTTACTCTGGCAGCTGCCCCCATACTCCAAGGCAGAGAGCCCTCCCATCTCTCCAATCTATTGTACAATATATACATACATCTACCTATATGGCCCTTTCTTGTTGAGGAATAAGAGTAAATAGGTCCTAATAGGTCATGATAAGTGAGTGCCCCAAGCACATATGTTGCACAAATAGAATAGATACAGTTTTTAATGTAAAAATTCCTTACTTTTAGCCACCACCTCTTTGAGTCTCTGGAACTCAGGAGATCAAGTGGGGTCTATTTCCCTTTGCAATACATGTCTTCCAAGAGATGCAAACATTCACAACATTTAAGGGGAATGGGAAGAGTTGTGGCAGCCACATCTAATGAATTACTAGTGTAAGAAACAGTTGACCGTTTTGTGACATTTAAATCTCATAACAGTTCTTTCACATGTTGTGTAATAATAAGTTTGTCCTTAACAGTGGTACTCACGCAGATTAGATTTTAAATTTTAAAAAACATTTATTTTTTGCTTTCCACTAGGGAGATTCTAATTAATATTTTAACAAAATTAAGTATATTTGTTTCTGCTTCCAATGTTGAATTCAGTTTTTAATCGATCCTAAGACTTTATACTCTTTTTGTGGTAAATGGTCTTCTAACAAACTTATCATCTTCATTTAATGACCCCATAATCTCTTGTGGGGTGGAGTCTGGGCAACTGAATGGAGCTAGAAGAGTGTTTTAATGTTGGATGCCCTTCCTGTCACCAATGCGGGTTTTGTTCAGCAGATACTGTACTGAAACAGCATTGGTCGCGTTGGTTGATGATCTCTGGAGGGCCCGTGACAGAGGTTATTCCTCTGTCCTGGTCCTATTAGATCTCTCGGCGGCTTTTGATACTATCGACCATAGTATCTTATTGCAGCGGCTGGAAAGGTTGGGGATTGGAGGTACCGTTTTGCGGTGGTTCTCCTCCTTTCTCTCTGACCGCTTGCAATTTGTGTTGGCGGGGGGGGGAGAGGTCCACCCCTAGGCCCCTCATTTGTGGGGTGCCTCAGGGCTTGGTCCTCTCCCCTCTCTTGTTCAACATTTATGTGAAGTCGCTGGGGGAGATTATCCGTGGTTTTGGAATAAAGTGTCATCTTTATGCGGATGACACTCAGCTTTACATCTCTACCCCCAAACCACCCCAACGATGCTGTGGAGGTTATGTCCCGGTGCCTGGAGGCCGTGCGGAATTGGATGGGTGAGAACAGGCTTTGACTCAAGCCTTCCAAGACTGAGTGGCTGTGGTTTCCGGCGTCCCGATATAGTCAGCTGACTCCATCGCTGGCTATTGGGGATGAGATTTTAGCCCCCACAGAGAGGGCTCGCAATCTAGGCGTCCTCCTAGATGTACGGCTGACATTAGAAGATCATATTACGGCCGTCTCCAGGGACTTTTCATCAGATTCGCCTGATGCGCCAGTTGCGGCCCTTTCTCGATCGGGACGCCTTACGCACAGTCATTCATGCCCTGGTCACCTCCCGCCTGGATTACTGTAATGCCCTCTACATGGGGCTCCCCCAGGGGAGCACCCGGAGTTTGCAACTGGTACAAAATGCGGCCACACGGGTGATTATGGGGGCGTCTAGAAGCTCTCATGTGACACCTCTCCTGCGCGAGTTGCATTGGTTGCCGGTGGCCTTCCGGGTGCGCTTTAAGGTTCTGTTTTTGACCTTTAAAGCGCTCCATGGCATCGGACCAGGCTATCTGCAAGACCACGTTCTGCCGGTAGTCTCCCACTGACCTGTGCGCTCCCACAGGGAGAGCCTCCTTCGGGTCCTGACGGCCTCTATGTGCCGCCTGGTGACCCAGAGGAACAGGGCCTTCTCTGTGGGGGCACCCGCTCTCTGGAATGGGCTCCCCCCTGAGTTGAGAACGACCACCGACCTGAGGGTGTTCAGGCATGATATGAAGACCTGGCTCTTTGAGCAGGCCGACCTGGGCTGATCTTAAATTGATTTTTAATGGGGTTTTAATTATGATTTTAATGTTGGGATTTTAGATTTGGTAGCAGCCCTTATTTAATTATATTTTAACTTTTGTATGTGTTGTTTTAGTAGGCTGTGCACCGCCCTGAGTCCTTCGGGAGAAGGGCGGTATATAAATTGAATAAAATTTTTTTTAAAAAAAGATATATTCTCAGTGTGCCCACAGAGAGAAATATCTGCCTCTACCTAAGATTGAACTCACAGCCTCATGATTGTGAGGTAAGAGCCCCACCTCTAGGCCACCATACCAGTTCGATCTAACAAAAACAAAACAAAACAATTTGCTTTGATCAGTTTGGTCTTCTAATGAACAGCAAAGCAAATTGTGGTTTGTTTTTTTTAATTCCGTACCTTTTCTTCCTTTTTATTAGGACCTGATTGCAGACTTGAAGTATGAATTGACTGGAAAATTTGAACGACTGATTGTGGGTCTAATGAGGCCCTTGGAGTATTTTGATGCCAAGGAAATCAAAGATGCCCTAAAGGTAAAGAAAGAGTTTGATTATGGTTGTCATTATTTCTAGAGCTCATGAGAATATTGGTCTC
Source organism: Bungarus multicinctus (assembly GCA_023653725.1). Taxonomy (NCBI): domain Eukaryota; kingdom Metazoa; phylum Chordata; class Lepidosauria; order Squamata; family Elapidae; genus Bungarus; species Bungarus multicinctus. The sequence goes on from CM042834.1 coordinate 82,255,285, forward strand.
TTTACTTTTAAAGTACTTTTTTTTTCTTTTGGGGAGCATTTTTTTTTTAATCTTTTTAAGTAACAACGCATTGTGGCTGATACAGATAAGTTGTGTTCTTTATTCCTAGGGGATTGGGACTGATGAGAAGAGCTTGATTGAGATTCTGGCATCTCGGACCAATCAACAGATTCATGCTCTGGTCGAGGCTTACAAAGATGGTGATTACTGCAAGATCTTTGTATTGAGTTGGCTTCAGCTACACTTAATCTACGGCTGTTAAGGTTGCAATAAGATTGACAGGATCATGCTGGAGAGATTATCACTAAGATGAAGGGGTCTTCTTTCTTCACCCACAGCTAATGCAGGGGTGTTAAACTCGATTTCATTGAGGGCTGCATCAGGGTTGTGTTTGACCTCGGAGGGCCGGGGTGGTGTGTGTAGGGTGCGGCTGGGGTGGGCATGGCCATGGTGGCATGGGATTGCACCTCCGTACACATGATTTTATACACTTATAAAAATAGAGAGGCATACATTTGTGTGATTTTCTTTTTTTTAATACATACTTGATTACCCTATGAGAGAGAAACCAGATCAAGAAACTGCCTCCATAGGAAGACTAGAACTATAAATTATTGACATAGGCCAGTGGTGGCTAACCTTTCTGGGCTCCTCTGCCAAAAATTGCGAACGCACCAGTGCGCACCACTTGCGTGCCAGCACCCAGAATGCGCATGTCCCTTGTACATGTGCATGTGCATGCAATTTCCCCCCCCCAACTCCCTTACCTGCATTGCGCCTCACAGCTGATTTTTCAGGTGGTTTGAGGCCTTTTTCAGCCTCCCAGAAAAAGACTGCAAGGCTTTTCAGTTTGAATTATAGGCCTGTTTCATCACTTTCTGTATTACAGGAAGTGACAAAATGGCCTATAATTTGGCTTAAGGCCCGTGCAAGCGCACTGAGGTAATTTTGCTTTCGGCTCACATGCCAGCACAAATGGCTCTGTGTGCCACTCGTGGCATGCATGCTATAGGTTCGCCTTCACGGACATAGGCTATAGTAGCAGAATCCTGCAAGCCTGAAAGGTAAAATATTTTACCTTTCCTCCCTTTTATAACCATCTGAAACAAGGACGGCCTCCTGCAGTACTCTGGCAGCTAAAACTGAGTGTGTGGGGAGAGGGGATCTAAGCACTCTGCAGGCCGGTTTCAGCCCGTGGACCTTGAGTTTGACACCCCTGCTCTAATGGATATCTTATCCTGAATATCCTGGAATAGTTTACAAATAACAAGTTTCAGCTTTACCTCAGTGATAATGAAATCCTTTCAGCTTTTTGTTCAGTTTATGCAATTATCTTGTTATATTGCTTTTGTCCTTGTGCTGTTAGTTTGTGGATGGGATGCATTTATGAATGCTTGCTCAATTTTGTTTTTGGCTGTGTTAACATACAATGCATTTGTGTATCAGATGAGAAAAACAGTAAGGTTGGTTTTGTCTGGGTTTTTTTTTTAGCATATGAAAGGGATTTGGAGGAAGATGTCATAGCAGATACCGCAGGACATTTCAAGAAGATGCTCATTGTACTGCTTCAGGTATGTTGGTCTTTATGTTCTTTTTTAGCGTTTATTACATCCTTTATTTAGCATACTAATAAGAACTGATGCATTGTGTTTTTTTTCTATAGGGAAACAGAGAAGAAGATGATGTTGTGAGTGAAGACTTAGTGGAACAAGATGCCAACGTAAGTGATGCTACTGCCTAAGTGATGATTCAACAAAGGAAGAATTTGATCTTTTTTCAAAGAACAAATCTAGACCTAGAAAAGAAAGCATATTCTAGAGGGTGATCTAAGTCCTATGTAGATAATCATTGTAAGTTCTGACATACTCTTTCTCTGCCAATTCAACAGTGTATGGCTCTCTGTAGTAATAAAAACTTAACACTCAGAAACACCCATTTTAGTGCAAATGAGAATAGATCTGATAAATGCTTGTTTATATTATCTCCATCAATAAACAAACTCCTAATACTGTATTGGTAAAATTTTTGGCAGCCTAGCTCTGATTGGTTTTCCAAGCCATTATTCTTTTGATGTAGATAATATTTATAGTTTGTCAATGTAAAAGGGTAAAGAATAGGACTTCAGAAATTCTTAATTGAATACTAAATTCAAGGTGATATTCTTATTGGGCTTTATAGCCCCAGAATTTAGATTGATCTGTAGATATATTCCTGAGGCTCTGACAATCTGCTACACATTTGATATATTTTTTGGTTACATATTTATTTATTACAATTATATAGTACTTTTTCATCAGGAATTGAAAGTGGCATGCATAGCAATCCTTTCTTCAATTTTCCTCACAATAACTATATAATATAGGTACGTTGCCTTGAGAGAAAATGATTGGTTAAAAATTGTCTAGTAAATGTTAACATAAAATCTTAATTTTTATTGCGCCATCAGATCAATATTACATATCAGTTTTGAGAATTCAGTAATGCTGATTCAAGTTATATGGATCATTATTTTATGCTGGTTTAGAGCTTCCAGATAAGATGCTTAGAAAATGTTGATGGTAATAGTAGTTGTTTCCTTTTTTACCTTGTCCTGTTTACTTATGTTTTCAAAAAGGACTTGTTAGAAGCCGGAGAGCAGAAATGGGGCACAGATGAGGCCCAGTTTGTCTACATTCTTGGAAACCGAAGCAAACAACACCTTCGGCTAGGTGAGCTGGAACATTGTTGTACAAGAAATAATGAAAATAATTTGAATCTCAAGAATCTCAATTTTTTTTTTCAACATGTGATCTCTTTTAGTAAGGCATCATGTGTTTTCCTAGTATGATAGTGATGCATAAGTGATGAGTAGTGGGTAAGTAGGTTGATAGGTAAGGAAGGAAGGAAGGAAGGAAGGAAGGAAGGAAGGAAGGAAGGAAGGAAGGAAGGAAGGAAGGAACTTACATTAAGATCATCCTTTGGAATCTTATCACTAGGCAACATGGACTGCTGAGAGTAGCTTTCAGTTGCATCAGAATCTGATCTGTGATATTGTACTTGAATATCTTTGTCATCAAAATACAGATCCATGATTCTTCTTCTTCTTCCATAAATGTGAAAAGGTAATGCAAAAGGAACTGATTCTTACTGCTTATTTGCTTGTTAATCATTTCTTTGTTTTACCTTGCCCTGTAAGAAATTGCTTTATTGATGAAACTATTCTTGTTCCTGTTTTTTTAAAAAATGCGGAATCTTCTCCTATTTAGTATTTAGCTGGGTTTACTTATGCTAAGCAATTGGTGGTTTCTTTATTTTTTTATTTAGCATATTATATGAACTACCATTCTGGTTGTAAGCTATTGGTGATAATTTAGTATTGTTTCTAAACTCAGTATTGCATTTTATTCAAAGCCTTTTGTTAAACAAATAATAGTTTAACATAGTTTTTCAATAAACTAAAAAATAAAGTTAATTATTAATGTAATAAGTGACCCTTAATGATATTTTAGTACTGTCAAAGCTAAGAACACTTTATGGAGTAATGTTTGTTAAAAAAGATATGTTTGAAGGCATAAGTAACATTAGTGTTTAAAGTATCTCAAACTCTGTTTTCTTTTTGCTGCAAAAGAATGATGTCCTTCTGAAAAAAAATAGTTTACCAGGATCGAAATAAAACAGCCATTAATAAACAGCCATGCATAACCACAATGTTGAAGGTTGTTTAGGAAATATTTTAATTGCAGTTATTTCATTGATATAAATTATAGAATATATTGTTTTGTAATCTCTGCTATATAAATATATGAGTTTTTATATTGCATTACCAAAAATAGTTAAATTGAAATATTGTGCATGATTCAAATGTTTCCCAAAACAAAATAAAAATTTGTAGAACGTTTAAAAATGTTTAGGGTATGTCAGATGAGTCAGATTTTCTACCCTTGCATCATTTAAATATTAGTAGTATAATACAACTTGTCTTTACCAGAAAACTTGAATCTAAGAAGAGAAAAGTGAAAGTCTAAAATGTTTTTTTTTTAAGATTATGAATTGTTATGCTTATACATTTAGCTTGTTCTTTGGCATTTTTAAAACATTAAAAAAACTTCATGGAGCAATACATTCGCTGAAGTATTTTCTATTGCAGAACATTTCCACCTCATTTTATTACATAGCTAGAGATCGGTGGTTGTGAAGATTATTAATTTTCTGAAACAAATAAAAATAAATAGAACAAATGGCTTTGCAAGATGCATCAAAGTTAATTGGCCATTTACTGCTTTTGTTTTCACATTGGGTTGGCAAAGGAAGTAGCTACCGTTTCATGAGTTCATTTAGAGTTTTGGACGCTGACACATTAAAAAAAAAAGCCAAACTAAAGATATTTTAAGACTTTTAAAATGTAAAACATGTCCAAAATCTCCTGAGATCCCAGACGATGACACAGAGATATTTCTAGACTTTGCTGTCTCCTAAGACTTGGTTTGTTTTTTAAAATTCTGTTACATATAATTATAGTTACAGGGCTTCTTCTAATAGTAATAGATGCATGATGCTGCTAATCCCAATTTCAAACACTATGAAATGGCTGTAATGTTAAGTATTCCATTCAAGTTACTGTACGTTGTGATAATGAGGTAGCTCTATATACTGTGAGACAGGTGTCATTTGGAATTCAGCTGAAGATACTTTAGATATATCAATGAGCCAAATGCATATGTGTGTATGAGAGAGTCTGAATATCTATCTCCCATTTTTTTCAGTCTTCAATGAGTATCAGAAGATTTCAGGAAAATCCATTGAGATGAGCATCCGAGGAGAACTATCTGGGGACTTCGAAAAATTGATGCTGGCTGTAGGTGAGCTGGATCCTATATTTTAAAGTATTTTTGAAGAACAAAAGCAGGCATGAAGGGACTTCAAAAGCCAAATTAAAAACAGGCATGCATGTAAAACAAGTACAAGCCTCAAAACAACAGGTTCCATACTTTGAAAACACTACATGTATATATCAAGAGGCGTTTTCCTCAATTCTTCTTCAGGATTAAATAACTTTGATTAAAATGAGATAGATACAGAATGCCTGTAACTTACTTCTATTAAAAAGATGATTTCCAAACATCTAGAAAATTCATAGAATTTTTTGAGATAGAAATAAGGAGAGATAATTACACCATTCATTGTTAAGGGTAGTAGTTGTATGTGCAGAGAGAAATGTGGATTGTTCAGAATAAAACTTGGCAGTAACATCTGAGATATGAGCATTTTCTTCGTGAGTTGAGCATATGGAAATCATGTTGTAAATAATGTGATTAGGTGTCCAAGAGGAGGGAACAGCTGCCTGTAACTCTACTCAGGAGTGCATTACAGTGCAATATTGAACAGCATTTTTTTATCATTTATGATGCTAGATGGTAGCTTTTGAGGAGCTTCAGGAAATGCATTTTTGACCTAAAAAACTCTCCCAATGCTCTTTCCACAGTGAAAAATATCAGGAGTACAGCTGAGTATTTTGCTGAAAGATTGTTCAAAGCAATGAAGGTGAGTACCACTCCAGGTATTCTAGAGAATAGCTTTCATCTTCTACTATATGTACTGTATCTTCTAAACATTAGAAGGACCACTGCTGACATCTCTAGATTTTAACTGTTTGGACTTTTCTAGTATCAAGATTAAAACATTAAGTGGAAATTTAAATCCATTTCCACCTATTAAGTTCCACGGAATGAACACTTAGCCAATTTTAATAATTATACCTTATGGTCTTTACCATGATAGTTCATAAAAATGAGATGCTAGCCTTAACAAGTGTGCTTTGAATCTGTGTCAGCTCAACTATACAGATTCTAACTGTGCATAGAATATTATGCAACCATATGCTTTTGAAAAGGGGTTTGGAGTTACTGAATAATTAAGTCTATTTAAACAGCCAAGTTTGTATCCTAAATGTTATTGCAACAAGAAGCAACTTCTTTAGCTTTCACTAGTCACAATTCATTATAGGCGTAATGTGTAATCATCATTTGTACAAAGAGTGACACAGATAAATGTTTGATGTTTTAAAAAAGGTCAGAGAACAAGAAAATTAAGAAAATGTGTTTTAACATAATTCATATTTCTAATATAGGGTTTTAATTAATTTCTTAGCCAAAAATTGACTTTAGCAAATAGCATTAACAAGCCATATTTAGAGAAACATATTCAGAATAACATATGCAATTAATAAAGAATAAAATATAATCATAAAATAAAATAAAGGTTAAACAATATTGACATAAGAATATTAATCAGTTACTACTATTGTAGTTAATAACTGTATTCTCCTGCTAATAAAACTATTGCAAATCAGTTCCTTTTAGTTGGGCTTATAGTTTATGAATACTATTCGAAATATTCCAGCAATATTTTGTCTAGGATGCCCTATAAATTTTTCCATGACTGAAAAAAACTCTGACTTTCCTACAGTTATGAGGCACAGATAGCATGTGCTCTTCATATTATATCTGACATTTTGAAAAATAATGAATTCAGCTGATAGACGAACTATTACACAGGTCGCACGTAGAAAGAAGAAAAAGTCTTTGAAGGTGTTTTGAGATGCACATGACGATTGGGAATAGCCTCTCATATTGGATTCCAGCATCTTCTATAAACAATTGTACTCATTAAAACTTTTGAACATCCCATGTTCCTTTGGAATTTTTGTGACCTTAAATGATTCATTCTAGGGTTTGGGGACAAGAGATAACACGCTGATTCGTATCATGGTGGCACGGAGTGAGATTGATATGTTGGATATTCGGGAAATATTCCGGACTAAGTATGAAAAATCTTTGCATCATATGATTGAGGTAAATACTGTATATTTGCACTGCAGAAGGTGTATGAAATTTATCATAGCTTTTTATTTGTATTTATAATGCACTGAATATTACTAAGACGGGATCTAGTAATCCTGAAGGTATCTGGTATCTCATTCTTCATGTTATGCTCGGAAGAGATCATCAACACAGAATGATTCAGGCAACCTTAAAGGGAGATGATTGGGTTAAATTTATTTTATGAGAGCTTAGGTTAGTTTTCATGACATGCCATTTAGGTAATATAACTTCCATCTTAAGGATGATTTGCACTTTGGTTATAATTGTGAAGAGCTGAGTTTTCCTCTCTCCCTTTTACAGAGTGACACATCAGGTGATTACAAAAAAGCACTATTGAAACTGTGTGGGGGAGATGATGAGTAAGTCCAATTCTGAAGTATGGTTTCTTATGGGGGAAGAATGCTTTTTAAATGGCCCTCAGTTGCTGAAACTCTTTTGGGGTCTGTACCTCTAATAATGTTATTTTCCCAAGTGGAATATTTTTTTCCCCTTGCAGGGCTAGTTTCTATCATAGCAAATACCTTCTCCCAAAATTTCAGTAGTTTTTCTAGAAGTGAGGTTTTTCATCTGAAGATGGTCAGTTGAACTATCCTTGGACAGCAGGCCCTTCACCTCAATTTTTGTTGATAAGCTAAATACGTGTTTGTCTGCCTGGAAGGACTTCAAGCCTTTTAAAATACTCTTAATGTTCATATTATAATTATGGGAGAAATCTATCTATGTGGTCACTAAGAGTTGACACAGTCTTGATGGCACATAATCAGCCATATTGTAATGTGTTTTTAATCATAATGCCTCAGCCACAAAATGCAGTAGGAGCATATTGCTATGTGTTTTGAAATGCTCTGATCAGCAAAGAACTGATTATTATCCTTTTCCATGTTTAAAGCCTCCATAAACTATATCTAAGCAGGTTCAGCTTCCTCTCTCTTTCTCTATAAATCCATATCAGAACTTGATCCAGTGTGTGGGTATATACTGCTACTGCCCAAATTCAGTAGTTGAACCCGGAGATTTTATAGGTTTTATGTACACGTTGGACCAGCCTTCACTAACCGATTGCATTTCAGATAACATTAAATGTTAACTGTCACCACAGTTGTGATAGCTACAAATGTTAAGTATTGTAGTTGGGATACCTAGAAAGTAGAAGAATGGATGGGAAGATAGCTTGGGCAAATTGCATATTTCAATATTAGTGCTGACCAATATTGAATGATCAGTGATTTACTAATATATCTTTTACATAGTATGGAAATCAATGCAGAGAAGAGTGGAATAACATTTTATTTTAAAGAGATCTTAGAATCACTTGCACTACCCTATTCATGTACTATTTTCGCAATTCTCAAATGACATTGAGATAAAGTATTCAGTTGAAAAACTAGCCTTACAGGCTACATTTGATATAAAGGATACCTTCATTAATTGTTTTCCCACCTTTTCATTTAAAGCCCATAGCTATATTGATGTTTCCTTTTTATTCAAAAGCAAAAGATTGGGCTCAATCAAGATTGGGCCTAATTAAGATTTTAGAGTTGGGCTAGCATAGGCTTTTAATAATTTCCCTATGATCTTAGTACAGATTAAGAAGGACTGCAGCTGCCTTTTGCAAAAGAAGAAGGAAAAAAAGACCCTCACCTTTTTCTTAGGAAAAATTCTTAGGCAAACATATCAACTAGCCTTCTTTCTACCATGCCTCTTATAAAAATGTACCAAGTTATTACAGAAACGGGTGGGTGGGTGGATGGATGGATGGATAGATGGGCGGGTGGATAAATGGATGTTGTTTGGAAATTTAGATGGGAGAGGGTGGATGGGACAGTGTGACTGGCACCAGCTAATTTGCATTGGATTTGCATCTTCACATTTTACTGTGTCTCTGCAAACGTCACCCATCTTATATCTTTCCATCATTCCCCTTCCAGTGATGCAGGTGAGTTCTTCCCTGAAGCTGCGCAGGTGGCCTATCAGATGTGGGAACTTAGTGCAGTGGCCAAATTGGAGGTTAGAAGCCAGCCTTCCCTTCCCCTACCTGTGGCTTGCTGGCTCAAAACTACAACTGCTTCACTCTATCCGCTGCTAATGCTCTAGACCTCTTGGATATCTTGCCTACTCAACAGTTCTCCCTTTCTAACATTTTCTAAACATGCCACTTTAACTAATATGCATTCATAGTTAGAAAAATTATTTTCCCCTTCCTTGGTTTTCCATGTCATTAGGAATTAACATTTGAGGATGTTGGTTATTCCCCAGTATAATAGGATATCTGACGATAAAACTAAAAGCAGTCCAGTGGAATTGCCCGTACACATCCAGCAGAATCACTGCAGCTTCATAAATGCATCTGCAATATGGATCCTTAGAGCTATGTTAAGAAAACAATCCATAGCTTCTGTTATAAAATCAGATTAGCAATAGAGGGGTTTTCTTCTTTGGCTTGTTTTGTTGTGTGAGCTAGTCAACTTACTAAACATTTCACTAATTATTTTTAAAGGGTGAATTCACAATGCCCCATATTATTGGATTATTTTACCAAGTGAACCGCCTCCTTTCTCAGACTATTCTTCTATCATGACTTATATTGCCCAGTACAAGGAAACACACAATGATTAGATTACTGTACGTAATCACTGGAATGGGCTTTGTGAATTCATTCTAGGCTTTTTGCATGTAAAACAGTTGGAGAGTCAGTCCTAAAGGAATCACGTCTTTTTGAATTAACGTGTAGAAGATTGCTGATGTAATCAGAAATAGGCACTGAGAATTTGAAATATCGCCGAAAGATGCCCTCCACATGCTGACTCTGGAAGATGCATGAGCATGGAATTTATCCAGCTGTTCTCCAATTGTTTTATTATATTTTCTTTGTTTTAAATAAAATAGCAATAGTTAGGAGATGGATGGAGCTGCCTTATTTGGAAGCCCTTCTGCTTAGCCCCCTTTTCTGCGCCTTTCCCCTATTAAAATACATAATTTTAATTTAAACCACTCTTACTTTTCTACAGCTGAAAGGAACCATTAGTCCAGCTGCAAATTTCAATGCTGATGGTGATGCAAAAGTGCTCAGGAAAGCCATGAAGGGATTTGGTAAGTAACCCTTTGAAATGCCCTGATGCAGAGCAAGAAACAATTACTCTTCTTTTTATTTCGTGGTAAAGTAGTAACATTTGTAGGCTTTCCAGATAAGAAGCATTATTTCTTGGCCAGATTTCTTCCCAAGGTAGGCTTTTTTAGCTGAATGATTTTAAAGTGTAGGTAATTTTCTAAATCCATTCCCCATTTCCAGTCACATTCAGGGAACGATGTAACCTGCATCTCAACCTTGCCATGTAGAACTCCGCCATTAGGTTTTGTTCTACTAGAATCAATACCCGATGTTAAAAACACTCTAAAACAGTGGTTCGAAACCTGTGGTCCACAGAGCTCTGGAGGGCTATGATGTTGTCACAGGTTGAGTCAGTCTTGAGCCTAGTGAGACTTGAACTATTGGTAGCCAGAAGTCAACAGAAGTAGCCTGCAGTACTGTATTCGTACCACTGTGCCACCATGGTGGGTTCATGGTGAAGAAAAGTTTGAGAACCATTGCTCTAAAACATTTGTTGGCTATCAATGGCTTATAGTTCTCCCTCAGGCTATTTGCTTCATGTAACTGATTGGAGAGATTGATAATCTGTGTAAATCCTAGGCAGCCGTGAAAGAGAAGCCAGTGCAATGCCAGCAGTGTACAGTGCTGAACTTGCTGCACATCACAACTGCCTATGTATTTTAGGGAAAACAATACACAGTTGCGAAGTATGTTGCTATGTCTATCATGCCATTTAGTTATGTTTGATACAAGACTGTGTAACTGTGTAATAATGCAAAAAGGAATATTTTAAAATTAAATAAGCAGAAAATGAAAAAAAACCCAACTCCACAATTGTTGGAAGGAGGCCTTGTTACTAGATTTACAAAAAGGATATTTTGAGATATATAGGTCACATTCCTGAATCTTCATTCATGGAAGAAGAAGTGATTACTCTTCTGATTTTGTGATTCTGGAAAGAGAAGAATGGTTCTGGTGATCGGTCACCATCTTCCAGTCATCCAGGCAGCAAATGCTCCATAAAAACCGTATCAGTGCAGAGTCCTTGCATCCTGTTAGTTACTGACAGTGACCAAATGATATTTTGCTTCCTCTAAGACCCAGGAGATGGCACTGTTGTATCAAAGAAGCTCATTATAGTTAGGAAAAATGCTCTGGATAGAGAACCCATTGCATCTCAAGCCATTGCCTAGTCTTGATACTCTTGTCAGTAGCTCTTGCTTAACTTCAATGTGGTAGGAAGAAAATGAAGAATATAGTCAGAGTGATGTCTAAAAACAGTTGAATGACTTTGTTTCTATTTGTTATGCTTCTATATTGTTAAGTAAGAGACATTCCCTGAGCATTCAATTAGGATACCATAAACTAGAGGTTTCCAACCTTGGCAACTTTAAGACTTGTGGACTTCAACTCCCAGAATTCCTCAGCCAGCTTGCTGAGGAATTCTGGGAGTTGAAGTCCACAAGTCTTAAAGTTGCCAAGGTTGGAGACCCCTGCCATAAACCATATTGCATTTGTTCATTGATTTATACTTAGAAACCTGACAGGAGACTTATTTACCTCCTGAGACTTAACAGGTGGCTTACAGATCTTTTAAAAAATAAACAGAATAAGCTATATTTTTATTCATTAAAATAATAAAATACAAAATACAAACTCCCAAATTAGGTAGTAAAATTAATGAATTAAGATTTATTTGGTGTGACTCTGTTGCATATAATTACTCCCCAAAAGCTTTCTGGAAAAGCCACATTTTATCTCAAAGAAGGCCGGAGGGGAGGGGGCATCCATGCTTTGCAGGACAGGAAACTATTCCCAAGGAAGGAGCTATTGCAAAGAACAGCAACAGTCACATTCCTTCCTGCTCTATAACAACTGTAATCAGTAAGATGTGAGCTTGCAAAATACTTGACAAGTTAGAGATCATGGCTTGCATTGAATAGCATGAGCATGATTGGGGTTTGAGTTGTATTAATGGTAATAGTTCATATGCAGTCGCATCTCAAGCTAATTGTGTTCCTCCTTGCCACTCCCAAATCTATTTTTAAGACAGGAATGAAGTTACAGTCTTTAAGGCCATGTGATAATCATCTGAGCACACTGTAGTAAATCATACTCTGCAGGAATAATTCAGGAATTTTCCACACACAAACCAGAAGCAAAGTGCTGTGGTTATTGAGCTTATCCACTGATTTGATTTTTCTCTAGTCAGTTATATAGGGATGAAAAAAATTCTAAGGATGGTGAGTTTATAAGGGATCAGAAAATAATAGGATTTTTTAAAAAAATCCTGTAGGTAGTAAATTGAGTAATTGATCTTAACAGAGAGCAAATATGCTCTCTTTCAACCCAGTGATGGACAATTTTCTTTTTGTTCGTTCTTGGGGTTACTTCCCTGACTAAGTGCAAGAGTCAAGATTAAATGTTATTGAACTGGGGAAAAAATAGTTGAATGTGTCCTGTTTACTGGGTTCCAGGCACAGATGAAGATGCCATCATTGAAGTTGTCACACAGCGGAGTAATGACCAGAGGCAAGATATCATAAAAGCATACAAGTCTCATTATGGCCGGGTAATTAGTACAAACTCTTCTTTTGTATCTCATTCCCTTTCCCCAACATTCAATTGATTTATTTATTGTAGGAGCTCTTATGCAATAACTCTTACAGATGGCCTAATGTAAGTTTGGTGCTACTTTTAAAAATAAAGAATTAAGATCATTCTTTCATTAGTTCCCTTCCCCAATTAGATGCCTTCTAGACCTTCTGCATAATCATTTCAACTGCTAGTTCAATTCTATGGTGTGTGTGTATATGCATGTATGCACGTGTGTGTGTGTGTAGCTGAATACATATTAAAGATCCGTAGATTCCAGGATGCTTATATAAATATGTAAGGTATGCTGGAAGTCCATGTGTCAATATTTGTTCTTTTTTAAAAAAAGGAAAACAATCTAGCTGCACAGGAGAGAGCAAAGAGGAGATGGTTATAATACTCTGGAAATTTGTAGAACTTCTCCCATTATCTTTCTGAAGTTTTTGTTTGTTTTGTGTCATAAAATTCTTTGCATGCATGAAGCATTCAGGATGGGAAAAATATATTAAAATAAAAATTAATTCTCCTTCCTTGTTGGATATCATGGATCAATTTATTATGCAAATCACCATCAATGTCTGTTAGTCTTTTTTTTTTTTAAAGGAGACCGTCTTTTATCATCTTGTTCAGATGTAGCTGAATGCCTAATGAGCCTGAGGGGTAATAAGCAGCCCAATAGAAGTAGATGGACTTTCATTTCATAAAGCCTCACTGTTGAATATTCTTGCTAGGACTAACATGAGATAAAATTTTAAAATAATTGAGTGGCCACAAGTGGCCAATCCCTACCTCATTTTATTATGTCAGAGCCTTTCTTCTAATCATCATCTTTCTGATTGGCATCAGCTTTTCGGAGTTTCTTCTTCTTTTAAATAAAAATTTATTAGAATGTTGAATATAGGGAAGGGAGGGAGGGATGGAGGAAGGGAAGGAAGGAAGGAAGGAAGGAAGGAAGGAAGGAAGGAAGGAAGGAAGGAAGGAAGGAAGGAAAATGCAGAGATCAAAGAAAGGATTTTAAAGAAAAGGCTTCTAGTTTTCTCTTACTGCAGTTATAAGCATAAATATAAGTTCATGTCTTACTCTATGATTATAGCATTGTTTACATTTTCTCTATAATATGTTATATTATTCTAATCCTCAAAACTATATATCATTTTTACTGTTTCCTTTAAAAAAATCATGAGGTTTCCAATCACTGTTAAATGTCCTTTGTCTAGTTTGGCCCTACTTCTTTGGAGTTTCCAATTTGTTTTCCTTCATGAGTGTCTCTTATGATAGGATCTTATGGCAGACCTGAAATCTGAAATATCTGGACCTTTAGCAAAGGTTATTCTTGGACTGATGATGCCACCTGCCTTCTATGATGCAAAGCAGCTGAAGAAAGCCATGGAGGTAGAGTTCTTTTTAATATAGTATTTGAAGAACGGAAAAATAAATTTAACCCATATGGAGAGAGAAGAAAAACCTTATTTTGCCTTTATCTCAAAGAGTAACTAAGATAGAATGGGGGATTTCCTTCTTGCTAAAGATTGCCAACTCAGGCTGGTAGGTTCAATTCTGAGCCAATCATTAATTTTTTCAGAAGCGGAAATATCAGGATGTCAATGTACTAGGCATTCCCTATAAATGTGAGCACTTAGCTGACCTGGAATATTAACAATGACTAAATGATCAAATATCTTTACATCACTTCAGGGGGCTGGAACTGATGAAAGTGCTCTCATTGAAATTTTGACCACACGGAATAACCAAGAGATTCAAGCAATTAATGCAGCCTATAAAGAAGGTAAAACAGTTTCTTCAATAATTCTTAAGGGGGAAATGATGTAGTAGACTAAGAAACAAGAAAATATTTATGAGTTGTTGTATAAAATGCTTAAATTTTGCCAGTACACATTTTATTTACTTGTTTGCTTACTCATTGGCATTTTTTATAGGGCTCCCAATCTAACAGGATGACAAATCACTTCTATATTGGCAAAAAAAAAAAAAAAGCAAAGTAGACCATCCTTATAAATAGCAAGAGTTGAGCTTGACTCAAAGGAAATAGTCACCTCTCATATTGGTCTGTTTATTGCATCAGATCAAGGTTGGAAGCTACTGACCTTTAAGGGTAGAAGCTACTCAGAATAAAGTATTCCCGTGGGCTTCATTCCATGTGAATATCCTGTTCACACACTTAAGAACTGGAATCAGTACCTGGATGGATGTTTTCTAGTGTTAAGTCTGCATGTAGCTGACCTTAAAGGATTAAACAGGGCCAGGAATACAGTAGGTAATTTTTGGAGAGGAGAGCACTGAAAGATCTCAGGGCTACAGGCTAGACTCCCCCCCTCCTCCCCCCCCCCAAAAAAAAAACACACATTCTTGCAATCCAATTTGCATTTTTTAAAAAGAAAACAACATGGGTATATCTTTTTAATCACCCAGGAATTGCACTGGAATCCAGGGTGTCTCTGAACACTTTCTTCTTCTTTTGTGTTTTTTCAGCCTGTCATAAATCTTTGGAGGATGCACTGAGTTCTGACACTTCAGGGCATTTCAAAAGGATCCTGGTCTCTCTGGCACTGGTAAGAGCGTTCCCCCCCCCCCCCCACACACACACACACATACACACACACACACACAATGCATTCTTAAATCTCCTTTAGTTAAACATAAGTGTTTTCTGTCTGATACTTCTGAATATCTAATGATCTGATTTCGTTGTTAAACCACCTTTAAAAGTTGCCATTCTTTTTATTTATTTATTTATTTATTTTTATTCATCAAGGAATCTTGTGCATTTGATAGTGGCACATTCAGTTGACAAAAAAACACTTCTATGCATATTTTTGCATGCAGGGATAATAATGCTGCAGAGTTGTAATGGACCCAGGTTCAAATGATAATTTCTGCCTCAGTTTCATATAGTCACCACCAGAAAGCAAGCAGGCTGCATAGGACTTGAAAGCAGCTTCAAGCTGTTCTGTTTTTATTTATCGTGCAACCACAGATAAAATCTAAAATTGCTCAGCACATGAATACACTTCAGATAGCATTCATTTGGTGGCTATAATTTGTTTATCCTCAATAAGAATGAACAAAATCTCATTTTCAACAAATAACACAGTACAGTGTTTTCTGAAAAAGGAGTGGAAGTAAACTATATGCTTCCCAGGCCTGTGGTCTTTTCATAATTGCTGCCAAAAACATATTTTAAGATATAAATATCCCCCATGTCATTTATTTTGCTGGATATGCACGGTTAAGGAAGGATAAAGGCCAGTGCTAGAGGACATTTTCTACTAATAAGAATCAGGTGGTGGCATTGTAATTGGTCATGTTGCCTAGATCAGAATATATATGGCACACTGAAGGTTCAATTCTCAGTTGCTCTAGAAAATACGGCCAGTGATAAACAAGCCCATAGTAGAGCATATAAAATCAAATGTATCACTGGAGGGCAAAATAGCAAAATTCAGGCTATGGCATGTAATCAAACTCATTGGAAAAAAACAGCTGTGCTCAGAATGGTCAACAGGAAAAGGAAACAAGGCTGCCAAAAATCATAAGACACCATCAAAGCTGACATCAGCCAGAGCATTAAACAACTGAAAGAAGCTGTACAAGATTGGAAAATATGGAGAGAGCTGGTCCATAGAATTGTCAAGAACTGGACATGATTGAATGGATAGCATCATCATCAAAGAATGCTGGGAGTAGGCGGCATGTGGAGCTATCTGATCCAGCTGCAAAAGTCTAAACAATTAAATTGCAGCAAGTAAATACAGAAAACTCTAATTCTTTGGTGTCATCTACATCACATTTTTAAAATCCAGTTTTTGTAGCTCATAACATTGCTCCAGGCCTATGAGCAATTAAACTAATATTTGCCAAAAAAGGTAGTGAATTATTTAAAGATGTTAATTTCTGGCCCATTCCCAGGGGCCTATTTTTTGCATCTTATTAATAGCTCTCAATGTCTTAACTGTAGGGTAACCGCAATGAAGGAGGAGAAGATTTTACAAAGGCTCATGCTGATGCTCAGGTAAGTAAAGACACATTTGCAGGAAGGGTTCTGCTGTGCCTGCTGCCTTGCTTCCATGATGTAGATTTGGGATTCTAGAGTTGATAATAGGTTAATGTTGAGTTGCATGAGCTATGCTTTGCCATAAAAGATATTCCCAGAGCAGACAGAGGAGTAGAGAACATGTGAAAAAGCTCCATTGGAGTTCTTGCTCTAAGCCAAGGGTCTTCAAACTTGGCAAGTTTAAGACTTGTGGACTTCAACTCCCAGAATTCCTGAGCTAACATGACTGGGGGAGGAATTCTGGGAGTTGAAGTCCACAAATCTTAAAGCTGTCAAGTTTGAAGACCCCTGCTATAAGCTGTAGAAACAGATTTGGGACAACACCACACAAAAGTGATTTATTTAGGCTTTCCAATTATTTAGCTGCAATTGTTTGGGTTCACACAACACACTAAGCCCATGTCAATGTCTTAGTATCATGTGTGAACCCAGTTGCACTGTGCAGGTAATTCATGCATGTCAAATTTTAATGTGGGTTTTAATTGAAGCTTTTCGTTTCCCAAAAAGTAATAACCATAATTCATTGTATATATTTTTTGCAATTCCTTGTTAAGGGAGACTCATATTAAACATAATGTTAAATTGGTTAAGTTATCCATTTTTAATACATGCCAGATTCAGGAAGGAGAACAAATGTTTGTAAGTCACCAACTGAACTCCAGATAATGTGAAGCGATGCAAGTAGGACTGTTCCCACAAGAGGGAGTTCTAATATTTCTGCAGGCTATTGCATGATTTTGAAAGCAATGCTTGTGGCTGCTGCATCCCAATAAGCAGGAAAAAAGTGGCAGAGGTAAAAGAGTAGCCCAAGTGTGAACTTTTTAGTCAGATCATAGGGAACCAAACACTTTCTGTATTTATTCAATGCTTAAAACAAGCTGGGAATACAGAACTGCTTCAGATCAACAGACCACATTGTCCTTAATCTGCTGTAATTTTAGCATGGGTGCATGTTCTCATGCTGAAGCTGGAAGTATTTTTCACAGGCCTTTTTTCTTCACCTAAAAATTAATCTTTTTTGCACAAGTTAATTTCTGTTATCTTCCACATTTCTTTGCCCAAATATTTTTTTCTGCTGATCTCTTCAATTAGCTCATTGTTCCTTTTTCTTTGCTCTGCTTTCCTTTCCTATTGAAAGTTGTGGGGAGCAAAGACGTTAGCCTTTTTTCAGATATTCAGGAAACTGTTGACAGTTTACTTCCTATTCCTACATTCCTCACATAGAGGCATATACTAGTAGCAATAGCACTTAGACTTATATTCGTTCTTTATATCACTCCCTAAGCAGTTTACAAAGTCAGCACATTATCCCCAACAATCTATCTCTTCTGTCTGTGACAAATCAAAGGGAAAATTATGGTCCTTGGTTGAATGCTGAGGTTCTAAGGATAAAGGAAGTTTTCTGGTCACAAATTTAAAATTTAAACAAAATCCTGAAGACAGGTTTCTATGCTGCTATTTGAAAATGTGGGACCTCTTTAACGAATTTTTTTTGGTGAAGTTCAGAAAATGTATTTTTAAACATTAGTGTTTCAGAAAAACCACCTACTAATAATATATAGTAAAAACGGATAGGTATGCATGCTACATGTGCACATTATGTCATATATGCTGCAGCTTTTTAATTTTCCTTTCCCACCCACCCACCCACCCCGGAAATATTCAAAGAGCTGTCTCTGGAGCAGGGAGGGATATCAGCAGACTGCTAGCTGTTTCCTAAAATGCTGGAAAGAGGCTCCTTACACCAAATACATATAATCAGAAAACATTAGTACAAACATCACTTATGTGTCTCAGGTGACCTTCCTTTATGGAGTCCTGCTTATTTCTATTTCCATGCTACTTTCAAGATCTCCTGTTCCCCTCTGCTTTTGCATTAATTGGAAAGATAATATAACTTTTCAAAATAGAGAATTTCTAGTCATTGTCGAAAATAAAGTTAAGGAATGTGTGCATGATTAGCCCCTTCAATATTGAGGAACTGCATCTGATCAGAGTATCTGAATAAAAAATGACAATGGGGCTCCTTTTGTTGCTATAATTAAGCAGCTATATTGGTGCCAATGTCATCTTGAGATCTTAGAATGACGCAATTTATGAAATCCTTGGAGTGACCTCTGCCACACCATCTCTGACCTTGTTCCCTTCCTCACCCTCCCTCCCTCTCTTTCTCTTTCTTTCTGTTGTCAGGTGGTTGCTGAAACCCTGGTGAGTGCCTGCCCTTTATTTTTTCTTGACATGTTCTGAATGTCTATGACTAGTTTTCCCAACTACATTGCCTAAAAATTCTTGAAAGCAGCTTTAGCACATTTGCAAGATGCAGGTTGGGGAAGGATGATCTACAAATACATTTGCTTTTCTTACATCAGGTTTTAGGGAATGGTAGAATTAATACATTAAGTATAAAGTGTGGGTGAAGGTAAAGTTGAATTAAGTGAAGGGTCTGTGATCTCATCACCAAGAAAGCTCTTTGGGCAACAAGTGGTAGAATACATCAAGGTTGACAAAATAGCAACCAAGCATCCATATAGTCTATAATTTTATTGTATCTGCTTGGGAATACCAAGTAGACAGAAAGAAAGAGAAAGAGAGAGTGTGTTTTCTGTTGTGCCTTTCGTAACCTGGTCTTTAAGTGGTCTTTATAAAGTCTCCCTTATCTGAGGTCCCTTAACTAGGAATGCCAAAGATTTCAGAGACTTTTTGAATGAAAAGCATGCGGCCTATTTGGAATGAGAAAAGAGATGCACTATCAATCAGACTGCTGATGCTGTGCCTCTCTAGGTTCACACAATATTTTTCAAATCAATATTAATTTGTTTCCCCAATTTCAGATATTGTTCTGTATTGCCTGGGCTCATGTGCCTTCCCATCCTGAGGTGACTGAAAAAAAATGTGTGTGGATAGAATTACAGATATTGTAGTCCTACTTAATGACCGCAATTGGGACTGGCAACATGGTTGTTAAGTGAAACGTCACAAGACTGGGCTAGACTTATGATGTCAGTTCTCCTGCAGTCATTAATCACATTACTGCTGCTTCTTCGCTGACTTTGCTTATCAGAAGCTGATTGTGAAGCTTGCAAATAGTGATCAGATGACCATGGGACTCTGCAACAATTGTAATTTTGGTGACTGGTCATAAAAGTTTTTCAATGCCATCATGGTTGCTAAGCAGTCATTAGACAAGGACTACCTGTATTATCTGTTGTTGGGTTGTTCAGGCTTCATTTCCCAACTGCGCAGCTGGAGGAATGGAGAAAAAGAACACTATCTTGAACTTTGCAAAGCAGCAAAAGAGCAACCAGGAACAGCCTGATAGCTATCACATAAAGAGAATTAAAGTTATTGGGGATAATTTGTACTGATCCACTGATGTGCTGTTTATTTCTCTATGTGTAAGAATTCCATAGGAAAACGAGTTCTTGCCTGTGCTTTGTTATAGAACTCTGCCCCACCATGCACTAAAATGAATTCAAAAATGTCTTTCCTTGTTTATTTATTTATTTTTGCTAGATAGAAAAGCAGTTGGATACTCACTTGGGATTGGAGAGAAATCAGACTCCATAACAGAGATGCTCATATTTTTTAAAAATTAAATTTGACTCTATGTCTGTAATGGTCTTTTGACATGGAAATTCTTATGATCCATTACTAGATCTGTATGAATGACAGTATGTTCTGTATTTACTGATAAAGAACAAGATGTGGTGAGAGAAACATTATATCGTACAAGATTTCCAAGGTGGGTTTGGGCTGATAAATATTTTCAATCGCTGCACAGTACTAGTGAAGAATAAAATGCTGGCATCAAACTCAATAGATTTAAAGCATCTTAACAACATTATGACCACTTGATTAGATTATTCTGAAACAGACTTTTGACGTTCACTAGATCCCATTCTTTGTTGTTCTCCTCCTCCATACCTTGATTCTTCATTGATTTTGCAGAAATTGTCTGATGTTTCCGGTGATGATTCGACATCCCTTGAGACCCGCTTCCTGAGCATCTTGTGCACCCAGAGCTATCCCCAACTCAGGAGAGGTAGGAAGGCAACAGGGATGTGTTGCAATGATTATATCTTACAGCTCAAAGCAATGTATGTCATGTTCCTGCCTCCTATTTTCCCCACCAAAAGCATGTACACCTTGGACTGGCCCAGCCAGTTTTCAGGCCTAAAAGAGCAGTAGAACTCCTAATTGAGCACCTATAACGACCTCCCAAAACTGGCTCTCCCAAAATGTATGGTTTTTATGCCATGTTTATAATCATGACTAAGCACAAAGTAATTGGTTTGATGTTTCCAGCTATGTAGATGTCTGAAGCAATTGTTTTAGGTAAAGCTGTCAGAATTAGACAGTGAAAAAACCCCAACAGTCAGAAGAGTTTCCTTTATCTTATGTTCGTGCCATCTAATGGCCACCTGGATTTTTGCAGCCCGGATCTGGTTGCCCTGAGTTTTGGGAAAGTGTTGGGGCATCACCTAAGGACTGGAAGAAAAGGGGCTGGTACAATCAACTTGCTAAAGAAAGTGGGAAAAAATATTCTCCTTTGTTCAAGAAAGCCAGATTTTTGGACATAAAAATTCAAAGGCAGGAAGTTTGTTTAATTAGCTGTTGATGTTAATAGTTTGTTCTGCAAGCTTTCCATGGTATCCCCTAATTGTTACCAGCCTTGAAACTCAGAATAATATTTTAAGTCAATCTTGCATTGGAAATTTAGATTTCTTACATTCTGCCTTTGATCCTTGTAGTCTTCCAGGAGTTCGTTAAGATGACAAATCATGATGTGGCCCATGCCATCAACAAACGGATGTCCGGAGATGTCCGGGATGCCTTTTTAGCTATTGGTGAGTGTTATTTTGTATTAGTATAGTATAGAGAAATGTATTTTTTTTCATACGGAATGCAGACTTTATTAAAACCTCTCAGAATCAAGTTGATCTTGCAATATTTTGACAGTTGAGCAATTTTCTGTGATTTGCATAGATGAAGCAAGCTGGCCTAAGCTTCTTGTGAAAATGTGGCTATGTTGCAAAATTGGATTAATATATGAGACAGAATTCATGTGCAGTATTGTATGCAGCAGTGGGGGAGGGAACCAATTGCCCTGAAAAAACAACAACAGATGGATGGGCTGATTACTAGAGATTTTCTACAGGCCAGCTATCAAAATGCAACACTTTTCTGATTGTTTATTTTCAGCTTTTTCTGTACCATCTCAAAGCTAGAAAGCGGACTGTTTTTGAAAGTAACATTGATCCTACACATAATGTCAAGTGTCATTCTTGGCTGGAGCATTTCATGTTGCCTAGTTTGACTATGGCCAGGCAAAGTTCTTTCTGGCTCAGATTAAGCTTCTGTGTATCAGAGGTGGTATTCAGCCAGTTCTGACTAGTTCTGGAGAACTGGTAGCAGATATTTTGAGTAGTTTGGAGAACTGTCAAATACCACCTCTGACTGGCCCCGCCCCCATCTATTCTCTGCCTCCTGAGTCCCAGCTGATTATCTGGGTCTTTTTTTGTTGCCCTGCACAGGAGAGTGGAGCTGGAAAGCAGGTTAGTGGGTGGGGAGAGAATGGGATTTTACAGTATCCTTCCTCCCAGGAGTGGGGAGGGAATGGAGATCTTACAGTATCCTTCCCCTGCCACCAAGCCATGCCCACAGAGCCGGTAGTAAAAAAATTTGAATACCACCACCGCTGTGTATGAAACCTCAGTGGAACTGAAAATTCCTTTATTCATCTTATTTTCAGCCATTTGTGATGAGTATTGGACTCCTTTGGCCCCGGCTTTTATCTGGCTCTAGTATGGTCAAGTATACTTGGGCACTGGGTAGCTCACCTGTCACCTCTTCTCTTCATCATCTCTTACAAGAAGCAATTGCCCTGCTTGCTTGTAATGCCCTCACTGGAGTGGAATGGGCCTTTTCCCCTCCTCTTCTGTGTCCTGTCTGATGGCACCCAGAGGCTAGACAGGTACTGAAGAAGAGTGGAGAGAGAAGCCACATCTGCCCATGCCCCAAAAAACTTCCTCATTCATGCATACTAGCAGATCAGGAAGTGGCTGCCCAACCATCCCTCTTATTGCAATTCACAGAACTGAGGGGGGAATTCTTTGGGTTCTTTGTTCCTGTTGTTCGCTGTTCGCTGTTTGGTTTTTGTTTTTTGTTTTAAATTATGAGGCATCACTATGGCAGTGAAGATACACCCTTCTAGTTGAAAATCTGCACTCAGAAAATGTCTGTGCATAAAGGATGGAAACTGGGATGTAGTTCAATTTGTGAAAAGTTTTTTTAAAAAAAATAGAAATATGATTCATGTCTTATTTGATATTTATTAGGATAGCCTTATTAACAGATCTTTTTGAATGGCTGTTGTTAATAATCCCCTCAAGGCCTGTATTTCTTGTTTCTCATTTCCTCTGATTTTCTGGATTACAGCACCTCATTCCATCTACCCCCTCTCCCTATTTTCAACCACAGCTGTAATTCAGGTTAATACTTCATGCACTTGATGAAGCATGGACACTAGTCGATGGAAGCCTAACAATAAACATTAAACCAACTCATAATATAATTGTGAGTTCTTAAAGAGTCATGCTGCTTCTTCTGCAACAGATGTCTTTGGAAATTGCTCCCTCCCCCATTTCCCTCCCTGTTTGGAAGTTCAGTTCCATAATTTTACATGGGCAGATTTTTTTGGTCCCTCTTCCTTCCCTCTCGCATTTGGTAAATGAAAAGCGATACTATAATCAGATTTATTTAGAACTTATTGAGCAAGGAGTGGCTGAGACAGAATACTTTGCATGCAGACAACTGTTGGTTATTTCCTAGCAATACATTCATGTTCTCCTCTTTGTTATCTCTCTTTCTTTGAAGTGCGGAGTGTTAAGAACAAGCAAGCTTTCTTTGCTGACAAGCTATACAAGTCCATGAAGGTAAAAACAAACACCCACTTGTTGTTGTTGTTGCCCCAGGAAGGAAAAGTCAGTATACTAATCAAATATTTTAGGCCTTCTGGTTTTTAAGAGACCAGAAATGACCTATTTACAGGGAGGTGATGCTATAAACAGAGACATTTTAGGAAATGTATTAACTTGTCTGTCCTTTATATAAAAGAGAATTCCTTAAGAAAATTTTGCTAGAGCTCAGGTGCAGACATGAGGGACACTTTCTCCTTTGGTCATCCCATCTTTAGAACTAGGATTCAGCAGGCTATTAGGAGCCAGATACCCAGCACCCACAAAAAAGGGAACTCAGATTTATCAATGCTGATATATTTTTTAGCAAAGCAGGATGTGAAGCTTCCATTCAGTTGCTTGTACTTTATAATTGTGGGAGCAAAAGTATCCTGTTGCTAGGTTATAGTTGTTGTTGCCATCTCTTCAAAATATTTTGCAGCAATAATGTGAGTGGAAATCCACTATTTCCTGCCTCTCAACCACCTGGTGTGTTTTTAATCTCTTCAGGGTGCTGGCACAGATGACCAAACTCTCATCAGGATCATTGTTTCAAGGAGCGAAACTGATCTGCTCAACATCCGGCGTGAATTTTGGGAGCTGTATGACAAGTCTCTACATCACATGATTGAGGTGAAAGAAACTTTTTCAGGTTTTGTGAACACCACTTTGCCTATTTTAGTGTCATAAGTGCTTTGACCTTTATCGTTCACCTCACTTTTTGCCTATGACTAATTGGTCTCATGGCAGCTTGGGTGAGTATGAAATTCAAGAGTACAAAAAGAGACTGTGTAAGCTGAAAAGAACAAAACAGATCAATCTGTAGGGTTAAGTTAAGAGTGTGTCTCACAGAGAGAGAGAGGCCTGTATTGATGTAAGAACAAGTAAAGCAATGATTTCAATCTCACAGAGTCATGTTGTCGTCACGTGGTGTATACTAATGTTTTTTTCGCGGAGCTGGGGTGGGTATGGTCTGCGTGTGACACATCCAGACTGCAGGCTGCCAATTTGACCCCCCCTGCTCTAAAGTATATATTTGTTTGATAATGGTACATTTATTAGCCAGCTACACGTAGTCCTGGACTTAACAACAGTTCATTTAGTGACTGTTTGAAGTTACAATAGCACTGAAAAAAGTGACTTATGACTGTTTTTCACATTTACAACATCCCAATAATCATGTGATCCAAATTCAGCCGCTTGGCAACTGACTCATATTTATGATGGTTGCAGTGTCCTGTGGTCATGTGATCTCCTTTTACAACTTTCTAACAAGCAAATTCAATGGGGAAGCCAGAGTCACTTAATAAGTGGGTGACTAATTTAACAGCTGCAGTGATTTTCACTTAACAGCTGTGGCAAGAAACATCATAAAATGGGGTAACTCACTTAGCAACAGAAATGTTGGGCTCAATTGTGTCATAAGTCAATGACTACCTGTATATGAATAGCAGCTGCTCAATCAGCGTGCTTTGCCTATGCTAACATAATCAGGGACACCCTCTCCTTTCTCAGATTGGTAAAGAGTTTTTAACCCAAAGATCTAGTTCCTCAATCAGGCTTCTTTAGGAATATAGTGTTGCAGAGAACATGCTTAGTATACCTTTTTAAAAAGATGCTAAAGCAATGTTTTTCAAACCTGGCAACTTTAAGATATGTGGACTTCAACTCTCAGAATTGTCATCCTGGCTGAGAAATTCTGGGAGTTGAAATCCGCCCATCTTAAAGTTGCAAAGTTTGAAAAACACTATGCTGAAGGAACCCACTCTAATCTGGTCACCTCAGTATTTGGTAATGGCAGTGGGTAATAGCAACGTGAAAACAGTAATCCTACACACCTGGAGGGCATGAGGTAGGAGAAAGTTGAATTTTAAGGATGTATTGTTTTAATGTAAGTTTAACCACTATGTTTTTCTTAAATAATTATGTTAATGGTTAAGAGTGGTACATTTGAGTTGCCAGCAGAACTACAGTTCTCATGGTGCCCTGTACATGGTGCTTGTTAAACCAGTTTTAAGATATGTAGAGTGGTTGCTCAGTAAATTCATTTACATTTTTGCATACTTGATGATTTTGTGTGACTTGATTTTCCTTATTTCAGAAGGATACTTCAGGGGATTACCGCAAAGCACTCCTAGCTGTTTGTGGAGGAGAAGATTAAGCAGTCAGTCAGTGCTGTAGAAGCCCATCGTACCTGAGCTGTTATTACTCACTTATGTGCAACCTAGAACTTACAGTTGCTTTGAAAACTTCAAGGATATTTTGGATTCACTGAGGTCTCACATTGTGTTAAGAAAAAATAGCTATGTTATCACAGAAGAGCTTAATATTGCAAATAGCAAAGAAACAAGGATAATCAGTTCAATGGTTGGAGGGAGAAGAGCTGTCTGATTTTGTCAAAGCTGACCAGTGTCCACCTGTTTAAAAAAGCCATACCTTCATAGGTATATTGTGAACCAAAATAATAAAATGTATGTTGCCGGGCATGCAATTGTTCTTGTTTGTTTTGGAACAAGGGAAACACAAGATATAAGATATAATCTAATTTTCAATAAAGTTTTGGGCATACAAAGATGTTCATACTCTTCCAGCAGTTTATAAATATAGTCATGAGTGTTGACAATAACACATGCAAATACAACCCAGTTCAAAATTAGAGATGAGCTTCAAAAAAAATTGAAGGCATAGCTGCACATTCCTTGCTTGGGAAAGCCTGCAAAGTGCAGCATAAAAGGAATCAGATTTACCTATTAGTTTCTTTATTAAATTCACATGTATTTATGAAACTTGATTCAGTAAATTATCTTACAGGAGTTTACAGCAAAATAAAAGGTATCTGCTCTAAGAAACAATGAAACAATCATGGAGCAGAATTAAAACAATTAATTATAGGTGGTTAAGAAGTTTGGTGTATATAAATAAATACATCACTCAGAGCCCCTTTGTGAGGGTGGTTAAGAAGTTTGATATATAAATTCAACATTAAAATATCCAGAATAGATTTAAAAATAACATTTTAAGCACTTGTGATGTGAAATAATAACAGCTAATCTTAATGGCATAGGAGCCGTGGTGGCGCAGTGGTTAGAATTCAGCATTACAAACTAATTCTGCCAACTGCCAGCAGTTTGATTCTGACCAGCTCAAGGTTGACTGTTGGGCCAATATGCTGACTCTATAAACCACCTAGAGAGGGCTGTAAAGCACTATGGGGTGGTATATAAGTCTTATGTGGATTCTTATGGAAGAATTCAATCTTTCCTTGATACTTATTTCACTGAATGTAACAATATAACAATCTATAAAGAATAAGGAATAGCCAATCTCATTAAATTTATGAACATGTTGGGATTGGGAAACTTGGAGTAGGTACCATCAATGCTTCAAACTCATTTTCCCTATCTGAAACCTTAATAACAATAGTCCCTGGGTGGATATGGTGATCTGTATTTACATAGGTACCTAAGAATAGTATTACTGTTCATAGGACTATTATGAGTAACCAGCAACTGTTGATACTTGAGTAACTCCAGTTTCCTCGTATCAGAAGCATCAAAGTTTGTTTTTGATCCCATCTTCTTTAGTGGTCAGGCAAGCTGAATATTAATTATTAAAATGAGCTACACAAGTTTTCTCAAATTAGGAAAGAGCTCTCCCCCTCCAAAAAGAAAACCTAAGGAGTTTGATAGAAGAGTCATAGATGAAATAGCAAATGGAAGAATGGGTTACAATGAAAATAATGGGGCAGTCTGATAAGAATAATTTACTAGGATACTGGGAATGGACTCTTCATTCTCTCTGAGCACTGGGAGAGTGTTGGGAAGCCTAATGGACCTTTGGATTGTTTCATTTGCTTTTATTTTTTCTTCTAATGTATCACCACAGATGTTTACTTTTAGAATGTAACCATCAAGCACACCATAACTACTAAAAAGATCACTTAATGTGAACTAGGCTAAGGAACTTTCTGAGAGTAATCCAAACAAGAATCTCATTTAATTGGGGTAGTTGTTAAAACTTCACTGCCTGAGCCTTGAACAACTATAGCTGAATTATATCACTTTCTGGAAATGATAATAGAAATAAAAATAAATTTTAATCATTTAAAAACATTTAAGGAACTTGCAGAAAAGAAAAGCTTCTGTTTTTGTCTGCTATATACAGTACATGTGAAATTTGATGGCACCACATATGAGGACTAGGCAATGATGTATACAGCTATCCCACTCATGTTGAGTGTGCTACTTTTTGCAAATATCCTTATGTTATCTTAGCAGATTTGTTGCAGTGCTATGTTTCACAAATGGCTTGAAGCAGAAGCATTAATTCCAATCATGGATATTTAAACTACCACGATTAAAATAAAAATTTAAAGAATAGATTGCACTTTGTTATTTTGCAAACTGTTAATAGTGTTATTTAGCTAAACAGGCTGGATCTAAAATGATGAAAAGGGAGGGATAGATAGAAGGATGAGTATACGGATGGATAGGTAAATGGGCAGATGTGAAGATACCAGGCACTTCAATTAACCTCAGTGAATATTTGCTGTTATATTAGCTTGTAATTAAAAGGTTTTAAGATTATTTCACCCTTCATTGAGTGGGTATCTTAGATGTTCCATGTTGGCTAGAATTTTGTAAGATACAGTCCTAACATACTGAATCTAGAGCAGGGCTGTCAAACTCTTGGTCCATGGGCCGGATGTGTCACACGCTGGCCATGCCTATGCCTTGTTTAGTGAAGGGAGAAAAAGTCCTGATGTCATGTGACAACTCTGTGATTACATGAATTTGACACCCCTGATCTAGAGGGAGCCAGGTAGTGACATTTATATTAAACTATCATTACATCCCACATTTATCATTTATTGTTATATAAAAGTTCTACATTTATGTCTTACTAATGAAGCTAAAACTTAAATATGTTAACCCATAAAATAAAGGGAAGTGAAAACCAGCGGGGCTTAATAGTTGAAATGATGGGTTAGGGATTGGAATATTCTAATCCTTATGTATGGTGGACTGCTGGCTGACCTGGGGCCAAACACTCCCTTTCAGCCCAAATGTAATCAAACTGCAACAAGCCAGCCTCAAAAAAACAAACCTCATATCATGCATTGATAAACTTTCCTGTTAGAAGGCAAGTGCAGATTCTGCAACAAAGCATAGCAAATGCTAAGAAGAAGAAAACAACAGGGGAAGTCCAGAGGAAAAAAGACCCCAATGAACGCAATAAACAAAGAGATGACACAACACAAGCTGATAAGGGATTATCCTTGATGACACAAACATAACGTTATAAGACCATCCTGGCAAAATGATGCCCATTGAGAGACAGAAACACAGTGAACAACTGAAAAACAACAGCCCACAGAAACTAATGATGGCCCTAATACAACCATTCTGACACTTCTCACATTTACTTCCGTCACTACTTGGGTTTTGTGGTTTAGAAGCTTTTTTTTTTTTTCATCAGAAAGCTAACCAAACAGTGTAAACAAGTATTCTAGCTGGTAGATTCATTTTGGTGGGAGGGCATAAAGAGTTACTAAATTCAAATTTCTAATTCCAGAAGCATTTCATCTTATTTAAACCCGTTCTCTTCATAAGGAACATTTAGTCAAAGCATGGTGGTGCGTTGCTAAATGTTTATATTCTATGCTTTGAGAAAGATTCCTACATAAGATCTTGAAAACTGGGCCCTTTAGACTAGGCACCCTTTCATTTTTATTCTTATATTTTGGGAAGCAGCATTACATTCAACCAACAAGTTAGTGATGCACAACTCTTCTGGCTGTATCTGCCCCTTTCTAAGGGATTAGGTAAAACAGGTAAACTAAACCAGAATAAATACAAGCAAGTGATTTCCCTCCTGTCACAGTAAAAATAAGGGCCTGGCACCATTGGAAAACAAGGGGCTCTGGAAGTCACACAAAGCTTTGAAAGCTGGATATAACAAGAGTTCTGGTTTTTCTACCTAATGTAAGGTTTAGCAAAGGAGAATCTTCAGCCCCTTGCCTCCAACCTAGTTTCCATTTATCCAAAATCCTTAAACAGTAAGTAGGGGAACACACAAATGATATCACCAATGTATTATGTGTCAACTCATAAAATATTTCTATGGTCTTTTTAGAGTTGCCAACAGAAAGGGAGGGGGGAGCAGTGCGGCAGCTTGCAAACTGAAAGTGCATTCCATAAATGTTTTCAAAAATAGTAACTAGGTGACTGAAGTTTCTGCCATGCAAAATTCTAACTGGAGAGCATGACTGATATCTCTTGGCTTTGGATGAGTCTCATTGGAGAATATGAATTACGATACACCCAGGGGTTGGGGAACAATGAATTATGTGTCCCAGAGTTGGCTACACCCAGGCAGTGCCTGACATTTTAACCCCCAATAAATCCTTTTTAAGTTTTTGAAATTTGGCTTGAGACTCATGATTTAAATGGAAGTAACTGCCGGAATCCTGACACTATGCTTATGCATTATGGGATATTATCCTTCCCCACCTGTTCTAATTCATATTCTAAATAATTATCTGAGGGAATTTGAAATATTACATTTGAAAGATGGTGGCCTGGCTCATACTTTGCACTAATCCAACACATGGGTTATTGGCCCTGCCCGGACTCCTCGAAGTGATAGCCAGGCTAGCGGTTGAGACCCCTAGGCTTTTGGTCATGGGGGATTTCAACCTGCCATTGCTCGGTGAAACCTCTGGGGCTGCCCGGGAGTTCATGGCTTCCATGATGGCCATGGACCTGACCCAATTAGTTTCTGCCCCCACTCATATAGGAGGACACATGCTGGACCTGATTTTTGTCTCTGGTCAGTGGTTGAATGACTGTAATTTCGGGGATTTAGTCATCAAACCCTTGTCATGGACAGATCATTCCCTTCTTAAACTGGACTTCTGTACCACCATCCCCCACCGCAGGGAGGCGGAGCCATGTAGATGGTTCCGCCCCAGGCGCCTGATGGACCCTGAGCGGTTCCAGAGGGAGCTTGGGCCATTTCCTGAGACTCTGGCTCACAACTCGCCTGGAGACCTGGTAGCCACCTGGGATAGGTTGGCTGCCGGGGCTCTGGACTGAGTTGCGCCTCTGCGACCTCTGACCCGGCACAGATCCCATTTGGCTCCGTGGTTTACGGAGGAGCTACAGGAGATGAAGTGCTGGAAAAGACATCTAGAGAGTATTTGGAGGGCTAGCCGCACTGAGTCTGACCGGACACAGGTGAGGTCTTATATTAAGACCTACCTTGTGGCGATAGAGGTGGCGAAGCATTCGCATTTCTCCGCCCTTATTGCGTCGGCAGAAAATCAGCCTGCCGCCCTGTTTAGAGTGACCCGCTCTCTGCTTGAACCAAGAGCGGGGGATGACCTCTTGCAGGGTAGGGTGGAAGAGTTTTCCCGATTCCTGCACGACAAAATCGCTCAGATTCGGGACGGGCTGGACTCCATTGGGTGGTCCCGGGGGAGGTGTCCGGGGCAGGTCTTGAGAATGTTATCTGGGAGGAGTTTGACCCTGTGACCGCTGAGGGTGTGGACAGACTGCTGGGGGGGCTGAATGCCACCACATGTTTGTTGGACCCGTGTCCCTCCTGGTTGGTTTCGGCCGCCAGAGAGATGACACGAGGCTGGCTCCAGGGGATTACCAACGCTTCTTTGAGAGAGGGGTCGCTCCCTACTGCCCTGAAAATGGCAGTGGTGCGGCCCCTCCTCAAGAAGCCTTCCCTGGACCCGGCTGTTTTAAACAACTATCGTCCAGTCTCCAACCTTCCTTTTTTAGCGAAGGTTGTTGAGAGTGTGGTGGCACGTCAGCTCCCTCAGTACCTGGAGGAAGCGACTTACCTCGATCTATTCCAATCGGGCTTCAGGCCCGGGCATAGTACCGAAACAGCATTGGTCGCATTGGTTGATGATCTCTGGAGGGCCCGTGACAGGGGGTTTTCCTCTGTCCTGGTCCTATTAGAACTCTCGGCGGCTTTTGATACTATCGACCATAGTATCCTATTGCGGCGGTTGGAGGGGTTGGGGATTGGGGGAACTGTCTTGCGATGGTTCTCCTCCTTCCTCTCCAACCACTCGCAATTTGTGTTGGCGGGGGGGAGAGGTCCACCTCTAGGCCCCTTATTTGTGGGATGCCTCAGGGGTCGGTCCTCTCCCCTCTCTTGTTCAACATTTATGTGAAGCCGTTGGGCGAGATCATCCGTGGTCTTGGGGTGCGGTGTCATCTGTATGCAGATGACACCCAGTTATACATCTCCACCCCAGACCACCCCAACGATGCTGTGGAGGCTATGTCCCGGTGCCTGGAGGCCGTGCGGAATTGGATGGGCGGGAACAGGCTCCGACTCAACCCATCCAAGACCGAGTGGCTGTGGTTCCCGGCGCCCCGATATAGCCAGCTGACACTTTCGCTGGCTATTGGGGGAGAGATTCTGCCCCCTATACGGTGGGCTCGCAACCTGGGTGTCCTCCTGGATGCACGGCTGTCTTTAGAACATCATATTGCGGCCGTCTCCAGGGGGGCGTTTTATCAGGTTCGCCTGATTTACCAGTTGCGGCCCTTCCTGGATCGGACACCCTGCGCACAGTCACTCATGCCCTTGTCACCTCTCGCCTAGATTACTGTAACATTCTCTACATGGGGCTCCCTGCGGGGAGCACCCGGAGACTCCAACTGGTGCAAAATGCAGCCGCGCGGGTGATTATGGGGGCGTCGCGTAGCTCCCATGTGACGCCTCTCCTGCGCGAGCTGCATTGGTTGCCGGTGGCTTTCCGGGTTTGCTTTAAGGTTCTAGTTTTGACCTTTAAGGCGATCCATGGCATCGGGCCAGGCTACCTGCAGAACCGCATTCTCCCGGTGATCTCCGACATTCTCCCGGTGATCTCCGACAACGACCCTGTGGGTGCGTTCCCACAGGGAGGGCCTTCTCCGGGTGCCGTCGGCCTCTATGTGTCGTCTGGCGGCCCCCAGGAACAGAGCCTTCTCTGTGGGGGCCCCTGCCCTCTGGAATAGTCTGCCACCTGAGATACGTACCAGCAAGGACATGAGGACCTTCAGGCGTGTGTTAAAAACCTGGCTCTTCGAGCAGGCTGGCCTGGGCTGACACGAGTTTTTAATTGTCTCCTCTTAATTTGGATTTTAAATTTGGGGTTTTAATATGTCCGGGGGGAGGGTTGGTTTTTAACTCTAACAGCCCACTATTTAATTTCATTTTAACTTTTGTATATGGATTGGGGTAGATTTGGCTGTACACCGCCCTGAGTCCTTTGGGAGAAGGGCGGTATATAAATGTCAAAATAAATAAATAAATAAATAAATAAATAAATAAATAAATAAATAAATATTGGGTTCTATTTGTTTTCTGAATTCAAACATTGAACAAGACCAATGTCTAAGGTTGAATGGAGATTTGAACCTGGACATTCCAGGTCCTAATTCATTGTGCCTAACATGGAAACACAATATTCTTGTTCTGTGGAAGCTTAATGAAATAAAGTGAAAGAAAAATGAATTTATTTTTAATCACTTTGTGATTCAGCTTGATTTTGAAGTTTAATTAAAGTTAAAATTACCTAGTACAATAATAGGAGATTTATTCCAATTTTATATTTCTCTAGTCACTTTTCTTTTTAGCTGATCTCTGATATCAGATATATACCTCCTAACACATTCCTTTACACACCCACCCCATTCCAAGAATGTATACAATGTGTAATATATACAGATTAGATTTATATTTAAGTTGATCCAAGATGGCGCCAATGGTGGCTGCTTCGGTGAAATAAACTGTTTCAACTCCTTCCCTCATGCTTGAACTCAAAATAGTATTCAATCAAAAGTGTGGAAAACTATATTTTTAGAAGGATTACATAAAATGTAAACAAATGTCCTAATTCACAGAAGATCATCTTTATTCTTAAAAGAATAATTATTTATTTTAGAATATTCTCTGATCTTGAAAAATTGGTACTCCAAATTTAATTCACAGGAAAAAATAGATAAAAGGGAAAATGCTGACAAATCAGTCTGATTAGGCACATAAATAATTTGATCACATCTTTCCCACTAATGTTGCACACATCCTGTTTCAGTCATGTTATATTCATTGTTTCTGGATGATCATCTAACTATCTGTCTGTATCAATATATCTGTATCAATCTATTTCTATCTCTCTATATATCATTTGTCTTTCTGTATCTCCATCCATCCATCCATCCATCCATCCATCCATCCACACACACATTATAGAGTAGATTGACATTTGCCATTAGAGAGCAAGAAGAAAAACAATATTATAAAATATGGGATTTATTTATCAATGGTTAGACAAGAAATTAGAGAAATATAACATAATATAAATATAACATAATAGTTAATATAATGTAAAGATATGTTATAAGCAATTACTATGGAAAGAATTATGATATTCTATGCTTGATTATTTGGCAATGAATGATTTTTTATTTTATTTTATTTTGTCAAGCAATTATAAAATAACAAGTATAAACATAGTCATGAATACATGAAATGGATACATATAAGAAAAAAAAAACCAATAGGACAGGTATGGTAGGCATGTTAGTGTGCTTATGCATGCCCCCTACAGACATCTTAGGAAAGGGGTGAGGTCAATAGTAGACAGTTAAAGTTTTTGGGGTTTGGGGAAGAAACCACAGAGTCAGGTAGATTATTCCAGACATTGACCACTATGTTGCTGAAGTCGTATTTCCTGCAATCAAGTTTGGTGCAGTTTACCTTGAGTTTGTATCTATTGTGTGCTCTTGTATTGTTATGGTTGAAGCTGAAGTATTCATTGACAGGTAGGACATTGCAATATATAATTTTATGTACTATACTTAGATTGGACTGAAGGCGGTGTAGTTCTAGGTTGTCTAGGTCTAAAATTTCAAGTCTGGTGCCATAAGGTATTCTGCAACGAGTAGAGGAGTGGAGAATTCTTCTTGTGAAATATTTCTGGACTTTCTCAACTGTATTAATATTATATACGTAATGTGGGTTCCAGACTGTTGAGCTGTATTCAAGTATTGGTCTAGCAAATGTTTTGTATGCTCTAGTTAGTATTACTGGATACTACCGGAGAAAAAGCTATGCAGAATTAGGTTAACAACTCTTAATGCCTTTTTGGCTATGTAGTTACAGTGGGCTCAGATTGTACAGTTTGTACAAAAGATTGTACAGTTGCATTATGTCAAACATTATCCGTTTTTATCCTCTTTTGTGGGTGTGCATAAGTAACTATTCTAAAATACCTACTGTTGGAATTAATTACTTTAAGAGGTAATATCTGAGTGTTTTTTGCTTTTCCTGAAGCTCCCAAGGGGCATATTGCCAACCCTAAAATACAGAAAGGCATCTTCCTTAGCTCATGATAGCCTGACCAAGGATTGTAGAAGAGGATGGAAGCAACAAAAATAATGTCTTAATGTTTAGAAGAGGTGATGGCGCCAAAAAAAGAGAAAGGAAGGAAGGAAGAAGTCTAGTTATGAGGAAACAAAGTAATACTCTAAGTGATTTCCACAGGAAAAACTACACTTGCTAAAGATCAGAAGCTAAGAGCTATATTGCATACAGCTATATTGTATGCAATATATGCTATATATGCTATATATATATAAGCTATATATGCATACAGCTACATTGCATGGTTTTGTCTCAGGCCAGTGAAATATCCAGGAAAAACAAAATTGTTTTTCCAAAATTGCGACATTTTGGAAAAAAAATACAACCCAAATAATAACAAGTCTAACAGAGATTGAATCCAGATGTCTGGTGCTTATTTGTTTAGCCTAAGAACAACAGTATTTCACATCCTCTTTTACCACTCTCTGATTCCTTAAAAAAAGCTGGCTTTCAGCTGCATGTTGTACTTTTGTAGACATTTTTGCTTTGCTTCTATACAATAGAAGCTAGTACTACATTTCTATTTTTATTACTCTCCCTTCAACTGAACTAAAAAAAAAACCTTATATTTTGGAGGAGGGGGAGGACTAAAAAGAGAAAAGGATAAGGAAATATGTGTGGAAATGTTTGATGCTAGATTCTAAACACATACAAATATCAGCCAAAAAGAAACACCAAAAACAAAAATCAAAATACAAGATACAAGAACAATTATTTGGAGGGCAGAATCCAAAACTGAATATAGTTGGGATGTTGACTAAACAAGACATCTTATTAAATTGCTGGAAATTTTCATAAAAACTGCAGGATAGATATTATTGAAATATTTGCAATGCCCATACACAGCATTACCTCTGATCACTGTTTCTTTTTCAGATTTCAGATTCCATCATTCATTCATTCATGTATATTGGTAGTCCTTGACTTACAACAGTTCATTTAGTGACTGTTCAAAGTCCAATGGCACTGAAAAGAGTGACTTCTGACCATTTTTCACACTTATGACTATTGCAACATCCCCCATGGTCATGTGATTTACCTTTGGATGCTTGACAACTTGTTCATATTTATGACGGTTTCAGTGTTTTGGGATCATGTGATCACCTTTTGTGACCTTCTGACAAGCAAAGTCAGTGGGGAAGCCAGATTCATTTTACAACCATGTGACCAATTTAACAACTGCAATGATTCACTTAACAACTGTGGCAAGAAAAGTCAAATTTCTCACTTAGCAACGTAAATTCTGGGCTCAGTTGTAGTCGTAAGTCAAAGACTACCTCTATAGAGTAGGAGAAATTTCTCTAGGGAGTTCTTTAGTAACAAGGATCAGAGAAAATTGGTTCACACATTATTGTGGTGTTGGAGGCAGCAGAGGCTAACCTAAAGAGGGCAACCTTATTATATAAAAATATATGGAAATGACTTATAATTGGTTCAGCAAAACAACTGATTGGATATATAGTCATAAATTTGATTGCATGCTAATTTGATAAAGACGATGAGGTAACAGAAGTGGTGTTATAAAGGCTGTAACAATATTATTGTTGAGGTGTTAGTATCTTCAGGTGTTATCTTCCAGCAGCCTTACTTCCCAGCACAGTTGTTACCTCATAGAGATTTGATCGACATTTTTTGTGTCTTAAAGTTTTATAGTGGAGCTGACAGTTTATTTTCCTTGGGAAAATGGATTTGGGAGGGGTAAATACTTGTCTTAACTAATGCTATTTCTTTCTATTACAACACCAAATTTCCCACGAGAAAAAAACATGAGAACACACTGATGAACATTGAAAATGCACATGTAATAAATAAAGGGGGAAAAGTCACACTGGAATCTGCTCTGAAGCTTAAGGTTTTTTTTCAACTCCCATTTTCTGAAGTATCCTAAGCCAAGACTTCTTTTCTTTATGAAATCTATACACCATCTCAATCTGGTTATACGTTCAAGGAATTTTACTAATTCAGATTATGAATTATAAGGGGAGGGAGGGAGGGAGGAATCCCTTTGAATTAGATGAGACTCATCATCAGAAATATGAAGAAACCTGATTTGTTTCACAAAACTCTCTCACAAATCTCTCAACTACATATTCGAAAGAACATCTCAAGCTTCACTGCAGCATCAAATTATAAATGGCTACAACTACTGCTTACTGCTTCCAAGAACTCTGTTAAACTTATGCACTGATTTTGCAGAAAAGAAAACATTGCCTCACGTCCATTGAGTAATGAATAGATTTTTTTTTTTGGTTATATTGATTCACACCCATTTGTTCCTCATAAGAATTATGCTGGAGTAGGAGAATGCAAGAAAGGAAGAAAAAAGAAGCTCTTTCATAAAAGAATTTCCCTCTTTCCTTTTTTTCAAACTGACTCAGAGGTGAGTTAGGTACCCCAAGGAAAGAAAATGATAAAAAAAAACCTCCAATGCCATTGACCAAGTTGCTAACAGATTTTTAACACACATATCTGAACATAATTTTACTTTAATTAATAGAAAAAGAAACAGATTTGATTTTATCTAACAGAAACCAAAACCTAAAGAACATATGTTCCTTAATATTGAAAAATTAAACAGTAACAGAATGGAAAAAAAATTACAACAGACTACATTTATCTACAATCTGCCTGTCAACCACCCCTTTCTAAAAATAACAGTGCATCCCCACATAATCCTAATAAACATTTCAGCAGATCCGGTTTGTCACCCCATGAACTAAATTGGTTTCTGTTATCTCAACTGTTATCTCAGCAAAAAGCCAAAGAACATACAAATTGTAGTCTGGAGCATTTTTCTTGGTTACCTAAAATAGCATGTTAAAATATGTATTTTAATTACCTACATAAGTGGTGAAGAGTTTCTGATTCACTAATCACAAAATGAGACTACTGTCTGTATAAATTCTTATCTTTGGAATAAGTTGTAAAGAACTCAACAGGTTTCACTTCTAAGTGCGTGTATAAATACACACACAAACACATAAGCTTGTGCTGTAATTCCCTATGAAACCATTCTGCCTATTTCCACAGCTATTTACAGTTCATTTCATCAGAGTCATTCTGTTTCCATTCTTCATCTCTGCCCTCATTTGGGAATGGGGAAACACAGGAAAGTCATCAGAAAATCTTTGTAGATAGAGAATGAGGGCTCAGAACAAAGATTACTGTGGAATCTGACTAGAAAAAGGTCTCTTTGCTCCCAATCATGCCGGAGGTGGGGAGATTTCAGTAGCTTTTCCACATTCTAATTTAAGAAGCATTGGAGCCTTTTAACCTGCCTCAGGGCTTTGCTATGAACCTGCTCACCCTGACAAGGGCATTCCAGTCAATGAATGTAATTGTTGGACCCAGAGGGCTCCATCTTTCATACCGAGATACAAACAAAGGCTAAAAGATCATAAAGAGGATTTATTTATTTATTTATTTTGTTATTTATATACCGCCCTTCTCCCGAAGGACTCAGGGCGGTGCACAACCAACCGAAGACCCCATTACAATATACAAAAGTTAAAAATAAATTAAATAATTTAGGCTGTCTAAATAAGTTAATCTCCCTCAATAAGTTAATTAAAACCCAAATTTTAAAAACCTGATTAAAACGCTAATACTAAATTAAAAATCCCATGTCAGCCTAGGCCGGCCTGCTCAAAGAGCCAGGTTTTTAATGCACGTCTGAAAGCTCTCAGATCCATATTAGTGCGTATTTCTGGAGGCAGACCATTCCAGAGGGCGGGGGCCCCCACAGAGAAGGCCCTACTCCTAGGGGCCGCCAGACGACACATAGAAGCCGACGGCACCTGGAGAAGGCCCTCCCTGTGGGAACGCACAGGTCGGTGGGAGATTACCAGCAGAACGCGGTCCTGAAAATAACCTGGTCCAATGCCAAGGATCGCTTAAAGGTCAAAACCAGAACCTTAAAGCGAACCCGGAAAACCACCGGCAACCAATGTAGCTTGCGCAGGAGAGGCGTCACATGGGAGCTTCGTGACGCCCCATAACCACCCGCGCGGCCGCATTTTGTACCAGTTGGAGTCTCCGGGTGCTCCCCGCAGGGAGCCCCATGTAGAGAGCATTACAGTAATCCAGGCGAGAGGCGACAAGGGCATGATTGTCTCCTGGATGAACTGATCTGTCAGGTCAGATTATTTACCTGGCGAATGGTTCTTTGGAATGATCTAGATTCTAAATTCAGAATTAGGCGTTTCTCAGTAAAGAAACTGGCAGGAGGCCAAATATGATGTCCGTTGATGCATTTCTCAAGGTCTGAACTCAGAATTAACAGAATAACAGAGTTGGGAGATCTTCTAGTCCAACCACCCTGCTCAAGCAGGAGACTATACATTCAGAACAGTGTCTCAATAGTTTATCAACAGAAAAAATCAATTCTTATTCACTCAGCAGCATGTCATAATTTATCTAATCTTTTTGTTGCTTCCCTCTAATTGTTTTATTAATAATTAAGTAGACAAACCACTGTAAAAGCAAAAAGAAAGGGAAAAGGTACATATGCACACATAAAAATACATACATAACATTATAATCTCTAATTCAACTTGTTATTGATCTTTTGTTGTTAATATTAACGTTATTAGAAACATTAATGTTAATATTAATATTATTAGTTAAAAGTTTGTACAAAGGTTATGGCTAAAATAAAGATTCAAACAATGAGATACAGTAATGAAAATAAAACAAAAAATATATAAAATAAAAATGTACATTATAGGAAAAAACATTCAGGTTGCTCTCCTCTCCTACATTTTCCCTTTTCTTCTCTTGTTTTTCTTCCTCTGGCCATTAACTACTACTTAAATTCCTGCTTAGGATTTAATTAGTAGTGTACTTTTACACATACATACACAAAATTACAACCCTTTCTCTCAGCTAAATATGTATAGAATTGAAATAACTTAAGTGTCAACAATATTCCTGCAAGGATTTAAAAAAAGGATTAGTTTTCTGGCCGTTTTGCTATATGTGGCCTTTGAAGCCACATTCAAAAGAGCAGAGGGAGCAAGACAATAGCTACATTTAATTTGATTTACAGTTTAAATTCAGTTAGACTTAAAACATAATCGATATGTTTACTCTCTGTTAATGTATAAAATAATTTTATGTCTTCAAGTGGCAACTGCCAGGACAAGTCTCTATTGTTTTCTTGGCAAGAAAGTGGTTTGCCATTACCTGCTTCTAGAGAGAGAATATCTGATGAAAGGTCCCCAGAGATGATTTTGTGACCAGATCTTAGGGTCTCTTAGTTTCTAACCTGGTAACTTAACACTACACCAAATTTAAATACTACTGTATGTTCCATTAGTACTGATTAAAAACAAATTGATTGGAGGACTGTAACTTTGTTCCTTGTATCCTTACGATTTATATTGACTGTTTCCTAGTATGATTTGATTGTTGACTGTACCCTATGGCTATATTAAGTGTTGTACGTTATGATTCTTGATTCTTAACAAATGTAACTTTTCTTTATGTATACTGAGAGTATTTACACCAAGACAAATTCCTTGTGTGTCCAATCACACTTTGCCAATAAAGTATTCTATTCTATTGAAAACAATTGTCAACATTCTTCCATCATCTTTCACTGCCGCAACATGGAAGTGGGGCTGTAGTAGCATTATTTGCTGAATTAAAAGCGTTAAGAGTGTACAAAAAAATGTTTGACTGAAGTATTGCTCTTTTTACATGTATCCCATATGCAATGCACATTAAAAAGGGACGAGGCTCCAATTACATAGTTGTAGCTACCATCTTGACTGTTTCAACTAAGTTACGGACACCCATGAGGCTTTTGCTTTCAGCAGTCCCATTTGAGCCATGGTGGTGCAGTAGTTAGAATGCAGTATTGCAGGCTAATTCTGCTGCCTGCCGGCTGCCTGTAATTTGGCAGTTTGAATCTCCCCAGGCTCAAAGTTGATTCAGCCTTCCATCCTTCCGAGGTCGATAAAATGAGGACCTAGATTGTTGAGGGCAATATGTTGAGTCTGTAAGCTGCTTAGAGAGGGTTGTAAAGCACTGTGAAGCAGTATATAAGTCTATTGCTATTGCTATTGATTGTAGCAAGAAAGCCATTAAGTAAGCACCCAGTTTTGAATCCCACAAATGAACTCTGAATTGGATTAAAATGCTATAATGACAGATTTTTGATCCCAAGTCAATGCACAAAGCCATTATACCTGTGCCAACTGAACAGCTGTGATGTAAGAAAAGACACTGCTGGGTAATATTTAGAAGGACAAACACTTATTGCTACCATAGACTAACAGAGTTCTCCTCCAAGGTCTCAAGTTAGTTTAGTTTGCATTATTTTTGTATTCCAGCTGGTACTACTTCTATAAAAATCACAGAGTGGTTTGTTTTAAAGCTGGAAGTGGCCTTGGTACTTTCAGGGAATAAAGGTGTTTCTACTTTTGACTACCCATGATGTAGAAGTAAGGTTGAGCATTGATTCCTTGATCTTCAGATAATAGCATAAACAACTAGATTAGTTTCAGAGCAAAGGATTAGATCGATGCTTCTTTTCTTCCTGAGGCATGACTTAGATTGATGATGAGTTACTGGGTGATTTTCAGATACAGGCCAATTTCCCACTGGGTGACTTTGAATGTCAGCCAACCAGGCATCGCTGAGGTGATGCAAAACTTGTCCTCGCTGCTCTTATTGCAGGACCACAATGATTGTAAGATAATTCAAGAATGTGCTGGAAATCACGATCAGGGATCCTGCCTTAGACAACTAATCTGGGGCAGGCATTGCTCTGCATCTTCTAATGATCCAGAAGAGCTTTTCCATTCTGTTTGATCCTTGTACAATTTCTCGATGTCACCTTCCCTGGTTCCCCCTTTGTTCTTTGAGGTCCTTTTCATTCTTGCAGGGCCACCTTTGACTGTGAAAAAGATTCTGTCTTGCTCAAATGTACTCAGATTAACCTCAAGTATATGATTTGCATAGACAGTAGAGATCTCAATGTTCTGGAAATCCCCTTTCCTGACCAAAACTTCCTCCCTGGACTCAGAAAGCATCATCATTTTGTTTCACTGCTTTCGTTCAGGTTGAATAGTCAAGACCTTGTTGATGACCCAAACTCTGTAAAGGATCTTGGAGTACTCATCTCAAATGACCTAAGTGCTAGAGCCCACTGTAACTACATAGCCAAAAAAGCGCTAAGAGTTGTTAACCTAATCTTACGTAGCTTTTTCTCTGGTAATATTACACTAATAACTAGAGCATACAAAACATTTGCTAGACCAATAGTCAAATATAGCTCATCAGTCTGGAACCCA
Source organism: Bungarus multicinctus (assembly GCA_023653725.1). Lineage (NCBI taxonomy): Eukaryota > Metazoa > Chordata > Lepidosauria > Squamata > Elapidae > Bungarus > Bungarus multicinctus. The sequence continues at coordinate 82,297,590 of CM042834.1, forward strand.
CCTTACGTATCTGATATTAACACAGTTGAGAAAATCCAGAAATATTTTACAAGAAGAGTTCTTCACTCCTCTACTCATTGCAGAATATCATATGCCACCAGACTCGAAATTCTAGACCTTGAAAACCTAGAACTACGCCACCTTCGGTCTGATCTAAGTATAGTATATAAAATCATACATTGCAATGTCCTACCTGTCAATGAATACTTCAGCTTCAACCATAACAACACAAGAGCAAACAATAGATACAAACTCAAGGTTAATCACACCAAACTTGATTGCAGGAAATACGACTTCAGCAACAGAGTGGTCAATGTCTGGAATACTCTACCTGACTCTGTGGTTTCTTCCCCAAACCCCAAAAACTTTAACCTTAGACTGTCTACTATTGACCTCACCCCTTTCCTAAGAGGTCTGTAGGGGGCGTGCATAAGTGCACCAACGTGCCTACCGTCCCTGTCCTATTGTTTCTTTTATATTTTATATTTTATTTTTCTTATATGTATCAATGTATTCATAACTATGTTTTACTTATACCTATTATCTTGAAAGCAATTGACAAATAAATAAATAAAGTAATGCAACAGAGTGGTCTGAAGGGGTAAACAAAGAGCCCTCCAGATCTCAGAAAGGAGAATGTCCTGAGAAACTTTCAGTGCTACCCTTTGTACCCATTCTTGGCCAGCGACTAGCCTTCCTGCCTTGTTGGTTCTGCCTCTTTTACCTCTTCGGGCCTTGTTTTATTGAAGATACCTTTCCCCTTAGTCTCTTTATTAATCATATTGATCAGGGAGAAGGAATCTCCTATCCTACTACATGCTGCATGTATATTTATGTTTATATTATTATTCATATGTACATGCCCAGCTTTTCTTGCTGGGAATTTACTGAACACTGCTGATTTATCAGAATGTTTAAGAATATGAATGCATTGAGCACCCTATTAATAGGATGATCTTATTTACAGTTTGACTTTGAATATGCAAACTTCCTGGACTCTCTTGAACTCACTGGGACTGATTTCCAAGTAAACACTTCGAGATTCAGGAATATTGTAGGTTTTCTACATACATTGAATAATGGTTAAAGGAGAACCAATAAGACCCATTCGCAACTATAGAATGCTCACTGGATAACTGGGCCAGTCATTTTTGTGTCATCAAACCCACCACACAGGATTGTTTGCTGTGTGGAAAATGGGAGAGGAGAACACTATGTATTCCACCCTCAGCGCCCAAATAAAAAGCAGGGCATAGTTTTAATAAGTAAACAAGTCTCTTCTTTCCTTCCTCCCTTTTTTTCTTTTTCTCCATGTTTGTTTTTAATAATGTCCTCCAGCTTTTCAAGAACTGACTTATACACATTGTAATTTATTTTGTAAGTAGAATATTATTAGCCTAGTAAAGCACTACCAAGATTTTTCAGAGCTTCCTCGCTTTTAATCAGTAAGTTCTTGGTAGTCCTTTACTAGGCTAATATTCTACTTAGAAAATAAATTTCTGCTTCTTTACTTATTTGAATCATAAGCAATTCACTCTAGCTTTCCAAGGCATTCAAGGAAAGAAGGGAGGGAGGGAGGGAGGGAGGGAAATTGAGCAACCACTATTTTTAGATAGATACCTGCAAAATGTGTTTTTCCTCTAGAATAATTCTGGATCTAATCTAACCCTAATTCTAAATCTCAGAAACACAAATATTATCCATTTGAAAGCAAGCACTGGTTGAGCTTCCAATAACACAAACAGGCATCTTTGTAAACAGTGCAGACAAACATTCCCAGCAGCATCTGTACTAAACCCCAGTAATGGTAAAATAATGACATGCATACAATAAGATTTCCAGATGTATATCATCCTTATCTACTTGTGTTTTAATGTCAATGCAGTGTGTCATTTGCGTGATGATATCAGACATTTTTTTGCTGCCTTCCTGCAGATGTGCACGTTCGTATTCAAAATCACTGAATGAACATTAATTGCCTTTGAACTGAGTTACACATTGTGTCATACTGATTGTGTGGGATGATGTTTTAAAGCAAGAATAAGGAAGTATGGATCTTCCAGTCTGTCTCATTGCTAGTTGGAGGTGATGAGGTTTTTGGTCCAGCAATATCTGAAAAGCTACAGATTTTAAGGATGAAAAATTGGGAGTTTTATATATTTGGAATGAATCTCTTTAGGTAACTAGGTAACAACATCACTGATCATCATGTTGCTACCTAGATAGCTAATGAAACATCTGCAAGAACACAACCACACTCAGAGAGCACCAAGCACCCTCACAGTTCAAGCTTGAACTACAAACGTTCTCTTAGATCTGATTTTGAACAAGACAACCATTTTCTCTAAAACACAGAAATCCTCCTAGCTCTTATGGGAAGGTCTAGCTTATCCAGTCACCTAAGATCTGGATTTTTGTTTTTGTATCAGCAGGTCCCTCTCTGCCTGCTATGGCCTGAAGCAGTCTGATCTGTGTCTGTCCACCATGCGCTATGCCTTGCACTACTTTCTCTTTCCTGCCATCAAGGCTTCAGAATGGCCTATAAAATACCATGAGGAGAGAATCTGGGTTCAAATCTGCCAGTGTTCCCATTTTACTGAAGATGAATTTTGATGTTGGATGACAATTCAATACACCTATATTGTACACAGAGTTTCTCAGTCATCCAGATAATTGTTGTCCCAAAGGTGCTTTTCCAAGAAGCCAGTCCAGTTGTCCAGTTGTCTCTTGAAAAAGCTCCTTTGGGACACACACTCAGAGACACACATCTTGACTGTGAGAACAGAAAGTCTTCTTCCCATCCTCCAAATCAGAAGTGGGACTGATTATGTAACAAGACTTCTCTTCCTCCCAAAATGATATTGGATTGATATCACAAAAGAAAGTAATGCAGTGTCATGGCCCCATCAGAGCCCAGTTCAGAGGAGGAGGGGGAGGAGAAGGAGGAGTTGGAACTGGGACTCTCCAATAGGGAAAGCACTTCAGGGGCTGAGGACGATGCTGTCCCAGGATCCTCAGGCATTGGGGAGATGCCTTGCCTTGACCACCTGGCTTATAACATGCACATATGTATTTATATGTGCAGGCCCTTCATCCTGTTTATCATCCAGATCAAAGATATTAGCAAGTCCAAACTAAGAATGATGCTCCAGAAGGCCTGCGAATTGGGCAGTGTCATATCTTGCCTTTGGACAGATGGTGATTTGGCGGCAGATAAATAGAAGATATTTTATACATTTTCATGTATAAAATTTATTTTCTATTTGCTTAAACAACCTCTTTACTTTTCAGTTGCATTCACACAATATCCTAAGCTTGGTTAGCATTAAATGCTGGAGTATTTTTTTTTCTTTCTTTTTTCCCAAAATTTATGATGTAGTTTGTTTGTTTGTTTGTTCAATTTATATGGTCACCCTTCTCAGTGAGTAACTCTGGGCAGTGAACATAATTAAAATAGAATAAGGACAATAACAAGCATTATAAAAATTAAAAACACAGGCAGCCAATTAAGAACAGCCCAAATCATGAACACAACTAAGAAACAAATCCCTGTACACACTTGGGGCCTTAGGTACAGGCACATTATAGTTTAATATGCTATATTTTGGAAACTCAGAAAATCAATGCACTAATCAAGTTGAACATTTAATACAAACATAAATTTTAGGTTTCCCCTTGTACAGTACTATTTATAGTGTTCTCTGAATTTTATTGATCCGGGAAGAAAGCTAGGAGCAAATGTTTTTGCAACAAATCTAGCTAAAAAGAGACTCCCACATGTGATATTGTAAATAAAAGTTTGGTCTTGGGCACAATACTTTTTAACATCTTCATAAATGATCTAAAGATAAATTTGCAGATGACACCAAGTTGGGGGAACTGCCAACACTTCAAAAGAAAGGCTGAAATTTCAGAAGCTGCTTGACAAACTTAAGCATCGGGCACTATCCAACAAGAAGCAGTTCAAGGGTGGAAAAAAAAAAGATCCTGCACTTAGGCAGGAAAATCCAAATATATAGGTATAGAATAGTTGGTACCTGATTCAACAGTAGTAACTATGAGAGGAATCTAGGTGTGCCAGTGGATCACCACTAAAGTATGAACCACTAGTGTGCTGCAATTGCCAAAAAAAGCCAATGCAGTTCTAGGTTGCATCAATGAAGGGATAGCATCAAGACAACAAGAAGTGACAGCACTGTTTTACACTGCACTTGTGAGACCACACTTGGAATACCAGACACTATGCTACAAAATAATAATAATAATAATAATAATAATAATAATAATAATAATAATAATAATAATAATAATAATAATAATAATGTTGAGACACTGGAAAATGTGCAGAGAAGAGCAAGAAGGATGATAAAGGGTCTGGAGGTTAAATTGTATGATGAATAGTTGAGGGACCTAGATATATCTAAATATACAGTATATTAGTGCATAAGTGCACAATCATGCCTACCATTCCTGTCCTATTGCCCCCAATTATTAGTTCCTACTTCTTATATTTAAACTTATGTTTATTCTTATTTCTATTGTATTGTAAACTTTTGACAAAATAAATAAATAAAATAAATATCTAGTTTATCAAAGAGAGGGTTCAGGGGGACATGAAAACTATCTTCCAGTACTTGAATGGCTGTCATAAAGAAGAGGGGATTGACTTATTTTCTCGGGCAGGACAAGAACTAATGAGTGGAAGTTTGTCAAAGAGAGATACAGCCCAGAGGTGGTATTCAGCAGGTTCTGACCAGTTCTGGAGAACCGGTAGGGAAAATTTTCAATAATTCGGAGAACCTGCAAATACCATCTTTGACTGGAGATTTTACAGTATCCTTCCCCTGCCATGCCCACCAAGCCAAGCCCACAGAACTGATAGTAAAAAAATTTGAATCCCACAGCCTAGAAGTAAGTAGAAATTTTCTGACAGCGAGAACAATTAATCAATGGAATAGCTAGCCTCCTGTGGTTATAGGTGCTCCATCACTAGAGGTTTTCAAAAATAGACTAGACAACCATTTGATTGGGATGGTATGAGACTCCTGCCTTGAGCAGGGACCTGGACTAGAAGAACCCAAAGTCACTACCAGCTCTATAATTATGTCTTCTATGTTCTACGTTTTTGGTTAATTATTTAATTTTTCTGATTGTTCCTTTGAAAGTTGAAGGAATAGGCTGTTGATAAATAATGAATAATTTCCTGATATTGCATTTTATTCAAATATTTCACATGATTCAGTGGGGACAGATTTAATGTTTTTGTCCAGTAATAACAAAGCAAATAGTATCTTAATTGTTGATTCATGCTTGACTCCTGCTGATTCTGCATATCCTTGTAGTTTTCTTGGAAATGATGTGGAAGTGACTTTACATTTCCTTCTTCTGAGTTATTTTTCCTGCTGCCCCCACAGTTCTAATATTCCTTAAAAATGTCTCATCCAAATACTTAATCTGGTCTGACCTGCTTAGCTCTCTTGACATCAGTCAAGATCTGCTGGATACTACTATACATTATGACAATTTAAAAATTTCCATTGTTGCACACATGGCTTAAAGTAACTGCCAGTATTTAACCTCCAGACCCTTTATCATCCTTGTTGCTCTTCTCTGCACATTTTCCAGTGTCTCAACGTTATAATTACTACTATTTTGTAGCATAGTGTATGGTATTCCAAGTATGGTCTCACAAGTGCAGTGTAAAACAGTGCTGTCACTTCTTGTTGTCTTGATGCTATCCCTTCATTGATGCAACCTAGAACTGCATTGGCTTTTTTTGGCAATTGCAGCACACTAGGGGCTCATACTTTAATGGTGATCCACTGGCACACCTAGATTTCTCTCATAGTTACTACTGTTGAATCAGTTACCAACTATTCTATACCTATATATTTGGATTTTCCTGCCTAAATGCAGGATCTTTCTTTTTTCCACCCTTAAACTGCTTTTTATTGGATAGGGCTCAATGCTCAAGTCTGTCAAGCAGCATCTGAAACTTCAGCCTTTCTTCTGAAGTGTTGGCAGTTCCCCCAACTTGGTGTCATCTGCAAATTTGTCTCTAGATCATTTACTGCCAATATGCATTCCCCATCCAATCATTTTAGATCTTGGGCTTAAAGTGTAGAGTTTGATGAAATAGCCCTATTTATAGTTCCTCAGATCAGGGCCATCTTAACAGCATTATGGGACCAGGGCAAAGCAATGTAATGGGGCCCCTACGACTACTACTCATAAAAATGTAAATGGTCGATAAAATTAAACATACATTTATTTTATTGGCACTTCCAACAAAATCAGTGTTGAACATTAAAAACATGCTGTGCAGCAACAACTAATCAACATGAGAAACATTTGAGCAACATACGAGGCTTGAAAAACACAATAATACCCAGTAAGCCATACAGTGGCTGTATTTATATGATACAAGGTGCATTGAAGGGTTAATGTACACAGATTAGTATGGGGCCCCTATGCTTGTGGGGCCCATGGGCAAGTGCCCATCAGGCCCAATTGTTAAGCCAGCCCTGCCTCAGATGCTGATGGAGGAACCTGTAAGACTATACTGACTGAAGCATAAATCTAGTTCTATAACTGAAAAGGATTTCCCAACTTTTCTCCAGGTATTCCCAGAAAGGCTGACAGCATGGCCAGAATTCAGGAAACTGAAGTTTCAGATGGCAGGAATTTCTGGTTACTGACACCTTGGTATATCTAGGGTGGAACAAAATATTGCAGAAAATTAGCAAAGGTTTCCTTTGGGATGAAAAAGTGCTTAGTCATGAGCAGTGTATCCCAATCTTGGCAAGTTGAAGATGTGTGGATTTCAACTCCCACAATTCCCCAGCCGTACCTCAAGTTGCCAACACTGAGAAACATTGCTTTAAATGATAGCAAAAAGCAGTATTACTGTCTTATTCAGTAGGAGCTACATAACCTGCATTGTAATAAGGTTCAAGCAAACCTTTATTAAGTCTTTGATCTTCATATCTTAACAATGGAAGGCAGAAGAGCAAATCACCCACCTCTATTGACAACTTTGTTCTTAGAAAATGAGTTATCTGAAACTCTCATACCTTTTGCCTTGGAAATATGAATAATTTTAGAGTAAATTATTATACTCTTATAAGTTACCTTTGGGAAACAGTACGAGTAATCCTTAACTTACGCCCATAATTGAGCCTAATTATTGCCTACAAGACAGTTGTTAAGTACGTTTTACCCCATTTTACAACCTTTCCTGCCCCAGTTGTTAAGTGAATTTTTGCAGTTGTTAAGTTAGTAACATGGTTGGTAAGTGAATCTGGCTTTCCCATTGACTTTGCTTGTCAGAAGGTCACAAAAGATGATCACATGACCTCAGGACATCGCAACCATCATAAATACATGCCAGTTGTCAAGTGTCTAAATTTTGATCACATGACCATGGAGATGCTGCAATGGTTGCAAGCATGAAAAATGATCATAAGTCAGTTTTTTTTCAGTACCATTGTACCTTTGAATAGTCATTAACTCTTGTAAATTCTTGTAAACCTCTATAACCAGCTTGTGAAGAGTCTTGAAGTACTTCTTGCATGAAGAGAAAAATCACAGATTTCATAAATCAGGGGAAAAATATTAGTTCATCAAAAATTATCTCAAAAGAAATGTCATAATGCTTTTCGACAGTTGGATAGTAAAGATGTACTTGAAATACTGTCATTACCATGTTTCTAAAACAAAGATACAGCAGATCAGTTAAAGTACTAAAAAGGGTAAACTAAAATAATCAGCAAGACTTGACTAATTCCCCATGAGAAAGGAATGGCATTTGTGCTATTTTAATTTAGAAAAAAAAAAGATGTGTAAGGAGCTTGACAGAGATATGTAACATTGTGTGTACAATAAAGATGATAGACACGTTTCTCTTTTGCAGTACTATACAATTGCTCATCCAGCAAAGCTAAATAATGGAAAAGAATAAAGTACTATTCATAACAGATAGTTTAAACCAGTGGTTGCCAACCAGTGGGCCAGGGACCACTGGTGGTCCACGAGAAAATTTTGGTGGCCCATAGAGAAATGTCCCTCCCCAAACTACCCCTCCAGTGCAATTAATCCAGGCTGCACAGGAACAGAAGGCCTGGGGTGGCTTGCTGACATTGGTGGGAAAGTCGGTCCCATATTCCTGAGCTGCAGTAGTCACAGGAATTGCCCTTTGGTCATCCCGGAGCAGTTGCTCCTCCACCTGGCCTGCCATGGATTGGAGGAGCAACTGCTCTGCGATGACCAAAGGGCCAGTCCTATGACTACTTCAGCTCTGGAATATGGGACCGACTTTCCCACCAATGTCAGCAAGCCACTGTAAGTCAAAATTCATATTAGTAGTCCGCAGGATTTAAAATTATGACTTTGGTGGTCCCTGAGGTCCAAAAGGTTGGCGACCCCTGGTTTAAACGAGTGTTTCTCAACTACTGTAAAATGGGTAGACGTCAACTCCCAAAATTCTCCAGCCCAGCTTGCTTCAATTTGTTGAACTGTGGAATTCATTGCCGCGTGATACAATAATGTCCACCCATTTCCATTCTTAAACTGAACTATTAGACAAAATCCAGACATCAGCAATGAGTTAGATTTCCTGTACAGTATTCCTTTCCCACCATCTACTGCTTTAACACCTAATCTTGTAATTAAATGGAGGTTTCACTCTCCTTTCCTAGAATCCCTCAGTGTCATGACACCTCAGCTCCCCCAGCCTACCTGTTGTGGGTTACTAGTTGTATCTGTGTCACCTCGTCTCCACGGAAAGCTTCTGTCCACCATCCTTCCCCATAAACCTGCTGTACAACGAGAATTAAGACCTCCCTATCCTAGTACAAGAGAAAAAAATTCCATAGCACCATACTATATTTTGGTCCTTTCTATTGAAATGTATAACTAAGTAAATTAGTTCTAAGTTTCACAAAAATCACACAATACTGAGCTTGAAAAAATGATAAAACAACACATATATTTGAAACCAGAGACATTTTTGCTGGGCATTCTACCAGACAGGGAATGTATATCTGATTATACATTTATTGACTGCAGTGAGAATAGTATTTGCACAACAATGGAAAAGTGAAGAGATCCCAACAGATGAAGATGTGATTAGAAAAATATTAGAATGTGCAGAAATGTATAAGCTAACACAATTAAAGAAAAGGAAGAAACTGAATATTTTTTGACTTGGGACTTATTTTATCAGTGGTTAGCTGACAAAAACAGGAGCTAGAAACAGGGAAATATATGAAAGGATTAGTGCATGGTGGGATTCTAATTTTTTTACTACTGGTTCTGTGGGCATGGCATGGTGTTGCTTGGTGGGCATGGCAGGGAAAGGATACTGTAAAATCTCCATTCCCACCCCATTCCAGGGAAGGACACTGTAAAATATCCATTCCCTTCCTACTCCTGGGGGAAGGTTACTGCAAAATCCCATTCCCTCTCCACCCCACTAACCTGCTTTCCAGCTCTGTTCTCCTGTGCAGGGCAACAAAAGAAGACCCAGCCAATCAGCCGGGACTCGGAAGTCAGAAATAGATGGGGCAGGGCCAATCAGAGGTGGTATTTGCTGATTCTATGAACTTCTCAAAATTTCCACTACCGGTTCTTCAGAACTGATCAGAGCCTGCTGAATACCATCTCTGGATTAGTGATATAAGGAAGATACATTAACTTGGTTAAACAATTTTTTGATTACTATGGTTATTAATATTAATATAATTGATATCAATGCAATGAATATTGTTGTAAATACTGCGATTATTATTTCCTAAAATGATTTTTACCCAGACAACACACTGTTCAATTGAAATTGGAATTTTTGTATGTTATAAAATAAAATAAAAACTTATTACAAAAAAAATGACTGAGCTTAGGTAGAGACAAATATAATTACCATAGATAGTATAATATATTAATCTGCAGAACTAAAAAACTACATGGAACATGTTAGCTATTTTCTTCTTCTATACAATGAACCAACATTGGATCAGATGTTCCCTGTGCCAATTGTGTAAATACCATCTTTAATTGGACTTTGGAGAGAACCTTAGCTCGACATCTCCATATCATTCGCAACAAACCTTGGACCTTTTCTCCTGGGAGTTTTAAGTGCAGTTTCCAAATGAGCAAAACCTTTTCCATCTGGAAAGGAAAGTATCAAAATCTTTTTTTTAGCTGCATGCTAAAGTCAGCATATCTGTTGATCCTGGAGTTGGCAGGCTGGCCTGTCCAGTCACTACAAGTGGTCATCTGGAATTTTGTAGCCAATATTTAACACCTACTTGTATTTAAAAAAGCTAATTTCATGGAAGGGAGAACTTTCAGTGGCTCCTATTCATGGGAACGGTTCATTGGAAGCACTCACGTAGTCATTCACTCCCGTTTTGCTGGTGGCCTTGTAATGATTTCTGGCTGATTTCTGAGAGGAAATACTCAATACTCATTTGTAGCATCCCCTTGGTCAGGTGATGATCACCTTTTGCAACCTTCTCACAAGCAAAGTCAATGGAGATGCCAGATTCACTTAATAATTGTGTAACTAACTTATCAATTATGGTGTTTCACTTAACAACTATGGCAAAATGGGGCAAAACTTACTTAATAAATGTCTCACATAATAACAGAAGTGTTGGACTCAATTGTGATCATTAGTTGAGGACATGTAAAAGCCAGTTTTAACTCTATTGTTGTGGCTGCCATATTGACTTTTATTGCTATGGCATACAGACATCTCCAGCTGAGCCTGAAACATTGTTCAAGGCCACCCAGCAAAAAACATAATTAAAAGGAGAGTTAATTGAATGTTTACAACACTGCCTTTCAAATCATTTACCCTTCAAAAATTCTGTTTCCTCAGAATGCTTTTGTTTTTCTTATTGAATCTCTCATTTCTCCACAGTGTGGCAATTTTCTGTCAAAGAGTCCACATGATGCAAAGCTCATAATGCACCATTTACACAGTATTATCACCCTTGAGTCAAACACAATTTACTCAATTAGCTTATGTTTTCTGTTTCTGCAGGATGTACCAAGTTATAAATCGGCAATACAGCTTGGGTTCACATAACCTGATAAGCTAAAGTATGATTATTCTGTGGCCCAGAGTGTCACAGAAAATGAGCTAATAGGAGCGACTTCAGTCACTGCTTACAGCAGGTTTGTCACGGAAATGTGATATTATGGGGTGATGCCAGGCTCCAGAGAAGAAATAGTAACCTACTGTGAAGACTAAAATGATTCTCCCCATTTATTTAGTCCCCCCCACTCCAGTTTCTATTGTTTGGACCACAAGTTTTGGGTTTGATACCACATGTCAACATTTCTCTGGTACTCAAGAAAAAAACCCCAATGAAAGCCAGTTTCCTAGTAAATAAACATGGGATTCCATAATACTGAATAATTTTCTCAGTGAATTAACTATTCACGTAGCAGTGACGTACTTCAGCATCCCCCCTCTGGGCTACAAGGGAGCCCTTTAAATTATCTTTGGATCCTTTTCAAAACCACCAGAAAAGCTGTCTAGGGCCTCCTTCACGGGGAATTCCCCATCTCCAAGCTAAAAGTAAGTCTGGGTGTGTCTTTCTTTCTGCAGTTGATTAAAGCATCCTGGAAGGCTCTTTTCGACCCTCTTTCTCTCTCTCTTTCTCTGGTTTGCCTGAGTGAGTAGTCAAAGAAAACTTTTGCTACAGATTTTCAACCTTGTGGGAGTTTGGGGCAAGATAGTTCTCTGGTTTGGGTATAATAGAGAGATTGCACTACCCCTTAATTTAGGATTTCCATGTTTAGGGCTACCCGATAGAAGACTGAAAGAAAACAATGTTTACCAGTTTCAGCAACCTAGGAGAAAAGAAGAATCTTTGGTTAGTGTAGTTAAAATAAGTTTTTTTAAAAAAAATAGAGGCAGAAGAAATTCAAATAAATGTTTGGATAATGGTAGAGCTTGGATTAAACACAAGAAACAGCTGGTATATAATCGCTAGAAAAAAAGTAAATGCTCTAGAGTGTCAAGGAGATGGACAACTCAGTGAGAAGGCACTTTATACAAAGTTATCTTCCAAGGAATATAAAATAGGGGAATTTATCTAACAAAATGCTGGAGAAGAAACCCTGGACATATGCTTCTGAAGGTGACTTTGCAGAGACTGAGCTACTTGATGTGCTACTTTTAGTGGCCTGACTGCATAAGAATAAGCATAGCTTTGCTGGATGGCATTGTCTTTAAAATATAAATAAATTATAAATTTCATTGAAGAACAAAAGCAAATTCTGAGTGGAAAAAGCAACAAGCAGGGAAACAATACATTTAGATTCTCTTCAGTGTTGCTGTCTTACTACATAAAGAACTGAGAGAACTTTGATGAAATATGTTAGGTGTCATTTATAGTGGTTGGAACAGCCACTTGGCTACAAACTGTGTTGTTAAACTAATTGCTACCCACCCTGCCTTTGTTAATTAATCTATTGCATGCTGATAGTAAAGATGTCTGTGCAAGTTATCAATCTCTTTTAAACTCTAGGTTAAGAATTTCTTTTTAAATGTTTGTTTTCATAATCAGTTTCCCAATAAGATTTCTATAGCTATAATGAGTAAATTTGAGTTATCATATACCTTACTTTCTATGTTGTATTTGCATACCAATTACAAGACAGAAGGGTCTTTTGTTGTTGTTGTCATAATGCTATTCCTTTCCAGAGGCAATGGACAGTTTGCTGGCAAATCCGAGATAGATTTGTTATGTCAGTAGAATAAATTCAGAAATATATTCCTCACTGAGAAAGGATATTTTTTTATGATTTTTAAAACAGAAAGGTTATAATTATTACAACATTATTAAAACATTGTTAAAATGAGTGCATGTGTAGATTGATACAGGTAATCCCTGGGTTACTGAGCATTCCCTTAGCTAATTTACGTGATTAGCGCCACCTAGTGTTTACAAACAATTCACGAAACTATGAATCTTGCAGCACCGTGGCAGTTGTTTACCCTTAAGAACAACCACAGAGTTTCTGCAACATTTGTCCTGCATTGCGCAGGCCTAAACAGAATGTTGGAGCACCATTTTGGCCAGCAAACTGTGGGCTGAGGCTTGCTCAGGCTTAAGTGGAGCACGGAGGGGTGTGTGCATGGCTGAGAGGCTGAAGAGGAGACTGTTTGCTATATCTTCGCATGGTGACCTGGCGTGGCAGGTTGTGGGGAAGCAATTGTGGGGAGCATGAGATATTTCAGTGGGTCAGGGAGGCCTTGGGTGGTCTTAAGCAGGTGATTTGTTCCATCACTAGCCCCCCCCCCAAGACCTTCCCCACCCTGAAATAACTCACGTGCATTTAATGATCCATGCATTTGATTAGCAAATGTGTGGGCGAAAGGAGGGAGTGATCATGTTCATGGTACGGGATTCACTCCCATGAATCCTCATGTTATGAATGGAATGGGCAGGCTCCATTTCATTCATAATTCGAGGACTACCTGTATTCTCTTGCATCTCCAAAATCCAGTATCTCCTGGCCACAACCACTTAGTACTGTTGTTTTTAATAGTAATTTTAATAAAAATTATAACTACAGCAATAAAAAACTAATCAACAAATGTTCTCTTCTTCCCTTATCTATAAACAAATATTTAAAAATCCTTGTCATTTCAGTCCTGATTAGCAAAAGCTCATTAAGGGGTTACCAGAGATAACATGTCTATTTTAATTCTGATATAGTAAGCCAAGTTTATATTCATTCTTTTTACTTCTAATCATCTTGATATTTAATTTCTTCAAATAATGTCTTAAAACAATTTTTCAGCTTTTCTTTGTCCCTTTTTATAAACCTGCTGAAAAACTTTAATAGGTCTGTTCTGAAAATCCAATGTTGGAAGGTTATTCATATCACCTTCTTGATTTCTTTATCCCTTTTAATTATTAAAACAGCACCTAGCCTCTTTTGTATGTCCAATGTAGCATCTTTTTCTATATCATTCCTGTAGCTTGTCATTTTTAAATCCACTTTCAGATCAGCTTCAGCATTGTCCAGTAGAACCTGTTTCTTTCCATAACATCTTTTAAACATAGTCTATATTTAGAGGAAGACACTTTTGAACTTAACTTCTGTGTCTACTGTTCAAGAATATTCTTCAATATGTGAAATGTCAAATATTTTGCTCCATTCTGTGTAAATCAAATTTAAGTGTTCTTCTCATTTAATTGTATCTTTAGTTCCCTCTAGTTCCCTCCAGAAGTATCTTCAACGTGGCCTGGGTTGATATGAGATTTTAACCGTCTCCTGTTTTAATTTGGATTTTAATTTGGGGTTTTTAATACTAATGGGGAGGGTTGATTTTTAATCTAACAGCCCAAATTATTTAATTCCATTTTAATTTTTGTATTCATGTGTGGGGTAGAATTGGCTGTGCACTGCCCTGAGTCCTTCGGGAGAAGGGCAGTATATAAATGTTTGAAATAAATAAATAATAAATAAATAAATAACGTATGATCTGTAGTTTAATGACCATTTATGTCACCTCCCCCCCACACCCCACATACAGATGGACCACGAGATACATATAGGAGGAGAATTTCTCTAAGCCAAATATGTACCTTAAGAGTAGTATCTCCATTGGTAGCCTAAGTTTACACCAACCCCAGATCTCTTGTGAGAATTTTTTCTCCATTGACACTTCAAGAGATACTGTTTAAAATGATGAATAAACCTGATTGAGATTCTTATACTAGTAATCATTTTTCCCAACTTTGTATTATGCTTGAGATTTCTTGCTTGATTCAGAATTAAGCTCAACTGAAACATTTTCCTGAAGGAAAAAAAAGAGTCAGCTTTAAATTTAATAATTTAAATGAGTTAAGTATTTTCTCAGATGAATTTATTTCATTTAAACAGATTGCTTTAATGCTCCTACAAAACATGTATATATTGAAGGCAAATTCAGGTCAGATCTTATGAAATTATACAGCCGTTTGCAAACCAAAATGTTTTCACAATAGGCCAAGCCAGAGAGCACACCTGTCATTGCTTCATGGAAGCCTCTGATACAGAGATGTGTAACTTTGGACCCTTAGCCTAATTTCTAAAGCCCTGGCCAGCCTGCTGAACAGGGACAGGAGAAAAGTGAGAGAGGTGGGTCACAAAAAGGAAACAGCCACCTGGCTCCACCTGCCAATAACATCAGTCCCATTTTCTACTATCGTGAATCTCTGGATAGATTATGAAATTCTCACCCCTGTTTTACAACATTCCCATGTGATGCCTCTGGTATAAACTTTCACACTTGTTAAAATTCAAGAAAGAAATCCCAAAAATTATAGATCTACCAGAGGGCCATGAAACTTTGTAATCCCAGGTGCCTGGTAATGCACAAAAATACTGTAGATTGTCCTTAATGTGAGCTCACATGGAATAAAATAACCATTTTAATAGCCACAGTCCTATAATATTAGCAATTCTGTCAAGATGTGGTGTTCTCGGCTACGTTCTCACAAGACTGCAGAACAGAACTCTAAACTTTCATGAGATTTTGTGATCTTATGAAATTAAAAAAAAAATAAAATTCCTGACTAATGCTGACATTCCAATAGGCATAGCCATATATGCATGATGTCATCCAAAAGCAATGTTTCATCAATCTGGTTATGACATGGCTTTAAAAAAATTATAGTGATGATTCCGTGGTCCACATAAATGGAGAAATATAAAATGCTAGCAGAACACATAAGGGTACTGAGGACTGTTTCAGAATAACATGCCTATAGAATTTACCCCTAGTATAATGACCATGGCTCTAGGGGTTCATAATTATTAAACACCATTTTTACGAGCCCCCTCTCATGGAAAATTGTTGAAAGGTCTGTAGGAAAGGTCAGAATAACAAATTGCTTACAAGCTTAGCAGTTTCACAAATGATTTGCAGTATCATCCACATATTTGCATAAACAAACATATTAGTAAAAAATAAAACCGAGTTTAGTGAAATATACTCCCAAGTACATGGATTTCAAACTAGAAGTTGACTTAGAAAAAAATAACCTTACTATTAAAGTTATTTAACTTCATAAGAAAAAAATGCTATTAATATGGCTAATTACAGGAAACCATGCTTTTGAAAAAATCTGTGATATGAAAAACTGTTACCTATTTTTCCATTCCTTCATCTCTCATACATATCAATTGGATGTTTAATTTTTTTTATCCCATCTTTATTGTTTTAGAATAGAATAGAATAGAATTCTTTATTGGCCAAGTGTGATTGGACACACAAGGAATTTGTCTTGGTGCAAATGCTTTCAGTTTACATAAAAGAAAATATACATTCATCAAGAGTCAAGAATCATAAGATACAATACTTAATAATAATCATAGGGTACAATAAGCAATCAAATCATACTAGGAAACAGTCAATAAAAATCATTAGGATTCAAGCAACGTTACAGTCATACAGTAACTTTTGTAAGTAACTTAAAGTGGCAAAGATATTTAATGCTCCTATTTTCCCATGACAACCCTGTGTAGTGAGTAGGATTGAGAGAGAGTGACTGGCTCATCTCCCAGCCAACATTTCCTTTTGAGGGCTAGCATGTTTAGGTTACAAAACTCTGGATGACCAATAGGTGGCAACAAAGACATGTGTACAAGAACTCTAGAATCTTTGTTGCCACCTGGATGTTTGTAGCCCAGATCTGTTAGTCCTACTTTTCTTTTTCCTAGAACTCATTATGACATTGCAATTTTTTTCAACAGATAAACATTCCAAATTCAGATCCTATCCTGGAATATAGACTTATCTTTTCATCCAAACTTTCCCTTGCAATGGCTCCATTTTTCACCTGCTCTGTTTACCATCTTTTTGTCTTAGTCAAAGTAACATAACTTTAGTTCTGAACTGGGTTGCACTACCCCAGACAGACCCGGTTTGCAAATTGGGGTTCTCATGGACTAACAACTCTTACTTGATGAGCAGGTGAAATTGTGGCTAGGAGAGTCTTTCCACAATTTTGTGTTGTGTGCCTTTTCTTGGACTGGAAATTGCTGCGCTCCATCATTCAAGTCCTGCTCATCTCACGCTTGAACTGCTACAGTGACTACCCTTGAAGAGTATCATAAAACTTCAGCTGATGCAAAATGCAACTACATGGGCAGTTCTTGAGGCTCCTAGGGTGGCCCATGTTTACATTGCTGTTGTAGATGACCAGGCTGAACCTGATGGTGAGGTCAAATGCATCATCAGTTTGGAGTCTCTATGCAACTGTGAGAGACCTAAGTCCAGCCCCTTTGCTTCAGGGTCCAATTCAAGGAGTTGATTATCACCCTTAAGGCCCTGCATGGCATGGGTCCAGGCTATCTCAGAAACCAGGTTATCTTGATGGGATTAGCCTGCCCCACCCATGCTGGCAGAAGGACATGCTGCAGACACTGTCAGTCAAGGAATTTCCACTGGCAAGGTCCAGAAGAAGAGCCTTTTCTGCAGTGTCAGAACATCTCTGGAACATCTTGCCTGCAGAGATCAGATCTGCTCTCCTCTTCTTTTGGCCTTCCAAAAAGCCTTGAAAATATGACTATGACAGATAGCCTAGGGCCCTAATGGTGGTGTAACACATTGCAGGTGGCTAATAGAGTACGAACACCCTGCCTCCTCCCTGTGCATACTTTGCTCTCTTTTTCCCTTTCTATCTGCTTAGCTTTATTTTAATTGATTTTCTAAATTTAATATCTTTATTGTTTTAATGTTTATAATGCATTTTATTCTATTTTTGTAAGCCACCAAGGATTGCCTTTGGCAAGATGGGCAGCACACAAGTTCGATAAATAAACAAACAACCATAACCAAAAAATGCTGGGAGCTTTTAGATAAGGCTTTTATTTTATAATTGTCTTACCTCATTCAGATAATTTTATATGGAAGTCTGAATACAGCCAACTTCCATTTGCTTTTCTCTCAAGTCCTTTTATTGCTTGTTGTTTTATTTCTTGCAGGGTAAAACCCATTAGGAAGGGCCAAAGGAAATGATTGCAAAATGTTTTTTGACAATTAACACTAGCAGTCATATATCTGGAAACAACCTGTGTATTGTATTTTAGAAGCCGTGGGTATCTTAGGTGACCAGAAGCTATAGGTATCTTAGGGTAAACATTCCTGAACAAGAACTCCATAATATTAAATCAGATAATGGCATTTTGACAGATGCAGTTTTTGTTACCACCGCAATACAAGCATTTATTTGAAAAAATACAGAAGTCCACTCCCTATGCATTCAGTCACATTGCTCTCCCATTTTTTCCTGCTGTCAGCATCTATGCAGATAATTTTAAAAAATGCATGCTGAGCCACAGCATTTACTCGTTGTGTAAATACATGCACATGCAACCCCCACCACCAATAATAATACCTGAATATAATTGTTTTGCAATATCAAGCTGCTGTAAACTAGTTTATATAAACACCTTACCAGCACATCCTGCGAGCCTACCTTTTTTATTTTAATCATGTTCTTAGCCCATATTTAACTCATAGGAGATTTCACACAAACCCCCGCCCCCCTTTTTTTGTAAGAATAAGAAAGAACGAAACATTACATTTATTTTTCACATTCACTCTAGCAAGAGGAAGAATCATCTGGTTGCCATTTTTGCCAGGCTCTTCAGTTTCCTGCCTCACAGACTAGATTTAATTCTGATCAAATCCCATTGCAATCGATCGCCACCCCTTTGCAAAATGAACGCGGTGCTTTATTTCGGAAAGGGCACGGAGCATGGAGAAACAGACTGAAACGTAAAACCGAGCAAACTTCAAAACTTCCCAAGGGAAAGGTCAGCGAGGAACAAAGGGCAAGGCCAACCATATTTCTTGTTTATACGGAAGAGCGCTGCGGCTAAGCAAGCACCCAGGGCGGACTCGGGATATAACGTCAGAAGGGCATATTGTTTAACTCGCGGGACCGAAGCACAACCCCGCGCCCTAGGACGAATGCCAGCCCATCTGGGCTTCCCCGCTTCGGTTCCCCTCTTTTGTGCCTCCGCCGGCGACAGAGGGAAAAGTTTGCTGATTAGCCGAGCGGCTTGTCAATCACGCTTGGGAAATTCCAAAATGGGCGGATCTGAGTCCTTCTGGGCAGCGGAGAGGAAGTAAAAGCGATGCCCGTGATGCAAAGCTTTGGAGGTCCCGGAGCTGTTTGGACCTCGATCCGTACAGTTTTTAGCAGGTAGGACTAGTTCACCGCCTCCCCCTTTCCTTGCAGGAACTCGAGTTCATTGCTTTTCTTTTAAACGGAAGGAGGAGGTGGGAAGGATGGAGTCCCGGGTGTTTTCGGTATGTGTCCGAGATGCTCTTAGGATGGCACGGCTCTTTTTAAAAATATTATCTATATCTATTCTATCCCTACCTACCTACCTACCTATATTATAACTATATATCACATTTTCGGATGCTTTAGGATTTGGAAATAAAGGTGATCAGCTCAGCGTGGGATAAACAAGTATCTCTATAAGGGATGCGCAGGTCTGAATGCTCTCATTTGAACCACTTTCTGGTGAATGACTTTTCTTAACCTCGCTTTGTATGGCAGGTAGTAAACAGTGATCTTGTAACTGTATTGAGTTTTGGGGGGTTATCATGAAAAAAAGGGGGGGATGTTCCCTTTGATGTTGAATGTAGAGTCTTTTTAAAAATATCCCTTGTCCAAATGCACAACTGACATTCTGTTGATATATTTCTCTGCTGTTAAAAGGTCAGATCATCCTCTGTGTGGCAACTCTTGAGGTGCATGAGTGGAAAGACCACATCAGATTGTGGTGTCATGTAAATGAATTAAATTACTGACTCATTTGCTAAGGAACTGTTCTTGTTTGGGAACAACTGATGTGTCTGACATCTGTGGCCCAATTTTCATTCGTTCAAAGTTAAAATACGCAGATTCCCAGATAAACGTGCACAGGATTATAATCTTTTTTAAAAAATGTGCTCACAGTATTTTTATTCTGACTGTCTTCCATAGATTACAGGTTTGGGTATGTGGGAAATATTTTATTTTCTTTCCCAGACTGAGTTAGATCCATGTAATTAATGTTAAAAGATGATTGGCTTGTGGCTAGTATGCTTAGTAGGATGGGTAAGTCCAATTGATGGTGTTCATTATATAAACAGTGGTTCAAGTTAATTGTTGGTTGATCAGTATGTCATGGTCACAGTTGGTGAATAGCTAGTAGTGAGCAGGGAATTAAAGCTAAATCTCATTAGTAAAAATAACATCTCCTTCAAATTGAAGGAGGGGCATGAATCTAGCCTCGGGCTGAGAATCTGGAAAACAATGTAAGCAGGTACATCTTCAAATATCCTTGGTAATAATATAGTAGTGATTTGCTACTAGAATATTATGAGAGGGGTTGCTTTTTCAGTCTAGCCTATATTCCGGGAATTTCCTGTGATCTTCTTTCCAATCCTAATTAGGCCTGAATACGTTTTGATTTATTTCTTTTTAGTGGTAGTAGTCAGGAGGAATAGTCCAGAATTAGTTGTTTCCATCATCTGCTATAGCAAATTCCCAATTCTTTTTCAGTTACGTTATTTTGGTTTGTCAGTTCAATTTCTCATACTCTATTTCTCAGAATTAGGGAGAATAAGCGTAATCACACATTTTTCTAAGACACAATACAGGTAGTCCACAATTTACAACAGTTCATTTAGTGACCATTCAAAGTTACAGTGGCACTGAAAAAGTGACATAATCATTTTTCATACTTAGGACCGTTGCAGCATCCCCATCCATGATAACGTGATCAAAATTCAGATATGTGGTAACTGACAAGTATTTATGACAGTGGCAGTGCCAAGGATCGTACAGTTACCTTTTGTGACCTTCTGACAAGCAAAGTCAATGGGGAGGCCAGATTCACTTAAAACCATGTAATCAACTTAACAACTGCAATTATTCATTTAACAAATGTGGCAAGAAAGGCTGTAAAATGGGGCAGAACTCACTTAACTGCTATCTTGTTTAGCAACAGAAAAATTGAGCTCAATTGTGATTGAAAGTCGGCTACCTGTATTGTTTTATTTGGGCTTAGAGTATTGTGTGAACTGAACCACTTGATTTGAAAACCAAGGTTTAGCATAATGTATGAAACCAGCTAATGGTTACTAATCAAGTAACAGAGCAGTGAAGCTGCAAAGCACTAATCTTGGAAAGCTTCACTTCTGAGTAACTTTCTGTTGGGCGGTATCCTTGTGTTCCAGGCTTTATGGAGTTGAATGAAAGTAAGAATCAATTTTTGTCAATTACTTGATACTGGTGTTTCAAAACTGTCTATTGCAAATATTTTTGTTTTTGTTTTCACAGAACCTTATTATTATATCGTTGTTGAATTACATGTAATCTGATTTTCAAGGCAAGGCAACTCTTTTTAAAATGTTTTTTTAATTCTATTCCTGCTTTGCTGTTGGCATCATACAGTAGGCACGTTTATGTTCAGCAATAGAGTTGTGATACAGCCATTTAGGTGAAAGACTGTTTAAAAAAATCAACTGAAGTCATCACCAGTGGCCTATGTACCAAGTATGGAGATCAAGACATAGGTAGATTTGTGAAAAAGTGTTGTCTTGTGGCATATCCCCAGTTTAGTTTCTGTTACTCCATATGCAAAATAATATTGTAGTACATATAGGTAATCCTCCACATATGACCAGAAAATGGAGATTGCCCACTACAGATGTATGTTGTGACAGTCATAAAACAAGTTGGTCATGTGACCAACCTGGTTATATGATTTTATTTATTTTTTGGCAGTTGTCATAAGTACAAACCCGGCAATCACAAGTGTGAGCCTATTATTTGCTATGGGTGTGATTTTGCAAAAAACTGGAAGTAAGTGTTGGGTTTTGGCAAAACCATGTGTCAGGTTTCCATGGGTCAAGTGATGAAATCCGTTTAAAAAGAAAAGAACAAAGTCCATCTTCCAAGACAAATTCTTTTATTTAGGAAAGCATCAAATTGGTAAAGTCCGTGATAATTCAGGATCTGACACAACCCGGAATTACCCCACAATATTACAAGTTAGAAACAACCCCCAAAAGTCACATTCTCCAATAGAAGTAATTCAAAGTGGCCTCAAGGGGCCTAAGCACGGAGGAGCTCATTTTCCCATGGGATGAATACCTAGCCCAAACAACTCTCTCTATCTCCACTCCTCCCCCCTTTTGAATGTAGCAAGCCCGAAACCCTTCCCCCCATGACTGCCACAGAGAAAATAAGAAAAATAATATATACTAAGCCTGACTAAAATGGCTACACATATGTCAATTTCAGGCTTGACACCATGGTAAAAACAGTCACATGACTGTGGGATGCTGCAAATAGCCATGATTGTGGTTGTGTTGCTGAGTGCCCAAAGTGTGGTTACATGAGCACGGTGGGATGGGTGGGTTGGGGATGTCCATCAGAACTTTGAACCTGGGTCTTAAATTCCTATTTTCAGGCAGGTTGTACCTTTGCAATTGCTAAGCAACCAGTCGTAAGTTGAGAACAATCTCTATATGTATTGGCTTCTACATGACTAGAACCTACATTATCAAGTTCTTGGCTCATATAGAAGCTAAGGAACATGCACTGCATCTGGAAGGTTTTTCTCTTGCACACATCAGGGCTAAATAATGCTGATATTGTTTGAGTGATGTTTGGTTGTGCACAGAGCTTTTTCTTAAGCCTGTCTGATGGGATTGCTCCCTTGTCCTGATAGAATCTCCCAAAATTCATCTAATCCGTCCGTAGATTAGTTTGTTTGATTTTGTTGTTGGTGAACCTAGCCAGTGTGGTTTATTCTGTAGCCCTGTGGTTAAACCATAGTTTAGTATTTATATGAGCCAAGTCACCAGCTCCTTATGGTAACCTTTGGGTGAACTCCTATATTGGTTACCTGTACTGGAAGTGGTTAGGCTCTCATAGGGTTCCAGGACTCCCTCTGCAGCCTTGAGATACAGAACTTCTGCTTGAGTAATTCTGACCAAATTGTAAGAAGAAAAGTCAGATGAAACCAAATGATTTAGATTTTTGCCCTTGTGTGTCTGTGTATGTATATGCAGGTAGTCCTCAACTTATGACCACCCAAGCCCAAAATTTTTGTTGCTAAGTAAGACAGTTGTTAAATGAGTTATTTACCCCATTTTATGACCTTTTTGTCACAGTTGTTAAGTGAATCACCGCAGCTGTTAAGTAACGTGGTTGTTAAATGAATCGGGCTTCCCCATTAACATTGCTTGTTAAAAGATCTGAAAAGGCGATCACATGTCCCTCGGACACCGCAACCGTCATAAATATGAGTCAGTCACCAAGTGTCTGAATTTTGATCATGTGGGGCTGCTGCAACAGTCGCAAGTGTGAAAAATGGTCTTAAGTCACTTTTTCAATGCCGTTGTAACTTCAAACGGTCACTAAATCAACTGTTCTAAGTCAAGGACCACCTGTATACCAATGGTGGGATTCAAATTTTTTTACTACTGGTTCTGTGGGCGTGGCTTGGTGGACGTGGCAGGGGAAGGATAGTGTAAAAATCTCCAGTCAGAGGTGGTATTTGCTGGTTCTCCGAATTACTCAAAATGTCCGCTACCGGTTCTCCAGAACTGGTCAGAACCTGCTGAATACCACCTCTGCTGTATGCATACTGTATTCACATACCCTGTAGGTATGTGTGTGTGTAGGTATTCATGAGCATTCTAGGCAATAGTATAGCAATGGTTTGAAGGTAACCATTAACCCACTTCCTAGAAGCCAGGGTACACAGACTGTTTATTATAAACTTTAGTCTATTTTATAATATGGGGTCGCGATGGGTCAGACATGACTTCGCAACTAACAACAATTTTATAATAAGGTTGGAGAATGAGAGATGCTCTGGGCACAAGAAGAGGTATGGTTTTAAAATTGTGCTGTGTCTGTTCTCTTATTACAACAAGGAGATAGTCCCAGACATCTATGTACAAAGGAAAGCGAGTCATTCACTCTGTACCAATTTAATGCCAGCTCTGGATACATGTTTTTTTTCCCAATTGGTGGTTCTTACTTGTGGCTAAATCATTTGGGCTTTTATCCATTATTTATTCACATTCACATTCATCTCTCTTTTCTGGGCCATTGGGACAGGAGGTAGACACACAGATCGTGATATTCCCCCTGCCCTCCGTTTAGTTATTTTTTTTTATTGATGGCATTCATGTTCCATGAATCATGGTCTGATGGCTTCCCCTGAAATAGTCTGGCCTAGAACTGGCTTGTTTCCTGGAAACTATCCTTGGGTCTTTCTCATACTGTTGGGGATATATGCCAAAATATTATAGTAGTGTGTGTTCTGCTACTTTATTTATCGTTCATTTATTATTCAAAATTATAAAGCCACCCATCATATTTATATATATGTGTGTGTGTGTGCGTGCGCGCGTGCTTGAACACATACACACTATATATATATATATATATATATATATATATATATATATATATATTTGTGTTTACAACACCCTGTTAAGCCCCAATCAAGAGAGGAAGCATATTGCTGTCCTTTTCTGTCTTTCGGCTCATAACCAGACAGAAAGCTGTTTGTTTCGTTGTCTTTTGTTTATATGTGTGTTAGGTTTTTGAGCTGATAAATAATTAAACAAGGGAGACTAGGATAGATCTATTTCGAGCTACTTAGCTCTCGTCAGCTAGCCATACCCTTACTGGGATTCGAACCAGGAAAGTATTACATGTGAGGCAGTTGTAATTGCCATTAGGCCACTGGTTCTCATCCAGATCAGCTGAGACAGAGGAATGAGTATATACTTGTGTTTACAACACCCTGTTAAGCCCCAATCAAGGGAGGAAGCATACTGCTGTCCTTTTCTGTCTTTCGGTTCATCACCAGAGACCATCCAGACAGAAAGCTGGATGAGAACCAGTGGCCCAATGGCAATTACAATTGCCTCACATGTAATACTTTCCTGGTTCAAATCCCAGTAAGGGTATGGCTAGCTGACGAGAGCTAAGTAGCTCGAAACAGATCTATCCTAGTCTCCCTTGTTTAATTATTTATCAGCTCAAAAACCTAACACACACACACACACACACATATATACACATACATACACACACACACACACACACACACACACATACACACACACATATATAAACATACATACATCTGACTCTGGGCAGCTTAGAAACAGAACAAATATAAAAATTGGCAAAACAGAACAATACAGTAAGAAAAAGGAAAGAATTATATAAAAGTATGTACATAAAGGTATGTACCTTCCACAAGAGATTGAAGACCTGGCTTTGCAGTTGGTTTGAGGCCCCAATGGGGAACTGTCACGCTGGATGGAGGTGGTTGATGAACTAATAGCAATCCCCCCCCCCCCCCAGTACATTCTGCTCTCTTCCTTCCCATCTTTTGGTTATAATTGTATTTTTATTGTGATTTTACACACACAGTGCTTTATTTTAATGTTATAAGCTGCTCAGTGTCACCTCACAGCGAGAGAGGTGGCAAACAAATGTAATAAATAAAGAAACTCAACCATCCTAAAAGACATTTATACCCAAGGTAATTCCATTCACCAAACAATCAGTACAACCACTGTCCCGACTCTATCGGCTCCCCAAACCCATTGACAAAGTCATGCCTTCAGGGTCTTCCTAAAAGCCAGAAAAACTAAGGCCAATCTGATCTCCAGTGGGATGATGTTCCACAATCATGTGGCAAAAAAGGCTCCTTCCTAGGTTTTGTTGATGAGACCTACAACATGCTCCTTCTCTATGTTGAGTGTCCTGCCTGACATTAAAAATAATTTTAATTATTTGTAGTTCTCTTTTTTCTATTGTGCAGACAATAAAGAAGCCATCAGTAAAATTGCAAGTTGTAGTTGTACGATGTTTTCCTTAATGATCATAGGTGATTTGCTTAATGACCACAGCAGAAATGAGGTTGTAAGTCTGTGTCCATCATACAATACCTCACTTAGTGACAGAGTTGCTGGTCCCAACAGTGGCCATTAAGTGAGGACTGCCTGTATTAGTTAGTAGAGAATCAGAAATACTGGCTGATCTACTGCAATTCACCCAATGCCTTTTAGTAGCTTCTGTAATCTTATCTCAAAAGATTATGCCATGTGGATCTTTTATTGGCCATTACTCTACCCATCTACCCCCACTCAGTTTTCTAACACCAAGGAGAAAAATCCCCCTGTAGCTGCCTCGTATTTTGTATTATGTGTAGTGCTGCTGACAGTGGGTGGTAGTAATCCTGTTATGGAGGCTGTAGTGTCATTTAAGTGGGTGAAGCAGAGAATAGGTGGGCAGAATTACTTTGTGGTTTCTTCTTTTGCACCTGCAGACATGGCTGTCTCATGACCTTAGTGTGAGGGGGAGTGTTTAGTCTTGAAAGTGCCAAGGTGTGTATCTCTTTCTAAATAAGTTCCCTCTCGGCTTTTTTTTTAAAAGGTCATCATTAATTCTAGTTACAGTTGTCAGGGTACCAAGCTGACAATTAAAAATAAAGTAGAATTTGAATGAGAATCCACTAGAAAACCCCAGGACTCTTGAATTAGACTGAGAAGTTGAAAAGTAGCATCCCGCCTCCCCAAAAAAGTTTAATAAAGTGGGCCTTCTGTCAGGATCAATTCTATCATGACCTGAACACTACAGATCAGTGTTTCTCAACCTTGGCAATCTTAAGGTGTCTGGACTTCAACTCCCAGAATTTTGGGGAGTGGTGGCTGAGGAATTCTGGATATTGAAGCCCAGTCATCTTAGAGATGCTATGGTTGAAAAACATTGCTATAGGAAATTAAACAGATTCCAGAAGTCCAAAAATGAAGCTATATATAGAGTAACATAATGTAACACAGGAAATGATAAAAATAGGACAGGAAAGGACTCATTTTATTGGCATTTCAGTAAAATAAATATCAGTGAAACGAAATGAGGGAAGATTTGCAACTGGCAGAATGGAAAACTTTGTCACACAAATCACTGTTAAGCTATGAAATTCACTGTCACAGTTATGGTAGTGGTAACTGGTTTGGATAGTTTTAAAAGAGACTGGACAGATTCATGGAAAATCAGGATCTCAGTGGTGCCTAATACTGATAACTATTTACTGTTACCTAAATTGTAGGCAGCATATCATAAATATTGCCTGCTGGAAGGTAACTGGAATGGAGGATCACCTAGTAGTCCAGTCTGATGAGGATATTATGTTATATTGCCCTAGATTATGTTACTCTGTGGGATAAGACAACAGGATTTTTATATGGAAGTCTTTTCTGTCTATGGCAGAGATGGACAACTGTAGCAACATTACAACCTGTGGATTTCAACTCCCAGACTTCCCAAACCAGTATGGCTGTATGGCTGGCTCAGGAATTCTGGGAGTTGAAGTCCACAGGTTGTAAAGTTGCATATTTGCCCGCCCCTGATCTATAGTATTTCTACCACATGGTAGTGATTCCTTTGCTTTTGTGTAATGGGATTGTTAGAACTGTCCACTAGGACCTCTCCATGGGGCAACTGTTCCTTGGCAAAGAGCTGGATGCAAGTAGAATTAAATTTCACTAAATTCTCTCTCCCTCCCTCCCTCCCTCCCTCCCTCTCTCTCCCCCTCTCCCTCCTTCTCTTTCTTTCTCTCGACTTTAGAAGTGCAATGTCTGTCTGTCTGTCAGTCAAACTTTTTAACTGCCCATCTCTCTTACAAAGGGGACCTGGGTGGTGTACATTTTAATCGATACAATAAAAAATTACAAATTGAATAATTTAAGATCAAAAATGTAAAAATGTAAAACAAATTATAAAATTGCATATGATGGAGAGTTCCAGGATGGGAGTTGGGGGAGGGTTTCTCAACCAGGGTCACAGCTGTGCAGGCCCCTGTATTCCCCACGCAAGGCTACACAGCCAAGTTTTGACCCCGCTGTGGAACGCCAAGAAATGGGGGTTTTTCCTCACCTCTGAGGACCAGGTGTTTCACAAAACATGGGCAGTGGAGAAAAGGCCCTCTTTCTTGACCCCACCAGTTGAAGTTCTCTGACTAATGCGGTCTGTAGCATGCCTTCCCTGCCTGAACAAGTGGAACAAAGTGGTAACGGGACGGAGCCATAGCTAGCCTGGCCCTATGCCATGTAGTATACTCACATACTACATTTCAGGTATGAGATCTAATGTACTAAATGGGCTTGTTTCCAAGTTATTATGAATAGGAATACAGTAGAAATTCTAATTAGTTTCAATGGAAGGCATTTAGTCATCTGATTGGCATTCCCATTGAAACGTAAAGTGCATTTATTAGCAGCATTGCACAGTTCATAGTTCAGGGTGTTATATCAGTTACAGAAGCATACTAGATAAATCAAAATCACTAGTAAAGCTGATCAGGTTAATGATTTCTATATACTTTGATTAAATTCCACATGAAAAGAGAGAGAGATTCATTTATCACTGAAAAACAAAGTATATTTTGGTTTCAGATGTGGTCTCCTGATCTCTTCATTCTCCTGCAGATTTAGTACTTACAGAAATAAGCATAACGGAAAGCAGTTGTTATCTATAACATTGCACTGTAAATCAATCTACATTTTAGCTTGAGAGTCTTCATGCTGGATATTTTTCAGGATCTAAAAAGTTATTGTATATAAGAGCCATGGTGGCACAGTGGTTAGAATGCAGCATTGCAGGCTAATTCTACTGACTGCTGATTGCCAGAAATTTGGCAATTCGATTTTGACCGGCTCAAGGTTGATTCAGCCTTCCATCCTTTCGAGGTCAATAAAATGAAAACACAGATTGTTGGGAGCAATATGCTGACTCTGGAAATTGCTCAGAGAAGGCTGTAAAGCACCATGAAGTAGTATGTACCAGTAAGTCTAAGTGTATTGCTATATACAGTATTTACTAGGTTAAAACTTGTCCTGTAAACTATGCAAATACTTAGAGATATATGCTCTTTATTAATGATGTGAGCATCATTTTGAAGTTATCCCCATATTTATGAGAACAGCCATATATCAGAATAAGATTATGCAATCTTAGTGACCCCTAGATAGAATTTATCTAGCTACTGATAGCCCATTAAATATCTCTGCTTGACTATGTGAATAATGCGATTGTTTAGTGTTTTAAGTTCAGAGTGATTGTTCCTTCTCCATTTCCCAAAGTTCTGTTTTTTAATTATTGTAGTTTATAATGGAATTATAAGGTTACCAAATAGATTAATCGTAATTAGGATATTTTGGTTCCTACAAATTATTACCCCCAGCAGGCCATTATTAGTAATATATTGTTGTTGTTGTAGTTAAGACTGTAGAAATTGCTGCTCGGTGGGCTAGCTGGAACCTTTGATGTTCAGCTATTTTGGTCAGTAGCAACAAAATGACAAAATGAACATTGCATGAATATAGATTTGATGCTTGATTAGCTTGTGGGATTCAGTTACTAATCTGGTACAATCTGTACAATATTTTCTGATTTCCTCCCTCAATCCCCCCTCCTCCCCCAAAATCATTAAAGGAATGGCAACTTTATCATTCAGTGTTCATGCCACATGGTTTCAAACTGGGGTAATTGTAAGGTTTCAGTTGTTAGGTTTGGCAGTTGTCTGCTACAAACCTAATTCCCAATAGTTCTCTGGGTCAGCTATTCTTCAAAAGAAAATATGGGAAATATTAGTGCACGACATATGTATTCTCTGTGCATGCAAACATAGACTGACTATATTTCTTGATCAATTTCCAGTCAGCTGCTGGGAATCTCCAGAAGTAGATTACTCATGAACCAATGATTCTTTCTCATTGCTTTGATATGCCTTCTGTTTCATTATCAGCTGAACTTCAATCTATACTCTCCTCCCTGATCTGCTTTCTCAGTTGGCAAAGTGGGATTACAGGAATGAATATATCATGTGCCAAGCAGATAAAAGGGTTATTTTTATGCTATCTGTTCCAGGAGGCTATTGTTGGGGTGGTTGTGTTCAATTGATATAAAGCAAGCAGGATGCAGTTGTTTTTTTCTTCATTTGTATAGGATTTGAAGGCAGGGATTTACCTTAGGCTGAAAATATCCACAGCGGTGTTTTTCAACCTTGGCAACTTTAATATGTGTGGATTTCAACTCCTAGAATTCCCCAGCAAACATGAAATCTCATTCTGGAAGTTCAGCTAACTTGTTTTAAATTGGTTACAATTCACCAAAAAGAACAAATTTTGTTCTAGTTTCAGCCAAACTCAGATCCCATAGTTAAATGCTCTCTCTCCCTTCTTCTTTTTAATATCTCTCTATGCAATATATCCCATCTGCCTGCTGACTCCTGATCTCCTCAGTGCCTTCCCTTCCCACAATTCCTGTCTCCCTTCGGCTACTGACATCAGTATTCTTGTGTTTTGCTCACTCTTACCCTCTGAATCACTTATTCCCAAAACAAATCCATGTCAGTCCATATCTAGAATACAATGCTCCCATTTCATTCTGTATACAGTTTTAAACACCCAAAATATACATACTGTATTTCAGTTCAGTCATAGACCATTCAAAACCAGCTGTGTCGTGCATGGAATGATTCACGCATTGAACATTTTGCATATACCTGTTTCTAAAACATATATTTTGTAAACTGTTTTGAAGACTGTTTTGTAAACTGTCAAATACAAGCTTCTCTGTTGCCAGTGAAAAGATCCATGTCCCTAGTAGATCTCGAGATTGCTATTATTGAAAAACTGGAGTTTCCACCATTACATTGATCGCAAATGGGAAATAATTCACTTGCTGAAATTTTTGTAACCCCATCCTTTTCATCTCAATAAACCTTGCTAAAGAAAACTCTGATGATTTTGCCTGAAAAGAATTACTTTCATTCAGGCAGCTGCTAAGGAGTCTGATGTATCTTATTAGAAATTCAGTATTTTATGGGTTAAGGTGAGGAGGCATTTCTGCTCGTTTTTCTTTTTGGAAACTTCAGTTCTCAAAGAAGCTTTTTTAATATTCAGGATTTAAATTTATACCTTTAAATTTATTTAATTTCTTTCTGGGATTCTTCATTGGAAGTTGCCTTAATGTGCCATCTTGAGATTGCCACATTTAATATCCTTGAAAAATGTTGAGGCCTAACCAGCTTGGCAAGTCCGGAATTCCCCCTCCTACTCTATTAGCTACAGGAGAGGTGTGGTATGAAGTAACATGCCAACTCCAATTTGATCCTTATGAACTTTCCAGATTTGGAAAGAACAAGGTGATTTTTCTGCAGCGAACCTGGGAAAAGTTTCTACCTTAGATCAATTTGTAAGATTTGAGGTTGAATATTTGAGATTTGAGTGGTTGCAATGAGTAACATTTGCCCAAAAGAACAATGGTATCTTCATCTTCATGTTAATGTCTAAATATGGGCCAGTAAAGCCCTAAATGTCTCACAATCTTCTCTTTCGTTAGAGGATTGAACAAACTAGATGTCCTGACCCAGGTCACCTAGGCAGAGGCAGGCTTGAATAGAGTCCTTTATTGCTCTGCTAATTCCATGACAAATAGCCCTACAGTGGACGGTAAAGCTCCATCCCAAACTTGAAGGCAGTCATCTACAGTCAATGCAACACAGTCTCAAAAACAAAAGCCAATAACCACCAAAGCCAATTCACAAAGGAAGAGAAGTCCAAAAACAAGGTGCAAGTCCACAAGGCAAGGCCTGTAAGTCGTACACAAGATTCAAGGTCCAAAAGGCGAGGTCCAGAGTCCACAAGGCAAAAACACAATTCAAATCAGGGTTTTTTCAAGGCTGAGGAAGTTCAAGCTGAAGCAAAACAATTATTCCCTAGAAAGACTCTCTCTCCAGCCTCTGCTTAAATCAAACCAAGCCAAATATTCCTTGTGAGGAAGGGCGGGGCGGCCTCTGTGCCAGCAGTCTCACAGACCTCCTTTGAGCTTGCCTCAGCTCCACTCTCTGAGCCATTGGATTGAGTGAGGAAAGCAGCTGTTCCTCATCAGAAGGGATCTGCTGCCTCTCAACACCATTTCCTGTCTGTAGCCGATCCTCCCCCATGTTTGTGAGGGCAAGCAGTTCCCTGTTCAGTCGACCACCTCCCCCAATGCCGGAGGGCCCTTGGATAGCATCGTCCTCAGCCCCTGGACTCTCCAAACATTCCAGAGGAAACATGCCATCCCCGTTAGATGGTGCCAGTTCCAACACCACCTCCTCCTCTGAACTGGAATCTGATGGGCCCATGACACTAGGGTACCAAGTAGAGCTATAATGGTTATAGCTCTTACCAAAACAGCTTTGTAGTGATGGTATTCTGTGTGTGATATTCAGAAATATGAGAGGTTGTTAAATAAATTGACATGTTGATCTCCCAAAATGTCCCAAAGGTGCTTTTTCAAGCTTCTTGGATGAGAAGCGAAATGTCTTCAAGAAAAATCAAAGTCTAGTTTCCTTCTGAAAAAGCACTTTTGGGATAACCATGACCTGGATGACTGAGAACCTCCAAAGTCATCTCCCAAAATGGGAATCCATTTTGACATATATGGATTGGAAACTACCATTATTTCATGGCTACTGGACATTTTTTCATCTTTTAAAGAATAAACTATTGGGTTCAATTATTATTGTTATTGTTTCTACTACTACTACTGCTGCTGCTGCTACTACTACTACTACTACTACTACTATCTTTTAACACTATTGTAAACAGTGATCCTTCTTGTCTATTGCTGGTCTATGACCGTAACAAAGTTCTATTGTATTCTGGGTTTAACAAATAGTTGTAGATAGAGATGTTCAAAATGCAACATTGGTTTATATGATCTATCTTGATTAACAGAGGTTTCCTCTGAAAAAAATCTCCAGAATTTCACATATTAAAGTTTATTTTGAAGTTCTTGTTTTTCCAATGCTTTATGGTATTTTTAAGCTGTGTTACAGTTGATTTATTTAATTATAAGATACCAAAATGCAAGAGGATACCTATTTCCCTAATGGTCTGAAGAATTCTGTTTCTGGGTTTGAATAAATATTTTATAGCCGGGAGACGTGTTTCAGACTTTTAAAAAATGAGGGCTACAAATTAGGATGTGCTTAATTCCCCCCTTTTACAAGCATTAGGTAAATGACTTATATATTAATAATTTAGTTGTATAACATGATGTGAATGTTTACCTAAAGCTAGTTTTGTTCAGTGCAGACAAAATTGTGCTTTCATGGATCTCTCTCTCTTTTATTTTTTGCATACCATTTTTTAAAAATAAGTCAACAATACACTGGGCTTACAAATTTATATCTCCCAAATGGTATCTTTCATAAGACCACGAGAAGCATCCTGCTGTGTTAAACCAAGCACTAGTTTGATCTAGCATTCCATTTCCAGCATTGGCCTGCCAGAGTCTTTTGCGAAACAACTGCACAAAGTTAGTGGCTGTTACTATGCCGTGGCATTCAGCATCAAAAGAAAGATAGGATTTGCTTAAGCATCTGATCAGAATTGTCAGTTATCCAACCATTTGTTCCTGCAAATTGAGCAAAAAAGAAATACCAGATCACTGACTCATTTAGCCTGATACTATTGAAGTTTTTTTCCTGCTTTATATAGTTATGGTGGCAAAGGAAACTAGCACCTCCTGGCTGCACAATATGTGTGCTGCCATTGAATTGTGCTGTTCCAGCAGATAGGTGATAGGGCCAGCTTGGTCTTCCTTAGTTCAGTATTTTTGTTTCTAACAGCAGCCAATCAGATGCCTTTACGATACACACAAATGTTAGGCAAAGGTATACCTTTTATCCCACTAACTGTTCTCTTGCAAGTGGTATTTGGAAGTATGTTCCACCTAACCTGGAGAAAAACCTTGATTTTTTAAAGCCAATGATTCTTGGTAGTCCTGTTCACCATGAACTTACCCTATCACTTTTAAAAGCCTATCACTATCACTTCTGAATCTCCCTCTAGTCAGTCTCATTGGAAGGCATTACTAAGCTTTAGAGAGAGAGAGAAAAAATATTTTATATCTACTTTGTCTATGCCATGAATGATTTTATACACTTCGATTATGCCCTTCCTTGGTTGCCTTTTTTCTTGTACATTTCGCCCGCCCCCACCCAAGCCATCTAATTATTTTTGTTGCATTCTTTGCCTCTCCCCCCCCCTCCCGCTCTATTATCTTCTCAAGTGCAATAATTAGAATTGCATACAAATCTACCATATATTTGTGTAAAATAAAATAACTTTTATTTTAAAACCCTTTCCTCGTGATTCCTAGCATGGCGTTTACCCTTTTCACAGCTGCTGCACACCGAGTTGACATGTTCATTGAGCTATCGACTATGAACCCAAGATGTTTTTTCTGGGGACTGATGAACAATTCAGACACCACCAAGTTGCATGTCAATTAGAGCTTTTTAACTGTGTAGCAGTTGACCATTATTTCTTCGTTGTTTTGGTAATCCTTCAGCCATTTTAAAGAGCTATTTCTGGAATCCTTCACAACCACTGTGATTTTTTTCACCCTGAGCAAAATTATCTGCAAAGTTGGACAACTCACTCTTAGGTGGAAAGTACACGTATCAGTGAACTTACTGTGCTTTTTAAATAATATGTGCTAGTACAGCAATATCTTCCACTCATCTAGGTATCTTCTTAGTTGTTTGGTGACATCTACTGGATTTCACCATAAGATACTCTTATTTCCAATGTATTGCTTATTTTCAATTTATTGCTTGATTTATAATTTATTGATAAATGGGAATACAGTGTATGCATTTTAGTATGTTCTGTAGATGTGAACCTTTAAGTGCATAAAACCTACCAGAAAATTATGGCACAGCAATGAATCAAATCTGTCATCAGCCTAATAGTGTAGTTGCTAAATATTTGAATTTGAGTTCTTCATCTTTACTTTTGCTTTGTATAATAACATTTATTTGCACAGCAGGATATTTATACAGCAGGATATAACATTTATTTGTAAAACCAGCAGGATATTCTCTTGATAAGTTGGCTATCAAGAAAGAAAGAAAGAAAGTACTGCACTACAGAACTGAACTGATAATGTAGAACTTTGTGTTGCTTTTACTGTAATGTGTACAATTCATGGTGAGGTTTTGACATCTTTTAGAAGGACTGTTAACACTTCTCCTTCCACCCACTTTTTATAATATTTTAATATCTTTTTATTTGCAAGCACTTATATTTACTATTCTTTATAAGGAAGTCAGTCCTTCAGAAACCATCCTGAAATATTCTTGTGAAGCTGGATTTCATAGAACAGCATAAAGAAAAGGGATTGCTCTTTGCACCAAATACATGCGGATACAAACCAAATATATAGGTTTAGACCTGGGTCAGGGTAAATTTTGTAATCAAGAACTCAAGGTATCAGTAGAAATTTCCCACTCTTTTCTTAGTGCCCTAGGAAGATGCAAGTTGGTAGATGAAGTTCACTGAAGTAAGTGTTCTAAATGAAGATGATTTGGGTTCATTTTGTTAGTTTCTGAAATCTCTCTTCTCTAGGAGGGAAATCCCATTTTCTCTGAGCCACCCAACATTTAATTGCTATTCTAATTGTTGATTCTGTCAGGTTTCAACTCTTAGCTGGAAAATCCCCAGCATTCCTGAATCCTAATAGGCGGGTTATGTAAACTGGGAAATGCTTCTGAAGAACAGATCTTGGATGCCGTCATTCGGTGACAGAAGTTGCTTGCTAATTGTGCTTTTTGGAAATCATTTTTTTAGTGGTTCCATCTTTCCAGTTTCTCCTTTTGTGACCTGGGTAGACTAGCATACCAGCCTGGTTGTTTGTTTGTTTTTATCCCTAGTAAAAGACATTCATTGTTGAAGGCCTATTTTGTTTTGTTTGCTTGTGTTTTTGAGGCCGAGCAGACAGTGGCACCCCTTAACTGCATGTAAACACAAAGACACACCAGAGGCCACATTATGAAAGCCCAGTTTGGATGTGCAGTAAGCCAAAATATGAAAATTCCACATGTATCTCTTCTTGTGTGGTAATAAAAATGCACATTTCCATCCCATTTCCTGATAGCTACAATTGGATGGGTCACTACAGCACATCCAGGAAGCTTTAATGCTTGAAGAAAACAGAACAAGGTATATTTGGTGGCCCACCACGCCTTGTCTTTATGCAGAAGGGACTAGGTCTGGAGCTTAGGAACAGCAAATTAGGAATTTTTGCTTATGTCCACATCTTCAGCTGCCTGAGGCAACCACTAGTCTATCTAAAGTTAGTCCCCACTTTTCACATTTTGCAATTCAAGAATTGAAACCAAGTTTCGTATTCTGTTCTAATAATGGCCACCCTATTGCTATGAGGGAGCAGAACTACTTCTGTAGCATTTCACTCCCAGCATTTGATACTCAAGAGTTTCATCTTTCTGTTTCTTCAGCTTTTCTTTTCTTCTGTCTCCAAGATTGAGGGGAAATGGGAGAATTTAGGAATCTGGAGAGGCTTTTTCATCCCCATCCAATTAATTGCCCCAACTCCATTATCTGGTTTGGTTTGCTTAGTAAAAGCTAAGTGTCTTGAATGAACCCAGTGTGTTTTTTGATGAATACTGTCTAATTTAGCACTTAGTGAGCACTTAACCAATTGTATGCTATTCAGTAAACCAGGATTAAAACCGGGATTTTACAAAGTTTGAATTTTGCTAGTAGCTAGTATTGTCAGTAGAGTTTGCTGAATGTTTTTCAAATAATTAGTTTAATTTGCTGTTAAAAGCTATACTATAAAAATGACCTCAACTACTTACTGTATCAATTATTTATGCACATTACTTATAAGTTATATTGATTAGTTCTTCATTTTGTTTTTTCCTTTTAATATATGACTAATCAATTACACAAAATAGGAGTTTTTTCAACAACCCTAACTGAAAATCTCTGCATGGATTGGGGAAAAAAAGTATCAGTGATATAGACATAGGTGCCATTTGCATTCCCATAGTCATCTGTCACAGGACTCCTTACTATAAGTACCTGGATTTGCATGAGATTACAAAGCATAAAAGCATGTAGGTATTCTCATAGAGGGAAGGATATTTTAGAACCCTTTTGTAATTGGCTGCTTTTGTAACCATTTCATAGAGATTTTTAGGTAACAAATTTGGCTGAGATTTAACTGCCATACTTCTCAGAAGTTCAGAGAATCACTAAGTGATCTAAAGATAATTTTTGGAGGTAGTGTGTATGAAGTTAATCCAGTATTTTTAATATGAAGCATTCCCAATGTAAATGTCTCTGAACTGAGACAGAACTGCACACTCGAATAATAAAAAATACTCCTGTGTAAACTTGCTATTTAATATACTGCAATGTAAAATGTGTATTCAAAAAATGATTTATTGGAGAAGAAGCTCCAAAGACCTTGATCAGATTTATTCCAATTATAGTTGCATAGAATTGCTCATTAAACAACTTTTCTTAATCCGATGTCCTCTAGGATGGACCTATTGGCCTGCAATTCCCATCATCTCCAGCTAATAAAGTTGCTGTCTATTCTTGACTTAATCCAGCATAAGGGATGAAACATACACAACATTGCTTTCTTCTTGTTTTGAGATTATAGAAGGAAGGAGCGTGGAGGATTTTATCAGAAAGAGGCAGAAAGAAAAGTCATGATGATTATATATTATTTCAGTTGGAAACAATTTAATTGCTGAGAACATGAGTGGGAAGTTTGTTTTGTTTTCAGATTTTGTGGCTTTCTCACTGCATCTAATTACTCAATATGAAAAGAGAATGCTGAACTGAGTGGACCTTTAGTCTGATCCAGCATTATATTTCTTATGATTTTATCATTACATGAAATGTTCTACTCCAACTAAAGCTTTTTAACCCATACCTGGCCCCCCTTGCCACAATTCAATGCAGATTAGATTGAAAAAGAGTTCAGATTTCTTAGAGCATTATTTTTGAAGTTCAATGCCAAGACCTTTAATCCGTAATGTATTTTAGAAAACATTCCTACATTTCTGTTTAGCATTTCCAATGTATCTGAAAATGGTATACTGCTTAATAGTGATTTTTGAGTTAGAAGTATTTGATAATTTAATGCTGGTTACTGTCACAGCTGCCTGCCCTGAGAATAACAGCCTACATGGAGAATTTGCAAATCAGAAGTATAAATGCAGAATGCAAATTAATTTTTTGTAAATAAATCAGAATGGAAAAAATATGTAAACTGAAACATTGAGCAACATGTGATATCACGAATGTGAACGATATAATTCAAAGCCTGTGTAAGAAAACATGCGGGAGGGAAAAACCTCTAGAGTTCTCAAGAAGTGAGTAGGAGGGCATTGGTGAAATGTCAGGAATTAAAAGCTTGGATCTCCTCAAGTGCAGTTGTTTCTTGAGAATTGTCATTCTTCCTAAAATGCTAGAATGACTGGAATCAGGAGGTGACCAGTGTCAGAAAAATTGAATCAGGGGGAGATGCATGGAACTGTAACACATTTGGTCGCAAGACTCTGGACTTTCCAAAATTACTTCAGCAATAAAATTTAGATCAGGGTTGCATGTCACAAATGCTGCCATGAACTAATGGTGTCTAAATATTAGCCTTATAAATTTCTTAGTAACTTAGAAAAAATATATTTTTCCTGTTTCTAGAAGCTACTTATCTATTTGTGATTCACTTACTTTTTTGTTGCCTGTATTGATCAATGATTGATTTGTTCATATCTGATAACACACATATTTTAAATTCCAAAATTATACAAGAGAACTACAAATATACAGTTGTGCTCATAAGTTTACATACCCTGGCAGAATTTATGATTTCTTGGCCATTTTTCAGAGAATATGAATGATAACACCAAAACTTTTCTTTCAAACATGGTTAGTGGTTGGCTGAAGCCATTTATTATCAATCAACTGTGTTTACTCTTTTTAAATCCTAATGACTACCCAAATGACCCTGATCAAAAGTTTACATGCTCCAGTTCTTAATACGGTGTATTGCTCCCTTTAATATCAATGACAGCTTGAAGTCTTTTGTGGTATGTGTGGATCATGAGGCTCTTTATCTTCTCAGATGGTAAAGCTGCCCATTCTTCCTGGCAAAAACTGTAAATGTAAATTCTTGGGCTGTCTTGCATGAACTGTATGTTTGAAATCTCCCCAGAGTGGCTCAAGGATATTGTGGTCAGGAGACTGAGATGGCCACTCCAGAACCTTCACTTT
This sequence comes from Bungarus multicinctus, assembly GCA_023653725.1. Taxonomy (NCBI): domain Eukaryota; kingdom Metazoa; phylum Chordata; class Lepidosauria; order Squamata; family Elapidae; genus Bungarus; species Bungarus multicinctus. The sequence continues at coordinate 82,336,798 of CM042834.1, forward strand.
AGTTTGCTGTAGCCAATGATAGGTTGACTTGTATTTAGGATCACTGTCATGTTGGAATGTCCAAGTACATCCCATGCACAGCTTCCGGGCTGATGAATGCAAATTTTCCTCCAGTATCTGTTGATAACATATTGCATTCATCTTGCCAGCAATTCTGACCAAATTTCCTGTGCCTTTGTAGCTCACACATCCCCAAAACATCAGCGATCCACCTCTGTGCTTCACAATAAGAATGGTATCATAGGCTTTGTTGACTCCTCTCCAAATGTAGTGTTTATGGTTGTGGCCAAAAAGCTCAATTTTGGTCTCATCACTCCAAATGACTTTGTGCCAGAAGCTTTGAGGCTTGTCTCTGTGCTGTTTGACATATTGTAAGCAGGATACCTTGTGGTATTTGTGTAGTAATGGCTTTCTTCTGGCGACTCAACTATGCAGCCCATCTTTCTTCCAGTGCCTCCTTATGATGCATCTTGAAACAGCCACACCACATGTTTTCAGAGAGTCCTTTATTTCACCTGAAGTTTTTTTGTGGGTTTTTCTTTGCATCCTGAACAATTTTCCTGGCAGGTGTGGCTGAAATTTTAGTTGGTCTATCTGACCGTGGTTTGGTTTCAACAGAACCCCACATTTTCCACTTCCTGCTTAGTGTTTGAACACTGCTGATTGGCATTCTCAATTCCTGGATATCTTTTTATATCCCTTTCCTGTTTTATACAGTTCAACTACCTTTTCCCGCAGATCCTTTGACAATTCTTTTGCTTTCCCCATGACTCATAAGCCAGAAACATCAGTGCAGCACTGGATGAAAGATGCAAGGGTCTGTCAGGAGTCCAGGAACTCATTGACCTTTTATACACACACATACTAATTACAAGCAAACAGATCACAGGTGAAGATGGTTACCTTTAATAGCTATTCAAACCCCTTTGTGCCAACCTGTGTGATGTTATCAGGCCAAAATCACCAGGGTATGTAAACTTTTGATCAGGGTCATTTGAATAGTTTCTGTTGTCATTATGATTTAAAAAGAGTAAACACAGTTGATTGATAATAAATGGCTTCAGCCATACACTAACCATGAGTGAGAGAAACGTTTTTGTGTTATCATTCATATTCTCTGAAAAATGGCCAAGAAATCATAAATTCTGTCAGGGTATGTAAACTTATGAGCACAACGGTACATACATGCATGATACATACATGCTCACACACACACACACACACACACACACACACACACACACACACACACACACATATGCAATGTGATGCCATGAGTTTCAACACCCGTGATCTAGATGGTTGCCACTGATCAAGAAATTGATATCTAGAAAAAATGTAATCTAAATTCAGATTATTTGTTTCTATTAAAGGCCTAGTTTACAGGCAGGATCTCATTGGTGACTGTTGGTACACCGACTGAAACTGTCCCGTGCTCTTAAGTTTTTCAACCTTCTTAGATGATTTTCTTTGGGAATGCTAACTTTTTCTTGTTGTTTTTCACATCAGGCAGAAATACCTGGAATTTCAATAATTAATCTGCAGTCATGGAAAGCAAGGGGCCTTATCGAATCTATGACCCTGGTGGGGGAACAGAGGAAGAAGCATCTGCTGCCTTTGAACGGCTAGTGGAAGAAAATGCAAAACTTAAGGAGAAGATGCAGGGGATTAAATCTCTAGGTAACGGTGAGCATGAAATAGAAGCACAATTGACTCCTTGTTATTATTGTTGATGACTTTGGAATCCCATATGTATGATAGCCTATAGAAAAACAGCTTTTTATGTAGTTCTTATCGGTAAACCCTTCAAATCTGCAACTTATAGAAGTTAAGTTGGAGCCAGGGGTGGGATTCTACCAGTTCGCACTTATTCGCTAGAACCGGTTATTAACATTCTAAGCAGTTCGGAGAACCAGTTGTTAGAAGAAATTATTGACCTAATCCTGTAAGGAAGACAGGAAGGAAACATTCTGGTATTGCTTATAGAAACTGCCTCTCCATTAACCCTTATTACATTCTTGGCAGGACTAGACTTCCTGTCTCAGGAACTTCTCTGGAGTTTTTTCCCCCTCCTTTGCTGGTACTTTGCTTGTGTGAAGTGACCATTCAAAGTTACAAAGGCACTGAAAAAAGTGACTTATGACCATTTTTCACACTTACAACAGTTGCAGCATCCCCACAATCATGAGAGGCCAGGGGAGGAGATGCGTGCTTCGATGTGAGTGATATTGAGTTGGCCATGACCATCAAGCCATGTCCATCCAGTCACATGACCACCAAGCCATGTCCACCATGTAAGCCACGCCCACAGAACCAGTCGTTAAAAAATTTGAATCCCACCCCTGGTTGGAGCATACCCCCATGCAGTACTTGCTCATCATGATTTATGGGCTGCAATTTGTCACTTTTTGTAGGCAAAAGAGGATAAAAATCACCTCTGACAGTAGCAAAGTTATGAAGTGATTTTCTTCTCCTTCACAGTGGAAGAGAAGCCTAGTCTCAAGTAGAAGTAGTATATTTATGGGATATATATGAGGAAAGACAGCTGCTTCTGGCATTAGATATTTTCCTTTTTTGTACCAATGCAAAATAACATTGTTTGCACTTTATGATGCAAATTGAAGAGTTGTATGTTACAGCCAGACATTTTAAGTATGATGTTGCATATAAACCAGGCATAATAAATTCTCTGGATTCAGGCATACATGACCTATATGTTTAATGCTTTCATTGCTATTAACACTTCCAAATGAAAAGAAACAAAAGCATCTTCATAGGCTTCTGTTTCTGTTGATATTGCTGCCTTCTTACCTTGCCTTACAGAGCCACCTGTACTTTCAGATAGCCAGTTTGATGTAGTGGTTACAAGGCTGACCTAGAAATCAGGAGACTATGAATTCTAGTCCCACCTTAGTCACGAAAGCCAGCTGGGACACTTTGGGCCAATCACTCACTCTCAGCCCAATCTACCTCACAGGGTTGTTGTTGTTGTGGAGAAAATAGGAGGAGGAAGGAGTACTGTATTATACATGTTGGCCACCTTGAGTTACATATAAGGTAATAAAGGCAGGATCAAAAACAAATAAATAATCTCATCTCAGTCTAAAGCATTAAAGTTGTTGTGGCCCATTGGCAGCTAATGGAACTGGCAGCAGAGTCAGACAGTGAGGAGGTTGGGGAGGAACATGGGCCAGTCTTGGAGGCTGAGGAAGGCTCGGACGAGGGCTCTGCGTCAGAGGCAGAGATGGGGCCAGGGCAGTCTGGCAGTCATCAGCTGCCTTCAGACTCAGGCAGCAGTGAGGTGGTAGAGCAGCTGGAGCCAGTTCCCAGACTGCGCATGCGTAGAGCTGCCAAAAGAAAAGAACAATTACGAACTAGGGGTTGATGTGGGAGTAAGGCCACAGGTGGATGGTGAATGGCCCCTCCCATAGGGATTAAAAGAGGAGCAAAAAGGGAGGGGGCTTTTGCAGGAAACAATTCATTTGTTGCAATTGTGTGAAGATCTCTCTGTGCATCTCAGAGACTCTGTGCCAAGCCCTTCCTTGTCAGCACTGTGTTTGAAAATATTTACTTGGCAACCCTCCAGGCTAGATAAGGTCTGTGTTCCTAATTACACCCTTGAAAGATTGTTTGCCAGGCCTTTGGCTGAATGTGAATGCAAGAAATTCATTTTTGTTTAATAAAAGGAGTTTTGCAGGGACAAAAAGTCTGCTTAGTGCTTTTTGAGGAAGCCTAGATCAGAACAAAAGCTGAATTATGGATGTACATGAATGAGGCACTTGTGTAAAGTGAAGAAGTTATCTTTTTTTCCTACATAGAGATACTTGCTTAATCAACTACTTAGTCTGTGTACAAACATTTGACTGCTCTGCTGATAAGCAAGGACCATCTCTATATAGAAAAAGATAAGTTATCAGATAATCATTAATTAAAATGCAGTACAATGGGTCGAGCATTGTAAGCTGGTATGATGTATATACAGATATGATGTATTGCTAGAAAAAAGAGATTTGAGCATGGATCAGGAAGTGCCAAATGATACTCTTTCTGTTTTGCCAGGAGAGTTATTAGAAGAGTCTCAGTTAGAAGCGTCCAGATTACGTCAAAAAGTGGAAGACCTCGTGAAGGACAACGAAATGCTCAAATCAGCCTCCTCTTTTGAAAAATTTGAAGAAATCGTAGGTATGAGAATATTAGAACAAATATGTGAACGTCCCTCTGCCAAATCTACATTCATACAATAATGTGCGAGAGAGAGAGGGAATGGAATTTGAACAAAGATTTGAAAAAAAGAGTTTTTTGAGTGGGACAGGAAAAATAAATCTGTGATTGTGCCTTTGCCTGTTCTGGCAGATGGATCAGGTATAGTAAAATATTACGCTTCAATCTACACTCTGATATATGAAAAGCATTCACATGATGAGGACAGCTTGCATAAAAATGAACTCAGCTCTTCTAATATTTTTGTGTTTTCACCTTTATGAATACAGCGGAATTGAATTATAGCTGTATAAACAGAGAAGTGGAAACTATCTTAGGTTTTATCCAGTGGGGGGGAGGGGGGAAATCTCAAAAAGTTAGAGATGGAAAAACCCTTAGGTTGAAGGGTTAATGCCACCGGGAGCGACCAAATTGCTAAATCGATGAATAGTTTATTTATCTTGATTTATTTAAAAGATTTCTATGGCCATCCATTTGAAAAAAACTATTACTTCGGGTGGCACCCACTGGCAATAAATAGCAATAAATACATACATACATACATACATACATACATACATACCGATACATACATACATGCCCAATAACCAACAATAAACCCAATAAATGCAATAACACAAAAAGCGAACATCTGGTGTCCCCAGTCTTTCTCCTCCAATGTAGCCATCACCACTATCTTCAGGTTAGACCTCATAATTGGGGTCGGGATAGCAACTTTTCTCTGAATTACTGGACAGGGCAAGCAGAAGCTATGTGAGAGAGGTTTGTTACACATCTAGCATCGAGTGTTGTTGTAACCAGCATCATGAATTGGACTTGAGAACATCCTGACACCCAGTGCAGCAGTTGTGTAACATAACAGTGTTGAGATTTCCTGGTAGGCATATTGGCTGCTATATTTGAGATCAGCTGAAGTTTTCATGGGCATCCCCATGTAGAGCAAATTATAATAATCCAATTCTGGATAACTTAGAGCACCTGTGCTCAAATGTCAATAAATGGCAGGTTGCTTTACATGCATACAGTTTCATTGCTTTGAAACTTTATAAGGAAAAGCTATACGCTTAATCTTAAAAATGATGCACTTTCTCCTACTGCATTGCTGAAGCCACAATACTCTTTCTTCCTTTCTTAAGAAAAGGAAAGAAACTGACATTGTCAAGACAGGTTCTGCTGTCCAAGGTAGAAGGGAATAGATCACTCCAATTTGGCCTTTCAGTTTTACCTGTTTTCATAAATGCAGTGTGTCCTGTTTCTGCATCAGTGCAGATTTAATTTTTTTAAATACATGAACATCCACATTTACACATATAAACATACATTTAAAAACAAAGTTAAGTGTGCATTTTCCTTAAAAGATTTATGTCTATGAATGTACTGTGATGTGAAATCTGTATGATTCATTCTAATTATGTACTTCATTCTAATTCACATACTTAATTTGGAAAGTGCAAATTGGTCTGATAGATGAATTCTACAATGTTCTTTATCCTATGCTGCTATGCCGTATTCTGAAGAGTTCTAGAGTTATTGAGAATTCACCTGAATTTCTGCAATAAACCAAATTATTTTTGGATTGATTGATGCAGCTGTCCATCATCCAATCAAACCTCTGGCCAGAAAAGAAAGGTAGAAAACCCAGTAGAATAAGTATAAATAATAGCAAGCAACAGAAACACAATAATAACACAGTAACACCCAAAGACAATCAAACTCAAACCATGTAAACCCATGTCAGAAAAAACTCAGAATGACTAGTTTACCCAGCCTACAAAAGCCATACGCTGGGGTTTATCCTCATCTTCAAGGCTTTAAAATGTCATCAGGGTTGGGGTTAAATTAATTTGGAATGGGAGCCTGATGGGACAGAATAATATACCTATGGTTCTAGATCAGTATCAGTTGAGATATCTTCTGAATCTTGACATTACCGATCGTAGCATGTACTATCCTGTAAATTAATTCTACATTGCAATATTAACTTGTATGATGAAACACTGTGATCCAATAGGTTAACCAGAATTTTGAATGAACTGCTATGAACAGGGAATACCATTGAGTTGTCCAATTTAATTTTCACTTACTTGAAATGTCTAGGCTTTCATGAGCTTATTTAGGCTCCTTAATATCTTTTTACCCTTCTCGTTCTTCTCCAAAACCTTTGTATGCCACTCTCTTTATTGATGCTAGAGCCTTGAAAATATTAAGTGTCAACTACTTCTATATATTGTTGATCTTTAATTCTTCTTGCTTTCCAGTTGACATAAATGGCTTTCTTGATGTTCAAGGAAAGCCTTGCCTATTTGATCTTCTGTTTTGCTTTTAGAAGATCCTCTTAGGTCTTTTTCAGTTTCTGCAATCAAGGTAATGTTGGCATATCTCAGATTATTGATATTCCTTCCAGCGAGTATTTTTACTCCCACCTTGTACTGTAGTCTATACGTTGTATTCGGCATATAAATGGAACAAGTATGGTGATAGAAAGCAATCCAGGTTGACTCAGGATTTTGTTCTCTTGGTGACTTCCTAGTTATTGTAGAGATTTCTTATTAGAAGATACTGAGGTATACTCATTGCTTTGAAGGACTGCTAAATCTTGAATGATTTAACACTATCAAAAGCTTTGGAATAAAACAGAAATAGAGCTCCTTTTGATGTTTTCTTACTGTTCCATTAAAACAGTCAATATTATTATAAAGTTTCATGTTTCCCTGTTTGTTTTCTGAAACCTGTTTGTTCATTTGTTCATTCACTTCTCTCTCATTACAGACCTTGATCTCTTTTGCAGAATTTTCAACAGGATCTCACTGCCATGTATTGTTAAGGCTATTCTCTAATTAGAACACAGTTAATAATTATTAATTGTATATAAAATGATCCTCTATCTATATGCTCTAATTGGGAGATAAAACTCCCTTTTTAAGGATTTGAATCTTTTCCAGTCTTTGGTCCATGGTGCTTTTCTCCATATTTGTTGGCAGAGGTTTGCTGTGATCTTTAATGTTTCCACACCAGCCTTCTTTAAGAGCTCTATGGAGATCCATCCCTGAGGCTCTCCAATTTGTCAGTTGTTTCATATTCCATCTCATTTCCTCCTCAAGCACCATTGTTTCCTCCTCGCATTCTTCTTTCTCTAATATATTGTCATCTTAGTTGATCTTTTTGTACAGATTTTCTGGGTATTTCTTCCAACTTTTTCATATTATGTTCCATCATTAATTCATTTGATGTTCCTTATGACTCTGAATTTTTTTTCTGATTTTCTTAGATAGATCCCTTCTTCTTCCCATTCTATTATTTTATTCTATTTGTCTATATTCTGAATTTGCATATACATAGTTATTTCTTCTCACCTGTCACTGGTACTCTAGTTTGTATTAAGTTCTCTACTTTCTCTAGATCTGCTTTGCCATTTGCCTTCTTTCTTTAGTCATTGCTATGGCTTTGTTTGATAGCCAGTGCGTTATTGGTCGTCTTCTGGCTTTTAATATTTATTTTTTAGCTTTCTCTTTTACAAATGTTTTAACTAACTCCAATAAATCCTTGAACTTTCTATCAACTGGATGCAGCCTTTTGAATCTGTTTCTCATCTCAATCTTATATTCTTCTGAATGGGTTTGAAATATGTGTGCCAGGGTCTTCTCTAGTGTTTTTCAGACTGGTGTATTTCTATGACTAGTAGTGGATGATCTAATTCACAGTCAGCATTCAACATATTCTGCCATTCAGTATAAATATTTTCCATCTGTTGTTACATAAGATACATTCTGTTGATTATAATGTTGCCCATTTGGAGATGTCCAGATTAAGAGCTGTCTTTTGTTGTTGAAAAGTAATGTATTGAGGGACATACATCCTATTTTCTGTACAGAAGTCTATTAGTCATTGTTTTGCATCATTGCAGGTTTCTATTCTGAATCTTCCAACTGTATTGCATACAGTTCCTCTTCAACTTTTACATTAAAATTACAATTTATACTCAGAACCATCAAAAATTCACTGGAAAGGCTGGAAGAACAGGCTGAGAATTTATATTAAACACTACAATCAGTCCAGACTAATTAATATTCAAAATGTGATCCCCCCACACTTCTACAGCATTTTGTTTTTCTTCCTCCTCATATATGAAAATTTATGTTATTTTTTTTAATTTGGAAATTCTGAATGTCTGTGGTGATTCTCAGTCATTCAGGTCATAGTTGTCCCAAAGGTGCTTTTTCAAAAGGCAACTTAGACTTTTTTTTTCCTTGAAGAAGTTTAGCTTCTCATCCAAGAAGTTTCTTCAATTGTGATTGAATGGAGGAGAATGGAAAGATTTTATATTCCTTGCAATCATCTGGTCATTAGCACTCGTTCTGAGAGGTGTTGAGGCAACTTGGTGGTTCTTCTGTGCCTTAAGGGTCACTTTAATAGTGTAAACGGGTGTGGAACCTTCTTGGAACTGCTGAAAGGATTGTGTTGTAAACAGGAGATAAGTGGTATCGTATCCCTCCCCTCAGTTGAGAGAAGGCTGTTCAATCTGAATGCAGATGGCCTGTTTGACCTCTCTTTTAGAAATCCTGAAACTTGGCAGCGAATTATATTACTGAGATATTACTGGTTTAAGTATTATAATATTTTCCTTTTGAGAGTGGAAGCCTCTTTTGCTACATATTGGGCTTGAGTCACTGTAATTCCTGTAGAAACCATAACTAAGTCAACACCCCCCCCCCCCACCCCCCCAAAAAAACAGGTTTATAAATATAAAGGTAAAGGTTTCCCCAGTTCCACTAGGGGGCAGTGCTCATTTCTGTTTCTTAACTGAGAGAGCCAGCATTGTCTGAAGACATTTACATGGTCCTGTGGTCAGCATGACTAGTGCCGAGGTGCACGGAACACTGTTACCTTCCCACTGAAATGGTACCTATTTATCTATTCGCATTTGCATGCTTTTGAATTGCTAGGTAGGCAGAAGCTGGGGCAAGTAACAGAATAGCAGAGTTGGAAAGGACCTTGGAAGTCTTCTAGTCCAACCCTCTGCTCAAGCAGGAGACCCTACCATTCCAGACAAGTGGCTGTCCAGTCTCTTCTTACAGGCCTCCAGTGATGGAGCACCCACAACTTCTGAAGGCAAGCCATTCCACTGATCAATCGTTCTCATTGTTAGGAAATTTCTCCTTAGTTCTTAGGTTGCTTCTCTTCTTGATTAGTCAAGTAACGAGAGCTCATCTTGTTGTGGAGCACTCAGGTGTCAAACCCAGGCATGAACAGGGAAAAGTCAGCTGATGACAACCAATTGGAGGAACAAAGTTGAAAGCTGGAAGGAATAGAGTTCAGAATGGAGGTGAGAGCAGCCTTCTGAGTCTAAGAGAAACCTCCTGGGAGCTGACCTGAAGATTGGAGCTAGAGCCTGAACAGAATATGAAGCCACTCTTTAAAGTTGTAAGGGAAAATTGAAGCAGGGAGATCTGGCCAAAGGACATTTCTAGCAATATTTGAAACCTTTATCCAAGGAGCTAGCAGTAGCAGGAGGAAGTGGAGCTAGTGGAAAATCGCTATGTGTAAATTATCCTTAGTTGTGAGAAACAGACTAAAGGTTAGGAAAATCTCATCTGAGGAAACCACAGTTGAAAGATCAAGTGGTTGGGAAAGGTTCCGTATGCAGTAGGAAACATAACTAAATGTATGGATTGAAATAATCTCTGGCTTCTGGTAGAAAATCAAATCCTTATGTAAACCCTCATCCCATAGGAAGTATCCTCCTTTTGTTCAATATGTGAACTGTTCATATGGTGATGTCAGTACTATGTAAGTACCTTATATAAAATAAAAACAGTTTTTATTTTATGTAAGGTACACTGTGTTGTTGTTGTTTGCTTATAATAGTTAAACATTTTACAGTTGAGGGAGTGATCCCTAATGGCTAATTTTGTTAAACACTGTATCAGAGAATGCTATAAACCCAAGCCTATATTTTCTTTAAAAAACAAAACCAGTCAAGTGTCCACATTGTTTTGTCATGGGATTAAAGGAAACATACCTTACATGATTGAGCACTTTTAATAACTGTTGGAGATATAATTTACAATTTTTCTGCCTTGAGCATCAAAATAACTGAAACCAGACCTTTAGAAAGACCATAGGGAGATAGAGATTTGATGGAAGTATTGCTTAAAGGCTAAAATGCATGACTAAAATGATAGAGCCAAACGAGAAGGCTTGCAGGGAAGCCTCTGTTAATCTTAGAAAATGTAATAATTAGTGGACAATTTATTTCCATAGAGTGTACATACTTGTATTTTAAGTAACTTTTAAAATACCTAAAACCATGATAATTATCTCTTTTTGAAAGATAAACTAACAGCAAATGGAAAAGCCGAGGAATAATTTTGATCTTTCAATATTACAGTGTGCTAAGCTTAGGAGGAAAGGAGGGAAATTCCAGCTGACTTTGATCAAATGTCATTTATATACATTTGCATCGCACACAAGTGTTGCCCCAGAGATCAGCCACTTAACACCATATGGGAAGATAATTTAACATGTGGATTTTTGTTAGTCCTTAGGGCTTGTTAGAACCTCTTAATAAGAAGGTGAAGAGGACTTTAGATTTGTTGGCATATCTGACTGGGGTTTTCTTAAACAAGGAATTGGTTAAGTGCAAATAATGATTGTTTGCTGCGATACCTCAGAAACTATTTCCTGCAACTGCAGGGCATGGCTTTTTCGTTCTGTCCAAATATCTATTTAGTCTCCTTCTTCTCCCACCCCCCTCTATATTTTTCTTCTCATTTGTGCTTATTTCTGCCCACAGAATCAGGACTCTGAGGCTCACTAATTCACTCTTTTTATAGGTGGGATTCCAGAACTTTGCCCGTCCTCCAGTCTTCCAGTTGAAGGTGAGAAGAGCCTAGAAAAAGCAGCGCTGAAGCCATCTCCCAGTGTAAGAAATCAGTCTTAAGTATTTTTATAGCTGTAACCACAACTAAATGAACTAAATGGTTAGGTGTACATACCAGTAGTAGTTGATGCCCCAATTTATTTGGGGGATGCGGTGAATTGGTCTGCTAGAATGCAGTGAAGATATAGCAGTTAATAGTAACTTCAGTGTCCATAGCTGGCAGGATTGGGGCAATTTATTTATTTCGCTTTGAATTAGATGCCTTCTGTTATTCTGATTTGAAATTGACTCTAAATGGCCAGAACAGTGCTAAAGCACCTTTAGCAGAGGCATGAGGCTTACAGAAATATATATAAAACTACCTACCCCAAAATCTCAGTCTTCCAGAGTTGTTGATAGTTATTTGAAAAAGCACAGGGTGGGGAGATTGGGTAGCTAAGCCTTTCCTATATCCTGGTACAGTGTGTGACTATCTGACTGGACCCCTTTAAGAGAAACTCTCTGGTTAACAGGTGAAGCTATATTACAATATTTTGTTGCAGGTTGCTGTTTTTGTTATCTGTTCGAAGGCTATCTAACCATCGGTTAGCATAATGAAAAGCAAAATGAAGCATTTAAATGTGTTTTCTTCCCCTCTGTCTTTTTCTTTTAAGGGCTCCTCATCTGAATTTGAAATTGTTGGCAATGAAGATAAGAGGTCCTCCCAAGAGAGTAGTAGGAAATCTGTAAGTAGTGAAACATTTCTCAAAACTTCCTTGTTGCAATGTTAGAAATAAAAATAGGGACAGGTAGTTATGGAGCAATTAACAGAAAACAGGCTAACTTTGACATCTACCTGGACTTGACTGATTGATTACTTTTTTATATATATATATGTATATATATATATATATATATACTTTGTATTCTCCCTTGGTTGGGGCTTAACAGGGTGTTGTAATACAAAGTATATACTTATTCCCCTGCCTGAGCTGATAAGGAGAGAGCCAGTGGTGTAGTGGCAATTACAACTGCCTCACATGTAATATTTCCCTGGTTCGAATCCCAGTAAGGGTATGGCTAGCTGAAGAGAGCTAACTAGCTCGAAATAGATCTATACTAGTCTCCCTTATTTATTATTTAAAATTATCAGCTTAAAAACCTTACACACACACACATATATATATATAGATATAGATATATATAACTGAATACTTAAGTGTATTGCACCATGTAGCATCTCGTAGAAAAAGGTTGTGCTCATTCTTAATGAGCTTAATAGTCTTAACATTTAACAGTGTCAGGCATCCTGTCTAGAGACAATAGGTGCATATGTGCATAAGTGTATGTGTGTGAAAAAGAGAAAGTGTTCCTCTGTAACCCGTTGTTAAGATTCAAAATATTCCCAGGTGCTTTTTGAGGAAAAGATATCTATATTCCCATTCTTTTTTTCTTCTTCTTCATGGTGGACAAAGGGTGAGAACAAGGAAGGAGATTCTTCAGTTTAAGGGAGAAGGAGAGTGATCTTACAAATTGTAGAAGTGCATTGATATATTCTGTGCTCAGTTGCTCTACTCATTGCTGCTTTAGTTTGTGTGATTGTCCTGTATGCTCTGTCTCCAAGAAGCTGGCTTTTTCTGTCTAGAACCATCAGCTGCTCATAACTGCGATTGATCTGTATAAATCATGCATAAGGAACCCTGGTGGCTCAGTGGTTGAAATGCAGTATTGCAGACAAACTCGGTCCACAACTTGGCGTTCAATCCTGACAGAATGCTGGCTCTGTATAAACCACTCAGAGCATGTTGTAAAGCATTATGAACTGCTATATAAGTCTAAATGTTATTGCTATTGTTGTGTGCCAAAGCATTTCTTCACTTGGCCCTTTCCCAGAACAGATGTACAGAAACTGTTAGAACACAGTGTAAGGAAAAATAATCTAAAGGTGATATTGTCAAGAGGGTTTTTTTCTCTCCTTTCTTACTTAAATATGCAAAGCTGCTAGCAGGTCAGCTATTTCCTTGTCTTCGGTAGCAATATATAGTTACAAGCTTAGGCGATCAGCTAGCAGAATGGCAGGCAATATCACAGGCATAGAGCATAAAGCCTCTCTTGAAAAAGGTGGGGCAAGAGCCAGTGTTGCTTGAATAAGCTTATGTCAACAATGAGCAGATCAAGCTCATTATGCGCTGGAAAAACTGCCAAAAATTTATTGACTTGAAAAAGCAGGAAGACCAGACCAAGAATTTAAACTCTGGAGCCATCAGTATAGGACTTTATTTCTGCATTCTCCATAAGCTTTCTTTCCTGTTTTCCTGACTGAGGAGCTGAGTCTCTGGAGAGTTGAGATTCTCTGTCATACCTGGGATGAAGTCTGACAGCATGATGTGCCTCCTTCTCTTCCCAACGCTATGGGAGGAAAGCTTCTGCTTCGACACTCAAGATTGAACAATGCCTGCAGATCCTGTTATAACTCCATAAACACGAATCAGTTAACCAGTTCCTTGCTCCAGTATCAGAACTCAAGTTGCAGCCCAACTGGACCAGTTAGCTCAGATGATACAGTTTCTGTATCAGTTCCAGACCAATGTCTGTTCACTGTTGTTTTTGCTTCTGCTGCCATGGCAGAAATATCAGTAACCACTTTCCCTGACTGTGAAAAATCCTGGCATATTTACTCCTTTCCTTTCTCAATGTGAATTGCACACAGAGTGATAGATCTGCGGGGTTGGAATAGGTCTCAAAGACCCTCCAGTTCAGGGGCATCAAGCTCAAGGCCCGGGGGCCAGAACCGGCCCACGGGTGCTTAGATATAGTCCATGGGGCTGCCCTGGAAACAGTGAAGAACCAGCCCACAGTGCCTCTGTCAGTGAAAATGGAGCTCGGGAGGGCAGGCTCTATTTTCAGTTGCGACAACCTCCTGCAGCCCTCTGTCAGGAAAAACGGAGCTCAAGGGGGCATGCGCGGCCTGCCCGGGCTCTGTTTTTGGCCGTGATGGCCTCCTGTGACCCTTTACCAGCAAAAATGGAGCTCGGGAAGGCCGTACCCCTCCTGCCCCCCTGATGTCAAACAAAACCCTGATGTGGCCCTCAATGAAAGCAAGTTTGATACCCCAGCTCTAGTTCATCCCTCTGCAGTCCACAGGGAAGCCAGTTAATCCAGTCTTGAGAAGTGACTGGTCTAGCTCTTCTTAAAAACCTCCAGAGATGAGAACCCACAGCTTCCATAGTAGACTATTCCACTGCTATACAAATTTTATCCTTAAGAAGTTTCCCCTCCTGCTCTATGTTAAAATAAGAATTAGATACCTGCAATCTATATACATGTGGAGGGTTTTCCTGTGGGCTGATTTCAAGTCAGATTTGTATTTGGTCTAATGATCTGCCTTATGCCTGAAGCATTACCTTTGCACTTATGAGAGGAAATGGCCTTTTGCAAGCCAAGTGCTCAAGACCTGTAGAGCTGAGACTCTGGCCAGTCAACTCTTCTGACCAAGGATCATCACAGAGTGCATTGAATCTCCCTTTCTCACCACCCGCAAAGACAGCAACTTTTCTGTAGCTGGGAGTTGAAGTCCACAAGTCTTAAAGTTGCCAAGTTTGGGAACCCTGACCTAGTCTCATGTTTTGAAAGGAAGAAGTACAACTCTGCCCCCATCTCAAATTTTGTGGCTACTGTCAATTGGTTTCCTAGATCTCTGTTTCCTGAAAAACAGAAGTACCCAGGGTCAGGGACAAAATTAGTTTGCTTGAAAGAGTTTGTTGATGAGAACTCTCAGGAAAGTTATATCTTCCCCTCCATTTCCACCGGTGGTTTTTCTTTATTGAGAAAAAAAATTGGGACGTCTGAATTCTGTAACTATTAGGGATTGCTATCTATTTCTTCCTACTTTTACACTCTTTGGACAACCCCAGAAAACATAGTTTTTTTTATTATATTGGGTCTTGGGGAGTATCTAACTGGATTTGTGTGAAAGGGTATAAATATCTAACTATTTTTGCTGCTTGTCGCAGGAAGTAATGTAAATTGAAATGTGGATGAAATTGGTCACCGCGTCATTGGCATTTAGAAATTATATTTTTAATTATTTTTTTTAGAAATTCCACATTTGAACTATTCATATTTTTTTTGAATATCCTGCTTCTAACCATAAACACTTTTGTAATTTTATCTTCTACACTAAGCCAGAGATCTGCATTTTTATCTCCCTGTGTTAGATTATTAGAACATCTATATTTCCGCAAAAATAATGTAAATTGAAATCTGGTAGATTAAAATATATTCTGTTTTGGGGACCCCTCTCTGCAGCAGTATCCAGAATGTACATCATTTCTTCTGCTTTACCAGTTTTAACTATAAATTTGATTTTAATTTTGCAACGCTAATGATATCGCTAACTACATTTACCAAGAGTTTCCTTTAAAATGGGATTCTGACCCTGAAATAGGGAGGCAGGCAGATGGCAAGGCCTATATTCTTTGCTGCACTTGTTCTGGCAGACTTGTTGTGAAACAAGCCAGCTAGCTTGTTGCATTCCCTCCCTTCCACACAGGGAGCTGGGGACAAAGTTTCCTTAGACTACATATCAAATTTACATATGCCAAGTACATGTTTGGTATCGTGGAGATTGCAAGATGGGCATTCTAATCCTGGCTGCTGCATGACTTTGGATCTTTTTCTTAGACTTAGGAAGAAGACAATGGCAAATTATTTCTAAAAATCTTCCCCAGAAAACTGCGACAGTAGAATGTGGATGCTATTTTGGTGAAAGCTGCCCTTTATTCTAAGATAGCTCAGTTCATTCCATCTAATGGCTTCCCCCTTATTCAAGCAAGTTTTCTGGTACCATAATTTGTCCAAGCATTTCATTGCTGACATAAAGATATGCTTCATAATTTGTTTTTGGAAAACTGGATTTTAGCTCTTAAACATAAAACTCCCTTAGCTTTGTCCATCATCTTCAATCTGACAGAGAAATTGAGAAGGTAAATGTCATGCAATTGATGCAAGTTTATAGCAAATATGAGTGCCTCCTTAATTCAACTAAATATTTTTCCAGGAATTGCCCTGCTGTTTTGCAAGGCCAGGAAAACTTACAGCTTCTTGTCGGAGGCCCTGAGAGGTACAGCATGCTAAATAAAACAAAATGTTAAAAAGTTATGACATTTATGTAGTTATTTACCAAGCACACCTAAATTATAGTAAAGTAACCAAAATACCTTTACAATCCCCAAGGCATGTCACAACTTTTGAGCACCCCTAATGTTTGGAAATTGAAAGTTGAAAAATTTGATACTCTCTAAATTGCTTACCCACACTTGCAACTTTTCAACTTGAGATCTGAAGCATGGCACCACCCATACCACAGTGCCCTGATTTGTAAATGATGTCCCATTAAATAGTAATGTGCTGAAATAGGATATGATAAAGCTAGAAGACAAAAGCAATCTGTGTGCTTTTAAGGATTGTTGCAGTGAATGAAAGTCAGAGCCATCGCTTTGGATAGCCAATTTTCTACTAGTAATATTTTTAGGCTGGGATAGAAGATTAGTGTCTTAAATAATAATTTGGAAATGTCCCACGTCTTTCTTCCAAAGCATCATATGATGGCATACCATGCTCATAATCCTCAGCATGATCATAGTCTCCTCCTGTGCTTAGGAAGGCACAGGGCTCCTCTGAAACAATTGGGCTGTGGATTTTTGGAGGAGAAAGCCACCCAGCAGAGCCCTCTGATGGTTCTCAGTCCTGTATGTAAACAGAATAACTTGTTTTCCTTCAAAAAGCTATTAGGATACAAGCAAACACCCCAGCCCCCCAAATCCTAACAAACCTTCTGATGTTTATATTCTAAAATATGAAAGGATTCCTTGGATATAATTGATCATAACTCTTTCTTAATAGTTACTAGTTCTTTATCATCCAGAGGTCTCATTTTTTGCTCTCAAAGGTGAGTTCCATTTACACAAGTCCCATTTACACAAGGTATTGCTTGTGTATTTTTCAGAGCTCTTAAGCAGAGGAAGGGGAAACTCCTAGTTTGTTTGTTTTTTTAAGCTGAAACAGAGCAAGCCTCTTCATGCATTGCTACTGGGCCAGCATGGGCAAGGCTAGTCAAGCAGAAGGTTTAAAGAAGCAACTATATTAATATAAAAATTAATATAAAAATAAAATGTACCCACTTTTTCAAAATCTGGAGTGGTGTGGAACTTGCAAGAAATCAACTCTGCTATTACTAAGTGGGGTAAAGAGCTATTGTAGGCCTGTCAGACATAATCGGGAGATTGCATTTCCAAACTTGCTGAAGTTTTCTGTGTTGGCTGAGATAGAAATGGACAAAGGATCTTTTCTCGGATATTTCTTAAGCAAACTGGCCCTTAGTT
Source organism: Bungarus multicinctus (assembly GCA_023653725.1). Classification (NCBI taxonomy): domain Eukaryota; kingdom Metazoa; phylum Chordata; class Lepidosauria; order Squamata; family Elapidae; genus Bungarus; species Bungarus multicinctus. The sequence goes on from CM042834.1 coordinate 82,354,261, forward strand.
GGACATTTGGTAATGACTGTACAGCTCCTGATCCAGAGGCAAACACATAATAAATGCCAGGCAAACACATAGCTTTATTAATTATTACAAACAATTATATAATTAATTATTGTAATAACCTTAATGATAGAATGCCGTGATCCACCCTTATGTTATATAATTCCATAAAGCAAACAGAGTTTGTTTATGCGTAGCTACATAATGTATACGTGAGGACACACACACATCTACAATATGTATATTTTAAATCACAGTGGAGTTCTCATGAGTAAATATTTCACCATTCTGACATTTTAAAAAAGGAACTCCCGGATTCTGGAACAGGAAGCAAGGTTAGATACCAATGCAATTTTTAAAAACGGCATTAGATTTTTAATGTTTGGAAATGTATGTGAATAATTCATGTGGAAATATTAGAAGTATTTAGAAGAGGTGAAAAATGAGTCTTTTAGATTTTTTTCAAAAAATATTCAACTTTTTTGAATATTTTTTCTTGCAGTAAGATTTTCTGGAGCATTGGCAAGTGCAAAGGTTTGCTATAATAAGTGTCTAAATAGATAGTATGTTGTTGAAGGGGTGGGTGGGGCTTTATTTATTAATCAAAGTTATATAACTGCTCATCTCACCAAAGGTGACTTACACAACAGTTGAAATTAATTGTGAATATACATTCTAGGAAATTTTCATCTGAATTTAACAGAATAACAGACTTGGAAGGGATTTTGGAAGTCTTCTAGTCCAGGGGTCGGCAACCTTTTGGACCTCAGGGACCACCAAATTCATTATTTTAAATCCCGGGGATCACTAATATGAATTTTGATTGACCGTGGCTTGCTGAAGGTGGGAGAGAGAGAAAGAGAGAGAGAGAGAGAGAGAGATCTGATCTAACCTCCCTCCCTCCCTCTCTCTCTCTCTCTCTCTCTCACTTTCTCTCTCTCTCTCTCTTTCACACACACACACACACACACAGAGGCAGGGATGGGATTCAAATTTCTTAACAACCGGTTCTGTGGGCATGGCCTAATTTGTGGGTGTGGCTTTGTGGTCATGTGACTGGCTGGGCATGGCTTGTCTATAAAAACTTTTACCCCAAAATCAAGCAAAGCAGGCAGGCAGACTGAATTGCTCACAGAACCACAGATTCATTCAGAGATCTATCTTTCTAGCTTTCTTGGCTAGCTGTGTCTGCACTGCTTCAGTCCTAAGGAACATTCGGCTCTTCTTAAAAGCAGAGCTGAAAGATCTAAAGATTAGCTAGAAAGCAAGATATCCATCGATTTCCTGCTTTCTAGCTGATCTAAATCTCCTGGCACAGCAGAACAGCTGATGGTTGGGAAAAAGAAAAATAGCAACTTAGTAGGCAAGTTTGCCAGGTAAGGAGTGAGTGGGTGGGGAAGGTTTCCACGGGCCATGAGGGTGGCGCAGCCTTGTGTTCCTGCGCAGCCTGGATTAATTGCTTTGGGGGTGCTCTGCGGGTGACATTTCTCTATGGACACCAAAATTTTCTTGCAGACCACCAGTGGGCCGCGGCCTACCGGTTGGCGACTGCTGTTCTAGTCCACACACACATCCCCGCCCAAGCTGAAACCTCCTATACTATTCCAGACAAATGATTGTCCAATCTCTTCTTAAAAGCCTCCAGTGATGGAGCACCCACCACTTCTGGAGGCAAGCCGTTCCACTGGTTATTGTTCTCACTGCTAGGAAATTTCTCCTTAGTTCTAGGTTGCTTCTATCTCTGATTAGTCTTCATCCATTGCTTCTAGTCTTGCCTTCTGGTGCTTTGGAAAAATAGGTTGACCCTCTCTTCTTTGTGGCAGCCCCTCAAATAATGGAACACTGCTATAATATCAGCTGTAGTCCTTCTTTTCACTAGACTAGACGTACCTAATTCCTGTATAACAATATATCAGCCTGAGGCATCTAGAGTTGAACGTTCCTCCTGTTTTTAAATCAGCACAAATAATACTGGCATATATGTTGCTGACTTGCACCTCCCTTCTCTACCCACTCTTTTTGATGTTATTAGATGACAAATGTTGATAGGTTTTATGTGTAGCTTGAGGGTGTCATTGGCAACGTTGGCATAATGGGGAAAGCTTACTTTAATATTAGTAGAGCTAAAAAGGATTCGAGCTTCTTCCACTCGTGTACTGGGGATAAGCTGATGATCCCAAAGGTCCCGTTTTAGAAAATGAAATTGCTAGAGCATGTTTATATCCATAATTAAATGTAAAGCAGAGAAAGACCTTGGATTTTAGCATGGTATTTCTGGAATCCCACAGGCTAAAACCATAAAAAGCATCTGTAATAAGATACTTATCAAGTGCTTGGCAATGGCATAAAAATGGTAAAGACTTCTATTTCCATAGCAACAGAGTGTCTAAATACTCTTTTCATTGTTGTATAATGTAGCTATGATATTCTGGGGAAAAAAGATCCATGGGGCCTACATTTACAAATATACAGTTACACCTGTAATTTACTTCACCTCACCCTGAAAACCTCACCCATAAATTAACTTGTTTGTTTTTTACATATAATGGTTGGTTGTTTGCTATATTGGCAGATTACGGAAGTGTTAGTCTGCCACATCTTCAGGGCATGAGTTTGGGGAAAACTGCCTGGGGAAAAGTAGATAAAAATCTAATGAGAATCTGCCTTGAGTATAGTTATGTTCCTTGAAAGTCCCTTATATTGTGACTTACAAGGCAATAAAGACCTTAGACTGAAGACAGATTATGGTTCCTTCTTGAGGTCTTTTCCTCATGAATCATCTGCCAGAGAAATGGGCAAAGTCTCTTGCAAGACTGGAGTTTTTTTCCCTCCCTGAACCAAGTTCATTGGGGCAGCCTCTGGAGGGGAGGAGATCGTGAGTCAGCTATAGGTGCTGAGCAAAAGGTTGCATTTCCCTGCTTTTCACTTTCAAAGATTCCTTTCGCATGGGCTGCTTGTGAGGTGGCAATACAAGTTGGCTGTGCTTGCTGCTGAACAAAGGGTCAGTCCTAGGTGCTCAAAACTCTGAAGAGTGAACTGTAGCTTCCAATAGCAAAAGCTTGGCAGGCTTCTTGAAATTAAGGAGGTACATTTAGGAGGGCCCGTCTATCAGATATGTCTGAGGAAGAGACTGCTTGCAATATTGAAATGAAAATTGCTAATGCAACTTCAAAATGAGATTCTGGAACTGAAGAGCAGAAGGTAGGAAAAAGGCATCTTTAATATGGGAGAGAAGCAACGTTGGTCCAGATGTGGAAGGATCATGAAAGTAGTAATGAAGTAGGATTCTGGATGCATTTCAAAGCAGTGGTGACTACTTTTAAATCCCTAATGATTTTTGCCAATTTCAGCAGCGTGGGCATGCTCCAGTCCCATCGGCGAAGCAGTGTCACTTGGGGGTTTCTGGCAGGTGGACCTTCTCTCTCATGCTATCTGATTTAATGGAAGAGCCCCCCTCCCACATGGCAGCCCCAATCCCTTCAGCTTTCAGGGAGGCTGGAAAGACCCAGCTCTTCTCTAGGATCTGGAACATTAAGGATTTTAAAAAAAATGGTTTTGTATGTTTTGCTTCATGCTTTTACCTCTGTTGGAAAATGGTAACCTCTACTGGAAATCTCGTTCCAAATCTTCCATATCCTTCATTTGGATGGGGAAAGTCTGAAGGAGGCATTGATATCTCCTCAAATAGAGGTGGCCATTTTGTTAGAATGGGATTGCTCTCCCACTTGGGTTATGCAGTGGCTTTTGACTCCATTCAAATGCAATTAGAATTGTGCCTTTGCTCTTCTTCTTCGGCATGGGAACTTGGGGGCTGAGGAATAGGGAGTTACAAATAAGGGCTAAACAATTGTCTCCTCTCCCACTTCTAGCTTTGTGTGACCATGCTGAATTCCTTTGATCAGGTCTGAGATTGCAGGGAATCTTATCTGGAAATGTAATTCGGAGTAGAGGTCATTGTAGGCTGTTTTATTGTTACTCTCCCTGTGGCTCTTTAGGAAATTTGCTGAGGCAAAGAGTAGCATTCCAACAGTGTGCAGTCAGAATTAAGCTTTCTAGGAGTACATAGCATGTTTAATTTCTAGAATAAGTAATCTGTGATTTACATCACAAAACAGTCTGCCCATAAAAACCTTTTTCCATCATCCTAAATGGGGAATGGATAGTTTCTCAGAAAGGAGGGGGGGGAAATTTTGGGCATTGGTCTTGCAAACCAGTTTTGAAACCAAGCTCTGGATAGCTCAGTTACAAATGACAACCAAAATATGTCCTAACATTCGCACAACAGTGAGAATTCCAAGCAACAATAATCCTTAGATGTCCAATTCAACCTCTACTCAGTCCTGAACTGTGTAGTGTAGGAACTATAGTGAGTGTAGGAACTTCATCAAGATTGGCTGATTGGGAATCTGTAAACTGAATTTTATTTATGGAAAGAAAGAAGCCTTGCAACGTTCAGTGGCAATATGTCTGCCAGCTTCTTGAGTTTTTAAAAATTGTATAAGGAAAGTAAATACCATATTAATTTGTATGCATGGCAAACTGTCTGGGAAAGCAGGAACAGGGAAATCATAAAGGAGTAAAAGAGGTAAAAATTCTGTAATGAGTCATTTTGGAAACCCAGAATATTACTGTCAAAGGTAAGTACTATCCCACTGAATCACAACACCAACCCAGATACATGTCTTCATTGAAAAGGGAAATAAATACTAGCCTTGGATTTGTAATCAAGTCTTAAGAGAAAGATCCCTCTTCTTTTGAAGAACCCCCGGCCCAATCTCTTAAATTCAATTATTATATAAGTTGAAGATATGGAGAAAGGAGGAATCAGGAGGGTGTGATGAGCTTTCTACTTTGTGGGGAAAGAGACTGTTTGGAAAGGGGCTACTATAGATTTGATAGATTTATGCCTAGTATAGAAAAATGAATTTCTTCATAAAACACTGGATTTTCACCAGAGCAGTCCCTAAATGGGACAGTTTTCTTATCTCCCCTTAAGTGAAAAGGGCTTTAAGAGACAAAAAGAATCTCCCTCTGTGAGCGTTTGAGAAGGTTCCTCATACAAAATTTAGAAGAGGCAGAAGATCTGTTTTTCCATCCCCCTGTAATCCTTTTCAGTTGCCCCTCCCATCACAAACAAATAAAAAATGGCTTTTTAAAAGGGCAGAATAGAATAACACCAGCTAATCCTACTTGAGGAATTTTCCAGGTCTAAGTTGAAGTCCAAAATGACCAAATGCTCTTCTGATATAATTTTCTACTTTGGATCATTTTCTGCAGGATTTAGAGCCACTTCTGAACGAGGACACCAACCTTATGCTCCACCTTCAGCGCTTCGAGAACACGCTCAGTCTTTTCGCTGAGGAGTCTGACAAAACCCAGCTTTTCGCCCACCTGGGGCGCATGGCTCTCGAGTTTAACCGTCTGTCCTCCAAAGTGCACAAGAATGAGCAGAAGACGTCTGTTCTTCAGGTCCGAGGGCTGCTGGTAGATGTGCACAATTCATTTGCTTCTCTGTATTCCTGAGTTCTCATCTTTGCTTTGTCTTTTTTTTTTTTCCCACCCAATCCCACTGAATGGCCATGACAGGCAAGGTACAGGCCATCTCATAAAAATATTCCCTATGCACCCAACCATACTATGCCATTGCTGGTCAGCTGGTTTCATCATACCTTTTATGGCCTTTACCTTTTTTCCTCATTCTTTTATTTCTGTGACATCCTCAATACTGCTATCTCCCATTCATCCTTTGGGGAAGGTTGGTCTAGTTCTATTGCTCCTATATTAAGCTACCATGTTCATGCTGGGTAGGGACTTCATTGTAAGCTCTGCGACTGCTCGAAATCACGTTGTCATGCCTGATGGCCTTCTATAGTCCTAAAGCAGTTCCTGCCATAAGAGCCATGGTGGCGCAGTGGTTAGAATGCAGTACTGCAGGCTACTTCTGCTGACTGCCGGCTGCCAGCAGTTTGGCAGTTCAATTCCCATTGGCTTTAAGCTTGACTCAGCCTTCCATCCTTCCAAGGTCAGTAAAATGAGATCTCAGATTGTTGGGGGCAATATGCTGACTCTGTAAACTGCTTAGAGGAGGCTGTAAAGTACTGTGAAGCGATATATAAGTCTAAGTGCTATTCCTATTTATTTATTTTATTTATTTATTGAATTTATATTGCCACCTATTCTTCCATGAAGATTCAAGGTGATTTACAGAATATAAAATCACATTTCAAACAACAAAAACTAACAAAAAGAATCAAATTAATACAGTACAGAGGTGGTGAGATTTATGCTTAATTCAGACTGAAAAATAGATACCAAGAAAAAAATAATAGGCGACCTCTTGCTGGAAGCTTTTTGAAAATATTTAAACCATTCACTGTTTTCATCAGACCTAAACAAATCCATACCTCTGTACATGCCTACTCTCTACTTCTTTAGAAGCTCTGTTTTCCATGCTTTAATGTTACAGTGCAATACATGGCTAGCTTCAGTGCCTCCGTGAAATACTCTTCCCAAAGAGGCCATTTCATTATAAGAGCAATCAGTAGACAGTTTTTTTCCTCTCTAGCCCTTGGATGTTTTATTGTGTCATGGAGATGTTTTTAACTAATCTTATCTTTGCAATCTAGTAACTTTTCTGATTACTTGAAGTGCTTATTCCATTGATGTTTTTGTTATGTGTGTTATTCTGCTATGTTAAATTAGATGTATAGATGCAGATTGAAAAAGGTCGTTTTGTTGGAGAAGTGTTTTTATTTATGAAATAAAAACAGTAGTTGAAATCTATATGTGGTGGTGCCATGGTTAGAATATAGTATTGCAGGCTAGTTGTGTTGACTGGCAGTAGTTTGATCCTGATTGGCTCAAGGTTGACTCAGCCTTCCGTCCTTCTGAGGTCGATAAAATGAGGACCCAGATTGTTGGGGGCAATCTATAAATCCCTCACAGAGTGCTATAATGCACTTTGGAGTGGTATATAAGTCTAAGTGCTATTGTTACTGCTATTGCTATATGGTTCAGCAAACATTCAAATGCTTTTGACAAATATGGTACAATACATAGTTCCTTCCTTCCTTCCTTCCTTCCTTCCTTCCTTCCTTCCTTCCTTCCTTCCTTCCTTCCTTCCTTCCTTCCTTCCTTCCTTCCTTCCTTCCTTCCTTCCTGCCTGCCTGCCTGCCTGCCTGCCTGCCTGCCTGCCTGCCTCCCTCCCTCCCTCCCTCCCTCTTTCTCTTTCTTTCTTTCCTATATCTCTCTCTCAATTTCTCTTTTTCCTTCAAACAGACATTATGTGAACAGTTGCGGAGTGAAAATGAGGAGCTGAGGACAAAGTTGGAAAGGGAACTAGAGCAAAGGAATGAGATATCAGAGAAACTAAGGTGAGTGAACATGAACTGGGAAAGGAGTACGTTGGTGAGCTAACATACAACTGGGAAACGGGAAAAAGTCCCCTATCCTGGAGTAGCTATGTTAGTGTTACTACACATATTGATTCTAGTATCAAGTTCATTCTTTAATCTACTTTAATCTACCCAAACAGGAAGCAATGTTGCCAGTACTTTATAGAAAAAGTTACAATGGTGGGAAGCCCCAGATAATTCTAAGGGAATTTCCACATATATATATATATATATATATATATATATATATATATATATATATATATATAGCATGGTGCAGAATGAGTCTAAACATTGGTCGAAAACCATTTACTTAACTTAATGAAGGAAAGGCCAGAACTCAGGTAAAGTTTAGAAGACAATTGTGAGGATCTTCCCACCTGAATGCTAGTTTGCTCAGCTTGCTCAGGGCGGCGTAAAACTACATTTTCTGGGATTTTTTAATAATAAAAATGGAAGGAGCTTTGTTTTATTCTTTAGGCAGTAATAGAGCTGTTATAGATTAACGTGATAAGAATTGTGCTTTAAGTCATATTGAGACAAGGAAGGACAAAGCTAAGCAGAGATTTCTTATTGAAAAACCAAACCCATTAATTCTGTACTAATTTAGACTAGTACTTTCCCTACAGTTGAAAAGAAATATATATGGTTGTTTAGCTAACTTGAGAAAAATGATTAAAGGGCAGCTTCCTATTTGACCTAACTATAGGTTTACATGGACATACAAAAGGAGAGAAGAATTAGATAGCACCTCAGAAATAAAAGCAAGCAAAGGTCAGAAAGAAATACTTTAAAAATAAAAATTTGACACTTTTAATATTGCCTGCTGAGCTCTGTTAAAGCACAACTCACAATATCAAATGTAAATATTGGTTGATTATGTATATTTGTACACATGCCTAGATGATATATATGCTAATCCTTTTGTTGATTTAGTAGCAAATCTCAAACCTTCATAAGTGTCTTTCTTTCAAAAGTTGGATTGTTCCTGTTTAATAAGGTTGTTCCCTATCATTACCATTTAATTGCTGAGGGAGGAGCCAAATTACAATATTCCATTTAAAAATAATTTCTGTAACATAATTATAGCATTTTTCCCCATTGATGTTATATTGAATCATGGGAATTCCTTGTAGATATTTTGAGCATCTGTTTGGCAATGCAGAATACAAATCTAACAAATCGGATGGTGCTATTTTGAGATATTCTATAGCAAGCAATAGCACTTAGACTTATATCGCTTCACAGTGCTCTTACAGCCCTCTCTAAACGGTTTACAGGGTCAGCATATTGACCCCAACAGTCTGGGTTGTCATTTTACTGATCTCGGCTGAGTCAACTTTGAGCCTGTTGAGATTCGAACTACTACATTGCAGGCAGCTGGCAGGCAGCAGAAGTAGCCTGCAATACTGCATTCTAATCACTGCGCCACCACGGCTCTTATACGGAAAAAAAATAAGTATATATCATCATAGTGATGTAAGAAAGTAGGGCTAGATCAGACCGAAGGATTATCTCCTCCAGTGTTCTGTGTCCTTTAAATCAAGGGACACCCTTCGTCCGTGGACAGGCACTGGGCTGCAGCATGCTGGAAACCAGGCCACTGCAAACAAGTGAAGCCCCATCTGTGGGATGCATACAGCGTACGAAACCATGCCCCGTCCAGTCCGCAGAAAAAAACTCTTTCCATGGAACCGTCCCTGGTGCCCAAAAGATTGGGGACCACTACTCTAAATATTCCATGTCAAAACCCATCAGCAGGAAGTGAAGAATATAGAATAGAATAATAGAATTGGAAGGGACCTTGGAGGTCTTCTAGTCCAACCCCCTGCCTAGGCAGGAAACCCTACACCGCTTCAGACAAATGGCTGTCCAATCTCTTCTTAAAAACTTCCAGTGTTGGACCATTCACAACTTCTGGAGGCAAGTTGTTCTACTAATTAATTGTTCAACTGTCAGGAAAATTCTCCTTAGTTCTAGGCTGTTTCTCTCCTTGGTTAGTTTCCACCCATTGCTTCTTGTTCTGCTTTCAGATGCTTTGGAGAACAGCTTGACTCCCTCTTCTTTGTGGCAGCCCTTGAGATATCGGGAGACTGCTATCATGTCTCCCCTAGTCCTTCCTCTCCTACTCCTACTTTTATTTTGAACGGTATTTGGAGGCAGGTTGCCTGTGAATGTTAGCGGGCACTTGGTATAGTTATCATTATCCTCGGTGAAATAATCTAATTCAGTTAATGATACATATTTTTGGTCCACGAGCTTTAAAGTAAATCTTATTCTGAATGAGCTACTGTGACAGCTGCCTTTACACGCTTAAAATGCTTTCCTTAAAATGTAATACTGTGTTTGATGATGATGATGATGATGATGTCTTTCTAATGTAGGTGTGAGAATCTGGAACTCAGAAAGATGGTGATGACAGGAAGTAAGGAAAGTATAAAAGCAGAAAATATAGAATGCGCTGAGCAGCAACAGGTAAGAATATTTTAGGCTACATTGAACCACTATCCTGTGCCATATGCTGATAACATTTAGCCTCAAATTGCTTGGAAGTTATCTCTCAGTAATGTGAGTCTACCTGTATCTGAAAGTCAGCTTTACAGTAAAAGGGATAGATTAAAAAAAGATAAGAAGTAACAGGTATTTAAAACTGAAGGGTGATCTTAGCTTAAACATCGAATGATCATTTTTTCACCTTTTGATATAATGGTGCAAAGGTGTGTGATTTAAATATAGAACTTATTGGGAACATAACATCTTTAATTTTAAGGAAAAAAATGCGTAACATGTATTTACTAAATACATATGTAGACAGATTCAGGATCAATTTCCAATGGTTTACAATAAATAGCAGATAACAAAATAAAAATAAAAGAATAATATCTTAAATTATAAAAAGGCTAAGACCATGCTACCAGTCTCATTCCATCATTCCGTGGAATGAATATCCAAAGAAGAATCTTTTACGCTCAGTAATTCTTGCTTTCAGAAACAGAAGATTTAAGGGAATTTATGAGGGAACCTGTCAAATAGCAACTTCTCTTAAAAGATCACTGGTATTTTTAATCATCTCCATTCTGCAATATGCAGAATATTGGGGAAAAGGTGGAACTGAGATGCGCAGTATCTTAGATCAGGCGTTTCCAACCTTGGCAACTTTAATACTTGTGGACTTCAACTCCCAGAATTAAGCTGGCTGAGCAATTCTGGGAGTTGAAGTCCACAAGTATTAAAGTTGCCAAGGTTGGAGATCCCTGCCTTAGATTGTAGATTTTGAAAATAGAGGTCAACTTCTGAATATTGAGCTGGCTGCTTTGAATGATTTCCCAAGGTCTGATATGTATCTGCCTTTTAGAAGGGAGCCACAGAGGAGCAAGTAGCAGGGAAGAGCATGTTGGGGGCAAGTGAGAAGAAAGTGAAGATACTCGAACATCAGCGCAATGAGGTAAGTCAAATACAAGGGATTTTTCCCCCCTTAGAATTATAAAAAGTTTATATCAGGTGATGGCTGCTAGTACATAAGCAATAGAGGTTATTTGCCTTTTACTCCAGAACTATTCTGACTGATTCTCCAGATTCCCAACCTGTCATATTACCTGCTGTTCTTATTTGTTTTATTTATTATATTCCTAATCTAACCATCACCAGAGGTCTTCCTAAACATGTCCTTTAAAGTATGCCCTCTGCTTGTATTCCTCTTCCTGTCCAGGAAAGCCTTGAAATAGACTTAAGTGCAGTGGTGGGATTAAAAAATGTTTACTACCGGTGCTGTGGGTATGGCTTGGTAGGCGTGGTGTGGCTTTGGGGGGGGGGGGGGGGCTTAGTCGGCATGGCAGAGGAAGGATACTATAAAATCTCCATTCCCTCCCCACTCCTGGGGGATGGTTACAGCAAAATCCTCATTCCCTCCCCACCCCACTAACCTGCTTTTCAGCTCCGTTCTCCTGTGCAAGGCAACAGAAGAAGACCCAGCTGCTCAGCTGGGACTCGGGAGGCAGAAAATAAATGGGGACGGGGCCAGTCAGAAGTGGTATTGGCCGGTTCTCCGAACTACTCAAAATTTCCGTTACCGGTTCTCCAGAACTGGTTAGAACCTGCTGAATACCCACCTCTGCTTAAGTGTGATAATTACCAGGTTTAGCAGTAGGGGAGATACCTGAATGATCCCATGCAGAATATTGATTTAGAAAACAAAAGAAAGTTACGTTTCAGCCTTGGGACTGCTTGCATCAGAGGAGGAAGGCTGTAAGGGGGTGTGTCCAAAATAACTTGACTTGCATTTTTTTCTCTAGCTATTGGAGGTGAATAAACAGTGGGATCACCATTTCCGGTCCATGAAGCATCAGTATGAGCAGAAGGTAATGAGAAAGATCCAGGACAGCTCTATCTGAGATGTTTTTGATAGAACAACACAAGATGAGTGTGGCCTAGTTCTTATCCAAATGAAGGAATACAGGAATGCTAGCTGAGCCATAAGGTCTCAACAGCACTATCTGTTAGAAATTTCCTTTAAGATAATTATCTTTTATTGGCCTGGAAAGATTTAAACACTTCTGGGGATTTGAAGAAAAGGAAAAAGAAAATTACCCTTATCACAGCTGCTAACTACAGACTTAGAAAATATCAATCCAATAATATCAGTTTTATGGTTTTTGAAAATTTAGTATCTTTATTTTTATAATAAACAATAATGTAGACAAGGTATTGCAGATAGTCCTCAACTTACAACAGCTTATTTGGTGACAGTTCCAAGTTACAATGGTACTGAAAATAGTGACTTATGACCATCTTTCACATTTATGACCTTTGTAGCATCCCCATGATATGTGATCAAAATTCAGATGCTTGGCAACTGGTTCTTACTTATGACAGTTGCTGTGTCCCAAGGTCATATGATCACCTTTTGCAACCTTTTGGCAAGTAAAGTCAATGGGAAAGCCAGATTCATTTAACATTTTACTAACTTAACAACTGCAGTGATTCACTTAACAACTATGGCAAAACTCATTTAATAAATGTCTCGTTTAACAACAGAAATTTGGGGCTCAATTATGGCCTTAAGTCAAGGATTACTTGTATTGTAATATATCTGTCAACTCTGAAGTGAATGTCAGGGCTCCAACAAACCCACCCTCATTCAAATCAAAAGTCTCTAGCCACATCTCAGAGAAAAGAAAATTGATTTATTAGAAGTTGCCATGTTGGCATAAGCTGGGTTTAGCCGATACTAAATTACATCATACATTTCCCCCTTGACCCTGGTCTTCCTCCCACCCCCCTTGGATGTGACTTCTCCAATGGGACTCATCCATCTCCAAGAGTCATCCATCATGCTCTCCAATAACCTTCTTACGCTCTGACAACTTTGGGCTATGGGGTGATTATCTAGGCATTTCAATAATAATAATAATAATAATAATAATAATAATAATAATAAATATTTATTTATATACCGCTCCTCTCCCGAAGGACTCGGAGTGGTGCACAGCCGTACAGTTAAAACAATAAATATGTGGAACAATAAAACTAAATTAAACCCAACCCTGGCTGTAAACAAATTTAAAACCATACTCTAAAACCCTAAAATTTAATAAAAACAAAACACCCCAAAACTAAAATCAGCCCAAGCCGGCCTGGTCAAAAAGCCAGGTTTTCAAAGCACGCCTGAAGGTCCCCAGGTCCATGGCTGTCCGTAACTCCGGGGGCAACCCATTCCAGAGGGCAGAATGCCTTGCTTTCCCCCACTCCCTATCTGGCAGCTAAAAAGATCAAAGGAGTATCTTTTTAGTTGACAGTGAACCTGGCTGGGGCCATTTTGGACGCTTCAGGGTTGCCACGATGTAAAGAAGGAATAGGGAGGGGGGGACATAGTTAGGTGGGGGTTTGCAGCCAAAACAAAATAGTTTCCTGTGGGAACCAAAATCATTCCAACAGGTAGCTGGAAGGAGGAGGAGCACCATATCCAGGCAACCAGCGAGCACCTTGATTGGACAATGTGACTGATTGTTTGGGGAAAGGGGAACCTTCATTTTTAATCAGGTGAAAACCGTGCGAACTTTCAGAATCGGTTTTCACCAGCTTGTGGCAATATGATATCGCCAGTAAAATTGTTCTGTGAAGAACTTATCTGCCTCGGAGTTCTTCTTTCTGTGGAGTTATTACTCGGAACTTTAAACAATATCACAGGGTCTCTGCCAAAATTGTCAACAATGCCATATAAAAAGAGACTAATTTAAAATTATATATTGCAGTACATACCTCTGGTATATATACCTCCATATACTGGTTCTGTTCCTTTGGATCATGTAGACTTTACATTGGCTTTAAAATGCATGATGGTGTTTTGCATTTTTAAAAATTTCCGTCCCAACAGATAACAGAACTACGACAGAAGTTTGCTGACTCCCAAAAGGCACTAGCGGAGTTGGAGACAGAGCGAGAGCAAAAACAGAGGGATTTTGACCGCAAGCTTCTCTTGGCAAAATCCAAAATAGAAGAAGAAGAGGTATAGTCCAAAATCCCATTTGAACGCATTTACATTTCTGCCCAAAACCATAACGTTTACGTCAGATTTAACTCTAAATGGGTTGACAAGCAACTAGCATTAAAAGCATTTTTCTTTTATTCCTGGCTGAGCAATTCTGAGCAAGTCTTAAAAGTTGCCAAGTTTGGGGACCCCTGCACTATGAGAATGTGTCTCAAATCCTTAAAAATACCAAGATGCAAATAACAGTGTTTGACATTAAGAAAAGATTATTGGTAGAAAGTGGTGACAATCAGTCATTTCTATATCTTCTACAGGTAGTCTTCAACTTGCAATGATTTGTTTAGTGACCACTGAAACCAGTGGCTTATGATTGTTTTTCACACTTAGTTTTAGTTTACTTTATTGTCATTGCACCTTGTACAATGAAATTAAATACCATCTTCAGTGTACCTAATGACTATGAAAATAAACACAAACACACATCCTTCACATTCTATACATTGAATTGAAACCCCCTGATATTGCATTAATATTGCACTATACCAGGGGCCTTCAAACTTGACAGCTTTAAGACTTGTGGACTTCAACTCCCAGAATTCCTCCTCCAGTCATGTTAGCTCAGGAATTCTGGGAATTGAAGTCCACAAGTCTTAAACTTGCCAAGTTTGAAGACCCTTGCACTATACCATAGAATTCAATAGAGTTACTGCCCTGGGATAGAAGCTGTTTTTCAGCCTATTTGTCCTTGTTTATATTATTCTGTACCATCTGCCAAATGGTTCCCAGGATGAGATGGATCTTTGAGAATGTTTTGAACTTTCTTAAGGCAGTGGGAGCTATAAAGCTCTTCCAAAGAGGGGAGAGGGCAACCAATGATCTTCTGGGCAATGACGTTAACCCTTTGGAGTGCTTTCCTATCTGCCACTGTGCAATTGGCAAACCATAAAGAGGGGCAGTAAGTTAAGATGCTCTCTATGGTACAGAGGTAGAAGGTCACCAGCAGTTTTTCATTCAGTTGCTGTTTCCTGAGAAGTTTTAAGACTCATTGCAGCATCCACGTAGTCACCTCATCCAAATCCGGATACTTGGCAACTAGTGTTTATTGACTGACGGGTTGCAGTGTCGTTCCCCTTTGGCAGCCTTTTGACAAGCAAAGTCAATGGCGAAGCCAGATTCACTTAACAACCGCGGTGCTAACTTAACAACCGCAGTGATTTACTTGGCAAGAAAGGTGGTAAAATGGAGCAAAACTCCCTTAACAAATGTCTCACTTAGCAACAAAAAAGTTGGGGGGTATCAGTCGTGGTCGTATGTCTAGGACTACCTGTATCACTAGGCCTTGTAAGGTTCATTAGGCCTTGTAAGGGAGAAGCAACGCATAAAGAACTGGAAAGACCACCCTCTGGTGGACAAAAGAGGTTTTAACAGGTCAAATTCTACCGCGCAAAAAAAAAAATCGATGTGAGCTCTTTTACTTTTGGATTTAATTTCTGAATGTTCTCCTCCTTGTATTTTCTGGAAAGTGCTTTACTCTGTTGGGACATGCTCTCTTTCTTTCCATCAGTGTTCATACTGCTATGTGTGGTTCAGGACACAAATGAGACACTGAGTGCCCCCCCTCCTTTTTTTTTTTTTAGCAGGTAGGAGTTTTTCTATGGGAGGGAGATATTTGAGAATGACAGTTACGATAGCTGGTTGCATTTGATGGGTATCAAAACTCCAAGGGCTTTTTGGTACAAACTGACATGCTCTTGAAAGTTGACCTGTTCTTAATCTTGTTTCTTCTGAAGTGGCTTTCAGGCAGGTTGTTCCACACCTGATGGGAATGGGATGGAAAGCTGTTTCTCCTTTTTATACACCTTCCTCTCTTTTCCTTCCACTCTATTCAAGGCAGAAAAAGAGAGACTAGGTAGGGAGGTGACGGACCTCAAGCACAAGGTGAAGTTTCTTCAGGATCAATTGGTGCCAATCACAAGGCAAAGAGAGTACCAGGAGAAGGAGATTATCCGACTAAATAAGGTGGGTAGACCTTGTTTGTACCTGGATTTGTATCTGGTTCCTCTTCTGCTTTTTTTAAAAACTGTGTGAATCTTTTCCCCCAGATGATGGTCTTTCCAAGGCAGTAGAATGATTCTATATCTCTTGCCCCAAATGAATCTCCTTCCACACTAAAATGCTGCTTTTTTGGCTTTTGGTTGTTTGTGGAAGTATAACATGGCATCCACATTTATTCCTGCTATGTGGTTCATACCCCTCCACTTTAGTTGAAACATATGATAGGATAAATTGCTATGAGCATGGGCTGAATGTTTGTTTATATATGGTAGCTGCAAGTGAACCCTTTAGAGAAAAACCAAATAACAACTATTCAAAACTATTCAAAAAATCTGAGAGTTCAAAATACTCCAAATTCTCAGTGCCACTTGCATTCTTTTCCTATTAATAGCATATTAATAGGATCATATTAATAGCATCTCTTGCCATTGCTACGAAGAACAAATGTTATGCTAGGAAAGGTTTCTTACGGTCCCTTTGTCTTCCCTCAGGCCCTAGAAGAGGTTCTGAATTTCCAAGCACCTCCTCGTTCTCCTTCAGCCACTGATCCTAGCCCAGGTCTCCGGCACCAAGAAGTGATGACCCAGAACGAGCTTCTGAAACAGCAAGTAAGCATTAAAAGTTTGTGATTCCCTTAAGTTCATAAAAATTGAATGCGACTTATTTAACAACTGTCCTGCTTAGCTGTGGAAATTCTGGTTCCAATTGTGGTTATAAGTCAAGGACTATTGTATTAATATTGTACTAGTTTCACTGGTGGATCTCATTAAGTGACTATTAGTACCAGAAATAATATTATTAATTGCTTTAGGTGCCATTTTGAAAAGTTGTGTGTGTTGTATCAGTTAAAAAGCATGTTGAAAACATTTTATCTTTAAAGATATACTTTTTAGAATTAATGATAGGCAGTTACTCTTATATTCACAACATTGTTTTTTCTTTTCTTTTCAAAACAAAATCTTGGAAAAATGGGCTAAAAATGGATTAAATCAGAAAGTGTTGTGTGAATTTAGGAAGAAATTTCCTTTGTTCGATGACCCCATGCTTTATAAAATTTATTGCACAGGTTTTGACTTTAGGATTCTCTATGTTGTGTTTTCTTGACATCAGTGCTGAAACGTATAGAAAATGTGAATTTGGGGGCACAAATGTCTGATCCTAAGATTTAAGTCCTTCTTTTCTGCCAGGTGAAGATTTTTGAGGAGGATTTCCAGCGGGAGCGGAGTGACAGGGAAAGGATGAACGAAGAAAAAGAGGAGCTGAAGAAGCAGCTAGAAAAACTTCAGAAGCAGCTGACCCTGACTAATAACCAGGTAGAAAACCAAAAGTATCATTCTGAGTTGAGCAACCTAAACTAAATAACTTGTGTTTTTGTTATTGTGATATGCTTACCAGAATCTCCAGATAGCCAAGACACAGCCTTCTGAGCAAATACCAGTTGCTTTTGGTCTCGTCCCCTATTTCTTGGTCCCTTCAAGCATTCTCCCCTTCCCTCTTTATATTTTCTCTCACTCCCCATTCCCCTCCTAATCCTAGCCACCATCTTTGAAGGTTTATGGATAGAGTTGTCTACCCAAATCCTATCCAATATCCTTCTCCTATATAATAGCTGCTCTCTTAAACATCTCACAAGTTATTGTTTGATTATGTAGTTCTCCTCTGTCACTTGTTTTATTCTTAAAGAAATTGGAAAAAAATCACTAAAGGGCATGCTTGGACAGCTTTTTTAAAATTAGGTTTTAAATGGAACTAGAAAAGGCAGGTCAGCAAGTAGAGTTAAAAGATGTTTAAATACTTGCATTGTAAAGCACTTGAACCCATAAGACTTTGTAGTTGCTGATTAGAGAAAATGATTCTTTTTGTCAGTGTCCAGTACAGTTTCATGCGTTCTTACACTGGGTTACCATTCAACTTCACTTGCTTGCTATGAAAATACTCTCCCTATCTTCCAAGAGGTATAAAATAAAAATAACTCTGTCACTGAGTTAATGATCCACAATGGGCATCCAGAATCTAGTCTGGCTAAGACTTCAGCAGAATATTTCTATTGGTCTGCTTGTTCTCAGTGCTAGAATGCAATGCTCATGGAAATCCATATTCCTTTTTTCCTCCTCTTTTTCATAATAGCTGCGAATTGTTAAAGAGGACTACCATAAAGAGAAGGAAGAAAAGGATAAGTTTAAGAAACTGCTTAAACAGCACAAACAGGTATGGGATACTGTACTATGGAAATGCAAATGCCAGCTGGCTTAATATTATGACTCCCTAATACTGAATATATGTCATAGTCATTTGACATGGTCTATCAGTTCTCATACTGCACTGTAGTAAAATCATATCTGAAGTCAGGCTGAGCTTTCCTAACTTGTGCACTGCCCAGAAATGTGGACCTCAATTTTCAGAATTGTCCAGTTTCTCTGGTCATTGCTAAAATTCTAGGAATCAAAGTGCAACATGTTTGGAGAGTGTCCTGTTTTAAGAATTTATTGGACGTTTGTTTTATATAATAAGATGGTGCAATTTAAATTACAGCCAAGATCAGCACTAACTTGTGTTTCTCCCCACCCCCTTGTCTTCGTCCTATAGCAGTGATGGAGAACTCTTCCCCCCACCTCTCAATAGCTTTCTGTCTGTCATCTGTCAATAGTAGGGTGTGCACATTTATACACTGCCTATTCCAGTATTTTTTTCTTCCTTATCCTAGGAATAGATTGAATATTGCACAGGGGACATAATGTTTCTTTAGTTGGTTTTAAAAGGGGATTAGTTAAAAAAGAAACAAGCCAAGCCAAAACAACCTGCTTTGATTAGGTTGATATACCGTTAACCTTTATAAACTAGGATTTCCACAAAGGCCCTTCATTTTCAACTTTCTACTTTCTCTCTTGCAGCATTCAGGTGACAGATTGCATCCTGAGCCACAGCCAGGACAAATCACCCCAGTCTGCCCCATGTACCAGTTTCAGCGCTCTCCTCCAGTCCAGCCACACCCTTATCATGCTTTTGAGGACTGGCAGAAGATCCGGTACCCACCACCAGCGGGGGCAAATGAGCATCCTCCAGTTCAGAATTATTGTGTCCCACCTGTGAGTTAATAAAATGTGCAGTATCAGAGTAAGGAACTAGAAGCAGTAAGAACAGAATGCAATTGCCAGTCTTCTTTTTAAAACAAAAAACAAAAACCTGGATAGAATTGGAATTCTCAGGTTCTGTGCCAAACTTTGTGTACAAGGAAACACAGGAGTGTTCCATTTTAAATGTACATATTTCTCCATTTTTGCTGAGTGATATTCAGTCCTTCTCATGAGTCCCAGGAAACCATAAAATAGCCAATTTCACACGTGAAATGAATATTTTTCATGCTTAAAATAAAGGCACTTCATGCTCAAAGGACCTGTGGAGGATTAAACTTGAAAACAATTCAAATTGAAATGAATTACAGCTATTCCTCCACTTATAAACATAAATGAGCCTGGAAGTACAATTGTAAGTCATGTCTGTCATTAATTGGTTCACCAAATGATTACTGGTGTGGTGATTATATGACTGCTTCTTTTTTTTTTGCAGTGGTCATTGAGAAAATGTTGCCATCATAAAGTAAACCCACTTAAAACAATGGGGGCTTTTTCTTGGAAGCAGCAGAAAGTAAACACTAGAAACCAGCAAAAAAAACCCAAACCCTGAAAATTGGTCACAGAACTGTGGAATGCAGCAAACAGCTGTAAACACCAAACAGATGTAAACACAAGCCAGTTGCTAAGTGCCAAAAATGTGCTGATATAATCATTAGGAAGGCAAAGGGGGTTGGAACCATCAGAACTTCAAAATCATAAGTAGCGCTGTGAAGGCCTGTTGTAATTTTGAAGGGTTGCTAGGTGACCAGTCATTAAGTGAGGATTACCTGTACACATGCCTATTATACAGTATAGTATTTTTTTCTCTCTGCTTCTTATAGCCAGATTATAACTGGTATCCAGCATATGTTATAGCACACAATCAGAACACACAAGGAGGGGATGGTGTGAAGCAGTTTACCAAGGAATCTGGTAAGAGCTTTCTATTTCTTTCACAGCATACTAGAATATCTTTTTCAGTGCTGCTGTACCTAGCTGTCATTTTTAGGATCCATTCGCTTGTTAATGGATTCACTCATGTGGGAAATTTGTGAATCGTTTGGAGAGTCTCCAAGACTCCATTAAATAAGAACATTATGAGCCTGTCTTTCAGACATTTCCTTGATTTGACCTCATGGTGCTCTGAGTTCATTCTTGTTTGGATGGGTGTTTAAATCAGGAGAGAGGAGAGCCATAGCTTGCCATTCGGAGTATATACTTTTCTGCTCTTTTATAGCTGCTGTGAATTCTTTTAATGTGTGCTTTCACATACACACAAAGGCATTCAAAAATTTTCTGTATGTCAGTTATTGTGTATCAGTCAATACATTCTGAATTCCTAGCCAAGATTTGCTAACTTGACAGCATTCCAGGTGAAATGGATCGTTTGGAAACGAAAATGTTTAATAAACAGGAGTGAGGATTTGGGTGACAGATCCATTTCACCTGGAATGCTGTGCAAGTTAGCAAATCTTGGCTAGGAGAATTAGGGTCTTGGTAATACAGATAATCCTCAACTTATGACCACAATTGAGCCCAAAATTTCTGTTATTAAGTGAGGCATTTGTTAAATTAGTTTTGCCCCATTTTACGACCTTCCTTGCCACGGTTGTTAAGTGAATCATTGAACTTGATGAGTTAGTAACCGGTTGTTAAGTGAACCTGGCTTCCCCATTGACTTTGCCTGTCAGAAGGTCGCAAAAAGTGATCACAGGACACAGCAACCATTATAACTAATGAACCAATTGCCAAATAATTGAATTTTTAATCATGTAACCATGGGGAGACCACAAAGGGAGTAACTCTGAGAAATGTTTGCAAGTCTGTTATAACTTTGAATGGTCACTAAGTGAACTGTTGTAAGTCAAGGACTACCTATACAAGATTTGAACACTGTTTTAATACATATGTTTGCTTTTCAGACCCTACAGGACTCGGGTTATCTAAAGCTCAAAAACCCATTTAACTTTGTGGTGATCTGTGTGTTAATCCATCTCAACACATTTACTTCTGAACATTGGTCGCATTTATTTGTGTGTAAAAAAAGATCCATGCCACTTGGATGGTTGAGAATAATAAGCAGGATTTTCTGAAACTGAACGGCTACCAAGAAGCAACCGTGACCTAGAGTTTTTGGGAAATCTCTCTTTTTGAAACCTCCAGGTCTTATTTTCTCTCAGCATTTGATCCTCAACTTTTTTTTCTTCTACATTCACGGATTTCAGCTGTAAGAGAACAACCGTTGAACCCCAGCAGTGAAGACTAGGAATTCTGGGTTAACAGGACCTATGTTGAGCTGATTCTCTTACAGTCAGGCAGCTGTATATCTAGGATGTGGCAATTTTGCATTTGTTGGCTGTGGAAGCATGCTTTGAGCCTGTACAAGTTTGGGATTCAGTGTTCACTCAAGGACAGAGAAAAAAAAATCTTCCTGTGTCTGTTTAAATAATGTATAGGAATGAAAATGAAAGTTACTTTTCCTACACTGAATGAATTTATATATATATATATATTCACACGCACATTAAAAGTTGTAGTTGTCAGTAAATATTTTAACCGCAGGTGAATGTTAATTTGAGTTGAAAACTGTTTAATACTGCTTTAATTACCCCTCCAGCTACCCCTAAAATATGGCGGCCCTTTTTGGTGCCTCTTAATTGGAATAATATACCAATTCATCATTATGTGCATGTTGCTTAATAAAATTATATCTGTTTATTTAAACAGCTCAGTGGAAAAAGGCTTCAGATTTCACTTCCCTGGTTCTGTTTTGTCCCATTCCTAGCTACTATTGATCCTATTGGGTGGACTAGATAGATTTGTTTCCTGATCTAACAGTTCAATTCTAATTTCCTTTTGCTGATGAAAGGCTTTTCTTTGACCCTCCCATGATTTAAGTGGGAGACAGGTATGAAGAATAATAATAATAATAAATATTTATTTATATACCACTCCTCTCCCAAAGGACTCGGAGCAGTGCACAGCTGTACAATTAAACAATAAATATGTGAAAAATTAAAACTAAATTAAACTAAGACCCTGGCTGTAATCAATTAAAACCCTTCCCTAAAACCCTAAAATTTAATAAAAAAGTAAAACACCCAAATCTAAAATCAGCCCAAGAATGCTCTCTCTTTCTCTTTTTAGATTAGTGATTCCAATCTTATGAAATGCTGAACCAGCCAAGCATTTTTCAAAGTGTGCTGCAACATAAATTGCTTATTACAATTACATGCTCCTCTAAAGCATGGAATATATATATGCTCATTTGAAAATAGAATTCATGTTCACCAGTAAGCACATAATTGAGAAATAATTGAGTGTTTTCTTTTTCTTTATAAAATAAAGGAAAAATAATTTCAGAATGTTCACAATGCAAAGAAAAATGCAGTGTTTGAAGAATCTGTAAAAACCTCTTTAAATAAAAACATTTTCACTGAGTTTACTTTTTGTCACAGGTCTTTCAGTTATTATAGAGTAAATTGTAGGAAGATGTGAAAGAAGAGATAATAATAGGATATTTGGTCTGTCTATGGAGATGTCTTTATAAAACTTTTTGAGAAGTTCTAAGTATAAGCTGTTGCTGTATTTCTGCAGGCCAATATTTTACCAACTATTCTGGTTTCAAAAAAGCTTTTGAAAAATTGTGTAAAATTATCTTAACGATATTCAGTTTAATAAAATACAAGTTTTCCTGGGCAGTGCCTGTATCTGAGTTTTGCTCTTATGAAATATTTTCTTTGTGGCATGCTTGTTTTTATTGCTATGAAAGGAAACAGGTATGTTCTCTGCAATATTGGTAAAGGGGGAAAAAGGTGTTCACACACAGCTGGATCTTTTCTTCTCTTTGAATGTGGATATTATGAAAATAAATTCAGGGAAAAGCACTGCTGCCTTTTCTACCCTTAAGAATTCGTGCTTGAAATCATGGAGAATATATTTAGCTCAATATAGTGTCTATCACACATGTGCTTTTGGTGCATGGCATCCTGGCTCCAACAATGTGAGCTATAAACCTAGAAATCCTCTATTCAACCTGCAAACATGAATGCTAATATATCTGAACTATCAAAATCCAGAAAAACTCTAGAAGGCAGGAAAAAAGGTACAGCAGATAATTAAATTATGGATTTATATATTCTCATTTAGTGAGCATCCAGAGCCCTGCAGCCCATATACAGTAGTCTTTTTCAGCTTCTGCCATTGAATGTGGAATCATCACCTATATATTTTATATGTGTGTATGAAAGTTAGTGTGTAAACTGTATGCACACATGGCCTTTCCAAGAAGCAATGTGATATATCCGATACAGTCAAACCTAAAATCCCAATTCTTTCATAATATGAAAATGGTTGCATGATGAAAGTAGTAAAAAGGATCTGTATGGAAAGAGAGTCTCTCACAACAGAAGTGCACTGAGAATTTACAGTTTTTATTAGGCAGTGTTCTTAGAAGATGTGGAGGTTAGAGAGGCTGCTGGGATCTTGGGACTAAAAGGAAGAAATACATCTCTGCAGAGGTTGTAGTGAAGTAGCTGAATGCACTAAAGAACTACTCCACTGCCTTGCAGTCTTAGGCCAGGTCCCACTCGTAAGGAGTTTTCAGATCTAACCGTCATTCTGATGCATTTTCCTTGCCCCCAGATCCTTTCCTCTCGTTTCTCCACTGTCAGAAAGAGAGTCAGTCATTTAAGAAATTCCAGTTCATAAATTCTCCAGATGGAGTCTCTATTCTACATTTTGAGGAAGGGAGGTAAACTGCTCTTTATCCAGAGATGCCAAAAGTATTAATTCCATCTATATTAGAAGGCTCGTCTTATTTTCAGTAGAATTGTGTGTAACCCAGATGGTTAGTAAGGATCATAGAAAGGAGATCAAAGGGTGCAATTTCTGTTTCTTAACAACCAAGACTTACAACAGATCTGCAGCCTTTAAGGTGTTATAAGAGACTTGGTTATGTGCCTGAATTCTGATTAATAATTCTTTTGCCAGAACCAAAATAACATAGCAATTTAAAACATCAAAATTAAGTGGAAAATCCTTAATGAACATAGTATTTAATGTTCATCCAATGTTAGAAATGAGTTGCTAAATTGCTAAAAATAAACTAGATTGACTTTAATACTGTGACAGAATGGGCCAATGTATAGCTTGTAATTTTTTTAAAAAAATCTTAATTTTGTTGCTCCAAAGGTGCTTTTTCAAGGTGCTATTTTTTTCTTTGAAGATATTTCACTCCTGAAGAAGCTTCTTGGATGAGAAGCAAAATGTCTTCAAAGAAAAAACAGAAAGTTCAGTTGCCTCTTGAAAAAGCATAACCTTGGACAACCATGGATGACCAAGAATCACAGACATCTTAATTTTTTTGTTTTTAAAATTTGTACAGTATATTCTGCTTCAGTATGTTAATAATGAAAGGAAGGAATACTTTTCATTTTTCTTTAGTACCATAATATACTAGAGATACAAAACCAAAAGATTAACTTTTGTTACTCATGCTCAAGTAACAGATTTTGAAGCAGTATCAGAAGTTACTAAAATGGTTTCCCAATACATATTGGTTCCATCCTGTGGAAATTAAAGCTATCATTGAGTCAACTGAGATCAACATGCTTTTATAAAGCTGTGTTTGAAAATACGTTAGTTAAGATTAAGAATTTTGATATGAATATTTAGCAATATTAGTATGTAAACTGGCACCTGGTCAGGTAAATTCTAACTGAACCTTATTTTAGCTTTGAATAAAGGATATTTGGATAATCAATTATTTGACAGAAGAAAATGAATATGTCTGGATATGTCTGCAGCCTGTCTCCCTCCTCTCTGCCCCCGAATCCATTTTTATTTGTATGGAGTCTACCCATTTCTGTTTTTCCTCATGTATCTTATGATATCATTCTTTACAGTGGAAACATTTGTCCGGTGAAACCACCTCATCACAGGCTTTCCTTGAGGATTAACCAAAAATTTCTCAAAGTTCCACTTAATGTCATGGATCTTCAAAGGTGACCAGAAGAGTTTTGCTGTGTCACCAAAAGTTTCCACAACCGGTGGACAGGAGTTCTACCAGGAAAAAAAAAAGTTAAATTTTGTTAGTGTTTCTAAAATTAGAATTGTGAGTTTTTTTCATCTTTAATTTAATGGCCATAGGAATGGTAGTATGGAGAGAGGGAGGGAGGGAGGGAGAAATTTAGAATACTGGGAACAAAATCTATAAGACAGCAACTTTATTTCAATAATATTTGAATTTCTAAGAGGCTTATAGATAATGTTTATTGCAAAGTTATCAATACAGGAGAATATTTGTAGCGCAGGGTTGAAATGAGGAGTTCTTGGTACTCTCTGAGCTTGGTTGTTTTCTTGCAGACATTTTATTACCCATACAAGGTAACATCATCAGAGATGTTATCTAGTTTGGGTAATGAAATGTTTGCAAGAAAACAATCAAGCTCAGAGAGCATCAACAAAACCTTGTTATGAAATTATATATTCTATTCCAAGCTGATTTGCTGTTGCTTTGTAGAATGATCCTTAAAATTCAGTTATCCCTCACTTTCTAAGCAATTCCATCTTAATTTTGGTTTGCATAAATAACACATATTTTGGGTTCTACATTGCTCTGTCTTGAATAATATTTTCTGCTGCATTAAGACTTCCAATTATCACAAAGGAAGAAAGGTAATTTTTTACTCATTCTCTGCAGTTCCCCGGTATTACAACATCTAGAAGATTTTCCATCCCTCCAAGAGGAAATTTTTTGGAAGAAATACATAAAAATATTGGGAGAATTTTGCCTTCCATCCACATGCCTACAGGAACATTGCATAAGTAGGCAAAATTTTAAGATTGAGGCATAGACGTTTGTCCCTAATATTACCCAAATTTTATTGTTCATCATCTGTGAACCAGTGCAGTCAATACAAACCTTCAGGAAAGTGTAAATTTTCTGTTCATTTTCCCCATTTACATCACCTTTTTGAAAGAGTTGGAAATTGGGGATATAGCCTCCCCCTGGTCTGACATGTCTGGAACAAAAGAAGAACATTAATAGAAACTTAATAGAAACAAGAAATGCAACAAGAACTTCTCACTTCTATATTAGACCTGACCAAGAGCCCTTGTATCTGGCTGTGCAGCTATTAATATAACTTTTAAAAAAAAACATTGCTTGGAGTTCAAAGTTGCATGGGTAAGACACATGCAGTGCAAATCCTTTTATGTCACAACCCTTAAAGCTCCAACAACTCAGTATTGAAATTGTTGGCGAACTGCTGAATGTAAATGTTCTGATTTTGGCGGTGGTGGTGGTAAAGAAGATGTCAAACAAAACTGACATGTTTGGCTTAATGCATCTAATCCATGGCAAAGTTGAAGGACTTTCTAAAAATACAAGCTGTGAAAGTATTAGCTCATCATTTTACTAATTTAAGTCTTCAAGCATGTCCAAAACTACCCTATATAAGTGTGGCCCGTGGGTACCAAATTCTCATCTATTCCTGGATGAAAAGTTCCATTAGTTGCCCAATTTTCATTAAGATCAAAGAAAGGATCAATGTAATGGCTGGTTCCAGACTGATAAAATAATGAAACCATTGTTTAATTAACCAGCTGCAGGCCAAGTTATTAGTGAAAATATTATGTGGCTTTCTAGTGGAAAGTAGTTCAAAAGAAAACAGAAAAGTTTCTACCTTAACTTGTGGGACACGCTGGTTTTCAATGGGAACAAATTTATTTGTCAGAATCCTACTAGTAACTTTCTTCTCAATAAATCTTGTGAAAGAGACTGAGAAATGTGTTTGGAGAGTAATCATTTCTGGCTTAGGAACAGCCCAAAGAGCCTAACAATGGGAAAGACTTAGGCTACCTCAATACAAGCCAGGAGTAGCATAGCCATGAAGGCATTTCTTGCATTAACTCACTTTATTCCTTGAAGGATTTCAGAATTCTGTCCAGGTTCTTGTTTTCCAAATTGATTGCATGGGAAGCCTAGGATAACCAGTCGGTCAGTTTTCAGTGAATTTTGTAGTGCATTCAATTCTGTTAGATAAAGCAATAGGATTCTTCAGCAATAGGACTGTAATTTGAATATCCTATCAGCTCATGAACATTCTATTGAGCATTGCTGAACTTTCTGTAAGGCATTTCACATAGCCACAATCTTTGCCACCTTAAATTTGAATTTTTTTTTTTTAAAATCACAGCATAGGGCTCTTTTTCTCCTTGCCCTGTCAAATCTTAACGGTGATTGTAAAGGAGAGGCCTAAATAGACAGCAGAGATGATCTGTCCCTTTCTTGTTCTTTTTGAAGGAAGAAAACTGTTATCTGACCATCATATGGTCAGCCGTGGTGGTGCAGTACTGCAGGCTACTTCTGCTGACTGCCAGCTGCCAGCAGTTTGACAGCTTGTTGCTCACCAACTCAAAGTTGACACAGCCTTCCATCCTTCTGAGGTCAGTGAACCCAGACTTGGGGACAATATGCTGACTCTATAAGCCACTTAGAGGGGGCTGTAAAGCCCGGCTTAAATCTGGCCTGCGGGGCTGGCCTACAAAGAGCAAAGGATCAGCCTGTGCCTCTGGCAGCCCAAATGGGGCATGCCGTTTTTGGCTTGGACAGCCTTCTGCAGCACTTTGCCAGCCAAAATGGGATGCTGGGAAGCACATGGTCTCCACATGCCCCATTTTGGCCAGCAGGGTACTGCAAGAGGCATCCATCTCCCCTCCCCCCAGCCGGAGGAGGTTGAGGAGGAGGAGAAGTACAATGCTGATCCGGCTCTTGCAGAAATCCAGTTTGACACCCGTGATATAGAACAAGCAACAAAACCTCCTGTTGAAGGTTGAGGGATGGGCTGGTTCTGCACCACAGTGGTCCAATGACTGTAGTATAGAGGAGATCCATAATTCCAAGAAAGGGGATGAGGTAGAAGTTCCTGTTGCTGAGAAATTACATACCTGCAGCTCCAGAGAAAACACTATGATGAAAATATCTTTAGAGCTTTTTCTTTGGAGCAAAAGGCTAAACTAGGAGATGACTGGCTTGGTTTCCCAAGCCCTGGAATGAAGGAATGACAGGGAATATCACTGATCTGAGATCAGTACAACCGCCTTGTGGAATGGCCTAAACTGGGACAAGTCATGACTTTTAATATATAAGATATCTCCCTAAATCTTAGATGGCTTAATACAATATAGTTTCATTGCCATGTTTTTCCTTCATAGTACTCCATGAAATGTAATGTTGTAGAAAAGAGCCATCACCCATCTTATTATATATCACAACTTACTGCTGCCAGTAAAAGTATGTGGATATACCAAAGTCATTACCAGAAATCAAATTCAACTTGAGGAAGCCTTTATTCTAACTCTCAGCCTTCAATGACTGATCAAATCTGGACTATGGGATGCAATTATTGAATACTTCTGAGCATTTCCATTTCCATCTGGGTGTAAATATAAAGTTGCTAGAGTTTTGCAACAGATTGTGTTAGAATGTACTCCTCTTCCTAGTTCAAGTTCTTACCAAGATATTGTGATGTGAGTCCTCAGTAAGTGGCCACATTTACAAAGAGGATATACTTCCCCACATAATTCCGGAAGGCGATGTATTCACCAGTTAAAGAGAGAGCCCCGTAATCATGGGCTGATCCTTTAACTGAGTCATAGCAATCCACCTGGAAGACAGAACAAGACATAATAGTCAGTGGTGGGATTCAAATAAGTCAACAACTGGTTCTCTGCCCTAATTATTTCTTCCAACAACCAGTTCACCAAACTGATCAGAAAGTTAACAACTGGTTCTCCTAAAGTGGTGTGGACTGGCTGAATCCCACCACTGATAATAGTCCTACTTCCATGAGCTCTAACTTGTGGTCCAGTTTCCCACACCAACTGCAGTTCAGTTTAGTATCTTGTCTATAATCCAAGCTCCAGCTCCTGAAATGGAACAGGCTGTTCAATTTCATCAGAAGCTTTCATCAGTAGGAAAAGCATGAAATGTACTGAAGTAATATCTCAATATATGTTTACAATCATTCTTGCTAAAGTCTTCACTTTTCAAGGCAATGAATGTGTAAAGGGCAAGAAGCACAACCTAGAAGCAAATTAGTGGATATAAGGAACATTTCAATTTAAAGGACGAAGAAAGACGCCACATCTGCTCTCTTTCATGAAACTACTTCAGGAGGTTTGGAAGCTGGCAGAAGTCTCTCCAGTACTAAGTCAGAGGTTTACAGTAGAATAACAGAGTTCTAGTCTGTTCTAGTCCAAACCCCTGACCAGGTAGGAAACCCTATACCATTTCAGCCAAGTGATTGTCCAATCTCTTCTTTAAAATTTCCAGTTTTGGAGCATTCATGATATCATGTTTAACCTACTAACATTAAAAATAGCTACATCAGACAAATTTCTTGATCCTTTTTGTTTGTATGAATTGTTTCTGAACAACAGAAATTAAGTAACAGGAATTACTTAAACAAAATCACATTTATCACTCCGCTATATATATAGGATCCATGGAAAGAAATGAAAAAGAAAAATCTTACATCAGCTTTCCTCTACTAGAGGAAAGTGTTAAACTTTAACTCTCAACCATAATTCCCAGAAACCACTATAGAAGCTGAAGTCCAATGTATTCAGAGTGTGTCAATTTGAGAGGAAACTATTCTGTCTTTAATACAACCCAACGCTTTGAAGCATAAATGTAACTATAGGTTTGAAAGGCCAGTAGAAATAATAGGAACAGAACTAGTGGCAATTTTGTTCCCATTAAAATGTTTCCTTTGACAAAGTGTGCAGCAACCATGCACACAGATCTTTGTTCCGTTTCTTGCACTTTTTGGTTTTCCTTTTACCAAATTGGCAAAATAGTGTAAATATAGTCCAAAATGAATGACTAATTTCAATTTGAAGTACTGAAAGGCTGTAACACTCTTACTCTTATCAGCATTGTAAAAAAACCGCTTGAAAAGATAAAGGTGAAGCCTCTTCATCAACATGGCATATTTTACTTTTTGAAGTTTTGGCTGTTAGGAAGTCATTAAAATCTCTGGAAAGCATTTGTGCGGACTGCATGTTTAACCTCAGAGGAATTTCATATTTTAAAGAAATGTATTAATAATATGAAAATGCAGAGGCTTTGGATTATTCCAGTTAATTTACATTCAATTTTTTTTAAAAAAATACAGGTGGACAAACACCATTATGTTAAATTCAGTTTTAATAAACAAGTATTAAGGTTATAAGATTGCTTAACATGCTAAAATGGAATATTAATTTAATCTGTAGTTCCTTATTGTGTACACTAACGTATGCAATATTCCATGTCATCTTGGCCTAACAATGATGCATCTAGTATGCCCAGTCTAGACTTTATGATGTATAAAATACTAGATTACAAAGTCTGGTTTCTACACTTCTAAAATGGTATCCATTTTAGGGCAAATATCATTGTAAATACCGTAGCAAGCTTCAGTTAAAGAATAACTTGACAATTCACCATCTCTTTCTTCAGCCTTTGTAGTTTACCAGTCAGTAAATTACACAAATTTAGAAATTCTAACCCTGCATTACTTCAAGTCTCTTGTTCAGAATATTTTATTTCAATTTTATTTAGTTTAGCAAAGTTTTCGATTTGGGAGGGAAACTTGGCATTTGACACTGACTAGCAAATTGGTATACTGTAAGATGCCAAATTTCAAAGTTGCAATTTCATACTATTAACTTGACCTAATTGATTTCAGAGAAAGAAAAGGAACTGGTGAAAAACTATCAAGAAATAAGATTTCCTATTTTACTCTAGCAAAGATGCCAACAAGACAGAATTTCATTTTCTCTCTTCCACTGTCTCCCCTGTCTCTTTCTCTGTCTCTCTCTCCCACCCTCCCTCCCTCTCCCTTTCTCTCTCCCTTCTCTCCCTCTCTCTCCAAACAATGCAAGGCAAGATGGAATTTGCTTTGATTGGGCTAGATTAAAACATGTGGAAAAAAAGTCTGAATTGGTAAATTCTCAGGATTCTACATGAATGCTTTCCTCCCCCCCCCCCCAGATCAGTGGAGATTTGCAAATCAGACTCAGATCTGAAATATGACAAAAATAATTTTAAAAATGTGAATTAACCTAAGTATTAAGAAGTCTTTTAAAATATGCAAACCCCACCCAACCCAACCACATTTTTGTGCAGTGTAAAAAAAAAGTAGTCATCATCATTATTTTCCTTTGAGTTTCTAGTTTGTTTTTGAGTGTTTATTTGCAAACCTAGGAAATCTTAATTATGACCAGCAATGTTTTCCTCAGTATGAATACTGAGCTTATTACAAAATCATAGCCTACTTTCCTATATATGGTGCTCAAGATATTAAAGACAGAGTTGGTACCCACGTTCTTCTCTAAGTGGAGCATCCAGTACTCCAATATATATATATATGTAATCTTACATGTATCCATTTCATGTATTCATAACCATGTTTATACTTATACCTGCTATCTTATAATCGCTTGACAAATTAAAATAAATAAATAAAGAATGTACAAGTAGGCTAAAGTAGATTGTTCCTGAAACATTTAAGGAATCAATAAACACTAGAAGATCCTACCTTGGCTCGATCTGGAATTGGTTGAGAATTAGGAGCATACGAGCAGGATCTTGCTTCCTCATGTTGATGAGATAACTGAAGTCCTGTCAAAATCTGATTCAGAACCAAAGTAATAAGGCAATTTTGTAGCAAATCATGTACATATTAAGAGCAATTATAATGCATTAGCATTTCCTGTGTGTGAAAGGGTTCTAGCATGAGTTGCACAGTCATCTTTGTACACTCAGAGGTAACACACTCAGGGATAATGTCATTATTATATATCATGTGTATATCCACCCAATTTTGGTGCCACCCAGAGAGGCAGATTGATAGAAAGTATAACGCCAATGCCTGGAAAACAGCAACCTGGATCGGAGAAATCTGGTTAGCCCCACAGTTCTTCTTATTCTTCTTTATGAAACAATACTTTGATTTTTTTAAAGAAATATTTAGGTGACCAAAAAAAAAAAGAAATCAAGTATAACTTCTTATTAGAAGAAGGAAAACACATTATACAGATAGTCCTTGACTTACAACAGCTCATTTAGGGATCTTTTAAAGTTGCAATGGCATTGAAAACAGTGACACATGATTGTTTTTTACAGTTACGACTGTTGCAAAATCCTCATAGTCATACGATCAGAATTCAGATGCTTGGCAACTGACTCATATTTATGTCGGTTGCAGTGTCCCAGGGTCAGGTGTTCACCTTTTGCCACCTTTCTACAAGCTAATTCAATGGGAAAACCACTTAACAACCGTGTTATTAAATTAACAACTGCAGTGATTCATTTAACAACGGTGGCAGGAAAGGTCATAAAACAGGGCAAAATTCACTTTAAAAATATCTTGCTTAGCAATGGAAATGTTGGGCATAATTGTAGTTGTCAGTCGAGGACTACAGTAGCTGTATGTGTAAGGGTGTGCAAAAGATTTGGAAAGGTTTTTTCTTAATATTCCAGAGCAATAATAATCTTGTTTTCAGCCCAATCCTAAATACCGAAGCAACTGAAAAAAATTCCAGGTTATTCAGGAAAAGTATGCTGTAACAAACATGTTATCCTTGAAGATGCCACAAAACTTTTGAGATGTTAATTCTGTTCCCACATAGACTTTACTGCTTAAAAGTGGAGCCAGAATCTTATTAACAAATGGTTTCCACACCGATTAAATACATGTTTATGTGCTCTGAGAATGCAATATTTTGCCTGCCAGTTTATGTACTCTGAGAATATAATAGTTTTCTTGCCAGAAGGCTGGCTGAGGAATTCTGGGAGTTGAAGTCCGCACATATTAAAATTAATGAGTTATTACTGAGAACACTAACTGACACGATAGATTTGGCCACTAAACTTCCTCTGTCAGCACTGGCAGCTTTCACTGCTCTTCTGACCTCAGCACAGTCACAATGTTTGCCAGAGTTTGCCTGTGCAAATAACACAGTTCTTGGTGGAAAAAAGTCCCTTGACGATGATCTTGTCCACTGTGCTAAATACAGGTGGCCACATAGAAGAGTGACACCATATTTGTTTTGCTAATTGCAGCACACTCCTGGAACAGTTTTTTCTTTGCTGGGTTAATATTCACCTCCCCAGGGAGAGCTGTAATTCTGAGTTCCTTTCTTATTTCCAGGATTTCCCTTTCTCTGCTTGGACAGGTGGGAGAAAGACCTTGAAAAAGATGTGTCCATCTTTTCTTTCCCATCATCATTAATATTGTGTTGAATTGTACTTTTGAAAGAAAAATGACTTCATTTATTTCACAACCACCCTGCAGGGTAGAGAGCTAGCCTTTCATATTATACCAAAGTGTATTTGCAGCTCAGGTTTACCTGGTGCCCAGCCCAGAAGCATCGGCAGAGCCTTAATCGTAGATGAAATTTACAAGATTGCATTTATTTAATCGGGATGAAAAATGTGCCCATATGTCCCGTCTTGTTAAATCAAGCCTGCTGAGGTCGCAAATTGCTTTCATTGTAGCCAACAGATAAAAATCTCAGGGGTGAAAGGACAGCATGCTAAACTATTGAAGGCAAACACCTTCATTACCTTTCACTGGTTGTTGTGGAGCTGTTGGTTCATGCTGGGAGAAATACCTCCTTTATCCTTTGATGTAGTCTTCTGACAGAAGAGGTTCAAACGTGGGTCTTATCATAATAAATAAATGCCAATCCCCGATACACTTTGTTACAATATACAATGCTATAACAATGCTGAAATAAAATAATACCAGATGGCTAAACTAAATTGGAATTCATTTCAGTCTTTCTCTTTCTAATAGCGTGACTCTGGAGGAGTGGATTTAGCCCTCATTTAACCAGTTTGGATTGACTGCTAATAGCTACAGATTCCTAAGATGTCTGCATCATTACTCTATCACAAATACTGTAAACCTCTAGAGCGGCAGGCAAACACTGTCTGGCGTAAAACCAGAACACATCACCTGCCTGGTCTGATGATATTCTTCTTCTACCCAATTCAGAAACCTCCCTTCTTGAAACAGCACTACGATGTCTTACCTCCTGTTGTTCCTGTCCCAGGCCGGGCTGAAATAAACCAGCCAAGAGCAAGGAAAGGATCCAGGCTCCTTTCAGTCTGCCCTTCATGGTTGGAAAGCAAGAGGGACAGGGCTCCTGCACCCCTGCCCAGCCTCGCTTCTCCAGAAATCTGTGTGGCTGCTTGCTCTAGATGCTCTTTTGTGTTTCTCTCTCTTTCTCTCTGTGTCAACACGTTATCACCTTCCAGCTCAACAGCTAGTATAAAAAGGATGAAGCGAAGTACGGGTAGCCAATCATGAAGCAGCAGGGGATGAGGGCTGGCCCTTTTGATATTAACTATGTGGCTTCTGGGCTTCAGCATTCCTCAAAGTCTGAGGTGACAAATGTTGCCCGGATCCTTAAGACTAAATTCCTGTAAACTGGCATTAATGCTTCATTCAACAAGTGGTACTGGATTAAAGAGAAAATCTGAGAACAGAGCATGATCCAAAGGGTCATTTAGAAGAAGGTTTTTATACATTAATATGATACTGTGCTTTGTTGGCAGAAGAAAATTGCATCCTGGACCTCTTCTGCTGTAACGGAATACAGCCAGTTCTCAACCTACAACCACAACTGAGCCCAAAATTTTGGATGCTAAGTGAGTTTTGCCCCATCTTACAAGCTTTCTTGCCATATTTATTAATTGAATCATTGCAGTTATTAAGTTTTAGTAACATAGTTGTTAAGTGAATCTGGCTTCCCCATTGATTTTGCTTGTCAGAAAGATGATCGCATGACTCCAGGACACTGCAACCGTCATAAATATGAGTCAATTGCCAAGCATCTGATTTTTGAATTTTGATTGCGTGAGCATGGGGATGTTGCAAGGGTCATAACTGTGAAAAATGGTCATAAGTCACATTTTTCAGCACATTGTAAATTTTAACGGTCACTAAATGAAGTGTTGTAAGTCAAGGATTACCTGTACCGTATATCTCTTAAATAGGAATATGGACCATTGAACTCAGTTTTTAGTTTAGTTTATTGTTATTGTACTTCGTACGACTAAATTAAATGCCAGTGGAACTGTTACTGAGGAGAATTGTACAGAGCTCTATGAGTAATATTTTTATTCTCACGTTTCTTTTATTAAAAATCAGGTGTGCATTTAGATATGCCATGTGTGTCCAGTATTCCCTAACTAGGCTTGGCTGCAGCAATGGGAACTGTAGTCCAAAATGTCTAAAAAAAGACTACATTTGGGGAAGCAGGGGAATTTATTTAAAGCCAATGAGATGTAATAGATATTAGAGTGGGTTGGAGGTAACCTGGGTATTTTCAGCCATGGAAGTTCATTTGGTGACTTTGGGCTATTCTTTTCAGCCCAACCTACCTCACAGGATTGTTGTTATAAAGAAATTTGGTACAGGAATGCTATGTTTGTTGCCTTGAAGCAGGAAATAATTCTAATAAACAAGAAAGAACTAGGTCAAGTCATAGTGTTTACATTTAAATTGCCATTTTAAGTGGCACAATTCACAAAAATCGATATAGGCATGACCGATAGATTTTGTATCAAATTCCACAGTGTTCCAGGACAATACTGTGAATTCTAGCCAATTCAAACTTATAGTTGGAACTTAACTGTAATTAAAATGCTCAGAAAGATGCTCTTCATACAGTCTAGTGATCAGTATCACCACAGATCTTTTTCCCCCTCCATTATAAAATTAAAGAATCATAGAATTGGAAGACATCATTGAGTCCAATCTCTCAGGAATCCAAATTTCAAGAAATGCTCACCGGCTTTTGCTCTTACTTGTTTTTTGGGTTTTTTTTTTTAACCTCTAAAATTCAAATAGAATGTGCCTTCCTGTATCTTAAAACAATTGTTCTCTGTCCTGCTCTCTGGAATGAAAGAGAACAGGTTTTGACCTATTTTGTGTGACATTCTGTCAGATCTAACAATCTCTTGGAGACACTGGTTCACTGGGCCTTATGGAAATCTTTGGAGGAACACAAAAATAGGCAGGATGTTTTATCATGCTATCCATAGATGCAGAAGTAAAACAAACACCTGTTTGCCACATACATCCAAAATAACCTCCATCCCTCCTTAATGATCTTGCTTAATATCCCTACCTCTGTTCTGCTTCTATCAGCATGGAATCAGTTATTCTAATAAACATTATGAAGGCAAGAAGGATATAATTTATTTGATTACTTTCTTAGTTTTGAATACATAATTTTTCACATTTATTTATTTATAAAATTTCTATACCGCCCTTCTCCCTAGGGACTCAGGGCGGTGTGCAGCCAATCTAGACCCCAACAGTAATACAAAAGTTAAAAGGAATTAAATTAAATATTGGCCGAATAAGAAAAACCCACCCCACACCCTTAAAACCCCAATTTAAAATTACAGAACAAATGGAGACAAATTAAAACCATCTCAGCCCAGGCCGGCCTGCTCAAAAAGCCAGGTCTTCAGCGCGCG
Organism: Bungarus multicinctus; assembly: GCA_023653725.1. Classification (NCBI taxonomy): domain Eukaryota; kingdom Metazoa; phylum Chordata; class Lepidosauria; order Squamata; family Elapidae; genus Bungarus; species Bungarus multicinctus. The sequence continues at coordinate 82,390,855 of CM042834.1, forward strand.
CCTGAAGGCCCTCAGGTCCGTGCCGGTACGCAGTTCCGGTGGCAGAGTATTCCAGAGGGCAGGGGCCGCCACAGAGAAGGCCCTACCCCTCGGGGCCGCCAGGTGACACATGGTGGCCGACGGGACCCGGAGAAGGCCCTCCCTGTGTGAACGCACCGGCCTGCTGGAGATCACCGGTAGGATGCGGTCCTGCAGGTAACCTGGCCCAGTGCCATGGATCGCCCTAAAGGTCAAAACTAGAACCTTGAAGCGAACCCGGAGAGCCACCGGCAACCAATGCAGCTCGCGCAGGAGAGGCGTCACGTGGGCGCTACGCAACGCCCCCATGATCACCCGCGCGGCCGCATTTTGCACCAGTTGGAGTCTCCGGGTGCTCCCCACAGGGAGCCCCATGTAGAGGGCATTACAATAGTCCAGGCGAGAGGTGACAAGGGCCTGAGTGACCGTGCGCAGGGCGTCCCAATCCAGAAAGGGCCGCAACCGGTAGATCCGACGGATCTGATGAAACGCCCCCCTGGAGACGGCCGCGACATGATGTTCAAGCGACAGCCGTACATCCAGGAGGACTCCCAGATTGCGAGCCCTCTCTGTGGGGGGCAAAATTTCCCCCCCAATAGCCAGCGAAGGAATCAGCTGGCTATATCGGGGTGCCGGGAACCACAGCCACTCGGTCTTGGATGGGTTGAGCCGAAGCCTGTTCCTGCCCATCCAATCCCGCACGGCCTCCAGGCACCTAGACATAGCCCCCACAGCATCGTTGGGGTGGTCCGGGGTGGAGATGTACAACTGAGTGTCATCTGCATATAGATGACACTTCACCCCAAGACCACGGATGATCTCGCCCAGCGGCTTCATATAAATGTTGAACAAGAGAGGGGAGAGGACCGACCCCTGAGGCACCCCACAAGCCAGGGGCCTAGAGGTGGACCTCTCCCCTCCCATCAACACAAATTGCGAACGGTCGGAGAGGAAGGAGGAGAACCATCGAAAGACGGTTCCCCCAATTCCCAACCCCTCCAACCGTCGCAACAAGATACTATGGTCGATAGTATCGAAAGCCGCCGAGAGATCTAATAGGACCAGGACAGAGGAGAACCCTCTGTCACGAGCCCTCCAGAGATCATCAACCAACGCGACCAATGCCGTCTCAGTGCTATGCCCAGGCCTGAAGCCCGATTGGAACGGATCGAGGTAAGTTGTTTCCTCCAGGTACTGAGGGAGCTGACGTGCCACCACACTCTCAACAACCTTCGCCACAAAGGGAAGGTTGGAGACTGGACGGTAGTTGTTTAAAACAGCTGGATCCAGGGAAGGCTTCTTGAGGAGGGGCCGCACCACCGCCGTCTTCAGGGCGGTAGGAAGCGACCCCTCTCTCAAAGAAGCGTTGATAATCCCCTGGAGCCAGCCTCGTGTCGTCTCCCTGGCGGCCGAAACCAGCCAGGAAGGGCACGGGTCCAATAAACAGGTGGTGGCATTCAGACCCCCCAGCAACCTGTCCACACCCTCGGCGGTCACAGGATCGAACTCCCCCCAGATAACATTCACAAGACCTGCCCCGGACACCTCCTCCGGGACCATCCAATTGGAGTCAAGCCCCTCCCGAATCTGAGCGATTTTGTCATGCAGGAATCGAGAGAACTCCTCTGCTCTACCCTGCAAGAGGTCATCCTGCGCTCTCGGTTCAAGTAGAGAGCGGGTCACTCTAAACAGGGCCCCAGGCCGATTTCCTGCCGACGCAATAAGGGCGGAGAAATATGAAGATTTCGCCGCCCCTATCGCCACAAGGTAAGTCTTAATATGAGATCTCACCTGTGTTCGGTCAGACTCAGAACGGCTCGCCCTCCAAATGCCCTCTAGACGTCTTTTCCGGCACTTCATCTCCCGTAGCTCCTCCGTATACCACGGAGCCAAATGAGATCTGTGCCGGGTCAGAGGTCGCAGAGGCACAACTCGCTCTAGAGCCCTGGCGGCCAACCCATCCCAGGCGGCCACCAGGTCTCCAGGCGAGCTGAGAGCCAGAGACTCAGGAAATGGCCCAAGCTCCCTCTGGAACTGCTCCGGGTCCATTAGGCACCTGGGGCGGAACCATCTAAGTGGCTCCGCCTCCCTGCGGTGGGGGGTGGCGGAACAGAAATCCAGTCTAAGGAGGGAATGATCTGTCCATGACAAGGGTGTGATGACTAAGTCCCCACAATTACAGTCATTCAACCACTGCCCAGAGACAAAAATCAGGTCCAGCATGTGTCCTCCTATGTGAGTGGGAGCAGAAACTAACTGGGTCAGGTCCATGGCCGTCATGGAAGCCAAGAACTCCCGGACCAACCCCGAGGTTTCACCGAGCGATGGCAGGTTGAAATCCCCCAAGACCAAAAGTCTGGGGGTCTCAACCGCCAGCCCGGCTATTACCTCTAGGAGTCCGGGCAGGGCCGATGAGACGTGGCAGGGAGCCAGGTACGCCATCAAAAGACCCATCTGAACCCCTTGCCCCCACTTCACAAAAAGAGATTCACAGCCAGCCGTCTGAGGGACAGTGGCCTCCCTAGGACAAAGGGCTTCCTTTATAAGCACCGCCACCCCACCACCCCTTCCCTGAGCCCTGGGCTGGTGAAATGCAAGGAAACCTGGTGGGCACATCTCAACCAGAGGGACACCGCCCTCTGGGCCCAACCAGGTTTCGGTGACACCTACCAGGTCCGCGGCCTCCTCCTGAACCAGATCATAGATCAGGGGAGCCTTATTAACCACGGACCTGGCATTGCACAACAACAGCCGGGTATTCAGGGCCTGAGATTCCGGACAACCAGGGCTGCAGGATGGGTAAGGAGGGTCGGAGCGCGCTACCGCTTGCAAACATCGGGAGCGCGATCCCCTTACCGGATACGGCCCTCTACCCCCAGCATATCTACCTCTCCCAGTCACCGTGCTAATAAAATTGGCCCCCGGCTGCCCACCCCCTGTCTGCTACCCCGACACGGAAACCCCCGGGGCCCCCCAGGCGTGCATGCCGGCCCGGCTGCCCCCAATTCCATGCGGGCTGTCTCCCCCACCCGCCCTGGATCCTTCCAACCCCTTAAAAAACCCCGTTAAAAATTTAATGACCCCGGGTTTACAGCGCTTTCTCCAGTTTCTCCGGCCCCCCCATCGCTCCGGATCCCAGGATCCCTCATTGCGGAAAGTCTTGGAGAGCCTTGAAGGCCACCTAAGGGAGAGGGGGACATCCCTCAGGGCCCAAAGCTCTGCCCTCGAGTACATCTGTGGTCCCGGCCACCTCATCTCGACAGTCCCGGAGCGCTTGCGATCTCTGCCATCCTCTGGCCGCGGATGATGAAGTCCAGTCAGGCTGGGGTATGTGCCGCCTCCCCCCAGTCGTCCCACCTCTGCCACCGGTGGGACCCCCGGGGGGGAAAGAGTCACAGGCAGAGCCAATCCCCCCCCCCGGGCCCACCACCTCTGCCACCGGTGGGGGCCCCAGGGAAGAAAGGGGAATAACCATAGCTCCGCCTAAGTGGCCCACGGGGGCATCGGCACCACCACTCCTCAGCCAAGCCCCTCCGTGGGTCCCCCAGCCTCCGCGCCGTCTTCGGGGCCATCAAGGGTGCCCTAGGTCCACTCCAGGGCCGCCATGACCATAGCAGGCCCATGTCAGAACCGACCGGGGCCTCCCAAGACCGCCGCGGCCCGAGCGAGGCCGCCGAGCCTGCCACACCGCCGTACCTCACCGGGGGCGCCGAGGCCTCTTCACAGCCCCTCGGAATTCCGGGGGTGTCGCGGCAGCTGTTCCAGGGCCTCCGCGGCTGTAGCAAAGTCGCCAAGGCCAGTCCAAGGCCCTTCAGATGGCTCCCCCAAGTCCGCTCCGCCCTGGAAAATCCAGGACTACCGTGCTCCTCAGGGGGCCGCTGGGGCCATGCCGCGGCGGTATCTCTGTCCCGGAGACCGCCGGGGCCGTCGGCGCTCAGAACACAAAAAGCGCCACCATAACGACTCCAGAGGCCGCTGCCGCCGCCACCACGGCCACCGCGGCCGCCGCCGCCACCGCCGCCGCGGCCGCCGCCACCGCCGCTGCCGCCACCGCCACCGCCGCCGCCGCCGAGCGCCCGTCTGCAATCGCCTTGCTCCGCCGGCCGCCGAGAAAGGCCTCCGGGGCCTCCACGATCGACTTGGAGCCGCCGGGGCCGTCGTGACCACGCCGCCTTCTGCACCGGTCCCGCGGCTCCAGCAGACCCCCGACCGGTTTCCAAATGTCCCAACCGGCCTCCCCCGATCTTCCCCCGCCTCTGCCACCGGCAGGGGGACCTAGGGGACAAGGGGGGCCGCAGCTGAGGCCGTCTAGGCCGGAGAGAGCAGCGGCGGAGCACCGCGTCAGCCATCTTCGAAACCCGGAAGCCCTACAGCTGTTTTTTGAGGGTTTATCCAATAGAAGAGGGGTGTCAAACACATGCTGTCACGTTGTCATCATGTGATGTATCACAACTCTCCCCCCTTTTGTTAAAATGGAGGTGGGTGGGTGTGATGGGTGGGAGTGGCCAGTGTGTGATGCATCTGGCCCACGGGCTGTGAGTTTGATACCCTTGCAATAGAAAAAACCTATTTAACTGGAGATTGCCAGGGAAGCAATGATCCCACTGAGAGCAGAGCTAACAAATAACAGATAAGCAGAAGGGACTTTGGATAATTGGAAGGGACTTTGTAGGTTATCTAGTCCAACTCCCTGCCTAAATGGGAGACCCTACACCATTTCTGACAGATGGAAGTCCAATCTCTTCTTGAAAGTTTCAAGTGATGGGGCTCCCACAACTTTTGAGGGCAAGCTGTTCCATTGGTTGATTGTTCTCACTGTCAGAAAGTTTCTCCTTATTTCCAGGTAAAATCTCTTTTTGTTCAGTTTCCATCCATTATTCCTTGTCTGACCTTCAGGTGCTTTAGAAAATAGCTTGACCCACTCCTCTCTGTGGCAGCCCTCAAATATTGGGACACAGCTAACATGTCTCCCCTGGTCCTCCTCTTCATTTGACTAGCCATTCCCAGTTCCTGTAATCGTTCTTCATATGTTTTAGTCTCCAATCCCCTAATCATTTTGGTTGCTCTTCTCTGTACTTTTTCTAGAGTCTCAACATCTTTTTTATAATGTGGTTACCAAAACTGGATGCAGTACTCTAGGAGTGGTCTTACTAAGGCTTTATAGAGTCGTATTAGTACTTCCCTTGATCTTGACTGTATCCCTCTGTTAATGCAATTTAGGATTGATTAGCTTTTTTGGCGGCTGCTGCATACTGCTGGCTCATATTTAGCTGGTTGTCTACTAAGACTCCAAGATCCCTCTCACAGTTACTGCTATTAAGCCTGGTTTCACCCAGTCTATATGTGTACTTTTGGTTTTTCTTGCCTAACTGTAGGACTTTTCTCTACATTGAATTTCATTTTGTTAAATATGGCCCAGCGTTCCACTCTGTTAAGATCCATCTGGATCTTGAGCCTATCTTCTTATTTATGTATTATTTATTTATTTTATCTAATTTATATACCGCCCCCCTCTCCCAAAAAAGGACTCGGACGGTGAACAGCCATAATAAAACATACAATTAGAAAAGTTAAAATAAATTTAAAAGTTATTAAATAAATGGCTGAAGCCAATAAAATCCCATAAAAATTTTAAAATTGAATTAAAAATTTAAGACCTTCTCATAACGTTAGGCCAGACTGGGCCTGTTGGAAAAGGTGGGTCTTTAGTGCGTGTCGGAAAGCTCACAGGTCAGCAATGGCTCGCTGACCTGCGAGCTACTTCTTGGGTGTTAGCTATTCCTGCTAGCTTAGTATCACATGCAAATTTGGTAAGTTCCCCTTCTATTCCCTCATCTAAGTTGTTATTGAAGATATTGAACAGTACTGGGCCAAAGATGGAACCTTGTGGCACTCCACTGCTTACTTCCCTCCATGTAGACTTAAACCCATTAAGGACTACTTATTGAGTACGGCTTGTCAGCCAGTTGCGAATCCATCTAGTGGTGGGCTATCTTTTCCACTTTATTCTAGCTTACCAAAAAGTAGGTTGTGGTCTACTTTGTCGAATGTATTGCTGAAATTTAAGTATATTATGTCTACAGTTTTTTGCTGGTCTACTAATTTAGTCACTATGTTGAAGAATGAAATGAGATTGGTTTTTAATAAACCTGTGCTGATTGCTAGTTATTACTTTGCTTGTTTTTAGATGTTGGCAGATCTGTTTTTTTATTATTATCTTTTCCAGGATCTTCCCAGATATTGATGTTAGGCTGATTGGTCTGTAGTTTCCTGGGTCTGCTTCTTTCTCCTTTTTTGAAGATAGGAACCACATCAACTCTTTTCCAGTCCTCTGGTAGTTCCCTGGTGCTCCAGGATTTTTGAAAGATACGGTATAGTGGTTCTGAGCTGACCTCTGCCAGCTCCTTTAAAACTCTGGATGTAATCCGTCAGACTCTGGTGATTTGTGTTCAAGATCAGACAGGTGTTCTCTTGCTATTTTTTTTTTTGCTTATTTTAACTTTTATTTCTGGTCTATTACAATTATGTTTTTGGTGGATTGAGCTATAGTTTGTTTTTGTGTGAAGAGCAATGCAAAGAATGAGTTAAGCAGCTCTGTTTTCTCTCTGTTGCCTGTTACTTCCTTGCTTTCTTCTTTCACTGCTGATGACTACTGGAATGATGACCACTGGAATGGAATAAAGAGCCAGTGAATGACTTCTGAGAATTCCTCTCTGGATAAAACAGAACTCGGGAGGGCCCACATACATTCCACGCAATAACTTCTGAGAATGTACTGCAAGATAGTGGTTTAATGGTCTGGAATCTGAGAGATTACCCTCTTGCTCTAAGACCCATCTGGTGCTTTTATAGATACAGAATTCATATGCTTCCTTTCTTAATCATTTCTGGAAATTACTTGCTAACTGGTTTTTGGTTATTAGGAACCTTCTGAATGGCAAACTTCATTACATTCTGTGAGTCTCTTTCTTAGTGAAAGAGATTTTATACAAATTCATGGACTTATGCAAGTTCTTATTTTGGAATAAACAGGAAAAAAGTGATTAGAGTCCTGATTTTGGAAAGCTATAAAGAAACTAGGGAACGGATCTGAAATAAGATTTTGAAAAAAATAAAGTAATATAAATAATTATTTAAAGTTTAGAATTCTATTGAAAAAATAAAGATTTTGAAATTGAATTTTCCTGTGAGAAAATGCTGTTGATTAGGAAAAAAATCCCAATAATATTGGGCTTTGAAGGTTGTACATTAATGGGAACAGTCAGAAATAAAGATTAATTAAAGGAGAAGAGACCTACTCATATAGAATAGGGCACAATATGATTTTGAATGAATTTAAGGATATATGGGAACAATGTACTCAGAAGTTACTCTTCAGATTGTCTGCTATCATAAAACTGTATTTAAAAGATATTATAGAAGGGGTACACATTTTACTGGCTAAGACTGTGGTTGAGGCTGATTTAAATGTGAATTTAAAAATGAAAGGTTACAAGAACAATATAGATAAATAAGTTAACTGGATATTTAAATTAAATTGTCTGATTTCTTAATAATTAAATGGAACATATGAATACAGAGCCAGAAGAGTGACTGGGGTAACTTTATTATCATGGATTTACAAAAGAGATGTGTCAAAGGTTTGAAGGGTATTTTGGAATGAGATGAAGAAAAAAATGAAAAGAAATTAAAAGCTGTTCTTTTCACAACAATTAAGTGAATTGTTCTAATATGTACTGAAAAGCTTTAGCAGAAGTAGAAGCCATTGAAATGAAAACTCTTCCTTCCCAAATTCCCTACTTGATAAACCCGATCTACTTCCCTATGCCCCTCCCTCCCCTGTCCCAAAATTGGCAGGACAATAAGATTAAAATATGATTGTCCTCGCAGAAAGGAATAATTTGTTCTAGAGGCATACTCTGCTTCCATAAAGCTTATTACCGATCAGGAAAACATTTACATTTCTTGATAGAAGACTCTCGGGTATGAAGAATATATTCTCTGTAATCATTTGAATATTTTCAGATAATACTTGTAAGTGGATGGATTTATTTACTGTAGATATATTCTAATATACTAATCTGTGTGCCAAAGACTTTTCTGTGTTTCAGTGATGAAAAAGACCAAGCTTGGCTGGAGGATTGATTTTTTTTCATATCATCTTTGCTAATTATTTTTCATTTCCAGGTTTACTTTTCTTGAATTTCAGATAAGAATTTTGATTGTGTCCGTGCACATATTTATACAATTGTCTGGCTTGGAAGGGTTTTTTTTTTTTTCTAAACATTGTCAAATGCCAGTTCTCATAAATGTGCAGGTTCATTTAGGACATGAAAATGTATCACTTTTCAAATTTTATTATTGCACCTCTGCCATTGTCACTGACACATTTAATGCATCTAAAAAACCCACTAAAATTTAGTTAACTCTGAATTAACTAAAATTATAGAATCAATAGATCTGGAAGAATTCATAGAATTTTGCTCTGTGGGACTCCCCCCCCCCCCCCCAGACATTCTTGTAATTTAAATCCATTATCCTGCCCTCTGAGAGGGTTCAGGATGGATTATAGCCTTCTTTGTAGCATTGTTTCAAGTAGATGGGGACTAGTTTCCTATTCCCTTTGGTCTTTGTTCTAAAAACTAAACATTCTCGGTTCACTTTCTTTGATGGACTCCTGATCATCTTCTTCATCCTTTCTTGAATCCTTGCATTTAACTGAAACCTTCCTTAATGCTGTGTTCAGAACAATGCGTATTGTACAATCCAACCAAAATAATTGATTTATTCAGTTAAAATTGATTTAACTGAATAAAGTCAAACAATGACTTCCTGTGATTTGAAAAATCTCTCAATGTTGAGGGAACCTAAAGCTATATTTTTGCAACTATTGGTAATTAATGACTTTTCCAAAGTCTCTTTCATAAGTACTATTGTCAAGTCAGGTTTCCTACATTCATTTGGTTTCATTTGATTTCTGTTTCTAAGAGCATTGATTTGTTATATTTCATTATTTTAATATATGCCACTTTTCTAGCCTACCATTCTGATATTTATTTTTATTAGACCACCCCCAATTGGGTCATTCTTCTTTTCACATAACCCTGTGCCATTTACTGTCCCCTCATGACTCTTGGGTAAATCTGATAAAGCATCCGTCTCCTCCTCCTCCTCCCCCTCCTCCTCCTCCTCCACCACCACCACCACCACCACCACCACCACCGCTAGCCTAAGGAGTTCCCATAGATTTTTGTTGGGGGAGGAGGGACATAAGGAGCTGTGAAGCATGAGGAAATCTTTACCCATCCTCCCCCTTCTTGTGTGTCACCAAAGGCTCCCTCCCTACAGTTGATCTGAGTCACTTCCTCCTTCCCTCCTTTCCCCACTGGTCACTGCCATTATATATGCAGGTCTTGGCATGTTTGGGTCTTTTCCCATGTAAGATTGAGAGTATCTTGGCGACATTTCGATGAGGTCCCAGTCGCCATCTTCAGGCTGGTGCTTTTGGCTTCGTGCTTTGCTCGCACAGGAAGAAAAAGATCTCTCTTAGCAACCATGAATTCTAGCAAAAATGACTGGCTGATGAAAGCTTGCTCCAGGCGTTCTGAAAAACAGCAAGGTTCTACTTGCAGCCAGAAATGAGTGGGAGATAATTAACCCTATATATTATCTTTAATGTACAGAGACAATTACTTGTAGTGGGCAGTTTCTGCTAGCCTGATCAACTTTACCATAATTAAATATTGTAAAAGAATAAGCCTTAATATAGGACTACAGGAATTTCCTGTAATTTCAGTAATATTCTCTTTGTGTGTGCCAATGGCTATGTTTGCATGAGACACTAAGCCACAGACTAGCCACCATCTTTTATCCCAACATGTTGTCCAAACTCAGCCAGTGTGATTAGGTAATAATAGAATAACAAAGTTGGACAGGACCTTGGAGGCCTTCTAGTCCAAGTGCCTGCTCAAACAGGAGACACTTATGCCACTTTAGATGAATGGTTGTCCAGTCCCTTTTTTAAAAACCTCCAGTGCTGGAGCATCCACAACTTCTGAAGGCAAGTTGTTCCACTGGCTGGTTGTTCTTACGGACAGGAAATTTCTCCCTACTTCTAGGTTGCTTCTCTGTTTGCTAAGTTTCTATCCATTGCTTCATGCCTTGCCTTCTGATGCTTTGCAAAATAGGTTGACCCCCTCTTTTTTATGGCAGCCCCTCAAATATGCAAATATAGAACAGCTATCATGACACCCCTAGTTCTTCTTTTCATTAGACTGTGCATACCCAATTCCTGCAACCATTGTTCATTTGTCTTAGCCTTCAGCCCCCTCTCCCAAAATCATCTTTGTTGCTCTTCTCAGCACTCTTTCCAGAGTCTCAACTCTTTTTTTTCTACATGAGGGTGACCAAAATTAAATGCAGTATTCAAAGTGTAATCTTAACAAGGCATTATAAAGTGATAATATCACTTCTCGTGATCTTGATTCTGTCCCTCAGTTAATGCAGCCTAGGATTGCATTGGGTTTTTTTTTGGCAGCTGCAGAACATTGCTGGCTCATATTTAAGGGATCGTCCATTAAGACTCCAAGGTCTCTCTCACAGTTACTGCTGTTGAGCCAAGTTTCACCTAGTCTATACCTGTATGTTTGATTTTTCTTTCCAAAGTGTAAAACCTTATTTTTTTTCTACGTTGAATTTCATTTTGTTAGATAGGGCCCAGTGTTTAAGTCTGTTGAGATCTATCTGGTTCAGTACAGAATTTATTTAATGAGTAAATCAGGTTTAGATCAACTCATCCCAACACTGTCTCTATTTTTATACTATTGAATCACCATCTCCACAAACTGCAAATATATTTGAGATAGAAGAATCTAGAAAGAGAGAGACCACAGTTGTGCTTTATGGGTGAACTGGGATTGATTACCCAAAGTTCAGGAGTAAAAGAAAATTAAAATAGCAGCAAAATCCAAAGCAATAGGCCAGAAGCTCCACAAAAGTATGGGTGTGTTAAGAAAGATAGATATTTATTCAGATTACATTCTAAGCCCTAGTCAAGTTTTCTTTTCATTTTTTGGTTCAACATGTTGTGATTGTTGTTTGTAACCCATGGTTTATAACTTATTATACAAAACCAGCCATTTTAAAATTGTTCATGGCTTAGAACAATGGACAAGTCAAGTCATGAGATGAATTTAAAGCTTTATAAATTTTAAATCTTTCGTGAAGAGTATGACAATACCTTCCTACTAGTGATGTGTTAACAGAGACAGAGATAAGCCTTGAGCACTAGCTCCTTAATATACAGCTTGGACAAGATTATTCAGTGAATTAATATTATCAGATTAGCTTTCCTTTTCAGCATAATTGTCCTCTGGCTATATAACAAGGAAGCTTTAATTGGTGCCTCAGATCATGTACCACTGATAAGTTGATCTAAGTGTTTTCGCAACCTGGAGTTGTTGGGTTTTTGTGTGTGAGATATTAATCCTGAAAACAATGAACAAATTGTCACTAGTTATATCACTTGCTAGCAAGGAGAAAATTCCATCCTTTACATGTTTTCAGTGCTGATATACAGTAAACATAGAACTTTTATCTTAATAACTCAATATACCTGGCTAAATTCCACTAATGTCCTGAAATCTCTGCCCCTCTTTTTTATCTGAAATCAAATGTCAGGAATAAATTTTTGAGTGAAATAAAAATATTGTTTTCACTAATCAGAATACAATGCTCTTTTCTATGGCTATACTCATATATTATTGGATGCTTTAATTCTTCATTGCACTGCCCTACAAATTATAAGAATGATATAGAAAAAGATAATATACTGGATATACAATTGAAACCAGTTGTTTTGATACCTGAAAAGGATGTAAAAATATCAAACCAGAAGAATGATTTGCACAACTCTTTTACTGAATTTACAAGGGAGATCTGTTAAAACTTTGTAGGGTTTGCTAAAAAGAGACAAAGAGAAGATTGAAAAATCAAATATGGGAATATTATTTGAAGGGATTAAAAGCTGAGATTGTTAAAGTGTAGGGAAGGAATATAGCATTGGATTATTTGATGAAGATTAAAATGGATATATAGTTATTTCTGATAGTCCTTACTAGACTTTTGCTCACTAGGAACAAATTATGAGGGTTTATGTTTCTGTTTACCATCAAGAGATGAGGTATGGTGAAAAAGCAACCATTTTAAAGAGATGGTAATAAACTGTCAAAATGGTTTTAATAGTAAAGATGAGGGGGAAAGTTACTTCTTTACGTTTTTTTTTTCTGTTTTTCTCTTTTTTTCTTTTCTACATTTTCAATTTCATTTTGTATTTCTGATTGTTTGTATTAATTTCTATTTTTTAAACTGTAATCTTCAATAAGATTATCTTTAAAAAGTAAAAGCAATATCAATATGCATATTGTTATGGAACATTTTTTAATGTCCTGTGTAGCTTTTTCTCCGGTAATATCACACTACTAACTAGAGCATGCAAAACATTTGCTAGACCAATACTTGAATACAGCTCATCAGTCTGGAACCCGCATTATGTATCTGATATTAATATAGTTGAGAAAGTCCAGAAATATTTCACAAGAAGAGTTCTCCACTCCTCTACTCATAGCAGAATACCTTATGCCACCAGACTTGAAATTTTAGACCTAAACAATCTAGAACTATGCTGCCTTTGGTCCGATCTAAGTATAGTACATAAAATTATCTATTGCAATGTCCTACCTGTCAATGAATACTTCAGCTTCAACCACAACAATAAAAGAGCATACAATAGATAAAAGCTCAATGTAAACCGCACCAAATTTGATTGCAGGAAATACGACTTCAGCAACAGAGTGGTCAATGTCTGGAATACTCTACCTAACTCTGTGGTTTCTTCACCAAATCCCAAAAACTTTAACCTTAGACTGTCTACTATTAACCTCACCCCTTTCCTAAGAGGTCTGTAGGGGGTGTGCATAAGTGCACCAACGTGCCTACCATCCCTATCCTATTGTTTCTTTTTTTTCTTATTTGTATCCATTTCGTGTACTCATAACCATGTTTATACTTATATCGGTTATCTAATAATCACATAAATAAATAAATAAATAAATAAATGAATGTGCCAAATTCATAAGAATTAGATGTTCTATTTTACAGTAGATCATCTCACTTAAGAAGAGTGGCTCCATTTCACCATTCTTCCAAACTGCTGCGTTCAGGTAGAAAACAACACACACAAATTCAAACCCAACTATTATTTTTGAAAACATTGTTAATTAAGACTCCTGACAACAGCTCCAGTTCTTTCAAAACTGTATGAGATCTATTGCATCACAAGCTATAAATAATGTACGGAATGCATGCTGGTGTCTGTTCCATTTCCTTTCCCCATCACACACCTGTGCATTAATAAATAAATAAATGCATTCATTCATTCATTCATTCATTCAATGAATTATTTTCTATAGCCACTCATCTCGACCAATAACTCTGGGTGTCATATAATTCTAATATAATTTTAATGTTTATTCAATGTATATAATTAATGTGTACATCATATAAATTTTGCCTTCCTTTCTGACACTCAAAATTCCATAGACATGGAAAATACTATGTTTACATTGGGATCTACCAGTTAAGGCAGGGGTCTTCAAACTTAACAGCTTTAAGATTGGTGGATTTCAACTTCCAGAATTCCTCCTCCCATCATGTTAGCTCAGGAATTCTGGGAGTTGAAGTCCACAAGTCTTAAACTTGCCAAGTTTGAAAACTCTTGAGTTAAGGAATGCACATTGCACCTGATGTGATGCTTTTTGAGCTTTATATTATAATATGACTAGTGAGACATTTCCCTTGTTCTTCTTGTTACCTCACACTGCTTGGTAGTAGCCACTCCTATTTCCTAGAAGGACAAGGATAAAGTGACTTAATACAGATGTTGATCATGGGTGATGAGGAAGAGGTAACCAGTGGTGGGATTCCACATTCCCCCCCCCCCCACCGTTCTATGAGAGCGCGCTTCATATGCCTGTACTTCTCCAGGTGCCTGCACTTCATGCTATAAAAAGTGCTACAGTGTGTGAGGAATTCCATCGTGATCACTTTCTTTGGGACTTATTTGAAGGGAGGAAAGTTAGAGTGGCTGCAGATCACTGAAAAGATGACTGAATAAAACAATGAACTGACAGATTCACTTAGCACCTTAATAAGATATATTGACAGTTCGAAATTACAATGGAACTGAAAAAAAGTGACTTATGGGCTGTTTTTTATAATTATGACCTTTGTAGCATCCCCGTGATCATGTGATCGATCAGACGATTGGCAACTGGTTCATATTTCTGATGGTTGAGATATCCCAGGATCATCTCATCCCCTTTTGTGACTTTCTAAAAATAAAGTCAACAGGGAAACCAGGTTCACTTAACAACCGGGTTACTAACTAATCAACTGCAGTGATTCACTTAACAATGGTGGCAAGAAAGGTCACCAAATGGGGCTAAAACTCACCTCACAAATGTCTCGCTTAACAACAGAAATTTTGGGCTCCATTGTAAGTCGAGAACTACTTGCATAGGCCAGATCCTGCACCCTGCATCACGAAAATTACATCTAGATTTTATTCAGTTTTAGATCACATTGTGAGCTGAGATGATCTGCATTTTAATATGACTCTAGATCCATTTCTTCAGTGGGCAGATGCCCATGTTCTGGGAATGGCAAGAAGAGGAAGGGATGATAGAAGGGAAAAAACCAGTAATTAAAGGTTGCAAGAGAGGATGAGGTCCCCACTCCTACTCCATGCTGACATTTGAAGGGTGTTTACCTACTGTAGTTAATAATATAATGGATGGGTGGAAAAGAGAACCTTCTAATGACATACCAAAACTGAAATGCTGACAAAGAATGTTATAGTTCATGCTTCAAGAAATGACACCAACAATGCATTTCGGCTAAACTTCTTTATTTTTATTAGGAGGGTAATTTCAGGCAAATAAGAAAGAGCCTCTATACATATACAGATAGTCCTCAACTTATGACCACAATTGAGCTCAAAAATTCTGTTGTTAAGTGAGGCATTTACCACTGAATCAAAGGCTTTATAGAAGTCTATGCAAATTGAGTGTATTGCTTTGCCCTGATCAAGTTGTGTAGTCCTTATGTTTTTGCAGTGTAAGAGTTGCAACTTACAAGATAGTTTTTTTCTGAACCCAAACTGTTTGTTAGAGAGTAGGTCTCTAAGTGGAGGATAATAGTTGATTCCATGACTTTATAGGTGACACAGCATAAAGAGATTTGTCTGTAATTTTCAACTAGGCTGGGTCTCCCTTTTTGAAGATGGGGATGACCGTGGCCAGTGACCATAGGTTTGGCAAGGAGCTGGTCCTGAAGGATTTTTCAAAGAGTATGCTTAGAGGTTCGGCTATGGCAGTGGATAGTTTTTATAAGAAGTAGGCACATATTCCATCCAGTCCAATAGATAGAGATGTTTTAGATTGCGTAGTGCTTTTTCAACATTGTCTTCTGTAAAATTGATATGTATTAGATCATTGTAGTTGTCAGTGGTTCGACTAGGAAATACTGGGCATGATCCATTGCTGTTTACAAATACTGAGCCAAAGAATGTGTTAAAGAGGTTGGCTTAATGATGTGTTCATTGCAGTCTTTACCATTAGGTCCTTTCAGGGGTGGGATGGACCTTGAGTCTTTAAGTTTGTTGTTTACAAAATTGTAGAAAGTGTGGGTGGAATTGGTACATTGAAGGTTTTCCTCTTGTTTAATGTGATAAGTCTTTATCTGGCGACATAAATTGTTTTATTTGCTTTTGAAGTTGGCAACATGACCAGATTTGTTTTTCCGCCAAAGTGATTTCTTTTTGGATTGAAGCTTCCTTATTGTTATGGGTAATTTGTTTTTTCTGGTTTTGGGAGTTGTTATTGGTACATGTAGTTTGACGACTCTTTTGACTTCAAGTAAAATTATATTGTATTGGTCTTCAACAGTATTGCATCCAGTGAATAGAAGATGCCAATCAAGAGATGAGAGATCATTGTGTATAAGATCATAGTTGCCTTTTTTGAAGTTATAATTGGGGATCCCGTCGTTAAGTTTTTTATGCGTGGGATTGGTTTTTGCAATGGTGTTTATTGTATGAAAAAATATATGTTTCCTGGACTCATTTTTGCAAACAACTCTACATAATCTTGGCGCCACCGAGCCATAATTGTATTTGAACTCAGGGCCATCTCTGGTTATTTCAATGATATCTTCAGGAGAGATGTTTGTTGTATTTGAGTTGCTTATGAAATTGTGAACTTTGGTGATATTGTCTGATTCGTTGGTGTCTTCAAGACCAAATAATGATATAATATATAACAAATAATTTATGATAACACCCAGAAACTTAAAACTGGTCACTTGTTCCACTCAATCTCCATTGATAATCAAAGGCTGGATGTCTGATCGGATTTCTTGGCTAGGTCTGTTGGGGATAATTACTTTTGATTTTTGTTTATCCACGTGAATAAAAGACTGTTCCTACCCTGTTTGAAAGGGGGTTTGTTTTTACACACAAGTAAGCAGCTTATCATTACTTACTATGGCTGGGTCAGAACACAGAGTATCAGATCTCTGGGGCTCCTCAGAGGAAAAGCAGCAGAAGTAATTTACCCAAGCAACTTGCAACTTTCTTTGCCATTTTCCCCGTTGACTTTGCTTGTGGCAATTATGTGACACTGCAACCATCATAAGTGTGAGTTACTGAGTGTCTAAATCACAATAACATCACCTTGGGATGTGCTGTGATGGACAGAACTTTGAAGACTGTTCGTAAGTACCACTTGTTCAGCAACATCATAAACTTTGAACAGTTGCTGACTGAGTATTTGCAACCTGAGAAGTACCTATAATCCTTCTGCTTCCTTATAGGCCAAGCTATAAGGATTAAAAACCAAGCGCCATGACCTTGAAAATAAGCACTATGAGGAATGATTAAAAAATCTGGATATGAACCAAGGAAGATATAATAGTCTTCAAATATTTGAAGTGCTGTCACATAAAAGAGGAAGTAGATTTGCTCTCTGTTATCACAGAGGAAATAGAACAAATATTAAAATTACAAGGAAGAAGCTTCAGGCAAGAACTGGAAGAGCTTCCTGGTTCTGTGAGCTATCAGCCTGTGATATTAGTTATATTAGTTCTTCACTGGAGGTTTTCAAGCAGGTAGTCATCTGTTAATGATGCTACAGTACATCCCACACTAAGCAGGAATTTGGATTAGAAGTCTTCTAAGACCTTCCCACTTGATGATTCTATGAATATTGGATCTGCTATGCTGATAAATACTATTTAGAGGAGAAATGATCCACAGGACAACATAAGCCTAACATAATATATTTGCTTGTATATTACAGTAATTTATTTCATTTATATCCCACCTTTAAAATGAAACAAGAATCAGATTTTATCACTGACTATTTTTCAAAGCCCAGCCAGAACCCAACTAAGGAGCATAAGAATGATCTTGGACAGAATTCAACTAGTAATTAATTTATCAAATGGATTTCAAACTAAATAGAATCATGACACTGAAACATAGTTGAAATATATTTTGAAGAAACTTCTCAGCTGACGAAAGCACCATCTAAGGGCTGTTCAGCAAATCATTTTGTTGTTGATCGATGATGTACCATCAAGTTGCCTTGGATTCCTAGAAATCACATAGATAGAATTTCTCCATGTCAATCTACCTCTAACTTGCTCTTTCAGATCAAGGCATGCCTTACCTCTGTACTGTAACTGAGTCTATCCACTTTGCTGCTTGCTAGTTGTCCTCTTTTCTCTCCTTCTACCTTTCTCAGCATTAGAGCCTCTTTCAGTGAGCTAGGTCTTCACATAAGGTGTCTGAAGTGGGCTAATTTGAACCTGATTATCTGTGCTTCGAGTATTCTGGGTTGAATCATTTTATTGTACATCAAAATATTTCAGAAACTGGAAAAATAAATTAAGTAAATAAACATTCCATTGTCCAGATAACATATGATCAAGTATACAGTCAGAAATGATGTATTCTTTTCCCTCCCCTATTTTTCTCTGCTGCAAGTTTGTCCTGAGAAACATACACCCTTCCTACAGTATTTCAATCATATTTTCTTGGCCACCTCCTCTAGCCACCACCATTCAGATATCAACTTCCAGAGGGCTTAAGTTCGTGATGTAAATAATCAGAGTATGATTGGACTAATTGCCTGCCAGCTCATTTCCATCTAGCTGACTTCTGAAAGGCTTTTTTTAACAAGGTAAGTATTCAGGTCTTCACTAATAGATTCCAAAGGGATTGTGTTGTGTTCTGTTTACAGTGGACAATAGCTGAGGGAGATGCAACAGGAAGGATTTGGTTTCTGGGAACTTGATTTTAATTACCTAGATGATGAGCTCTTGTACAAGATGGATTACACTGCACAAAGAATGGGACCATAGCAAACCTGGTCAAGGGGGATTTAAGGTGGGAGTCAGAAACCCAAGTTGCACAAAAGGAATGCAAAACAAGAGAGACAGCGACTATACTTGGGCCTTTAAAAAAAAAGATTAGTAATGAGCAATAAAGAGTTCTACATGAGTTTGGATGCTTATCCTGGAATAAGCATCATATTCACCCAAAAGGAAGCAGGCAGGCAGGCAGGCAGACAAGCAAGTAAGCAAGCAAGCAAGCAGAAGGATTCTTGGAGGCTGACACAGGGGTATGCTTTCCTGTTTCCATATCATACCCATTCTCCAATAGAAGATAACATTTGTAGTTTAAGGTTGAACTATGGGATCAATAGCAATAGCGCTTAGACTTATATATTGCTCCCTAGAGCTTTACTGGATTCTCTGAGTGATTTACAGAGCCAGCATATTGGCCCCAAGAATCTAGGTACTCATTTTTCCAACCTCAGAAGGATGGAAGGGTGAGTCAACCTTGAGCCAGTCAGAATCAAACTCTTGGCTGTGGGCTGTATTAGCCTGCAATACCGCATTCTAACCATTGTGCCACCATGGCTCCTGGATCATTGGTACTCTCTGAGCTTGGTTGTTTTCTGGCAAACTTTTCATTACAGAACTAGTTAATATCATCAATGCTAGAAGGAACTGGAGTTTGCTCTCATTTAATCTACTTGCCCTGTCAGTGTTGGTCTGAGTGGTCTTGATGGTTCCTTGATTGGGCTGTTGTTTGTTTCTTGATTGTTATTTATTTATTTTATTTGTCAATTGCTTACAAGATAATAGGTATAAGTAAAACATAGTTATGAATAAATGGATACATATAAGAAAAATAACATATAAAAGAAACAATAGGACAGGGACGATAGGCATGTTGGTGCGCTTATGCATGCCTCCTACAGACCTTTTAGGAAAGGGGTGAGGTCAATAGTAGACTGTCTAAGGTTAAAGTTATTGGGGTTTGGGGAAGAAACCACAGAGTCAGGTAGAGTATTCCAGACATTGACCACTCTGTTGCTGAAGTCGTATTTCCTGCAATCAAGTTTGGTGCGATTAACCTTGAGTTTGTATCTATTGTTTGCTCTTGTGTTGTTATGGTTGAAGCTGAAGTATTCATTGACAGGTAGGACATTGCAATGTATGATTTTATATACTATACTTAGATCGGACTGAAGGAGGCATAGTTCTAGGTTTTCTAGATCTAGAATTTTGAGTCTGGTGGCATAAGGTATTCTGCAACGAGTAGAGAAGTGAAGAACTCTTCTTGTAAAATATTTCTGGACTTTCTCAACTGTGTTAATATCAGATACATAATGTGGTTTCCAGACTGATGAGCTGTATTCGAGTATTGGTCTAGCAAATGTTTTGTATGTTCTAGTTATTAGTGTAATATTATCAGAGAAAAAGCTAAGTAAGATTAGGTTAACAACTCTTAGCGCCTTTTTGGCTATGTAGTTACAGTGGGCTCTAGCACTTAGATCATTTGAGATGAGTACGCCAAGATGCTTTACAGAGTTTGGGTCATCAACAAGGTCTTGACTATTCAGCCTGTATTTTATTTTCTGACTTTTTTTGCCAATATGTAGGACAGAGCATTTATTTATTGAGATCTGAAGTTGCCATTTGTTTGACCATTCTGATACATAGTCAAGGTCTTTTTGAAGGGTAGCGGTATTTTCTGTGGTGTTGAATAGCTTTACATCATCAGCGAAGAGAACACAGTTGCTCTTGATATGATCACAGAGGTCATTTATGTAGAGTATGAAAAGAGTTGGTCCTAGAACACTGCCTTGGGGGATACCACTGTTAACAGGTTCAGAATTTGATAGGACGTTTCCAATTTTGACCATTTGTTGTCTGTTTGACAGGAATGCTTCTATCCAGTTATGCGGGTGTCCAGAGATACCATAAGATTTTAGTTTTAGGAGTAGTTTGTCATGTACCACTGAATGAAAGGCTTTGCAGAAGTTTATGTAGATTGCGTCTATTCCTTTGCCCTAATCGAGTTGTGTAGTCCATATGTTTTTGCAATGAGTTGCAGATTACATGATAGTTTTTTCCTAAAACCAAATTTTTTATTAGAGAGTAGGTTTTTTTGTTTCTAAGAGGAGGAGGATGGATTGGTTAATAATTGATTCCATGACTTTACAGGTGATGCAGCATAAAGAGATTGGTCTGTAATTTTCAACTGGGCTGGGGTCTCCCTTTTTGAAGACGGGGATGACTGTGGCTTGTGACCATAATTTTGGCAAGGAGCTGGTCCTGAAAGATTTTTCAAAGATTATGCTTAGAGGTTCTGCTATGGCAGTGGATAGCTTTTTTAAGAAGTAGGCACATATTCCATCCGGTCCAATAGATAGAGATGGTTTTAGATTGCATAGTGCTTTTTCAACATTGTCTTCTGTAAAATCGATATGTATTAGATCATTGTAGTTGTCTGTGGTTCGACTAGGAAATACTGGGCATGATCCATTGCTGTTTACAAATGCTGAGCCAAAGAATGTATTGAAGAGGTTGGCTTTAATAGTGTCGTCATTGCAGTCTTTACCATTAGGTCCTTTCAGGACCTAATGTTAACCTAATGTTAATCTTGGTGTTACTCTCTGTTCATCTGGGTGTTCATTGTTAATGAGATTAAGACAACTCAGACAAATTGGCCATCAACAAGCACACAGACATAAACAACATTTACATACCATTCAAAAGAGACCATCCAAAATTCAAAAAGGAAACAGAAAGACCAAAACAGCTCCACACTTGCAATCAATACCCAGTTCACTCCTCCTATCCAACTGTAGAAACAAGGCAAAAAAAAACCAAGATCCTACAAAAACAGGGCTTTGTCTATGTTACATCTCACCCATTCATACCAGCCCTACAAGGATGACATAATAAGGACAGGAAGTGGTGGGAAGTTGGCTCCCACCAACTCTACTTCTGGCATCAACCCTAAGTCATCGCAGTTTGGAGGGGGAACTAAACAGTGACAGCCATCCAGCCATTTGATTGGAGCAGCTAAGTTATGCCAATCCTGCATTAGCGTGGAGTTCTTTTTGCAGCATAAGAGAGCTTTCCACCTGGTTGTGCATGACCCTGGCATTCATTGAACTTCGTACAAATGCTCATGTATTTTTCCTCCTTGTTCCCACACTGCACATTGTTTCATTAGCACTGTGATTAGCAATTAGCTGTATGGTTACATTATTCATTGAGCTTTTTGTTTTCCATTTGAAAGAACTCTCTGTCTCCAGGACAAAAGGTTTAAGGTCATAACTCATAACTACAGGCTGCCATGTCAGCCTGTTCTATTATTTCATAGGTGTGGTTATGAATACATCAACATGACTTGGCTAATACTTTTCCTGAAAGTCTTGTGTGGTAATGGGAATACTGGATTTAGTGTTCATTATGGGTGATATATGCTCTGAGAAGCTTTTGCTGTCAACTGTAAGGCAACAAACACATTTAGATCCACTGTTTGTTTCCTTCTTCCTTCACACAATTTTCCCCATCGGGCAAGAAATTTGGGTGTGATCATTAAGTCATTTTTCCCATTAAAGTTAAAAAAGAAAAACTGAAAGCCAAGCTCTTGTAAGATACTGTAAACTTTGGTTTCTTCAGCAGTAAATTCAGTAAAATGTATTTTAAGTAGATTGGTTGATTGAGAAATACTGTAACCACTTTGGCAGTAAACATTCTGTTATTTTATTTTATTTCTTGGCTGATTAATGAATTTCTTAGGCTCATCTTTAAGAATCCAATTCTTTCAAGCGTGAGGAACAGCCACAAAGATGGCATTTATTAGATGAGGATTTCTTTCTTGATAATAACAAGGTGCCATATGACATTCTTAAGTAGCAACAGGAAAAGCATGGCTGTTGTAGGCTAGGATCTGCTTCATGTAACATTTGAAGAATATGCTTCAGAAGGCAGGACCACATACACAGAAGTATAGAGAAGGAAAACTGGTGAAAATGGTCATATCACTACCTGTAGGGCTATTTCCTTGTGGAAAAAGCAAGGTATAGAAAAAGTGCAAGCAGTAGTGAGTTAAAATAATGAAAAATAACATTAATGAGCTATGGTGGCACAGTAGTTTGGGTGAAGTACTGCAGGCTACTTTTGCTGATTGCCGACTGCCTGCAATTTGCAGTTCGAATCACACCAGGTTCAAAGTTGATTCAACCTTCCATCTTTCCGAGTTGGGTAAAATGAGGACCCAGATTGTCGGGGGCAATATGCTGACTCTATAAACTGCTTAGAGAGGACTATAAAGCAGTATATAAGCCTAAGTGCTATTGCTATCAATAGCAATAAGTTGAGTAAAATTGCAAACAGGATTGGAATTGAAATGCCGAATGGCCAAATCATCAGGAGACATCCAGATGAAGCCTACAAATATTTGGACATTTTACAGTTGGATAACATCTAGCATGAAAATGTGATTATTAAAAAAAATATTCAGAGATTGAGAAAATTGCAAAAAATAAACACACCCATCCATACCTGGGCCATACCTTTGATATGATGCATTACCGGCATTATTCGCTATACACAAATTGTACTGGATAGTTTGGATTGAAAAACAAGAAAATTAATGATGTGTATTATAACCCCGTAGATTATATCTACCCTGCTTAAATACAGACAGAGGTTTATTTCGAGTCAAACAAACTGTTGAGGAAGAACATCATGCATTGGCAATTATGTAAAAGACAACCATGAACAAACATTGCTGCAAGTTAAAGATTGGAACTTACTGAGTGTACTGGAAACAAAACTTGCATATTGAAATAAAATAATAAAAACAAAAGCGGAATGCTGGCAAAGAAAAACATTTAATGGTTAATTTCTGCAAAAGATCTTTGCAGAGGGGAAGTGGAACTCATTAAAAAAGAAGCTCATGGCTTGATTTTGGCTGTGCAAGAGCAAGCTATTTGAAGGAATGCAATCAAAGTCAGAATTAAGAAAAAAAAATCAATTGTGCAGATTGTGCAAAGCAAAAGAGACAGTGGGTCATATATTCAAATCATACAAGAAAATCACACAAACTGATCATAATCAACAACATAAAAGAGTAACCAAAATGATTCAGTCAAACATTTGTAAAAATTATTATGTACCAGTAATGGAAAAATGGTGGGAACATAGAACTGAAAAGTTAAAAACAAGCAGGTAGTTACCAGTTATCAGAACATTTGATGCCATACCAAAAACTCTTGATGGTACCTAGAAAATTTGTGCATTAACACATTTAATTTAATTTAACATCTAAAGAAAATGGCAGCGGCAGTAGCAGCAACGTGAGGAGCTCGGGCGGGCACGGGCAGCCCCAGGCGACAAGCCCTCTAATCCCTGGGGGTCCAGCTGGCAAGATGGAAAGCCTAATGCCTGAGATTTGACAGCAAGCCAGAAAAGAGCTCCATTCCTCAGTAAATGCTCAATTCAAAAGAACTCAGAGATTTCCGATTCCTCCCATCCTTGACCAGCACGCCAGAAAAGAACTCATTCCTCGGTAAGCGCTAAATTCAAAAGCGCTCTATTCAAAAGCGCTCAACAATCTGCCATCCTTACTAGAAGGTAAGGTGGTGGGGCTCACCAGTACTGGGGGCTCTACGATCATCCTTGCAGGGTGGTGAGACGGTGAGATTCATCCCATCCTTGCAGGGTGGTGAGCACCAGGAGCTGTGAGTCGGTCTTCAGACATTTGCAGCCAGGGTGTGAAGCAGACTGCTTCCCCCCTGCCGTCCCTTTTTCCCTCTTCCCTCTTCACCAAATTGCTAATCTGGACTCCCTCTTTAAAAGGATAGTAACTTTGGACTCCCAAAAAGTAGGGAAGTATTGTTATAACTGAACTCCTGTGAAGATTGGAAGCAATTTTATTTCCTGTGATAGAAGCAGAAGTATATTGAAGCCAGGAGTGAATGCTCAATACAAAACTGAGTCTACATAGTAAAAATATAAACTGTTCGAATTGCCAGTGCAAGGCTATCTACGTGCCCCTTTCTGTTAAAAGCAACAAACTTTGAAAGTGTATTTAAATTGACCAGGAGGGGGGCAGAAATCCCATTCATCAAGGAAAAACAAAAAGTTTCCTGTTGCCTCCCTGTTAATTGTTCTGTTTGTCTCTGCTGAAGAAGATCCCCCCTTCAGCATCTTTGCAACTTTACTATCTCAAAAACTCAATCTACAAAACAAGAAAGAGAATGTAAACCCTTGCTCACTGATTGTTTTCAAGAGGAAAGATGAAAACAGCTTGAAACTAGTTAAAACCAGTTTGACACAAAGAAACTGCTGTTTCTCCAGCCCAGGAAAAGAAGCCTCCTGCCAGTTTATTAGGGGTTATAAACAGGGGTGGGATTCAAATTTTTTAACAACCGGTTCTGTGAGCGTGGCTTAGTTGGTGGGCATGGCTTGGTGGTCATGTGACTGGCTGGGTATGGCCAACTTAATATCACTCACATCGAGGCATGCATCTCCTCCCCTGGTCTCTCATGACTATGGGGATGCTGCAACAGCCGTAAGTGTGAAAAATGGTCATAAGTCACTTATTTCAATGCCATTGTAACTTTGAATGGTCACTCCACTCAAGCAAAGTACCAGCAAAAGAGGGGAAAAAAACTCCTGAGAAGTTCCTGAGACAGGAAGTCTAGTCCTGCCAAGAATGTAATAAGGGTTAACGGAGAGGCAGTTTCTGTAAGCAACACCAGAATGTTTCCTTCCTGCCTTCCTTACAGGATTAGGCCAGTAATTTCTTCTAACAACCGGTTTTCCAAACTGCTTAGTATGTTAACAACCAGTTCTAGCGAATAGGTGAGAATCTGTAGGATCCCACCCCTGGTTATAAACCTATTCTCAGATATCAGCAACAGCTAATCAAAGCAATAACCCTTTATTTACTGACTCTCAATATTATTTCATTACTTTCATTATCTCAAAACTTATAACTTTCTACCTCAAGACCTATATCAAAGATTAGATAATGATATCTCCAAATCAATTTCTTTAAAATAATTATTTTTTATCAAATGATTAATTGATTTATTGTTTTATTGATTAGTATGATTGAGTGTTTAGTGCATATAGTGTGATTATTGAATATCTGATTAGTAAAATCAGTAATTTAGTGAATTTAATTGACCAGTATGTTTAGTAATTACTGTAATAAATTAGGCTGTTGTTGCTTAGCAAAATTATTTGATTAGAGTGATTTGAATAACCAATTGATTGATTGATTGATTTTTAGTAATAAGTAATCTTACTTTTGATTTGTTCTCTAACATATAAATTAACATTTATTAATTACCAACATTCATTAAGTAACTGTCTATCCATCACATTAACTAGCTATTGTAATTGTTTAGTGTACTATTGCCATTGACCATGCCAGCCAAAAACTTCAAACCAAAACAAAAGAAAAATATCTCTACCAATGACCTCCCACACTCCTGCACATTTTTCAGATGTCTTGAAACTATCAATGAAAGCGAAATTTACATCAAATGCCACCTATGCGACAATCTAGCCCACCCTGCCTGCTTAAATGCAAACAAAAGCCTAGCTGATATGGTTAAAAATTCAGATACATTCTTTTATCTATGTCCATCATGTTCTCCTAAGCTAAACAAACTTGAGTACCCTACCTGACAGAGTTGAAAGCATAGAATCACTCATTGATTCAATAGAAGAATGCTTAGCAACACGTTTTGAAACAAATATACAAGCAAGCCTAATCTCTCTTGAAAAAAAAATACAGCACAGATAAGTGAGTACCTATCAGCTCAAAATCAAATCCCACAATAACCACAACCACTTCCTCAACTACAATCACAACTACAACCAAAAATAACCACCAAACCACAGCCACAAACAATCACTATCCCTTCAAATAATTCCACAAATAATATCACCTTACTCATCAAAGACATCATGAAACATGAACAGAAACGTCAAAATGTCATCTTATTTGGTCTCGAAGACACCAATGAATCAGACGACATCACCAAAGTTTGCGATATCATAAGCAACTCAACTACAACAAACATCTCTCCTGAAGATATTGAAATAACCAGAGATGGCCCTGGGTACAAATACAGTGATGGCTCTGTGGCCCCAAGATTTTGTAGAGTTGTATGCAAAAATGAGTCCAACAAACGCATATTCATTCATACAATAAACGCCATTGCAAAAACCAATCCCAACCACAAAAAACTTCGCTCAAGACCAGACTTATCCATACTGCAAAGAATCCGCTCCTGTAAACTCCACGCAGAACTCAAAAACAATCTAGACAATGGAGAAAAGGACCTATACATTAACTATCGAGCTGATTGCATCAAAAGAAAGTCACACAACCCACAACTCCGAATCCAACTCCACCCCCTCCAATCCAACATCACTCAAAACTAGGCATGCACGCCCCTAACTACCTCTCTTCCAACCACAACTGACCTTAAATGCAAGCTACTCAATGCAAGAAGCCTTGTAAATAAAATACCTTCTACGTACCAATTCCATCCGCACTTTCTACAATTTTGTAAACAACAAATTAAAAGACTCAAGGTCCATCCCTGAAAGGACCTAAAGGTAAAGACTGCAATGACGACACCATTAAATCCAACGTCTTTAACACATTCTTTGGCTTAGTATTTGTAAACAGCAATGGATCATGCCCAGTATTTCCTAGTCGAGCCACAGACAACTACAATGATCTAATACATATCAATTTTACAGAAGACAATGTTGAAAAAGCACTATGCAATCTAAAACCATCTCTATCTATTGGACCGGACAGAATATGAGCCTACTTCTTTAAAAAGCTATCCACTGCCATAGCCAAACTTCTAAGCATAATCTTTGAAAAATCTTCCAGAACCAGCTCCTTGCCAAAACTATGGTCACAAGCCATGGTCATCCCCATCTTCAGAAAGGGAGACCTCAGCCTAGTTGAAAATTACAGACCAATCTCTTTATGCTGTGTCACCTGTAAATTCATGGAATCAATTATTAACCAATCCATCATCTCCACTTAGAAACAAACAACCTACTCTCTAATAAACAATTTGGTTTCAGAAAGAAACTATCATGTAATCTGAAACTCTTACACTGCAAAAACATATGGACTACACAACTCAATTAGGGCAAAGCAATAGACGCAATCTACATAGACTTCTGTAAAGCTTTTGATCCAGTGGTACACGACAAACTACTCCTCTGGACACCTGCATAACTGGATAGAAGCATTCCTGTCAAATAGACAACAAATGGTCAAAATTGGGAGCGTCCTATCAAATTTTGCACCTGTCAACAGTGGTGTCCCCCGAGGCAGTGTTTTAGGACCAACTCTTTTCATACTCTACATAAATGACCTCTGTGATCATATCAAGAGCAACTGCGTTCTCTTCACTGATGATGTAAAGCTATTCAACACCACAGACAATACTGCTACCCTTCAAAAAGACCTTGACTATGTATCAGAATGGTCAAACAAATGGCAACTTCAAATCTCAACAAATAAATGCTCTGTCCTACATATTGGCAAAAAAAAATCAGAAAATAAAATACAGGCTGAATAGTCAAGACCTTGTTGATGATCCAAACTCAGTCAAGGACCTTGGAGTACTCATCTCTAATGATTGAAGTGCTAGAGCCCACTGTAACTACATAGACAAAAAGGCATTAAGAGTTGTTAACCTAATCTTGCGTATTTTTTTCTCTGGTAATATCACACTACTAACTAGAGCATACAAGACATTTGCTAGACCAATACTCAAATATAGCTCATTACGTATCTGATATTAACACAGTTGAGAAAGTCCAGAAATATTTCACAAGAAGAATTATCCACTTCTCTACTTGTTGCAGAATACCTTATGCCACCAGACTCAAAATTCTAGATCTAGAAAACCTAGAACTATGCCTCCTTCAGTCCGGTCTAAGTATAGTATATAAAATCATACATTGCAATGTCCTACCTGTCAATGAATACTTCAGCTTCAACCATAACAACACAAGAGCAAACAATAGATACAAACTCAAGGTTAATCGCACCAAACTTGATTGCAGGAAATACGACTTCAGCAACAGAGTGGTCAATGTCTGGAATACTCTACCTGACTCTGTGGTTTCTTCCCCAAACCCCAATAACTTTAACCTTAGACTGTCTACTATTGACCTCACCCCTTTCCTAAGAGGTCTGTAGGCAGCGTGCATAGGCACACCAACATGCCTACCATCCCTATCCTATTGTTTCTTTTATTTTTCTTATATGTATTTATTTATTTATTTATTTATTTATTTATTTATTTATTTATTTATTTATTTAACATATTTATATACCGCCCTTCTCCCGAAGGACTCAGGGCAGTGTACAGCCAACCATAAAACATTCTACAATTATAAAAGTTAAAAGAAAATTAAATATCCTAAGGCTGCCTTTAAGATTGTACCCTCCCCTAATAAATTAATAAAACCTCAAATATTAAAATCCCAATTTAAAACTCCAAATACTAAAACTACTCTAAAAGTCCCACTTCAGCCCAGGCCAGCCTGCTCAAAGAGCCAGGTTTTCAATGCACGTCTGAATGCTCTCAGGTCGGTGTTGTTACATAACTCTGGAGGCAGACCATTCCAGAGGGTGGGAGCCCCCACAGAGAAGGCCCTATTTCTCGGGGTCACCAGGCGGCACATAGATGCCGTTGGTACCTGAAGAAGGCCCTCTCGGTGGGAGCGCACAGGTCGGTGGGAAATTACTGGCAGAACGCGGTCCTGCAGATAGCCTGGTCCAATGCCATGGATCGCTTTATAGGTCAAAACCAGAACCTTAAAGCAAACCTGGAAAGCCACCAGCAACCAATGCAGCTCACGCAGGAGAGGCGTCACATGGGAGTTTCGTGATGCCCCCATAACCACCCGTGCAGCCGCATTTTGTACCAGTTGAAACCTCCGGGTGTTCCCCACAGGGAGTCCCATGTAGAGAGCGTTACAATAGTCCAGGTGAGAGGTGACAAGAGCATGAGTGACCATGCGTAAGGCATCCTGATCCAGAAAGGTCCGCAACTGGTAAATCAGGCGAACCTGATAAAAAGCCCCCCTGGAGACGGCCATAATATGATCTTCTAAAGACAGCCATGCATCCAGGAGGATGCCCAGATTGTGAGCCCTCTCTGTGGGGGCTAAGATCTCTCCCCCAATAGCCAACAACGGAGTCAGCTGACTATATCGGGGCGCTGGAAACCACAGCCACTCAGTCTTGGAAGGGTTGAGCTGGAGCCTGTTCCCGCCCATCCAAATCCGCACGGTCTCCAGGCACCAGGACATAGCCTCCACAGCATTGTTGGGGTGGTTTGGGGTGGAGATGTAAAGCTGAGTATCATCAGCATACAGATGACACTGCACCCCAAGACCACGGATGATCTCCCCCAGCGGCTTCATATAAATGTTGAACAAAAGAGGGGAGAGGATTGACCCTTGAGGCACCCCACAAATGAGGGGCCTAGAGGTGGACCTCTCACCCCCCGTCAACACAAATTGCGAGCGGTTAGAGAGGAAGGAGGAGAACCACCCCAACGATGCTGTGTACATGTATCCATGTATTCATAACTATGTTTTTACTTTTACCTATTATCTTGTTAGCAATTGACAAAAATAAATAAATAAATAAAATAAAAATAAATTTTCCCATGCTTATAACAACCTAGGCTTTTGGGGATGTGATAATGATAATAATACATATTTGTCTGGATAGTGGATGTGGCATGCCTGGAGACAACAGAAGAGAAGAGAAAGAACTGGTGAAGAAAGCAAAATACAAAGACCTACAAATAGAAAGAGAATGACTATGGCAAAGGCAAGCAAGGGTACTACCAATAGTAATAGGTGCCTTGGGTGCAGTCCCAAAACAACTGGAGCACCACTTGAACATCATAGGCATTCACAAATTTGCCATCAGTCAATTGCAAAAGGTGGTTTTACTTGGAACAGCTTCCATCCTGCAATAATATCTGTAACATTGTCAAACCTCCAGATTTTCCTATCCCGGGTCCTTGATAAGGATTTGATAAGCAGACAAAAATGACAAATCCAGACTGAACATCTGACTGACTGTGCAATGATCAATAACTATAGCAATAACAATACCAGTTTAATGAAAGGAAGGACTAGAGGTGACATGATAGCAGTGTTGCAATATTCAAGGGGCTGCCACAAAGAAGGGGGAAGGGTCAACCTATTCTCCAAAGCTCCTGAAGGCAGGACAAGAAGCAATGGGTGGGAACTAATCAAGGAGGGAAGGTAAAATATAGGGTCTCCTGCTTGAGTAGGGTGTTGGAATTGAAGACCCCCATGGTCCTTTCCAACTCTGTTATTCTGTTACTAAAAGTAATGGAAAAAAATGGAAAAGAAAAGGTAATCTAATTAAACCAAGATCAGTAGATCCGTATAGATAAGCAACCTACATAATGTCTGATCAGGGCTTTGTGAAACACCGCTTATTCATAATATAGGCATTGAACCCAGGTGCCCTTTCTCTCTTCTCACCAAAACTAAAAGGCCATGGAGGAGGATCCTAGCAGCCAGAAGAGAAGAGGCATGCCTATAGAAGCCAAAAGTGGGCAACGGTTGTTGGCCAGATCCCAGGCACTGGCTACCGCAACAGCTGCATCTTCAACAGGATGTGGTAGATTCTAAAGCTCAATCTGTACACAAGGAGAGGTGGGGGAAACCAGTTTAGAACTAGAGCAAATAAATGGGAACGAATTATTGCCTTTGTATATCAATAATGAAGAGACAGGATCTCTTCTTCCTTCTCTGTCTCTCTAACTGTTTACTATAGGATTAAAAATATGGCTTCTTTTGAAGACTATTTTCATGTATTGCAAAATTAGTCAATTTTGTAGTCACTGCACCATTGTTAGCAATACAAGTCTGCATTATGTTAAATATAAAAGGTGATTTCTCTGATGAATCTGTTTGGCATTTGTCAGAATGGCATTCTTAGGAAACAGCAAATGAATCAAGCATACATGTACACATTTTAAGTACTGAGAGATACAGAAAATCAGCAGAAAAATATGGTAGCTGTATAAAGGCTAATTCCTTGATCACTAGGGAAGAATATTTTGTAGCCTAAAGTCAAGGCAGAATGGCTGAGCCCCAAGAGGGAGTCAGAAGAGATGCCCATAACATAAGTGACATCCCTGGAACAACTCAAAAGTTTCAACACACATAGACAATAACAACACAATAACATTTACATTATCTTGAAATAGAATTCATTGCTGTTAATAACCAATTTTCAAAAAGCATCATGTTTATAGATTTTGCCACTAAGTTGGAAAGAGATTAGACTATTTTATATGGATTCCAGGATCTGCAGGTGGGCAGAAAAACAAGAATAGAAGCAGATCTTTTCTGTTTCTGAGCTTATGGCACCCTGGAGCTGGATTGGAATTAACTATTCATGAGATGACTGGAGTGTTATGGCTTTAATTTACACAGCTAGTATCTATGAATGATGTGGAACTGCCATAACATTGTATAGCAAGGAGAAAGCAGATAGACTGTCCCAGAAATGTTTCCTTGTGGTTATTAATTGGAACCTCATCATGAAACAGAGCCAATTAAAATTTGTCCCTAATTTGATAAAAGTAAGCTTAATTTTTCTATACTTTTCTCTTGTTATAATTTGAACTATAATGGAGTTTGTGGATCACTGCTCTGCTGAAAACTTACTCTGTGATTCTATTTTTTAATCTTTTTAATTTTCTAGTAAAACCATGTGAGTCAGAGAGTGCTAATATATTATAGCACTGACCCAAAAATTGGGTGGTTGCTGATATTATCATCTTAGTTGTGTAAATTTTATAAGTAAATAAATAAATCGTCATTAGCAAACACTTTTTTATATCAAAAGAATGACTGGTCAGAGAAATGAATTATTTGAGCATCTCTCAGTGTTGGTACAAAAGCTAGTTGAAAGCACTTGAATCAAGTTTGATTTTATTTTTTTCAATGCGATTTTGACAGTTGGCTTTTTAATGTTTTTTTTTTCTTATTGGGTTTTTCTTTGTTTTGTAGGAGGAGAACAAATGCTTTTATATGATTTAAGGTTTTAATATTTGTTATAAATTACATAAGGCTTTGAAGAGAGAAGATCCAAATATGATAAACAAATAAGAAATAAAAAAAGCAATTTATCAGGGTGGGAATATAAGTCTTTACTTTCCTAAATTCTTAAAGACAGAGATGTATATATATATTTTTTGGCTCCGGGACATGCCAAACTTTTGATGGTAAGCAAAAATCCCAATGCAAAAGGAGACACTGTAAGAGGAAAAACATGTTGGGTGGCAGGAAGAGGGCAGAAATGAAAGGGAGTTTAGTAAAAGACAAACAGAATGCTTATAGTGGCCATAAGTTCTTGGAAAATTTTTTATAGGATAAACCTGAAAAAGTGGCAAATCTGAAAAAGATTCATAAGGGTTTTTTTTTTTTTTTTAAAGTTTAGGTTACTTTACGAAGGAGAATTCAAGAGCTAAGTCCAGAGAAGAAATTATTACACTAAATAAATTAATAAAAAGATAAATAAATCTAAAGGATGGTTTTCTGAAATAAAGGACTGTTCTTTATAGCAGTAATCTTTTGGGCACCAGGGACCAGTTCCATGGAGGGAGGTTTTTCCGTGGGGAGGGGAGCATGGTTTCATATGCTGCCTGGATTCTCCACCCACCACCCCCATGCATGGATGGGCCTTCCCTTGCTTCCGTCCACAGACTGATGCCAGTCTGTGGACGGAAGCAAGGGAAGGCTCATCCATACTTGGGGATCCCTGATTTATAGTAAAGGATATATGATCACTATAAATATGTTGTATAAACTCACAAGAGCTAACGCCTTTTAATAAATGTAATTAGCCTAGAAAGCGTCTATCTCTATCAGCTTTTTTTTTCTATTTTGTTACTGTAAAAGGAAGCAGGCCATATCAAGTTATAAAAATGGGTGGGAAACAAAAGGATCCAATCATGGTATTTGTATTTTTAACCTATTTAATTATTTGCCTGTTAAATTTCACTTTTACACAATTCTAGCACTTCCTATGTCTTCACATCTCAATTTTACTTCCAAGTTACACTCATTAAGAAGTATTTGAAGAAAACAAGTCCAAAAAATCCCCTTATCCATTTATTTATTTATGAAAATTTATATTGGCCATCCACTCACTCTCAGTTACTCTAAATAGCTTGTTCACACACATATTCTTTCTTGTCTTACACACACATGACACACACAGAGAATGTGATGGTGTGTAGGAATGACCTTGGGAGACGGGATGAAATGCTGCAGACTTAGACAATGGTCAAGCATATCTCAGAAGAGACCTTCCCTAGTTTCTTTGGCTCTAAGAATGAAGAGGGAGACATATGTATTTTTAGATTTACAAATTTATGTTAATATAAACTAACAATAAAGTTAGAGCTAGTATTCCTGGGTGTGCTACCTCATAAGGCTGACAATGTAGACCAGACAGGAAACATAATCAGATGTGCTAATATTACTTTCACAGGACCTTGCAAATCTGAAAATACAAGTCTTCCACTCCTTTACAGCCTGAGAAGTTAAGGACAGTCCCTTCTGAGTCTTTCTACCTGTAATGCAGATGATAGACAGGAGATAGTGTGGGGCACAAAGGAAACACTTGGATCCCTACTCTGTCTGCCTGTAGTGCTGGGCTAAAAAATGTTCAACTACATCTAAATGTCACTCAAGAAGCACAAGATTGCCATTCTTTGGTATGAAGACATTAGCATATACAATGAACATTCATGGTATTAGCTCTCCAAGATACAGTAAATCCAGAAGGCCACAAGGCAGAGTGGACAGAGAGGGGCTGCCAAAATCTGGAATAATCATAGATGACTACAACAAAATAAGAAAGCTGTACTTTGTTGCTGCCATCTTCCAAGGATTGACAGTTCAGATATAGTCTTATTTTAGGGAAAGACTTTTGTATCCTTAACATTCTTCTAAAGAACAAGTTTAAGATTAAGTTTGTCTCTCAGCTATTTAAAAGCATTTTCAAATATTAAATTAACAACAAAAAAGGTTGGGTGCATGGCAGTATTCTTACATATATTTACTAGTCATTAAAAGACTATCGAGAGTCATTGGCCTAATGCTGTGGGATTATGCTAGATTATTTTAGTTTAAACAGATTCCCACTAATCCTGTATTAATGAACTGTAATAAACCCCTAAATGGTAATTTCTTGGTCACCCTCCTCCTCAGCACATTTCTTTAAAATATATTCAGTCAACTAGTAGAGAACACCCATGAAAGAATTATAAAGCAAATATATGAGTCAGTCAGTCATATGTCTTTGTCTATAAAAGAAAAATGATTCCAAAGAATGTCCTGTTCATTTTCTGTTATAAGGAATCCCAGGCCTCCTGGTGTATCATTTATGTCGGCTTGCATAAACTCAGTTCACCATTAGCAAATCTGGCAGCAAAAACCTACTTCTGCTTTGAGTAGGAAAGGCTCTCTTGAAACTAAATATTGATAAATACAATTGAAATAACATTCCTCTTCAAAACAGTTTCTCTCTTCCTTTTGTAGTGTGTTTTAGTCTTTGTGTTTACATTATAGGTATGTTTTTTAACTAAAAAAAGTCCCAACCCAGTCTACAAATTTGACTAATTACAATGGAAAATTCTTGGAGCTGCTATTTGAAACTGTCACATTGCCAGCAACTTCACAGTCCAGCTGAATGGAACAGTGGTGGAAAACAAGTTCCATTCAATTAATACATCTCGGAAAGACATATCAATGAAATGAACTGGATAATGAAACTGGATGGATGGATGGATGGATGGATGGATGGATGGATGGAGACAGACAGATAGATGATAGATAAAATACATCTATATATACATAGATAGATGATAGATGGGTGGATGGGTGGAGAGAGACACAGAGAGAGAGGCAATAGAGAGGAGAAGAAAAAAAATTGGTTGCTGTCCACTTCTTGTCTGGCTATGATGCAAGAGTTTAGACATAGCAGTGGTTATGAGTTGTAGTTCTACCTTATCTACTGAAATACTATGTCAGGCTGTAGTTCTACATTTGCTTCCTAAGAAATATGAATAAACCTCTGAGTAAGCTACAATATTTCTAAGATGGGGCATATGGTTTACTGTTACAAATTTTAAGTCATCTTCTTTCTGCTATTTCATTTATTTGGGGGAAGCTGTTCAGAGTTGTCCATAAAAGTTTTCCTTTGTTTTGACAAGAGTTTACAAAA
Organism: Bungarus multicinctus; assembly: GCA_023653725.1. Classification (NCBI taxonomy): domain Eukaryota; kingdom Metazoa; phylum Chordata; class Lepidosauria; order Squamata; family Elapidae; genus Bungarus; species Bungarus multicinctus. Next base: position 82,426,655 of record CM042834.1, read on the forward strand.
TTGGGGTGGGGGGGGGATGCTAGTTTGACTTCAAGCTCTATTGCTTTTACTGTATTTCCTTTCCTTCAGCATGTAGGAAAATGACTCATGATGTCTGGCATCAGAATATAATTTCCTAGTTAGCAGAAAGCCCATTTAAAAACGTATTGCAACTACCCTGCTATTACACAGTTGTTCCCATAATAAACCTGTGAAACAGGAAGGCTACATAAATTGTTTAAATAACAAATAAATTAATACCTGAATCTTTAAACATTGTGACACAGGTCTGTCCTAATAAGGGTTCCCAGGCATGAAGAGGTGTGTGTGTGTGTTATGAAAACATTGAATTTGGGGTTCAAATGCCAAGAAAGGGGATTGATACAAATCCTAGATCCTTTTTGAGAATGAATTACATAAGTAGGGATTAGAATAGTTGAAGACAATCTGTAAAATGATAGTACTGTAGCTTTCGTTTACTTCTGATGTAAGGGCAATTTATTTGAATTTCCCTTCTGCCTTTCAGTTCTAACAGCAATATCTGTTGGAGGCACAAGATTAATAATCACAACGATTTAAAGGCCACCAGCTGTCATTTCTCTTTTTGGTCTAGTGCTGGTGTTCATTATTTATAAAAGACCTTTGTTTCCTCTGTATATTTTCCGCCTATTGAAATGGGAAAAGGAGATCAGAGGTTGTGTTGTATTACTTCAGAGATTTTTTTTTCTCATACTACAGAAAAGGAAGGAAGGAAGGAAGGAAGGAAGGAAGGAAGGAAGGAAGGAAGGAAGGAAGGAAGGAAGGAAGGAAGGAAGATTATTCAGCACCTTAAGATTAGGCTGTTGTTTTCCTTCTGTTTTATGAGATCCACACTAAGGCCAGTATGAAGAACTATATGAATGTTAGCTCCGAATTTTTATTTGGATACTTTATTTATTATTAAATACTTTTACTACTGCTGGTTAACCAGACTTAGAAACTTACTGCTATGCTATCTCTAGAATCAGATCGTGAGGACTTTTAAACATCCAGACCAATGTCTTCAGCTCAAAAGGAATCCCTGCCAGCTTAACCCAATAATCTGCTTAGAGATACTCAAAGAGCATTTTAATGTTATATGTTCTATCTGGTCATTCTATCCAAGATAATAATAGGAACCATGTACTTGGTACAATACTGGTGTAGTATTTTTGTTATTCATGAGATGCTTGCAATTTGCAGATTTTCCCTCGAGATTCCATTGAGGGATAATCAACACTGGAAGTCTACTATTTTGGTCTTTGATAATAATCACTTCAGTGTATGCTATATATTATTGTATTATCTATCCATCAGAGAAAATTGGCCATCTCAGATTGTGGATCATGTTAGAGTTTGATGAAATTTCCTGAACATCAGAGCTATTCCCATCTTCCTGTCAAGTACCAGAGTTTAAATATTTTCCTGTTGCTACTCTGTCTTTTTGTCATGCATAGATCCCTTCTTTAACTAAAGCATATCCCCTAAAACAAAATGGTTTCCTGATTTTTGGCCATCATAAATTAATGTGGCCACCTCCTCCTATAGAGTCTTCAAGGAGAAATGTTCCTTTTAGAGCTTATTTAGTGCAGCTGCCCAATGTTAACTCCATAGCCTTCAGGCAATTAAAATATAGCCATTTTCATTCTGCCCTAACCTTATGCAAAAAGAGCAGATGTTTAAAATGGAAATTTAGAGAAATGAAATCCTGTTCTTTGCACATCCCACAGTTGAAACCAAGAATAAGGATTACAACCACATGTTTCAAGCCTTTCTGTAGATCTTAAGAGAAGAACCTGTTTTTCTGACAGTCATGAAAGAAAAAGCATTTCAGCATTTCAACTACACTTCCTCTGGTTGGTTTATTGTTGCTTTAAAAGTTATCACTGACTAATTTCTCATCAGAATAGATGGGAGTCACTTAGCATAGTTTCAGAATATTAAACATTTGCCATGCATTTCTGTACTTTGCTGGAAAGAATTTAAATCATATTTCAACTTCACCACATTTGTCCCCCTTTAACCTCAGTGCTCTTTGGCTTTAGCCAAGAGTCCAAAAGACTTCTTTATCTTAAAGTAAACTTTATTTTTCTTTCCCTCTTGGAGGAACACAACAACTTTAATGTTCTTGGCAGACATAAATAGTATCTTCTCTGCCTTCTTGCCTCTTCTCAACTCTCCCCATTCCAGAAATGTTATTTAGATCAAAATATTAATGGTCCTCTAGTGAACCATGTGAAAGTATTATTTGATATTGATAAGAAAAATATATAAACATACATTCAATCAATGCTTCACCATCCATTAGGCCAACTGGCCATGGATAAGTCACATGTACAGTACAGGAGCCAGCATTGCTGTATTATATAGGGTAAGCATATTACTTCCTTTCTCCAAAGTGAACAAAATCAAGAGCCTCTTGTTATGCAATAGAAATATAAAGAAGTATTTACACAACTAGCTGTACAACATGTCACCATATTCTCAAAGGAGGATCTCCATTTAATCTCTATTTACTTTGGCCATATTCTGAAGTTTCTGCTTCTTCGTAATCTTTCTCATTTCTGTAACTGCTTTTCCTATTCCAGCACAAGAGATATTACATTCTTAAATTCATTAGTTGATATAAAAAAAAGCTTCTGTAACCATTTAAGAATGCTGAAGAGAATATACAGTTCATATAGTGGAACTGGATAATACGTCAATTATATCAATAGAATAGCATGAGCTACCAATATCAATTCTCTCAACAGGCAGCTATTAAGGAAAGCACAACCTACAGGAATGATAGGGTTAAGATTTAGAGGAAAGCTGAAAAGGGACCATAAATTTAAAATTTTGCTTTAAAAAAACATTTTATTTACTTTAACTTTCTCATTTTTCTCCCCCAAGTTCAAATTATGACTAGGAAGCTTAAAAGCTCAAAGGGGCTCAACGAGGCTTCTTTCTGGATTTCTGAGGAGGCCTAAGGAACAGTCTGAAAATAAAGCAAACCAATGGTGTTGGGTGCCCAGGGACTCTCTAACAGTGGGTTTTCTCAATGGATGTGTAGGAAGTTAGCATCCACCCCTCTCCTAGAAAAATTGAAATAGCCTAGGAAATATTAAAAAGGCAGAATATTTCTCCTAAAAAGAATAGTCACTCAAGAAGCAGAAACTCACCCCAGAAGCAGAATCTCACCCCCACCTTTGTTAATGGGTGGGCCATTAAGGCCTGGGCCAGAATACTTTACATAAGAAGGAACTCCAGGTGAAAGCTATAGAAATTGCCAAAAGCCCTTTGAAGGGCATAATCACCCAGCAAAGCTAGACCAAGCCTGGAACTCAGGACAGCCAGAGAGTTGCCCCAGGGAGTCTGACAGCCAATGGGATTCATTTCTTGCACAGGAACAGGAAACACTAAGGTGGGCCCAACAGAGGTTATATAAGGATCTCTCAGCATCTTGGTCAGCCCTTCTTCCCTTCCCTTCTCACCTTGAAGCATGTGATCATTCTTCTCTGGAGCTCCAGGCCATGTGGCCCTATACACCATTAAACCTTCCAAGCAGCCTCCATGTTTCCAGTGTCTTTTCCCCACTTGGAACTGAACCCAGAAGGATATTTCTTTCAACAATTGGCACCCAAGCAGATGGGACTCCAAGCTAACCTACCCAATGGATCAGGCCCAGGTAAGATTCCCTTGCTAGCAAACAGACCCATTGAGTCTGTGGGTGAGTTTTTCCTGGACCTTGGCCATTTGGAAAAAAGGTTTTAAAGGGGTTTTGAGTGTTGAGCTCAAAGGCTGTTTGGAAGGAAGGTGAGTACCTCTAAATTCTAAATTTAAAGCATGGGAAATATGTGTATGCTTGCATGTGTGTGAGAGGATCCTTCTCCCAAACACAATTGATCTTGCTTCTGTGTATTTCCTAATCACAGAAAGACCAAAAATCTGGAGAGCATGGGGGTTTTGCCAGAGCACAGGACCTTTTGTTAGGGAAGAAGGAAGAGCATGTGTGTGAATGGCTTCACCCTTGAACAGCAGCTGGATCTCGTTTCTTTGTTTGGCCTCTAGCCGCCCTCTTGCCTGTTGTTAGCTCTACAGAGCCATGACCATCAGGACAGGAAAAGCAAGGGTGGGCCATCAGAATATGGGACCTTCTGTATATAAGAGGGAAAGCCGAGTGGGTTATGATTGAAGGGAGGGAAGAAAATTTGTCATTTTTTTTGTCCAGTGTATCCCAAAAGCAATCCCCAGGATTTTAGGTAATTTTAGGTAATTTGGATGCTAAATTGGAGTACCAGTACTTGCTTACAGAAAAGAAGCAAGTTTTCCTGGATTTGAGCTCTTCCAGATCCATAAACGTGGGCCTGAAGGAAGAGTTGCCAGAGAGTTGCCCCTGGGAGTCTGACAGCCAATGGGATTCATTTCTTGCACAGGAACAGGAAACACTAAGGTGGGCCCAACAGAGGTTATATAAGGATCTCTCAGCATCTTGGTCAGCCCTTCTTCCCTTCCCTTCTCACCTTGAAGCATGTGATCATTCTTCTCTGGAGCTCCAGGCGATGTGGCCCTGTACTCCATTAAACCTTCCAAGCAGCCTCCATGTTTCCAGTGTCTTTTTCCCCACTTGGAACTGAACCCAGAAGGATATTTCTTTCAACAGATGCCTTGCCCAAAATCCGCTTGAAAAATGCAAGCACCTAATGCACTCAAATATTTGAAAAGGATTTGCCAACTACAATAGGCAAAGTGGTGATTTGGTCAGTTCCAAGAAACCTGCGCACAGCAATAAAATCAAAGGCCTTTTATACCGCCAGGAGCAGGGCACCTCTCCAAGTCTTTATTCCTCTCTTGAAGAGGCCTTATAAAGAGAGGCCTTGATGAGCCATTCACTTCTCTTTCCCTGGGACACTTCTAGTCCAGCTCGTCAGCACTGATAGGCTAGTGTGAAATTATGAAGACCATGCATGAAAGAGGGGAGAGATATCCTACTGGAGTATTTATCTTGGAGATAAAGATCCATGTGCTGTTGAATAAAAGCTTCTGGCCCAGTGGATCTGAGTAACTGGCTGGTGACTGAGATACTATCACAATGTCTTTGCGCTTAAACATTCAGGTCTGACCAGATCCTACTCAGCCGTACCAAAGTTGGATTTCCACCAAAAGCAAAATAGAGATACTGTGAGTTTCTTCTGGGGCAGCCGAAGATACCTCCCCCCACACCTCCCCATCCCTTTCTCTTTTCTACTACAGTGGTACCTCTACTTATGAAAGCCTCTACCTATGAAAGTTTCAAGTTACGAAACGCATCTTCGAGAAAATATCGTCTCTACCTACGAATATGTTTCAAGATACGAAAGGCTTTCCTGGAAAATGGCGCGTCCGAGCTGCGCTGCCATTGGTTATCTTCCTGGCATGTCTTCCTGGCTAGGAGGGATCTGTGCGCACGCACCGCGCCGCGTTCTCAGTCTCGCGCTAGCAATCCAGCAAAGCGGAAGTAAGAATGAAGAAGTACAGTTTGGGGGCTTGGAACGGATTAGGATATTTACAGGTAAAATGTGCCTCTACTTACGAAATTTTCAGGTTACGAAACGGCTTCCGGAACGAATTAATTTCGTAAGTAGAGGTACCACTGTATAAGGATGTTTTGTTTTGCCACGTGTTTATTCTATGCATTAGGTTTGTGCAAGAGCCTGCCACCTGCTGGACAATACCCAAAGCATCTCTTGAATGAACAAGAGGCTACTTTGTGAGGCATTCATTTGGCTGAATAGATTGTCAGTATCCTCCTGTACATAAGAAATGCCATTTATCTTCATCTCATTTGCGTTTTAAAATGGAAAACGATGAACTCTAGGAGCAAAGGTCTCGCTCTGGTCTTTACTTGTTCTGCTAATTTTAGATTTTCCTGGAAGTTTATAAAAAAGGATTTTAAAAAAGGGACTCCATCCATTCACTAAAAATTTCAGCTGGGTCCAACATGTCCTGCATTATGAAAAAGGAGTACCTTCAATGGAATCAGACTTAGCATGACCGATAGGTCTTCACTACTAGTCTCCAGGTTTTATTAGATTGGACTACAGCCCTCACATCATCCTCGGGTAGCAATGGGCAATGTTGAAACTTATAATCTGCAAATTAAGGGGACAAGGTTAAGGATTTCTGGCAATAACCTTCCAGGGCTGCAGACAGGAGACCTATTCTAGAAATAGATGCCAAGGGTTCCAGCTGAGAAGTTTTATATTCAGATCATGCATTCTGTTCGTGAGACCCAATCTTATTATATCATTCCCCAGCATGCAAGTCTGAACAAGAAAATTCTAAATGTTCCAGGCACTATTCATCATCATGCTTTACTACAAAGTTTTATTGTGAGTACTCAATAATTATAGTATAATAAATAATGTGCCAGTAAATTCCACTGCTGTATATTGCAAGCATCAGATTTCTTATGATTTTGAAATTAAAATGTGTAAACAGGAAAATTTCCCAGCTGAGTCACCTCTCTCTCTCTCTCTCTCTCTCTTTCTCTTTCTTTTTCTCTTTCCCTCCCTCCTTTTCTGATATAAATCAAGACATTTATTAGATTTAGGTTAAGTGCTAGTGAAAAACTAAAAATAAAATCCTGTGGATGTTTTATTTTCTGTAAAATGCTGTTCTGCTATTTTCTCTTAACAGAAGTAACTCTACCAGACCTATGGCTTAGGAAGACATTTATTATAAAATGCTAGGGTATTTAGAAATGTTCTAACTCATTAATTTAAAAACAGGTGCTTCTTGTATTCTTCTTAGAGTTATTTTAAAATGATATGCTTACACCGATCTTTTGGCATTAGTCTTTATCTAATAATGTGCATTAATAAACAAGAAAAAAAATCTATAAACAACTGACTTTTTTAAAAAAATGTTATTTCCAAAACACAGCCATTAAACAGAAATATAATATAAAAAGAGTCTATTCTTTCAATAGGAAGTTTATCTGCCTTTGATATACAATGTTGTGTCTTAAGCAAGATCACAGCAGACTTTTAACACAGTGGTGGCAATTTTATGGAGCTTCTAGGTGATGTCACTCCAGTGTAGAAAACAACCCATATTTTATCTCTTGTTAATCTTTTACTCAAGTTGAATAAACTAAGGAAAAGCCTATAATACCATTTGCTAACCCTGCAAATGTACAAGGACATTTGAAGAACAGTTTAACTGGCAATGGTTCCTGAGATGTTCTTTCATGCCTCATACCTCTCCATGTTGACATCTACAGCTTAGTAGACATGATATTTACAGTACATTTATTCTGATACTATGCCAGGCATCTCAGTTTAAAACCAAACCCTGTCTGCAAGACTGCTCAATTGTGTAGAAGTTCTCTAATATTGCCAATGGAATAAACACGGAAGAAAAGAACAAACAATCAGAAAATAAACATTCCCACATGAGTTGTCTATGATTGGGCTGAAATACAGCAGGCTTCCCAATGGCAAAAATATAGGTGAAGTGTATAAGCATTACAAAATACTGTAAGACTACATTGACAGAATCTTGCAAAATTGGCTCATCTGGTTGTTTTCCGTCTAAACCAGCTGGTCAGAAAGACATTATGGGAAGTGCCTCCTGATTTAGGAATGGAGTCATGCCATGATTTATGAAAAAAAACCTGTTGGCCATAAGTCCACACTTGTTCCTTGAGGAGGAACCACAAGTCTAGGAGCACTCCCAGATACCTATTTTATTTTTAAATAAAGTAAAAAATGTTTTTGGAGGTATAAATTATTGTTTCTATTAAGCTGATATGAGACATAGGTAGATGAAGACCATTTGTCAAAGTTATTAAGACTCCATTAAGGCTCAGATGCTTATAATAGCAGCTTATACACAACCTTGGCATATCTTTGCAGCTTTATAGGATTGGATCTTGCTCAGAGTTAAATAGGAGAAACCTAGAGTTGCAGGCTAAAGAAGTAAAAAAAATGAAAAAGAAACCACACCCCCAAAAGGAAAAAAAAATGGTAATTTTTTCTTTATTATGGCCCAGAAAATTACAATGTCATGTCTATAGAAGTCTTTTAAGAGTTGAATTTGATTCAAGGGAGTCTTTAATAACTTACTGTTTTAATTATTGCTATGCATTATTTGTGGGCCTGCCTTGGAAAATTATCCCAAAGTTTTATCCCATACTGACACAAAAAGATCTTACTTGGTACCCACTAATTGACTACAAAATCCCCAAGATTCCGGAAAGTGAGATTTCTTCCATTATCTGTCCACCTCATCATCTAAGGTTATCATTTAAGTTAGAGTAGGCTATTCCATGGCCCACAGGCCACATCACCATCCCATTTGTTTTCATTTTGCTCCAAAAATTTCTCATTTTATTCAGCTACTGATTTTTTTATTCTGTGTTATCTTGGTATCTGCTGTTTGTAATCATGTTTACTGGTTGTACATTGCAAATTATGTTTTAATACAATTTTATACTTGCCTTGTAGCTATGAAAATTAAAGCAAAATCAGGAAGTAAAAAAAAGAAGTCTCTAAAAGGACAAACACATTACTTCCTTTATACCCTTTTAATTAGATAAGTGTATTAATTGAGTAAAATCTGAAACCAAGATACATGGTCTAGCATCCAAAACAAACTCAAGTTCTCACTTTCATAGTTTATTTCTGTTACAATTAAAATCACGGCTTCTCTTTTATTGAATAATTCGGGCATTTTTCCTCCCCAATGCCTTTAAGCTCTTGAGTTTTAAAGTTGGAGACTTTTTTTTTAATTTAAAGATTGGAATTGATCTCCCAATCATCCTTACTCATGCCCAACCTTAGAAGTAAGTGAAACTGTGTTCTTCCCACTGTTGACACAGAGGAACAAATAAAAAGAAGTCAGAAATCCTGGAATATTTATTAAAAATAGTCTCAGCTCTATTCAACTGAAAAAAATGAACTTTGAACATAAAATGCTGGCACATCCCCTTTCCACAATCTACATTTTCAATATGCTTTTTGTGCCCTCTTGTGAGGTCACTTGCAAAAACAGTCTGAGCACATGTAATAGAGTGCAGCTGTCCAGCTACCCAGTTTCTTCTTTGTTAATGATCCTGCTGAGACAGGAAAGTCTCAGTTTTGCCAACAAATGTCTTTTCCACTGGTAAACTGAAATGAGAGGAAGAGTGGGAGGGGGGGGGGGCAACATATTCCAAGCAAAATGCTTGATTTTCAGGCTTACAGGAGCAAGAACTGATTATAAGAGCATTTTCTTGTTGCTACTCTTTTTACTCCATTCAAATAATCTGAAAGTTACTTTTCCCTTCCCCTCTTCACACAAAAGAGAAAACAAGAAGACAAAAACAAGTAGCATTACATGCATGTTGAATCCTTTGCTGCTGAAAAGGATAATCTTGAACTTTTGTTCATTTTATCCTTACTAATGTTCCCTTGAAGGTCCTCTTGTGGCAACAATAGCTGCAAACAATTATGCAAAATCCCCGATTTATCAGGATTTGTATTTTATTTTTTCCCTTTAGATTATGCTACAGCTGAATTGGGAACAAATCTGCTCAGTTTCCAGATATAGCTGGTGTCATAGGATCACAGAGGTCTGGAGTTGTTTTGACACAGGATATTGTGTTGTGTTGTGTTGCATTGCATTGCATTATATTTATTGTACTGTATTATGTGAATTGTATTTACCGCCAATCTCATTATCAGGCAACCTGGGCAACTCACAATATCATAAATAACAGTCTAAACCAATTAGAAGATTAAAACGTTGAACATTGAGGGTTAAAAGTAAAAGCATTAAAATTAACAACAAAGAGGATAAAAAGGATCAAGACATAAATGGGGTGGACGTGGGATCTTCTGCTAATCCAGTAGCCATCTCCAAAGTGGGACACTCACATTGGGCTCCAAGCCAATTGGCAGAACCAAGTTTCCAGGCCCTTTCAGAAAGGCAAGGAGGTAGGGATGGATCTCATCTTGGAGGGAGGATAAGATGTTCCAAACTATGGGGGACACTACAAAAAGGTTCTTCTCGTGGACCACCCGCCAGCCATAGTTCCTTGGCTGGTGGGACCCACATCATGCCCCTTTTACAGAGTGAGTGGGGCAGGTTAAACCCGATGGGTGAGATGGTTCCTTAGGTGGACCTATGCCATAAAGAACTTTAGAGATTTTAACCGACACCTATATAAAAAAATATAACAGTGCTTTTTAGAAAGCAATAGGTAACTACTGCTGGTTTTCTCTTCTAATTTATAGCAGTTTGGTTGTTTAGGCTTGTTTGCATCCCTCAGATATCAGATATAATATCCATGCCATTCTTACTATTTATGAAACAAACCAATCCCAGTTTCTTGCATAATGAATTTTCTGTTAAGTCACCATTTCTCTAGCCATGTATGAAATGGATGCTCTGTTTACTCAAAGAAAGGGTGAACGTGAAACGTTCCTGCTTTCTCTTTCTCTCTGATTCTTCCAACTTTCTCCGGCAATGAAGGGCGAAAATATTCATTTGCCTGTACAAGCGCCAACAAAAATATCCCATCTCACTTAGTGATGTGGTTGCCATATATAACAAAGACAGTTTGGGGAGTTGACGTATGCTGCTATGACTCCATCCAAACAATGGGAAACATGTTTACTTATTTCATACTGATATTAATTAAGAAAGACATTCACTAAATCATAAGCAAAAGAAATGTGCTTTCCAGAAGACTCCCTGTCCTGACCGCAACAGCTTATTACAAGCAGGGACTAACAAGTCAAATGAAGAAATGGAGTAACAAAACTAGTGTTCCCTTTGCTGATGTTTTCCACATGGGTTGGGTGTAAATATTAGGAGGCAAAGCTCAATATATCTGAAGGCCATCACTTGAGGGAGGCCAACTCAATCCAGAAAAGCAATTTGAAAATTCAGAATACCTTTCTTGAAATGTTTGTATTCTCAAATATTTTAAAATATGGTGGAGTAGTGGTATGATACGATATAAGGACTGCGTTTTTTCATAGCAGGTATGGATGGCATTATTTGCCTCCTTGCACAAAAAATGAATGGGATGTTCATTGTTGCCTTAACTTTCAAATAAAGCAACATAGAGACAACCAGGCAATAGACCCAAGGAGAGCCTGGATCTTTTTTTTAAATAGCATACCTATCTCAGAGTAGAAAATAAATACAGGTAATCCTCGATTTACGATTATTATTGAGCCCAATGTTTTTGTTGTTAAGCGAGACATTTGTTAAGTGAGTTGTGTCCCATTTTATGATTTTTCTTGCCACCATTGTTAAGCAAATCACTGCAGTTGATGAGTTAGTAACAAGGTTCTTAAGTGAATCTGGCTTCCTCTATTGACTTTCCTTGTCAGAAGGGTGCAAAAGGAGATCATGTGACCTCACTGCAACCGTCATAAATATGAGTCAGTTGCCAAGCACCTGAATTTTGATCACATGACCATGGGGATGCTGTAAAGGTCGTAACTATGAAAACAGATTTAACAGATAATCAGAGTTGGAAGGGACCTTGTAGGTCATCTAGTCCAACCCACTGCCCAAGCAGGAGACCCTACACCATTTCTGACAAATGGCAGTCCAATCTGTTCTTGAAAGTCTCAAGTGATGGCGTTCTGTCATCAGTCACATTTTTCAGTGCTGTTGCAATTTGAACAGTGACTAAGTGAATTGTAAGTCAAGGATGTAATAGTACATCTTTGTAAGATTGCTTGCACTTTTAGTTTAGTTTTTCATAGCTCAATGTACTTAACATATTGAACTTCTGCAGACTGAAATACTGTAGTTCAATGGAATTTAAGACTGAATCTCCTTTGAATTTGACTTGATTCAATAAACTGAAGAGGTTTGTAATTTTCTTAGCACTTATGAGTTGTCATTACCATTTTGTGGATTCCCCCCTCCCCACAAAAAAAAAAAAAAATTCCACGTCTTAACCAAGAACTCCGAGGTTCTCCATCAAATTCCTGACCTGGTCTGAATTTGCCTAGGACTTTTGAGACCAGCCAGAGATAGCTAAGTCACTGGGTATATCTATTTATTCCAATGTAAATACACAGTATTTGTTGTTGGGATAATGGTTTTTTTCCACAAAATTGCTTCACTGAATATAAATAAGGCTAAATGCTAGGCAGACTATATTTCTCTGCATTTTTTACTTTTGCAATTCAGAAGATAAAATTAGCACCATGAAATATGTTTTGGCAGATGCTTCAACTGGTCCAGAACAAGTCAGATACTATTCAATTAATGCTCCAGGTTTGTTTTAAGGATAACTGACTAAATCAATATCAAAGCTTTAATTAGGGATTATATCATTATTGTCATAGGGGTACAGAAAAACTGCACTGAATTCTTTCTCCCAAAAAATGTATTTTTAAAAAAAAAATGTTCTGGTTTGGTCTGAATCAGATCAAGGCAATTTATTACTAAACACACAAAGCCACACTTTGATTTAGATGTTCTTCAAGAATGAATAATCTCTAGCAAAACAGTTTGTGCACTCCTCAGAATCTCTAGAAGTTCTTTTCACAGTGATAATGCCTGCAGAGAAAAGATAAATCTAATTCTGGGGGAGAAATTGAACAGGTTTGGGTATAAAACTATCTGAGGTAAAGCATATTATTTTTTTGAGTATTGTATTTCATTTTCTGTAATTATCTCCTTGATCCCCTCTGCTCCTTCCTGATTGAAACTGGTCATTATGCAGCAGTTTTTATCCTAATTGAACCTCTTATTTATTCCTTGGAGAAAAAAATGTTTCCTCATAATTAAGACTAATATGAGACCAAGCATATCACATAATCTTAATTGGATTTATTGTTAGAGTACTTGCTAATGATTCTTTAGAGACTCTAACAGCCCTTGACTTCTTCATAAAAATGTAGAGTTTGTGATTTAACTGATAATATATCTGAGCCGTAAACCAGGAAGTTCCATCTTCAAATTTCTCCATAGCTATACAACTTTAGCAACATGTAGACTAAAACTGGAATAATGCAGGAAAATTTGCACGATCACATAGGCACTGTGGCTGTTTTGAATGTACAAACATTGTCTATTGCTTAGATTTCCAGAGGATTTAGCTGTACTGTATACAAGTTGAACAAGTAAACAAAAAACTGAGGTTTAAATCCCTCTTAGTTTGAGATTAATTATAGAGAGATGGCCAAATCTCTGTAAAATGGATATATTTTGGTCAGTTCACTTTTACTATTTATCTTACTGTTGTGCTTTGAATGCAGCTCTTTTCCAGATAGCACCCAGGATTGTTTACAGTTAGTTCAATGTCAGTTTAATTATTTAATTTTGATTCTGAAGGATAGCTGTTAGGGAGAAGTGGAGAGGATACAAATATGAATTGTTGTGTGGTTATAAAAAAATCAACTTTGGAAACAGAGAAGGATTCAGTGAGTCATTAAAGGAAGCCTTGCAGAAAATATTACACTGTCCTGAAAGAAACTCAAACTTGTGGCTTTGAAAAGAAAACAAACTTTGCCTTTACTGTATGATGGGGTCCACAGAAGCTTAGTAAAGTCTTAAGATTTGGTTATTTTATCTTACTAAAATAAAGGACATTGTTGTCTAAAGGAAAGAGGAAAAAGGAAGTGGAAGAGCAGCTGAGAATAGATGAGTTACAATGGCATTGATGGTGGAGCTATGAAGAGCGAAAGTGAGATAATGGGGAAGCTGAAAGGCCACAGTTAGTCCTTGACTTACAACAGTTTGTTTAGTGATTATTCAAAGTTACAACAGCACTGAAAAAAGCAACTTATGACTGTTTTTCACACTTAGAATTGTTGTAGCATCCCCATGGTCACAATGCTTGGAAACTGGTTCATATTTACAAGCTAGGCTAGACCTCGTTGATGACCCTCACTCTGTCAAAGACCTTGAAGTTCTCATATCGAATGACCTAAGTGCCAGAGCTCACTGCAACAACATCGCAAAAAAGGCTTTAAGAGTTGTAAATCTGATCTTACACAGCTTGTCCTCTGGTAATACTGATTTGCAAACTAGGGCATACACCACCTTTGCTGGGCCAATACATGAATACAGCTCTGCTGTCTGGAATCCACACTGTATATCAGACATAAATACAATTGAGCGAGTCCAGAAGTATTTTACCAGAAGAGTACTACATTCCTCTGTTCGCAACAGAGTACCCTACAGCACCAGACTTGAGATTCTAGGCTTAGACAACCTTGAACTATGCCGGCTAAGATTGGAGTTAAGCATAGTACATAAAATCATGTTACAACATCTTACCAGTTAATGGTAAGATTAAGATCATATGTTACAACATCTTACCAGTTAATGGTTTCAGCGATGCCAAAATTCACTTAACAAATGTCTTGCTTGGCAACAGAAATTGTGATCGTATAAGTGAAGGATTACCTGTATTTGGGGATGACAATTCTGGTCCTCACTTCTGGGTTGTGTTTGCTCATAAGCCACTGGAGAAAGAGATGTACCCACCGGTGGCCAAGGATCTGAACAATTTAATTGTCACTGCTGGGGATCATGAGGAAATGGGTAGCAGCTGCCATTGTTATTCGAGAACAGAAGTGGCCAAAATAGGAGACAAAGATGAATGAAAATGTGTGGAGTGAACCATGGCAGCATATGTGTGTTGAGTAAAGTTGGTGTGGCTAAGATCAAATGTAGTACAAGGTGTGAGACATCTTGTATATTATTTCCACATTTAATTGAGTACCCCTGGCTTGACTGAAATTGTGACTCTTGTTTTGAGCATGAGATTGATCTTGAGGCAGTTTTTCTTTCCTTTGTTTTTTTTAAATCCTACCAGAAAAACGTAAATGCAATGACACTCTCTAACAATATCAGAGATATAGTTGCTACTATGTACTAATTTCAATATCCATTATTGTTTAATGTAATTGTTAGCATGAAGCTTATCAATTAAATTTTTACCATCCCTCAAATATTGCCGCTAAGCGTCTCGTGAGAGGAAAAGGAAGAAGCTGGTAAAACCATCCCAGATATCTTCTCAAATGGATTTGTACCTCCTGCTTCACAGTATCTTATTTTCAATTACTCTGTGGGAATAGATATTTATTGTACTGTTTATTGTATTTTTCTTTACAATTAAATGCCCTTCAATCCCTGACATGCTTCAGTGGCTCTTCTTATAACCCTAACCCGTGCCTCTTCCTTTAAATTCACAAAATGTACAGTCATTCAAAAATCACCAAGATTAGCTTTAACCCGCCTTGAGTTTATGAGAGGAGAGAAAAGAGAGAAAGGAAAAGACATACTTGGTTGACCTTGTTCAGTATAGCCAGGCCTCCAGCCCTAAGGTACACAGTTGGTAGGCACATGTGAAACACAAATCACAATGCAGATTGATTTTGCATAGTATCTTACCATTTCCAGTTGGAAATCAGAGCCCATCATGATATAATTGAATAAGAAAAATCCATTCCTCCATTTTGAGAGCAAGCCAGTTGTGTGTGCAATACAGCTAAGACAGCGTTTGTATTAAATGCATATTTAATTCCTCTGAATATACCCCATAGGAAACAGAATGTAGTAAATAAAACTATCTCTTTCTAGGCTAAAGGCTGACTCATCTCACTATTGAGGGCTTCCATCCATTTCCTCAGCTCACATCACATCTAACCTCGACTGTATGAGAAAATGCTGCAAATTGACCCTAATACAGTATCATGGCGCAAAGCAGCCATGGAATCAAAACCTCATCTGGTACAAAACAAACATGATCTCAGAGTTCCAAAGTCTTGTCTCAAATATCAGGTTTCATAATTTCTGTAATTCTATCTCCATCTAATATTGTTATATGCTTGTTTCTTTATTTCTAAATAAACCTAAACTCTGGTAACCCCTCATCCCCACAAGATTCTAATCTCAAGTATCCACCAATTACTGATGAATTTCTTCATAGCACTATCTGTTTTCACTTGGCATTTAAAACACATTTTGAGCTATATATTTCCTGCTTCAAGGACAACTGGCGATAATCATATAATGTATAATAGGCAACAACACAAGTTTGCATTATGAATTTAGCTTCCTTTGAGAGTTTTGAAGCTTGACCGAACAGGTTATGGAGGGCTAGAATGATATAAAGTTACACAATAAAATACTAGAATACTATAAGATATTTCAAGGCCAAACAGGAAGAAGGAACTCAATATTCAAACATCAAAATTCAGAGACAGGCACCAATACAGTTTATTACACGGCACTGTATAATACTGTAATTTAATATAACAATTTTCTCATGATATGTTGACTGGAAATGAATTCAGTGTCAGTTGCTGTGTATATGAGTATTGATTGTGTCATTTATTAAACGCTGCAGTATTTTTCACCTACCAAAACATTTCCTTTAAGACATGAACCAAAATCCCTGCTAAATGTTTCTGTTCTCTGTAATTCTTAGAGGTTTAATAATCCTGTGGATGAGAGACTATCAGCTCTACTGTACAAGGGAATGGAAAACAAGTGTGACTTGAATGTGTTCATTCCTGACACCATTAACTATGGGAGAAAGAGAAAGGACATTACATTGCCTGGTTCTTGAAAATACAAATTATTCTACCAGCCAGGTAAATAAAATGTGCAGATTGGCTGTCACCCAAGAAATCAGAATAGTTTGTTCTAACCATTTGAAGGAAGCTACTATAGTACTTCTAAGAAGCCAATTACTAAAAAGAGAACGTATTTTTAAAAGGTTTAATGATCGGAATCTATCTCCTAAAATAACAAAAAAACCTCCATCATAATACTACTTGTATAGCACAATAACTGTAAAATATTTTTGAGATAGACCTTCCTATCACAAAATCTAATTTCACAAATGAAAACTTTTTTATTTTATTTTATCCTACACCAATCTCTGACAGTAAAATATTTTTTCTAGAATCTTAGCCTCTCTCTTCTCTTTCCCTATATTATGTTCATTCAATTTCTTTAAAAAAAAATATGATACCAAATATGATTTCCACCAGTCACTTATCTGCTGACTTCTCATTTTTCCCTTTTAATCCTCTTTAGCTGGTGCTGCTTGAAACAGAGGATGCTCAAAGAAAACATGGGCCACAAATATATCAGCTAAGATCTCATCTGATCTATGTGGAATGAAGATTGTCTGGATCTGATAAAGCAAATTGCTTATGCAAAGCATTTCATTATTTAAATTTAACTTAAGGTGTCCTCTTAAGCACTGTCATTCTGCCATCTCCTTTTTCCCTTGGATTAGTTTGCTTGGTAAACATGAAGGCTCGTTTTGAATGAAGTGCAAACACCGGAAATCAAAACTGGAAGGATCTGGAATTCTGCAGCAGTTTAGCTCATTCCACAAGTGGAGATAAAGTCCAGGATGTAATGTTCTGTGGACATAAGCCAAATAGATAACCGAGCACTCAAAAGATACATTTTGTGAGCTGTAGCATTCTTATCACATGCTGACAGCAGATGTGTTGCTACTATATCTCTGCTGACAATTTACCAATGCCTGCTCAGGGCTCAACCTAATCTTGAAAACTGCCAGATAATTCAGCTGCTTTTCCTATTGCGTTTAGCCTGTGTTCCTCAAAAGCAGAGTCCAAACAGCAACAAGGAGGCCAATCTCACTCGGCACCATTGTGATGCATAGGGTGTGTCCAAACCCTATAAATAATCACCGTTGTTGCTGGGCACAATACTAGTAAAGTCATGATGACAATGGTACCCAGAATGATTAAGACAATGGCCCAAATGTCCAGAATGTGCTTTGGAAGGGTGAGTTGAGTAGATTCCATGCTCTCCGAGTTACCCATCATCTTCCTGAGTTCTTCCCTAAGGCAAGGAAAAGGGAAGAAAAGTTATCAAATAGACAAAGAAACAAAGCAAAAACAAGTTAGGGTAAGTAGAGTACTCCACAGATTGCTGAGTTGCAACATCCACAATGCTCACCATTGACCGTGTTATTCTAAGGAAAGTTCAAATAAGCATATATTTATTTATTTAGACTTATATACCACTTCACAGTGCTTTACGGCCCTCTCTAAGTGGTTTATAGAGTCAGCATATTGCCCCCAACAATCTGGGTCCTCATTTTATCCACCTCAGAAAGATGGAAGGCTGAGTCAGCCTTGAGCCGGTGAGACTCAAACTACCAAACTGCTGGCAGTCGGCAGTCAGTAGAATTAGCCTGCATTCTAACCACTGTCTCACCATGGCTCTTATAATATAAATTTATATTTATATATCAAACTTCTTAACTCCCTCATTAACCAACTCCCTCATTGAGTCTTTTCTTTCCTCTACAGCAGATTCAGCAGTACTGGGGCTTCTTTTAAAGCAGAGAGAAAATTTTCCAGAAATCTTACATACACTTTCACCTCTATTTTATATATCATGTAAATGTTTATAGAATTAAATTATTAAAAGTAAAAAATATCCAGTTTGTGCCAGCAAGTTTGTGCGAGCCTAATGGAATAGATCACTTTGAGGATAGACACCTGCTCTTACACCATATGGAATTTGATGTAATTTGCTATTTGGCTTTCTAAAACATTTTTGTAAACCAGATGTCCTCAATATGTTGCTCTTCAAAAATGTTGGAATTCAAATTGCAGAATTTGGCCAGTATCAGAGGTGGTATTCAGCAGGTTCTGACCAGTTCTGAAGAACCGGTTGCGGAAATTTTTAGTAGTTTGGAGAACCTCTGACTGGAGATTTTACAGTATCCTTCCCCTGCCACGCCCACCAAGTCATGCCCACAGAACCGGTAATAAAGAAATTTGAATCCCACCACTGGCCAGTATGTTTGTTTGTTCATACTATTGGGAGATACAGTATTCAAGTCCAATGTATCCGGAAGTTAGAAGCTATACACAAATCCATGATCATCATTATCTTTCTGAACTACGTAACAAAGTTTTGTTCCTTGTATGGGGGATCGGATGCGCATATGCTAAATAAACAAAGAAATCCATTTGCACATTGTAAGATAAAATGGATGCTGTTCATGTCAGAATGTCCACATTTTTCTCTTTTTATGGAGGCTGGCAATCATTTGTTGGATAGCATCAGGCAAGCTGAATGCGTAGAACGATAGGATATATGACAGAATGACAGAAAACAGCCTTTAAAGTTGGATTGCTGTGTATATTCTCTTTTTTTTTCTTCCGTTCAATTATGTCCCATTCTCAGAGACTGTCCAGACAAATCCAAGCTGGTTTCCTGGCAAAGTTTTTCAGATGTGTTTGCCACTGCTTCCTTCTTAGGGCTGAAACAAAGTGATTGGTCCAAGGTCACCCGGTTGCCTTTGTTCCTAAGGCAAGCCTAGAATTCCCGGTCCCCTGATTTCTAGCATGATGCCTTAACCCGCCTCTCTACTCTGTATACTAAGCAACTAGTATATATTCTTTTCAACAGGAGAATATTTGGGGGAGTGGAAAACCATGTACTCTGATTCTTTTCAATAAACTATGTTGTAAAAGTATTTACTATATGTAATTATCACTTTAATTAGCCCTTGGTTTTATAATCTGATGGGAAGGAACATTGCTCTTTCAATCCATATATTGCATTGTAACTAAGCAGAAAAGAGACAGCTGTTTTAACAATAAGGCCTTCAGGAAAGGCTTAACAGGGTTGTTGTTTGGGGGGGAAATAGGAGAAAAAATGAATATTATGCAGGTTGACTGTTTTGAGTTATTTATAAAAATAATAAAGGCTGGATAAAAAATAAATTTAAAGAACATAGGAAAAGTGGGAATAGATAACTATTATCCCTTCTTGCAGAGTTCCTCTTCCAATATTTTTCTGCGAACCAAGGAATATTTACAAATACAGGCACAGAAATACATATACATCTTTTTTTGCATCTTTTTTTTTTGCTTTTGATATGGAGGATAAATATTTTTAGCCATGACCCACTGAAACAAAGGTTAATACACAGCTATTAATTAACTTGAAAGGATGAGAAGTGAGTACTGATTGGCTGGCAATCCTTTGGTTTCATCTGAGCTACAAAAGGCAAACTAGTGATCAGCAGTTTTATGTGACTCCTTGACTCAGAAACATACAGCTATGACTATGTCCACACCATCTCAACATTTGAATAGATCTGCAAATTTTGTCTTAGACAGGCTTGAGAGGCACAGAAATGGTGGCCATCTTGAAAAGATCCACGGATAAGAAGCATTTTAGAACATTCAATCATTGTCTTATCAAGAGCCCAAACAATACTAGCCTTTCCTACTATCAGTCACCATATAGAAAATTGGCTTTGATCCTCTAGATTTGTAAACTGTGACACTACTCCTAGCTAGATGCAATAGTATGTGAGAATCACCTTGAGGGACAAAGGGAATAATCAGACAAGAGAAGAGGGAGCCCCAGTGTCTTAATATTCAGGGGATGAAATTCAGGAAGAAAATATCTCCCACCCATGGATCAAGCAGTTGAAAGTGGCGGAGAGAGATTTGTATCTCTTCAGATTTGCAAGATTCTGTTAATGTAGCCTTATAACAAAATAGAATTAGCTCCTTTAGTCATGCTTCCTATTTAGTATACCTGGAAGGATTGACATTAAATCAGGGTGATGTATCTTTGTAATACCTGGTTTATCTGTGTAAGGTCAGACCCTACATTCTGAACAGCAAAACAAACATACAAACCCTTTAATTGATCTCAAACATATACATGTAATTTTCTTGTCAACAATACAGAAATTTGTCATTTTCTTCCATTTCATAGATAATCTACAATTGTAGCCTTCCTAAGTCCTGATACTATTATTTATTTATTTAGAATCAGCCGGTGTTGGACAGAATGATACAGATAATCAGAGTTGGAAGGGACCTTGTAGGTCATCTAGTCCAACCCACCCCCCCCGCCGCCCAAGTGGGAGATCCTATGGATGCACTCCGGTTTCCCTCAATAAAATATTGCTATCTTGAAGACGTTATTCCTGTCTCTGAAACACCATCTCTAAGACACCCATGGCGTTCCAAAAAGCCTGAAAGGCCAGCTTTGTTCCCAGGGCTGGGGTTACTGTATTTGTATCCAACCATCATAAATACGAACCAGTTGTCAAGCATCTGAATGTAAAGAGTGAGAGTGAAAGAGACTGGCACATGGTTGCCCAGCTGGCATTGGGTTTAAACCAGAGATGGGATTAAAATAATTTAACAACCAGTTCTCTGCCCTAATGAGTTCTTCCAACAACCAGTTTACCAAACTGCTCAGAAAGTTAACAACCGGTTTTCCCAAAGTGGTGCGAACTGACTGAATCCCACCCCTAGTCTAAATCTAGGGGTGGGATTCAAAATTTTAACAACCGGTTCTGTGGGCGTGACTTAGGTGGTGGGCGTGGCTTGGTGGTCATGTGCCTGGGTGGACGTGGCTTGGTGGTCATGTTACTGGTTGGGCGTGACCAACTCAATATCACTCACATAGGGCACGCATCTCCTCGCCTGGCCTCTCATGACTCTCATGACTGTGGGGATGCTGCAATAGTCGTAAGTGTGAAAAATGGTCATAAGTCAGTTTTTTCAGTGCCATTGTAACTTTGAATGGTCATTCCACACAAGCAAAGTACCAGCAAAGGAGGGGAAAAAAACTCCAGAGAGGTTCCTGAGACAGGAAGTCTAGTCCTGACAAAAATGTAATAAGGGTTAAAGAAGAGGCAGTTTCTGTAAGCAACACCAGAATGTTTCCTGAATGTTTCCAGAATGTTAACTTTGAAAAGTCACTAAATGAACTGTTTAAGTTGGCGACTACCTGTATACAATGGATAGTTTCATGCTACATGATTAGTATTTAATGTTTTGCTTTGCTTTGCACTGGAATCTTCTATCAATTTAAATGGATTTAAATCTGTTTGGCCCATAATTCCAACAAAAGGCATACAGTGAATATTTTTTGATTGAGATGTAATTGATTTAACAGATATGAAAGGAGACCTGGATACAAATTCCTTTAATCCCCTCACCCCACCCCACTACTTTTTAGCTCTAAACTGACTAATTTGACACCACTTTTGCAATTTTTCCTTCAGACTTTGCAGGAGCCTGTTGTGACTTTGACGTCAGAATGAGCAGGTTAAGCTGGAGTCAGGATAAAGATTTTCTTAAGTAATCAAGATCAAAGATAACATTGTTACATCAAAGTTTGTGTGGATTCAAAGGCCAGCTACACCCATCTTCATGCCTCAAAGGGATGGCTTGTTAAAACATAGGCATTTTGTAAGAAGCCTGTAATCAACTCTCAAAATGAATAAACGTCTTACTTTAATTTCTCATATTAATAAGGAGCTATTTTTTCACATCTCAATTTATTAATTGACCGTGTTAACAACCACCTAACCATTTGTTGTGATTTAATAAAGTCATTTTAACAACTATTAGGAATGCACAGATATTAGCATGTAAAGGCAGTTATGCTTAATCTGTTGCTCAAGATTCATAATTTTTGTAGTCCACCGCCCACAGTGTTTGCTACAGATTTGTCAAAAGTCACCCTGGAAATAAACTTAATTTGAATCCAAGTTTCTCTACAAAGTCCTTGCAGGTGAAACAAGAATATGGAAGCCTTGCTGCCCAATCTTTGTACATATGTGTATTTCTAGAGCACATCTGTACCCATTACAAGAATTTGAAAAGGGGGTGCACATGTGCTGAGTTATAGTTACAAAATTACTCAGAACTGGGAAAGTGAGTAAACTGATAGTAGCAAATCAGCAAGGAGCAATAACTAAGTGGCAATTTGTTTAGTTATTTATTTAAGAAAATTTATTATGACTGCCCAATTCACTCTCAGGACTTTGGGTGGCTTACAAAGATAAAAACCCAATATACAAACAATAAAAAGCAACCACCCTCCGCACTGTCCTGGCAACATCAATTAAATAAGCCTCACTCAAATAAGTGTCAAATCTTATATCTTCAGGGAATAATGTTCCACAGGTAGGGAACCACTATGGAGAACATCCTTCTTCTTGGTCCCAGTAGATATACTTCTTAGGAGAGAGGAGCTATAGCATTCCCTGCCTCCCTATTCTGGTGGGTTGGGTAGATGTGACCAGGAAAAGATGGTCCTTCAAATAACCTGGTCCCAAGCCATTTAGGGCTTTAAAGATGGCAATCAACACTTTAACTGGTCATTGAAAAAAGCCAGTTCAGCTCCTGCAGGAGAGATGACACGAGTGCACAGCTAGGCCTGCACAAAACCATACAAACTACTACAATTTGAATCGAGTGAAGTTTTCAGATACTTTGCAAAGGGAGCTTCATGTACAGTAGGTTGCAATCATCAAGGTGGGAGGTGACTAAGGTGGGAATGGCTGTGAGCAGTGATTGTTCATCCAGGAAAGGGCATAACTGGTACATGACCTACAGTTGCACAAAAGCCCTCTTGGCCACGACTGTCACCTGTTCCTTGAACAGGAGTCATGAATCCAGGACAACCCTTAAAATATATATTGGACCTGTCTGGGATGGTGTCACCCATCCAAGACTAGAGATGGCAATTGTTCATGGACCAAAGAACCCCAAACCCAGAGCCATTTGACCTTGCCAGGGTTTAGTTTCAGTCTGTTGCTCCTGGTCCTGCCTTCAAGCATTATGAGAGGGATGTTATGGCATCACTTAGCTCACCATAGATGGATGTCATCAGCATATTGATGATATCTCAGCCCAGTTGGTGGCAGATGATCTCACCCAAAGGCTTCATGTAGATATTAAACAGAAGCAGAGAAAATACCAAGCCTTATAGGATCCCAGAAGACCAACTGAGAGGGACCACTAAGTGAACTAAGGCAACAAAGAGCACCCTCCCCACTCCCAACCCCCAAAGCTGCTCTAAAGGATACCACGGTTAATGATATCGAAGGTTGCTCAGAGGTCAAGTAGAGAGAGTATAGCATAATAAAGATAGAGATCATCAAAAAGAGAAGCCAATGCCCTTTCTATCCCATATCCAGGCTTGAACCCTAACTAAAAAGATAATCCATTCAATTCAGAAACCCCTGGAGCTGCTGTGCAACTATTTTCTCAATAACCTTCTCCGGATGGGAAGACTGATGATAAGACGAAATAGTAAAAAAAAAAAAAGTAAAATAAATAATTAATTTAGGATAGGCTTTCTCTATCTGATGATAACAAGTCATTAGAACCACAAATATAAAGGAACAGGGCTCTCATATCAGAACTGCAAAAAAAAAAAAATCCTCCAAACAATAAATGGATGACAGCAAACAGGAATATCTACATTTCTTTGCTTCATCTAATGGCTATTTGGAGTTCTTTAGCCCTTATATTTATACTCTAGTGGTAACTTCAAGATCAGATTTAGGTCTATTCCTAATAGAATCATAGCGATAGCACTGATCCTCCCTCAATAGTAATGTAAACCCATCTTTTGAAATAGTAGAAATTCTACCATTGTAGTACTGTACTTTACTTAAAAATTCTCTAACAAAGAAAAGTTCCCCACCCTACAAGTGTCATTTTCTACTGTTAAGCAGCTCATGATTTTCACTAAAGTTTCATCTGAAGATTTCTCCCCCCCCTTCATTTGCGATGCCAAGAAGACATCACTTTAGGTCTAATGCTTAAGAGCAACAGAACATCAAGTTGCTTATCTTTATTGTGATAGTCCTTTAAACGATTCAATATATTTATCATATCACTTCAAGCTATAGAAGATCTTCAATCTGTCCTTGGGGGAACTGCCCCCTAAACTCTTTGTCACCCCATCCATGCCAGTTACTCATGATATTCTGATATCCACCCTTGAGTTCAAAATAAGGTATGCAAAAGGAAAATATCCCGTGATATGAAAAAATGTATTTATATAATAATAATAATAATAAAATATTTATTTATATACTGCTCCTCTCCCGAAGGACTCAGAGCGGTGCACAGCCGTACAGATTAAAACAATAAATATATGAAACAATAAAACTAAATTAAACCCAATCCTGGCTGTAAACAAATTTAAAACCATACTCTAAAACCCTAAAATTTAATAAAAACAAAACACCCCAAAACTAAAATCAGCCCAAGCCGGCCTGGTCAAAAAGCCATATCCATATCCATTGCTGATTCTCAAAAATATCTGTGCTGCTTAACACATCATGCTAAGCTACAACTTATGTGAACAGAGTTTCTCAAAGAAATTGAAATTGGCTAGGTTTAAAATCATGTTTTACAAACGACAATGGTTGTGACTTACCAGGGCTCTACTGTACTAAGCTAACTATTTTTAGGGCTCTTATAAGTACCAAAACCAATGCAAGGTGGGAACTATGGCCCATTGTCAGAGGTCTTCTTTATGGAGAGGCAAGCAAAAAGAAGCTAAGAATATCCAGTTGGAGAGAAAAAAAAAATACCATCCTCCTGAGCAATGATGGGATTCAATTTTTTTTACTACCGGTTCTGTGGTGTGGCTTGGTGGGTGTGGCAGGGGAAGGATACTGCAAAATCCCCATCCCCTCTCCACCCAACTAACCTGCGTTCCAGCTCCGTTCTCCTGTGCAAGGCAACAAAAGAAGACCCAGCCGATCAGCTGACACCCGGAGGCAGAGATTAGATGGGGGCGGGGCCCTCCGGTTCTCCAAACTACTCAAAATTTCCACTACCAGTTCTGCAGAACTGGTCAGAACCTGCCGAATACCACCTCTGCTCCTGAGCTGTTGCTGCAATTTAGTGAGGGGTAAATGAATATAATCCAGTGTTAAAAAAAATTGGAACTACAAAATTAAAAATTCAACCCATCTTTTCCTTCAAAGATATCTTGTTAATTGAATAGAAAAATGTGGGAGAGGATTGTAAAAATTATAACTGTAGATACATGGATTTAAATTCCCTGAATTCTTCAAAATGGCCTTGTTGGGTGGGGAATTCCAAGAGCTGATATCCAACAAGAGCCTTGGTGGCACAGTGGTTAGAGTGCTGTATGTATTCACTCACATCTTTCTTCAGAGCTGACCATGCTATGGTTACTTGCTTTGACACAGGCAGCATGGTTGCCCAGTTCAGGTATTGCCCAAAGTAGCCCACTATATCTTAGAAAGAAGCAGAATAGAAGAGCAACAAACTCATACTGGAAACTTCCAGTAGAAAATTAGAATCAAATTGCTGCCAAGCATCCTAATAATGAAGCAATTAGAAATACGTCCCTTTCTCTAGCAATTCTAGCAAATGCTAGGGAAATAAATGGCAATGGCAACGCGACATTTAACAGGTAGTAATTGCTATTTGTGCCTTAGCAATATCTTAAACTGATGAATAGGGACATATTCCTGAATTTCTCCAATCACAAGGACAATGTCTACACAATGCTACCGTAAAGGTCCAAGTGAGAAAGGACCTTAAGGGACTTCTCCTCATGGATTATCAAAACTTCACAAAATAAATATTGTCTCCCTCTGCTTACCACTATAGCAATCCCTGGAAACTTATTCTCAGCATACAAATGAATAATCAAGACTGCAAAAGAATCCAAAATAGGCTGTGAAAGCAAGTCAAAAGCCTGGATATCCTTCCAAACCACATAAAAAAATCATATAGCATGTTTTCTACAAATTTTATTTTGTCAAATTGATATATGTCCTCCAAGAGCACCAAGCATACATAAGATTAGAAGAGCCATTACATGTTCATCATTTTATGTGATACTTGTCGTGCTCTTCCAGCCCTTACGTAGGACAAACTTTGGACAAAAGAATAAACGGGCACAAGTTTGACATCAGACTCAAAACAAGGCCAAAGAAATTTCAGAGTGATTCAACTCCCAGACCCTTCTATTGTGAATCTCAAAGTGACTATTTTGGGGAAAAAAGACAGACTTTAACAGCATCACTGAAATGATTGAGCTTACATACGTCAGAAGGTTTAAGGCTTCTCAAAGGCCTCATTGAACATAATGAGTTTTAATGTATTATAATAGATACTTATTCTGTAAGCCGCCTTGAGTCGCCATGGGCAAATAGGCAGCAATATAAATTCAATAAATAAATAAATGACATCTAAACTGATAAAGTAATTGTAATTTGTCTCATATGTTATCTGCATAATCAATCTGTCCTCCCCTCTTTTCTCCTTCCCTCACATCCTTCTAGTCACTGTATTTATCGGTATATAGGAAGTGAGGTGCAGCTCTCAAAAGTGTTTGTCCTGAATAAAATTTGTTAGTCAGAAAAATTGCGATCAGACTCTTCTGATTTATGCTAACCCAGCTCTCCTCCTTCAATGCCTCCCGAACCACATTTTCAATCATCCCATAGCTAAGTGCTATGAAGAGAGAGAGAAAAAGCACAGAATTGGCAAGTCGTAACAAAAGACATCGAAGCAAAAATAACTGGATATATGTGTGTAGTGTGCACTAAGAGCTTTCAGGAAGAAGTCCCATCAAGAATGTTCTTTAGAAAGAGAAAACAAAGCAGCCATAACCCAACATCCAAAGGGTGCATCAACATGTCATTTCACCTATATGCCTCAAGGCCTGTATGTGTCTCGAAGGGTCACCTAGAAGAAGAAAAACTCCTGGAAATATAATAGCTTAGAAAATTTGTTTAAAGGGAGCCAAATGAAATTACTGACAACCCTATCTGGGAAAACTGATTGAAAACTCTCAAACCAGAAAAGGGAACTTCTGAAAAGCGGACCAAATGGCAAAGATGGGTTTTTTTTTAAAAAAAAAAAACCACACAGAGTTTCCCCGAAAAATAGAGAAATGGGTCCAATGGAAGACAAATGTCAATCGTGCAAGCAGGAAAGGAAGTGCAAAAGCTGTAAAAACAAGAAATCGGGGTTGTTGTTTTTAAGGATCCACCAAGCCATCCAAAATTTACTGTAGTTCACCCTTAATGGCTAAGAACTACCATTCGGACACCAGTTCCTGCTTACCCCGACACTGCACAGCAATCCGAATCAAAGGGGAAGGAAAGCAATGCTCCCTACTGACTTACTTACCCAAGTTAGTAAACGGAGATAAACCGCCCGTGGGCTGCATCCACTTTCCTGGGAGGAAAACCCACGGACTTCGAGGGTAATATTCGCGCTCAGAACCGGCCTCTTCTCCCGCTCCTTCAAAAATCACCTGCCTGGCTCGTTGGGGTCAAAGGGGCAGGAAGCCCTTCTCGCACTTCAGCGGGAAGGTCCTTTTGCGTACAGGCAGGAAGAGGCGAGTTTCCGCCCGACGTGATGCTCCCCTTCTCAAGAAAGGAGTAAAAGAGCCGCAGAAGGGTTTTCTCGTCCGGCGTAAAAGTAATAGAATAGTTCTGTTTAGCTTGGCGGGCGGGTGGACGGGTGGGCAGGCAGGCAGCCGTTCGTAGCCCTGGAAGCTCCCCCTTCTACTCTCAAGAGCGAGCAGAATGAATTCCAAGACTTGGAACTGCTTTCGCCCGTCAGTCCGTCTTCGTTTGTCTCATTGCCCACCAGGCCACCTAGTGGTGGATAAAAGGCGTGAAGATGCCTCGACAAGCGCTTAGTGCCAAAGGAAGGGAGGGAGGGAAGGAGGGAGGGGGGTGATTGTTGATGTGTCATCAAATTGATGTCGACTCCTAGACAGATGTTTTTCAGGTCTCCCAAAAGTGCACCCATCGCTACTGTAAATGAATCCACCATCTTCTGCTGGCTGTCCACTTTTTCCTTCCTTCCGTCTTTCCCAGCATTAGACTCTCTTCTTCCAGAGAGTCATGTCCTCAGTTAATTTCCTCAAGAAACAATGGATGGAAACTAATCAAGGAGAGAAGCAACCTGGAATTAAGGAGATACTTTCTAACAGTGAGGACAATTAACCAGTGGAATGGCTTGCCTCCAGAAGTTGTAGGGCAGGGCGTCAAACTCCCAGCCTGTGGCCTGGATGCGTCACACGCTGGCCATGCCCATGCCCAGTTTAGCGAAGGGGGGAAAAGTTGCGATATATCACATGATGCCGCCATGATGATGCAAGCTTGACACCCCGTTATAGGTGCTTCATCACTGGAGGTCTTTAAGAAGAGGCTGGACAGCCACCACTTGTCTGAAATGATACAGGGTCTTGTGCTTGAGTTGGGCTAGATGACCTACAAGGCCCTTCCTTCCAACTCTATTCTGATGTGTCAGAAGTAGGATACTTTGGGTCTCAGATGGGAACTCTGGATTGATTTGATTAATGATCTATACGTTGGGAGGTTTCAAATAAAAGCAAATTATTTATTAAATTAATAGTTTGCCTTTTGCTTCATTTTCTCTCTCTCTGCATGACTGGCCATTATTTCCTATGACCTTCTTTAATGTAACTTTTATCAATTTAAAACAATAATGGTTAAGAAATAGCTTTTATTTAGATACTTGTTAATTTGTGTATTGCTTCTCATATCAAAGACAGCTCAAAGCATAGCATTTCAAAGAAAAACATAATAACTGAACATGTTTACCAATGAAGGAGAATATTTGCAGCCATTTGAATATCTGAACATCTTTAATACATTAAAAAAAAAAATCCTGAGAATCTTATTGCAAATTTCCCCAAAGGGTAATTTATTGATTTCTATTGAATTGCTTTAAAGGAACAGATTGCTTCACAATGAAATGTACACATTTAACATCCAGTGACAACTTTGTTTATATAATTTAAAGTTTTCTCCATTTCCCACATGACATATTTGTCTCATTACTATATTTTCAAAGATCTGTGTTTTTTCCTTCTGATTGTTTTCCAATCATTAAGTTGTGTCCGATTCTTTGCAACCCCATGTACAACAGCATGCCTATCCTATCCTCCACTGTCTCCCGGAATCTGCCCAAACTCCTGTCCACAGTGTCAGTGATGCTATCTAACCATCTCATCCTCTGCCACCCCATTCTTATTTTCCCTTCAGGTTCTTTTGCAATGAGTCCTCTCTTCCCATTAGGTGGCCAAAGTATTTGAGTTTCAGCATCAGTATTTGTTTTTCCAAAGAACAATCAGGGTTTATTACCTTTAAGGTTTTTTTTTTTCCATAGAAAACCAATTATCTGTATTGAGTTGTACACTGCACATAGAAAGGCCCTGGAACCTGAGTATGTGTGGTGATTTTATTAAGACTGAGCATGTCATCTGCTTGTAATGCCAGGAATCACTCCTACGACATATGAAATAATAATAAAATGATTACAGGTTCTTTATCTGCAGCTAATTTAGCAACTTATCATAATGAAAAATCGTCGTCGTCCTCCTCCTCCGTTTACTGCCAAGGCTCTATGAAACTTGCATGCATAAAATGGAACAACTGAAAGGGGAAGCTTGTACTTTCCTGGAACCTAGAACTGCAGATGAAGTATAATGATTCATGCTTTCCAAAGAGTTTTGTTTGGCACCCAGAAAGCAAAAGAAAACCAAACATTCTGAAAAGATTATGCTTTTTGCTATTCATGACATAATGTTTTATTCAAAATTTAGATCCCTGTATAGCAGTAAAGGTTTCAAATCATTATATTTAGTATGCTATTTAGTTTAAATAGCATTCTCTTACATTGGGGAAGGTGGAAGATCCATGTTAGTAGCTTTATATTGCTCTTTTCTTACTGCCCTCACTAGAACAGCCGTTAAACAGTCTGGAAACTGGCTATTCCCCTGGCTAGAATGATGACAGAAACCCTTTGCTAGATTATATGCCAAAGGTTCTTCCTCCCAGCAAGAAAAATGAGTTTTCCTAAAGGGATTAAAGCAAAAAGCAGAAATAGCAATACCCAACTTTCACCCTGAGTCAAACATTGTCTCATCAGTACAGATACTGGGATGAGATAAAGTTTAAAAGGAGCTTCTGAATTCATCTAGAAAAGCATCCACCCACCCATCCCAGCTCTGAGTCTTTGTAGAGAGGAACTTGCTTACGAACTCCAGAAACAATGAGTGACCCAGGAAAGATTGACAACCAGTATTATGTGGTTTGTTGTAAATAAGTCAAAAAGTGGTTGGATAGAAGATATTCTGTTCAGCCTCCACTCTATACCACACAGGCAGTAGAATATGATGCTTGTCTTATTTCCTAGTCTATAATGTAGCCTTTCAGAATAATCATGATTTTTATTCAGCTTCTCCAAAGGGATGCTTTTAAAGCTTTCATCTGTAGGTTAGTTTCATAATCCCAAAAGCCTAAGGAAGGCAGCCTTTCATTTAGTTCCAGTATGAGACAAATACATTACATCAGTGTTTCTCACAACATATTTTAAATTTGTACCAAATATGAATAGATTAGAAAAGGATAAATACTATTTAAATGCCTAGAATTCTGATGAGAAATTACTGGTTCTGACTGATAGCAAAAACAATTAAAACTCAGGGAGATAATGTATGTGTGTTTCTCAGAAATCAAGTCATATGGAAACCATTACAGTCACATCAACAAAAAGGAGATATACTGAATTGATTTCCAGTTATCCTTAAGAGAATTATTCTGAATAAAACTTTGAGACATGAATGAAGCTGAAGTAATTATATATCGGATTCCCAGAAAGAAGATAAAAATCAACACTGAGCATTTTGCTAGAGTGCGTCTATGATCTTACACTGTTTATTTTGCTGAAATACCACAGAGGCACCATTCATTATGTCAAAAAAAAATGATTCAGTTGTGGGAAACTGGCTTTCTTTCTTATGGAATATTCCACCATAACAACTACTTTCTCTTGGAAAGTTCCATGAGATTAAAAGGTCCAAGAAAATTCTTCGATTTTGGACTGTGTTAGGGGGAAAAATGTAACTATGGAACAATGGTAATAGTTCAATTTTCAACGGCCCTGATTACTATATACAAATTTGGGGAAGAGCAGCTGGGTCTGCAGGTGTGCAAAAAGAAAGAAAAGAAAAAATAAAAGAAAGAAAAGGTGCAGTTCAGTGTCATTTGTGATTTCTCATACAGCAGATATTATTTAAGAGGATAACACCAAATACAGTCTCTCTGGGTTATATGCTTAGCTGATTCTTTAGCAGATATTTTTTTCAGGAGATAATATTTTTTCTGATCAAACTCACACACTTTACTGTAGTTTAGTCCATCATGTAGGAAAGAAGATGTCTTCGTATGGTTGCTTTTCTCTTTATAGGTGGCTAACACCCCACCACAACAAAAATAATTTATATTTTTTCCCTTGTAAAATATAACAACTACATTAAAATATATATTTTCCTGATGACACTGAATCCTAAATTTCCTAATTTGGCAGTTTCCCAGAACTGTGGGTAGGGATAGCTTGTCAGTGTTAGTGGGGGTGTATACTGTATATAAATAGGGACCAAAGACCACATTCACTAGCAGTGATGTTACCTACATCTGCAACCAAGCAACCAAGCTCAGAAACACCAAGAACACCACAGTTCATCCCTCAGCTACCTATATTTTCTTCTGACAGCAGTGGAAACCACAAGTCTTGAACCACTGACAGCAGAGCGTACCGGTCGGTGGGAAGCCGATGGTGGCAGGAGGCGGTCTCGCAAGTATCCCGGTCCCGAGCCATGGAGTGCTTTAAAGATAGTAACCAAGACTTTGAAGCGCACCCGGAGGGCCACCGGAAGCCAATGCAGCGCGTGCAGAAGTGGCATAACATGGAACCCGTAGGAGCTCCCATTACCACCCTCGCGGCTGCATTCTGCACCAACTGGAGCCTCCGGATGCTCTTCAAAGGCAGCCCCATGTAGAGAGCATTGGCATAGTCTAGGCGGGAGGTCACCAGGGCGGAGGTGACCGTGCAAAGCGCATCCCGATCCAGAAAGGGCCGCAACTGATAGATCCTACGGACCTGGCCAAAAGCCCCCCTGGCGACGGCCGCCACGTGGTCTTCCAATGACAGCCGCACATCCAGGAGGACACCCAGATTGCGGGCCCTCTCTGTGGGGGCAAGAATTTCCCCCCCCACAGCCAGCGATGGAACCAGCTGGCTGTACCGGGGTGCTGGGAAGCACAGCCACTCAGTCTTAGATGAGTTGAGCTGAAGCCTGTTCTGCCCCATCCAACACCGCACGGCCTTATTATTATGCTGTATAATTCTAACAGAGACAGTTCATTTAGTCTGTTGCTGTCTCCTGAAGTTACTTCATAATAATAATAATAATAATAATAATAGTAATAGTAATAATAATAATGGTAATAATAATAGACAAGAAACACAAAACAAATGCAAACTGGATCAAACAGATTGAGTCCTCAGTGAGAGTAGAATGCCCAAAATGGAAGATGTGAAAATAACAAAGGAAATGGTTTAAAGGCAGTCAAGAAGAATAAAGAACTGGAGTGTACCTGGATCAGATGAGGGGCATGGCTTTTGGCTGAAGGCACTAACAAGCTTACATGAAAGACTTGCTGTCCAAATGAAACAAATTATAGAAACGCCTGAAAATGATGAATGGTTAACAACTAGAAAGACTTTTTTAATTTAGAAAGAGAAAGACAAAGGAAATGATCTAGGAAATTACCGACCAATTACCTGTATGCCAACAAGCTATAAGCTTCTTACTGGCATAATAGCAAATCAAATTTATGGATACTTGAAAAGGAAAGATCTGCTCCCAGTGGAACAGAAAGGGTGCTGCAAAAAGTTAAGAGGAACAAAAGACCAGTTGCTGAGTGACAAGCTAATTCTGAAGAATTTGAAGAAAAGGCGAACCAACCTGTTCATGGCTTGGATAGACTACAAGAAAGCATTTGATTCAGTCCCTCACAGCTGGATTAAGAAATGCCTGGAAATCTTTGGCATCAGCAGCAACATTAGAAAATTCATGGAAATTTCAATGAACCTCTGGAAAATAAAGCTAATGGAGAAGAACTGGGTGAAGTTGAAATTAAATGAAGCATCTTCCAGGGTGACTTCCTTTCACCCCTATTATTTATTCTAAACAATTTTATTTGGGTTTTCACAAAACAAAAAGAAAAATAAAACATCTTTTTTAGTGAACAGCATGGTTCCAGGTTTTCACATCTCCATACAGATATAATTTCAGTTACATATTCATCTTTCATATTCAGTTTCTTATCTTATCATTACTTTATATATTCTCTATTTGTTTTTACTCAAATACCTCCCTCAAGCTTAGTTTTCTCATTCATTTCCAAATCTATTTCATTTCCTTTTCAAAATTTCCATATCTTCACAACTTTACTTATACTTTTATCTGTCCTGTTTACAATTTCACAACATATTCTTATATCATCATTTCCCAAAAATTTCCTCTACATTTCAAATATTACAAAGCAAAACAAGGCCCCTGTAATTACCATTTAGAGTGTGTCACCTACGTATCTTATCATTTGTTCCCTTTCAAATCCCATTAAACATTCTATTTTTAAATTGTCCCCTTAAACAATTATAATATTCATCGCCTAGTAACTATAGTATAACATAAATCCCTTTTCAGTCAGATTCCGCATGGTACCCCTATTATTTATTCTGTCAATGCTAACCATTTTTAAGAAGGTGAATTGTGGATAAGAACTTGCAAAGAAAGGATTGAAAATTTCGCATTGGTTGTACGTGAATGATTTGAAGCTGTTTGGTAAAACAAAAAGTGAACTGAATTCACTAATTGAAAGCACAAAAGAATTTAGCCAGGACATGGGCATGCACTTTGGAATTGACAAATGTGCAACAATGGCAATCAAAGCAGGCAAAGTCATAGAAGATGATGGAATAGAACTTGCAAATGAAAAAATGATAAAGGCATTGAAACCAGAAGAAGGCTACAAGTACTTAGGGATTTTAGAAGCCTCTGATTTAATGCATAATAAAGTCAAGGAATCAACTTCAGCCAAATACGTTCGAAGAACTCACAAAATTTTAAAGTCCAAATTGAGTGATGGAAACATCATAAAAGCAATAAATACCTGGGCTATACCTGTGATTCGATACTCTGCAGGAATAATTGACTGGTCCCAGATGGAGTTGGACAATTTGGACAGAAAAACAAGAAGCTTATGAGCAGGGCGCTGTAGTAGAAGACTTCTAAAGTGCCTTCCAGTTCTATTCTGATTGATTACAACCACCACCAGTCGGAAAATGGATTTTAGTCTGAGGTGTCTAGCATAAAGACTGGAGAAGATCAATTTATCAAATTGCCATAAGACGCGCTAATTTTAAATTTGACAAGTTATTCTCAAAGCATTGATACAGGAAACACAACAGAACCTCAACGTTACATTTTTACATGTTCTCTTATTTGACACCTGTCTGTCTGATCTCACTTTTGGAGAACTGGCGGAAATGACGACGCGCTGGTTACCGAGGCCCATGCACGAGACCGAATGTTTCCGGGTCACGTGGCGGAAATCGGGAAAATTGGGTGGGGCGGCGCGCCGGAGAGCTGGGGCCGGCTTCTGTTCTGCCAAGATGGCTTCTCTTCTTCAGTCAGACCGCGTCTCCTACCTGGTGCGCGGCGAAAAGGAGATCCGCATGCCGCTTTCGCAGCTGTATTTCTGTCGCTACTGCAGCGAGCTCCGTTCCCTCGAGTGTGTCTCGCATGAGGTAAATTGGCCGTGTTGGAGAGACTGGGGAAATTTCATCGCAAGCCAGCGGTGTGGATTGGCTAACCCTGCTGCCACTCTCAGTCCTAGCCACGCATCATCCAAGTGGCTAAGAGGGATTGTGTTGCCAACATTCCCCGTTTTTCTGGTTTGGAGATCGAGAACAGAACGTCGAATGGGGCGCGTGTCCCCCTGTCAGCGTCCCTTTGTGCTGCCTTGGCTGGGTTGAAAGGGAGTAAATTCTGGATAGGGAAGAGGAAGAGATTTATAAGAAGGGTGGAGGGGAATCTTTTAGCATATGTATTTGAAATATTTCTTCCCATGAAGTTGTTGCTTTTCCTGTGTAAATTACCATCACTCCCTGTTCAGACATCGTCATACTATGCTATACCTCCCAGTTGGTTACTGTTGCTTCTTGAGACAGTTTAAGCCACATCTTATACTCCCCCTCGCAATATAATTTATATTTATATACGTCCTGCCTAAGTCCAATTAGATTCTAGGTGGTAATGTTGGTAATCAGGTACCACTCCCCATCTCACTATATGAAACTTGTATTTGCAAAAAATGCAATAGGCAGTTACCAGTGGACTACAGGCTTGATTCATATTGTGGCGCCTGTAAGTTGTAACATTCCTGGGGATGTGTTTTGTGATATGCGGCAGAAAAAAACACCTCATTTCTAGCATTTGAGAGGTTGCCACAAAGAAGAGTAGGGTCACCTTATTTACCAAAACAGGATAAGAAACAATGGATGGAAACCAATCAAGGAGAGAAGCAATCTGGAACTAGGGAAACTTCCTAACAGTAAGAAGAATTAACCAGTGGAACAGCTTGCCTTCAGAAGTTGTGGGTGTTTCATCATTGGAGGTTTTTAAGAAGCAGGAGGTTAGACTACAATACCTCCAAGGTCCCAGCTCTGTTTTGATTGATTGACCCAATTTTGTTCTGTGTGAATATGAATGAAGAGGAATATTTTACTTTTTAAATAAAAAAGTAAAAAGGTTACTCTGTTACTATATATGTCTTTGAATGTGAACCAATTTCCATTTTAAAACAGTCTACAACAGGGGTGTCAAACACACGGTCTGCGGGCCTGATGTAGCCTGCACAGGCCATGCCTACCATGGTTCCGCAAGGGCAAAAACAATCATGATACAGCCCGCAATGCGATCGGGTTTGACACCCCTGGTCTATAAGCACTGAACAAGAAATATCTTAGTCATTATGATTAAATGGTCTTAGTTTGAAGTATTAGTTTTGGAATGACTTACTTTTCAGTTGTTCAGTTCTGAAAAAAAAACCTAAAGAGTAATTAAAAAAAACCTAAAGAGTAATTAAAGAAGGTGACAAGCTATTGGAACCCAGTTGGATAGAAAATAAATTTTAATAATTGGTTCATGACAGGACGCATTCCAAATTTGGTGTTTGGCATCTCCTGTTCAAAATATTAATAGTTGAGAATGAGAAAAATCTCTGCTAGAAAATTAATAGAATCGCTGCTGATTCTATTAATTATTATTATTTCTTTTTCATCCCAGGTATAATACCAATTTTAATTGTCATTAATAATCCTGGGGATTGTAGTTAAATAAGGATGCTGAGTATTTTTCTGGTACAGATCTAAATTTCCTCTCAATAATAATATCTAGAATAGAAAGAAATTATGCACAATTTTGGAGAACAATCTTTTCGTTTCATTTAATTGTCAGCCTTCTGATTCACCTTATATCTCCTGAGCATGACATTTGATGTTACATTTTAATATTTCATTTTAAAATGGGATAAATTTTCTCCACAAGCCTCAAGGTGTATATTTGGAAACTAGCCAGGAGAAGTAGAAGACTTACATTTTTCTTGTATTGGATCTTACCTCTACAATTAAAATGCCTATCTGACCTTTCAGAGCAAAATCTGAAATAACAATAATCAAATTAAGGTTTTATGGTTTATGAATTAGTTTTTAAGATATTGTCCTATCCCAGCTCCTAAAAATCCAGATGTCTTTTTTATTCCAAATATAAGAAGTAGCATTAGTTCAAGTATAGTGGTGAAGAATGATGACTTTTAAAAATTATTCTATAGGTGGATTCTCACTATTGTCCCAGCTGCTTGGAGAATATGCCTTCAGCTGAAGCCAAGCTAAAAAAAAATAGGTAAGGCTACATTCCACATACACACCATTTCTTTTCCTAAAGCTTTTCTTTTGTATTTTGCATAATCTCTTTATATTTATAAAAGGTATAAAAGTGTAATAAAAATAAATAAATATTTGACCACATACTTATTAATTTGAAACCCACTTTGAATTTAATAGTACAGGTAGTCCTTGATTTACAATCATAATTGAACCTAAAATTTATGTTGCTAAATGAGATATTTGTTAAGTGAGTTTTGTCTTGTTTTACGATCTTTCTTGCCACGGTTGTTAAGTGAATCACTGCATTTGTTAAGTTAGTAACACGGTTGCCATAAAGTTAAGTGAATTTCAGTTCAGTTGACTTTGCTTGTCAGAAGATTACAAGATGTGATCACATGATGATGGGATACTGCAACTGTCATAAATATGAGTCAGTTACCAAATGTCTGAATTTTGATCACGTGACCATGATAAGTATGAAAAATTGACATAAATCACGTTTTTCAATGTTTTTGAAACTTCAAAAGGTCACTAAATGAACTGTTTAAATTGAGGACTATCTGTATAGAATCTTAGTAGATTGATTATTACAAAATCTGAAGATATATGCATGGCAAGGTTTTTGTATTTTTATAAAGGAAGAGATAACATTAATTTGCTTCCTATTGATTGCCTCCATGAATTTTTCTGAGCAAAAAATACTATTTTAAAACTTATTATTAGGAGCAATTTTTGAATTATATGTACATTTATAAATTAAGTAATTTGGCTCCAATTTATACACAGTTTTTAATTTCAAATCAATGTAGTTTACATAATAATGAGCATTGTCTCTCTAAGAAGGAAAATACAATCAAATCCATTTAATTAAAAAGCTAATACTGGTGTCCTCTTGCTTAGGTGTGCTAACTGTTTCGATTGTCCTTGCTGTATGCACACCCTTTCTACCCGAGCAACAAGCATTCCTGCTCCATTGCCTGATGATCCAGCTAAAACTACAATGAAAAAAGCTTATTATCTGGCCTGTGGATTTTGCCGCTGGACATCCAGGGATGTTGGCATGGCAGATAAATCAGTTGGTAAGTATCATATCTAAAATAAATGGGACAAGGATGGTTTAAAAAATTCTACATGTTATGCAGAGTTTTTGGTCAAAGGGGGAATACTGTTGTATTATGCTAAAAACTGGTAATATACACAGAAAGGTTTACAGAATTTGAATGGATTTAAATTTATTGATTAATGGGGTCTTGTCACAAAAAGAAACGGGTTTTATAAATATGTGCTATGTCACTTCACTTGATAATGAGGGTTCCCAGATATGTTATTGAATAATACTTACTGAAAATATTTAAACTTCATGTTGGATTGGATCAAAAGTTTATCTCGTGCAATTTTTGCAGAAATTGGGAAATATTTTTCCTTGCAATGGACATTTAGAGATAGAACTATCCAGCATGATTAATTGCTTTAAGAGCTTGATTATTATGGAAAAAAGTAATTATCTTAGAAAATTTAGTATTATTTCAATCAGAAGAAAAGATTGAAGAAGATATATATGTATACTTTGAAGAGTGTGGACAAAACAGACTTTTGTTGTCATAACATTAGAGCTTGATTCATCTGCTAACAATGAATAGTGGAAAATTTATGACAAAAAAGCATGCAGTATAATTATGGACTTTATTTCTTCAAATAATGACTTATAATAATTTAGATGTTTTTTTTTCATATTTTCTTTTGAATGAAATAATGCTAAATTTTGTAAGAGAATTACTTTTTCCATAATAACTGTACCAAAGGAAGCAGAGGAATAGTAGAACAAAGCTAAAGAAAAACAATGGAGGTAGTTTCAATCATTTCAGCAGTTATGTCTCTTAATGCTGGTCCTTCCCAGTGGTTCCAAAATTAGCAGATGCTAGATATTCCTCTAGCATATATCGCTAACATAAGAGATATAAGAATGGGAACCCTTATTAAAGGCAAGAAATTTGAAGGAAAAAAGAATTTGTCTGCCTCCTTTATTTCAAGGAGGGCTGGTCTCCGATATGTGCAGAGAATATTATCAACTCAGAATCCCCTAGTTATCTGTATAGATGTCTGTCTTCTCCCCTGTTCCCACAGATGTTTTGAAGATGAATATAAGAGAGAGGGATGTTTTGTAATGTTTTGTTCTATAACATTGTACATTGTTGTTACATACTATCTGCAGATTTTCCTTACAGAAATCTTTTTCACTCTGCTATTTCCATACTAATTATAACAATAAAATTCCCTTGCAACAGGGAAATTTGCAAGGGAAAATGGAAGGTACAAAATAGATTTTTAGCACCTGTCTTTGATTTGCTAACCGATCATTGATATTTTATATCCCTATGTTCATGTTAACCAACAGTCAGTTACTAGACTAGAAACACAAGCTTTCTGACTCACGATATAGTGATGAAACACACAGTATTATGTCATTCTAAATAACAAATATACAGTATTATCCCCATGATGGATTTAGCAGATGAGAGAAGCAGACAGTTATTTTCTATATAGTTTATTTTTGACTAGAACATGTGTTTCATGATTATCTTCTGTTTAATTATGGATGTTATTTTTTGTTATATTGCAGCCAGTGGAGGTTGGCAGGAACCTGAAAATCCTTATACACAAAAGGTAACTAAAAAACATATCTAGTGATTAAGTTTGAGAGAATAAGTCTCAAGTGACTGAGAGTATTATTCACAGTCTTCCCCCAACTGATTTAGCAGTGCAATATAAATATTGGCCTAGGTATGAAGTGCATTGGTGGAAAAAGCATCAAGTCCATGTATTTTCCTAAAGCTTCCCTGCTTTGAGACATTGCCTTCCTGCACTGTTCTTATTAGCCTGGAAATGCCAGCTATGATCTGTGCAGGGGAGATCACAGTCTTCCTGTATTATTCTAAGAAGAAGGAGATTACCTTTTGTTTAGGTTAGTTTTTCTTCCCAGATCCATTGTCTTCCTACAAACAACTAGATAGCTTCTAGTCATCAATATATGTAACGGGTTTTAGAAAGTAAAAGCTTATATCAGGGATGTCAAACTGCTGGCCTGCTGGTTGGATGCATCACACACAGGTCACGCCCACTCCGGCTCCACAAAAACAAAAAACATTGTGATATGTCACATGACACGATTGAGTTTGACACCTATGACTTAGATGATTTCTGGTTTTCTCTGGTATGAACCTGATTTGACCTTTGAGTATTGATTATCACTTAAGTAAAAGACCCATACAAAGGAAAGGCATCAGTAATTCAAAATTTTCTTTCAGTTTCTCTTTCTGATGCAGTTAGTAGGATGACCTTGGAATTAACAGATTAATTAAGCCAGGCGACAAGGCTTGATATATAGAATCCTGCTCCAGATCAGCTTAGTTCCTGTTCAGGCATAGACACTGCAGTAGTTAGTCCAAGAATGAAGACAAAACTGGCCTGTACGTAGCTTAGTCTACATAAGTATTGTGTGTGTGTGTGTGTGTGCGCTCACTTGCACATATCCTATTATTTCAATAAAATATTATGCATTTAAAAACAACAAAAATATAAGCTACCACATGCCAGTGTTAAAATATATGTTGAAATATATATTTTGAGATTTTTTTTAACATGCGGAATTTTCACTTGGATAGTTTTAACACTGCAGGTTTATTGAGGAATAAATGAATTTACTAGGAAATAATTAAAGTGAAATAAATCAGGAATGTATTGATTTGTCCCATTTCTCTATGTTTAGCCTTTACAAAAGAATAGTAATGTCCATTTAAATTGGTAAATATGTAATGTAGAGTAGTGGTGCAAATTAAACATAAAGAAAATAAATAGAGGAAGAAAGAGTTGCTAGGAAGAGAGAGGGAGTAAATTTTAAACTCCACTATGTGAAGGTTTATAAATGCAGTGAAATGTTTAATTTCAGAGTGAATTCAGTGAAAAAAATCTCATAAAGAACATGCCTTCTCATGAATAGCTTAAAATGTTTTTTTTTATATAGATTAATAAACTGGTGGAATATTATCAACAGTTGGCTCAGAAGGAGAAGATGGAAAGAGATCGTAAAAAATTAGTTCGACGGCGACCGTACATGCCACTGGCTTTTTCGGTAAGCTAGGAAAACAGCATAGACATTGTTGAGATCACACTTTAAGAATCAGATGTTTAACATTTTAAAATGCAGTGATACATTTGTTGTTGTAGCTGACACTTTTAAAACTGAAGCAAGAAAATTTAAAAAATAATTGGAGCTTATCTTAAGTTTTCGTAGCTTATGTTTTATTAAGAGGTATCTGCAGGTAGTCCTCAACTTACAATTCACTTAGTGGCTGTTTGACATTACAACAGCACTGAAAAATGTGACTTATGATCACTTTTCACATTTATGACCATTGCATCATCCCCATGGTCTTGTGATCAAAATTCAGATGCTTGATAATTGACTCATATTTATGACAGTTGCAGTGTTCTGGAGTCATGTGATTTGGTACCTTTTGACACGCAAAGTCAATGGGGAAGCCAGATTCACCTGTGGCAAAGAAAGGTCATAAAATGTACTTAAATGTCTTGCTTAGCAACAGAAATTATGGCCTGAAACATGGTTGTAAGTTAAAGACTATCTGTACGTGAAATAAATGTAGGCACTCATACTTTGAAATCATAAAGTGACTTGGCTTATATTTTACAGTGAAGGTTCAGATTTGGAAATGGGCCCCAATACCTTCAATTTTCAAATGCTGGATTACTATTCTGTGTACAGCGATTTAGCTCATAGTCGGCACAAACGTAATGTCTGAGATACTTGTATTTAAATATGTATTTTGTTTTAATTTTCAGCTTTGCATTCAGTGTCAAATAAAAAGCTTATTTTTTTTCTTGGCTAAATAATTTTGCATATGCTTGCTGCCTTTGGATAACTGTATAACCTGCTTGCTCTATGCATTGTTTTTGTCTTTATTGGTGCTTTTTTTTTATCTCCGTTGCTACCTGCCGTTAATTGGGGGCTCTCCACAGCAACATACTATACATGTAGTGGTAAGTTCCTTTAGTGATTCCATTAGTTGGAATTCAGCTAGTCAGATTGTCATTATTGCATTTGGGTGACTAAAATGCTCATAATAGGAAAGTTCACATTCAATCTGAATGAATTAATACGCATTTGACTTTAGTAGTCATATAACTCAAGTGTATTCCTTAATATATTTTTTATATAAAACACAAATTGTTCAGTGTAAGACCCTATAAATGTACTGTGAGGTCACAATATTTGATGAACTTGAATGTTGTTAAGAACAGTTGGATAGATTTTGCTTGGACAAGTATGTTTTGGGCTTCCACTGTCTGATTCTTTGACACATTGTAGTTCTCTTAAACCGTAGACTGCCTATAAATACATT
The DNA here is from genome assembly GCA_023653725.1 of Bungarus multicinctus. Lineage (NCBI taxonomy): Eukaryota > Metazoa > Chordata > Lepidosauria > Squamata > Elapidae > Bungarus > Bungarus multicinctus. Next base: position 82,469,655 of record CM042834.1, read on the forward strand.
ACTCCCTGTCTATAATTTTGCTACTTAAATATTTTTTTCCTTGTTAAAATTTATAAATCCTTTTAGATAGCAATCCTGTATAGAAATTTTAATATAGATTTTATCTGATATGCCATGTAGATAAATGAAATATATTTTCCTTTCCTTTAAACTAAAACAATAAGCCACCCACCAAAAGTTTACAAAATAATAGGTGAGTTAGAGAGGCAAAATAAAATCCCAAAGTATTTAGTAATTTTATTTATGGTATACGGCTAAACCTTCTATTCTTACTATGAAGATAACATGGGCTGAACTATTAGGAGCAGCAGGGAGATATGTGAAATAATTCAAACACCTGATTAAGTAACATTGCCATATAAACTGCTTTTAACATTGGATTCAGTGAACTGTAGAAGTTGCCATACTTCTCTGAGAAGTTGCCTGACCTCTTGTACGTGTAGATATTTAGTTTCATTTTAGATTTCATTTTTTTAGTGCACTGGTCTGGCACTAATGGGAGAAGAACTTTCAATTATTTTCTGTACTCAGAGGAACACTTTTGAATCTAGCCTACTTTTCCTTAGAAATCGACAATCTTCAGTTTTGATATCTGCTATCTTAACTCAGAATCTCAATCAATTCTGTTAATTCAAGTATGGTATAATGGTATGATTTCATACCATTACAGTCATTATGTATTTTTCATCTTTAGATCTTCTTCAGGTCTATTGCAATAGAACAGGGGTGTCAAACTCACGTCATCAAGGTATTGCCACGTGATGTATCGGGACGTTTTCCCCCTTTATTAAACCAGGCGGGACAGGGCCTGCACGTGATGCATTCGGCCTGAGGGCTGCGAGTTTGACACCCCTGCAGTAGAGGGTATTTGGCCACAAAATACCCTCTGGAATTTCCTCCTAGAATTTAAACTATTTATGTTGTAAGTTTCCCAGTGTCATTGGATATGAGATAGGCAGCAAATAAATTTAATAAATAAATATTTATGTTCTGAACTAGAAGACTTAATCATCAAGTGATTAAATGTAAGCACTAAATCAAAATACTTTTAAGTAGAATAAACAATGATTGAAGGGCTTGCTGCTTTTTTTAGCTTTTGTATGTTTGATTTCTGTTTATCAAACTATCAAAATTGTCTCTGAACAAAGAAAACTTCCAGATTTGCTTTTCTTGTAATTGATTAATCTTGTTTTTAAGCTGCCCCAAACCCCAAGGTGGTATGTTTTCATTTGCCGTCTCATTTCTTGTTATTGACAGGTAATCCTTGACTCATAATCACAGTTGGAACCAGAATTTTGGTTTTAAGTAATTGTGATAGTAAGCTGAGACACCATGCGATCAGACTCATTTTTATTACTGTTTTTATGACAGTCATTGAATGAGTCACTGTGGTAGTTAAAGCAAACTCTGTGGTTGTAAGGGTGAAACCACTTTATTCAATGGACATATTTTTGCTGAAAAATGGCAAAAAAGTAGCAAAATGTGATAATATGACTGTGAGACATTGCAAGTTGATTGTAAATGTGAGCTGACTGCCAACCGCCTGAAATGCATGACTGTGGAGATGGTGTGGCAATCAACTTCAAGGATGGGTCATACATAACTTTTTTTTTTCAGTTTCATTACTTTGAAGGGTTGTTAAGCAACCAATCATAAATCAAGGATTACCTGTATCTCTTGTAGGACAAATATGGCCTTGGAACCAGGCTCCAACGTCAGAGGCCTGGGGCCCCTATCAGCGCCCTTACTGGACTTTCGTGAGTACTAGTTCTTTCATATCAGGGATTGATTAAAGTTACATTGCTTAATCCCGATTAAATAAAATGGAAATAGCCTCAGAATCAAAGATAATTCTGGGTCTTCCTTCTTTAGCTGATTAGTTAAATGCTGTACTTTCAGTACCAGTGTGTGGACATCTAAGATGTACCTGCGATCTTGTCTAAAGTGTCATTTTATAAAAAAAATACAGCTCATGTTCTTACTTCTAAAATTTGCTAGTTATATTAATTCAGTGTTAAAATGTAAATTAGGTTGAGTGCTATCGCTTGGTACTACTATTCCAAGTGCTGCAATAAGATCAGAACATAAAGACTTGATCTCTAGCAGCTGTATACTGCTTCATTTGAACCAACAATTTAGTACTGGTCAGGTTTTTATGGCTTCTTTTAAAATCGATCCATTCCCTTTGCCTCAGGCTGAAAGAAGGGGAAGACCACAAGGAGATAAAAATTGAACCAGCTCAGGCTGTGGAAGAAGTAGAACCTTTACCTGAGGATTATTACACAAGGCCAGTCAATCTAACAGAAGGTAATAGTTTAGCTTGTCTTTTCACATTTCTAAGATTATTGATTCAAATGGTGCTTGTTCTTATTATTCAAAATCATTAACTGAGATTGTGAATTTTCTCAATTTTCTGTGTTGTGAACAGTGACAACCTTAAAGCAGCGCCTCCTGCAGCCAGATTTTCAGCCCATCTGTGCTTCTCAACTTTACCCACGTCATAAGCACCTTCTGATCAAACGCTCACTGCGATGCAGGGTATGTAATCACTATGAAAAACTATACAGCCATCACAGAAACTTTTGACAAAATGGAATTATTACAATTTTCTTTCTGCTTTGGCCTTTGGCTGATTTTGAATGTAAATGGCATGGGAATGCAGTTTTTGAGAATTCTTAGATTACAATAAATTTGTATTATTTCAATAGGAAAATATTGCTTCTCCCTGTCTATACAATGAGTCAGTGTCCTTTATAAATGCATTTTATGAAACCCAATTGTAAATTTATATTGCCAAAAGTGGTAACTGCATAGCTTGATCTGTCATCTTACTTTGATCGTTCATCTTACTTTGCGTGGTGAGGTCACAAAGATGTAACTTTCCCTGTTTCATTTTAGTGGCTACTGATAATAGTGGTAAGGAGTAATATGGAATACTGACAATTTCAGACAATGCATGCTAAATAAATAGAATGAGGTAGACACTAAGTGCTTTATAACTACAAGTATATTTATCATTGAGTTTTAATTAGTTCTTATTTGAAGCATGAGAACTAATGACCTAAGAAAAGACTAAAAAAAGACTAAGCTCCAAAGATGTAAAGAATCTTACCTTGCAAGATACATTTAGAATATAATTTTGTATTATTTGTAGAATTTGTTGCCAAAATGAATGTAAGTTTAAATGTTATGTTGGATATATTTGTGATGCAGAAGGCAATCTGTAGGTTTTCTGCATGGTGGTTATATTTCTATCAGTTCCTAGGCAAGGTATGTTTCCGTCTCCCCCATATTATCTTGTCAAACGCTTGTGGCTAGCTGTGATAGGAAACAACATCCTGAACTAAATAAACTTCGACAGTTGTGTCGAAATGTGTCTATGAAGGGGGAGGTGATGTAGTGGATTACAATAATACAGCAGGTTCCCAGGAAGGAGGGACTACATTCCAATGGTGGAACAAGGGGGAGCAGTTTGGAGCTGGATTGTGAGAAGAAGAGATTTAGGATAGGGAATTTCTCCCTAGAATTTCCCAGGGTATTCCCATTAGATTGGAGTAGCATAGGTTTAATTTGGCAAGATTCTGTCTATATGGTTATGCAAATAAAGAACTGAAGTTTGACTGCCTTTTTGTTTTACATCGTTCTTGGGCTAGGTCTGACAATAGAGCAGGTTCTTTTAACAAAGTATCTGAATAAAATCTTTCAGCATTTTTATAGGCTATTTCCATTGTCCAGGAAATGCTTTATGTTGATATGGATATGCCCTTGGTTTTTTTCTCTTGTGCTCGTGTTCCTTCCTTCCTTCTTTCCTATCCCTTCTGGAGAACACTGGGTTCTCTAGCAGTTTTGAGATAGGAGATAGGAGGAATCCATCGCAGTAGCAATTTCCATTCTACTGTCAACAGCCACTCTTGGATACAGCCACTCTTGGCCCTTACCTTCTGTTGAGTGAATTGAGTAAAATAAAATGATTCTGCAGTTACATTTATAATTCTTGAGCATAGCTTTGCAAACTTCTTATTCTCATTTTTTTCTTTTGTTTGTAGAAATGTGAACACAATTTGAGTAAACCAGAGTTCAACCCCACATCGATAAAATTCAAAATTCAATTGGCTGCTGTGTAAGTATTTTGAAAACTGACTGCAAGAAAACAAAAGACTTGAAACAAATTCTCATTGTTGGGACAAATCTGTATCTAATGTGTACGGTTTCTTTTAGTAAATACAGGTTCTCACAATCCAAGTTCCAGCACACAGAAAAATAGTGTGCTAGTAGCAGACTTTCTATTTTAGCTTTTCTTATGAATATAGACACAATAAATGTGTGAAAATATAGTTTTTAAAATTCCAGTTTTATTAAACAATGCAGTGCAATCAGCTAGACATTATGTTAAATATTATGTTTTTCTTTGACAAAAGCTGTAATGTCCATTTAATTCAAGTATGCATGCTTCTAATAGTTTAGTTGGTTTCTGCTCTGGCAGATTGAAAATTAGTATTACTCATTGACAATATGAACTGGCAGGTAAGATTTATTCTACTTATCCTAGCTAGAAGATAAGATGACTTCTATCCCATGGAGGAAACTGCTTCCTTCAGTCTTTAACCTTGATTTCTAGAAAAAGCCAGTTTTCCTTTCAGCTCTACGGTAAGGGTTGAGAAAGAAAAAATAAACAAAAGGGATTGGGAAAAGTCATACTTAGTTATTTTATAAATGAGATGGGTGGCATATAAATTTAATAAATAGACTAATAAATAGTGAAAAATTGGTGCTAACGCCATGAAGTGTGGGTAACCAAGCTAAGTGATACTGGCAAGAATAGCTGATCTGTGCTGAAAAGAGATCACGCTTGAGATCAGTGATTGAGGGAAAGGCATTGCCCATTCAGAGATTGGACAGAATTGTGGAGAATTCATCTCCAAAGCAGTGGAAGCAAGCCAGTGTTATTATTGAACCAGTGTTAGTATTGAACACCTCTATAGTACAGCAAAATAATCTCCCCATGCAGCCCATGATAGCTATAGCTAGCACACACCTCCTATTGCCTGAGCAAGCCAGTCTTTAGATCTTAGTTGTACCCAATATTGAAACTGTTGCTTGTAACACATCTTTCTTGCCCAATGGAAAAGGGGGAAAAAGGATGATATAGGAAGACGCCATTCTGACATCATCACAGATAAAGAATCTATAACAGCAAAGAGAGGGCTGCTTGTATTTTGAGATAAGTTCATGAAATGATGGAAGAATCCCCTATCCCACGAAGAGAGAGGCACATGTTTATTGATAGACTGAACAGTCCCCTCCTACAGGATATGCAAAGATAGAGAGGTTTAAGAAAGTGGTGGCTGATTTTGTTTATTATCCTATAAACTATCCAACATTGTTCTTCTATTTCATATGTGCTCGTGTCAGTAGCAAGGTTTTTCTGTTACTACAATGATTTACCCCAGAAAGAAGTTAAACTACCCTGCTGAAATAATTGTAGGAGATCCATGTTAAATATATGGTAGTGAAAAACCAGAAGGGAGAGGAAGATGCTTACTATTTGGAAAACAAGAAAACTCAAAACTTGTAATAGCACAATTGAGTGAAAGGTAGTTGAGCTCACATACATCAAAAGGTTTCATGGAACATGTTTTTTAAAATTCTTCAGTGTTGAGAATAATTTGAAAACTGCATAATTGAAAAAATGAGGTATTTAAAATTATAAAGCATAACAAAAAGACTAGAGACAATGCCATTCATATATTTCCTAATGGTGTTTTTATTTGTATTTATAGCAATTACATCCCAGAAGTGAGAATCATGTCTATTCCTAATCTGCGCTATATGAAGGTTAGTAATTGTTTACTTTAATCTTCTTTTGAGATGGACCTTCAAAGCTTCATGAAGCCTGAGTGGCTTCATCTTTTTTGTTTAAAATGTGAAAGAGGCCCGGAAAACTAACATGTTAAGTAACATTGGTTCAGTGAAGGCATGACTCTAACTCATGGTTTCACAATCCAGTTTTTAAATTGGATTCAAAAGTCTATCAGGATGAAAAAAAATTGAAAAAGATGTCCATAAGGAATACTTGACAACATAATGTTAGAAGTTTAATGTGTGCTTTTGAGTATTGTAAATCTTGAAGCATCTCCCCCTTTTCTTTCATGTAGCAAAGACTAGGTATGGTGATAATGCCAAACCTTAAGGTGGAGGTGTCAAACTTCTCTCCCAGAAGCCCTCTTGCTTTAGAAGCCATGGCCCCCTTTCCTACATCAGGGTAGTGCTTGTTAATTATTATGATCACCATGTGACTTCCTGGAATGCCTTTGCTTGATGCCCTTTTACTAATCTTGCAAGCTCTTTGACTTCTGGGAAAAAGCAGGTAAAAAAATAGGAAGAAAAATAAATTCAAAGGTGCTACTCTTTGTCCTCTGTAGCATTGAGGTGTATAATTATGGAAAATACCCTACCCTACCCTACCCTTTGGAAAGCTAGATCATGATTATAAGTTCTAATTCGAAAGGAAAATTGCTTTATTAAAAATAAGAAAGTGAAACATTCAGTAGGCAAGGAAATTAAACTATACAGTGCTGATATTATCATAAACACTATGGAAATCTCCCACTGGGAAATAATCCCTCAATATACATGTTTTTTTTTTTTAAAAAGAATCTACTAATATAAAAGCAACTCAGAGAAAGAGATGCCACTTTCTATCAGACAGGACTGTTTTATAATAGAGACAATAACCAGAGATAGGAAATTAAAACCAGAATCCCCTTAAAAAATTTAATGTAGTGATAACTAGGCATATACTTACGCTTCTTAAAGTTGTCCTTGAGTCAGATTTTCTTTTTGTCTTATTGGAACTTTCAGTCTTAAATTTGAGGTTAGAAGTGAATCTTGACTTCCTCTAACGCAAGCCCACAATTTCTTGCTTCTTTCTACCAAAGGTCTCTGGCAAAAAGACATTTTTTTCTCTCTATCAAAGAGGAAAGGGTTTGTGGGGAAGCAATTAGACTTTTGCTATTTGCTCCTAGTCCATCATGACTCAGGAAGCACCATCAAGAAAAAGTCTGGTTGAGAAGTGTATGAACTGGTTGCCTGGGGTAATAAGATGAGTGAGGGTGAAACAGTGAATCTCCTAAAATTTTGTTATGCTGTAGGGTGGCTGCTTGCCATTTTTGATGTTTGTGTTTGATTTTAATTGGGTTGACTGAAAACTAACTCATAATTTTCCTTAATTCCAATATGAATTGAATATTTATAGTTTAGAAAAATGAACGGGATAATGATTCATGTTATTTAGGTTAGCACTCCCTAAAAGGGCATCATACAGGCAAAAATATAGAATCATATAGAACCTTCATGAATAGTTTGTCTCTTATATATTTCATTCATAGGAAAGTCAAGTTCTTCTAACTCTAACCAATCCAGTGGAAAACCTTACCCATGTGACCTTAAAAGAATGTGAGGAAAATGATCCTGAGGATATTAACAGTACTGCAAAGGTACTATAGCTTCTTATCATCTTCTTATATATGATAATGCATATACTCCAATACTATGCTAAAAATATATGAAGTGAATATCTGCATAGTCCTTTTTCAGATTTAGAATGGCTTTCTGCCTTAACACAGCAATGTGTCATTTTTAAAAAAGGAGAGGAGGCTTTGATACCCTTGATTAGCATAGGTATTAGATCTTGTGAGAAGATCTTTTGGCTATGAGAAGTTTCCATGGTAGTTCAAATTTCATTAGCAATTACAGTTGTTTTCATATTTGTTATGAAACCTTTTTTTTCTATATCTCTTTTCAGGTGGTGGTTCCTTCCAAGGAACTAATCTTGGCTGGCAAAGATGCAGCAGCAGAATATGACGACTTGGCAGAATCTCAAGATTTCCAGGATGACCCTGAGTAAGTTTGTCTGTCTGCTTTCATAGCTATAGGCTTACATTTACCAACTGTTGAAAATTGACCAATGCTATCCTGACTTTTTCTAGCGGAAAATTAAAAAAATATTTTTCTCTTTGTAGCAGTAGATTCTAAATAGACTAAATAATATATTTCATAAAATGCCAATGGAATTTTCTACATCCATCTGATACATATTCCGACATGTTCAGCAGGAAGGATGAACCTACTGCACCAGTGATTTCAGTTCTGGCAAACATCAGAATCAGATCCAGGCTTCATTTGAAATTAGTTTGGATACCTTCGAAAAGGAATTAAATACATTTATGGAGGAGAGATCTATCACTGTTGATAATGCAGCTGAAAAATCTCCAAATTTAAATACAGGTGTGCCACTGGAGGTAGTATTGCCAGGGAGGTAGTATTTTGATAGAAGTTGCTAGGGAACAAGTACTAAAGTTTTTTGTGAGCATCCCAAAGGAATTTGGGTGCCTACTGTTGGAAGCAAGATGATGGACTAAATGAATCTTTTCTCTAATCCAGCCCCACATTTGTTTTGTAGCCATTTCTTGAGTAATGTAACTACTTAGTCCCATTTCCCCCCACCCCTCCAAATTTACTTACAATAACTCTTCTGGACAATTATTAGTTTAATTCTCTCTAAAGTAGCAAATGAAGTAAAACAATCAACTTGAGAAATTATGAAATTTTTTAGTATTTTTATCTTTGGGAGTAAGGTGCCATGGTACAATAACTGCATTAATACATTTATTTACATATAAGTGTCAATGCTTTTGAACTTTGCAAGTTTATACTAAATATCCACCCCCAATAATTGAACTATTGAAACTAAAGAGAAATAACTAATTGAATATTCTTTATACACTCTTATGAATTTTAAATTTGTTATAATAAAAAGGCTGTCAATTCATTGAAAATCAATTACAATTTTTAAACATCTAGTAATTTCTTGTTAATTATCTGCACTGAAAGTTTGGAGGTTTTTTTTTCTTGTTCTAGAAAATATACAGCTAGTCCTCGATTTTCAGCAGTTTGTTTAGTGACCATTCAAACTTAAAACAGCACTGGAAAAAGTTTACTTGTGACTGTTTTGGCATCCCCATGGTCACATGATCAAAATTCAGATGCTTGGCAACTGACTCATATTTATGATGATTGCAGTGTCCCAAGGTCATGCGATTACCTTCTGCAATCTTCTGACAAGCAAAGTCTATGGAAAAGCCAGATTCATTTTACAGTTGTGTTGCTAACTTAACAACTGCAGTGATTCACTTAACAAATATGGCAAGAAAGGTCATAAATGGGGCAAAATTCATTTAATGGAAATTTTGGGCTCAAGTATGGTCGTAAGTCGAGGACCACCTGTATTATATTCAGTAATCCTAAAAATAAGATAAATTTTATTGTAATTTTTAACTGTGAGCACACTGGCAGATTAACAATGAAATTCTGTTGCCTGCTCTCAGAAAGTATATATCTACCCATACACATACTTAATACACATATTCACATACTACAGTATTTAATAAGAATATTTCATTCATTCAGATCTAGGATGTCTTCTTTTTGTGTTCCCTTTTTTTGAGCAGCGTATATACAAATACATACACACACACACCTGTACACACATATATGTATAAATCACTGTCCATCTTGAATACATGTCAGAAAGAGAAAGCTTGAGAGTTCACAAGGTTGATACTATATGGAACAAAACTGACTGAATCTGGATGTTCAGCTTTGGATACCAATAAGCCTCTTCCCAGAAGGTAACAAAACAGCTCATGAAGAGGATGTGTAGTGTCCCAGACAATACTGAAGATCGTGGACAAGCATCGCTTATACTGTATGATGCTCATATATGAGGTTGAGAGTATTGCTAGGATTGTTCTTGCAATATAAATTTGTACAGCTTTTATAGCTTTTAACTATTAAAGCAAGATATAGTATGTGGACTACATCTAGCTCTTCTTCCATTTATGGTAATTAATTATTCTAGTCAAGGTTTCCCTGATGAAAAGATGGGGGAGATGATATTTGCTCCTAAGAATTGAGAGATTCTGGAGCAGCATTGAAAGTTTGCAAGATCCAGGAAATTGAATTGGCAGTTACTTACTTGAACAACAGACTATTTCAATATTATTGTTGTTGTTGTTGTTACTGTTATTATTTTCCCTGTTTTGTAGCATCATAGCTTTCCGGAAAGCTAACAAAGTTGGGCTATTCATCAAAGTTACTCCACAGAAAGAAGAAGGAAAAGTTACTGTCAGCTTTAAGATGAGACATGAGTTCAAAAATCTTGCTGCTCCAATCCGCCCCACAGAGGAAGGGGATCAGAGTTGTGAAGTCATTTGGCTCACCCATCATGTGGAGCTCAGCCTGGGCCCTCTGCTTCCCTGAAGTTTGTGTCTTAATTGGTTGCTAAACGATAGTTGCCTGTTATACTGTGCTTTGAAAATGCATTCTGATAAAATGCTGGTTCTACAGAGATGCCTTGGAAAGTGAAATTTCAGTCAAAAAAGGTACAGTTGAAACAGAAAAAAGACACTTTTTTTCTCCTTGCCTCCTCCTCTTCACATCCATTACATGAATTAGTGATTCTGTCACTATACCACGTGCATAGTCAAAGTGACAGTACAGGCTTAGTGTGCATGTTTGTAGTTATCTTCTATCTTTCTTTAAAAAAAAGTCACAACTAGTTCCTTGCAAAATCTTTTACTAGCTTTCCTTACATCAATTTTACCATGCTAATATTGGACAAAATCTCTTTCCTTCTCTGGTACATTTTCTGATAACTGGATTACTACTTTTCTGAGTGTAGTAATTATTTCAACTAGATTTTTCAGTAAAGCAATAATCAGCACAGCAGCATGAAATATCTTGCTTTCACTATCTGTCAGGCATCTCAAATATTTACTGCTAAGGTTTTTTTGTACCATTTGTGGCATTTCATTGTCTTGTTATGGACAATTCCTGAAAGGAAGGCAATTAAGAAACTAGCAAATGAATCAATATGATATTGTTGGAGGATTTAACTTCTTAGGTTGGAGAATGCTTATTTAAAGGAAATGCAATTTAGAATAGTTGTATTTGCTGATGTATTGCATTTATTGAAGCAAGAATCCAATTGAGACAAGCACTAGTGTTTTTGTTAAATTATTCCTTTAGGAACAGGATACTGACCAAAGATAGCTTATTATGATTTTAATTACTTTTAGTATGTAAATTTGAACTTTTAAGACCTCTTGGAAAAGTAGCTACCATCACTATTGTGCATACCATCACTATTGTGCAAATTTGCACTGAAGGTGTAAAATCTTATTCTCCTATTGAACAGATTTCATTAGGTTTTATAATAGGCAGGTGAATAAATTATTATAAAGTATAATTTCCAAGTTTTGGGTCTTGAATTTTAATGATTTGAAATTTAATATTGTAGCACTGCATGCTCATTGTATGTAATGGGAAAGTGAAAAGATCTGATTGCAGACTGGTGGCCATGGGCACTCATTACAGTGTGAATATTTATCATATAGTCCAAAATAGGTATAGAGAAGATGAATAGAAATGTATAATTGGAAGATGTACTTAAGGCCCTTGAAAATATATTTCTAATTTGTTAGAAAGTATAAGTTTTAATTTGTTTGGCACTATTTAAATAAAAGTTTCACCTTTGTATTTTGTGCAATTGATGTAAAAAGAAGTTTGATGTAGATACATTGTGCAGCATGAATTTAAGACATCTAGGCAATATTTATTCAATGTGTAGAACAATATTAATGTCTGATGCTCTCAAATTTATACATTAACTCCAATTAATCCATGATTTAACTCCCCACATTAATTAAAAGTCCAATAATAAGTTAATATTGTAATGAACTAATACATATTTAAGATTTCTTGTAAACACATAAAAAGTTGGGACATACTTGAAAAGTCTTTTCTCCTTTGAACCTCTCAGAATATAAGAATACTTGTACATATCTCACTTCACATTATCCGTAAAAATATCTCACTGGAGGGATATTCTGTCTTTATCAGTATTAGGATAACTCTGTTGCCTTATTGTATAATTTAGTGAACTTCAAATAAATAAGCAGACAAAGCTGCTTTTGTGTATTTTTTTTATCATATTTAAGATTTTTTTTGTCATATTTGTATGACTAGAAATAACTATGATAACTTTTGGCAATGTTAGCATTGAATGATTTGTAACACTGGACCAATAAATTACTTTTGCACATCTTTTAAAAGACATGCAAAAGTCCCAAATTTTGAATTAAAGATAGTCATCGACTTACGATTACAGTTGAGCCTAAAATTTTTGTTGCAAAGTGAAACATTTGTTAAGAGAATTTTGCTCTATTTTATGACCTTTCTTGCCATAATTGTTAAGTGAATCAGTGTTATTAATTTAGTAACCAGGTTATTAGGGGGAATCTGGCTTCCCCATTGACTTGGCTTGTTGGAAGGTCACAAAAAGGGATCATATGACCCTGGGACACTGCAGCTATCATAAATATAAACCAATTGCCAAGCATCTGAATTTTGGTCACCTGACTATGGAGATACTGCAATGGCTGTAAGTGTGAAAAACAGTCATAAGTCCCTTTTTTCAGTGCTATTATAACTTTGAACAGTCACTAAATGAACTGTTGTAAGTTGAGGATTACCTGTACTCCATAAAAAGTGGAAACTTGTGCATTTTTTTAATATTCACAAATGTACATCTGATCAATGCTTTTTCTATATAAAAGGTTAATTGAATCTATTATCTAACTTACATTACTATCTTTTAGTTTCTGTCACTTGTGAAACATTTATTGCACTCATGATGATTAGAGTAAAATTAGTTGAAAACATTCATCCACCTTATGTATATCCCACTCATCTAACCAATAAGAAAGCAAATAGCAAACATTATTTTAGTAAAATTATTTATGTTTCTCTGTGAGAATCTTATTCTATGGTGATGTCTGTTGTGAAACACGTTTTGCAAGTAGAAATCCTTTAGCAAATTAGAACTGAAATTAAAATGCCATTCCAAATGCTTTATAGTGGCAATCAAAAGGGTAAGACTGGCAATAATCAGGAACTGAAAGATGCTGTAGAACTAGGATGTGTGTACTATGAATACAAGGTAGCTGAGAACTGGGGCTTTATAACACAATGTGTTCTAGAGGGATAAGAGTCCCCTTAGAAGATCTAGCAAAGATCTTTAGAAGAGATGAGAGTCTTAGGAATGCTCTTAATTCAGAACCAACTAATATTCAGCAAACAGCACTATAGATAAATAAGCTTCTAAACATATCCATGGTGGACTATAGAAACATTTAGAGTTCTTGTATAGAGTAATTTACAATATAAAACCACATATTTAAGACTCTATAACTAACTCCAAGATTCTCCAAATTGTTCATTTGCATTTGATATTTATTCCACCAAGATCATAGGTTTTTTAAAACTTCAAAAATAGCTTCCTAATTATTTAAATTCATATCATTTCTCTTCCTGCCACCTGCCCATATGGTACAACGAAAAACCTTGAGATACTTGGCATATGGTCTGGTAACAAAAATAGAATTCAAAATGCTATGGATTGTGTTTTGTCCAAAAATTTTGTCTGCCAATATGTTATGTTCTGAATTTTAAAAGTGCCATTTATTTTTAAATGCTTAATGTTCAACCTTAGAGCTGGAAGATAAATCAAGTAAAAAAGTAAAAAATGGAGTACTGTAAAATGTTCTTTAATTGAAGAATTATAGTAGGCAATAACATTGAAAGCTAGTGTCTGATTCTAAGAAAACATTTGCTGAAAATAGCATCTACAAAATATTTCTGAAAACCATCATGTACCTGGGCAGTGGAGGTGGGCAATCTCAGTAGAAATAAGTTGCCTGAATTGCCAAATCTGAATTTTATAGTTTTGTGTTTGGAATCATATTGATTTGTAATAGAATGTAATAGTTTCCATATACCAAGTAGACATTTTAAAAGAAAAATAGAAGTCATTTGATCTTTTACCACATTAACACATTATTCTTCTCTGAGAATATGACTACAGCTTTATAATGTTCAGGCAGACAGCATACAAATCAAGAGCATCCATTAGGATTTCTGTCACAGGTTTTTTACACAGAAGTTGGTGTCCTGTGTTTTATGCATAGTTTCAATTGGATCTCAAGTAAAAATCATACAGATCCATATCTTGGATCCACATTTTTGTTTCACAATGAATCAAGTACTTCATATACTGCTTATTGTGCAGACAGCTGTGATTTCATGATTGGTTACTTGTGGGAGCAAAAATCGGGCAAAATCAAACAGATCTGTGCTCTGTATCCTAGATTTAACACAGCAGTGCCAAAAATTTGGGATCTAATCTGAGTCTTTGTTTCTGCATTACAAGTTTGTCCAAAATATATTGAATTTGTGATTGTGATATTTTATTGCATGCAGTTAAATGTCTTCCATGATACTATGGTATTTGAATGTTATATAAAAATAATATGAAATCAAAAGAATCTGTGTCTTGAATCCCCATTGTTGTGATACTAAATTTTACCAGGGATGTATTTCATGCTGGCAGACATTTCTTATTTGTGATTTCAGATAGATCCCTGATAAAATTGCTAGTATAGTCCTTGACCTACAACCACAATTGAGCCCAAAATTTCTGTTGCTAAGCAAAATATTTAAGTGAATTTTATGACCTTTCTTGCCACAGTTATTATGTGAATCACTGCACTTGTTATTAACACAGTTAAATGAATCTGGCTTCCCCGTTGACTTTGCTTGTCAGGTTACAAAAGGTGATCACATGACCATGGGATACTGCAACCATCATAAATATGAGTCATTTGTCAAGCGTCTGAATTTAGACCATGGTCATGGGGATGCTGAAACAGGTGTAAGTGTGAAAAATGGTCATAAGTCGCTTTTTTCAGTGGCATTGTAACTTTGATCACTAAATGAATTGTAAGTTGAGGACTACCTATATTTAACTGTTTTCCATATTCTGGTTCTGATCAACTCTTCTATCTTCTTTCTCATATATCACATATTTTGAAGAAGAAATATTTTAAGGGATGAAAATTATATTTAAAATAAATATTCTCCAAATGTTAGGAAAGAGGATGATACTGAAAGATTTAGAACTAGAGATTTGTAAAGAAAATATAGACCATGTTAATATGAACTGTTAAGCCAGAATTATCACTGAAGACACAAATGACCAAGCTGAAGTTATCCTACTTTAGACACATTGTGCAAAGACCTAGCTTTCTGGAAAAAGCTCTGGTTCTTGGAAATTGGAAGAGGACAACTAGCAGTGAAATGGACTGTTACAGTGATGATAGCTGCACTGCTAGAAGACCTGAAATACGAGATTAGGGACAGATTGTCATGCAGAAAATCTATGTGGTTTGTTGACTAAAAGTCAATACAAACTTGATGGCACAAAATCAATATTAACATTAGGATAGTTGAGCACATTTACCCTATAGTATTCCATAATTTACTAAAACAACAAAGTAATTTGCTAAAAGGGAATAATAATAAAACAATGATTATTAGTCGTATTCAAACAATTTATATGCCTGCCCATCTTACAATAAATGCCTTTATGATTTGGTGAGGTGGGGTGGTTTAAAACGAAAAAGACAAGCATGCTTTTTCTGGAGTTTCACGCTGAGAAAAATATGAATAATAGACTCCTGGTATGAATTTACTCAGAAACAAGCTGCACTTTACTCAGTGGGTCTTCTAGATAGCAACTGAGTTATAAGTAATACTTGCGGAGTAGGCGGTGCTTTTTGAAGGCGAGCTGGGTTTCACCCTGAAATACGATGCTGTACTTTCGTGTATCCTAACAATCTTAAGTTGTCGCTAGTGCTGAAAAATGCACCAGTCGTTTTTCTCTTTAGGCGTCTATTGCGATTCTTTCCCCCCCTCCCACCCCAAGACCCTCTTAAAACCCTTGGTTGCAACTACCATAAATTATAGTTAGCGGAAGTCGCCTCCTCTTCGCCCACGCTAGCAGTTAAGCCAGCCCGCGCTAGGAGGTCAGGTCTGGGGACAAGCCCAGGGGAGGAACTTCCGCTTCGACCGGTCAAAAGGGAGCGACCTCATCTAATAGGGCATGAAAAAAAAGGCTCTCTCACCCGTCCCTTACAGTCATTGGTCAAGAAGCTGGACTACGGAAAGGTACTTCCGGAGTGCGAAGCGTCTACTTCCGGGCCCGCTATTTTTTTTTTTAATATTTTAAGCACAATAAAATGGCGACGTCTCTGGGATCCAACACGTACAATCGGCAGAACTGGGAAGATGCGGTAAAAACGTTGTCCTTTGGGTTTGGGTGCCTTGGCTTCGGTAGGAGGGAGAGGGTGGCTCTGAATCGGCCGGTCCGTTGACATCGTCGTGCTTCGTGGCCGAAGAGGCTTCGATCCGTTGCTCGAGAAGAGGGATGTTGGAAAGCGTGCCGAGGCCGGGGCTGCTGCCTGCTCTGAGCTTCTTGCGGCAGGATAGAGAAGCGAAGGTGTCACATGGAGGGACCGAGGCGATTCCGTAACCTGATCAGTTTTCCCGGAGGAATGAAGCGTATGGCTTCCCTTTCTCTTAATTTAGGCAATCTTAGGGCATTTAGATTCTTCAGAACCTATAGCTCTTCAACCGTATATGATTGGAAGAGTTGTGTCATTTTCTTTTTTTCTTTTTTTTATCCACAGCCCTTTTGGTGTACAACAGGGTAATGTAATCTTGGTCTTGGAATAATTACACTTTTTCCCTGTAGGATTTCCCTATTTTGTGCCAGACCTGTCTTGGAGAAAACCCCTATATCCGAATGGTATGTTGTTTGTGAGGGAATGATACATAAAACACATAATAAATATAAAAGGAACTGAGCCGGGTCCATAAATGCAAGATTAAAGCAAACAGAACTTCATTTCATAGTTCTTCATGTTTAGCCTGGCAAAAGATCTATATATTCACTATGTATGAGTAACCTTTTTTCAAGTACATTAATGATGAGATTTATTTGTGTATATACTATATGTATCCTTTTTGGTACATTAAAAGCTAGCTCTAACT
Organism: Bungarus multicinctus; assembly: GCA_023653725.1. Taxonomy (NCBI): domain Eukaryota; kingdom Metazoa; phylum Chordata; class Lepidosauria; order Squamata; family Elapidae; genus Bungarus; species Bungarus multicinctus. Next base: position 82,486,665 of record CM042834.1, read on the forward strand.
TTGAAGAGGATGACAAGTTAAAATTTCTTGGAGATCAATAAATAGATTTCTGAAAGGACCATGATATCTAGACTCTTTTGGAAGATGAAGAGTGAAGATTTCTTGCATGTTACTGTTTTGATTTTAGTAATGATTGGAGACTGGTATGCCTTGTCTTCTGTTCTTCCATCTGACAGATGGAAGTCATGCACAAAATACAAATGAGCTCCTTGGATAGTGAAAAAAAACAAACAAAGCTTGATTTTTGAAATATATTGTCTTGGAATAATTATCTATTGTAATACGTTTCTTCCTCCCTGTATTTTAGACCAAAGAAAAATATGGAAAAGAATGCAAGGTAGGTTTTCCATTTGAAAAAAATCTTACATAATTGTAAAGAATGGCACACATGAAGTAGCTTGTGGTTCTGTAAATTGCAGTAATTTTGCTGTTATTTAGGAAATTGTATAAACCTGGACATCATCTTTAACATTATTTGCTTGAACTTAGAATATTAAGTATAACTAGAGTGTGTAAATCCAGCTACTTAGCGCTATTATCAAACATAAATTAGCTGTTTTTCTTTAAACTTAAGTATCTTGGTTCTAAATGTAAGCATTTAAATCATAAGGGTACTTATGGAATGTGGAATGTGTATGTGATTTAAAAAAAAAACAGCAGCATATCCAGAATTAATCTTTGAATAGTGTAAGTATGTTCTTTTTAGGAAAGGTGGTATATCTTCAGTGTTTTATTTATTTCAACAAATAAGACTGAATCTCTCAAAACAGATTTTTCAGACCACAGTATAATGGAAAATTAATAATGGAAAATTAGATATGCGTAAATTAGATATGCCTAAATTGCCTTAATATAGGAATTTATTTGGGTGTGCAATATGTCAGCCAGCTAAAATTGCATAGAATGTAGGTATAATAGAAATATTTTAAATAAAAAGGCATTAAAATAGATTTTGATTAGGATGATATACATTAATGTAATAATTGTTTCAGATCTGTGCCAGGCCGTTCACAGTTTTTCGGTGGTGCCCTGGTGTTCGTATGCGCTTTAAGAAGACTGAAGTGTGCCAAACATGCAGCAAGCTGAAGAATGTTTGTCAGACTTGCCTTCTTGACTTGGAATATGGTTTGTAGTTATCATTTTACATTAAATGAATGAATACAAAATTAGCACATTATTATTCCAGTGCACTAACAATGAGTTGCTGTTATTGGAGATCAGAGTCTGCATATCTGAAGTTCTGCATGATGAAGAAGAATGACATAAGTAGCACTAATTTATCAGTTTAGAGAAATGAGTCTGGTATTCCCTTTCTTGAAATGACAGGCATTACTGATAGTACTTAATAGTGAAAATAAAAAAGGGTTTGTCATATAAATTACTAGGTAAAATCAATCCATATTCCACTGTTTTGAATAAATCAATACTGGAAGCTCTGACTGAAATCAGAAAAGGTAGCTTTAATGTTTTTCTCCCAACTTCATCCCACTAATAAAGGGTGGAGAGTCCAGAAAAATATGTAATAAATCTCCACATACAGTTCTTTTAATATACTGGTCTCTGTATTCTTTTTCTCTTTGAAATACTACAATTAGTTTTGAAGTGCTGTTAGAAAATGGTTTAGGTTGAATATTTTTAGGGACATCTGTGTGAGTAGTAACTATAGATAGGATACATCAGTTTTGTTTTTCCAGTTTGCCCACGGTTACTTTGTACAGTATTCCTGTCTGCTACAAAGCTTGACCATTTTTAAATGGTTATTACATCTTAAAGCATTTCTGTCTTAATAGCGTAGATATTTATGTGTGTTTCAGAATGATGTACATCTGATTTTCAACTTACAACCATAATTGAGCCCAAAATTTATGTTGCTAAGTGAAAAATTTGTTAAGTGAGTTTTGCTCTGTGTTACAACTTTCCTTGTGACATTTGTTAAGTGAAACATCGTAGTTGTTAAATTAGTAACATGGTTAAGTGAATCTGGCTTCCCTATTGACTTTGCTTGTCAGAAGGTTGTAAAAGGTAAACTTACGACCTAGGACACTGCAACCGTCATAAATGTGAATTAGCTGTCAAGCAACCAAATGTAAACCACATGATCATGGGGATGCGGCAATGGACATAAGTGTGAAAAATGGTCATAAGTAATTTTTTCATTGCCATTGTAACTTCCGCCCCTAAGAGAACTATTGTAAATCAAGGACTACCTGTACTATGGTACCCATATTTAGCATCTTTTTAATCTTTGAATCTGAAGTGCTGCACAGCTCCAATATAATGTTATGTAGCTGAACATGAATTAAAAAAGAATTGGAATATAGATATATTGAATAAAATCTCAATGTCTCAGAGAGGAGAAATAATTTTGTAAAAAATGGATGAAGGAAATTCATGTGATGGCTGTTATCCAAATATAGATATCCTTCATTTAACAATGCTAATTGGGACCAGAAACACTATTGTTAAGCAACACATCAAGTTGAAAAACTATGGGACCATGCTGCTTTGTGACAGAAGTTCCATCAGTGCAGTGCTGTTGTTAAATGAGGATCATCCTTAAGTGAGGGTCTCTTATGTGTACAACTTCCAATTTTCTGCCAAATTCCCCATGCTTAGGAATCACAATCATGTAACCATAGGGACACTGCAACAGTTGTTAATATGAGGTCCAGTTATAACTACACTCATTCAGCATCATAATGTTAACTGTAGATTTCTACAGGACCTGAGATTTGAGTGCCATGGATATTTGTGGTACAGTAAAATCAAAGTTAATGTTGATTTTAAAAATAATTGTTAGATAGGCCATATTGATAATATGGGATAGATACAAATTCAGATTGTGTCAGAAAACGCCTTTCTGGCTCTCAGCACGAGAAACTTTTATTGAAATTTGAAATAGAAAAAGAATGAGTGTAATAATGTATAATAAAGTGGACTAAAATTTGGCTATAAATGTACAGATTATGATTTATGGTGTCTGATTATTAGATTAGAGAACGAATAGTGTCATGTTGTAATGTTAGTGAAAGAGGTAAATTTATTATTTTGGAAAAATATCTTTTGTTTTTGCTTTGTATCAATTGTGTGTTTTGTTCCTCAATATTAGGTTTACCTATTCAGGTTCGTGATGCTGGACTCTCACTTAAAGATGATATGCCCAAGTCTGATGTTAATAAAGAATATTACACCCAAAATATGGAAAGAGAGGTGAAGAAATTATATTTTTTTTGTAGAGTAAATTAAATGAGCCCAGTATTTGGATATGAACCTTCTTGGTATTACTGTATACCCCTCGAACCATGAGAGGGGTAGCATATAAATTATGTGGTAAATAACCACCCCTATCCGTCTACTTTTCTAGATCATGAATTCAGATGGCACTCGACCTGTCGGCGCGCTTGGAAAGGCAACATCTACCAGTGACATGCTGCTAAAATTGGCTCGGACCACCCCTTACTACAAGCGCAACCGCCCTCATATTTGTTCATTCTGGGTGAAAGGAGAATGTAAAAGGGGAGAAGAGTGTCCTTACAGGTATAACTAAATGCAGAAATGCATTAATTTTACAATTTTAAGTTGCCTGACAAGTAGGTGGCAAAAATGGATGGATGGAGGACAAATGGGAAGGAAGGTAGAGTTCAGGCAGTTACCCGAAAGAAAATAATGTGTATGCATCAACAAATCCAGAAATATCAAAATGGAATCATTGTTTATTGATTTCTGTTCTATTCATTTAGCAGCTCAAGGGAACATTTCCTTTTGATTTTCACTCACAACAATCTGTTGCAAAAGTGACTGTGGACTAAGGGTTTAATAGAATCTGGGTTTCCTTGCTTCTGTGGCAACACCATGATCATTCCACTGAGTCTCATGCTTTTACTGCTAAGACCGTAGTTGTAATCTTTAGTTAATACATACTAAGTAATTGACTCTGATGACTGAGAAGCTCTTGAAATTGCAGCAATGGTGCTTTTTAAAAAATTCCAATAATTGCATATGATAAAATTTCCAATATTTGCATATTATGTAATTAATAATCTAGCTTCCTTTTAAATTCCCTGGGTGTTATGTTGCCAAATTAGTGCCAAGGTTTAGAAGGCTAGATGAGTCAAATGAATTTAACCACTCTTAACCACATATTGTATTATATTGCTTCGGACTCTTTAGACATGAAAAACCTACAGATCCGGATGATCCCCTTGCAGATCAGAACATTAAAGATCGCTACTATGGTATAAATGATCCTGTGGCTGACAAGCTCCTCAAGCGAGCTTCTACTATGCCTCGTCTAGACCCCCCTGATGACAAGACCATTACAACCCTGTATGTCGGTGGTCTAGGCGATACTATCACGGAGTCTGATCTTAGGTATGTCTCTATTCATTTCTTGTCAGCGTTATAACTTTTTCTTTTTTGAGATTGTCAATAATAAGTGATTCTTCCAGGTTCAGTCAGAAATGTATCTACAGCAATATATATCAGTATCCATAATTTGCTTTTCAATACTTCACTTTTAGCTTTATGTACATTTGACATCTATTATTATTATTTTAATGGAGTTCCATTTTTGACTTCTCCATATAATAAACTGGCACATCTCCGAGTCAACATAGAACATTGTTTTTTGAGAGGATGTTTATCATGTTTATGTGTCTTGTTGCTCCAAAATAATACAAGCCAACAGTGCCAATGAGAAGGGATGCCAAATGAAGGTTTTAAATTAAGATAGCAGCTAAAATTTTATCAGCATCTTACTATTCTGTTTACTAATGATTTTTTGGCAATATTAGCAAATTTTAAAGTATTCTTATTGATTCATCAGCGTGTAATACTATTTTATTAATCTGTTACTTTATGTTTACATGTATGTGTGTGTGTGTATGTATGTATATATATATATATATATATATATAATCTTTATATATATATATCTTTATATTTATTTGGTAAACCCCCACCGGAATAGAACACACCCCCAGCCAATCAGAACACAGCCAAACCCCCAACCAATCAGAACACCCCCCACCCAATCAGAACACAGCCAAGCCCCCACCCAATCAAGTCACATCCCCACTAGTAGTTAAAAAGAAGAAGCAGCTGCAAGCTCACATTACTCTGAGAAGCACAAGGCCGAAGACACAAGCCTGAAGATGATGAATAAGACTTCATCAAAACGTCGCCTAGATATTTCCAATTCTACCTGGGAGAAAACCTGAAGAACCAAAGATCCATATATATATATGTTATATATATATATAGTTTATATATATATATATATATATATATATATATATATATATATATATATATATATATATATGTTTACATGTTATATATATAATATAGCTGATCTGGATGAGGACCTGTGGTCTAATGGCACTTACAACTGCCTCACATGTAATACTTCCCAGGTTCAAATCCCAGTAAGGGTATGGCTAGCTGACGAGAGCTAAGTAGCTCGAAATAGATCTATACTAGTCTCCCTTCTTTAATTATTTATCAGCTCAAAACCTAATACACACACACACATATATATATAAACAAATTATTTTAGATTGGGTTTTTTCAGAATTTTAAATAGCATTAAATATATAATTAAGTGGTGAACAATTTAGAGGCAAACTTTCTTTACTGGCTATATAAAAACCAATTTAATTTTGTGTGACATACTTGTGTGTGTGTGAAACCTTGTATTACAATATCAGAATGTTTCTTCTTCAGGAATCACTTCTATCAGTTTGGTGAGATTCGGACAATAACAGTGGTCCAAAGGCAGCAGTGTGCATTTATCCAATTTGCTACCCGACAAGCTGCAGAAGTAGCAGCAGAAAAATCCTTCAACAAACTCATTGTGAACGGCCGCAGGCTTAATGTGAAGTGGGGCAGGTGAGTGAGTGGTCAGGAAAAAAGAGTGAAAGCAATACACATTTGTTTTCCACTCTTTCATCCAGTACAGTTGTTAACTTGGAAGTTAATTATTTGTAACTTATCAATTGATCATAATTATGGTATCTTTTCCTGGATTTTAGGTCTCAAGCAGCCAGGGGAAAAGAAAAAGAACGAGAAGGGACTACAGAATCTGGTCTAAAACTGGAACCAGTTCCTGGTCTACCTGGAGGTAAGGCAATTCTCTTCTGCCAAAGCTGTTATGACAGCCTTAGCAAAGGGAAAATACAGAAAGGCAGTTATGTCCGCAAAAGAGAATGAAAAAGTAGAACGTCTTGGGTTCTGTTTGATTGGCAATTGAATAATGAATTAGAACAAGTCTGTGAATGGAGGCATGGATTGTTATTTGAAGCCTATTACTTTAGTTCTTGGAAGGATAAAGAGGTAGGGTCATATTCAAGTGCTTTTGATACCTCAATATTTTTATTTAGTGCTTCTGAAACCTTTCAAAAGATATAGGTTGTTTATTCCAAATATGGGCTTTCCATAACAACAGGTCTGTGAAGTAGTCTGTACGGCTACAGTGCATTGCCTCTCCTATCTCCCAATCCATGTTGAATCCCTAGTAAATAATGAAGATGTTGTGAAGATGTTCTCGAGGCTCTCTAAGTTTGATTGTTTGCAGATATTTCATTACACAACTAAATAGCACCATCACTGTGAGGGTGAGGTTTGCTGGCAAGGCAAATTACCTATAAACAGACAGGAAAGCCCACATTTATTCACGCTGATAATGCTACGTAGTAGCAGTAGCAATAGCACTTAGACTTATATACTGCTTCACAGTGTTTTACAGTCCTCTCTAAGTGGTTTACAGAGTCAGCCTATTGCCCCCAACAATCTGGGTCCTCATTTTACTCACCTCAGAAGGATGGAAGGCTGCGTCAACCTTGAGCCTGGTGAGATTCGATCTCCCAAATTGCAGTCAGCCAGCAGTCAGCAGAAGTAGCCTACAGTATTATATTCTAACCACTGTACCACCGTGGCTCTTAGAGTACTAGGATATTGAAACATCTGCAAACAGCCAAGGCTCAGAGATTAGCAATAATTTCACAGTTCAACCCTGAGCTACAGCTATTCTCTTCTAGTGGAATGAAGACCCTGTTGTGAAAACAGATTGAAGTGATGCTTTCTTGACCTAATTTGTTCAGACATGTGGGTACTGTGGTCGCTGGAAAAAGTTTTACAACTAACTGAAATGTTATGCCCTGCAGCTCTTCCACCTCCTCCTGCAGCAGAAGAGGAAGCAGCTTCTGCAAATTACTTCAATCTATCTCCCAGTGGCCCTCCAGCTGTTGTAAACATTGCCCTTCCACCACCACCTGGCATCGCACCGCCACCACCACCAGGTAATTATTAATTTTGATCCTGGAGAAGCAGATGCTTCATTACTGTTCTTTAAACAAATAGAATAGCATATTCTGCTGTCTGAACATCTTCAGAAATTGCGTGGGACAGTATTATCACTTTAAAAACTCTTTGTTATTTCAGCAAGATTTTGCTTTCTTCATTTCCAGACTGCAAAAAGTCTCGTGATAAGAAAACAAGCCATCTGAAATATATATTTTCCTAGAAGGTTTTCAGACTTTACCATATAAATCTATACAGGATAGTCCTTGCTTTACAACCATTCATTTAGGGACTGTTCAAACTTACAGCAGCACTGAAAAAAGTGATTTGTGACCATTTTTCACAGTTACGACAGTTGCAGTATCTGTCAGCTCTGAGAATCAGCTGCCAAGTATGAAAAGGGAGGTGGAGGAGTTGGAAAGTTCAAGGTTATTCCGTATGTCGCATTAAGAAATTGCCAGCTGCAGTTAATTGGTTCTCGTGATTAATGAAGTGTAGAAGTGGGAGGAGAGAAGGTGGATTTTGTGTAATCCACGAAAATGACTTTCACTTTTGGAAATGCCTTAGAAGTATCAGAGCTGTTCCTAATAAATCAGTTGGAGATTATGTTGTCTCGGAGTGACTGATTATTACCATGGATAATTTCTGGATGCCTAACATTTATTTCCAAAAGTGAAAGTCATTTTTGTGTGTTTCACAAAATCCACCCTCTCTCCTCCCACTTCTACACTTCATTAATCACGAGAACCAATTAACTGCAGCTGGAATTTCTTAGTGTGACATACGGAATAACCTTGAACTTTCCAACTCCTCCACACACACACCCCGCCCCCTTTTCATACTTGGCAGCTGAATCTCAGAGCTGACAGTATCCCCATGGTCACGTGATTAAAATTCAGATGCTGGGCAACTGATTCACACTTGCAACGGCTGCACTGTCCCGTGGCCATCACCTTTTGCAACTTTCTGACAAGCAAAGTCAATGGGGAAGCTGGATCCACTTAACAAACATATTACTAACTTAAAAACTGCAGTGCTTCACTTAAACTATGGCAAGAAAGGCCATAAAATGGGGCAAAACTCACTTAACAAATGTCACACTTAACAGGAATTTGGGGCTCAATTGTGGTTGTAAGTTGAGGAGCCCCCTGTATCTAATTGCCACCCTAATTCTTTTTTTAAACAAAACATTTATTGTTTAAATTATTTGAATTTGTAAATTATAAAGCATGAACAACTCTTCAGGGATGGTACGTTTGAAATAATGATAAAACTAAAAATAAAAACGCAGCTAATTAACGATAGCTAAATCAAAATATATTGAGGGTAAATAAAAATACTGAGTCTCGGAATCCAATCATTCCTGTACATTCCAGAGAAACTGTTACGCCTTGCCTTTATTTGCAAAAAATCTTGCTTTTACATGGGAAATGAATCGTCCATAGATAATCGTTTTTGTTTTATCCTGCAGGTTTTGGGCCACACATGTTTCATGCAATGGGACCTCCGCCTCCTTTCATGAGGGCTCCAGGCCCCATACATTATCCTTCTCAAGATCCACAAAGAATGGGTGCACATGCAGGAAAACACAACAATCCCTAACCCCACTTGACTCTCCTTATTTTTCTTTTGACAAGACATTTAAATTTGTAGCGTATCACACACAATAAATCTCCCTTTTTTCTGTGCACCCAGCACAGATTTAATCTTATTGTGTTTCACAGCAACAAAAACCGATCCCTTGTATAATAACCAAAATCTTAACTTTGGGGGGGAGTGGGGGGTTTCTGTTAAAAAGAAAAAAGAAAAGAAGCATAGCTATGAATTTTTTATTAAAAACAAAGAAACAATTTTGCTCGAGTTACAAACACCATACATGTATTCCATTTTGCACACCCCTGGTAAGACCTTTGGCTTATTGTTACTTTTAAGTCTGCCGATTGCCAGTCAGTCAACAGTGGAATTGACCCAAACCTGCTCAGGTCTTGGACACACCTCCACAGCTCAGTTACTCAATTGTCACTGTTGAAATTAGATTCGGATTCCTCCTTGCACCGAGCTGGACTGGCATAATGTAGAAGGTCCCAGCAGACTCCCGTGAAGATCATGCAGATGGTGTGCCACTTTGTATCAAAGCTGTTTCTGTCATTCATGATCTTGGCTGTAACACCTGTCATCGAAATGTTGAGACAGCAGTTCTGCATGCTTGCTTAATCCTCTTACAGAGGAAACGACCCGGCGTGAAAGTTCCACGGCCTTCATTTGTTACTATAACTTGTTTGGTTTATTCCTGATTCAAATGTTTGATTACTGGTGGTTGTTTTGGATACGTGTTTCATGATTTACTTTGTACCATCTTTCTTTGCCCTTGGTCTGTAACGTGTCTTAGTAAAGAAAAGCATATTTTTTACCTATTCTCAAAAGTTCATTATTTTTAAAGAAAATATTCCTAATTGGTTTTCTCAGTGATGCTAGGACCTAGCCTCTAGTTTGTTTATTTGTTAAATTAATTTGCTGACCATCTTGCCATGGGGCTATGCTACCTGGCTTACAATAATAAAAAGAAAGAAAATGAAAGGAATGTAAACAGAAGTAAAACAATAAAATAAACAAGAAACAACAAGAATCATCATCATTTTAGCCATGGTCTTATCCACTGCAGGATGAAGGCCTCTTCTGCATGTTTCCAAGTAATATGGTCCTGAACTTGCTTTTGCCAATTGGGCCCGCAATAATTCCTGATCTCGATCCATGATAACCAAAACGATGGATGGATGGAGAGCAGATTGCAAGGGGAGGAGAGGTGGAGTCTGCCATCAATCCAGCACCACCTCCACTGTGGAAGCCCCCATTGGATTCCCAGACCAGCTGGCAGAGCCAGGTCTTCAGGCTCTTGTAGAAGGCTAAAGGGAAGGGGGGGTTGTTTTTGCCAATGTTACTTTTAAAAAGTAAGATGTTCCAAAGGCAGGTGCTGTAACAGAGAAGGCTGCTGGATCTCAAGAGAGTTCTTTGGCCAACAGGATTTGAATAATCCCTCTCTGCCAGCATGAGTAGGATAGGCTTTCCTAGTGGGACAAGGCAGTTCAGGCAGCCTGGACCTATGCCATTAAGGCTTTAAAGGCACAACACCTTGAACTGTATTCAGAAACAGTTTTGATAGCCAGTGAAATTTGCGGAGCTGAGGTGTAATGTGGGCCATCCTTAGGAGCTTCAAAGACTGCTTCCACCGCTGAGTTTTGCATCAACTGAAGCTTCCGAATGGACTTAAAGGATAGCCTCTTACAGAGTGCATTGTAGTAGTCAGGGTGAGAAATGGCCACAGTTACATAATTGCAGCTGTCCAAAATGAATATATATTCTTCAGCGTTTGCTTCATAATCCAGACTGGTGGAAAGATAATAATAAACCTATCCTACCATGCATTTTGACTTTTAAGCTTGTTGACATAGCTGAAAGTCAAATGGTAGGGTTATAATATTCATGCTCTGGCAATTTCAGTTTCCAGGTTTTATAAAGGAGGTGAACATTGACAATTCAGAGAACATTGAGATTCAGAGACAATTCAGATTCAGAGACAATTCAGGTGAACATTGACAATTCAGAGAAATGAGTCTCAAAAAAAAACAGTTGTAATAGATGTGGTATTTTTTTTATTTTCTAGCAACTCTAAAACATTGGCTTTGATCTAAAAAAATCTGGATATTTCATTAAACATAAACTAGATGTAAACATAAATCCACATTTGACCTATCATTTTTTTTTTCAAAACAACATGAAATTCAGTTCATTTCAATCTGCTTTATTAAGTTTAATTTCAATTTAGATGGCTACCCATCTAATGAAATGGATCTGAATGGCAATCAGCAGATCACAAAAGAAAAATAACACCTCAATAAATCTGTAAGGTTAGAAAAAAACATTTTGCTATAATTAGAATCATTCTACAGGCTCTGTCACATATTCCAACCCTTATTCCTGATGGAATAGCCAAGACATGAAAGCTGTATGAAAGGCCACCAGGGCAAATCTAATCTCAAGCCACCTATGAGAGAAAAGTTCTTTTCCTGGATTTTGCCATATGGTACTCTAAAAGGGGGCCTGTAGCCAGGGGTGGGATCCGACAGGGTTAACTACCAGTTCGGTTGATTTACGAGATTCAGTGATTTACGATGTGCTTCCCTGCACGCTGCCTGCGCATGTCTGTAAATCGTCATCAGCACGCTGAGTGCAGAGAAGCAGCCTTTCAAAAAGCCCATTTTTCCTGCTCTTTTAACTGCAGCTGTGCCTCGCAAGGCAACTGAGGTTGAAAAAAATCAGGAAATAAAGGTCAGGTAAGAGCCCAGGTGGGCGAGTGGGCAAAAATGTCTGCTGCTCTTCAGAGCTACTGGTTCTACAGAGGTGGACAGAACCGGTAGAAACCCATCCCTGCCTGTAGCTTTGCCTCTTCTGCTGGATCTGATAGGACAGGTAAACACAATCAGAGAGAGGCTTTATATGTCCTGCATACTTTTATACTATGGTACTATATTTTCTCATATCCCTAGATAATATGTTCACTTAAAAAAGTTTTGGGTTTTTTGCTCTTTGGATTTAATAATTACTTTCACTTTCTTGTTTCAATGTTTTAAGCAATCATCCTACTATGAACTATATGGTTTGTTACAATATAGTCAAAATGGCACCAGGCGGGAGCATTGAACAATAAGCAATAAGCCAAAGCTGCTATTTTTACTTTCATGATGTGAGAAGATTTGTCTTCTTTTGTGCTTACAATTTTCTCTTCTGGCAATTATTTGTTAATGACTGGGCGTCAAGCAGGCATTGATCTTGGGATAAGAGATACAACTATGAGGCAGTCTCTACAGATCATCTGATTCAGGCATAACCTGTATCCATCCTTGAGGTGCTCTGTTGAAGCTGGGTCTCTCGGAAAGTAGCATCACATCATTCATGGCATCTGCCAGAGGCATAACTACATCAAACCCAGGGAACCCATCAATCAATAATGGCCCACCAAATGGTGTAGGAGTCCTATAAGGAGGATGAGAAGTTCAAGACCGTTGGCAAACAAAGCATTAGGAAAATATAAGTGGGGAAAATATTTGCTGCTCATACGACACAATCTGCAAGTGTCAAATGCAGATAGCCAATAGCAAATTAAGCCACAATTTAAAAGTTCCTCATGATTTGCTAGTCAATATTTAAAATGTTCTGGTCGAGCAAGATTCATTGCACTGTGTTTGTATTAGGGCTAGAAAAGTGATCATGGGCATGTTCCATTTGAGTTTCTTTTCTGCAATAATTTTTAATGCCAGATTTGTTCTGTGAGCTTCTTATCAGCTTCACAGATAAGCCAGTGAACCGCTTGGTGTGAAATGCAAACACATTTCTTTCGAAGCGTTTGTGTACACTGTATTTCAGCCACTGTGTTTTCTGCAACTGGACTCGCAACTGGCTGGCAAAGCGTACTCAATGAGTAGTAATGGGTCTAAGTCTACATGGAGGGAAGTAAGCAGTGGGGTGCCACAAGGCTCTGTCTTAGGCCCAGTACTCTTCAATATCTTCATTAACAACTTAGATGAGGGAATAGAAGGGGAACTTACCAAATTTGCAGATGATACTAAGTTGGCAGGAATAGCTAACACCCAAGAAGATAGGCTCAAGATCCAGATGGATCTTGACAGGGTGGAACACAAAAGTCCTACACTTAGGCAAGAAAAACCAAAAGTATAGACTGGGTGAAACCAGGCTCAATAGCAGTAACTGTGAGAGGAGTCTTAGTGGACAACCAGCTAAATACAGCAGTGTGCAGCAGCAGCCAAAAAAGCTAATGCAATCCTAAGTTGTATTAACAGAGGGATACAATCAAAATCAAGGGAAGTACTAATACCACTCTATAAAGCCTTAGTAAGACCACACCTAGAGTACTGCATCCAGTTTTGTTCACCACATTATAAAAAAGCTGTTGAGACTCTAGAAAAAGTACAGAGAAGAGCAACCAGGAGGATTAGGGGGCTGGAGGCTAAAACATACAATGAATGGTTGCAGGAACTGGGCTTGGCTAGTCTAGTACAGAGAAGGACCAGGGGAGACATGATAGTGGTCTTCCAATATTTGAGGGCCTGCCACAGGGAGGAAGGGGTCAAGCTATTTTCTAAAGCACCTGTAAGCCAGACAACGAATAATGGATGGAAACTGAACAAGGAGAATTTAACCTGGAAATAAGGAGAAACTTTCTGACAGTGAGAACAATCAACCAATGGAACAGCTTGCCCTCAGAAGTTGTTGGAGTGCCATCACTTGAGATCTTCAAGAAGAGATTGGACTGCCATTTGTTAGAAATGGTGTAGGATCTCCCGCTTGGGTGGGGGGTTGGACTAGATGACCTACAAGGTCCCTTCCAACCAGTGGTGGAATTCAATTTTTTTACTACCAGTTCTGTGGGCGTGGCTTATTTGGTGGGCATGGCTTGGTGGCATGTGACTGGGTGGGTGTGGCTTAGTGGTCATGTGACTGGGTGGGCGTGCTTGGTGGGCATGTGACTGGGTAGGCGCGGCCAATTCAATGTCACTCACATCAAGGGGTACCTCACCTGGCCCCTCCCCTCTCAGCCATTCCTTGTCACCCAGCCTCAACTTATCTATAGTTCTGTAAAAATGTTGTTCACCTTTTTTGACTTTATTATCTGCATACTATAGATGTACTATCATAGACCGCTGAAAGGAGGAAATGACTCACATGCTTTACTCAAGAATGTGATATAGGCAACAGGTTTTTAAGGGGCTGCCACAAAGAAAGGGGGGGATGTATTTTCCAAAGCATCAGGAGGCAAACAAGAAGCAATGGATGGAAACTGAACAAAGAGAGAAGCAACCTAAAACTAAGGAGAAACTTTCTGACAGTGAGAACAATTAACCAGAGGACCTGCTTGTCCACAGAAGTTCTGGATGATCAGTCACTGGACATTTTTAAAGACTGGACAGCCATTTCTCTGAAATGGTATAGGTTTCCCCTAAAAGTCCCTTCTAAGTGTTATTCTGACACCTTTCCCAGGACCTCTACTCAGAGTTTGGCATCCTCAGTTTTCCTGCCTGAGCAGGGGCTTGGACTGGAAGACCTCCAAAGTCCCTTTCAACTCTGTTAAACACACATGTATTTATGCTCTGGACTATAGACATTGAATACATGTAAAAACTGAAAAATATGTGGTAGCCCTGGGCAAAAGAAAGGCAGTAGAATCACTCTAGGTGCAGGGACAGTGTAAAATATTAACACATGATAAGTAATGGAACAATTAAAAATAATAGCAGAGTTTTCTCTGTCTCTCTCTCTCCCTATTTCTTTTTCTTTCTTTCTCTTTCTTTGTCTCTTTCTGTCTTTCTCTCCCTTCCTTTCTCTCTCTCTCTCACACACACCACACTCTCCCCCCTCTCTTTCTTTCTTTCTTTCTTTCTTTCTTTCTTTCTTTCTTTCTTTCTTTCTTTCTTTCTTTCTTTCTTTCTTTCTTTTCTTTCTTTCTTTCTTTCTTTTTCTTCTCTCTCTCACTCTCTCTCACGCACACATACCCCTGTCAGCCTTCATTCCCTCTTACTCCAGCACTTTACTCACAAGGGAAGTGAATCCAGCATTAGAGAAGTTCTGCAGATAAACGGACTTGCATTTGAAGCTCCTTCCCCATGGCTGGTTTCCCCCCACACCCATCCCCCAGTGTTCTTTCCCTCTGGCTCCAGCACTTTACTCACAAGGGGAAGTGAGTGTCCATGAAGAATCCAGCCTTGGAACAGTTTTGCAGGTTAATGGACTGCTGCTCTGCCCACAGTCACGTGTTTTCAAGTGGCTAGGGCGGGGGAGCAGTCCTCCTTTAAACTGGGGCAGTGAGCATTGGGTAGGCGGGGCAAGTGAGTGAGCAGAAACTGGGCGACTGGGTTGGGGGCATGGCCAGCTAGATGTTGCTATCAGGTTCGGCGACCCATGCCAAATTCTTGCTACCGGTTTGCCTGAGTAGGTGAGAACCGGCTGAATAGCACCTCTGCTTCCAACTCTGATTATCTGTTATCTACAACGTACACTGGGTGTGGGTGTGGGTTTATGCATGTATGATTGTATATGATCAAAAACAAATAATGCATTATTCTCAGCCAATAGTCAAACCAGAATAGTGAGTCTATTGTCAAAACCTTATTTTGACCTCATCCAGCGAAACAGTTATTTAATTCTGTAGTGAAATAACACAGTGTAAATTATATGGATGAACAATGGAGTATTTTCAATTCTGGGTTGCGTAAATACTATTTCAGGCACCTTTTGCTTCCTGATGTCATTTTTGCTACTCAAGAGAGATATGAGAGCTCACAAAATGCTGTTATCCTAAACTGTGCAGTAAATCACGGTTTATGCAGGTTGCCAACTTCTCAAATTGGAGAAATTGGGCAGATTTATTTCCAAGCAAGCTCCAACCAATGAAACAGTTTCTGTAAGATTTCTAAGAAATATAAAGGCTGAAGCCATTTAAACCATTTCTGTTTTATATTACCAAATGCTTGCAAATGGAAGCTTGCACCTTTTGGCATCTTCTCACCTTCTGGAGACTCTGAGCTTATTTTTCCTTTCTAGGAAATCTGTGAATTGTTTTTGTTTTTACATTTTGTATAGGTAAGTGGATGCATCTGAGTACAGAGAAAGCAGAACAGACCTGGGCATTTTATGGCCCTTGGGTCAGATCTGGCCCTTCAGCTGTCCCTGTCCGGCCTGCGGTATTAGAGGAGGCAGCCTTAGTGGAAAGAGCAGGATGGCCTCAGGGCAGATGGGGCAACAGTGGCAGTAATCCCATTTCTCATGTGGTCCCTTGAGAAAATTAATTGCCCATCCCATGGTATAGATAAAGAAGACTATGGCCATCAAGTATTCTCCACTGTTTTTAAATTATGGTTCCATGCATTTTAGAGTGTTCTGCTCTGATTCAGGTTTAGAATGTGTCAGGAAGCCAGGATGATGCCTTCTTAGAAATCGTAGCATAATAGCCCAGATGAGTTTCCAAATATTTGTTATTTACAATATATCTGGGTAATTTTGCATTAACACGAGAAAGGGTTCATTAGGACAGCACAATATTCCATATGCATATCCCAGGGTAAGCCTTTCAAAATTTCACCTTGGTGTTCAGTGTGGTCTTCTAGAGTACCAAACTTGCTATCAGTCCAGGTCATGAATGTTCCCGGAAGCTCCTCTTCTTGCAAGGCTCATGGGCCATAAAGTCCTCTCAATGATTCAGAGCAGGGGTGGGATTAAAAAATCCCAGCAACCAGTTCACTGCCCAATTGCTGGGTGGGTGTGGCCATGGTAGGCGTGGCCGCCTTCTGGTGGGCCTCCAGAGCCTAGAGGAGGCCATTTTCACCCTCCCAAGGGTCCAGAGGCCTCCCCCAGGCCTTTGTGAGGGTGAAAACAGCCTCCCCCAGCCTCTGGAGGCCCACTGGAAGCCGGAAACAGGCCCGTTTTGTGACTTCTGATTTCACACTCTCAAGGGTCCAGAGGCCTTCCCTGAGCCTCTGGGAGGGTGAAAACAGCCTCCCCCATACTCTGGAGGCCCTCCGGAAGTCAGAAATAGGCCTCTTTCCAGACTTCCAAAAGGCCCATTTTCCCCCCTCAGACCTCTGCAGACCCTGCACTTACCTCCATTGAAAATGGGCCGCATGGAGACTCCTGGGAGGGGAGGGGCAGGGCCAGCTGGTTGGTTTAAATACCGGTTCGGCGAACCAGCTGTAACTTTAACATCCGGTTTGCCCAAACCAGTCCAAACCGTTAGAATCCCATCCCTGATTCAGAGTGTTAATTGCTCTGGCTTCTGTGCTGAGCAGACTCTCATAAAAACAAGGAATCTGCTCTTGTAAAATCCAGCAATCACAAAAAGTTAAGATGTTGATGAGCTATATCCATAGCAGCCTGAACCAGTGTGGTCCATAGTGAAGGATACAAGTGAGTAGCTTCAGGAAGGATATCCTTTTTCTAGCATGCTTTAAAGAGCTAATATGTGAAAATATGCATATCAAGTCTTATAGGAAAGGGGCGAGCATCCTGATTATCATCTATAGAATTTATGCGGAAAAAAAAAAGCAAAAGAAACAGAGCAAGCCTTTTTTACCTGTTGAAATTCCTAAGGTCTGAATTATTCACTTTTCTGGGCTCAGGCCAATGGTTTTCCACATCTACCTGGTGATCAGCATTGCAGAAGAATCTCCCCCAGGGAGACTGATAACCTTTGGGGATTGCAGTTCGGTTAAATTTCTCTGGTGGAACTTCTTTTAGTGGTCCAGAATAGCCTGCAATAGGGATTGTCCAATAAAGCAACTGTTTTAAGTAATGTGACACCAAAACTTCAATGATGGGTTTCAAATTGCTTATTTCTGGAAGAAGCTAGCACATGTGATCGAGAAAAATATGTTTCATTGGTTCCAAGTTGTGGGAAATCTTTATCAGCAACATGTTCTGCTTCTAGAGTGCTTCTTCAGTTTCACTCTCCTTTAACCTGGTTATCAGTGACATACGTTGCAATTTGCAGTTTCTTGGGGACTTTGGCACTACAGTATGTATTTATGAATCCAATTTCAACTGCTACCAAAAAGTAGTTAACGGCTGTCATTCCTGTTGCACTTCTGCCCTTCATTTGTTGTTTCAAGTGGGTGAGTGTATCAGAAGGACAATCAGCCTTGGCTCCTTTATAATTAAAAATAAGGCTTCATTTTTTAAAAAGTTACTCATCAATTTCCTAATCAATCATGATTTGCCAACTATGGATGGACAATCCTCTGCTCCATTTTGGTTTTAAAAACGCTCCCAGCTTATACTGGAGATGAATCAGAACAGGACTATGAAGATGATGAGGGCTATCCTTCAATTCTGTTGTGTTAAAATATTGGAAATGTAGTATCTCTTTGTCAATCAAATAAACTCTATGATGGGACAATAAGCAAGGAGTTGTTTGAGAACAGATGATAAGGAAAAACCGGGGACAATTTAGGAGTGTTTACAGTAGTTCTTATTGGGAGAAGGTGTGTGTGTGTAATAAAATAAAAAAGACATTATTGGATCTCTCTCCCTCAAAATCAACCTGTCTTCCTACTTATTCAGCAACAACAAGAACTGCATCAGATGAAAGTGACAAGGAAATGGACAACTATCCAATCTGTCTGGATGTTTTTGAGCACAGGCGACTGTCTATATTCCTTATCATCTACTATTAAGAGAAGGATGGTGTTCCATCAGTTGTCTTTCCAGGCTGATCACATTTAAGTAAGTCAATTTTGCTGCTAATAAACAGATGCTCATAATGTAAATCCCCATGATGGTACTATGAACAATGTGAACAATAAGGTAAAGATTATATACTTCAAGTGAGCCCTGTCATGAGTGTGTGGACATTTATGCTCCCTTCTTCACCACAGCTACTCACCTTTTATTTTTGAGTTTATGGTGGACTAATCAATGTAGCATTTTCTAACATGCAGATATGATCAAGTTCTAAGTATTCTAAGTCAGCCAATGCGATATGTGGGAATTCCTATGAAAGCCTATGAATCAAGTCCAGCAAGCCTTTCTTCCTTGAGGTTAGGGACAGCTTGGAGTAGTAAGAGCTTCTTACCTGGAGCAATTGCACTGGGGTTCAGGGCTTTGCTCATCCGCAAGACTTTGTCTGTTTTTTGTAGTACTTGGGGAGGCGCTCTCTTTCCAGAAGCCTTCATGTGATTTATGTCATTTTGATAGTTCTCTTTGCCCTCTGTGGAGCGAGCAGGCTAGCAGACACAGGAGAACACAGCGTAAGAGGTAAATATTTTCTATTAGACAAATACCCAATTAGGACCAGATTGTCTAGATCAGGGGTCTCCAACCTTGGCAACTTTAAGACTTGTGGAACTCACAGAATTCCCCAGAATGCCTTGAAGTCCACAAGTCTTAAAGTTGCCAAGGTTGGAGACCCCTGGTCTGGAAGCAACAGAAAAATGTAGGCAAGAGAAAAGAATTTTTCAGGCAATGTGATGAGTAAACTGCTTTTAAACCATTCTCACCCGCGTGGAAAGATAATGTCATCCATTGCCATTATACACAAACATTTCCCCCCCAAAAATCTGCAGTTAATCTTCAGTTTATTATTGTCTCCCCACTGTTCCAGATTTGCCTTGAATTGCAAAAAAATAAAAATTAAAAAAATTAAAAAAACTAGACTAACTCCACATACTTCCTGCTACTGAAACAATATTGCTAAAGGCTGAAAATATATTTATATATTGCAACCGTATGCTATCATGGTTTCTAGAGTGATTACTTACACATTACCAAAAGAGAAAAGAAGTATGATCAAAAAGACACCAATTTGCATAAAATGTGCATATGTTCAAGTGTATAGACAGATGCAAATACAGACATAATTACTGTAATTTAAAAATTTCGTATATCTCACCATACAGGAGCATATGACTTGAAAACCTTGTAAGAATGCTGTCCATGTGCTTACAAATTTTTGAATTAACATAGAGTATTAAGAATGGGGAGGATGCCTAAAAATAGAGGACTGTCTATTGATAGTATTTGCAATAAAGGAGATTCATCTATGAAGTAGGTCAAGTTACACCATAATAGCTTCCTTCAAAGAGTCTTCTGGTGCATTATAGCCTGGTAATTGTTCAGCCTTACAAGAGTGGGCAATCTGAAGCACCCTTTTTTGGTGTTTCTTCAAACCCCTTGTGACTACAGTTAGTGAAATAAAAAGGTCTTGCATTAAAATATATCAATTTTTTAAAAAGAGGAAATTGCCAAAACTCCTTACTAAACCTATCAGTAGCGAGAGGATTCATATGACACCATGTTTCTTGCAGCCATCATCCCCATCCCCAGTGATAAGTGTAGTCTTAGGAGGCTTTGCTACCACCATTTCCAGGATTCCATGGGAAAAAGGAAATGGAGGAAATATAGGAGTGTATAGCCCCATGATGGCATGCAGAGTCATTTGTGCCGGCATGCGAGCTGCAGGCAAACTTACCTCACTGGGCATGTATGCACCTCACAGCTGACTTTTGGCCGGTTTGAGGCCTTTTTTGGCCTCCCAAAGGCTTGAGGAAGGCTTCTTTGAGCAGGCTTTGCAGGCTGAAAACTAACCCCATTTCATCACTTCCTGTTTTTTCGAAAATACAGAAAGTGATGAAACAGGCTAGTTTTTGGCCTGCAAAACCTGCAGAAGCCTGCAGAAGCCTTCCTCAAGTCTTTGGGAAGCCGAAAAAGGCCTCAAACTTGCCAAAAATCAGCTGTGAGGCGCAGTGCAGCTAAGGGGGTGGTGGGGGTGGGTAGGGGGGTGGGGATTACCCGCATGCGTAGGTGGCACAGGGGGTATGCATTGCCTTGTGGGTGCTGGCACGTGAGTGCAAGCATGCAAGCGCACACACAATTTTTGGCATAGGAGCCCAAAAAGGTCAGCCACCACTGGTATAGCCTATGAAGTTTGACACTGTTAGAAGAAAGCTACAAACTAATTCAGTTGTTCGGTTTAACAAAATTTTCACCCAGGGACTACTAAATTCAGCACTTTATGTTTATTTTTATAAAGGCAACTAAAAGACAGGACATTCGGAAAAGGGATGATGGGTTATAGTCAATTAGTTTCTTATGCTAATGAAATTTTCTCCAGAAAGATGCTTGGGAACAAATCTGGAGCAAGACTGGAATTTGCTACATATACAAATATACTCTAGTGTGAAATTGGATTTTGCTTCAGGTATGTTCTAATGGATAAGTTTACACATGATTACTTTATTTCCATTAATAATGAAATACTACTTTGGAAAGTTCATTCAAACTCATTAGCTTTAACCATGGAAAAAGAGAACTGCCACAGAGGGAAACTCTAAGGCTTCCAAGCCACTAAATTCCAGGCTAACTATATGATACTACCCCAGGTACAGATCAAGTAATTAAACCAGTGGCGGGATTCAAATTTTTTTTACTACCAGTTCTGTGGGTGTGACAGGGGAAGGATACTGTAAAACTTCCAGTCGGAGGTGGTATTTGCTGGTTCTCTGAACTATTCAATATTTCCGCTATTGGTTCTCCAGAACTGGTCAGAACCTGCTGAATACCACCTCTGAACTAAACCTACCCTCCATCCTTTGGTTGTTTCCATTCCATTGTATTCTGGGTGTGAGCTTCCACTTGCCATGCAGGAGGCCTAGAAAGAGAAAGCAAAGAATAGCATATTCAGACAGGAAGAACCAGAGCGAAGACCTGAAACCAGAAAGCATGCGTCGGTTTGCTAATAATATGAATAAAAGCTTGTCAATTAAACTTGTAAACTAGTAGAATGTATAATGCAGATACCTCAGTGGTCTACAGTGGTCTGTGGACATTCCCATTGTTAAGTGGGTCCGTGGAATAAAGAGGCAGGACGCGGCAGGAGCAGGTAAAACTCTTTTTATTTGATTTAAGCAAAAGCCGCTCAGCCGCGGCCGGCACTGGCTTTTGTAGCCTGTACTGTCCAAAGCTTTAGCCACTAATGGGACTTTATTTCTCCTACCAGTGGCTGGGTCAGTAAGTGGAGTCTGGCAGCCGACTCCACTTCTTGGCCATATATGGTAATATTTAACACCCATAACATTAAGCTAATATTAGTTTAGAATCCATATGGGAGATGGAATAATTTCTTCCAAGCATAGTGTTCGTGTGCAGATGGATAGATGGATAGAGAATTAATCAGTAGCTAGTAATTTAAGCTTAATTATAGTTATTTATGCCAGAAGAATTTCTCAAGGAGTTTCTACTCTAATCTAATTGGATTTGCTCTACCCTAATAATCTATCAAGTAATTTATGCTTCAAGCCAAGCAATGATTATGGTTTGCGTTTGGTCTGCCTCCTACAAATCTACCCCGGCTGCTTCAAGATGGGAAAGGTTCAAGCACTTGTGCTTAGAAACTTCACAATTATGATTAAATTACACTGTCTGAAGTGAAAATAAATGTTGATTTGTTCTGCTTTAAATGGGATACCTGTATTGTCACTTCCTGTTTTTGTTCCCGACTGACATCCTGATAAGAATTTTTTCCTAGCACGCTAATATGACTTACAGCTCTGTAGCCTGTAGGATTCTCCAGCACAAAACGCTGCACTCTCTTCTGTCTTTGTTGATACAGCCTCGACCCCCTGTTTATGGACAGGGACAACTCTCCATCATCAAGTCTTGAGGAGTGCTAACCTTCTTTCCCAAGTCTAGCTCTGGAGCTGAAGACAAAAGAAATAATATATATTCAGATTAAGAAATATGGGTGCATTTGTTTCACCCAGTTGCCATTCTTTGCACATTTAACCAAAAAAAAAACACCTGCAGTCAAAGTATGTATAGGAATTAGACCTATTGTAACTAGAGAGGGGAGTTGTTGCAACAAGAGACTTTCAACCTCTGCTTGTTTTCCTTGGTGTTTATTGGATGTTTGTTCTCTAGAAGGATCCTTGATTTTTGTAGTTGAGGATGTAGCCAACTAAAAACAAACACATGGGCACACCTCTTTCCAGATGAACAGGAACAAATATTCCTCAAGGCTCTCCTAGTGCTAGGCTTTGTACAATCCAGGTAGTCCTCAACTTACAACAGTTCGTTTAGTGACTGTTCGAAGTTACAATGACACTGAGAAAAAGTGACTGATGACCGTTTTTCACACACATGACTGTGGCAGATCATATGATCAAAATGCTTGGCAACTGATTCATATTTATGAGGGTTGGAGTGTCCTGGGGTCATGCGATCACCTCTTGTGACCTTCTGATAAGCAAAGACAATGGGGAAGCCAGATTCATCTAACAGCTGTGTTAGTTACTTAACCACTGCAGTGACTCACTTAACAATTGTAGCAAGAAAGGTCGTAAAATGGGGCAAAGTTCATTTAACAAATGTCTCATTCAGCAATAGAAATTTTGGGCTCAGTTGTGGTGATGAAGTCGACGATTACCTGTAAAGAGATGATTGGTATTAGATATACATTTCCCTGTATATCTGGCTGATAATCCATTTGTATTGAGGGCAATAGAGGAATGAGACGACAGAGAATGAGTTGGCTGGATGGAGTCACTGAAGCAGATGGTGTAAGCTTAAATGGACTCCAGAAGATGGTAGAGGACAGGAAGGCCTGGAGGAACATTGTCCATGGGCTCGTGATGTGTCGGACATGACTTCGCAACTAACAACAACAATAATAACTCTACTTGTTGACAGAGAAAGGACATTTTATGGGAAGAAATGGCTTTGAAGGCACACTTTGGTGTGAACACATCTATCTCCACCAAATGTATATTGGCTAAGTCAGAACCATAACCAGCAAGTGAAGAATCATCCTGTTTTTTGCTGGTAAGTACAAATCTCTCTTATCAACTGCCTTTTACAAGGGCATCTCTGAATATCTGCAATTAGGCCATCCTCAGGTCTATTGAAGATGGGCATTAATTCACAATTGCCTGAATTTCACAGCACATTTTACTGAGTAGAATATGCTCATAAACAGGCATGTGATGTTAGGAAAAATTCACAGTTTTGTCTGTATTATTCACATCTTCAGCTTTGTAAGGGCCTGCAGTGATCTAACATGTTAGGGAAGCCTGTTATCTAGGAATAATCTAGAAAATTATGGCAGTGAAAGCCAATTTACCCTCTTCTCCATGAATCTCTTTCACAATGGCTTGAATTGGTTCATACTGCTCACTTTTGAGGTACAAGCGCGGAAGGGGAAACATATTTCCAGCTGCAAGGAAAACAATATTTGATCAGTCTTCACACACCCACTTAACTTTTCCATTGCCTCCATTTGTTTCCAGTGCTAAAACTTACCAGCAAAAATAGAAATAGGTATAGTAATTTAATAAATACATAAATGAAGCTTGCCAGCAAGCTAATTCTACTGGGAAAAGAGACAACAGTTTCTAGGTGGAAATAAGGACTTTGCATATCTTTGGTACACTGTTTGATCTAATGCAGCTCAGAATTTAATTAGCCCTGCTAGCTGTTATCAGCTATCATTGTCAATGACATGTTTCTAATCTATCCTGGAAAATGAGCTACATTTTTTTCTCTTTAAAGATAATATTTTACATTTTTCCTTATTGAAAGACATCTACTTCTCAACCTGCTCTTCAACCTGCCCCACATAGATAGCTATTGGCCAGACCTCTCAACTTTGTGATCTGCACATTTGATAAGTAGCCCATCAACTCCATTATCCAGCTAATAAATCCAAATGTTGAATGATATATGGGCAAAAGTCAAATCTCTACAGGACCAATTGTTCACCACTACCCAATCTGATATAGAGCCATTAATGAAGATTCTTGTACTGCAATTAGACAGACAGCCGTAGATACATTTTACTATAATGCCATGCAGACCACGTTTTTAAAATTTATAAATGAGAGTATCAATGTCAAATGAAAACAGAGTTTAAATCCCAGTGGAAAGCTAAATACTAATACAAAGTGATGCATTTAGCAATTGACCCTTTTCAAATTTCAAATGGAGAGACAAGGGACCAAAATGAGCCTGCTATTAATGATATAATACCACAACTGGATTGTTACAATTGTCACAGTTCCTGGATTGTTCTTGGGTCAATAGCATCAAAGCCACCAAAAAGACACTCTATTTCAAGATGAGACTGTTAAGAGAGAAGTAGCAGCATAATACTGCCTTGCATTCCAAGAAGGGTCTTATTGAAGTAGCTGATTGGCTGTCCTTGTCTTCCAGCTTCTGGGATCCTCCTATGGCAGCAGTCTGTTTCCAGGGCTATGAAAATAGCTGTTATGCCAACAGGAGCTTGGAAGACAATAAGGGATTCATTTTCCCCTCCAATTTCAATATTACCATAAAAACCCATCTCTAAGGCAGTTCACAAATCAAGTAATAAGATCAGTAAGCACCAAAAACATCACAATTCTAAGAGAAAGCAAAATTTAACATAGCCCACTGCTGATCAGAAAATAATACCATAGATGTTAACATCAAATAGCTTGTCAGAAAAAAAAAATGATTTGGAGAGACAGTCAGATCTTGGGGAAGCCTATTTCACAGATTCAGTACAGCCTGCTTGCTTGCTAATTAATTAATTAATTAACTAACTTTATTGGCTGCCTATCTTATTGCAGAATGAATCTGGGTGGCTTACAATAATAAGCTAAAGAACAACATTGTTTTTAGGTCTTTACCTTCACCTCCCAAAATGAGGGTAGCAGCCTCTTGAGTAGAACAGCTAGATCAGTCAGAGTCAAATTGGAAGAGATGGTCTTTATAGTTTCAGACTGATACATTGAGTTATACTTGGGCACCACTCAAAGCCTCTGCAGAATTAGCAAAATAGATGTGATATTGCTGAACTTGTATGTAGACTGCTGCAGGTAAAGATGAAGGTTTCCCTGTGTACTCATGACTGATTCTAGGGCATAGTTTCTTGACCAAGGGAGCCAGCCAAGACATTTTCCGCATTCATATGGCCAGCATGTCCAAAGACATTTTGGACATGCTGTCCAAAGACATTTTCCACAGTCATGTGGCCAGCATGGCTATACACCAAAGATGCATGGAACACTGTTACCTTCCCACTGAAGTGATACCTATTAATCTACTCACGTTGGCATGCTTTAGAATTGCTAGCTGGGCAGGAGCTGGGGCAAGTAACAAGAGGTCACCCTGTTATGCAGCACTTGGATTTCATACCCAGGCTGTCAGCTGTCCAAATGACAAGTTCAACATCTTTAACCACTGAAAGCCTGCATTGTGCATCAATTTCAATTTCTGGGTGATCTTCAAAGGGTAGGCCTAGATATAAGTCATGAGAACTGCTATAGAGTAACTCCCACTCCCAAAAGGGCTGTATCTGTGCACCAACAAAACTGAGCAAAGACCTTTTGGCTACAGTTTCCACCTTCTGATGTAAGTAGAACTGCAAATCTACCCAAGAGGACTTACAAATTGAAGATCTGCTGTTACAGAGCACACCAAAAACAGCAGAGTAGCCATAGAACCACCATATGGTTGCTAGGCAAATGTCAACTGCAAACTGATGAATGACTCTCTCAGTAGCCTCATGTAAGGATTCAATTGTGTGGGAGAGATTACTTGAGGCCTGCAGCAGGCCTGAGTTAATTGATTGTTGGTTGATGGATTTACGCTGATATGCCACCAACTCTGCCATGAGGCTTATAGCAGGAATAAAAAATTCATGGTATGACAAACATAGCAACACTAAAACAAACATCCAAAGTAAGTCTAAAATAACTTTAGCATTACAACCTTAAATTATCCAGGGTATGAATTTTAAAAACTCTAATCTCATAATAGATTAAAACAATTATAATCCTCTTCAGTAAATTTATCACACATATAACATAAAAGAAAAACCACACGATTAAGAATGAGCCAAGGAAGACAACATTAAACCATCCAAGGTCTTCTGGAGTGATACAGTTTTTAATACTTGTTTTGAAGCAAATCTGAAACAGAAAGGGAGGCTGTTCTATAATATTGGTGTCAACTAATAAACATTTTATATACACATTTTATAGTTGACAACAGCAGTGTGGAATCAAAAGGACATTCTATTCATATTTTCTTCAAAGACTGATTAGATGACTGAAGCTTCTGCCATGCAAAAATCTAATTGGAAAGCATGATTGATGACTCTTGGCTATGGATGTTTTTCATTGAATGATACACCCAGATGGGTGAGTGGGGGAAGCAGGATCAAGGATGACAGTAAATTACGTATCTCAGAGTTGGCTACGCCCAGGTAAATGCCGGATGTAGAATGTTAACTTCAAATAAAACTTTTTTAGTTTTGGGAGTGTGGCTCGAGGTTCATGATTTAATTGGAGTAACTGCCAGAATCCTGATAATTGGACTGGTCAATTATAATTGGAAAATGCAGTCCCAAGGTACCTTGGTGCCAAGTTATAAAGGGCTGCAAAGCTCTAGGCACATTAACTGAGCTACGGATGAAGCATTGGGATGAAATAAAATGCAAAATATTTCATTACATTTACTGACTAAATCTGCTATCAGAAAAATCTGCTTCCCTCTTTGGATTTTCAATATAGAGTATAATTCACTAACTATCACCTCCCCCCCAGCCAACTTATAACATATATAACATAAGGCAAAGAATGCTAATTAACATTTCTTCAGTTATTTCAATTACATCTTAATTGCCAGTTAGAACAACTTAGTAAAAGCAGGGGTTGCATGAAGAGAATATGTAGCATTGCTGAGCCAAATGTATTATTTTTTTCTCTCTCTTTTTTTCCATTCTCCCCAAATAATTCAGGACAGTTTAGGCTGATTTTCTCCTGAGGTCAAAGCAGAACAACATGTTTTCTTCTGAATTTAAAACAAAGTTCTGAATCATGCATATTTGATCTGTAATTTGGCAAATCCAAACTGTTTTTTGTGAGAATAGAATGTTTTGAAGAAAGCTAACTCTTATTAGTATTATCCAGAGGGAAAAAAAGATTAAAGTGGACCTACAGTTATCCAGTGACCAATACTGTTGCTATCCTCCCAGAACTATAATGAAAGTTCAGTAATAACTGGCTTATATCCATAGGTTCTTCCTTAGACAAAAACGGACTTTGCAGTGATGGCCTTCAGCTGTAAACAAAGACACTTATTTTCAAAGCATAAGCTGAAGGTTAAGCTTTTTGAATGGGGCAGTTCTGTAAGGAACAGCTATACTTCTCAGCAAAAGGCTTCATATGGGACTCCATATCTTCTTTCTGCCCAGAAAAGCCCTCCTTAAATCTGCCAGCACTATATTTAGCTGGTGACCTGAGAATACTGGAAATGCACTCCTGACCTTGGACTGTGAGGGATGCAGGCAACATTTTCAGAAAGGATGAATTCACAGGGTTAGAAGAAGCAGGCAGGTTTAATCCTAAAATCACAAAAACTCTAGCTGAACTTCAGAAAAGTTGATATTTCAATGAACAAAGGACTTTTCATCTACCTACCCACTTCAACTACTATCACTTGTGCACACACCGTCAGCCTAATCTAAAATATCACTCATGGTCTTGTAGAATGCTTAGCAAAAATCTCTTGCACTTGTTTCTAGGTGTAGTTTTTTGAGCCTGAATTTATGCCACCTATACTCCTTAACCTGTGTGTCAAAATTTACTAAGAATTGACATTCCTCATTGCGGAGAACTGTTTTTTTTAATGGGGATTTTTGAAATCCCCATTAATTCTTTTTCTCCACTTGTTCCACTCTTCTTCCTTATTTATCCCATATTATTATCAGATGGGTGGTTTCTAAATTTCATATATGAATAAATAAATATTTACCTTTTATCGCATATGAATATTTGAACCATTTCCCAGTAGAAAGTAAGAAACAAAAGTCTTTGAATTTGCCTCATAGCTATCTAAATCCATGAGCCTGTTTTAAACAAAATAAAAAAATAGATATATTGGTTGGTTGGGTAAATTTTTTCTTTTTGTCTCGCAAGATCTCTAATTTTGAGAGTATAGTCTCACTTGGTGTCTTTTGATTCAAGCCACACATTTCTTGCTTGGGTTAAGCCAGTTTTTACCCTCAATTAAGAGCTACAGTATCTGGTAGATTTCAATGGAAATAAATTAATGCATAATTGGGCAAGATTTTAGCCAGTATGTATGTTTTGTTGCCACAAAAACCTGTATGGGTGCAGGAGAACTAAGAAACTACAAAATGTATTACCTTAAGCAAGTACTTCTGAGCCAAGTGAAGAACATACTTCATAGTTTCAAATGACCATCAGCTTGCTTCAAGCGCACACACTTCCCCTTCTGCTGCTCTGAGGGGCGTGGGGCATGCAACATTCTTCCAATAGCAATTTAAAGTAATTTAATGCTGGAGTCGGAAAAGAATGCTAAGACTTCAACTATATAGATCTATACATCTATACATCTATCTGGGAGGAAGTCTTCTGGAAAATGGACTGCAGACGAAACTGAACTATAATGGAGAGCTGAGTTTTGTTTTTCCTTTCTTCAGTAATTTGAGTGAGAAACCATCAGTTTTAAATGAACGTAGGGAATCTTAATATCTGCTCTTTTGGATATGATATGTGTTTATCAATGGGCTCTCATCAGGATGTACCAGCAGTCCCAAAATCTCTTCCTTACTGGCTTCTAGGTTTCAGGTCATCTCCTAGCAGCCCTTTTCTAATGCTGGGTCTTACATTCTTAGAGTTGGGCAATTTGACATTCCCAGATCAAAGTCTTGCCAGAGGACAATGCTGCACCCAAAGGGTCAACCTTTGGCATGGAAAAGCAAATGTGATACATCTGTAGTAAGCTTTGGATAGGTCTTCCCGTTCATGTACTGTGATAAATCCAGTCTCGTTCCCAGTACTAGCTGTTGAAATTCATTAAATTGTTAAAGATCTACTCTTTAAACTCTACAAGAGTTTCTCTGTTCCCTCTGAGAGATACACCTGTTGGGCTGTCTAATCCTCAATAATACATGTACTAAATAAAACTGGTTATCCAAATGACTGGCATAATCTTCGACAGTTTTCACATAACAGCCACACTGCAAACAAATGCCTTGCAAAGCAAGGTGCAAGAGTTCTCCCTACCTGCTCAGGCTCTTATTCAGACCACAGCAGAGCCTCCGTTGTGAAGTCTTGACAGAGTGAAGGCTTCCCAGGTGAGGATTAGAGTCCCGTGTGACTTTTCTCACCCGAGATTCTCCAAGTCAGTGCTTCCCAGCTGTCCCCAAGTCTTGCTCTTGTGCCTTTTTGGATCTTGCTCTGCTGAGATGCCAAGTTTCTAATCCATGTTACATCAGACATTTATTTCTGGCTGAGAAAAGGGGTGTGTCCAGGCCAGAGCAGAACCTTTGGGAACTTAACTAGCAGCAAGTGCTAAGGCCAAGTGAAGCACGGAGGGGAAAACCATCTGTCCTTTTATACAACTAATACCACTCTGTTTCATCTGGCCACAGGTTCTGTACCTTTCACAGTAAAGGGGTAGATGCAGAAAGTATTAAGGAATTACCATGTCTCTCTCAAGATTTTGTCTACTTGGCTCCCTAACGAGCCCAAAATGAACACAATTTCATTCCTACCCTCAAATGCTTACATCGATTGAATACAGTCAAACATTTTAATACAAAAGGGTGTAGCCACAGAAGCATGTATTAATGCCACTAAATGTGGTTGGGCAGACAATGGCACGGAAAATTGGAGTTGCCACTTTCCTAACAAATACAGATCATTTTTTTTGAAACTGCCTTTTTTCTTTTTGAATTTTCTTTTAAATAGAGATAATAAAGCACGTATTATTCTTTGTTTAGGTGAACTATAAACAAATTTGAGAAGGTAGGAACAACCTGTTTCTCAAAATCAGGAAAGCATGGATTCTGGCCTGTTTTCTTCTTTCCAAGCATTGGCTCCTTCTTTCTGGATATGAAGGTCTGAGAATTAATTGCATACAGACAGAGTTTTCTAAATTAAAGATGCTTCCTGTGTGTGTGTGTGTGTGTGTGTGTGTGCACGTGTGTGTGTATGCAATTAGCTTCTATCATTCATGACATCTATTCCTTCTTAGGTGAAATATTCTGGCAATGACTCTATATGTATTTGTGTATGCGTTTATTCATTTATGTGATGAGCCAAGCAAATTCAAGAAGGGGCAAACTAGAAAAAGGATGAGATCCTGTTCCCAATTAGCTTTCCAAATAGATCTTTTTTAGAGGTTGTGTTTACTTGGTGTATTTTAAAATGTTTCATGGCCTTTGTAGGTCAAATTGTCCCTAGGAGATGCTCCTACCAGAAGACATATATTCTGCAAGTTGCATTGGTTACCAGAAGGCTCCAATTGGCAATTCAAGGTGCTAGTAACCATCTCCAGAGCCCTGAATGGCATACGCCCACCAGACCTAGTAAAGAGGGATTGCAGTAATGGTGTGTGAGAAAAACCTTGGGAGATGAAGCAAAGAAATACTACCTGAGGTACAGTCAGATGACGGAAGATTTGTATATTCAGACTTGCAAGATTCTGTTAATGCAATAAAGTAAAATTAGCTGATCAGGTCAGGTTTCTTGTCTGGTCTCCCTGGGAAGGTTGACACATGCTTAGGATCCCTTCTATTAAACAAGGTGATCTTGTTTAATAGAAGTCATGCCTTTCCAGTAGCAGCACCTGCCTATGGAACAACATGTTCCCCCACAGACATTTGGATACCCCAACTCTGTTAGCTTTTTGCAAGGCACCGAAGACCTGGCTGTTTCCTCAGACCTTTGGGTCAGTGGGAAGATGAGCTGTGTGACTATTAATGGTGCATAGGGTCAACTATTTATTCCTGGACGCTGAGGGGTTATGCTTGGTGGGTCTGCCTCAGTGATGGGATTTAATTTTTTTCGACTACTGGTTCTGTGGGTGTGGATTGGTGGGCGTGGCAGGGGAAGGATACTGTAAAATCTCCAATCAGAGGTGGTATTTGCCGGTTCTCCAAACTACTCAAAATTTCCACTACCGATTCTCCAGAACTGGTCAGAGTTCTGCTGAATACCACCTCTGGTCTGCCTGTTTTTAAAGGATGGGCTTTTTTCCCTTTGTGTGATTCCTGTTTTTCCATTTTCTTCTTATCATTCTGCTCTCACAGTCCAGGCAAGTAGGAACAGCTCAGGAAAGCATGGCTCTGGCCTATTTTCTTCTTTCCAAGCCTCAGCTCCCGCCTTCTGGATATGAACGTCTGAGAATTAATTGCATACAGAGTTTTCTAAATTAAAGATGCTTCCAGACTAGGTTTTGTGCCTCCCTTCCCCATGTGTGCATATGTGTGTGTGTGCGCGCGCGTGTGCGCATGAGTGTGCAATTAGCTTCCATCATTCATGACATCTTAAGGAAGATCAAAATGAGACGATCTTCCATTTTTATTCCTTCTATATGTTCCATTTTTATTTTTTACCACATAAAACCTGCCTGGAAGAAAAAATCTTTTTGAGTCCAATTGGAAGCTTTCCATCTGGAAAAACAACAACCGTGCTTTGAAAAAAGTGTACAGTTTTTATTCCCTACTTTGGAGCAGATTGCCAACATATGTTTTTACACCCTTCTCTTTGGAGATAATAACTACGAGATTGCACCAAATGCATTTGATTATTATTTTGTGCCAGAAGTGAATGTGGGAAAGGAAAACTTTCAGCTGTTGTGAAGGCAGTACAGGCTTGCATATGGATTAGAGATAAACAGAGAGAATGTGTCTTTCGGGCTACATTCTCTGCTATTTCCATCACATGTTTGAACCCGACATATCTGTTCTCCATTCTCTTCATAAGATTGATGTGGCTTCCGATCCTTAATCAGAAGCATTTGTACTATGCACTGTTAAAAGTTGGTGTGGAATTACACAGTGAAAACATTTAGCTATTTATTATCTGAGTATTCTGTAGGTCAGGGTTTCTTAACATTAGCCATGTTAAGATGTGTGTACTTCAACTCCCGGAATTCCTCAGTGAGCTTCAAGTCCACACACCTCAAAATTACTAAAGTTGAGAAACTCTGCTATAGGATTAATTAAACCATGGCTTATTTGTTTCAATAGCTAGAACTCCATGATTCATCATAAAATGAGCGTACAGACTAGTTTTACAGAACTCAGTGCTTTAAAATACCATTTGTCAATTGTGGGTCAATATGTTATGTAAATACCACAACAGTATCAGATCTAAATCTGTTATGTATTAACATACTCACCTGTGATTGGTCGGGTCCGTAGCGGCGGGAAATATGAAGAGCCATCACTGGCCACAGCTGCGAGCAGCTCAACTTTAAAAGGGCTGCCACAGTTTCTCCGGGCTCAGTCCTAGACAGAAGTAAAACAATTGAAAATCATGCTGGTATCCTGAGTATCATTCCCATGACTTAACAAAATCTAAAATCATATTTTTTCACTCCATTTTAAAACATCTATCAGTGATTGTTCCCAAATCCAGGTTAAATCCAGGGAAAGGGGATGTAGGAAGTTTACACCCACCCCTCTCCTAGAAAATTGAAATAGCCTAGGAAATATTAAAAAGGCAGAATATTTCCCCTAAAAAGAGTAGAAACTCAATCAAGAAGCAGAAACTCACCCCCACCTTTGTTAATGGGTGGGCCATTAAGGCTTGGGCCAGAATACTTTACATAAGGAACTCCAGGTAAAGCTATAGAAATTGCCAAAAGCCCTTTTAAGGGCATAATCACCCAGCAAGGCTAGACCAAGCCTGGAACTCAGGACAGTTTACAGAGTTGCCCCTGGGAGTCTGACAACCAATTAGAATACAAGCTCCAATTCAAATCCCAACAGAGGGTATAAAACCCAGCACTCTCAGTATCTCTTTTCCCCCTTTTTTTCTTCACCTTGAAGCATGTGATCAGACTTCTCTGGAGCTCCAGGCCATGTGGCCCCATACACCATTAAACTTTCCAAGCAGCCTTTATGTTTCCAGTGTCTTTTTCCCCACTTGGAACTGAACCCAGAAGGATATTTCTTTCAACAGGAGAAAAAAAGAAAAAAGAAAACCAGCTAGATTCCAATTGGGAGTGAGGCTTGACCAGAGATAGGGTCACTTTTCAAATTTTTGTGATTTTTCTATAATAAAAAGATACATTAAAAATACCCAAACTCTTCTGGAGATTAGATCGAATATTTTCAATGCCTCTTATTTCTGCCAAATAGTGAAAGGGACATACACTATATGCAAAGTATTTCAGACTGATTGATTTACAGCTGAAACTCATTCTAAAGCCAATCCAACCTCCCCGGATTTATCTAGGTCTTGTTCTATAATGGATGCCTTCAGGTGTGCAGTTTGCTTTTGTTACTGCTGCTATTTGCATTATGTATTGCTTTCAGGAAGAGGTTTAGGGGCTGATTATAAATTCCCATCACAAACATCTATTTAAAAAATGCAAGCAAAGAGCAACAGGAGGAAGAAAACATCAGCAGAAACAATGGAATATGAAAATTATGAAAACAACCATAGCTATCTGCTCAGAACGTAAAATAGAATAATAGGATTAGACTCTTCTAGTCTAATCCTTTGCTCAAGCAGGAGACCCTATATCATTCTGTCTAGTATCTTCTTGAAAATGTTCAGTGATGAAGCACCCACAACTTCCAGAATGAAGTGTTCCACTGATTAATTGTTCTCATTGTTGTTTCTTCTTAGGCCTAGGTTGGATCTCTTTTTAATGATCTTGCACCTGTTACTTCTTGTTTTGCTCTTGTTGTGCTTTGGTGAATAAATCATTTCACACTGGTTTAAAAATACACCTAATGTTCTCCTGAAATGCTACTAAGTAAAAATGTGTCCTGTTTGACAAAAGTACATGTGGCAAAGGGTTGCAGGCTGAAGCAGGAGACATTCTCCTAATAGTTTTCACTCACTTCTTCCTGTGTTTCTCTACCTTGTGAGTAACCTGCCAGCTCATGCTAAACCCTTATCTAAGGTAAGGTAAAGGTTTCCCTTGTCCAGTCATGCCTGATTCTAGGGAGTGGTACTCATATCTGTTTCTTAGCTTAGCATCATTGTCTGAAAACCTTTTTGTGGTCATGTGCCAGCATGACCTACCAAAGTGGTACCTATTTATCTACTCACACTTGCATGCTTTTGAACTGCTAGGTTGGCAGGAGCTGGACCAGGAATGAGAGCTCACCTTGTCATGTGGTATTTGGGTCTCAAATTGCCAAACTTCCCATTGATAAGCCCAGCATCAATGGGAAGGACACTGTGTCCTCTTGTTTAAAAAAGCAGCCCAAATGACTGGTCTCGGGCAGGGTGAAGGATTTGCAGGAAGCATGTGGGCAGCCTGATAGTTGGCTGTGGGTTGAAGCAGAAGGGAGCAATCAATAAGAGCTGAGAGCAACTGGTAGCATTGGCAACAAGCCATTAGCACCCAGAAGTACCCCATAGAGAACTCAGAAAGATATAGGAGCAGAAGAAATGGCATTTGTCTTGCAGTACAACCAGGAGAATGCGTGACTACAGGATACTCCTAGATAGCAGAAAACTTGTCACTCATTCATTTGGGACAGATTCAGCAACAAAATGTTAGAAGAATCTAGCTTTTATTTGTTGGTATATATTAATTATAATTGCCACACATTAAATACATAAAATAAGTTACCTATAATGTCAAGGGTTTTTAAGATAGGTGTATTATTTTTTTAAAAAAAATCTGCTAAAGATGGATTGAAAAACTACATTTTAAAAGAGCTCTATGTTTGTGTCTAAAAAGAGCCCATGTAATGCTAATTTTACTTTTCCAAAGCTTCAACTAAAAACTACGTGGGCAGATGGGTGAACGTTTGAAACAATCAAATTTTTATTTTTACCTTAGTAAAAGCACAATAATATCTAATGCTAATTATTATTTTTATTTCATTACAGGGAATGATGATATTATAGGAAGTACACGGAGACAAAAAAGAAACTTCCACATTTCCATTTTATGGTTATGTTAGTGCAAGAAAATAGCAAGTATTAAATAAATAAATAAATAAATAAATAAATAGAGAAATATTATCCTATTTTATATATTATTCAGCTTGGTTTCCCAAGATGAGTGGTGATTGCACTGTCTTCTTCTTAAGTTGTCATGTGCTAAAATAATTATTGCCCAGTTAGTTTTTTAAGCAAACCAAAGAGGATTTTGTGGTTTGTTCTGTTGGAGGAAAGCAATATCTTGGAAAAATGGTTCTCCATTTAGTTTGGCAACAAAAGTAATAAAAATGGAGGTTCTCTTGTCACTGGTAGGTCAGCAGGAGAAGATGCCTTATTAGTGTGTTTTTTCTCATTTGTGTTTCCTTTCTCATAATTAAGTCCCTTTCTTTCCATTTCTGTCATTCCTTGCAAATATGCAGCTATGGATTATATTGCCTAGGGTAGATGGCTCATTACTCAAACCAATAGAGAGGTTATTTTTCAAAAGCTAAAGTATTTATATAAACAATGCAAACACACATTTAAAATTGTAATAATTTAAATAGAAGCTCAGTACAACTTACACTCTGTGTGTGTGTGTGTGTGTGTGTGTGTGTGTGTGTGTGTGTGTAAATCAGGACAAGATGACCTGTGTGTGTTCTGTTGTGGTTTAAAGGTTAATTGCATCTGATGGGTGATTTCAAGAGCTCTTTCCTTTCCTCTTGGTTTAGGCAGTTCTTCAAAATCTTCTTGATCTTGGAATGGGCAGCCTTTCAAGTGAGATATTTTTCCAATGCTGAGTGTCCTTTTCAAAGACAGGGTTGTCCTCTGTAAGGTTGAATCCAGGGAATCACAGTGATATCTATTGACATCTTCTTCTTAGACATGTTATTCATCTATAGTAGACAAAAGTTAAATAGCCAGTCCTAAAAGATTACTATTAGACCCCACAGTTACAGATGCCGACTAAAGTACAAGTTCTGGCATTGTTTGCCCAGCCCGCCTTTTAAATTGTGTGTGTGTGTGTGTCTAGATCAGTGGTGGAATTCAAATTTTTTTACTATCAGTTCTGTGGGTGTGGTGTGGTGTGATAACCCAGGGTAGGATACAAAACAAACACAGTCACAGAAAACAGGTGAAGCCCCTTTTATTCCTTCACTTTGCTTTCAAGCTCCGAATATTCTTGACGGAAGCCAAAAAACTCCCACACAAGAAGGGAAAAAGCAACACAAAGGCAAGGTAAGGGCTGGAGGATGTCCACAGATAACACACACTGGGAAGGATGCCAAACTCAGAGAGGAACCATAAACTAGAGATATTTCCACACTTTGTTTCCAGCATTCGCCCCTACGCAGGTCCATAGTCTTATTTAGTTGTCACAGCTGCAGCCCATGAAGAGGATCAAGGCCCTCTCCTCCTGAATAGACCACATCTCTCCCTTATCCTCTCCTTCCTGCGTGCCCTAGGATGGATAGGGGATGGGCCTGGGTCCTCCTCTGACTTCTCAGCCAGCCTCTGCCCTTCCCCATCCTCCTCCACAACCTCCAGAGTCACACTTCCACTCCCTGTCGGCTGTTCCTCCTCTCCCTCAGAGTCAGTCTCCACCAGGGACATGACATGTGGCTTGGTGAGCATGGCAGGAGAAGGATACTGTAAAATGTGGTATTTGGAGTGGTATTTGCCAGTTCTTTGAACTACTCAAAATTTCTGCTATTGGTTCTCCAGAACTGGTCAGAACTTGCTGAATATCACCTCTGGTCTAGATACAAAGCAATGCAAGATTGCAAGCAGGGGTGGGATTCTAGAGGTTCGCATCTATTCGGTAGAACCAGTTCTTAACATTCTAAGCAGTTCAGAGAACCGGTTGTTAGAAGAAATGACTGGCCTAATCCTGTAAGGAAAGCAGGAAGGAAACATTCTGGTGTTGCTTACAGAAACTGCTTCTCCATTATTGGCCATATTCTTGGCAGGACTAGACTTCCCGTCTCTGAAACTTTTTTCCTCCTTTGCTGGTGCTTTGCTTGTGTGGAGTGACCATTCAAAGTTACAATGGCACTGAAAAAAGTGACTTATGACCATTTTTCACACTTACGACTGTTGCAGCATCCCCACAGTCATGAGAGGCCAGGCAAGGAGATGTGTGCCTCGATGTAAGTGATGTTGAGTTGGCCACCCCCAGCCAGTCACATGACCACCAAGCCATGTCCATCAACTAAGCCACGCCCACAGAACCGATTGTTAAAAAATTTAAATCCCACCCCTGATTGCAAGTCAACTTGATGGTAGAAATATTCATATCGAGAACCCATGTTTTGATAATGAATCTCAGTTCAATCTTCTCATCTGATTTTAAGTGGGCTAGAAAATACATACAGCACAACAACGCTATATAATTTTTCCCTTGCAGACTAAAATACCAGGGAAAACAGTATTCTTATGTATTTCATGTTCAAACTCAATCACTATTTCCATTAGAGGAGTAGAAGTAAGGCTATTCTACCATTTAGAATACAGCTCATCCGTCTGGAACCCACATTATATATCTGATATAAACACAGTTAAGAAACTCCAGAAATATTTCACAAGAAGAGTTCTCTACTCCTCTACTCATTGCAGAATACCTTATGCCACCAGACTTGAAATTCTAGACCTAGAAAACTTAGAACTATGCCGCCATTGGTCTGATCTAAGTATAGTATATAAAATCATACATTGCAACGTTCTACCTGTCAATGAATACTTCAGCTTCAACCATAACAACACAAGAGCAAACAATAGATACAAACTCAAAGTTAATCGCACCAAACTTGATTGCAGGAAATACGACTTCAGCAACAGAGTGGTCAATATCTGGAATACTCTACCTGACTCTGTGGTTTCTTCCCCAAACCCCAAAAACTTTAACCTTAGACTGTCTACTATTGACCTCACCCCTTTCCTAAGAGGTCTGTAGGGGGCATGCATAAGCGCACCAACGTGCCTACCATCCTTGTCCTATTGTTTCTTTTATTTTTCTTATATGTATCCATTTATTCATAACTATGTTTTTACTTATACCTATTATCTTGTAAGCAATTGACAAACCAAATAAAATAAAAATAAATAAAATAAATTGCTACCCTCTTGTTCTCATTCTTTTTCACTGGAGTTTCAGAGGCTGAGATAAAACCTGCTAATTGGCATTTTCAGCCCAGTTTGATTGATCTGAACTTAAGCAATTCTCCCACATAGAATACTATTGATGAATTGTACCTATTGATTCATGTCTTAGACAATAAACCTAGCTGACAAATATTAAGCTTGGTAGATGCTGCCCTCCATCCCCCTTCATCTGTAAAGCATTGCTGTCCCCACACACAGTTGTTGCATTGTGGTACTAT
This sequence comes from Bungarus multicinctus, assembly GCA_023653725.1. NCBI lineage: Eukaryota > Metazoa > Chordata > Lepidosauria > Squamata > Elapidae > Bungarus > Bungarus multicinctus. Next base: position 82,525,807 of record CM042834.1, read on the forward strand.
GTGAATAAATATTGTGTAGCATTCACTGTATTTATATCACTATCAAATGTGTTCCTTCAGTGTTGAAACTGTGGGCGAAATTGGAGATGTTTGAGAGATCACTTGGGTTTATGATGTCTGTATGAGCCAAATGCCTAGTGGGAGGCCATGTAAACCTGTTCAGCTATTAAAATTAAATGTTTGTTGGTGATTCATTGCTCAGCTGTGTATGTGCACTGAAAATTAAGCAGCTCTGAACAGAGTGCCTCTTAATTTTCCCTGTGGTCAGGGATATCAAGGGAGTCAAAAAAATCAAGATGGTGGCCACAATTGTGCCATCAAAGTGCAATCCCCTCCATTTTTATCTCCATTGTCCCTGAAGAAGATGAATTGCAGGATAATCACAAATGCCCTGCTTTCTTTTTCCTATTATGTCAAGTGATGTTGACAGTAAATCTTTGAGAAATTGGCTGTACGAATTCAGGGATGCTGCCTCTAGACTACCTGTGCCACTGCTGGGTTAGAACACACATAGCTCATTGGCGCGGGGGAAAAAATAATAGAAAAATATATTGATGGAAAAATAGGTTGTGTTGTGGCCATATGAGCAAATCATAGGACCCTCTTCCTACCTGGCTCCTTCCAGGTTTACATGGCTGCTAGAATGGAAGAATGTTTTATCAAGGGTTTACTTCTCCTTACAAATGAAAGGTCTCAGCAAGTCCTAAAGCCCATTTCTTGAATATGTTCAATTACGAAGTTTGTGCAGCTATACTTTTCTTAATAGCAATGATACCAATACATGATAAAAAACAGTGTGGATATCAGCTATTCAGGATCCAAGTCACGAAACAGATTCCACAGTGATTACTGGAACTTTATAGCAATAGCACTTAGATACCACTCTATAGTGCTTTACAGAGTCAGCATATTGTCCCCAACAATCTGGGTCCTCATTTTACTGACTTCAGAAGGTTGGAAGGCTGTGTTAATCTTGAGCCCTCAGGATTGAACTCCTGATTGTGGGCAGAGTTAGCTTGCAATACAGCATTCTAACCATAGCGCCACTATGGCTCCTTGATTTTGTTGCTCCAGGCTTTATTTATAGAATTTGGAAGCCTGACAGAGATTTCCCCTCCCTCCCTATTTAAAACCAAGGTGAATCCAGGTAAGGCAACCTTGAATTTCTTTCTCACTCCTTCGGTCTTTCCAGAACTAAGGTGGTGTTTTTGTAAGGGCTGTAGAATATCTTCCTCAAGGCCATCTCCCTACATCTCTACACTTTGTACATTCTACAGAGGTCACCACCACTTCTGGATGGCATTGGAGTACAAGACTGGATTAGATGCATCTTCTGCCTGATCCATTGGGGTTCTTCTTGTATTCTTATGTGTATCATTATGATTTTACTGAGGGTTGGAAAATGGAAAGACACAAAGAAAACTGTTTTTAATTGTTTTCTGATCTTTCTACTTTTCTTTCTTTGTTTCTTTTTTCTCTTTCACATTTATGTACGTGTTGTTTGTCTGTTTTAATTGTAAAATTAATAAAGTTTATTTTTTAAAAAAGAAAACTCTGTAGCGAATGATTTTGATTCACTGCACTGAAAGGTCTCTGAACTGGACTTTATGATTCAAACAAAAATTTAAAAGAGATATATAGGTTTTTTGGCCAGAAAAACATATGTGGCCATTACAATGATATTTTGCACCTGATTTCTTTTTTTCAGTTTTCTGGGGAGAGAAGAATTTGCTTTGGGATGGAAATGCTATTTATTTAAATTTAAATATTAAACTTGCTCGTGTAGAATCTTACTTGTCATGTATGGACTAAGCATGTTGGGTTCCTGTAATTGCTTTGATTTGCTCCTCTCTTGCTTACTTGTTTTTCTTGCCTTCAAACCAATTTTGACTCCTTTCTTGACCAGGTGTTTCAGAAGTGGTTTGCCACTGCCTCCTTCTTAAGGCTGAGATACTGCAACTGGTCACCCAACCGGCTTTGTGTCTAAGGCAGGACTAAAGCTCCTGGTCTCTCAGTTCCTAACCTGGTGCACTACATCAGATTGGCTATCTTATTTAGGATTGAGTGTCTGACCTGCAAATTCCCAGATGATGCCAAGATAGCAGCAAAGCAATGTAGAAATTTCCCATTCATCCTGATTTTTGCAGCCAATCTATGTATTGCTATCATTACTATTTCTGGCTTCCATACGTTTAGTTGAATGACTGCCAATTTGAAGTTTCATTCCTCCCTTTCTTGGGAAGGGAATGAGTATGACTACCGGTATGTGGACAAACCCACAAAGACCACAACTAGACATAACAAAGGTGGGGGGTGTATTTCAGCATAACAAAGAGTTTAATTCCAAAATAACGCATGATTGATAACCAGGCTATATGGGCTAATGTCTGATTTATTTTGGAGCTTTTATATAGGTGTATGGCATGGTGCTGATGCAAACAGTATCAGGTGAAGGGTTACAGAAAGCCGTACATGTTCTCAGTGATACATTCAGAAATAAGATGACTCACAAGTTTAAAAAAAGTGTGAATTACCCCCAAGGTTCCTAAGAACATTGTTTTCAATATTTGTAGTACAATTTTACATTTGTCTCCTTGCACTAGGTCCTTTGGTTTTCAAAGGGTCTTACTCCCAGCAAAGTGTATATAGGTAGACCTTGTTTACATACCACCACCGGGACTAGCAACTTGGCCATTAGGCAAAATGGACAGTAAGTGGAACTGCAACTATGCTCACAATATCTTATTTTCTCTTTCTTTCGCTTTACACATTTCCAAAGGTCAATCAATGCAAGGATTGATCATAAAGTTACTTTTTTTTCATCACCATCATTACTTGCGAAAGATGGCTAAACCAGACAGTTTGCTAACTGAGGATTATCTATACAGAATTGCAGCCTTAGTCAACTACATTTTTCCAACTGCTCATTTCTTCTGTGATCCTGGGGAATTTAGCCCATCAGCATGTTAGTATAAGGATAAAAATGCTTCCATCCCTTGGTGCATTGTCCTGTGGAAGATAACCCTGGGAAAACTGTGGCTTGAACTGCAACTGCATCTTTGCTGTATAGACAGATCTAAACCAAGAAACAATTCTGTTCATGAAAACAGAGCAGTCAATCTAGAAATCCTAGGGATTTCTAGCAGTTTCTTACAGCAGAAACTGAGTTCAGGTGTGTGCAAGTAGGCATGGCCTTTCCTTCAGAGACAGAGTGGAGGATGAATATTGCAGAATGGAATCTTATATACCTATATGGGGGAGGGGGCTTCTGAGACAATATGTATAGGATTGCATGATAGCAGAGAAGGGAACATACAAATATTCAATGTGTCCTTAGCTAATTTGTAACGTACATGTGGGATATATTTCTGTGAAATAAGGCATGTCTGATAAATGAGCTGGTCCCATAATAGAAAATAAGCAAAGGGGTAAAGGTATCATAATATACTATCAAACTACATCCATCCACTTAACAATTTGGAAATAGTTATAGATGTGCATTCTGTTGCAGAGTCATCGTAGCAAAAGTCACAGCTGCTATTTACACACAGAGTCTGAAGACACAGAGAAAAATGTTACACTGTCAATATTTAGAAGCCTCGTGGCTGCCTTATTACCAATCCTTCACTTAAGGAAAAATGGGGCTTTGATCCTGGAATAAAATAGGAAGCTAGAATTCTTGAGGCTAGTTTCATGTTTTTCGTTTCCTGACCAAGCTTTGCTTTTCCTCCCATAAGCTGTGAATAGCAGCAGTGATTCCCTAGGTCAGGGAGAAAAAAAACTGCCTTTATAGGTTCTCTATATCTCTTTTGAACACCTTCTCTAACACTTGACATGCAGCATTTCCTTCATCTTGCTCACCAAGGTCTGCCCAAATGACGGAGACCGACCCTTCTCTCTGCCACAAGAACTATAAAAACAACACTCAACTGTGTTGCTTTTATGCTTTGCATTCTCAGGGTCAGATTTATTTTCCTTGGGCTCTTAGGACAGAACCTTGCGATTGGCACCACAAAGCCCTAGAGGGCGCCATTGGCCTTTTTTCTTATCGTCTTCCCTCTCACCCCCCCCCCTTCTGTTTCTCTAAACTAAGGACAAGTTGGCTGATCTTCTAAAGCTATCTGAGAATGACACCTTGATGTTCCATGTGTTCCCTGCCTTCTGGATGAAATAGATCACTTTGGCTTGACCATCGCAGCAGTGTCCTGATGGCAGGGTTCAGTGTGCAATTCTCTCCTCTCCCATGCCATATCTCAGGAGAAAGTGCAGTAGGAGCAAAGTAAAAGAAACAAGCAGTGACAGAATGCCAACTATTTTGTAGGGCTGGCTGCTTTTTGCATCTTTCTTTGAATTCTTCCACTCTACTTAGTCAAGGTAGAAGATGGATCTTTCCAGAACCTGCATTTTGGTCTGTGATCACAATGCATCTGTTCTGTTGCCAGCAGTAATCTAAAAGATGATAGGAAGAAGTCTAGATGTGAGTGGGCTGGCTGCTTCTACCATGGGATGAGAAGAGTAAGGGCACTAGGACTGGATGGCTTACATAAGACTTCCATGCAACAATGTCCCCTTGTTATGTGCACATAAGAATCCTAGCCCATGATTATTTACAAAAATCTTCCTCAACCCTTTTAACATGAGGTGGCTGAGAATTGAAAGGGTTGAGGTCTAACACGCCAGAAGGCAATATGATGGGGAAGGACCACAGAGACTGATGGTTGCTCTCTAGAACTTCAGACTAGTCTCTTTTACAGCCTGACGTGGAGATGCCAAGACTGAATTTACTGCAAGCTAAACAGTTCTACTCTTATCAATAATTCCTTCTCCTACATAGAATTCTATGTTGAATTAAAATAGAATTCTTTATTGGCCAAGTGTGATTGCACATACACATATTCATATTCCATATTTCTCAAAATGCCTGGCATAGCAATTCCATTTTTTCCTGCTTCTTTTACTTTTTTACTTTCTTACTTACTTACTTTCTCACTTCTCTGCACTTCATATAAACTTGAAGGCCTTGAGTTTCAGAAGATTTCAGCAATATGGCTAGGCCAGCTCAGTCCCAGTGTCCCGCTTCTCCTCACCCATAAAAGGAAAATGGTGAAATGTTCCTTATGGAGAAGTTATACTGCTGAAGCAGATGCAATACAAGGGCTATTTGGTAAGCTTGGCTGAGTTTATGCTGGTATGTTTCCAAGGTACCCACAGCTTGGAGCCTCCTCCGTCTGATCTCCTACATAAACTATGCATGATCAGAAGAAAACAAAGATGGGGGTGGCCCTGATTATTCATTTCTGGCTCAGTTTGAATTAATATCAAATAAATGTTCTCGTCTTTAAAGGTTACAGGATAAAAATAGAGGGCGACTGCTGAATCGAGGGCAGGTTGGGGAAACACCCGATACGACCTGGTCCTTGCCAAGGCCAGCTGATGCATTAGCTAGATGATACTCTATCACACAGCAGAGAAGCAAGAGAGAAAACAGGCAAGGGATAGGGGGCCAGAACTGAGAGGTAAGGGGAAACCATGGGAGGAGGACATTTTGCACACACAGGGCTCACTTTACTCATATTGGCTAGACTCCAGATCACGGCATTCTTAGAGTTAACTCCATCTGAGACTATGGACACAAATACTGCAGACCAACCTCCTATTCTATTCCTATGACTGGAGAAGGCAGGATAAGCAAGGGCCAAATCTGTCTGAACTATTCTCTCCTTTGCCTTTTTCTCTTGACTTGTCCAAATTATTTTGTTCAATGGGAAGAGATCTATTTCCCCAGTAGCCCCGGCTCTAGTCAGCCACTTCCATCCACACAAGGATGGGCGCTTCTACTTTGCAGGATTATGACAAGGTGCAGCACAGAAATTGGGCACTCAAACTGGGCTCACACACCACACAACCACAAAGACATCGCTTTGTGGCTGAAAGTAATGAATGAGGCCAGTTATAGAGATTAATTGTAAGTCTGAAAAAAAAAGAAACGTGCATATATATGTATGTCCTACACTTCAGGAATGTGGATGGCGAACAATAAAGGCAATGATGATATGAGGTGTGTTTTTCTTTGCTGCTTAGCAAAGGTAGATCAGAAGTTTCATTGGGTCATACAGATGGTAAATAGATAGATGCTGATACCAGATATAGTACTATGCCTTGTAGATGTTGCTGTGAGGCACAGACAGTATTGGGGGATAAAGCAAAGAGGAAAATTGGAAGGGAATCTAGCCTATTGGGTTTGTCTGCTATTTACTCTGATAGGCAGTCCTTCTTGGTAGATTGCAAGGATAGGGACCTGAGATAGTTGATCCATACAGAACCGTTTACCTGCCTGGCATGCAAAGGTATCTTGGTACCTTTGTGTGTTTTAGAATAGATAACAGCCCCTCACTTTTCCTTTCCTAATGTGGAATGTTATTCTGAATGCGAATCTGTCCCACCCAAGTAGGGATACTACTTCAGCCTTTGTGTCCTGGCCTGTATGTCTAGGGGCTGAGATAGATACAGGTGAAAATACAAGTGACCCATGAAGTTTCTGATAGTGGCTGTGTTAGGGAATAGCTCTGTTGAGCTTCCCTACTCTTGGATATAACTAACTTTGCTGGGCTATTACTTCTGACCCTTGTAGAGGTGGAGCTCACTTCTCCATCTATTGTATGCAAGAAGCATCCGAAGGTAGCTTCCTCCAGGTGCTGAAAGAAGAGTTGGCAGAAGAGGCATTATTTGGGGCTTACTAACTAAGACATGTTGTGAATCTCCTCCCCAGAGGGAGATCTTGGATAGCTTGGATAATGTCCCAGATATCTGGTAAACTAGAAAGCAATAGAAGAGATCAGAAGACCTCTCTCCTGGTGAATGGCAGTACCAGAACCATTGCTCACTGGGCATTCAGTCCTGAAATCAGGGCAGGAGTTCTGAAGTCATTTGGATACATTCTGGGAACAGGCCTCCATTGCTGCATGTTAACTGGAAACCCATGCGGATCCTCGCTGTCACAATCCCAGACTGGCTGGCTTTGGTGGGGTTTCCAGAAAGCTTGGAAGTTCCTACATTTCATATTCCTACGTGGTATCTTCTAATGTGGGTGCAGGAGTACTTGGGTTGTAGCTTGAATCAGTCCTTCATCCTCTTGTAATCCAGAGAACAAAAAGGCTTTAAAACAACCTTATTTCATTTCATTTGGTTTATATAAAGTCAGTCTGTATGTTTGGAGGAAAAGTATGCTGGGGAGATGAAGCACCACCACCAACTTCTGAATGGGCTTCTGGCTCATATCTTTTTTTTTCTCCTGGTTTCTTCTTCTTCCCTCAGGACGTTGGAATGGAAGCCAACTGAAGATTAGCTCTATCAAAGTAGAGCTAAATCCATTGTTTTATGTGAAACATGGGCTTAATTGTTTTAAGTAAAACACAGATTTAAGGCTGGCTTTCCTCTCCTACTGTCCCCTCATCAAGGATTCTGTAAAGGGCTCTGTGTCCACCTACAGGATATTTCTCAGGGGGAACAAAAGCAGTCAGATGTGTCTTAATCTTCCCCAAGCAAAGAAATCATCATGTCTCCAGTCCAGCTGAGAAAGAGAAAACAAAACCTGGGAAAGTCAAGCATGTCTCCCAAGAGAGAAGAAGGAAGCTAACAAAGATCCTGTGGAAACGGATGCCCTGCAGAATCAAGAATCACACAGAAGCTAAATCACACTTCTCCTTTGTATGAGAAATGTTTCTCATAAATTCTCTTTTTCAAAGTCTCCAAGAAGTGGCAAACTTGGAGACACATCTTCACAGATGAACGTCTTCCTCCTAAAGCTTAATTAGATTGGCAGGATTATGCATGTATGGACCAGCACAAATACTTTGGCAACAGTTTTCACAATCTTTTTTTGGTTCACATCTCTTGGCCCATGTTTAAGAGGTACAGGATGCTTCTGATGGGAGGCTACCCCGTTTCAGCCTCAGGCTGCCATTCCAGCCTCGTGGACAAATATTGAAGCTGCGGATGCTAGGTGACCTGACCCCAGAGCAGTCAGAGTCCACGGAGGCCTCTGAGTTGGTGGGGGACATGGAAGTGGAGCGCTTCACTGGGGACCATGTTGTCATCATGGGACTTTGGAGAGTGGGAGAAGAAGCATCCAGGTTTTTTGGACTGGTGTGTGAAATCCCACTGGTGTTTGCTGGCAATGTGAAGGCCTTATGGCTATCCATGATTGTAGGTTTCTGAAGTGGCTCTGGATCCTTGCGTGATTCAAAATGGGTGCCCATTATACTTGGGCCATTGTGGTTTGTTGAGACAATGAACTGGGGCGCTCCAGTTCTAGTAGGAAGCCTGAAGCATTTGTTTCCATTCATCCTCCCTGCTTTTGGGGACTGTAGTGGGCTTGGAGATTTGATGCCTAGCAACCTGGGGCTGTTGTTTGATGATGCACTGGCCTGTGGTGGGGCAGCTGAGACAGGGAGGGAGGCACGTCTGTAGCCATCCATTCCTGTCAGCTTGGGTGACTGAAGTGGGCTCGGAGAATGAGTACTCCTGTTCTTAGGGCTTCCACCAGTGGATGACACATTGGGGCAAGTGACAGGGGGTGTGAAGGGCCTGAAGTTTTCTGCTCCAGTGAGTTTGGGAGAAGAGCTCTTCCTCCGGGCAGCATTTATGATATTTCTTGCCAACAGCACCTGCATCTGTCGGCTGGACTTTTGGTCAATCTCCTGTCGAAATGGGGACAGAGACCTTTCACTCCAAGATGGAGACATGGGAGGAGGTGGAGTCATAACATGGGCTGCTCGAAAGACTTCAACAAATCCATCCTCAGATTCTGGAGTTTGGGCTGGGCTCATCCAGCCCTCTATGCTGCTGGACGGTCGCCTTATCAGTTGGGGAGTCCATGTCGGGGAAGCAGGCAGGGATGCTTTTCTTTCCTGCAACAGGAAGAGGAATAATTTTTAGCATTATGTTCCTCTAGACCCTTCACATTGTGCTTACCTGCAGAAGGCAAGGTCTAGCGGTGCACTGTAAGAGGAACTGAAGTGCAGAGAACAGCATGCTCACTGCATTTCTTTTCTTGCTATATCCATTCCTCCTCAAATGACTTTGGGTGATCTCCTAATACTCCCATTACTCCATGAAAATATTCTGATACCATTGTAAAAGTGCTCTTTATCTGAGAATAGTGTGATTGGAAAAGATTTTTCAACTCCTACCCTCAAAATGACACTATAGAGCACTGCACACCAGAACAACTAGACACAAGAACAGTTTTTTCCCAAATGCCATTATTCTGCTGAACAAATAATTCCCTCAACACTGTCCAACTATTTACTAAGTCTGCATTACTATTATTATTAATCTTCTTATCATTTCCATTACCCATCTTCTCCCACTTGTGACTGTGTGACTGTAACTTTGTTGCTTGTATCCTTACGATTTATATTGACTTTCCTAGTATGATTTGATTGCTTATTGTACCCTATGACTATCATTAAGTGTTGTACCTTATGATTCTTGACTTTTGACTTTCCGACTTCCTGCTGGCTTCCCCATTGGCTTTGCTTGTGGGAAGCTGGCAGGGAAGGTTGTGAATAGTGTTTATGTGACAGAAGGACGGTGCAAAGGTCATAAGTACAATGTCTGGTAGTAATGCTACTTGTTCAGTGCTGTCATCAGTTCAAACATGGTTTAATGTGAATGGTCATTAAACAAGGACCACTTGTTTTATTTTATTTATTAAATTTTTATGCTGCCCATCTGCCCTATAAAGTGACACTGGGTGGCAGTACTTTGGAGGGGAGTTAAGTGATGCAGAATAGGGATCACAGCAATGGAGACAGCTAATTTCATGCTAATATAGTTTTCTGCCAGTTCAAAAATGGATGGATAGATAGAAATTCAATATAGAAGCCCCACCTCTCACTTGACCTTTCTCCCTTAGATTTATACACCTTTTACACATATCTAGAATCTGCAGGCAGAAAAACCTCTGAACTTTGATCAGAGACACTCAATGAAAATAAAGCCTCCACATTGGAATCCAGCTAAAAAGAGCCCCATTAAGATTTATGGAAGTGTTAGAAAACCTAATGGGCAGGGACAATGGTGGCAATAGGATACAGGAGCAGTTGTGGCAAGCTTTTTTCTGGAAGAAAGACCACTTTAGCCCTTCCTCAAGAACTGCCACCTGCTCTCCTTCCCTCTGGGAAACAACTTCTCTACAGGAACAAGATTTTAAGAGTTTCCATGGGCACCAGCACAAAGCAACAAAAAGTTCATCTCCACTCTGTTGCTGATAGCAACTGATCTCTTATCTGGTTAAAACTTACAGTTTCCTAATAGAATTTGCAAGAGGTGTTTAGTGAACGGGCAAAGTCGTATCCTGAATTCAATCCTGTGATTCCTTGCAGGGAAAATATAAAATTAAATAAAGATTTTTAAAGAAAATCCTTGCCATTCAATTAACTGATATGGAACTATTTACTGAAGGAGCTAGAAGTCCACCCAGGGTGTGCAGTCCAAGCCAGTATATGGGAATTGGATAGTTAGGTAGCAATTGTGAGCTGTCACCTTAAGGGAATGCATCATGGTAAATGTAACTAAGGTATCCTGGGAAATGTAGTCCATGTCACGTGGCCACATCTGTAATCCTGGTTGGTCATTAAATTGACCCTCAAGGGGTTGGGGGAGTTTTCTTCACTTTTGGCTGAACTCACGGACTTGTGGTAACTTGTTCTACTTCTATCGCTACAAAATGAGGAAAAAGGGATAGAAGATAATAATCTTTTTACCTACAAGACAGATATGCAAAGGATTGGTCACTAAAGAAGAACTTCATCACAAATGTGAGTTATGAGGATACCTGATGAACCAATAAAAGTACTTTGTTATGGATGTTTTGTGGAGTTTATCTATCTGCATTTGTACAGAAGACAAATCTACCACTGTACAGAATACTTGTAGGAACATCTGAGATGTTGAAAAAACATTATAGGCGGACTTTTGCTAATTGCTGCTATGTTGGCATTGTCAGGCACAATGTAGCTGCCCTTGGGAACATATATTTCAAAAGTTTGGCTTTATCAGCAATCTACTTGCCATTAACTGTACTTTGCCTTCTATAAGATGCTCACTTTTTCCCATGTATTTTTGCTGTTTTCTCTGGGTGAATGGGCACAGTTCCAAAGAAAGACTTGGGCTGAAATTATCAAAATTTTATTTTCTAGGTCCTAGGACATCTCATGAGATGCTTGGTCTCTTTGGAAATAAAGAAGGTAGGAGATCAAACTGCACCAAAGCTATGTCATCCACCCACTTTTTTTTTTCCAAAATAAAAAGAATGCAGAAAATCAGCAGGGGAGATATCTATAGATTCACTGGTGCTCTCAGATGTTGCTCTGTAGGGCAGAGATTTACCGGTACTTCTGGAATCTAATCTGCCAACTCCTGTAAAGAATTTCATGATTTTTCTGGAGGTTTTGTGGCTTCAAGTCAGGCCTGACAGCTGGCCACTGCCTGGACAAGTCCCTAAAGTTTCCTTTGCCATGTTTTACAAAAGTGATTTGCTTTTGCCTATGAGTGAGAGAGACTGGCACATGGTTGCCCAGCTGGCATTGGGTTTAAACCAGAGATGGGATTAAAATAATTTAACAACCAGTTCTCTGCCCTAATGAGTTCTTCCAACAACCAGTTTACCAAACTGCTCAGAAAGTTAACAACCGGTTTTCCCAAAGTGGTGCAAACTGACTGAATCCCACCCCTAGTCTAAATCTAGGGGTAGGATTCAAATTTTTAAACAACTCGTTCTGTGGGCGTGGCTTAGTTGGTGGGTGTGGCTTTGTGCTCATGTGACTGGGTGGATATAGCTTTGTGGTCATGTTATTGGCTGGGCATGGCCAACTCAATATAATCGAAGCACGCATCTCCTTGCCTGGCTTCTCATGACTGTGGGGATGCTGCAATAGTCGTAAGTGTGAAAAATGGTCATAAGTCACTTTTTTCAGTGCCATTGTAACTTTGAATGGTCACTCCACACAAGCAAAGTGCCAGCAAAGGAGGGGGGGAAAACTCCAGAGACGTTCCTGAGACAGGAAGTCTAGTCCTGTCAAGAATGTAATAAGGGTTATCGGAGAGGCAGTTTCTGTAAGCAACACCAGAATGTTTCTTTCCTGCCTTCCTTACAGGATTAGGCCAGTAATTTCTTCTAACAAGCGGTTCTCCGAACTGCTTAGAACGTTAACAACCGGTTCTAGTGAATAGGTGCAAACTGGTAGAATCCCACTCCTGTCTAAACCCAAACTAGAACTCAACAATTCCGTGGTTTCTAGTCCAGTGTCTTTAAATGCTGCACCAAACTGGTTCTGTTCTACAAGAGTGCTAATTGTTAAATCATGACATGTAATAATGTGGCTATGAAAACAAGAGGGCTTGTGTAAAAAAACTGAGCGTAGAAAGCAGGTGGAAGTAAATAAATGAAACAGAACCTCTACAAAACACAGAATGAATAGAAAAATTTAGGATGTTCCCCAATTGCTTGAAATTTCTGGAGAAGTGAAATTCCTCTATCAGCAAAACAAGATGCTAAAAAGGATAGGAGAATGTAAGAAACAGAGGGGAAAGGAATGCCAGCAACTGATATTGAAAGCATGCTTCACTCAAACTCTGTGGTTTTCTAGTATTATTTCCTTCCTCTACAGTATCTTTCAACTCATGTTTTAGAATACAAAACCATGTCAATACAGAAATACATACTGATGGTCTTCCTGAGTTACATGTTTCATCAATTTCCTGTCTTTCTCCCAAATGTGTATCTCATTGCTGAAATAGGCATGATAATAAAGACCGTAATGTATGTATTAATGGGAAGGCTTAGCATAACAGTATTCTAGAAAAAGGAAGCTGCCAGAAACAGAAGTAATTGAGCTTCATTGAAGCATTCAAGCACAGGGGGCTGCAGCTACAATAAGAAAAATAAAAATGTGCAGTACAGCACAACACAAATCCCACTGTTGTGTAGTTGCAACCCAATTTCTGTCAAAATGACTAGAAGTCATAGTATCTACATTTGACATGTTGCATGTTTTAATCAATCTTTCACCCGCACTGACTGCATCCAGGTTAGCATTAATGGAAGTGCCTCATGTTATCATTGGTGTTAAGCCAAGAGGTAGAGGGAAGCTTTCTATTGACGTTAATGCACAAAGGTAACCATCCACATACAACTTTTCTGAGGATAATTCCTCCAGCTATATTTCTATTTGTGGAATCCTAAAGTTGAAATTATTTCAGATTAATTGAGGTTTCTCAGTTAGTATGACTAGTTGGACAATCTGGATTGCTCAGGGAAGGAAAATCTCTTGTAATTCCTTCAATGGCTTGCTAAGGATTATTGTGCCAAGAATTATTGAACTTTAGTTCACTATTTGTACCTCCACGCATACCCATACCCATGTGCCCACAGACACATACAAACCCACATTCCTGAACTACTGTAAACCAGAAAATAACCATTAGGGATGAATGCTGCTGTTTCCCTTGCTTCCAACATCCTATGGTCTAGGAAGCAAGCCTCTTCTCTGCCTCTCTCTCAACTGTTGCTGCAAAGTTTCAGGAGAGGAAAGGAAATTCAGTCCCTTGTTAAATGGAACATCCAGATAGGAAGCACCTGCCTTACGGAAAATATGCCTCTGTCAGTTTTCAGCAAAATATTTCGTGTATTTTCAATGTTCAATATTATGTGAAATTCCTAAGCATTGGTTAAACACTGTAAAAACACACCATTACAATTATCCTTTCTACAGGGCAATTTGAATGGACTTTGGTTTAATTTGACAGCAATTAAACCAAAGAGAACTACTGTATGCTGCCTAAGGACTATGAGAATTGTAGTTTAACACATGTGGAGGGCTCCCTATTGATGAAGACATCCATGTTGTTCTCAGCAGTACTAGCGATACATTTTTGTGTGCCATTTTTAAGGCATACCTTGAACTCTATAATAAAAAAATGAAGTGTCAATACTATACAGGTGGACCATTAAAAACGTGTGTCTAGTCCTGACACTCAATCACAACTATGATGTGATACATGACACAATGGGCACACTCTGAGTGGATCTATATCAGTTCTTTGTAAAATAGTTTTCTGTTTTCAGACTGAAGAGTTTCTTTCCTTAACCTTCCTCTTTACTATGTGTGAAGCCTACATACAAGAACTTACACCTTTGTTCATTGATATCAAACTTCGTAGCCTTATAGAATATACCAGTTAAAGGATATTTGAGAATCTGGAGTTGGAAGGGACCTTATAGGTCATCTGGTCCAATCCCCTGCCCAAGCGGGAGACCCTACATCATTTCTGACAAATGGCAGTCCTATCTCTTCTTGAAGGTCTCAAGTGATGGCGCTCCCACAACTTCCGAAGGCAAGCTGTTCCAGTAAGTGTAATTGAATATGTGGGTGAACTTGTGGGATAAAAGGAAGCGATGCTACCTAGGAAACAATGATAAGCGAGGCACAAGCCTCCAATGCAGGGGTCTCCAAACTTGGCAACTTTAAGACTTGTGGGCTCCCAGAAGTCTTAAAAGTTGCCAAGTTTGGAGACCTCTGCTCCAATGGCTTAATGATCACAGGAAGAAAGGATCTGCAATAATTGTTCAGGCTGTTAAAAGTGACGGTGAAGTTTGTACTCTCAGACTTGCAAGATTCTGATGATGTAGCCTTACAATAAAGTAGAATTAGCTCTGATTCTAGATTCAAAATCTGTCCCTCCTTTCTTCTTCTGGTGAGTGGAGCAAAGAATAACTGGTGCCATTTCTCCCCCTGCTAAGGCCAAAACCTGATCACTTCAGGTGGATAAGCTTCCCTGCAGCTATCTCTCCATTTTCTCTTCCATGACTTGCTGAAAGCAAGCAGTTCCCCTGGCTGCATCCCTCTCTTTAGTCTTTCATGGTTTCCTTCTTCCCTTGCTGCCTCTTTTGATGGCAAATAGCACTGGTAGAATATCTAATTTGGCTTTCCTGAGCCTAGACACCCTCAAGATAAGTGGGTTTTCAACCTACATGATTTTCAACAGTGGCAGGGCTGGCTGGGAATTTGGAAAATGGTCAATACATCTGGGCTGGCGCCGAAAGTGAAACTATCAAAGTGAGCCAAAGGACTTGAGTTTCCCAAACATTATTCTAGACCAACGTTTCTCAATCTCAGCAGCTTTGCAATGCAAACATGCTGGCTGGGGAATTCTGTAAATTAAATCCCACACTTCTTGAAGCTGCTGAGGTTGAGAAACATTGCTCTAGGCCTATCTTCATGGGTTGAACTGTACCTTCCACATTCCTACATACTATAGCCAAAATCTGTAAGGCATAAGCTTGAGGAAAACTACTGGACTTTATGGCCTGGGAGGATGGGAATGAGAGTCCAAAATTTTAGAAGGATTCATAATTGGTATGCAGTCATCTAGGCACCCACCCTACATTTCCTAGATAACTTTTCTCAGTTCAACCTTTGTTCCACTACTTAAGTCAATAAAGTCATGAAGAAGATATAAAAAAAAATCTTCTTGGGTAAAGAACAGTTTAGAACTGTTCGCCAAGTTTGTTTTCCTTTGGTAGAGAGCTTTCTGCCAACTTTACATTTTAGTGAAGTGGGGAATACAACATGTTTAATGCCCTCTCATTTTGAAATCTTTAGCTGTGGTGGAAAAACTTTCCTTTCCTTTCCTTTCCTTTCCTTTCCTTTCCTTTCCTTTCCTTTCCTTTCCTTTCCTTTCCTTTCCTTTCCTTTCCTTCCTCTCCTCTCCTGTTCTCTCCTCTCCCTCCCTTCTCCTTCTCAAATAAATCATCTAAATTCTATCCTCCTGGAGTCTGTTTTACCCATCTCTGCTGTGACTCTCAAATTCAAAGGAGAAAAATTGCAGTTGCCAAGTTTCAGGCTTTCTTAGCCCTTTGATACTATTTCTCTAATATATGCATCAATGCTATTCATGGATAGATGTCTCTATAAGCTTGCCCTGCATTAGCGCTTTACCAAGACAGTTATTTTATTTTTATTGCAGGGATAAATGAAGAAAAGGGAGAAAACCTGTTGCTGCTCCTTGATTAACCGGCAGGTATATGGGATTCAATCGGGAATGTCTGCAGGGGAGAGTTGAAAAGGTCAAGACAGCAGCCATACCTACACAATCACATCCTGACCCTTTTGTGTGGACAGTGTGATACACATAAAAAGGGCCAGGGCTACAACCCTATAGTCATGGCTGTATTTTGATGTTTTTAACTTCCTTTTGACCATCTCTTTGCAAACCCCCAGGGCTCAGCATAACTATTTAAATAATATATCGGAACTGAAAGAAACCATTGTCCTGCAACACCTAGCTCTTCCTCTGCCTTTTCTGCAGTAATTCTCCTTCTACCTTTGGGACTATTCCACCCCTGAACATGTAGCATGGAAGAGAACAGAAAATGCACTCAGTAATATTAGTTTCACATTTGGTAATGCCAATTTGTGTCTGATAAGACCCTTCATTGATCTTGCTTGCTTTACACAGGTAGTCCTCACCTTATTACTACAATTGACCCCCAAATTTCCATTACCAATCAAGACGATTGTTAAGTGACTTTTGCCCCATTTTACAACCTTTCTTGTCAAATTGTTCAGTGAATCACTGCAGTTGTGAAGTGTATCTGGCTTCCCCATTGTCAGAAGTTCACAAAAGGTGATCACATGACCCCTGGGACACTGCAACCATCATAAATTCATGACAGTTACCAAGTGCCTGAATTTTGATCAGATTTGATCATGGAGAGGTTGTAATGGTCATTAAGTGAGGAAACCAGTCATAAGTCACTTTTTTCCCAGTGCTGTTGTAACTTCAAACAGTCACTAAATAGATAGTGCTAGGTCGAAGACTATCTGTATTAGGCTTCTGCTAGAATTTGTCAAGCAGGAGAAAAAGGAAGAGGAAAAGTCAGAGACAGAGAATGAACTAGACTGGGAATCTCTGTAGGAGAAAAGAGCCAGTGTGGCAGTGGATTTAAGGTCTTGGACCAGGTTCTTGTCTACCTTCAGCCACAAAAGCTTCCTGTATGGTTTTGGGCAAGTCTGTCAGAATATTCATGAAGTGGCAGAGACATGGTAACAAGGTCAACCAATGAGAGCTGAATTAGAAACTGAAACAGAAGGTTCCTGGGCATGGCCCTGCAAGCTCAAAATGCTGTGCTGAAAACTGAAACTACTCCTATCTGCTCTGAGCTCTGAAGCTGCTGCTTGTGTTTTGCTTGTAACTCTCTACCACGTTGGAAGAAACTACTATTGGTATTGTACATTTTACTCATATATTATTATGTATATAAATAAGTTATTGAATCCTGCTGAATCAGTCATCTGTGTGTGCTTTCTGGATTTGATTTCTGCAATAAACTCTAACAAAGTCTTCTTTCTTCACTCCAACCTACCTCATAGGGCTGAAGTTATGGAGCAAAATGGGAGGAAGGAACACAGCCCAGGCTGCTTTGTGCTCCTGACCAAAACGTAGGATAGGAATGTACGAACAACTAGCATTATTTAGTGTGTTGTGTCAAGGCCCTACAGTTTGCAACTTAATAAATCATGGAAGGAGGCCGACTGAAGAAATGAATTCTCAGTGCTGGATTTGCTTAGAGATACCCATCACTCTGCAGGGTAACCCATCCTCTGTGCTGTAGAGTCAGCCTACAGGTCAGCCTGCAGTCAAAACATGACTTCTGCTTTTATTGCAAACAAAATGTATAAACGCAGACTCACTCCACATAATTGCACAGAAATTTGAAGTTCTATATCCTTAAAAAAGGTTGAGAGATCTCACCCTCTTGGGACCAGTTGTCTGTCTTCCCTCACAGATATTCTACATTGTGAAAATAGCCAGGCGTGCCATTTTGAAAAGACTGCAGGGGCTGATGTATTGACTTTGGATCTGTTGCACTGGTCTGCAGAGCTGTTCTGAAGGGTTCCCAGTGTGAGGAAAATGAAGGACAGATTGTGATGATAGTTGGAATTAAATATTAGTTCCCTACAACACAACACAAGGGGATCTCTTACTTCTAAATACCAGAGGCTTAACCTGATCACATTGTTCTGTGGTCTGTCTATCATCTCAGTGATGGCAATAGCAATAGCACTTAAGACTTCTATACTGTTTCACAGTGCTTTACAACCCTCTCTAAGCAGTTTACTGAGTCAGCCTATTGCCCCCAACAATCTGGATCCTCATTTTACCCACCTTGGAAGGATGGAAGGCTGAGTCAACCTTGGGATACTTATAGTCCCAAATATTCAATATTCAATTCAAATCTCAAAGAAAGATGAGCATGGAGGTTAAATAAGAGATTAAGTGTTAAAATATGAAAATCATTTTATTTGCCTTCTAGTTTCAATCTTTTTCAGGGAACAACATGGTGTTCCTTTTCCCCTTCACTCCACAACAAGAAGGAAAATCAATCCTAATGACCAGGAAAATAATGTCAGCATTGAAACCTTTTCCCTCCCACAAGATCTTAGGATTACCAGGAAATACTGTAGCACTGCGACTGTATAGAAGAAATACTGTACCACAGAGACTATATTTTACACATCCCTGATTTCTGTTAATAGTCACTGGTGCTGGAAAAAAAGGTTCTTCTGAGAGATAATTGCACTGTGAGTGGATTCTGCCAGTATAAAATGTTTCAAGCCAATTTATGAAACCTCATTGTATTTCCCAGAGACTAAATCATGGTACTTGGCTACATATATCTCTCGGCAGTTTAACTGCTTCGAGGCCCTTTGAGTCAGTGATAACAATGGTCTCTGTGTTCTCCTAAATCCCAGTATGAGGAGGATAAAATCGTCATCATATTACTTATTGTAAGCTAATTGCAGCACATCTGCAGCTATTCCCTGATTGCATCAAAAGGATTTGGGGTGCAGTGTGAGGAGGCTAGGGTGTGACTTTTGAAGTTGGTAAGCTGGGTTTGTCCACCAAGCACTTCTGGGCATTAAATGTTGTTATTAAATGCACCGTTGCGTATTAGGATGCTAAGAAATTAAAATGAGGTCTGTATTTTGTATTTATGATACACGTATTTACCCCAAAGATATTCAGTGTCCAAGAGAGACAATAAAATTAGAGAGGAAAAATAAATGAAGCACAAAAGTAGCAGAGGCAGGAACAGACATCAGGTAGAATTGTCTTTTGGCATCAGCAAAGAACAGAGAAGGTGAGCGTGTCATATTGGAGGCTCTGGATGCAGAGAAGACAGAGGAGACATCCTTCAGAGCAAAGAAGTAAGGCAAAGAAGAAGCCAGAGATTGGATGTTCATAGAGTTTCTAAGCATGAGGGGAAAAAAAAAGAAGGCATATCTTCCTGCTTCAGTCAAGCTTCCGCTAATAATCTTCTCAGGCTCCTATGCTTGGACTATTTTTATATTCTTTTGTCGGCTAAATTCACACACTGCTGAACAACTCCAATTGCACAAGTTCTATCAGCTTAGCCGAGATACGCTGGCATTAGGCTAAATTGGGTTTTTTCCCCCCACAAAAAAAAAGCCTGCTCATTTTTGTTAGTGGATAATGTAACTTGGCCTATTATGGTTTGAGAGGTGGTACTTTTATGCAAGATCTGTTTGCACTCACAACCCATGAAGCTGTCTTCATTTGGCTTTTTTTTTTTCCTCTTTTCTTTGCATACCACCAATCAGAAGCTAACGACCACGCAGGTCTTTTTGCCCAAACCCTGGCGCACTCTTTTAAAATCTATTACTTATAATAAAAAGAAGGTTTCCACACCTGAGGCTCAATCCCTGCATTCTTGGTGGAGTAAGATGGCCTTGGAGCTTGGAACACTCCTTTAGCTCTTGGAGACAGAATTTTGGAAGAGTAATCAAAAGATGCTTCTGGGGATGTTTCAGCATTTGCTCTGATCTTCTGAAATGGAAACATGTTTCCAGGTAACGGAGCGAAGAGTCCAGGCAATGTTCTGCTTGGGCTGGGCTGGACAGGTGGGTACAACAGAGGAGGAGATGCCAAGGGCGAAGTAGAGGAAGAAGCCTGTCTCATATAACCCCCTTCAGGGACTACCGATCTCATGGGCTCTTTGACTGGGGAACGAACAAACAAGGGAGACTGAAGCTGGTAAGACTGTTGCTTGGAGATTTCCTTTTTGGAAAGCTGGCTTTCTGTCAAACTGCTGTTGTAGCAAGATACAGGAGGACCTTTTGGAAATCTTGAGGGACTTTTGAGGGTAGGTTGGAATGCCACAGGGGAGAGATGAGTTTCTGAAGTATACTTCCAGGATGGAGGAAGAGACATAGTAGGTGAAGGTGATCTCGCTATATCTGGATGTGACGGGGCTTCAATGACATACTTCTGCATTCTTGATTGCCTCTTGGCAAACAGTTCTGCTCCCTTTCCTTTCGCCTCTGATAGGCTCTGGTTGGAGCTTATTTTAGGTTTAGGCTGTATTTTCGGTGATCTTAAACACGAAGACCACTCTGGTGGAGGATCGCCAAGGGACTGAGTGGGTACATGTAATGCTCTATCTTCCGTTAGAAAGTTAGAGGCATCGGCACCCAATGCAAACGATTCATCTTCAGGAACTGCTCCTCCTTGTCCTTTCTGCTTCTTTTTATTATCTGAGGTCTGTACTAAATTCAAAAGATCTGGATTAGGACCCACTTTTGGCTTCTCAACGAAGGTGAACATGGACTTCTTAGGTGTTCTGCGGGCTGCTGATTCCTCCAGAATGCCTGTTTTATCTGGAGGCGGTGCTTTGTCCTCTCTGAATTGAGGTCCTGGGCTGCTGTCTTTGGACCTAGTTTCAGGCGGGACCAGGATTTTCTGTTCTTGACTAGGATACAGTGCTGAGTAAGCTGGAGGTGACCTGACCCTTGTCACCGGAGGAGGGCTGGAAAATGTTTCTGCATAGGTGGGAGGTGGAGGGATCTCTGCCACTGGGCTCTTCTCTGCTGGCGAGAGGATTTTAGCTAATGACTGAGTGCCAAAAGGTCTTGCAGTTCGGTTCTTCACTGGTTGGGGCTTAGACAAAGTCAGGCGCACTTCACAGTACTGCCTATGACTTTGTGCGCTGGCTTCATTAGAACATACATTGGTGGCTTTTCCGGTGTCAGCAGTGGGAAAAATGTTCTCATTTTCAGTCACTAACTCATCCTGTTCCATGTAGGGTACCTCTCCATTTTCCTTTCTGTCAATGACTGGTTCACTCAGTGTCTTATTGAAGACAATATTATTCTCTCTATCAATGACAGCTGCGTACAGATCTTTGTCGGGGATATTGTTATTTTTCTCACTACCTATGGGTAGATATGATTCTTTATTGAGAATATTATTTTCCTGATCCATATGCAGAAGATACAGTTCTTTTTCAAGACTGGTGTCTTTTTTCTCAATGTTAGGGGTAGCCTCATCCTCAGTCTTAGCTGGAATGTTTTCTGTATTGCCCATAATTGGTCCTTGCTCAACCATAGGCATTTTTCCAAACTCAGTGAGAGGCTCATGTATCCCGTTGGTTGAAGTTGTCCTTGTATTCTCTTTAAGGTATACACTGAGCGGGATCTGCTGAAATTCTTCCTCTGGAATATCTTTGGAGGATGTTGGGTTTGTTGAATAAAGAATTGTCTCACTCTTTTCCTTATTCCAAGGAAGGCCCTGTGCATTGTCTAGGGGATGTTCCACACCCAGGTCCTCCTCGTATTTTTCCATTGTGACTTTTTGCCCCCAGAGTCCAAAATTATTGAGGCAGAATGAAGCGTTCACCTCCTTGTTTGGTTTCGGAGTCTGCTTCAGATGCGATTCCTCCCCATGGCTCAGAGCGCAAGGTTGAGTAACAGCTTTGGGGTCTTTCTCCACAGCTCCTCGTTCTGGGTTGCTTGGCTTTGGGGCTCCTAAGGTAAATGCATTCACTCGCTGCTTGCGTCTATGAAACAGCAGGACTCCTTTGGAATTAGAACTTGGGGGATTGGTCAACTGAGCAACAATTCTTTGGCTCCTCTCTTTGGCTTCCTTCAGCTCTGTTTCAGACAAGCTTGTGCTTCTTGAGATATCTGAGGAAGAAGAAACATACAGAGTACAAAGTTATACATGGGTATAGAATCCCGGAAGTGCACCCCAGCACACTTTCCATCTATTTTTAAAAGAAAGAACTCTAACATGATTCATTAACATGATTAATAGTTCCTCCTATTTGTGTGCTGCATTAGACGTCTTATTTGTAATTCATTCAAAAGGCTGAACCATCCGAGAAGGCAGAAAACATAGCAATGGAATCAATAGTCAGAGGACTTATGTTCAGATGCTAAACCAGAGAAACACAGGTTGAAATCCTAACCCTTGTCAGTGTTTGCATGTTACTCTGTGATAAGTCACTATAGGTTGCCCTCGATGCATGACCACAACTGAGCCCAACATTTCTGTTTTTAAGTGAGACACTTACTAAGTGGGTTTTGCCCCATTTTATTATCTTTCTTGCCACTGCTGTTTAAGTCAATCACTGTGGTTGGTAAGTTAGTAACCCAGTTGTTAAGTGAACCTGGCTTCCCCACTGACTTTGCTTGTCAGAAGGTCGCAAAAGGGGATCCCATTAGTGGTGGGATTCAATTTTTTTTACTACTGGTTCTGTGGGCGTGGCTTGGTGGGTGTGGCAGGGGAAGGATACTGTAAAATCTCCAGTCAGAGGTGCTATTTGCCAGGTTCTCTGAACTACTCAAAATTTCTGCTACCGGTTCTCCAGAATTGGTCAGAACCTGCTGAATACCACCTCTGGATCCCATGACCCTGAGATACTTCAACCATTATAAATATGAACCAGTTGCCAAGCATCTGAATTTTGATTATATAATCATGGGGATGCTGCAAAGGTTGTAATTGTGAAAAAGGTCATCAGTCACTTTTTTCTGTGCCATTGTAACTTTGAACGGTCACTAAACAAACTGTTGTAAGTCAAGGACTACCTGTATGAGTTACCTATGAGTTAGCGGCAATAAATAATGTTAGCAGCAAAGCTATCCAGATATATTGTTTTCTATCCTTCAAAAAAACCCAACAAGTTACAAGCAAACTGGTAGCATCCTCATGCATTGTCCTTAAAGGTCCTTCACAATCAACTGTCTTCTAGATAGATTCAGGTCCCAAATCCCTCAAATGTACACCCTTGTGGGCAGCAGGATTTGTAATGGGTACTTATAATTCCCAACACACCTGGAGTGAATTATTCAGAAAGGAATTAAAAGTACCTTTGATTCAGAAAGAAAGCAAAGATAGATTGATTCAGAAGTGTGGTTTCCATGGTCAACCAGAAGTTAATATGGAGTTTTATCTATCAGGAAGTATGAAGGAAATTAAATCACTCTCAGTTTCATTAACAAGCATTAGATAGGCTATCCCATGGTCTGTCTGTGTCTTATCCCAATAGTAGGTTGTTTTATTTTTCTATTATTTATGTATTTACTATTTCAGAGAAATTGACTGAATAAATAGATATACTTGAAGTTAGGCCTTCTATAAATTTAATAAAAACTGATCATATGAACATTTCTCTCTTACATCTCCTACCTAAATATTAATTTATATTTTAGCATGGTATATTATACATTGAAAGCTTTTACAAATCATACCTATAATCTAAATAAAAATGCACTGTATTTCTCTGCTCAGTTTATTACATAAGAACTAATACTGAATAGGGCAACTGCAAATTTCTCTTCATCTATAGATTTGGATTGGAGAGTCCTTTAAATAGTGGAATAAAATAGTCATCCTAAAATTGATACTGGTGTCATCCTTTCCCAAACAGGTGCCCTTCGGATACGTTGGGCCTACAGATTTCATGACTTTGGATGGCAAAGCCGCTTGGCTAAAGGTAAAGGAAGTTGATGCTCAAGGCAGACAGAGGTCACCTGGTGGAAGGGAACTGATGTAGGTTAGAAAGGAAATCATATTGCTCTCTTCCACCACCCTTTTAGTAAACAAAGGCCAAACTAGTACTATCAAATTGGTATATATCAAATAGTTGGGCACATCCCTACCCTTGGGTGAAGATGTGAATTGCTAACAACAGGAAGCAACAGAGTAGGTAAGCAACGAGAAATAACAGTTAGCATTAACAGTGAAAAGACATCAAGAGCTCTTCTTTCCTCCCTCCCATTTTCACAGGGATCAACTTAAAAGCAAGGTATTGCACATGTTTCACAAATTCCTGAAATATTTCATCACATAAAGCTTACAAACTGTAATTAGAACAATTATATAAACATATTTGTGTATGGCATGAATAAAGTGCCTGAAATAGATTGCCTGAAATAAAATCAACGTACATTAGTCTTCCTCACTGAGGGTGTTTATCATAATCAAAGCAAATTGACAGCAGTCTGGAGCTGAGATAGGAACCTCAGCCTCAGCAATTTAAAGATGTGTGAATTTGAGCTGCTGGAATTCCCCAGCCAGCATGCTAATCTATATCAATCACATCCCTACAGATTGTAAATTATACTGAACTGAAGGAATTTGCCACCTGTATGGCACCTTTTCAATTTGCCACCTGCACGGCACCTGATTTCATTTTCTACAACAATTTACTTGGGCTTCAGTGCTCCTGCTCTAATGGAATGTGTATGTGGTTGCTGTTAAAGATTTTATAACATCTTGCTTTAAATAGGAAAAAAAAATCTAGACTTTCTACTCTTTTCTATACAGGACCTGTTTTTTTGCAAACGGAATACAAGTGTCACAAGAGAAAGTTGCAGCCTTCTTTGTATGCCGTTTTGCTTTGCAATTGTAAATGATTGCATGCAAAAGGAATTTATTGAAAGACTTCAAAGCTTCAAGTTGCAGTTCATTGGGTTTCAAACACCCTGTACAAACACGCTCTAAGCAGGAAGTTGGCCTGCTCTAAGCTGTCTCACAGAATTCCCTCTGCAGAGGCCAAACGAAGTACAAAGTGCCTGATTATAATAATAATAAAAAAAGGAAAATAAATGATTGCTAGAAACTCACTTCTAATATAATTGATGCACAGGGCTGATCTAACAATTTTGCTTGAATTTAACACAAGATGGCAGCGCCTGAAAACAAATCTGTAAAGATTGGGGCCTTTTAACGTACTTTCCTACAAGCACTGATTCAAAACCAATTAGTCAAGCCACTTCCTAGAATAGAGCCTACTTAGCATCTCATAAAACTCTGATACTTAGGTCATTTGCCTGTCCTTCCTAAGCTACCTAGGGGAAGTGGGAAGATGACAAGCTTTTCAAAAGATCTGTCAATGGGTCATGGCAAAACTTGCTATTAACAAAGGATGTGAAAGGACACTGAATGCATTTTCTGTGGGTGAGCCATTTCCTATGAGCCGTTTTCCTAAAATGGCCATGATTTAGCACCGCTTGCAAGAGGAAATATCAGAAACAAGGAATGGTTAGAAAAAGCTTACCACCAAACTGCTGACATTCTTGCTGGGGAAGATGGCCTCCCAAGCACACAATTCTCTAAGTTCCTCATTCTGATCTCAGTTTCCCAAATGGGTCAGGGCCAGATCACCTCTTATTCTTTTTAAAAATCATTAGGAGTTCAATGAAGATTCTTTGAACATGTTCAGTTACTTTAATTAATCACCATAATTAAGAAATCCATGTTACAACCTGCCTTCTAAGTGATACTTAATTAAATGACTCTGGTTGTGGTTATGATAGTCCTAAACTTGAAGACTTAATAACAAGCCTTCCTAGCCAAACGATACTCCAACCTTTTCCCCATGCCTTCAGGTATATGAGTACATCTTATGTTCAGTTTTCTACTTGGATATACTAGAACTATAAGAACCCAACTAAGAAACCATGAAAGATGATTAAGAAATCAGTCACAAAAGACGATAAAAAAGAGAAAAGAATTTTGGAAGTGAGAAGTAGGTGTGGTAGCAGAAAGTAGGGTGAACAAAGAGGAATCAAAATGAAGAAAAGGAAGCAGAGAAGGATCCTGGGAAGAAAGTCAGGTAAGTAGCAGCTCACCTATACTTATTTTATGAGTCATTAATCGCTTGCTGACCCTTTCCCCCTTTTTTCTGTACTGCAAGATAACCAGCAGCTGCAAAAAAAACAACCCTTCCCCTCCTCCTCCTCCTATCATCAATCATCATTCTTGCAGCTCTTTCTATCACCAAAAGGGCCTGGGTTCTTCTAAGTTTCCTTAGTGAGGAAAACTCCTCTTTCCCTAAAATTAGAGCTCCAAAATAATGAAAGTGGTTGCCAAGTTCATTGTGTTCAGCCTTGGAAATATTTCTGATCCTTCCTCATTTCAAGCCTTTCTGTGGCATCCCGCACTCTCACTTTGGCCAGGTAATGTGCTTCTTTCATAGGGAAAAGAAAGATGCAGCTTACTCAATGCAAACCAGCACAGAATTTCCAGGTGTTCATTCAGAATTCTATGTTTTTCATATGGACAGCTTGTTCTATTTGCTATAAAAGACACACTTTTATGAAAATATATTATAGTAAATGTCTGTGGAGATTCTCTGTCGTTCAGGTGAGGAAACTCCAATTGCCTTTTGACAACACCTTTGGGATATATTTTAGTAATAAGACCACTCTTCCAAAATGCTGTTGAATTGGATTAATATGATAAAGGTGCTAGTTAAATTTGGAGGGGGAGGAGACCATATTTGTCTTGAACATCTATATCTACCTACCTACTTACCTATCTACCATCATCATCTATCTATCTAGACTATTGCCTAAATAGCTTGAAGATATCCTTTCAACAGGTAAGAAAATAAGCAGGATTTATCTGTACACTCTAAGGATATTAAGCAGTGGTGGGATTCAAAAAAATTTAATACCGGTTCTGTGGGCGTGGCATGGCGGGTGTGGCAGGGGAAGGGTACTGTAAAATCTCCAGTCAGAGGTGGTATTTGCTGGTTCTCCGAACTACTCCAAATTTCCACTACCGGTTCTCCAGAACTGGTCAGAACCTGCTGAATACCACCTCTGGTATTAAGCATTTTCTCACGACTCTTATTACAGTTTATGTATGTAAACTAGAGGTACTGAATATGTGCATAGGGTTTCTATTGTAGTGTAGGAACAAAAAACAACAACAACCATCATGCCAGTTGAACTGGGGCCATAATAACTGTGGGATGTATCACCAGGAAGCATTACTGTTTCTACAATATTAAGATAGGAACCTAAAGTAATGGATTTTCAATACTGTTGAACTACATTTCCCAACAAAATTATTGCTCTGAAGAACTCTCAGTTAAAAAAACTGGGTATTAGTTCTGTTAAAACTGAGAATTCTTCATAACATATGCAGGACCACAATTTTCCCATCTTTGCAGGGGAAAAAAAAAATCGGGACTAGAAGACTAAAACAAGAGATTTAATCTCTTATTTTCCAACCATATCGGGAAAGCTGGGATCTTTAAGCTCAAAGCTGTCCTCTTCCCTTCTTACATTGGACTGATCTGTGAGCAGCAGACCTGCTTATCAGAGTGGTATGATGTCAGCATCTGCGTGTTCTGAACATGGATATCTTAAATAAATGCAAACACTCAGCAATATTTTATGTTCTAATTCTCTCTCCCTAAACTATCGCCTCTCTGTTAAGTGAGAATGTGTGACACATGTCAATTTTGTAAGCACCTTAAACCATACTCTACTTTAAATGGTAAAAAGTTTAAACCATTTGAAATATAATAGAATATGGGCACAGTGTTTTTAGAGAGCTAGTTTTGATGTGGTAGTTAAGGCACCAGATTAGAAAGTGGGAGACTGTGAATTCTAGTGTCATCTAAGGCATGAAACAATCACTCTCTCTCAACCCTAAAGAAGGAAGCAATGGCAAACCATATTCAAAATTTTGCCAAGAAAACTGTAGGGACTTGTCCAGATATTCACCAAGATACTTGTCCAGATATTCACTGACTCAAAGGCAAAAGGAAGGAAGGAAGGAAGGAAGGATGAAAGGAGAAAAAAAAAGAAAAGAAGAAAAAAAAAAGAATGTTGTTTTTGCATAGCAAATGCATACAGGACAGAGACAATTCATCTTGGCTTTAGATATCCAAACAAGAATGGAAACAAGATTGTCTTCAAGCTTCTATACAAAATATTAACAGAAAACATTGTTTGCTTTAAAATGAACATAGATAATCCCAAACTTCATAGAGCAGTATAAAATTAAAAAGGGAACAATTGACCTCTAATAGCAAGGCAGAAATAATATGGACTATTGATTGATTGATTAATTAATTGATTTTATAAACAGTGTTTTTGGCTTTTCATGTATTATTGGATTCCAACTAATAACCCTCCTAATTACATGGATAATGATCAGATATGATAGGAGGGTCCAGCAACATCTGCAGAGCCACTTTATTTCTGTTGCGGATGTAAAAGATTCTTAAGATGATGAACAATAAACGCTTCACAAATAAAATGCCTCTTACTATGAGCAAAAATTGAAAGGTAGGAGTGGGCCCTTCTGCCCCCCCTCAAAGGATGGGAGCATTCAGCAAATCCCAAGTATATGACAGAGCAAAGATGAAAATCAATCAAGTTTAAGGAAAGCTTATCCATCCTATTTTGTTATTTCTTATTTGCTGTTGTTATTATTTGCTTACTTCCTTCGTGTTCATATCATACCAGTCTGAAGCCAAGGCTGCTTCAATACTGAAAGACAACAAATAATTTGCAGTTCATTTGCACAAGAAGGCCCTACCCTCAACTGGTGCCATGACTTTTATCTAAGCCTTAACTTCTGGGGTAGAGGAAATGTGGGTCAAGGACAAGCTACATAGATTTCAAATTGCATTTTCCAGCCTAATCCTACCTTCCTAAAGGAGTATCTCTTTGCTTTTCAGCTGCTTAAATCAGTAATTGCTTCTATAGCCCCTGGCATGATTTTGATCTCAAATGCTACTGCCAGAATGATATAGGAAATGCACAGTTGAGAACAGAATAAAAAAATGATTGCTGTATCAGATAAAATCACTTTTTTTGTTACTTTGCATTCATCATAACTGAACTCTTGTTAGTCTGATAGTCGGTTGGCTTTAGATTCAGTTTCAGTTGCCTGTGCATGAAATTATAAACTGTGCTATACAATATAAAAACAGAACAAAAAGAACAGGCTAAAATATATTGAGATGTAAAGTGTTAGTTACCGAGCAACCATGATAAGAAAAAACAACAATATATGAGTTAGATATGTGCGTGGGTGAATTTGGCCTTTGCATTTCTTTTCCCAGAGCTTTTTATCTATCTCTACAATCTCTATCTCCCTCCCTCCTTCCTTCCCTCTCTATCTCTATTTCTACCACTATTTCTCTATCTCTTATCATCTCTATCTCTATCATTTTCATCTTTATCAGCATCTATCTAGAGCAAATTACAAAAATGCAGGTTTTATAAATAATTGTGCAACTCCAGATTCAAAACACCCTCCAGTCCCTGCACAAAAATAATCAATACTGTGGAAAAATAAAGTTACTAGAGCAATCTGTCTAACTCCCTTCTTTCTGCTAAAGACATTGCCCATTAACCCAATACTACTGAGTATTCGTGGATATTATTAAACTACATTTCAGAAAATAAAATCTTTTTCCTGTCAATAAAGTACAATAATCCATAATGTAACCATTCAATATTAAAAGGTTGTCAGACTATGTTTCCCCTCGTCTTATCCTCAGCTATTTTCTTCCCTATCCCTCACATTAATTGAAATGGTGATCCTGATGCTTCCACTATCAAGTTTGAATGTCACACTTCTATAAATTACTACAGCCCGATTCCTAGCTTAAAATTTAAAACACTCGGTCTTCATATGTTAGTCTTGAAACTGGCCAACTCTCTTATGACTGTTTGAACAGCCTTTCTCTTAACAAGTGAGTTTACTGAAAGATAAGCCCTAAAAGAGGAATGAGAAAAAAAAGGTGATTAGAAGATTTCTAGTCTAAAATCAGGGTTACTCAGAATTATTCTCTGTTCCCCCGAAATTCCAATGCAACTAGATGCCAGATTATATTTGCTGAAGGCAGTGGACTTTTTTTTAAGCATTGTGAATAGATAACTTTGGACAAACCATTCCCTATGAATCATTTACAAGCTAATAACCACATTATAGCCAAAGTAATGTTAAAACAATATAAAATATCTTTATAACAGCAGTAACAACAAAATCCCCAGCACCAAGGCCCAAACCATGCAGTTAAACATTCACTCTCAGAAAGGAACAAGACAGATATCCCAAAGGCTGCTAACCAACCCAGATGTTACTGCTGTTTGCAACACTCAAAAATATTAGGTTACCTATAAAGCCTTCCCTCACCTGCACTTTATTGTGGATCTTCATTCCCTGACAACACAAAACTTCTCCCTTGGGTGTCCAACATTATCTCCATCTTGCCCACAGCTTGTGAATATCACACCTTTGTAATTATTACATGTACTGCATCATGAGGACTGTTTTCCCTCTTAAACCAAGGGGCACCATACCTTCAAGGAATACAAAATCTAGTGCACTTTGTCATCCACTAACTTAGAAGGGGGTAATGACATCTGTTTTGGGTGAGACCAGAAGTACTTTTTGTGAAGGTTAAGAAACCAAAGAATACTACCTCCCCTCTAGCCACTAGTGAGTCTTAGCCACAGCCTTTTCTTCCTTCCTCCCTTTCTCCCTTGGAGTGGGGGTGACCTATACGATCATGGACTAGATGACCTATAAGGTCATGGAGTAGATGACCTACAAGGTCCCTTCCAACTCTGATTATCTATTATCCTCTTGTTTTTCTTTTTTGTTTGTTATTCAGCCTCTAGAAAGGTCATGCCCACAAGAACCATAGCATGTGTCAGCCCCCACCCCTGTCCTCCACTGCCTTCCAGAGTTTGCCCAAATTCATGTTCATTGCATCAGTGACACTATCTAACCATCTCATCCTCATTTTCTTCTTTTGTTTCATTTGTTCCTTTCATATTCATCATCTTATAGGACCCTTCCACAACCAGTTCCTCTTCAGATTTCAATCAAGACAGAAAAGGGGACATTTGCTTTGCTTTGAGGGGAGGGAGGGTCAGATAGTAGAGGAGTGCAATTCCATATTTACAGTACTCTGGAATGGTGTCCCTGTGGTTCTTTAGGCACTTCTACAGGCAAACACAATAATTGCCATTTTTGTAACGAACAGACAATGCAAGGGATGTTGAACTCAGCTTTTGTTGTTCCTTGACCAATTTCCATCTATTGGTCAGTTTTAATCACTTCCTCCCCAGCTTCTAGTAATATGATATGCTTGCTCAGATACTAGTCAGTTTTGGCTATTCCTCTCTAGAGGAACTACTAGTAAACTGCACAATCTGGAGCACTTTGTACCTGGAACCTTCCTATTTGTTTCAATTTATTTTCAAATGTGAGATGCCCACAGGGGCTGTAGTAGTAGGAGGGAATGAAAACTCCAATCTGGAAAAGTCCAGGCAGAGCATTAAAGTCACACTGGCTTCATTTCTGTTGCAGTGAACATCCATTGATGGATGTTCTCCCCACTGACTGGGGATAGGCTGAAAGAAGACAGACGCAGCAAAGCCAGAAGAGAAACCAGAGACCTTGTCTGCATCGAGCAATCGTTTAAGTTGTGTGAGACTTAACCCAGAGCTTCTTCAGTGCTTTCAGTGGGAAAGTTCCTTCCTTGCAAGGGAGGAACGCTCCAGCTGAACCAACTCATTTTGTTTGATATGAGGACAAATGGTTTTTGTTCTGTCCTAAGATACAATGCTGGTGGGGGAGTGTGTACACATCCTTTGTCACTGTCTTTCCCACTCTGGAGAGGAGAGGAGAGGCAAAAAGTGTATAGGGCGTTCTCTGAAGCTGCCAGGGGTATCTGCCACCCTTGATTCCACCCACTCGGAGCATGTCTAATGTTAACTTTGATTCATTTCATGTGTTTTTCATTTTCTTGCCTTCTGTGCTGTTTGGAATGTTTCCAGGGTATTTTAAACAGTGGTTCATTCCCCTTGAGTGTACTAGCAAGAGAAAAATGGAAAATGAGAAATGAAATGAATTGGAAGTTAAAAAAAAGAAGGCAGATAATTTCTTGGGAGAAAGCTGACACTGATCTGTAAATCTCATTCCTGAACCTCTTCTGAGAGGACCTTCTGGAGCAGAATATGAAATCAAAATACAATATGGTCACAAAATTTTTTTTAAAGGATCAAGTGGTCAAAGTGGAGACAATCACCCGTCACCATCAACCCTGAGACAGGTTCAATAAGGATTGAAATAATTAGCTTTGCACAGAATGAGATTATTACTCCTTTAGTACTGAATAAACTGGCAGGAATAGCTAACACCCAAGAAGATAGGCTCAAGATCCAGATGGATCTTGACAGACTAGAACACTGGGCCACATCTAATAAAATGAAATTCAATGTAGAGAAAAGTAAAGTCCTACATTTAGGGAAGAAAAACCAAAAGTACACATATAGACTGGGTGAAACCAGGCTCAATAGCAGTAACTGTGAGAGGGATCTTGGAGTCTTAGTGGACAACCACCTAAATATTAGCCAGCAATGTATAGCAGCAGCCAAAAAAGCTAATGCAATCCTAAGTTGTATTAACGGAAGGATACAGTCAAGATCAAGGGAAGTACTAATACCACTCTATAAAGCCTTAGTAAGACCACACCTAGAGTACCGCATCCAGTTTTGGTCACCACATTATAAAAAGGATGTTGAGACTCTAGAAAAAGTACAGAGAAGAGCAACCAGGATGATTAGAGGACTGGAGGCTAAAACATACAATGAACGGTTGCAGGAACTGGGCTTGGATAGTCTAGTGAAGAGAAGGACCAGGGGAGACTTGATAGCAGTCTTCCAATATTTGAGGGCCTGCCGCAGGGAAGAAGGGGTCAAGCTATTTTCTAACGTGCCTGTAGGCCAGACAAGGAATAATGGATGGAAACTGAACAAGGACAAATTTAACCTGGAAATAAGAAACTTTCTGACAGTGAGAACAATCAACCAATGGAACACCTTGGCCTTGGAAGTTGTGGGAGCACCATCACTTGAGACTTTCAAGAAGAGATTGGACCGCCATTTGTCAGAAATGGTGTAGGGTCTCCCACTTGGGTGGGGGGTTGGACTAGATGACCTACAAGGTCCCTTCTAACTCTGATTATCTGTTATCTGAATTACAGTATTTGCCATGATATTCCAATGTTTCACAAATAGATGCTAATTGTAAGAGGTACCATGCCATCCATTCTGTGTTGGATATTTATTTAATCAATTTATATGGCCATCCATCTTGCAATAGAGACTCTGATATTTAGGTGCCTTACACCTATAGGAGCAGTTAACTTTTTTCATGCAAATCAATGATAAAAATATCAGTTTTAATGCAACTTTAAATTATTCTTTAAATAAGTCTGATTCCCATGGTTTTGTTTTTGCTGTACAAAATTAACTGGTTTAATGGCTTCTTGGAAAGGAATGGCAAACTGAAGATGGCTCTGCAAAGTATATCCAATGAACTTAGCAGGCACCAAGGAATCAGTGAATAGACAGGTTCCTTGGAACCTCTCCACATAAGTAGAGGATGGGAGATCACCCACATGTGCTTCAAGTTTGAATGCTGGGATTCTATCATAATTTGCAAGCTATCTTCTTTCTCCTGTTCCATCTCCTACTCAGAGATGCAGCAGAGCCTTTTAAAGGACACCAAGTTTACCAACCTCATTTTTTAAAATGTCGTTCGGAAATTGCCTATTAAGTATTCTAAAGCTATTAGAGACCTTTGGAATGATAGGTTTGAAAAGTCTTTATTGGGTGAATTTATCTTCAACTCTGAACAAAAGGAAAAAAATAATTACAAGTTATGAACTTAATGAATTTGAAATAAAGAGCAAAAAGCTAAATCAGATTTCGATTGAAGAAAGCTATAAAGAGATTAAGGATCCAAATAAATTTGGAACGTTGACTTTTACTACAAAAGTTAGAATTAACTATAAAAAATAAACAACCTCATTGGAAGCAGGCTTATTTTGGTTATTCTGTCAATTGAATAATAAAAGATAAGAGATGATTTTAGAAACTGGACACTAGAGAATATTAAAGGAGAATACAGATTTGATGTCAGAATAATACTGGCATTAGAGAATGATACATAATGTTATAACATTGGATATATATTAAAGAAGAATACGAAAGAATGGAGTCAGATGTTAGTAACCAGGCTATTCACACCGTCAGTAATTATTTAATTATGGATCTACAAAACAGGTTTGTTAAAGCCTTGAAGAGATGTGTGATGGGATAAAAAATTATTGAAGAGAAATCAAATGGATTTACGGAACACCCTTTCTCCTAATGTCTGACAAGCCCCCACCCTTCTATCCTTCTGCAGAGCACTTAAAAGCTTCTCTCAGGCATTAAGATGGGACAATCGAGCTGGAATGAGAATATGGATTGCATCAGGGCAATGTGGCTGTAGGGCTAGTTTGATTGTTTTTATTCCTGTTGGTTTGCATTGTTTTACTGGCTGTACACTGCCCAGAATTGTTTTAGATGGGCAGCTGTACATATGTCTTAAATTAATAAATACATTTACCTCTTAATTATTAAAAGGATAACAAGGAGAGAATGCAGTAGAGATTGCCTGAAAATTGATGACACCTGTTCCAAGAAACTTGCCATTTTGATTAAAAATAAGGGGTATCAAAGATGAGGATTCAAATGTAGGAAAGAAGAGGGATTAAGAAAGCCATTCTAGACCCTATCCAATGGAAGTTCTGCAATTCGGGTGTATTAGTTTGATTTCCAAATCTGCAGAGATATTTCAAAGGGCTACAGTGGAATAATTAGGAATATTCATGCACAAACTGAGCCTAAGAGGCATGCGAATGTGTTGTTGAGAGTAAAACATTTTTCATGCTGTTTTCATACAACTTTATGATTTTACTGAATAAGATGCAGAAGCCAAGTGGTCTTGAATAACAGGCCTCCCTCTTATCAGCGCTATGATGGAGGGGCAAGGAACTAGCTGTCTAACATGAGAATTCCTTCCATGGCTGCTTTCCAAAGGCTTTTCCTGTTAGAATTGGCTTCCTTTTGTCCTTATTTCACCTACACTAAGACTAGAGGATGGCTGCCTTGTGGCTGGGAGATTGGTGATATTAAGGACTGCGAATATATTGTCCTTTCTTACTGATCATCATGTCTGTCCTTTTAGATTGCACTGAAGATGATCATTATCAGGAGAATTTGGGAGTCCATATGAAACCTTATAAGAAAGAGCTACAGTTCTTACAGTAATCCCTTCTGTTATTTTGAATTGGTTAATGCAATTATTATTTTAGCACCCCTTCACAATAATTAAGATTAAATACATTGTGAAGCATGATCATCTACTATAAGAGCTTCAGTGGCTCATTGGTTAGAGTGCAGTACTGCAAGCTATTTCTGCTGCAGCCAGCTGCCTGCAATTTGGCAGATTGAATCTCACCAGACTCAAGGTTGACTCAGCCTTCCAGCCTTGGGTAAGATGGGTAAAATGAGGACCCAGATTGTTGGGAGCAATATGCTGACTCTGTAAGCCGCTTAGACAGGGCTGTAAAGCACTGTGAAGTGGTATATAAGTCTAACTGCTATTGCTATTTGATGTCTCTATGACATCAATATAATATAATTCATCTATTTCTGCCGATGTTTCCCTTCAGATCTGTTAATTCATATTATCTTCTCTCCCCCTCTCCCCTCACCAATCCCCGCTTAGCATTGCAATGACCAAGAAGCTGGCATTCAAGTCCCTTCCAGACCATGATTTTACTGTGTAATGGTCCTTTCCTAATTTGCTGAATTTTACAGTAGGTCCAAAGAACTAACATCTTTTCATTTCTAACTTTTTCCAATCCTTCTTCCATTTCCGCCCCCATCCAAAAATACTTTGAGGAGGAAAAGAATGAGAAGCCCAATGCCTTTTAATAGGAAAGCACTAGGAGCTGTCTGCCAAGAAGCATTTTTACTTGGAAATAATTTTCTTAGGAAAAAGTAGCAGACTTCATGTTCCCCAAAAGGCCTTACAGAAGGAAAAGAAAATAACTTGTCCCTTGCAAAAGAGCCAAA
This sequence comes from Bungarus multicinctus, assembly GCA_023653725.1. Taxonomy (NCBI): domain Eukaryota; kingdom Metazoa; phylum Chordata; class Lepidosauria; order Squamata; family Elapidae; genus Bungarus; species Bungarus multicinctus. The sequence goes on from CM042834.1 coordinate 82,561,914, forward strand.
ATATTAGGTGGCACTTTAGGGTCTTTCAGTAGGGTTACTTCAATGAGTCCCTCTGAGCTATCGGCAGTTTGAAGTTAAGGACAAAGTGACAAATTCTCTTATCTATTAATTCATTTTAATTGTACTTTAATGACACATAGAAAAGAAAGCAACAAGGAATTAAACACACCAATGCAAGGCGTGTTTATGAGTTATTAAGGTTTTTTTTTTTACAACTTAACCACAATTATGTATTAGGTCCTGACTGATTTTTAAAATGAACTAAGAGGAAATGTGTAAATAAAACTAAGTTATATGATCAAAACGAAATCTACCCAAGTGCTCAAGAAGAGTTACATCTCTGCCTCTCTGAGCTGTTTATATAGACCAAGATCAAACTATGTGGCTCTATTCCAGGGGATGCTGAACTCCCTGCTAGGTCCCATAATATATTGCACTGCATCTTTTATGTTATTACAGTTCTGTCATTCCCACTTATTTCTGAAAATGGTGTTATTGTATTTTCATAAATGTGATATTCCAATATTGCTATTTCAATACATAACACAAAAGAATACAATCACTGAATTTTCCATATTTAAGGCCTCTGTTCAGAGGTGGTATTCAGTGGGTTCTGACCAGTTCTGGAGAACTGGTAGCGGAAATTTTGAGTAGTTCAGAGAACCGGCAAATCCCACCTCTGACTGAAGATTTTACAGTATCCTTCCCCTGCCACAGCCACCAAGCCATGCCCACAGAACCGGTAGTAAAAAAATTTGAATCCCACCACTGCCTGTGTTACATAAGAACTTCCCACATACAGCAGGTAACATAAAGGGAAAAACCTGGTATCGCTTAGTTGACTTTTTCTTAATGCATGAGGCAATTATTCAGACTAGAAATAAGCATTCTTTTTGTTGCACACTGCAGTAGCTAATGCCACTGGCATTTAATAATAATAAAAAATCCAATTCAATTATTACTAATCACCTTGATAGCATTGTATCATACATTGAGGCCCTAACTTATAGAGTTGATCACTGCCCAGAGAATCTTCTAGAGCAAATTTGTGGCCTGCAGACTGGAATGCATCAAACATTGGCCATGCTCACCCTCAGTTTAGCAAAGGGGGGTGGAAGTCATGATACATCACGTGACAACAATGTGGTGCCATGAGTTTGACACCCCTGTCCTAGAGGGAGATGGGAAGTCTAGAAACATGAAATATAAATATAAAATAAATACATTTAGAAATGTAAATAAATACATAAATTGTAAAACTGGGGATTTCTAAACGTTGAATGAGTTGGTAATGTTCCAATGTTCGTAACATTGAAATGTCTTTCCCTGGAGAACAGAGAGACTTTGTGATGGCTCCCTTACTGTGGTTAACATCCACCTCCCTTGTTTTGTATGCTTTTTTATAGTAATTGTGATGGTTTTTTCATGTATTCATTGTTTTTTAATTATGTTGTACGCAGCCAGAGTCATTTCATGTGAGATGGGTTATACAAATAGGGTAAGGTAAAATAAATAAAAAATAAATTGTTGCTGCAGTCTAGTAGCTGGAGCAGCTTCTCTGAGCACAGCATTCTCACCAGATATGGTGAGACTCCAGAATTCAACAATCCAGTCAGTATGCTAAGCATTATAGTCTCATAACATCTGGCTGGCAACAAGCTGGGCAAAGGCTAAGTATTTCTACAGTGCTTTAACATTCAACTTAGCAAGTGTATTAAAAGGAAATACAACAGTTGAAATTATTATTATTATTATTATTTACCTTATTTGTCAACTTGCTAATAATTCTTATTATTTCACCACACATTTTCACATTAGTTCTTTCAGCAACCAGTAATGGGGAGATAAAGGATTTGGGGGGACAAGGGGGACCTGGAAATTCTATTTCTAACAAGAATACATCCACACTTGAATTGTATTATTTTTTCATCCTGAGAGATTTCTTGAGTAAAACCCCAAGTGTGGGAGTATCAGCTCCCAATGGAAACTATTTACTGTTTCCTTTTAATTCTTTTCCTGATTAAAAATCACCCAGTCCTTGTGGCGCTTTCTCATACACAGAAGATAACAAGGAATTTTTTTTGGTCCCAGAGGAGAAAAAGAAAAATGGCAGCAATTCCATGCACGGGGGTATTGTTATGTTGTTGTTCAAAGGGCAGATGAAGATCAGGAAACAAAAAAATTAAACAGCTTTCTTTTGTTCCTCCTTCCTTATCCCTGCTGCTCTTTTGTCCTACACAGCTACTTTACAAGGAAATAAACCTGAGAATAATAACCATTGAGTTTATTTTCTTTATTTATTAATCAAAGTTACATAGCTGTCCATTTTACTGAAAGTGACTCTTGGAACAATAAGATAAAAAGCAACAAATAAAAACAAAAATATAACAATCCATATTTAATAAATCTCATAAAAGCAAAAGATATAAAACCACAGGAAACAGGATAAAAATGGCTACCTCAGCAATGGAGCCAAATCTGAGCCAATTTTCTGTTCCCCTGGGAGTCCCAGGCCTGATAACATAACCATAAATCTTGATGGCCTTCTAGAATATCTAAAGGATGAGCTACTCTAATTTCAAGGGGAAGAATATTCCATAAGGCAGGTACCATGGCAGAAAAGGCACATCTCCTGGGATCCATCAAGTGAAAGTCACTAGTTGATGGCACCCACAACATGCCTACTCTACTAGATCTAATGGGATGGGTTGCTATAACTGGGGAGTTACATTTTTGAAGATTCTGTCCAGATTCTGTCTGTGGTATTCAGCAGGTTCTGACCAGTTCTGGAGAACCGGTAGTGGAAATTTTGAGTAGTTTGGAGAACCGGTGGTAACCTTTCCCCAGGAGTGGGGTGGAAATAGAGATTTTACAGTATCCTTCCCCTGCCACACCTACCAAGCTATACCATGCACACCAAGCCACGCTCACAGAACCAGTAGTAAAAAAATTTGAATCCCACCACTGGTTCTGTCTTAAGATCCAGATCCCACAAGTAACCTGGTTCCCATCTGTATTGCAAAATAAGTATAAAATAAGCTATAAATACATAACATTTGGGCAATACCAAAACAAGCATGGGCATTATTTGTTGCTGATTTGCCAAGGCCATCGTTAGAGAAAGAAGACAGTGAAAGGAAGGATGGCTTGTCAATCCATTTTATCTTTTTGAAACAGGGGAGAAAACCACAAAGCACAATCAAAACAAGATTTTCAGGAGAGGGCTGCATTATATTGGTTTTCTACAGAGTAGTCGTTTCCCATAAGTCTTCACTGCATATGTTTTATGCAGCAAGAAACAGACTTATTGAATCCAGCATACTAGAGTAGCTTCTTCTGGAAGCATTACCATTTTGTGGCAAATTAGAAATTCAGTCGAAACAAATGATGATTGGCTGCACTTAAAAAGGTAGCTTGTTTCAATTATGGTCCTTTTTTTTTGCAACTAACTTACATCTGGATATTGTGACATAAGAGAGGGAGCTGAAAAGTTTCACACCATAATAACTGAATGATTTATAGTAATGAATAAATGCCTATTTATGCATTCCATCAGATATTCATTTTTATTCACCTAAAGTACCGTTCAAAGTCGTTTGAGATGTTTTTACAAAAGTCAATTGACATAGTATAGGCGTATTGGATAATTAGAGGAGAGCCCAAAGGTTGTTCAGTGCTGCATGTTGCTCCTTAAATCAACATTTTCCCCACCAATTAATTTATAAATAATGAAACATCATCACATAAGACTTAAAAACAAACATGGATAATATTAACCAAATGTGAAGGTTCATGCACCTGAGATTCACTGTTACAATGTATATAATTGTATCAGATAAACCTACTTATTTTCTTCATTACCAAAGGCCTTTAGAAACATTTGTCTGAAATGATACAGGGTCTCCAGTTTGGGCAGAGGGTTAGGCTAGAAGACCTCCAAGGTCCCTTCCAGCTCTGTTATTCTGTTAATATCAGGAGTTCTGTTACATTGTTCAAGCTATACCATACTATCTTTTGCCTTGATTGGGCAAATGATTCATACGGTTTCATGAAGGATTCCTCCCCCCAGGTCTGACATGGGTCCACAAACAACAACAACAAAAAAAACACCCTAGAGACTTTTGCAAAACATTCACCTACTATTGAACTACAGTATGCCTTTTCTTTTGCATCTCTTCTTAGAAAGGGATTTGTTTCTTAAGACAATCAGTTCCCAAACATTTCAGTGATTAATGAAAATAGATCCAATCCAAGGTTGTTGGGTTTTTTTTCAAAACAATCTAGTTTTACAGTAAACAGAACTCAAATACTTGTGGTTGACTAAGCTTACATTTCGATCTTCTGCTTATTCCTAGATTCATCAGGGCTCAAGACTACAACCTTAATCATACGGAACAGGGATCCCCAAACTTGGCAACTTTAAGACTTGTGGACTTCAACACCCAGAATTCTCCAACCAGCTAGGAGTTGAAGTCCACAAGTCTTAAAGTTGCCAAGTTTGGAAACCTCTGATACAGAAGAATAGCATCATATATCAAGAAAATCCCTGGAAGAAAGCCTCCATTTGAGCATAGAATAGTGATAGGTAGACACTCAGACCTTATACCACAAACTCTTTTCAGAAGGACATATGAGCCATGGTGGCACAGTAGCTAAAATGTAGTATTGCAGGCTAAATCTGCATTCCCAGTGCCAGAAGTTTGATCCTGACTGACTCAAGGTTGACTCAGCCTTCCATCCTTATGAGATTAGTTAAAACAAGGACCCAGATTGTTGGGGGCAATATGCTGACTCTGTAAACTGCTTAGAGAGGGCTGTAGAGCACTATAAAGCAGTATATAAGTCTAAGTGTTATTTCTATATAAAATGATGCATATTTTCTATTGATTTATTTAAATCTTCATGGTTTTTAGATAAGACAAAATCCCTTCTCTTTAATGAATACATATATCTGGAATTTAAGTAAGTGCCTAATAAAAGTCCACAGAGTTTTACCTATTATTCTGTGTGATAATAATTTAGCAGTTTGAAAGCATATAAAAATGCAAGTAGAATAATAGGGAGCCCTTTGGTGGGAAGGTAACAGTATTCCATGCACCTTCGGTGTTTAGTCATGTCGGCCAAATGACCATGGAGATGTCTTTGGACAGCGCTGGCTCTTCGGCTTTGTAACAGAGGTGAGCACTGCCTGCTACAGCTGGAAATGACTACACGTATGTGCGAGGGGAATGTTTACCTTAATATTTCATTGGTTTTTGAGGAATCTCTGCATTTATCACTCCTGTTGGATTAGATTGAATGGAAGAAACTCTGGCAAGGTGAGGACCATGTATGGAGATCTCTGCAGGGATAAATCTATGATGGCTGGTGTTTCCACTCAACATTAAGCATATAATGGGACATTTTGGATATGGGACAACAGCTGGAATATTGCCTTGAATCCTCTGGACACAGATGTGCTCCTTACTCAAGAGGCTCCAGGATTGACCCTTCAGGGTGGCAGACTTTGGAATTTGTGCAATATCTATTTCTTTAATCACCCCACCTCTAATTTAGGAATGCTTTCTAAATAATATCCCTCAACACTGTCCAACTATTTACAACACTGTCCAACTATTTACAAAGTCTGCATTACTATTAATCTTCTCATCACTCCTTATCGCCCACCCCCTCCCACTTGTGACTGTATGACTGTAACTTTGTGGGCTTGTATCCTTACGATTTATATTGACTGTTTCCTAGTATGATTTGATTGCTTATTGTACCTATGACTATTATTAAGTGTTGTACCTGATGATTCTTGACTCTTGATGAATGTATCTTTTCTTTTATGTACACCAAAAGCATTTGCACCAAGGCAAATTCTTTGTGTGTCCAATCACACTTGATCAATAAAGAATTCTATTTTATCTATTCTATCCAAAGAATCAACTAGTTAAAATATGGCCTCCCCACATTACTGAAACTTTGAAAAAGTTGTTTGTTAATTATTTTTTTAAGTGTACCACGCAACAGAGAGAGCTAGGAATTTTTCCTCACACAATATGTAACAATAATATCCCCAAAAGGCAAAGGAGTGGAAAACCTGATGACAACATACTGATGATGAAAATAAACCCATGATGCTCAACTCACACTACTGGCATTTTTGGAGGTCTTTAAATATCATAATAGCAGGTAGGACTGCTCAGCTAATCAGGAATGGCACCTAAGCTGTTAAGGATATTTACAGTGCAAATTATAATAACAAAATGGTAAATTTCCTCATTTCCTCATGTTTCCTCATCTGACCAGAGAGGCTGACCTTGGCTTGAGAAGGGCCAGTGCAGGCCTGGATTCCATCCTCCAGTGGTTCATCCTTTCAAATGCTTGTCTTCTTAAAATGCAAAAGAATGTTCACTGTAGAATGCTGGAATTGTTAAGAACCAAACCACAGGGGCCAAAAGATTGGGAATGTTATGCCTTGAAAGATAAACTGTTCTAAAAACACACCCGACATTTTTTCCTTCCAAAGTTCCTTGACAAATTATACTCTTACAAGAACCATTTTCTGAATCTCTTGAAATTATTCTTACTTAGGAAAACTTCTAACCTGTTACTATTTTTTTTTCTTTTTTGTATGTTGTGTGTTTCAGAACTTTTCTCATAACCATATGTGAGACACAGTAGGCTCTTTCTATGCAAGCTTCTGGAATGAATTAGAAGGAACTGAGCTCAACACTTACTTAAAGAGACTCAATAAATTATGGGAGTCCTTCCTGATAGCTTTGAAAGACTCTTTTATTGGACTTTGAATTGTTTCTTACTCAGCTGAGTTACCATTCTTTGCAATCTATATCACCTCACTTGATGTGGAAATACCTGGCCTATAGAATCACCAAGTCAAATATAACTGAATTAATATCATCATCATCACCATCATCATCATTAGCAGCAGCACCACCACCTCACTTAGGTTGAGCAAGTTTTGAAAGTGACCAAACATATAAGAACTCTTTTATAGGATTGAGCACTTTGATCTTCCATTTCTGTAGACAGTTACTTGATGCATTGATGCATATATCGCTGATTTGATATAAATTAGCTGTATTAGTTTAATAAGAGTACATATGTACATAAACCATTCTTATCAACGTGAATGAAGGTGGCTTTTCTTTTCCACTCCACAGAGTAGGAGCCTTTGTCTATGAAAGAGAACTGTGATGAAGGTTAAAATGAATTGCTTCCTCAAATATGTGCACAGCCTTATTGTTGACATAGTGTAGTTCCCAAGAAAGATTGTTCCCAAGCTATTGTCACATCATATAACACTGCATTTTGTGCAGTAAGAGAGATCCATAGATATATAGATATCAGCCATGATGGCACAATGGTTAGAATGCAGTACTGCAAATTACTTCTGCTGACTGCCAGCTGACTGCAATTTGGCAGTTCGATTCTCACTCGTTCAATCTTCCATCCTTCTGAGGTGGGTAAATGAGGAATCTATCTAGAAGGACTCCCATAAACTACTGAGTCTCTTTAAAATGATTGTTGGGGGCAATATGCTGACTCTAAACAACTTAGAGAGGGCTGTGAAGCGGTATATGTCTAAGTGTGATTGCTATTACTATGGGAGGGGACATATGAATATTTCTGAAATAAAACCTTTCAGAAATGGAAAGTACACGTTCCTGATCATGTTATTAGACAAGCAATAGATGTCCCTGCATACTGTGAATTGGTAGGTGGCTTTCTTTGAGGAAGAATTTTCAGGGGTAACCCTCCAACTATGAAATTCACCAACTTTGCTGAATTTCAGATGTTAACTTATTACCCAACTTCATTTCCTTGTTATATCTCTAGAAGATGTCTCCTAAAGCTGCTTTTTTAAAGTATTGATTGTTTCTACTACTTTCTTTGCTTTTTAAAATTCCCTTGATCTTATGGATTTCTATTTATATATGCCAGCTATACAGCAGAATAATTTTCAAGCTGAACAAATGAATATCCTTGTATTTAGACCCATCTAAAACTCCTATGACTTTTTAATAGCTTGTGTTTCTAAGTAATCAAGCTTCATCTACACATCTCTGATCCCAATCATACCATAAATTTCAAACTGAAAGTTATATTTCTATGACGAAGGAAACAGATCCAGACACTCCTTCCCTCTTAGGAATTGATAAGTGATCTCCTTTGGTAACAGATACAGAGCTGCATGTGATTCTCTCTAATTTTATTCCACACTATTATGTTTCATTAAGGTGTTGACTTGCCTTAGAAGATTTTGCTTATTATACCTAATTTATTGCCCCTGGTAATAAGCTCTGAATGATCTGCTCATTATCTGTAACAACTTGGAAACAATTTATATGGGCTTGCATCTCTTCCATTTTAATTTCCCTCCTTCAGGTTTACTTCTGATTCACTGAACAGCATGTAGTTCAGGTATTCCTCAGCAGAAAGAAAGGGAAAGGAATGGATAAGGGAAGATAATACTATATGTGGTGCAAAGAATGAATGAATCCATTGATTTTTGGAAAATAAATGAAAGGTGAATGAATGAATGAATGAATGAATGAATGAATGAATGAATGAATGAATATTTATTTATACACCGCTCCTCTCCTGAAGGACTCGGAGCCGTGTACAGCCATGCAATTAAAACATTAAATATACAAAAATTAAAACTAAATTAAATACCCTGGCTGCAAAACAGTTAAAACCCCAACCTTAAACCCTAAAATTAGCATAAAATTAAAATACCCAAATCTAAAATCAGCTCAAGCCGGCCTGGTCAAAGAGCCAGGTTTTCAAGGCACGCCTGAAGGTCCCCAGGTCCGTGGCTGTATGTAACTCCAGAGGCAATCCATTCCAGAGGGTAGACGCCCCCACAGAGAAGGCCCTATTCCTTGGGGTCGATAGATGCCGACGGGACCCGCAAGAGACCCTCTCTGTGGGAGTGCACCGGACGGTGAGAGGAAACTGGCAGAATGCGGTCTTGTAAATATCCTGGTCTGATGCCAGGTGGAGATCTTTCATTCACGTAGCTTGGCTCATCAACTTTTAGATGATGTCTACAAGTTGTAATCATGATTCTGTAATCACTTCCACTCTGCTGAAACACAGTATTGGCTCAAAATAGGATTATAACCCCAACGCCAACCCTCTTTTGAGGGTCCCCACTCCCATTTACTCCTATTAACTTAGTATCATTGGCCATTTAATCAGCCTGATTGGGATATGTACAGTAGACCTCTAAAACATCCAATGAGGCTAGGAAATTTGATAGGATAGTTTTGAGTTTAATATTAATAGTTTAATATCCCTGTCCTCCTGTGCTCATTTTTCAGCACTATAAATAGAATGGAAAAATGCTGAGAAAATTGCCTATACAGGAATGTCTGTTCTAGCACATTGTTTACTGCCTTCTTAATCCTGAGCTGCTTCTCTTTGTTCATGCAAATGGAGAATGGTAGAGACTTGCCTCTTGGTTTTCCTGTGAATGGCAAAGCATCAGACTGCTTGCAATTCCTAATTACCTGGAAGATAGTAACATCAATTTAAGAAGCTTTTTTTTTGTTCTTGCCTCCTGTGCCTTGTCTGTTGAAAGTATAATTATGTTAGCAGGTCTGGTAAATGTTGTTGTTTCCTCATGTGTTTTCTACCAGAAAAATAGAGTGAAAAGAAGGGATATGGTTTTCTGTATCTGCTGGAGTTGAGAGTGAGGTTTCTCTTTTATTTTGTTATAAGGCTGAATTCCTGAATAGCTTCTTCTCCAAGGACTTTGTTGAAAGATTGGTTAATGAATGGTGTTCTTCATTCCAATGTCATAGGCCTTACCATGTCACCACTCCATAAGTAATGGATGGCTGCATATTGTAAGTAGTCCACACATGTCTCTGCCATGAGCTCTTCTACTTTGACAAGTTTGTTAATATCTTTTCTTAGAAATGTGACTTATAATGAGTCTTCAGGGAAGAGGTCAAATGTCCAAATCACCAAATTTCAGGCAATGATACAGGGTAATGTTGAAGTTCTGATTCCCCAGATACGTTGCTTTGTGGATTTGCTTCAGTGTTCTATCTGTTCAACATTTTGTTGGGTATGAACATGCCTTCTCTCTCTGAGCATTTAGAAACCACTACTACTACTGACTTTAATATTAACCATCTCCCTTGGATGTGATATCAGCTTCTTTGCCAATGCAGGTGGTATCTTGGGTTTGATTGGTTCCATCCATTCTTTCTGATTATTTCTGTGTCAGGGTTTTTGGCACCTTATTGCATATGCTCTTCAAGAAAGACCTGGAACTCAAGTTATTTTGCCTATAGAGAGAATATGAAGATGATAGAGGATAGGATAGGATAGGATAGGATAGGATAGATAGATAGATAGATAGATAGATAGATAGATAGATAGATAGATAGATAGATAGATAGATAGATAGATAGATAGATAGATAGATGATAGATAGATGATAGATCTTCATATTACTTCAGGGCGGTAGGAAATAGATTTCTACAATTTAAAAAAAAAATGTAGTTCAGGATTGAAATGAGGAGACTTTGGTGCTCTCTAAGCTTGGTTGTTTTCTTGCAGATGTTTCATTACTCAAACTAGGTAACATCATAAGTAATACTAGCACTGATTCTAGATTCCACAAATTTACAGATAATGGTTAGCTCTGTGATGTGAATGAATGCTGTTAACATACCCTTTAGTCAAGTCAGATTAAATAAAGGCGAATGCATTGCTCAGGTTGTGAAAGAGGCATATGATAAAAAATCTGCCATTGTTCATATAAAGTAGGGAGCCTTGTTCAAGAATAAGTAATAAATGGAGAGTTCTATCATTTCTTCTGTATTCCCGTTGTGAAGGAATATGTTTTGCCTGTAAATCAACAGACAGCACTGGTATTGCTGGCCTTCTGTCTCTTGTCAATGCAAAATAAATTTCTTCCTAAAATTAACCGATAACACAGGTGATTTTATTTCTTGTACCATCACACTGGGTTTTTACTATTAAAACAGGTCTTTTATTTTTAAACAGGTCATATTTAAGTACCCTCTGCTCTGCATTCCTATTTTATTTTTAATTTCATTTTTATACTGGTTCATCTTATTCTCCAATCCTTTAAATATTTATTCACGTTTCCCAATTTTAGGATGACAATCACTTTAGCTTTTACCTCTTCTAAACAAAGGACAACAAATAACTGCATGTTACAATGACTATGACAGGGCACACAAAAGGGAGCTGCTAATAAAATGTGTCTGGAGAATTGTTTTGAAGCTGGGGTTAAGCAAGGTTAAGAAAGCTGCTTCTCTGTCTGCTGAGAAGGAAATTTGTGAGGTATTTGGGAAAAATAGCAGCAATGATTCATACAATCTGTTACAGGAAGAAAGATAGAATAACTAAGGATCAATGGGCATTTTGTCTGGGGCTTTGTAATATATCTTTTGAATTAGATACTATACTTCATACTATGAGACCAGGAAATAAGACAATCATCAGAGACAGGAAGTAGATTAAGGTTCAAAATGTGTAAGTCTCTGAAAGTGTTTTCACCACCAATCATGTTACAGAAGCTCCCTGTATCCTTGTCCAATCTTGCTGCTGCTTGTTCAGTTCCTAAACCTCTACAAATGTTAAATTTCAATCTCTCTAGTCCTAGCAAGAATGTCCATTGGGAACAGAGGCTAGAACTTCTAACACAGCTACAGTATACTTGGAATGCAATATAGATTGTGCACCCCTGGCTAAGCAATTCAATATGCATTGAATCGGGAGAACCTAAAAAAAAACTACAACGTTTCTATTTAGTTCTACATTATCCAGCCAGCAATTCAGAATTGTGTCAAATCATTCCAACAAATCTTCGTGGCACACATGAATGTGCACACACTTTTTACATGCTTTTAAAATAAAAAAATTGGATAGAAAACTGAAAAAAAAATTAGCAATGTGCACAGAGCATTGTCAGATTATACATCCAGGGCTTATTCAAATAAAATGAATGCTTGTTCACAGTTTCCTAAAAAGTAATGAAACCACTAAGAGCTAACAGTTGCCTGTTTATAATATTTATCACTTGACAAATTTCCTGGATCTCCAAATGTCACAATCACAGCTCCAGTAACATCCTGAAACTTAGAGCTTAGCACTTTCTTTCTTATTTGTCAAAGTACTTTGTGACAAGGACACTTACTCCTCCCCCCTCAAAGCCGAATGGGAAGAGAAGGGATAACACTGTTGATATTCAAATAATTCAAGGATGAGTGTGTCTTCTGGTTTGTGTTTTTACTCAGCTCGAGGCAATTAGCCGGTTTTGTTTACTGTATTTTTTGTTTGTGTTTGTCCACCAATAAGAGTTTCTCAGTCAGATGGGCAGCCATACAAATTGGTTAATATGATGACTGAAAAGATCATAAAAACATTACAGTTAATCTTCTATATACCAAAAGTAGTCCTCACTTAACAATGACAATTGGGCCTGTAATTTTGGTCATTAGTCATTGTGGCTGTTAAGTGGGTCGCTATGTGACTTGACTAGATTTTACAACCATTTTTATGTGATCATAAAGTGAGTCACCATGGTCATTAAGTGGATCACATGGCTGTTAAGCAAACCATGTGGTTGCTATATGACTCCATTCACCCAAATGGGCTTTTTTTTTTGCCAGAAAATGGAAACCAGCAAAAGACCAGAAACCAGCAAAAAAACATTGCAAATCATGGTGAAGTGACTACAGAATGCTACAGCCAGTTATAAATGTGATCTGATTGCCAAACATCTGACATGTGATCATGGAGGCTGGGTGCAGAAGCAATAACTCAGAGGACAGATCATAACTTTATTTGAGTCTGACATACCTTTGGTCATTAAGCAAGGATTTCCTGTACATCAACATCTTCCAAACTAATAAGAGTTATTATTCCAGAACAATTAATGCACCTTCCATCAGATATTTCAGACTTAAGCTCTCACTAACTCAGCTAGCATTGTGTACTTGTTGAAGATGAGAGGATTAGTAACTCAACACCTGTCAAGCTGTTGTTCTGAGCTATCTAGATTGTGTTGCACCTAAGTTAAAGAAATAAAAGAATGTACTGAACAATCACAATAGCCACAAGAAAGCTCTACCTTAAATATTTTTGTGCTCTACAAGAAAACCCAACCTTACTACCAACTCATCTACAGTATACAAATATTCATTATGTAACAACATACCCATCTATATATATCTGAACTAGCTTGACATATTTCTGTAGTATGTTCTAATTAGTATTGTTGAGTTGGTCAGACTATAACTTTAGAGTGCCCTAGAGAAAACAGTTTATCCTGACCTTTTTCAGTCAGGTTTCAGGCCAAAACATTGTACTGAGGTAGGATTGGTCATGCTCGTTGAGGAGCTCAAGTGGTGGAGCTAGAGAGAATGGAGATCGTGCAGCTGTCTTGATGCTTCTTGATCTGTCAACAGCTTTTTATATCACTGATCATGGTACCCTTTTGCTTCATCCATGAGGATTAGTAATAGACATCATTATGAGTTAGCATGCTTCAGGTCTCAACTATTCAACAATGCCATCTAATAGGATTCAAAAAAAACAAACCTTGCTCTCTGGAATGGTTACTTCCCAGAGATCTTTATTGCCTTTGCCCTTACCTTACTTAAAAAAGCTCTTAAAGTATCTTTTCCCCCAGGAAAACTAGCTTGGCTTAGAGATCCCTCATGGGAATGTTGTTATATCAGGGAAAGTTTATTTTGCTATTTTAAATGTTTATTATTATTCTTTGCTGTATTTGTTTTGATTTGTTCTTAATATTGTATATCAACAAGATTTATCATGGAGCTGGGTGCCTATAGAAAATATATCCATCTACCCATCTATTTATCTGTCTATCTGCCTCTCATCCATCCAGCCTGCCATCCAACAAGTAATAATTAATCACAATTAATCACACAGGTATGGATAAAGTCAAGAAAACAGAATATGAAACACTGCTTTTCATGTCTCGTTTAATCTGTACTTCAACTAACCCTTTTGAAGAATAACTTATTCTAATGGTGTTCAGTTGGTCATAACTGAAATCCAGTAAACAATGGGATTATATGAAGAATCCTTTAAAAGCAAACAAAATGGGGAACCAACAGCCATGTGTCCTGGAGTGAAGTACTATAACATTATCTAAAACTAAATAACAATTTATGATATTTCTTCTCTTTAAATATAAGGTTTCATGAGGGTTCAAATAGTAATGTGAACAAATGTTTCCACTTAACTGAACAAAGCCTTCAGATATTATCAAATATATCATTCCCTGAAAAATCATTTTCACTAAGACCACCGATCTAGCATTTATTACATCATATTGAACGAGGATTTTACCGAACGATTTTTAAGTACTGCAATTTAAATATCATTGTCTGAAATACAATTTTGAAACCATACAATTTTTAAAAAGTTATTATCTTGTTTCTGTATCAACTGATAAGTATTATTCAGTTGGACAAAACTTATTTGTTATTGAACCTGGCAGCTGGGCTTCAAAAGTCAGGACAAATGCTTCTTGTACATGGGGTTAGATATAGACTTGAGATCCTTCTGATTCAGCACTGAAGCTATACAGCATCTAACATTAATGGCAAGGAGTGTCTTTTATCAGCTAATGGCCCAACTGTAGTTAATCTCTACACAGATAAAATAATCAACCCAATACTAGTTCAGACCATTTTCAAATCAAGGAACAGATGGAAACTGTATAACCCATTCAAAAGAGAACTGGTTTTTACTGTGTAATATGAGTAGGGGAAAGAGGTATAAGAGGTTTGAACAATGACTATATATAATAGTCACTGCAATTCTTGGTAATGCTGTCTTAATTTATATAATAATAAAATATAATAAATACATAATATACAATACATAATATAATAAATACATAATATAATACCAGCGGTGGGGTGCTACAGGTTCTGCCTGGCTGTATAGAACCAGTAGCTCTGAAGAGCAGCAAACACCAAACCGATTCGGTGTTTGCTGCTGTTTAGCCCACTCACCCACCCGGGCTCTTACCTGTCCTTTATTTCCTGCTTTTTCAACCTCAGCTGCTTTGCGTGGCACAGCTGCGGTTGAAAAAACAGGAAAAAAGTGGCTTTTCAAACGCTGCGCACTCACGCACAGCGCTTTTCAGCTATCCGGATGGCACAGCTTAAGGTTTTTTAGATGCATGTGCGCACAAAGTGCGCAAGCGTGTGCAAAACATAGTCACCGAACTGGTAGTAACACCAGTTGAATCCCACCCTGTATAATATAACTGTGCCTGTTTATTCTACTAAAAAAAGCCTAATCCCTGAAGAAAAGAGACTTCAGTGATTCGCCTAACAATTTTAGGGTTAAATTATATTCACATTATAGTCTTTGAAAATAGCAGTTGCCTCAGAATGAGGCAACAAACCTAGTGAGTGAAACCTCTGGAAGATCTTACAGAAAGTTCATGCTGAAAAACTTCACGGGTTGCCAGCTGTTTTATGAACCAAAATCCTGTTGCTCCCAGTATTGGAGAAAGCCTTACATGATGAAGAACAGGGGTCACCAACCTTTTGGACCTCAGGGACCATTGAACTCATAATTTTAGATCTCAGGGACCACTAACCAGTTCTGTGGGCCTAGCCTAATTTGTGGGTGTGGCTTGGTGGTCATATGACTGGCTGGGCATGGCTTGTATGTAAATATTATAAATATTTATATAAATATTGACTTTTTTATTTAAAAAGAGCAACTTTTACTCAAAATCAGGCAAAATAGGCAGGCAGATTGAGTTGCTCACAGAATCATTCAGTGATCTATCTATCTGCCATTAGCTAGCTCAGTCTCTCAAATTTGCTTGCCATGAGTCTGCACTGAATTCGCTTGCAAGCAAATCTTCAGTCCTAAGGGAGGTTAAAAGCAGAGCTGAAGATCTAAAGACTAGTTAGAAAGCAAGAAATCCAACCATTTCTGCTTTCTAGCTAATCTAAATTAGCAGAACAGATGATGGTTGGAAAAAAGAAAAATAGCAATTTAGCAGGCAAGTTTGCCAGGTAAGGACTGAATGGGTGGGGAGGGTTCCCGCGGGCCATGTGGGTGACATAGCCTTGTGTTTATGCGCAGTCTGGATTAATTGTTTTGGGGGGAGCTCTGGGGGTGAGATTTCTCTGCTGCCTACCAAAATTTTCTCATGGCCCACCAGTGGGCTGCGGCCCACCGGTTGGCGACCACTGACGTAGAATACAATACTAATAGAAGCACCTATTTTTGCCTTCTTTACATTTTTAGAACATCAATGGGGCACTTTTTGTGGTTCTAATACAGGTATACTTGACATCAATGATTAATTCTGTTTTCTCTGTGTGAAGGTCTATACTGGGGAACAGACTCCCTGCAGCTGAGGCAAGCCCCCTCCATATCACAGTTTAGAAGAAGTTCAAAAAATATGTGTGTACCCCAAGCTTGTCCTTGTTTTAATGGTTATGACATATTCATTAGTAAAAAGTATGGTTTACATTGTGTTTAAGAGCTTGTTTTAACATTATATTTGCTATTTTATTATATTTCTATAAGCTGACTTGAATTGTTAAGGAGGCAAGTGCCCCCCATGTACTTTAAGTAAAATAAAGAAATGAAAATGACACATTTGAAATATATATTTTGAAATGTGAATGGTTATCTCAGATGCCAAATCTATCATACCCATATTGACAATTTCCTGGTTATTTAGCCTGTAAATCAAGGCATGCCTCAAACTTAACTTTGCTAATTATTAACTTCAATTATATAATATGTCATTCCAGATCAACTTCCAGGTGCAATAAAATATTAATAACCATGAACCAAAGGTGGACAATCTGAAGTTGAGTGCTACTGTGTGATGTTAAGGAAAAAAATCCTTAAACATTGTTAAAATCTCATTAAAAAAACTCATAAGATTTCAGTGATTTTGCCTGTAATTTCTTCCAAAATCTAATGAGAAAGAAACTGAAATCGTACTAGCCTGACAACCTCAAAAGTTTGTATAATTTCAACTTTTTTTGTCTAAATTGTGCAAGTTCTCACACGAGAATCCTGAAACCATGTGAGGTTTGGTATCTTTTATGAGATTTCAAGTGGTTTTTTTTCTGGTCCTTTAAAAAGGCTATACAATAATTATGAACATTTCTAGGCACTTAGGAGTCTTTCAAATGTCTAAAAGCCTACAGGTGCCATATGAGTGATCTCTGATGTAAACTATCAACTATGGCACTTGGAAGTCAAAGCCACCGGTGAAAGACAAAAGCTAAGAGCCATAGATGGAGTTGTACAGACACAAGAGAACTATTTCCTAAAGAGTACATCCTTCATTGTTACTGAGAGTTACCAAACCAGTTTGTTTTCAACATGGTCATGCTGCCTTTCTCCTGAGAAATTCTTGATAATGCATGTTTATTGACTTTCAATTACATTTATATACCTTCCAGATTTCATAGTGGTATACAGAGGACTTTTTACTCATAACTATGTTAAACTCTTACCCATCCACCTTTGGGCTGGTATATTAACATGAAATTTTCAATCACTATCCTAGCTCTAATGCTTCTGTTCCTCCACTTAGCCAGTTATCTGACTTATCTTCATGATGAGAGAGACAAAGATACTTGGAAGCTGTTCTTGGGCAGTGTCAGCATAAGAGGGAAAAACACTACTTTAATAATTGGTGCTACTGACATACTGTAATAGCCTGTCATCAGTGACAGATCAAATAATATCAAATTAATGGAGACAAGGTAAGGAAAAGCTTGTTGTCTAAGAACACTCATGTTGTGGTTAGGTGCATGCAATATAGGGATACTGTAGATTTCAGCTGTAGTCATACCTTGCTGTCCCAATTTTACCTTAATAATTATCCTATGAAGTACTGTAGATTGAATGAGGGATAGGAACTAGACTAAACTCAACTGGTTTGTGTCTGCCAGGGGAAGATTTGAACCTGAATCATCTCAGTTCCAACCAAGCCCAACACATAATCATGTCTATAATATTGTGCCTACTATTTTTTAAAAAAATTCCCTCAATTCTTTTTGGGACTTTCCAATTGCTCCCATGGTAAAATCAAATGGAGCTTAAGCAGAAATTGAGTTTAAGCAGGCTTCTCTATGTCTTGAATTTGAACTTCTTTATTTTCATTCCAGATAGTGTGAGATTGAAAGGGAGAAAAAAGTGGAGCTGGCAGTATAAGTAGATCATTAATTGAAGTCTTTGATAAGAGGTGCTTAGAAGACAATTCTAGGCAAGACTGTTGTCCAAATTCCATTCCAGTAACATGACTGTATCTGGTGTGAGTTACTGCTTTATTCAGGCTAGCTCTATTGTGTTAGAATGTTATCCAGTATGATTGAATGAGTTTATGGCAGAATGTCTGCACCTTAACAAAAAAAAAAAATAGGTGGGCTGGGGTAGATTGAAACAGCTATGCAACCATGTTGTAGGTGAGACCCATCCATCTTGTCTTTTGGCGTGCTTGCAAGGAGTTCATCAATCTGCCAAGGAATGTATTTAAATGACTTGATATAAAATAATAACACCTTCTAAAACTTGAGGAGGAGAGCATGACATTTTCTTTGAAATGTTTTGAGATCTGACAATAAGAAATGAAAAGTGGGGGGGTGGAGAATAGTGAGAGGAAGGTTGGCAAAACAACCCACTGGTTCTTTGCCTTAGCAACAGTTGAATAGTTGCTATCTCTCCCTCTCTCTGAATGAGGCAGGGGATACATTTACCTATGTTCTTCTTTTATTTTATCTTGCATGTCACAGAGTTTGACAATGGGCAGATGAAGCTTGTTTCCACTGAGGTGAATGCTCATTGACTTACTTGAAAAAGATGGGGGAGGGAGGGAGAGTGGAGAAGGAGAGAGAGGGGGGAGGGAGTGAGTGAGGGGAGAGAGGGAGAGAGAGAGAGACCCAAATGTCATAGTTTGCTTGTTACCGAGACTGGGTTCAATAAATTTCAAATCTTACATGGCTCCAAAATATTAGCTGTTTTGGTACTTTGCTTTTATTCTCGGTTGCAGGAAGCTATATAGAGCAAGGAAGAAGAACTTGACCAAAACATGCAAGAACTGTTACAACTGGACAAAAAAGACCAAAACATTTTTAAGTCCAAAGCAACAAGATAGCATTTGGAAGTGACTCAGGCACACACCTCCCTAATTCACAAGAGTATAAGAAGTGGGAGGAGGTACAGCACAATTAGGCTTGCAAGATTCTAGTATTATAGCCCATCTCAGTACAAGTAGTTTTAGTCTTCCTATGGTTACTTGGCCTGCTATAGAAGCAGAACAACGAGTAATAAGAATAAACAGCATATACTTTCACGATCCTTTTGCTTTTTGAGAAAGCCATGCCTTCGAGAAGTTCAACAAATACCCAAGAACTACAAAGATGGGTAAAAAAAAAAAACAGAATCATGCAACAGGGAAAAAAACGAAACACCTTCCATCACCAAGAAAGGAAAAGATTGCAATCTCTGTGGAACATTGGAATGAAATTGATTGCTATGGTTGGTAAGGGAATATTCTTGTCATTTGGCCAAGGCCAATGTCAGTTCCTATAACCTCACAAAAGAAGACATTACCTTAGCCTGAACAGATATGAGTCATTAAAAACCATTCTTTAAAAGGTTGGGTGAAACTACAGTATTGTAGGGCTGCAGATGATGTCATCAGCTAGTAAACCCCAAACATTCAGACAATACAACCAGACAACCATTTAAGGTCCCAAAGATGCTTTTTCAAAAGGCAACTGGACTTTCAGAATCAGAATAGAGCTGAAAGGGACCTTGGAGGTCTTCTAATCTAGCCTAAGATTTCCTAAGGTCTTTCAAATATCTTTCTTAAAGACCTTTGGAACAACCATGCCCTGAATGATTGAGAATCTCCATAAACATCCATTTAATTGTTTAATATGCTTTACACTCTCTTATCACACAGCCCTGTTCTACTTTTGTAATGAGAGATGTTATCCTCACAGATTCAAGGTTGTACAACTGCACCCACGAATCTATAATTGGTGGATTGCCTTCCTTCATTTCCCTTCCCTCTGACATCACCTGCCTATGGGAAAGTGTCCACCAATGGGTTTTTTTCACATGTGTGGAGAAATTGAGTAAGTGTAGAAAGATGCCTGGTGTAAAAAGGTTTAGTTAATTTTCAAGATGTCTAATACAGAAGTCCCCAAACTTGGCCATATTAAGACTTGTGGATAGCTGGCTGGAGAATTCTGGGAGTTGAAGTCCTCATGTCTTAAAGTGGCCAAGTTTGGGACCTCTGATCTAATATGTCACAGGCCAAGAGAAGAGGGTTGTTGGGAGGAACATCAGGGACACTCCTTCCTCCCATTCCTATCCTCCCTGCTAGGCTCATTGGGCTAGCAGGAATGGGCAGGGGCACAAGATGAAATAGTGATCAGTAATAAGAAAACTCCATCCTAAATGAATGCGGCTAGAGGTGTTGGTAGAGAGTGATCACAGCTAATAGAACCCAGATGTAGGCTGTGGAGTAGGCAAAATGGGAGTGCTGCTATCCTCCACACCAAAGTAATAAAAAGAATAACTGTCCAACTAGTAGTAACTCTTGTCAGCAGAAGTGGCAGAAAATCTATAATTGTGACAGAAGCACAATCACCATCATGATGCTGGGAAAACCCTGTTCTCTTTTCTGATATAAATCAGAACTTCTGAGTAGCATACTTTCAGGATTGCACTATTGGGGGAAGTGGGAAAGCACCACTTTCCCACTTTCTTTAAACTGGACCATCTGAAGATGACTTTAAGTTGCCTTTGCTGGGAAGGGACAAAGGCAAAGGCCCTGAGGTTATGCGATATAAAACAGGTTTTTAGAGCTATGCTTATGCCATGTTTAGGAGATGTGTGCAAGAGCCCAGCTGCTTGATCATCAGTGGTTACATAACTGTGTCAGCTCTTAAGGTTTCAGGTTGCTCAAAACCAATAACTTTGCCCCAAAACATTTTGTTCCAAGGAAGCAGTGCATTTCTTTTTCAAGCGTAATTTCTTCCATCAAAATGTTACAAGGTAAAGAAACTATTCGTTAAATGTTAAACAGGAGGGTTTTATTTCCTCTTTTGGAAAATTCATTTCAGAACGAATTACACGGAATGGTGGCGAGTCCTCCTTCTACTGAAAGTCTTTAAGAGCAGGCTGGACAGCTGTCAGTCAGAGAGATGCTTTAAACTGGATCCCTACACTAAGCAGGGAGTGGGAACCTGAGACTCTAAATAGCCCCTTCGAATGCTAGGATTCTATGAAATTTGATGCTGTGGAAGACATTATCTCTGGAAGAACATTCCCCCACAGCCTGCCATTTGATGCTATACAGAGAAGAGAACTTGTTATTTCAAAAGGACACGAGTAAAACAAATATCTTGTTTTAAAAATGGCAACTCTTCTTTTTGTCTATGATCAAAAGGCAGGTGCTCATGAGTGATGTTACTAGAGGAACAAGCACAAAGCATCTACTTGATAGCACACACACACACTAGAGCAGAGATTCAAAATGTTCAGCTTTAAATGGTGCTCATTCCCACCTAAGACTGGATCACAGTCTCTCCCAAATGATTCTCTTCTGCTTGTGGAACAACTGGGGACTGACACCTCCCAGGTCATATTGCATTCACTCACCATGACTTAAGTGTAACTTAAAATGTACCTTTGACTCCTTGTAAACTCAGAATCATAGCTCAGATTATGAGGCATGGCTGTATTTGATAATTAATATACGTCACAGTCTTGCTGAGTTGATACCATGATGGAAAGAATGCTTTGGAATAGGGGTGTCAAACTCACATTGCCGTCATATGACGTATCGTGACTTTTCCCCCTTTGCTAAAATGGGGGTGGGCATGGCCAGCATGAGACGCATTCAGCCCATGGGCCACGAATTTGACACCCCTGCTTTGGAGGCTGCTCTCGTTTTTGGTAATATTTCCAAAACACTATTCTCACAATAGAATCATAAAAGCCAGAAGATTTTGAACTCTGGAGAATTTGCAGACCAATGCACTGAAGAACATGTAAAAATTGACAATACTCTCATATTTATACCAGAATGAAAGCCCTATTCATATATATTTGCATCCTGGTTCCTGGGGTAAATACATAATCCTAGTATTTGAGTTATGGCATTACGATGGATGTCTTTATTACTTACCCCTCCCCCTGTGGATATTTATGTCACAAGTTCGTTGGATGCTAGGAGGCACAGTAAAGTTAGCAATTGGCAAGCTTAAAGTAGACAATAGTGATAATGACTGGCTTACTTTCTCTCTGTTTAGCTATTGGTTAGCTTGTGTATTGAGTAATGGTTTATTGAAGCTGTTTGGGAGCTCTGAACAAAACTCTGCTGAATATATTGTTGTTAAATTGTTGAAGAAAGAATGGTAAAACTTAGTGTTTAATTTCAAGGGCACTAGTTTCAAGGGCATTTGCAAATAAGTGGTATTGCAGAACTTTGTCTTAAAATGGCAGGAAAGCAGTCTGCTGATGTGGGTCAGTTGTCCCACTGATATTTCATGGTGTGATTTAAAATTCTACTGCAAAGCAGTGGAAAATGATTTGGAGACTATATATGGTGTCCTATTCTAGGATCACAGGGTACTTTCCCTTACCATAGACAGTGAACAGGTGATCTCCCTATCAATTCTATTCCAATTTCAGAAGTACTATGATTTCTCAAAATAAACTCAATGAAATCCGCTCATTTTATCTTCCACTGGAACATTCACGTCAGTGCCAAAAAAGCAGGCCAGAACACCACAGGAGCTATTGTGGCGCAGTGGTTAAAATAGAATGTTGCAGGCTAATTCTGCTGACTGCTGGCTGCCAGTAAGTTCGGTAGTCTCACCGGCTCAAGGTTGACTCAGACTTCCATCCTTCTGAGGTCCAGTAAAATGAGGACCCGGATTGTTGAGGGGCAATATGCTGACTCTGGAAACCACTTAGAGAAGGTTGTAAAACACTGTGAAGGTTGTAAAACGCTGTATTGCTACTGCTATTAATCTAAGCAAATCTTGTGACCCTATTTGTCTCAAACATTTATTCTATGGTGTGTTTTTTTTTCTTTTTGGTGAGAGAATAAATCTGATTGTATTGACTTGTTATCTTAAGAACTACTTTTATCATGCTTGGAAGTTGATACAAATAAGTACTCAATGCTCACTACTACTACAACTAGGTTTGGGGAAATGATAGAAATGGAAGCAGTTCAAAAGACTGAAAATCATACCCACCAGGAACGTTTTCCTTTTTGCTAAATCTTTCCACTGATTTTTACTAGGACAAAGGCATTTCAGGTACCATTTCCTTGGACTGTCAAGAATCCTACCAAGTTTTTAAACTTTTCAATAGGCCTTTCTCCAAACTGTAGTTATTTTGCTGGGTTTTGTGAGGTTTTGCCTCTGTCTTCTTTGACTTAATTTAGTCAATTGTCTCTCAACAGTTAATTCGGTTAATTGTTTCTTAACATTCCTAAATGGCAGCAGAGCAAAAGTGCCTCAGAAACCTATAGAAAGCTACAGGGGTGGCTCAAAGATCATCATGTTGTAGATAGTTTCTATTGAAAATCAAATTCAATAGTCATTTTAAACTGATACACAAAAGCTAGAAAACCCTCACAGCTCTTTAAAACTTTTGCAGATTGCAGCCTCTTTTGTGTTTATTTTAGGAGCAAATATTCAATATTCAATGTTGTGGTCCACACGGATCTAATTATTTACATATTATTCTTGTTAGTTTCCCAATGCGGCACACAGTCTAGAATAGGAACAGGACATTGTCATCTCTCAGATGTTGCTGCACTACAACTCCCAGCATCCATCACTATTGCTTATTGCTATTGTTGGGCAATTAAAATTTGTGTTCAGATTTCCGAATGTTGGTCAGAAGGTCACCTTCTAATGGGCTCTCACTCTGGCTGTGAATTTTCTGAGTAAATTATGTGTTGCCAAAGCTATATCAGGAATTTCAAGCAGCCCTTGATGTGGAGGATTTCATGTTTGGTATATAAAAATCCTCAGAAAAAAATATAAGTTAGATTGATTGATTTTCTTCAAATGGATAAATGGTGACAGAAAGTTTAAGGCTAAATAATCTTCCTGTGACTTTCTCAATGAAAAGACCAATGAGGTTCTCCCAATCTTTTCTCACAGTACTCAGCACTGGGACTGCCTTGAATATATTCTGGGCCTGGACAGGACAGCAGGCTGATGCCCTTGGAAATGTCAGAGGGGAAAAGACCCAGTTCAGTGTGAGCCAGTTGAGCACCTTGGAAGTTTTCTTTGACCTAAAAGGGTTTCTTTCTGGACAAGCAGAGCTTTTTAGCACAGAAGGTGATGACAAAAATAAATATTCTGGAACAGGACAAATAATTAAGGGAGGGGAGGGATGTCAACAAGCCCTTGCCTGCATTTTTCACATTTGTGTTAGCAGTCCCCCTAGGCTAAAATAGGTGGCTGTGTGTAGGAAGGACACATGGCAAGAAGAGGTCAAAACAGCCTTCCTTTTAGATATTTATTTTCTAGTCAAAACTGAGTTAAATAATTTGATAGTGTTCTAATATTCAAATGGATCTAGGCATCACAGAATACTTTGGTCAAGTGAATCTAAGCATAGTTGGGTATGGATTCATCAGGTTTTATTGACTTACATTTCTTACATATGCTCCTGTCTTTCTCTGCCAGCTAGCCTTCCAGAGGGAAGTCAACTACAAGGGCAAAAGTAACTCTGAATGACAAACTGAAGGAGAGGCAGCAAGATCACGGATGACCAAGGGCAACCCTAACTTTTACCGCCAGTGATACGATTTGCAAGGCAAGATATTTTGATGGAATTAGAACCAGGCACAGAAAGGACACCAAATGCTGCAAATCTCAGTGTTTTAGACACTGTTAGGGTGGAGGCACCCTCAGTGACACTCAGCTGTGCTGGTGGTTCCTTCTCCATAAACTGCATTCACAAGACCTGGTGAATGTCATATTATGGCTGACTGACTGGGAACCACAATATAGTTGATCCCTAAAGAGGGTGGAACAGGTTCCACAGAGGATCGTGCACATGGGGGGGGGGGGAGGTTATTTCTATTTAGGAGCCATTAATCCCCTCTCCCAGTCCACAGAAGTCCGGGAAAAACTTATTTGGTCCATGTTTCTCTGGCACCTTAAATCCGAGGTAGAACTGACAGTCTGAGATGGGCGTGTCCCGCAAGGTGGGGAGGCTGCAGGGGAGATTTTCCTGCCCTGCGGGATTCCTTTGCGACGCCCCACTGAAAATCCACGCAGGCCACACGCGAGGAGAGACCCACGTTTCCGTTTCTCTCCCGAGAGAGAAAGCCTTTGGTTCTATGCCCCCCCTCACAACTCCCCTCATGGAGGTGAGCGGCTCTTCCCTGGTGCGACCCTGCCAAGAATAATCCCGAAAAACCGCAAGGAAAACCGACCCGACCCTGCCCGGCCTTCAGCTTCTGGCGATCCGTTCTCTCCTGTCTCTGGAAGGGCGGGGGCAGGCGAGGGGGCGGACGGACGCAGACGCCAACATCCCGAGCCGACAGGTTCCCGCGCCAACAAAGTTCGGGTCCCTTGCTTTGCCCCGCCAGAAGCGGGAGCAAGAAAAGCCGCTGCGGCTGGGAGACCGGAAGGGTTCGGCTAGTGGGGGAGAGGGGGGGGGGAGGACACGCCGCAGAGCCTGCGGCTATTGGGGCAACAGGTAGCCCTGACTCGCCTCTGACTTTTTTGTTTTAGCCCAGCCCCCTCCCTTTTTTTCTCTCTCTCTCCTGGCCAGGCTGTCCCACCGAGGACCCGTTCGCCCGCCCTCCCCCCCTTTCCTCTTACCGTGTGTCTCCCCTTTCCACTGGTGGGCTTCTGTCCTCGACCCCCTTTGCAAGCGCCGGGCACCGATCCTTCACACTCTCTCTCGCCAAGCGAGCTGCCTCCTTTCCAGCTTCTCTGCCGCGGAGTTTGCACGGCAGCGCGGTTTCTTTTTGCCTGCTCCCGGCTGCTCCAAAAGCGGATCGGGTGTCCGTCCTGCTTTACGCAGAGCAACTGGCCGCGTCTGTCAAATCGGAGCTGAGGACCCGGGGTGCGAGGGGTGTGTGTGTGAGTGAGTGAGAGAGAGCGAGACAGCAAAACCCCCAGCCTGGCGTTCCTTGGACGCCCCAGCGCGAGCCAGTGAGAGGCTTCGCTTTGCCTCAGCCGCCCTAAAAGCGGTGAGAGCAGAGGCAGAGCGGGACCAGCGCGCCTTGCTCAGCTTGGCTGACTCACCGAAGGCTGCCTGCGCTTTTCCTCCTCCCGCTCCCCCCCCCCCTTCTTAATTTATTTATTTGTTTCCTTTGACTCAGCGGGCTCGCCGTTGACGGATTTCTTTCCCATCCGAGAGTCGCCCGGGCATTCCCTTCTGCGGGATGGGATCCGAATGGGACCCCTCGGCCAGCCGGTGAGCCGGTGAGCCTGTCCACGCGCGAGCGCTGTACCCCGCGCCACCCTTCGCAGAGGCTCGACTAGATAGAGTCGAGCGTGCGTTTTGCAAGCCAAGCGATAAGCGCGCCTCGGCTGTTAGGAAATCAAGGCACACCCTCCTCTCCTTCTGGCCCGGCCGCGCCAATGTTTTGCGGCGATCGGGGTTTTCACACAGAGCGCAAGTCGTCCCTCTTCCGATTGGTACTGCGCTTGTGTGTGTGTGTGTATTGACCTGAGGAAGCAAGAAAGTTCACGTGGTGGGTTTTGTCTGATAAACAAATGGCTGTCCAGCTGTCACACGTTGCAAGGATTCTACCCGATTTGGACTATATGGATACCAAATTCCAGCTTTCTGCCTAGTGGGGCTGAAACTTTATGGGGAGGAGCTAAGTTTCACACCCTTGACGTCGTGCAGGAAATGTAGAATGTTTCTCACAAATTGTATTTTTGTGACATTTATTAAGAATGATCTATAGTAATTCTTGAACGTACTTACGTGTTTAATTAAATTCTTATTATTTGGGGAAAACTACATGCAAAGGACCCACTTTCCATCTTCCGTTTTAAAACCTGTCATCTTGCATTGCCCATGGGTCATACAGCATTTCTCCAGATATATTAGTCTGATATTTTCAATTTTGATATTTTTGATAAGTGATGAGGGATTACCAAAATTATGTCCATGGCAAATCTGGAACAGTTTCCTTTTTCACAAACAGCTCCATAACAGTAATTTTTATCTTAACTTAAAGATAAGCTTCCCTTAACTGAGAGTATCTCTAGAAGAGCAAAATACCAGCCATCAGCTGGTAAAGGACACACCTTCTAGGAAAGTTATTTTTATCTCCCACCGTCATCTTCTCTTTATTTATCACCAATCCCTTGATGTCTTATTTTTTTCTTGAGGTTTTTATCATATTCTCATTCTTTAAAAAAATCCTGCAACTTCTTTGTGTACCACTACCAAGAAGATATGCCATTCAGATAACAGTTCTCCAAAACACCCCTATATTCCTCAGCTAATACAATTTGTGGCTGTTACATGCATTGAGCTCTAATTTCCTGAACAGATCCAGTGGTAGCCATGGAGCTCTTTTAACTTGTCTCTCTCTTCTTGATTACCCATCTATTTCCAAATTAGTCTGTCTTATTTCAAAACCTAAATGATCTCCAATTACAGGTCTTTTTTGAGAGTTGTACTGTATCTGTGTTTACCAATGTTGACTATGCAAAGTTAATCTACAGGATTTTGCTTCACGTGTCTCTCATTTCTATGTCTCTCCTTGCTCTGCTTTTTGAGCTTCACTTGATTTTATAAAAGATTTGGGACAAGTTGTGTTTAATTTGGAAAACAGATCACTGTTCTAGAAAGTCTGCCAACCTGCACTCTTAGACTTCGCCCAGAATCCTGGAGGAGATTTCCCTGCTTTGCTTGCTGATAGTCTAAATGGTCAAAACATAAAACATATGGACAATGACGAGAAAAACTGTTTTTTTTTCTTTTGTTTTTAAAAAGCCATAACTCAAGGGTGGGAAATTCAAGGTAACTGAAAATAAATATTTTTTTCATATAATGCATAACTCTCTAATAATATTATTCAGCTTTCCAGATAGAGTTTTAAAAGGGAATTAACAAATGCATAAATGTTAAGATTATATATTGTATTATACCAATAGCACTTAATGAGAACACCAGGCAAAGGAGAAGGAAATGAAAAGAAAAATGAAATAAAAATAATCCCAGGGTTACCGATGACAGCTTTAAAATGATTTTACCAATTGGGGAGGCCCATTAATCGATGATTGATTTAAAGTCCATCCACAACAATGTGTGAACCACTTCTTATTCAAGAGAGAGGATGGGAATATGGCTATTAAACTAGCGAAGACCTTTTTTTTTCAGACCTCTTGAGAGGTGGAATATCCATTTTCTTTGCTAAGGTTTTTCATGCTACATTGGGGGGTATTACAGGAGCCCTACATTAGGATCCTGCCTTACCTTCAATATCTTACCTTATATCTCTTAGTATCTCTTGTTAGGAACACAATTGGGACTATGTAAGTGGCATTGATCTTGCTGATGGGCTGTAGTAAAGCTCATGGAAACAAAACGTTCAATTTGGTTGGCTTTTGGCTTTGTTCGGAGTTTTTTGTACTAGTTGTGTTCTAATAGTACTTTGGTTATATTGCTACAGAAATGTATGGTTGTTGTTGGGGTTTTTTTTATATCTATGGCTCAGAATGTAGTTCTTTTCTTGGAATTAAATGCTCCTATCTCCTATGGTTCCATGGTATATTTGGGCAAATAGTTTATATCTTTGTACTCTAAAAGTAAATTAAAGAAAGTTGGGGAGGATCATCCAACACAAGAACAGATAATTACATCTTCATATAAAAGCCATGTGATCTTGCCACAGTTGTTAAGTGAATCTGGCTTCCCATTGGCTTCAGGACACTGCAACTGTCATAAATACATGCCAGTTCAGTGGTGGTGTTCTACCAGTTTGGCCTGGTTCACGCGAACCGGTAGTAAAAAATACTACCATTCGGCTGAACCGTTAGTGAAGAAACAGCTAATGGTTTGGCCGAACCAGTATTTTTCCCCCCTCCTGATGATCAGCTGTGCCAGGATCCCCCTCGCTATCTTACTGCTTTGCCCAGAAGACTTCCCTGAAGCCCAGGAAGCAAAAAGGAATGCACAGGGGGCGGTGCTGCACAATCCCCCTGCGCCCCTTTTTGCCACTTGGGCCTCAGGGAAGCCTCCTGAGTGAAGCAGTAAGACAGTGAGGGGGATCCCAGCACAGCTGATCATTGGAACAGAACCGGTAGTAAAAAAAATTGCATTCCACTCCTGTGCCAGTTGCCAAGCATTCTAATTTTGATCATGTGACCGTGGGTATGCTGCAACAGTTATGTGAAAAACAGTCATAAGTCACTTTTTTCAGTGCCACTGTAACTTTGAACGGTCACTGAATGGTTGTTAAGTCAAGAACTATTGATAACATGTTAGGGCCAAACTTGATATATTGTTGATCGGATAGAAACTGCAGCCTTCTCTCCCTCTCTGTGCAAATACACAACACTAATCACTTGTCTCTATTTTCAACCATATTATAGAATTCACTTCCAGTAAATCCTGTGGGGATTTTTTTTTAGAAAGTTGTAATTGTTATTTAATCTATTAAAGTCCAAGCAAGCCAATACTCGCCTTCTCCCCAAGAAAGGGGAGTCCTTTTGATTTGAAGCTGCATTGAAAGTGGCAAAAACTTACAAATTAGTGGCAAAGGTTTCATAAAGGTTAGCTAATGCTAGAAAATGATACTGTAGTTTTGTCTGCCAAACCACTTTTGCAGATGGGTTCAAGAAAGTCTCATTGACTCCAATGGAACTGAGGGCCAGTTTTTTCTTAATAAGGATATTGAGGAACAGGGAGGAATAATAATAAAATAATAATACTAATACTAATAACACTAATAATACTAATAATAATATAATGATAATGATAACAACAACAACAACAGGAATTGAGGACTAGGTTTTTTCCAGCACCTGCCAAGAATGCATGGATGGACAGAAAAAAGGGCTACATATCTTAGATCTGCCTCTAATATCCTTGCCTCTTTAGGCTGCACTTTTACTGATTACTGATCAGCAAATGTTTATCTTACCTCTCTTCTTACAGCTGAAGCAGGATTAGATGATTAAAAAGTGAGGTCATACTTACTCGCTTTCCTAGGTTCATCAGCCGGAGAAAGCAGAACTCGTTTCACTTTCACCACTTTCCATTCTTGACTTTGATGGTCCCTGTTGTTAATCCCAGAATTCATCCCATCAGAAACAGGCCACAGAGAGTCTCCTTTCTCATTGGACCCCGGCCTCTTGTCATTGCTTTTGTGGGGGAGGGCATTCCCATTGGCTCTCCAAGGTTCCTTCTGGAGGTTTTCTCTAGCTGGCTCTTTCCTTTCCTGTTCTCCATGGCTACTATCATTTCCCGTTCCTTGCAGCCTTGCCAAACAGCTTTTGCCTTCTGCAGGGTCAGCCTTGGAATTCTTAATAATGTGAGGATTTGGGTCAACTCTGCTGGGGCCTGCACAGTTGGGCTGAGGTTGGAGACAGGAGGGCCGTAGGGTTGTTTTTAGCATTTTGTCTCTTACTGGGTAATATTCAGTGCTTGGCAGAGCTTATTCCTCATCAGAAGAAATTCTCTTTCAACTCTTCTCGGGTATTGCCTGGGAAGGCAGAAAAGCAAATTATATCCTTCAGTCCAATAAGCCTTTGACAAGCCTGACCACAAAGCATTTCTTAAATGCAGGGACAGAGTAAGATGGCACCAAGAACATATGATGCATTTCTTCTTTTAAAAAGGAATTGTGGAATTAAAGTGATGGAAAACAGACTTTCATTCCTTTGCAGCATTTAAATTGTTCAGAGGAACAACAGAAAGATTCTGATAAAACTTTCCTTGTCATGTTTAGGTTTAAGATAGTTTCCAAATAAATGCATTTTATAAGAAAAAAAGATTTTTTTAAAAATACTGTTTAATACACAGATACACAGATACCCCTCCCATCTTATTAATAACAAAAGATGTGTCTACATTATTTTACATAGTTATTCAATCTATGAATTTAAAGTAATATTTTATATTAGCAGGTGATTTTGCATTAAGGAAAGTTTTGCTGATTTTCCTTTTTCACATCCATTCCTGCCCCCATAAGCCCTAAAGAACAATAGGGCTTAAATTAATCATGGTTGATTGTTCTCAGAGAAATGAACTCCTAATTAAAATAATCTCAATCCATTCAGATGGTTGGAATCAGTGTCAACTTTTTAGTAGCAGAAACCACCCATGGTTCTATTTGCGAGTTGTGAAATTTGTATATCGTTCACTGTACTGCAGTATTTTCTATCCTCCAGATGGAAGCTATTTCAGTAAAGCTAAAGCATGACTAATTTAGTCTCAATCTAAGTCATTACATTATATTTACAAATATAAATATACACACACATTCATTTCACAATAACTGATTAGAAAAGAAAGGATTCAAAGATTTGATATCTCAGATTTGTCATAGTTATAGAAGCTTAGAATATTATTACCTAATGTTTCTATAATCAACTAGGTTAGCACTTTCTCAGTGATAGCAGTTAGCTTGTTATATTCCAACTACTTCAAGATTTAGTGCAGAAGAACAGCAACGTAAGAATGGACTGCCTATATGACTTGTCAATTTTTCCACTAGGAACAGAGGTGAGGGAGAATATGCCTAAAGCAGTTTGGATTATATTCTGTTTATGGTATTTTGCTGAACAGGACAGGAAATACTCTTTTTATTGTGTCCACTAAAAGACAAAAATGAAGAACATTCAGATGTTCATGTTAAGGGTATGTTTTAACTAAACTCTCCTCTCTTTTTTGCAAAATAGCTACACTGTACATCTAGTAAGAGCTTTGTAGACTTGTATGCACATGTCAAGTTTATGTAGAATGATATCACCTTTTGAATAAGTATGGCACCAAACTAGATCATGTGGGAGTTGTCAAGTTCCTTGAGGTCAGTGTTACTGAACCCTGGCAACATTAAGATGTGTGGACTTCGATTCTCACAATTCCCTAGCCACACATCTTAAAGTTGCCAAGGTTGTCTTCTTTAGACTGCAGATTAAACCAATCAAATACCTTCTATTAATTTGGGGAGTAGAAATTCCAATATCTTTAGCAGATATTGTAAGATATAACAAGTAATGGATGTAGTAAGAAAGATGAAGTGAGCATAGAAAGAATTCAAATCAATATCTGTAGTAATGCAGTAACATTCTTTTACTGCAAATTGGAGAGAAAATGTCTAATTCTGCTTCTCCAAGACTTGTGAAATTTTTCTAAGAAGAAGAAAAAATGATAAAGTACTCAAAGGACCTCTATTGATGACTCATGTTTAGTGCTAAATTCCATAGATTCTAAATTGGCAGCTTTAATTTCACTTAACTGGGAGCTCTTTCTGTTTCTTTGACAATTCACATCATGAGTTTGTATTTAAAGAGGTTTAGATGCCAGAAAAAAATATATAGGGCTGACCTGATAAATTATGCCAAATTGCTCTAGCAGGAGATAAAAAAACAAAAAAAGACAAAGCTAATAAAGCCACTGCTACAAACAAAGAAAGTTAATGATTAAAAATCCTAGGTATCTTATGAAAGCTGCTTTGATTTATCTTGATCATGTCATGTTTGTTAATTCATTGGAGAAGGCAATGATGTTAGTGGATCAAGAAGAAGGGGCAAACAAAGAACTCGCTGGTTTGATACCATCAAAACTGATGGTACACCCAACAACTGAAAAGATGCTGTGTTTGACATGGTAGCATGGAGAGCACTTGCTCTTATAAAGTGTCAGACATGACTAAATAGTTAAAACAATCACAATCTTCTAAAAGCATGTTATACAAATTAAGTTGGGCTTTTACTAGTGTGGATAGAAATCACGTGATGGCCTTATGTAATATATGCATGGAAAAAAATAGGATAGGGTAGTGGTGTTATCATAATAATCAGTAATTTATTAATAATTTTAGCTAACTTTTGGCTAATGGGCAATTTTTCTGAGCATATTTGACCTCTAACCTTTTGAATAACCAGCCATTTTTATCCATTTCATTGTAAAACCTTACATTGGTATGTCCGTTTCTGTTTCTGAAGTTTATTTTTAAATATATTTGCAGAGTACCTATAACTTTTTGCTTCCAAACTTGTAAAAAGATTGTCTTACAAGAAGCTGCTTGTTTTAAAATGTCATCTAATCCGGGTGCCCAGTGCCCAGAAAAAATATTGAAAAAAGAAAAAAATACTAGAAAAAATATTGATCTGTGACACTGGCAATATTCTAACATGCCAATCCCGAAGAGTCAAACTATCTATGAGTTGCACTGAATATGAAGCTCTTTATCAATCAATCAATCATCAATCACTCAACCAATCAACCAATCAGGATAGAGCTGGAAGGGACCTTGGACCTCCTCAAGCAGAAGACCCTATACCATGAGATCTATATCCTCTATACTATACTTATGACGGACCTCTGCATGTCATGTCTGTATTGTGCCTTTGAGGTTCTGATTCATGGAGACTACTTGGACAAGTCCTCAGAGTTTTCTTGGTGAGATTTTTTTTTCAAAAGTGGTTTGCCATTACTTGCTTCCTAGACCTGAGACTGTGTGACTGGCCCAAGGTCACCCAGCTGGTGCTATGCTTAAAGTGGGACTAAAACCTTGTTTCTAGCCTGGTGCCTTGACCACAATGCCAAACTAGTTGCCACCAGCATATCATGGCTCCATGGGAAATGTTTTATAAATTACCTGGACTGACCATCCAATGGGAGACAACTTGTGGATTGTAATTTTTTGAAATTACATACTGAATTATAAATACCCTGAAAATGCTACAATATATACAATTTTAATTTTGAATTTTAATTATCTTACTCTTCTTTTTAACTATTTTTGTTGTAATCATTATATATAGCTTTTATGTTTTATGTATTTTTTGTTCACCACCCAGAATTGCTTTATGAGGGAGATGGATAGATAGATGATAGATAGGTAGATAGGTAGATAGATAGAGTTTTTTGTAAAGTCTTATTTGCAATATAAGTTATGTTATGTCATCACTCCTTATCACCCATCACCTCCCACTTGTGACTATAACTTTGTTGCTTGTGTCCTCTGTTTCCTAGTATGATTTGATGTTGATTGTACCCTATGACTATCATTAAATGTTGTACATTATGATTCTTGATTCTTAACGAATGTTCCTTCTTTATGTATATTGAAAGTATTTACACCAAGACAAATTTCTTGTGTGTCCAATCACACTTGGCCAATAAAGTATTCTATTCTGTTCTGTTCTGTTCTATTCTATGTTAAATGCAAATACAAGTTTGGAGATGGGAGATATTAGTTTGCCTATTAACATCACCCTGTCACCAAATAAATTTATTAATCAATTAAATGTTTCATCTTTCCCTTTACTGTTAAATGATCCCCGGGTGATCACATATTTGTGCAATCATTTTAAAACCCAGCACAAAACGCAACAATTAGTCAATGTAAACATAAGCCAGCCAAAGCTGTTTTATAACTATTCCAGCTCTATTGCCTAGGCCCAATGCTTAATTCAAGGCCTCTCTGTATTCCAGTTTTCCACTTAAAATTTGAACAAACATCACACAGATGTTTGCCCAGCAGGGATTTCTTCATCTGATTTAAAGCCTGCAGGAAATCTGTTAGTGTTGAGCAGTTCCATTTTTCATCTTCAAGCAGAAGGCTAGGCATCTTGATCTATTCATAAATGCTCACCCTAGCTTCTATAATAGCCCAGAAAGTCTTCCGAAGCATTAAATTTCCTTCCCAGACTGCACATCTGCAATAACAAAGAGCAACTGCAAATCTTTAATCATGTCCCCACCTGTACCTTACCCTGGCACCCTGGAACACTCTTTTCCTGTCATGTCTGCATGACATTGCTTTTATCTTGTTCCCAGCCTAGCCTATGAATGAAATACACTTAAACTATTCTTAACTGTAGCTGTATTAAAGTAGCATTTCCCTCTTATTCTAATCCCACTCAAGTGCAATCTTAAAACAAGTTCATTTTCTTAGGCTTTGTCACCCATCTCTCTAGAGAGAAATCAGGCAACTGGCAGTGATTGGGAACGGACATCTTGGAGGAAGGATGAAGACTGACAACGAGGACAGTGCAGTTCAGGCCAAGAGAGTTTTCTGTCAAGCCAGCTTTGCTGATCTTCTCGCTCTGAGAAGCAGAAGTGGGTTGAAATGGGCAAGCAGAAAGGCTCCCCCAAAGTCATTAATCTTAAGTTGAATGTCCATATTGGCTGATCTCTGGTTTTTCCCAAAAAGAAACCCATGGAATAAACTCAATGCCAGCGGCAATTTGTGCCTCATGAGCTTGCTTGATCACTGAGATTACATCGTGAATCCTCTTTCCACTTATTGAAAAGCAGGGTTTCCAACCACCTCATGCCCTATGTGACTATCAGAGGTAGTATTCAGCAGGTTCTGACCAGTTCTGGAGAACCGGTAGTGGAAATTTTGAATAGTTCGGAGAACCGGCAAATACCACCTCTGACTGGAGATTTTATGGTATCCTTCCCCTGCCATGCCCACCAAGCCACGTCCACAGAACTGTTAGTAAAAAAATTTGAATCCCACCACTGGTGACTATGTTGCAAGACAGAAAAATGATATCAAAAGTATTGCTGTGCTTGTGTCCATATCATGCACATGTGCTGCTGAGTGATACATAGCATCTAAAGCAGCTACCATATATCAGCTGTGTCAATGGTGTCCTCTATTCCTCTGAACTACTTATTGAGCATTTGCTTTGGCTTCCAAAATAGCACCTCTCCTTTAAAAAGGTTCTGTAGACAAAGGTCTAAAGCAGGGGTGTCAAACTGCGTTGTCACAGCGTCATCACGTGATGTATCATGACTTTTTCCTCCTTTGCTGAACCGGGCATGGGTGTGGCCAGTACGTGACGCATCCAGCCCATGGGCCGTGAGTTTGACCACCCTGGTCTAAAGCATGACTTCTCACCGACGGGGTCCCCAGCTCTCTGCTAATAGTTTGGCATGAAATATGCAATTTCGTAGGTCAGTGGATACCAAGGAACTTTGAGAGCTTGTCATGGTGGTCTATAGCTGGCTGCTGTGGAGTAGATTAATATAACCATTTAGTAGAAGGCAAATGGTGTTTTTGCCTCTTAGTGCTCCTAAGAGTCTTCTTACTACCTTAGCTTGCGGTTGGCAGAGGTGTGTGTGTGTGTGTGTGTGTGTGAGAGAGAGAGAGAGAGAGAGAGAGAGAGAGAGAGAGAGGTGGGGGAGGATTAAACAAGATCCACCTACTCTGGAGGCCAGAAGAATTCTGGAAAATGAAAATGCTATTAGAATTTGGGGGTTTTTTGTGCTATGCTAATTTCCCATTTAGAAATGCATAGAAAGGAGTAAGGCAAGGAACCAAAACAAGCATCGGGACTACAGAGGTGCCTACAAGCACCAAACTGTTTAATTCTAGATTACAAATTAGAACTGAACAAGGACCTCAGGCAAGGGCAGTTTCTTAATTAAGAGAATTGCAGAGCAATTACATACATCCTTCTTTAATCTCCCGAGTTACTGCATATTGATGTTGCAATATATTCGGGCAAAGTATGAATAGAACCTCCTCCAAAAGGAATATGGAAGATAACTTCTCACTTCCTACACTTTCATTCCTTGGCAGGCACCAAATGGAGAGCAAAAGAGCTGTTGAAAAGTTTCTTATCTAGATATCTCCCTCTGATGGAGAAAGTGAGTGCTCCAATAGATTGTTCACTCATAAATATTGAAACCCATAAAGGACAGACTGTAATCCCAAAATGGGCTTTAATTTAAGGTTCTACTAGTGCTTTCTGTGCTTTGCAGCTAAACCTTGTGAAAAAAAATTGGCATTAAAAAGCAACTTTCTATTATAGCTATTTATGTAGAAGAGTCTTTTAAGAGGCAATGGTTAGGGAGCATCTCCTAAAGGAAAGTATTAAGTGTACAAGGAGATTTCACAGTATGCAGTTTCTTCCCCTCCTTAATTCCACGTCTCTCTTCAAAATGTCTGGAAGAAGGAGTAGGACATTTACACTTGTTAAAGCTGCAGATGATCTAACCAAAGAGGTAGGAGTTTAGGAAGACACCGTTTGCAATAGGAACAGATGGGCTAATTTTGCCTTCTCCCTGTATAGTCAAAATACAGGAAATACAGAGAACAAATGCTGAAGTCTGAACTATATCTCAGATCTACCTTTTAAACATAAAACCATAAAGTAAATACATTTTAAAAATAGTGAACATGATATAGTTTTCTACAGCAAGAATTCTTCCAGGCAGAAGACAATCCCAACCTATATGATATTATGAAGGACAATTAATTAAAAAGGTGTCATGTACAGAAGTAATGGAAGTGGGAGAAACAGCAATGCTTTCTCTAAGTCTGTCACAGGGAAGAGGGTGTAGATTTATTTTCCATAATTTCCGAAGATAGGGCAAGAACTGGTGAGTGGAAGCCATCCAAACTTGAAATGAGGAGTGTCCTGACCTTTGAAGCTATTAAGCAGCAGAACAGCTTGTTTCCTGGAGTTGTGTAGTATGTTTCATGATGAGAGGTTTTCAAGCCAAGGTTGGGCAACCATGTGTCTGGAATAGCCCAAAGGTTCCTGATCTGGGCAACTCCGAGTTCAGCTAGAAGATCTCTAAGCTGCCTTCCAACTCTATGACTGAAATGCTCCATCTTAATTCTGAGTGATAACTTAAGGGAGACATTATGCTAAGCATTATTTTTATTTAAATGATTACTATAGCTGCCCATCTCAGCCAAATGACTCAACCAAGTGAATACAGTTTTCTAGGGAATGGGTGGATTGTGGGTGATAGGATTTTCTAATGATAAGTCACATTCTTGAAAAATGTGTCAGAATATTTTCTACAGGCAAATGCTGCTTCAATTATTAATAAGACTGTAATGTGTCAGCATTACAGACAATGAAAGACTAAAAAAAAAAAAGAAACATTTGCTGAGCTTATTGCATCCTCCAATAATGTCTGCATAATATTAAAATAATATTAAAGAGTTATTTTCACTAATTATCCACCAGTCAAGGTTTATAAAATTGCTTAGATAGGAGATAGTTTGCTGAATACTATCCATAACAAGTGTGGGTATAGTCCCAAATCATGAAAAACATTATTTAAAATATTGGAAAAATACTAGAAATGCATGGTCTACATTGCTCTTCTCCTACACTGAGCATTGACCAAAATTTAAAATAGTAAAGAAGATAGATAATTATGACTTCACATTATCTTGGGCTTCTAACTCATACCCCAAAATAATCCCTGTCATGTTATCACATCTGTAGAAGTGGATTGATTCCTATTTGTAAAGGAAGGGCTGGCAAGATGGGAGGCCTTGTGTTATGGTATTGGTTTAATGACACGATGGCTTAATTTACTCCAGAGGTGGTATTCAGCAGGTTCTGACCAGTTCTGGAGAACCGGTAGTGGAAAAATTGAGTAGTTCGGAGAACCGGCAAATACCACCTCTGACTGGCCCGGTCCCCATCTATTCTCTGCCTCCCGAGTCCCAGCTGATCGGTTGGGTCTTCTTTTGTTGCTCTGCACAGAAGAATGGAGCTGGAAGGTGGGTTAGTGGGGTGGGGAGTGAATGGGATTTTGCAGTAACCTTCCCCAAGAAGTGGGGATGGAATGAGGATTTTACAGTATCCTTCCCCACGCCCACCAAGCTACGCCTACCAAGCCACAGCATGCCCACCAAGCCACTCCCACAGAACCGGTAGTAATTTTTTTTGAATCCCACCACTGAACTATACCAGTGATGGGATTCACATTTTTTTACTACCGGTTCTGTGGGCATGCCTTGATGGGTGTGGCAGGGGAAGGGTACTGTAAAATCTCCAGTCAGAGGTGGGATTTGCTGGTTCTCCGAACTACTCAAAATTTCCGCTACCGGTTCTCCAGAACTGGTCAGAACCTGCTGAATACCACCTCTGAACTGTACCCATATCTAAGAATACCCACAGGGAAATCTCCCCCAGCCAAAGATTTGATTGTTGTTAGATGAAGACTTAAGAAAATTAGAAGTTAAGTGGAAATGAAATGGGTGACATTTGACTATCTTTGTATGTGCCTGATGTCACTTCAAAAGGCAGAGTCATTTCAGCCTTCAGGTGAGTGACATGCAGCCAATGTGAAGTGATATAAGAACTGATCTCCAAGATGCCTTTTCAGGTGTAGTTTTGAATGAGATCTTGGTGGCAGCCGGAGCTGACAGGCTTCCTTGTGCCTGATGTTTTCCATCTGGTGTAGCATAACAGCAGTTCCTCTATTGAGCCATGCTAAAAATTCCTGACTTTCTGGTACAATCTCCCTTACATTAGATTTTGCTTTAAAAGAAATAAAGTATAAAAAGTTTCTACAATATGGTTTTGGTGACAACTCTTGGGTAGAGGTAGTAAAAGTGTCAGCAGCATCCAGAAAACTGATCTATTCATTTCCTCAAGAACTTTCAGGAACTGCTTGGTAGCTTCTGTCTTAAGATTTGATGGGATTAACACATGTCATTGGAAAAAGAGAAAATGCATCACTGGAAATGAGAATAGAAGAGAGTGTAGATAGATATACAGAGACACAAGTACGTGTATATGGCTATGCCAATTTATAGGTATAAATACAAGTTCAGGAATAATTACAATAGAAACACTATACAGTACTCCTTCAAATTACTATTGTTGTCAGTTCCCAAAAATCTGGTACCTCCAGTCCTTCTGATTTGGCAGCCTTAAAAATCTGATAAATTACTATATTATTGTTATTATTTTCCTAAGTTCTCTTTTGTTGAAAGGACTTAAAATCGTCCTCTCTGCAACTCTTGAAGAGAATTGAGGTCAACCAGAGGCAATCAGCCCTCATTCATTTATTGACCATTTCCTAGTATGATTTGATTGCTTATTGTACCCTATGACTATTATTAAGTGTTGTACCTTATGATTCTTGACTCTTGATGAATGTATCTTTTATTTTATGTACACTGAGTGAAAGTATATGCACCAAGACAAATTCCTTGTATGTCCAATCATACTTGACCAATAAAGAATTCTATTCTATTCCAGCTGACTAAATAAGGGAGTCTCATATCAGAATGCTGCCTCTCCAACCCTACCCTTGCCTTGCCACTATTTTGATTTTGTGGCCGGAAAGATTTTTAGGGAAAAAAACATCCTGAAGTTTCGCAAGAACCTTTGGCCTCTAGAGAAACTTAGAGGGAGAGACCCAAGGAGATTGGATTTCCTGTCCTGGAAACTGGCCTGGTTCATACCTGGCTGAACTTCATCTCCTGCAAATGACAAACTTAGAAGCTCTTCTACTTGAGTTGGGCTGCTAAGTTGAGAGAAAATTGCCTCAACTGGGTGGGTTGCCAATGTAATGGCACCAATCTCTCTGCAGAGGGGTCTTCAAGTCAGGAGCTGAAGGTAATCCATGATTTCCTCACTCTTATAAACTTGTAATGCTGTGAACAATGTGAGAAAATTAGTGCTTGCTCCAAGGTGCTGCAGAACCTCTAGCAATAAAAGACTCCTCATGCCATCTCTGCACCAAAGAGGGAAGAAAACAGAATAGAGACCTGCTTCCCAAGCATTGGAGGAGCTTTGTTCAGAGGGCTGTGGTTATCAGCCTTGCAAGTCCTGAAGTTCAAAAACTGGAAGAAGAGATAAAAATTTTCTGTGATAGGAAAATAGAGTGCAATATTGAAATCTGCCACCAGCACCTAGCTAGATGGTGGTTAAACTACATTGCTGGCCATAATCAGCCCAGCTGCTGACATCATGGGAACAGGAAGTTCCAAAGTAGCTTTCAAACAATTGCAAAATCCTTGTGTGGAAGAATTTAAGGCGTGCCTATTGTCCAAGTACTACTTGTTGATGGGCAGGGGCAGGAGGACCCCCATCTTGCTTTCCATTGTACTTTGTCATTTGGTCAGAATTGAACTGGGCTGCTCTTAAAATGGAGAGAAGTTCCAAATATAGCCCTGCCCTTTAACAGCCCTCCTGATGTTCAACTGTTGTCTCTCAAGGGGGATACTTGGCCATATTTATGCTTGAAAGGAATCTACAATATAAAGCAGAAGTCTCTCAACTTGGAAACTTTAAGACTTGTAGACTTCAACTCCCAGAATTCCCCAGCTAGTATGGCTGGTTGGAAATTCTGGGAGTGGAAGTCCACAAGTCTTAAAGTTGTCAAGGTTGGAGACCCCAGATGTACAGGATGTAATATTGTGGGACAGAGATGACTATATTCTGTTTTGTGTACTGTGATGAAGGCTTTAAAAAATTAGATGTGGCCAGGAAACAACGTTATTCAGGTGAAAGAGTAAAGTAGCAAGAGTAAATTCACACATGGGTTAGTCTTAAAGGCGTCCTGATTATCTTTTTATTTGTCAATTTTTAATCCTAACCCTTTCAGATGAGGGGAAGTCTTCAAGGAGCTGTAGCTTGTACTGCAAACCATTCCCCCCCTCTGGGAAAAGAGACACAAATCCCTTGATTTGGTGAAACCCACTGTGCTTTTTTTTCCTTATAAAAACTATGAGAGGAAATAAACTCATTCCAAGAAAATGGAAAAATGAATAAGCTATTTCTACCAAGTTTATGTACTTGTAGTAACAGTGTTGTGGTTAATAGTTAGCTCATATGTGCCCAAGTTACCTTGTTCCCACTAAACTACTGGCCTAAGAAGTTAAAAAGATGAAAATAATTCTAGTTATCTTAATCAGATCTAGAACTAAGACTGAGAATTATATTTTTGATTGAATCCTCTACTTCCTCTACATAGTTTGTGGTTTATTCAAGAAAGACTACATGGACAGTTCTACATCTGATCCTACTATCCCAGCTAAAACATTTGTTTTCCAATCACAAAGAAACTGGAATTCTTGTGGGCAGGATAGATTTAATGAGCTATTGGCTGTTTCACCCTAATTCTTCCTAGTCATCCATTATTAAACTTCAGTTAATGCTAAGTGTCTCTGCCATATGGAGCTTTGTATCACGTATAAAGGAGTAGGTTTAGCTGTCCCAAACCAATATGGTGGCATTGTGAATGGAATCCTCTGGAGTTGAAATATAAGCTCTTTGAATAACCTAAAATAGATAGCTGCTCAAAAGATTATAATTATTTAAACATAAAGATATTTCCAATGGATTTTCTCTACAAGTGGACATTTATTCAGTTTTATTTATTGTTAGTGGAAAGGACCAAAAATAAAACCATGAATGCGGCCTAATCCTACATAGCTTCTTCTCTGGTAATATCACACTACTAACTAGAGCATACAAAACATTTGCTAGACCTACACTTGAATACAGCTCATCAGTCTGGAACTCATATCATGTATCTGATATTAACACAATTGAAAAAGTCCAGAAATATTTCACAAGAAGAGTCCTCCGCTCCTCTACTCATTGCAGAATACCTTATGCCACCAGACTTGAAACTTTAGACCTAGAAAACCTAGAACTACGCCGCCTCTGGTCTGATCTAAGTATAGTATATAAAATCATACATTGCAATGTCCTACCTGTCAATGAATACTTCAGCTTCAACCATAACAACACAAGAGCAAACAATAGATACGAACTCAAGGTTAACCGCACCAAACTTGACTGCAGAAAATATGACTTCAGCAACAGTGTGGTCAATGTTTGGAATACTCTACCTGACTCTGTGGTTTCTTCCCCAAACCCCAAAAACTTGAACCTTAGACTGTTTACTATTGACCACACCCACTTCCTAAGAGGCCTGTAGGGGGCGTGCATAAGCACACCAATCGTGCCTATCGTCCCTGTCCTATTGTTTATTTTTATTTTTCTTATAAGTATCTCATGTATTCAAAACTATATTTATTCTTATACCTGTATCTTGTAAGCGATTGACAAATCAAATAAATACTAAGTAAACCACTAAATTGAAGTCATGGAAAGTAGGTATATAACTGTTGAACTGATATTACTTTAGTTTACCTCCCTTTTGTTAGTTGTTATGTTTCTCGAGTCTCATTAATAATTAAGTATATGCACATGCATATACACTGGGTATTGATTCATGCTCTATGGTTACTGTTTTTTTTTTTTTAAAAATAGGAAGTTCCAGATGTCATTCCAAAATCTACTCTCTTTCCAATCACACTGTCTCCAATTTGTTTATTGCTTTTGCATAGCCCCAGCTCAGCAACAGGGGTGCCGGCAACAGCTGCAGGGGGGACGGGGTGAAGGGTGCGCCATGAAAGGAAGTTGAGGGGACTGTGATGGTGTC
Organism: Bungarus multicinctus; assembly: GCA_023653725.1. NCBI lineage: Eukaryota > Metazoa > Chordata > Lepidosauria > Squamata > Elapidae > Bungarus > Bungarus multicinctus. Next base: position 82,605,366 of record CM042834.1, read on the forward strand.
TGGCTTGTGTTGCATTAGCCCTAAATGCCCTGGATTTCATTAAGCTTGCATGCTTATCCAGTAATGTGATCTGAGGAAGTATTCAGTGTTGCTTTTAAAACTTGGAGAAAGAGGGAACAGAACAGCAGAGATTGTTTTAAAATGAAATATCACTTTTCTTCTCCTACACACACTCTTATTGCCTCGCTCCAGGTGTCTTTCCAAACTGAGAACACTCTAGTCCTCTTTCTACTTGTCTACCCCATTTCTTTTCACTTTTCAACATATGTTTAGCTGTTGTTACTGTAATTTCTCATAAAATCAGAAAATGCACTGGAAAGGAAAGGTCTCTGGAACATAACACAAAGGAAACCATGGGTAAGAGAGTAAGATAGCTAGATTTATTCAATTTCACTTACAACCTCCAGCACCTTGCCAAACATGTGGTCCTCACACCCACTTCCAGAACGGACAAGCTAGCTGAGCCCAACCCTTGATTGGCTTTTTACCAATGGGTGGGTTAGCCAGAGAGTGGGAGAAAAATCCCCATCCATCAGAGAAGTCGTGACATGGAGATTTGCAGGCCATAACTTTTTTTAAAATCAAAACATTAATCACCCAACCTGCTATTGCAAACTATATCAGCCTTCCAAAATTTGGTGCATTCTAGAGGCATTGGACTCTTGCTACCATGCTCCACACAAACTACCAGATCTACTTCTTCTCTGGACGTGCAGCTAATTCCAAGATGAGAAAGTTGGAAATTTGGAACAAATCAATTTGAAATGGGCTTTAATGCTATTATGATAAAAAATATGTTTAGTGTTTAAGAAACAGGATACATAAACACATAAACTCAAACTTTAACAACAACACTGTAACAATGGAAACACTTTCACTATTGCCAAAATGAAGAGGTAAATTAATTAATTGAGAGAAATTAAATCCAATTCATCTGCCGAACACCAGATTGTGGAAGGCCAAAGACAATATGAAGAGACAATGAAATTTGCTTGCCTGTTTTTGCTGGTCATTGTGAACAAGTCTAAACATACAAGTTTAGCATTATCTTCAAAGCAATTAACTATATTCTGAAGATAGTGCAAAACCTGGATGGCTTAAGGAACTTTATGGCTTGATATATCTATCTTATGATGGACTGGCTATAGTCTTAGGTTCTTTCTAGAAATCATATATTTAGAATGGGAATAGGATAGTGTGAAATGCATTAATGGAGCCACAGAGTAGCATGACCTCTGTGGCTGTCCATAAGGAATATAAGCCTTGAAAGAAAGATCTCATCCAGTACTATTACATTTCAAAGAAGCGTGCTGGCTTTAAAATAATTACACATTGTTTTCTCTGACAAACAGATGCGGAGGTTGTGCCATTGGTGATGACTGATGTGAAAATATTTATGCCTTCAGAAAAAAAAAGCTTGGGAAATGCCTGAACATGTTCTTCACTTTAGGGAAAAACAGGAAAAGCTCATTGTAGTTTGTCCAGGCCATTTAGTCTCTAGGAACATTTCTGAAATGGATAATGGATATCACTCATACCATTCATGTTCACTGAATGGATAGGCAACATTTTGGTGAAGGCCTCATTGTACCCATGTGACTCAACTCTTGCATTGGGTAGAATACAATGTCTGGGTCACTAAATCAACAAAGGTTATTGCTGTCCATATCAACCTTGCTGATGGATGGACTATGGAATTGAACAAACTAGTTCTTTTGATGGACAACTATGCAAGGATGAAATTTCCTCTTAAAGTATACACAACCCTATTGATTGTACCAAACCTAAAAAATCCATTAATATAGTATTCTGAAATATTATCAACCTACATTAAAGATGGAAACACCATAGTATAATGTTACTGCTCTTTTTAAAAAGACAAATTCTAGAATTGTGTGTGTGTAGTACTTTTGCTACACAGCACTACAGAACTCATTATTCTTTCTGTGTCACTTTTCACTACAGGGAGCTGGAATTTTGGTGAAATTTCATAAATTCTAATTTCTTGTTTTCAGTTAATCCTAAAATGCTACTGGATGTGCTGGACTGATACTTGGAAATGGTATAGGCTGGGTAAGAACACATTAATTGAATTTCAATCCAGACATGGCTGTGGTTGTTGTTTCATTTGTCAAAATATTGAGATGGTATCTCATCTGTCCTAGATTAAAATACAATTGCTCTCAAAGAATTTCCCAGCATTTCTGAAACCATTCTTGGGTTTCAGCATCCAGCTAGTATCTATAGCACAAGCCACATTTACTCAGCCATGGATGGTGTATCTATATTGTTCCAGTTTGGGTAAAATTACCTTTGTCATTGTTACCCATGTCTTGGAGATTTCTATTATTATGGTTGCTCACACAATCAGCCAGAAATTTAGACTGGATTTGGCATACTATGGTCTTAAGAGAAATTTGAGATATTTGTTTAGATATTAATTTATGTATGTGACTTTGAAACACGCTCAAATTAATCTACTTCACAAAGATATTGGACCAAGGCAGTTAACAATTAAATTTTTGGACTTTGTTCTAGGATCTCAAGTCAAACCCCCCCATTTAACCAACAGTTTCAACAGAATAAAAAACATGCAGCTCAGGGTTGAACAGTGGAGTTCTAGGTATTCTCTGGAATTGGTTGTTTCCTTGAGGATGTTTTGTTGACCAAGTAGGTAATGTCATGACTGCAAGTGAATGTGGAGTTTGCTGCCTGCTGGTTTCAGTGGAGGTGTGGCTTCCTTCTTGATGGTTCCTTGACCAGACATATAGAGATAAGCAACATTTATATACCATTCAAAAGAAAAAATTAAAAAAAACTAGGAAGGAAAGAAAAAGACTAGGATATACCAGTCTCTAACAGCTAATAATCAGATAAGCAGAGATCAACACCAGGCAAATAGTCAGGTGGAAAACAAATTTCTAATGAAGGAACCATCAAGGAGGACTGGTCCTCTCCCCCCCCCCCAAATTCTGTCAAGTCAAGGTATTATACATATAACTTGCGGTGAAGATATTACCTAGTTGAGCAATGAAATATCTGGAAGCAAACACCCAAGCTTAGATACTACTAAGAAATCTACACTCAAAACTGTATTAGATGCCTTTTGCTCAATTATTTTCTCTCAGCTTAACTGAACATGCAGGGATCTATCATATAGATACATGCAGGAAGAATTGTGGATTCCATTCTGAGGTTCATTGGACAGAAAGTGGAATGAAGAAAGAATTAATTAAATTTTATATATGCTAATTTCTTTCTTATAAAAATGTGATAGAGATACATTGAATAAATAAGATATTAAAATAGAATGGGAGGTGGGGGTTTGTGCCTTTGAGTCGATGTTGGTTCTTGGTGGCTGCCTGGACTAACCATGTTTAAATAAATATAGTGTATCTCTAGAGAAGAAATGAGAGGTAATTCCAACTCTGTTAAGTTCTGTTCAAAACTTAATTGAGTGAAACAGAGATGGCTTTTAAGGAAAAATGAGAAGACCAGAAAAGAAGAAAAACAGATCAAAAGTACTAGACGGTTTTCACATTATTCAAACAATACAACTAATTTATTTGATCTGGAGGTATTTATCTCCACCACTGATTGCACATCTCTCTGTTCTTCCCCTGCTCCACATTCAAGATAGCACTTCAAAGGCAAACTTATTTTGTCTATCATGGAGCTGGAAGGAATTAAATTAGTTGGATTAATCCATGGTTCAGCAGAAAAACACTGGAGAATTTGTATTAGGAATGAATGAATAATGAATGAATGAATGAATGAATGAATGAATGAATGAATGAATAATGAATGGGTGGGTGGATGAAGTATTATTTTAGAATTGGAAATATTTCTCTTCGGAATCATCTGTACCATTTGTATTTTTATTAATATGGTTATGGAAAAAAGTAAAGCCAAACAATAACAAAGACAATTCCAGAGAATGCTGCTTTTGTAGAGTTTCTGACATGGTCGTTTTAATTTTTCTTTGTGGCTATTCCCATTCCTACATTTCATTTTTCCACTCCATCTTTTTTTATTCAGTTCTTTTCTGCCAACAGCTACTGCAGTTTGCTGACATGTCAGACAAGTCAAAGGACGCTGTTGGTTTAACAGTGACCAGAACAGGCCTTTTATCAGGATGACACATGTCAGCACCTTCAACTGTCCCAAAGGGGGAAGGGATGCTTCCAGGCCTTTCCCAAGCACTCTTTAAACCATCTTGAGTTTGTAAAAAGAGGAGGACGAGGAAAAGGAAATTAAGGAGAATGGTGAAGTTGGATTGATAGTCTACATCCACATCCTCTCTTTTTCATAGAAAATACCTCAATTAATCCACTAGTACTTAATTTTGCTCTTTATAGAATGATTTATAATACAACCCAACCCAGTGGTTAGTCATGGTAATAACTATTTGCAAAATTAGTGAGCCCGATGGACCACACCAGTGCCTTTCAACCATTTATCTTGAATTAAATGTAGTAGAACGGATTTTGTGCATAGCGGCATGAACCTGACTTCAGGCCTGCAGCTCATACTAAAGGTTGTCCTCTCTTTTTTTTTTTTCTTATTTAAACATAAAACACACTTCATGCATGAGCACACACACGCACGCACACTTACATGACATTCCATCTGTTAATAGATTCCAGACAACTGTGCTGAGTGGTTCCAGCAAACCATGCGATATTCCCCAATTTTATTCCATTGCCTTCACCTAATGAGAGGCAATCCAGGTGAGAAAGGTGAAGGAAAAAATAATAATCTGTCTCATGCTACTGATGTAGCATTGTCTGTGAAGAAGGCATTTCCAACCCTTGCACAATATAGCATGAGTCTGATGAGATAAAGAAATACAGCTCTCCATCTGTCTCCCTCCTGTAACCTTCAAGAAGCACACTAAACATCTGTCTGCCATTTAACGTCTTCACTTTCCCCCCAGTCAAGTTCCAGCTTGCTTTCCTAAGAAAAGTTTGCCCTCTAGTTTCTGTTCTGCCCTCTTACCTTCAGCAGTAAAATGATGCTTCCTGGGCTGCTGCTATGCCTGCAAGCAGAAACGTCCTCCATCCACCTCTGTCTGAATCTCAGAGCAACTGGGTCTCTTTTCTTCTTTCTCGCTCCCTCCTAGTTGTTTGAGCTGGAGCAGAGGAAGGAAGAGTGGGGGGGGGGGAAGGAGGTGAGAGGAGAGGGAGGAGAAGGGCCGAGCTGAAACTTTAATAGCACAGAGGCCCTTTTCTTTTGCAGCATATGGTATATTTCGCCCATACTGAAGACATTAGCCATTTATATTTTGAAAGGGCTTACTTCAAAAGTATACATGAAACCCATGCTTAGCATTCTGAAAACACACTCTGGGAAGGGTTAGGATCTCTGGCAAAGCCAAACAGAGAAGAGAAAACTGGCCAGCCCTGAGATGCTTTGAACGCTAACAGAAACATTTCTTCTTTTGAATTCCAGGGCTGCATGTGTTCAGTTTTATAACAAGCTTTGGAGGATGATCCATGTTAACAAGTTTCCTTATTGCTCATTTGGCCCAGAATCTCAGTTCCAGATGCTTTCCGACAAGGGCTGGTTCTCACTATAGATTTCTGGTTCTAAGAAGGGGGTCCTATTTTCCACTCCCCACCTCACTAAGTCCATGGAACTGACGGTATTCCAATCAGGTGTACATATTTCCAGAGCTGTAGAAGGGGTGTGTGTCAAAACCCGGGCTCAAACAGACATGATGCAGTGGCAAAGATAAGAAATGGAAACATCTGGCAATAATTTAAATATATAAATATTTGCCTTGAAGCCCAAACCCCTTCAAAGCCTACCCTTTACTCCTGCTCTGGCTAAAGAAACTATTTGTAAGAGTCTAACAATGTCCACCATATTCAATTCCTAAACAGCTCTATTTTTTTAAGCAATAGATTCTTAAGGCCCTTTCCGTACTATTGCTAGCTATACTATTGCATTCCTGAGTTAGCAGAAACATAACATTTGTTCTTATGCTCCGTGGCTGATTTGTACCCTGCCTCAGTTCTCGGTCACTGTCAATCACTTGATTTCCCTCTGTCATAATATTTGATCAAGATTTTAGATGCTTTAAGGGTGCTCTTGAATGGTAGCAGAAAATGGAGAAAACACTATTGTATCACAGATACGGTAAAGCTAAAAACAAGTTAAGCCTCTTTCAGGCTTAAGCCTTGTCTTCCAGGACAAGAGAGAAACAATGTCATAGAACAAGGCAGGAAAAAAGATGTTTCAAAAGCATGTTTTCCTCAGTGGTTAAATTCAAATAGGGAAAGAACTTAAACACCCATATTGTAACAGCTTGGTATGTGCAGTTCTAATGTTAATACATATATGTTAATATATATTTCCTTGGTCCTTTATTTCAGCTTTGTATGCATATGTACTTTTGAGTCATTGTTGACTCCTGGCATCTGCCTGGACTGGTCCCTCCAGTTTTCTTGGCAAGATTTTGGTTTCAATATCCAAGACAAAATTTGCCGATCTTTGGAAGACAGGTGTGATCCAGGTGTAGAATTTTCCAGACCATCAGGAAAAGCTGACTGATAGAAATCATCCAAAACAAATGATCTAAGCTGCAACATAATGTCTTGTGTTAGCAACAGCCCAAGTGGTTCAACCCATAGAACAGAATCAGATCCTTGTAGAGTTAGGAAGGCTAACTAATTCCGGTTATTGACTCCATCCCATTAGTGAAGACAGGCATCTAAATGAAGGCATTCCAGACAGAGGGTTTGATGAGCTTTCACTTAAACACATTCTGCAAAGGGGACCCCATCATCTCTGGGTAATTGGATCCACCACTATCAAATTGCTTTTACTGTTTACAGCTCACAATTTATCAATTGTACATATGGGAAATATTAAGGGAGAGGAGCTACATGTTGCATGAATGCATGAGTTACAGGGTGTAGCAGCAAACCCCGTATTTGTTTGTTTAAACTTTTAATAAATATCAGCAGTATATTGCAAATGGATGCTATTGCAAAAGGAGACACACAGACACCGACACCCTTCTTAAACGCTCATATAGGGTGGTTGGAATTTAAGGAATAAAATTCCCACAATAAGAAAGGTTTCTTTTAAAAAAAACCTTCTTTGCTCTGCAGGCCTGCTCTTGAAAGCTTAAAAAAATTAGGATCAGCTGCACAGTAACATAATAAACAGAACATGTAGTTAGTCCTGAGTTTCAAATTTGTATGGTAATAGATAAATCCACAGCTGTCAACTCAGAACATATGGGCACTAAATCATTCAAAAAAGAGAATTCAACCACAAGCAAATAATTCAAACGACAGGCAAAACTTATGGTATTAAAGAGCAGCTTAGCCACAGACTAGCAATTGTCATCAGAAAATGTGGTTTCAGTGTAGACTTGATTTCCTTTTATGAATAGGGAAACTTGCATGAATGATTGGGGCATTAGACTTGGATCAGGTTCAGATTCAGTCTTGATTGTGGAAGCTCAGTGGGAGACTCTAGGTCAGTTATTCTCCCCCAGCCCAAGCTATCGCTGAGAGTTATGGTTGAGAAAAATGGCAGAAAAGAGTATATATCATGTTGAGCTCCTGAAGAAAAGACATGATGTAAATCTTAACAGACCAAATAAAAAGGCACATAGAAATTGTCAAGTGAGGAGTTAATGTATTTCAGTTTCACTTAACAATGGACATCTGCCCTGTTTCTCACAACTGCATACATATTAGAGATGTAAATGTCTCCCCTGTGCTGATGCACTTCCAAATCTACTTTATCTACCACTGATGTCAAGAAATCCCCAAAGCTATCTTTCAGTTTGCTAATGTATCTGCCAAGATAAGGGGGAAGGCAGTTCACAAGTTAGACAGGTTGAAACAAAAACAGCCTTCCTCATCCTCACTACTAAAAATAGATTAAAGTGATGTTAAGGGTTTTCCTCCTGTGCCTTTAACAGATTAAATCAAATTATATGTTCCTTATAACTTTACTTCCATGCCAAGGAAAGCTTCTGCAAAAAGCAGCTGAACTGGCTTATTCAAAAAGCTGGTAACTACCAAGAAATTTGCTGACTCATTTTCAGAAGGCTTTGCTCGGTGCCAACCTTGTTTGACCGTGCCATCATGATCTTTGTGAGCTGCCCAGAGTTTGGTCCAAGATGGGTGGCAATTAAAAAATAAGCAAATCAGTTAACCAAGAACCTTTTGGGGTTCTATCTTCAACCCTAAGAAAGTTGTGGAGCTGAATGTGATCACCTTCAGGTTCTCTGTATTAACAGTGGATTCTATTATGCGTGCATTTAGTTCCCATTTCAAGTAATACATGTTTGTCTGAAGTGACAATTATGGTTGGGAGCTGTGAGGCCAGCCAAATGCTACTTTTTTAAAAAAGAGCTGTGAAATAATAGCATGTGACAAGATGCTCTGGCAGTGTTGCCTTTATGGGAAGGGGAGCAGCAAGGCCAGGAGCTAAAAAAGAGGAGGACACAAGAGTTTCTGCCATTGAGAAACCAGCTCGTTTACCTGCTCTCTCAAACTTCAGCTTATCAGGAAAAAAATTGTTGTTGAAAGGAATTTTCAATACTCAGCAGCAGGAGACAGAAATAAATAAGTTCAGGTTTCAACCTTGGTTGACATTGTGAGATAACAGAGGTGTGGAATTGGTCTTGAATTGGTGCATAATCCTTGAGTGCAGGAGTCCAATGGAACAGTAAAGACAGAGCAGAAGGGTAATTCTACACCAACATTTCCATCTCCTAAACATTCCCCTCCAAAGCAATTTTTGGAGTAGCCCATCATTAATCTTATACTGCCATCCCAAAACCACAAGCTGAGTTTGCGAGCATTTCCTCCCTGGAGATTACTCACTAATCCCACCACAGGGTTATGCGCCCTGTCTGTCTTTGCCTTGCCCACTTGCCAACCATGTAAAGCTGAAGAATTTTAGGGAGCAAAATCTTGTGTGTTGAGTTTTAAGATTGTGGGCAGCTGAGCTAGAAGTAAATCAGTTCTGCTACCTAAGGATGATGCCAGTGTGCCCAAAACTGAAGTGAAAGTGCTCAAAGGGTCTTCAAAATATTGAAAGGTCCATGTACATTTTTCATATTTTACCAGTGAGACATTCCTGTGCTTTATCCAGGACAAGCAGGCTGTCTCCATTAATACAGATCTGACATTTTAAAAAGCACACATGCGCACAAAAACAATATTCAAAACCTCCAGGGAAAGCACTGAAAGTACACTACAGGTTTCCATATGAGCATTTATTCTATAATTTCTCCACCCAACTCATTCACAGAATTTTATGAAGAATCCAGATGCCATTATTAACTGTATTTGATTGGTACCACTAGAAACCATCAAGGAAATGCCCTTGCTCTTAATATAAAAGCAAACAACAACTAGAGATAAGGACAAGCTATGATCTATTAAGAAATTCATTTAGCTCTCTTCTACTTTGAACTGAACTGAACCAGAGTAGATACATTGCAAAATAAATCTATTGTGAAAGTGTGCAATCAGCAGCAATTCTTCTGAGGAAAGGTGCTGTTGAGTTTGTTAAAGTGTGAATCACCTGCATTTTGGTGTCATTAGATCACATTTATTACACTCCCAGTCATACCTCAGCCATGTTTAGATACCTCGGGATAATATTTTCAGCATATAAGGTAAGGTAAGTTGGTAGAGGAACTTATGAAAAGTTAACATGTAATAAATATTTTATCACACAACTCTTTGTTATTAATATTTTTAAAACTTTTGGTCAACAAGTGTCCTTAATATGCTGAAGTTTCTGAATGATTTAGGACACGGGTGTCAAACTTGATCACGTCACGGGTTGGATCATGATGTGTTATGACATTTTTTGCCTTTGTGGAGCTGGGGTGGGCGTGGCCTGCATGTGAGGTATCCAGCCCATGAGCCACCAGTTTGACAGCCCTGATTTAGGAGGTGGTGCCAATTAAATTCCTAAATAATTTGTGGTGCTTAGAACTACAATTCCCAGTGCTATTCCAAGCAAATGCATATAGCAGGTTTGTCATGAGCCAACACAGGTTGGAAAAAAACCTTGTAAATCAGGGGTGTCAAACTTGGTTCCGTGGGCTGGATGCATCATGCGCTGGCCATGCCCACCCCCAGTTTAGCGAAGGGAGTAAAAAGTCATGATACATCACATGATGACAATGTGATGCCGTGAGTTTGATACCTCTGCTGCAGATCTTTTTCTGATAATTTTTTCAGAAAGTGCCTTCCAAACAGTGTTTGCTGTTCAACTACTCAGTGTAGTAGGAGCAGAATTTTGTAGGGCATATATTCATGATCATTGACTAGTCGCAAACCAAATAAAGAGGAAATTCTTTCTAAAGTGATTGCCAAGGACAACTACATCTACCCAAAAGCTGTCTGCATAACATTCATGCATATGGCTAGACACACCACATTCACCATGGAGGCTACTCAAAGGCAATGTTTAAAGTAGCTGATGTCTGTAAATGTGATTATCATCCAATACAGATGCTTGCTTTGTCTCTGCATGTCTCAGTCTTCTGATGAATGTTACTAGCACTCCACTGGATGCAAGACAGCACTTCAGATATCCTCCAAATGTTTTGAGTGCTAATGATCAGTGTTCCTATACTTGGCTCCTGATTCTAATGTGGTTTACATATTTAAAAAAAAGAGCTGGGTGGTCTCCCACTCAAGTTGTATTCATACATATTGTACTGTGATCCTGCAATTTGGAAAGATGGGTTGCCTTTGATTAACAGCGCTTTAATCTTGAAGCTTAAACATTGCTGCAGGCCCGGAATGAAGTTAGATTGACAAGGTGAAAGTGCGGGGATTCCTGGAATCATCATCCTTGTAGAGTGTGTTGCAAAATAAAATTAAAAAGCAGCAACGTGACATGGTTTTCTAAATAGAAAGAGTTATAGAGCTTGAAGGCACAGCTTTTTAGTTGTCCAATGTATTTTGTTAAAAGGAATTGCATCCGATAGAAACAATATTGCTATTAGGCTACGGTTGTAAGATTTGTCTGAAGGTACATGATAGAAATGCATTTCATAAAATGAAGCAAAAACAGATCAGAACAATGCTGCAACCAAAACTTAGGTATATGTCAACCACTCACATTTTTAATATGTTAAAAGTGCTCACATAGAAGATGTGACTTCCTGGTATTGTTTCTTTCTTTTAGGTTGATTAAGATCATTTGTTCCAGGGAAGCTGACCCAATTAGCACAAAAAAATCACACAATACACACATACATTGAAAGAAGTGTGTTTCAGTTCTGTACCTTTCCACCTGTATTGATAGTCAGTTAAATGCAGTTTATTTATATTTAATTTCTCACAAACAGTGCTTCTCACAAAGATAGATTTAGCCTGCTGTGATGTTTTTTTTCTCCTTTCTGACTGAATGTAAAAGCCAGGTCTTTGCCATAAAAATACTAATAAGTTGTTCAGCATTTGTAGACCTTATGTAACCCAATTTATAAAACTCTTGAGCTTTTTTGGGAGAAAAAAAATTCACTGTCAGGAAAGGTTCTCGTTCAAAGTATGCATTAGAATTCAGGGGTGACAAAATGGCGGCCTGTGGTCTGGATGTGTCATACATGGATAGCAGTGGAATCCTACCTGTTCCACTACCAGTTTGGTGATCATGCGTGCGTGCGCTTGCAAACCTAACATGAGCACACCTAACACGCATGCATCTAACATGCACATACCTAACACGTGTGTACCTAATGCAGGCACGCAGCTTTCCACACACCAGCTGAGGCCTGCAGCACCAATCAGCTGAGAGGATAAAGAAGAAAAAAGTGCAGTGGTGGATGGGAGGGCCGATCCTGTGCTTTTCTCTTCTATCTCCTCTCAGCTGATCTGGGAGGCTTTTTTCCCTCCTCTCAGCTGATTGTTAGAGGCTTTTTTTTTTACTACTGGTTTAGTCAAACCGGGCTGAATTGGTAGCATACCACCACTGCATGCAGGCCACATCCATCCCAGCTCCACAAAGGGGAAAAACATCATGATACGTCAGCTCATGACAGCAATGTGACACCATGAGTTTGACACACGTGTATAAGATTCTGCTGTTGCAAAGAGTTGTGGGTTTGCATTTTAGATTCCTCCACCAGCTGCTGCAGAAGTCTCATTCATACTTCAAGATGCTCCAGTTGTCTAATTGGCCTTGCAAATGGAACCAAGAACCTTTTTCAGAAAGTCAGTATAGCTAGTCCTTGACTTACGACCACAATTGAGCCCAATTGTTGTTGCTAACTGAGACATTTGTTAAGAGAGTTTTGCCTCATTCTACCACCTTTCTTCCCACACTTGTTAAGTAAATCACTGCAGCTGTTAAGTTAGTAATATGGTTCTTAAGTGAATTGACTTTGCTTGCTGTGAGGTCACAAAAGGTGATCTCATGACCCTCGTATACTACAACCATCATAAATATAAGTCAGTTGCCAAGTGTCTGAATTTTGATCATGTGACCATGGACACAGTTGTGTGAAAAATAGCCAGAAGTCACTTTTTTCAATGTTGTTGTAACTTCAAACGAGCCCTAAACGAACAGTTGTAAGTCGAGGACTATATGTAATGATTTTCAGTGCAGCAGCTTTTGCACTGGCGGCTACAAACTCACTGTGGTGTTGCATTAGCTTCCAATAGGTTTCCAAGTATAACTTTGAGTGTATGGTCCCACAAGATTCATAGCCCTGCCCTATTGAGGTTTGTAAGTTAAAACTAGCACTTTAAGTTATACTTGGAAACCTATTTATTTGAGTGCAGAGTTATAGGTTTGTCAGATTGGAAAATGAAAAGGGTTGGGTGCTAAAATCCCTGCTTCTCTATTGTTGCTGCAACCCGGAGAAATAGTTGACTTCTACTCCTGGGATGCAGATAGTCCAGAGGTGGTATTCAGCAGGTTCTGATCAGTTCTGGAGAACTGGTAGCGGAAATTTTGAGTAGTTCAGAGAACCGGCAAATTCCATCTCTGACTGGCCCCGCCCCCACCTATTCTCTGCCTCCCGAGTCCCAACTGATTGGCTGGGTCTTCTTCTGATGCCCAGCACAGGAGAAGGGAGCTGGAAAACAGGTTAGTGGGGTGGGGAGGGAATGAGATTTTGCAGTAACCTTCCCCTGCTTCACCCACCAAGCCATGCCCACCAAGTCACACCGTGTCCAAGAAGCCATGCCCACAAAACCGGTAGTAAAAAAATTTGAATCCCACCACTGAGGTAGTCCTCACTCTAGTTACCTTTTAGAAAGCAGGGAAAGGTGGCTTTTTGAACTGGCCCTTGGAGACTAACACACTTAGCTTCCTATCCAATCAGCAAGGGGCTGTTTTAAATTTTAGCTATTTTGTTTTATAATTGTTGTGATATTTGTTTCATTGTTTCATTTTTGGACCTCTAGATCAGGCGTCAAACGCACAGCATCACGGCATCGTCACTTGACATAACAGGATTTTCCCCCCTTTGCTAAACTGGGAGGTGGCAGGACCACGGGCCATGAGTTTGATACCCCTGCTCTAGATTGCTATAATTGGAACAATATAGAAATAATGGAAACAAGCAGATGTGATATTGAGCAGTTTAAACTTTTTTCCAAGTTTTTCCAAAAGTTTTTTTTCCAAAGCTCCTTTCCTGCATTATCTATATTGTCTTGGTAATATATGCTGTTCACAATATTTTCTCCAGATAGGAAAATTGTCATCCAGAGGGCACATCCATCTGTATTTGTATTTCTTTCCTTATGTCTAGCTTTTATTAAAGATGCGAAGCAGGAAGAAAAACATTTAAATATTACAGATTTGAAAATAGATGAAAGAATAGAAATTTCAGAATATGCATATACAGGCACACATTCATTAAATGATCCAAAGAATTTCTTTCTGAATACTATGTTTCTCATAAAAGATATTCAATTTAGGAACATGAAATTGACAAACATAAGGCTCTGGTTTATATCTAGAAGAATATCGAATTTGGAGAAGGTTGGATTAAATTTGGCCAAAGCTTGACAGTTTAAAAAGTGACATGGCCAGGAAGTCTGGTTAGTGACCAGATTTGGAAAAGAGAAAGAACTATTTACTTACATCGGGTCCATTTACATTTCTGTTCTGTTTAAACAGTCAGTAGGGTTCACAGGCAAATAACATTACATAAAAGCCAAAATGTAACAAAGTTGGGAGGTTGTGTGTTTGGGGTTTGCTGTTTCAACTATCGCTCCACCGTGTGAATTTGGAAAAACTTCTGATTCTTAATTTCTGAATATCTGAGAAAAAACAGGTCCTGCACAGCTGCAATTCAACATGAACCAGAAAGTTATCCCATTTGGGCAGTTGCTGGAGATCCAATGTGTCACTATTCTTAGCCCTTCTAATCTGTTTCTCACTACAGTCCTTTACAAAAATCCCGGCAAATAAAGTACCTGCTCCTTTCTTAGTCTCTGGTTTCTTATGTGCAATCCCAACTCTGCATAATTTATGTTCCGTCTGATTTTTTTTTCACCCATCACTTCCTAAACTCCCCTTCAGTGTCCCCTTTGTTTCTTCTAATGTAAAAATATAAATACTGTAGTTTATAGCACAAAATGGAATCTAAATATGTGCAACGGAATGAGTTCCTAAGGTGAAATGGTAGTTGTCTCAACCCTCTTCTCCTAGAAATGCACTGACCGCCATCTTGCCTTACTATCACTGCTTCACGTTACAATTATTGTAGCCACCTATAGCAATAGCAATAGCACTTAGACTTATATACTACTCCATTGTACTCTGGGCAGTTTACAAATGTCAGCATATTGCCCCCAACAATCTGGGTCTTCATTTTACTGATCTCGCAAGGATGGAAGGCTGAGTCAACCTTGAGCTGGTAAGGATCAAACTACTGGCTGTGGGCATAGTTAGCCTGTAATACTCCATTCTATCCACCAGGGCTCCTATCTTCCAAGATGAAAACAGCTAGCATCCTGTTTTCTAACCCAGAGGTCTGACTTAATTAGGGATCCCATGGCCTGTGCCCTTTCATGGAGGAGGAGGTAAAAATTCTATAGTGACATTTTTTGACACTATAGTATGAAGTATTGTGGTGGTTTGCCAGCAGCAGGTGCAGATGGCTGAAGTCTCGGAGAGCAAGGACTCAGATGAGGGGCCTGCATGTGATGCAGGGATGGGGCCAGGACTATTAGAGAGTGGAATGCAGCCTTTGGAGATTCTGGAGGCTGGCAACAGTGATGCAGAGGACCTGAGGAGCTTGTGCCCAGTGCACGTGAACGCAGGGCTGCTCACAGGAAAGAGCAGCTGCAGCAGCATGGGCAACTCGGGAGTAAGGCTGCAAGGTAATGCTCCACCTCTTTAAGAAATAAAAGCCAGCCTGAGAGACCTGGATTCTTTGCTAGAAGCAAAGAAGTTCTTGCACTTCAAGCCTTGTGGAAGTTTGGACTATCCTGGTTTGTGTTTAGAGACTTTTTGTTTAGAATATTTATTGGCAATTTAATCTAGTGTTCTTGGCAGCCTTGCAAAACCATGGCAAGGCACATTCTTATCAGAGACAATTAGTTTTAATAGCCTTTTAACTGTGAATGAATGGAAGTCACAGAGAAGCATTAAAGGTTTTTGCTTTTACCTCTGTTTGGTGTTTGTTTCCTTGGAAAAAGGTCTGGGTCACAACAGGTATGCGATTAGGAAAATGAGAGCTCCCCTTGTCCTTTCTGTAAAATCAAACTCTTATTTTTTGAAAAAAGGAAAAGCGAGAGCTTAAAAATTCCTTAACTTTAAATAACTACTTACAGTTGCCAATCAGTGCTGGAAGCATTAAAAATATAAGGCTGATCACAGCATGTCAAAAGAATCTTCTATTTTTTAAGAAAATCAGAGTATAAAACTGAAATAATTACATTCCTTGTAAAATAAAAACAGTCTTATGGAATATATCTAGTTCAAACTTAGTACAGTTTCTGTTACATAGAAGTAAATGGATTGTTGCAGCAATTATTTCCTACTTGCTTATCTTGGACTTCCCAGATTGCAGCAGATTTCAACTTTTACTTTCACAGTCGGGAGCAATGCTTTTACTCCTTTCCCTAACTTCTCCCTTGTTGTTGAAAGATAACAGCTTTTCATCTATAGAATGGGAGAAGGTGGGAGATCTCCTGTTGTTACATACTGGATCCTTATCTTACATAGGATCCTTACCTTACATAGGGCTCATCTACAATCCTCTCTGTCCCTGCTTCGACCCAGTCCAATTGTTGATTGTTAAAGACTTTTCCTCATCTTTGGCAACATGATGCTGAGACAATGTGATCCAGCTGAGAGCTGAAGTTTTCTATCAGAAATATGCATTAAAACATCCTATTCTTGGTTCTATGTCATGTGAAAGGACCCTGATGAAGGTTTATTTATTTAGGGAATTTATGTTGCTGCCTATTCACACATGGTTTACAGAATATAAAACCTCATATAAAAATAATAAAGCTAATGAGAGTCATATAATAAATTAATATACTAAAATCACCCACCCCCGGTCTTGGCGACAGCACCTCACCCAAGCCATTTAATGGGCTCCATCCTGCTCTGGGTTCCCCAGGCCTACTGGCAGAACCAGTTCTTCAGCATTTTCCAGAAGAGTGTTAGAGTGGGGCCATTCTAATCTCTGTGGGGATGATGTTTTAGAGAGAAGGGGCCACCACAGAGAAGGCCCTTCTTCTGGGTCCCACCAAGTGTATCTCCCTAGGGGATGATTATTGTTTGGTGGTCTGCAGGGTTCTGCTTGGTCCATTCTCACCCAGCCCTGGGCTGCTGTACTTTTGCAGCTATTTCTTTTCTGGCTGCCTAGAGAACAGTACAGTTACTGGTGTAGCAGTGGTGGAACTGAACACACGCAAAACCGTAGAAATGGTGGTAGACTTTAGAAGAAACCCTCCCATACTACCACCTCTTACAATACTAGACAACACAGTATCAACAGTAGAGACCTTCAAATGTCTAGGTTCTACTATATCATATGACCTAAAATGGACACCTAACATCAAAAATGTCATCAAAAAAACACAACAAAGAAAGTTTTTTCTGCGCCAACTCAGAAAGCTCAAAGTGCTCAAGGAGCTGCTGATCCAGTTCTACAGAGGAATTATTGAGTCTATCATTTGCACCTCTATAACTGTCTGGTTTGGTTCTGCAACCCAACAGGGCAGACACAGACTTCAGAGGATAATTAGGACTGCAGAAAAACCAATTACTACCCACCTGCCTTCAATTGAGGACCTGTATACTTCATGAGTCAAAAAGAGGGCTGTGAAAATATTTACAGACTTCTCACATCCCGGACATAAACTGTTTCAACTCCTTCCCTCAAAACGACGCTGTAGAGCACTGCACACCAGAACAACTGGTGTGTTCTGGTGTGCAGGCACAACTACATTGTGGCCTGTATACTTGGTTGCTTCCTTCTAGAAGGCCATTTCCATGAGATCCATAGGAATGTTGACCTTATGAAGCAAGGAAGCTGATGATTCCCACATGAACAAAAGAGAGCCTGTAGTTCTCTGCTCTTCTATTGCAAAGGCAGACTCTCTGAAATCCCAAATGAAAACAACAAAGTTCTCTTAGAGAGAAAATTGCTGATTATTTATCATTGTGGCTTTATTTGCTTGATCTCTTCATGCTCCTGAAATTTTCTGCTTCCTGTGCCAAAAACATGGCTGACTTTTAGGTCACTGAGGAGAGAAAGGTGGGTGAATGAACCATTAAGGGGCAAGTTTAAGCCCATGTTGCATTCTCTATAGAGCAATGATGATTGGCTTTGTTTAAGTCATCTTCCTATATTACCTAGGAATTTTGGAACTGAGCTCTAAGCCAAGCTGGCAATTAGGGAGAGCAATTGTTCCTGCAGTCCATAGTCTACTACAGGGGTGTCAAACTCAAGGCCCGCAGACTGGATTTGGCCCATGGGCCCACCCTGGAAATAACAAAGGACCAGCCTGCCATGCCTCTGCCAGAGAAAATGGAAGCCACATGCAGCCACCTCAAGGAAGCCATATGCAGCCCCCCCAAGCTCCGTTTTTGCTAGCAGAGGGCTGCAGGAGGCCGTCAGGAGTGAAAATGGATGAGCTGGCCACCCCCCACCCCCGGCCCCCAAGATCAAATACAACCTTGATATGACCCTCAATGAAATCGAGTTTGACACCCCTGGTCTACAAGATGCGTTAAGATAATAATTGGTGGGAACCCTTCTATATGTATATTTGTAAAATAATGCCTTTATTAAAAGGAAGATTCCATAATCATGAAACAACATATTAAGCTCATTGTATTTATTGTGCTCATTGCAAACTTTTATACCTAAAAAGCACAATAAATTAGAAGTTAAGAACTTTACTATACAGCTATAATCACTTTCTGAGCTTCAGATATTATTATGGATTTAGGAGTTAACACTCCACCCAATTTGCACTGCTGTTTGAACTGGTGAAGTGGGTAGGAATGTGCCTACGCAAAAAGTGGAGAAATACAGCTACCTTAGCATTTCATAAAGATGCACCTGACACTGTTCTTAATACATGAATACATTTCATTAGGAAGACATAATGGATGGATATGGAAGAGCTGACTTTTTACCTGCAGAATTACTATTGCAAGTTGAAAAGTTTGTTTCTAGATCATCCCAAAGATGCTTTTTTAAGAGGCAGCTAGACTTTCTGGGTTTTTTTTGAAGATATTTCACTTCTCATGCAAGAAGCTTCTTCAGCTCTGACTGGATGGTGGGGAATGGAAGGATTTATATTCCTTGCATATAGCTGGTCATTTGCATTCTTTTAGAGAGTTATTAAAGTTTAATAAATGGAAGTTTATCTGTGTCATCAGGGTCACCTGACATCAAAAGGTCACCTGAGCCTCTTGAAAAAGCACCTTTGGGACAACCATGACCTGGATGACTGACAATCTCCATAGACATTTGTTTCTAGATCATTCACATTCTGTGCTAAGTTATTGTTAGCTGTGTTTGGATTTCATACTAAGCCATAAACCACAATGGTTGTATTCATACGTTGCATTAAGTGAAAACCAGAAAAACACATTGTTTTTGCAATGTATTAAACCAGATTTTTTTGTAAAATAATTTGTGGCTGAATATTATATGTGAACCAGACCACTATTACTCATTCAACAGCCATAAATAAAACAAAGCTTGGAAATGTATGAAGCCAATGGTGAAGTACAGAATGAAAAGAGAGAAAAGGCATTTGGCCTAATTCTGTATGTCTTTCACAGTCTTTTGAAATACAGCAGGGGAAAATATAGAACGGAGCTACCATACAGTTATAAAAATCCAAAAGGTCACTAAGTGGGCAGCTGTATCTCAACCATACAGCTGTTTCTGTATAGCTATTTCCATATCCTTCTGCTATGGTCTACAGCAGGGGTGTCCAACAAGGCTTGTGAACTTCAGTTCCCACATGGTTGACTGGGGAATTTTGGGAATTGAAGTCCATAATTTGTAAGGTTGCCAAGATTGGACCATCCTGAGGCAGCCTGGATATTTGTAGTGTTGATCTAGTAGTCCTATTATGACAATTTCATAATTGGGGTTTTTTTTCATTCCATTGTAAATTTATTTCATTTTAGTTTCTAACACACACTGAACTAAAGCAATAAAGGCATTGGTTTTGTTTTTTGCCTAGCCATAGTGATTTGCAAATCATGACTTATGAGTTAACACAGTGTATGAACCAGGCCACAATGAGCTATGCCACAAATTAAAACAAACTTTACTTTGGTGTCACTGTGAACTGGGACATTTATCCAACTGAGTCCTAAGTAAAAGTGTAGTATTATAGGTGAATCCAGCCAGTTAGGATTTAGTTGGTGATCCTAGTTAAGTTTTAGCAAATCATGTGAACACAGCTAACCCTTATCTGTTAGAAATTTGATTCATATTCACTATTATACTTATTTTAAATCACCACATATTGATGTCTAGTAAGGAAAAAGGCGAACTAAAATATTTCCTTTTAAAAACATTTAAGTGCTGAAGTCTCCCTCTCCTTCTCCCTCCCTCCCTCTCCCTCTTCCTCTCTCTCTCTCTTTCTCACTTCCCCTGCCCGTTTCATTCTGGAATTCCTGATCAGGTCCCACACCTGTTTTATATATATTGTAAGACATTGCATGGCCTTGTTTGCTCACCACAAGGATGATAATTAACTATAGAAAATGTGTGCTGATAGCTGTTGGCACTTCCCTGTAACTAAACAACAATTTAGCATGTTTTTTGAATACAGGAGCACACACATACACACAGTTTCTAGCCTTGACTAACTAGGTAACATAAACAAGGTTTGTGGTGATTTTTATATTTTACCCAGTTAATTCAGCTTGGAATAAGTTTGGGTACTACTTTAAGACAAGTAAAGACAAAACTCAGTTGTAGATTATACCAGTTGTGGAAAACATCTAATGAGCACATCATGGTAGGCTCATACCAAAACAAACTCCTTTGTGGCTTAGGCAAAACTAACAAATGTACAATGGAAAGGTGGACAGTGCTATTATGTGTAACCATGACCCAAAGTAAGTGTGATATCTCCAAAGTAGTATCATAGGCTGTCAAAAGGAAAACCAAGTGCTGTCTGGATAGATGCTAAATATTCAAGTTTGGAAATATATGAATGATGCTGATAGATAAGGCTGCTAATTTAGCATCCATTTTCTCATAGCTGTCAATTAGCTGCCTATTGGAAAACAGCTAACAAGCTATGAAGCTTTCTCTTCAGAGGCATGCTGTTGCTGATCCTAGAGCACAGATCACAAGTGTATAAATCACTGAATGTATAAAATTATCTCTTCAAGTCATGGAATCAAATAGGCATCCCCACATTTTCTGGCCATGAACACCCTGTAAAATATGTATAGTGTGATGAGATGTTTTTTAATCCCAACTATGATGGTGTCAGTATTCCAAGTAATATACCCATAAAAAGTAAAACTCTGAGGCAGGTAGATTCCTCAAAGAACAATTTATTGGTTTTCACAACTGGTGAAAACCGACTCTGAAAGTTCCTGTGGTTTTCACCTGATTAAAAAGTAAAAGTTCCCCCCTCCCTCAAGTCATCAGTCACATTGTCCACAATAGAGGTGCTGGCCAGTTGCTTGGTTACTCCACTCCGCCACTCCACAGCCACCAGTTAGAATGTCCTTGGTTCCCAGAGGAAAACTTTTTGTTTTGACTACAAAACCCCAGCTATCTATTTCCCCCCTCCCTGTCTCTTCTTTCTTGTGGCAACTTGAAGCCTCAAAGATGGCATCAGACAGGTTCACTTCATGGTTGACAGATGGTTCACGGAATAATCCAATATTCTTGTATTATAAGATACAAAACATGGCTACATCCACTCATTATGCACTGCTGCTGTGTCCCTTCCACTCTGCTGAGCTAAAGAGTTTCAGATTTAAACATGGTTCCTCCAATCATTTTTCACTTTCCTGATCTGCCTATTTTTCAGCTGCAAAGTCATGTCTTAAATCTTAAGAGCGTGCATATTTCAAATATGGTCGCTCCTGACATTTTTTATAAGTGCAGTTGTATTTTAGATCCTTCCCCTCATGACTCCTAACACTGATTTCATCTTTTTAATAGCTGCTGTCCTCTGACTTGATGTTTTTAGTGAGCAATCGGCCACAATTACTAAATCTCATTCCTAGTCAATCAACATAAGCTGAGACCACACAGGGTATATGTGAAAATAGACAGATTCCTCCCCACCCGCCCGACTTGCATCGCTGTATGCTTATGTCAAACTGCAGCTTTCATTTTTCACACAAATTGGAAAGATCTTTTTGGAATGCCTTGTAATCCATCTTTTAATTTTTATCATCCAGATTAATCTGGTGTCATTAACACATTTGGCCATGGTCCTTACCACAAAATCATCTTGAAAAACTTAATCCTGAGTTCTGTTTCTGGATGAAAAGAAAGAAGGGAGAAAGGGAAAGAAGGAAGAAACTCATCTCCTAGAAATTTTTTATCTGCTTTAGCTCTTGTCTCTTTCCTTGGAGTACAGAAGTGGTTATTAATTCAGAATTATTAAACTAAACATATCAACTAAATTACTGTTCCATTGCAAGGAAGAGCCAACATATATCAACACACAGTTTATGAAGTACCATCCTTGAAGTGGGAAAACAGGGCCACTAAAACTTTAAGGAAAACACAATCCAATGCTGCTTTGCACATATTTAGAGCAATTTGGATGGACAGAGGTTTCCTGTTGCATAAAACAAACAATGTTTGAGTCCTATAGAGAAGATGATTAAATCAGATTTGAGGCTGATCTTCATGGCCAGACTGCCCAGCCATGAGTACAGGCCACTAGCCATTTCTTGAAAAAAAGAAACACATGTTGTCATCCTCTATTTGCATAGTCCACAAGGAAGGTCAACCTCCTCCGCCTATCATTTCCTGCTATGTGACAAAAGTAATGTTTTCCAATTGTATTTCAGCTGGCTACTGTGCATTGTGGCAGGAAAACCCTTTCTCTTCCAGTCACTAGCCACTGGCTTTTTAAAACTGCATCAGCAGCACAGCAAAAATATCTCTCCTGTCCTGTCCTGTTATATCCTATCCCAGAGGTCCCAATCTTGGCAACTTTAAGACTTGTGGACTTCAACTTTCAGGTGCTGGCTGAGGAATTCTGGGAGTTGAAGTCCACAAGTCTTAAAGTTGCCAAGTTTGGAGACCTCTGTCTATCCTATCCTATCCTATCCTATCCTATCCTATCCTATCCTATCCTATCCTATCCTATCCCATCCTTTGAAACTGGCAAGCATTCTGCCCATTTCTCTTTTTAGGACAATTGACAAGAATAATAGTAAAACTTTGCTTGGCCACACAGCTTTATTGATCCAGGACATGATGACCTATCTTCCTTTCCGTTTGCATTCAGTACTCAGCTGAGTTGAGCAACAACTGTAACCAAATGTGCAAGAGAATGCTTAGATGATTGATGTGCTAGAAGGGCACTGTGGGTTTACTGCAATTAAAATTAATCACTAGCTACATTGGACGGGAAAAAATCTAGACACTTCAGTCTTCCTCCCTCCCCTTCCCTTCCCTTCCTCCCTCCCACCCTTCCTCCTCAGATGGTAAACAATCAAATAAAGAAAAGTCAGTAAGTGTGTCAATAGGAAAGATGGGGGGTCAGAGATGATATTCAGCAGGTTCTGACCTGTTCTGAAGAACTGGTAGTGGAAATTTTGAGTAGTTCAGAGAACCGGCAAATATTTCTTCTGACTGGAGATTTTACAGTATTCTTCTCCTACCACGCCCACCAGTCCACGCCCACAGAACTGGTAGTAAAAAAAAATTGAATCCTACCACTGATGGGGATGCTCATAAAAAAAGACTATTGAGGAAGCCACCTGCCTTCATGACTCATCCAGGGACAAGAAAGTAATATGGTTTGGAAGGGTAGGAAGAGCAAAGAAATAAGTTAATCCCCGATCCGAGGCCATGGAAAATGCAATCTAGATAGAACTATCCCCCATTGTGATGGTCAAAGCAGAGGAAACAGTTGAAATCCGGGAAAGGGTTTCTTACACTGGTTTCATTTCCAGCTATTTGACACCCAGAGTCAAACAGCATAAAACTGACAAGTGGGAAAACTCTCTAACATACCCACAAAGTAATGAAACTTAGTGCAATTCTTAACTTATCCTTTTCATGCTTCTCTGGAGAATAGAGACCTTTAGAAGAGCAGTATGTCAATTTCTTGCCTAGAAGATCTTTCTTCTTGCAAATTCCTTGCAAGGAAAACTGATGTAAATATTCCAGCTGTTAATATTTGAATTAGAAGCAGGGAATGCTACAGTTCTAAGTTAATTTTTATTAAAAAATCCCAGAATAAGGCAATGAAGAATTGTTATTTTGCTTACAGAATCACCAGACGTTGAGCTTGACTTGAAGAAACCTTTAGTAGACACCCTACTACTTATATAATTTGAATTGCCTCCTGCATTTTAGACCCATTGTCCAATATCTCGCAAAGGTTTTGTGACTTCTGAAGTTCTCATTGCTTCAGTATTTGGTTTTCTTATACTGTTGGAAGTTTCTCCTTGCCCATTTCCAGGAGTTAAACAAAGAACATGGAAAACTAAGCAATTAGGCTGGGTCCTCCTATAAATGACAAGCTAGAGGTCACGATTCTGCAATTGATTTACATTACAAAAAGGCAGGGAATAGATGGTTATTAAGATAAACTTCCTAACCATAAGCACACATGGCAAAGGGTGTAATTGTCTAGGCAAGCTGTCAGCAGGATTTCCTTCTTTGCAGATCTCAGAGGTGAGTACCGATAGATGTGGTCTTAGTTATAGCAGAATGTGTCTGGCTGAATCAGGGTGGACTAAAAGCCTTTTCAAAGCCACTTGTGAATTCACTTCACCTTATCTCTATACTCCAACCCTTGGCTTTGGCTGCATTAGTGGAAGTCTGCAGAACTGGCAGGAAAAGCCCAGACAGCCAAGTTTAAACAGGGAACGGTGGGAATTTGGACAGAATGTAAGGAAATGGTAGGGTGTATGCTGACTGATCAGCTGATTGGGGAAACTGGAGGGGGTGTGTAAAAGAAAGATTTCTGTAAGGACACCCACCCCATTAGCTACAGTGTGAACTTGATTAAAAGGCGTTATCTTCCAGACTATTTTATGTTTGCCTTGAAGAAAAATAGCCTGTCAGAGGAAACTATCTGATAAACTATCTTTTGGCATTGTGAGGAATACGAAATGCCTACACTCAGTCAGCTGCCGGATCACATCAGGGTTCACATATTTCTAGAATGAGCCTCTTTGGTCTGACCCTGAAATATAAAACAGTGGCACACTATGCTGGGACTGGGACTCACTTGTTCAGGAATTGCTTCATGGTGGTACAAATTCTGCTCATCGAGTCTCATCCTTGTTCTCATAGTAGACATTAAAATATAAACCCACGCACAATAATTTTTTTTGCCAATAAAACCACTAAGATTTTTTTAATGCCACTTATAGTCATTTTTTTTAGGTATAACCACAAAACAGATCAGAAATCCTGCAATACACCAGGTTATAGGCATATATACACATGCTGTTCAGTCGCTAAGTCATATGTCTGACTCTATGTGACTCAGTAGATCATAGCGCACCAGGCCCCTTGTCCTCCACTTTCTCCCTGAGTTTGCCCAAATTCATGTTCATTGTGTCAATGACACTATCTAACCATCTTATCCTCTGCCATCCCCTTCTCCTTTTGTCTTCAGTCTTTCCCAACGTCAGGGTCTTTCTCAATGAGTCTTCTCTTCTCAATGAGTCTTCCCAACGTCAGGGTCTTTCTCAATGAGTCTTCTCTTCTCAATGAGTCTTCTTTCTCAATGAATGTGTTTGAGCTACAGCTTCAGTATCTGTCCTTCCAAAGGACAGTCAGGATTGATTTCCTTTAGGATAGACTCATTTGATCTCCTTGCAGTCAAAGGGACTCTCCATCTTCTTCTCCAGAACCATAATTAGAAAGCATTGATTCTTTGGCATTCAGCCTTCCTTTTGATCCAACTCTTACAGCCATGCTGGGAAAACCAGTTGGAAGGGACATTGGAGGTGTTCTAGTCCAATCCTCTGCCTAGGCAGGAAACCCTACACCACTTCAGACAAATGGCTATCCAATCTCTTCTTAAAAACTTCCAGTATTGGAGAATCCACAACATTTGGAGATAAGTCCCATCCCTCTCCTATTGTCCCCATTTAATCGTACCTATTTTCTGTATTCTTACTCATGTTTATACTTATACCTATTATTTTGTAAGCGATTGACAAATCAAATCAAATCAAATCAATAAAATAAGTTGATCCACTGATTAATTGTTTTAACTGTCAGGAAATTTCTTCTTAATTCTAAGTTGCTTCTCTTCTTGATTAGTTTCCACCCATTGCTTCTTGTCCTGCCCTCAGGTGTTTTGGAGAATAGCTTGACTCCCTCTTCTTTCTGGCAGCCCCTGAGATATCGGGACACTGCTTTCATGTCACCCCTAGTCCTTCTTTTCATTAAACTAGACATACCCAGTTCCAGCAACCCTTCTTCATATGTTTTAATCTCTTGCCCCCTAATTATCTTTGTTGCTCTTCTCTGCACTCTTTCTTAGAGTCTCAACAACTTTTTTACATCGTGATGACCAAAACTGGACTATATGGACCTTTATTAGCAAGGTGATGTTCTACTTTTTAATGTTACTTAGGTTTGCCATAGTTTTCCTCCTAAGGACCAAGCATCTTTTAATCTCATGGCTTCAGTCACCACCTGCAATGATCTTGAAATCCATGAAAATAAAATGTCACTGCTTCCATGTCTTGCCCTTCTATTTGGCCAGGAAGTGGTGGGACTGGATGCCATGATCTTTGTTGCTTTAATGTTGAGTTTCAAGCCAACTTTTGCACTCTTCCTCTTTGACACTTATCAAGATGCTCTTTAGTTCCTCTTCACTTTCACACATGGCATTCACACAGGCACATACACACACACACACACAAATCCAGTTTTTAAAAATATTTTAGATTCTTTCATGATGCCAAATTTACTCTGCTAGACAATGCGCTGCTATAGCAGACTTTTGAATGCACGGGTACCTAATAATGTTTTCCTTATTCATCCAGTATATTCCCATGCATGGTTCTCTTTTCCCTTCAGAGGCCTCATCACATCTCATAGCTAGGGAAACTTGGCAGCAGATTCTGGACTCTGA
This sequence comes from Bungarus multicinctus, assembly GCA_023653725.1. Lineage (NCBI taxonomy): Eukaryota > Metazoa > Chordata > Lepidosauria > Squamata > Elapidae > Bungarus > Bungarus multicinctus. The sequence continues at coordinate 82,632,119 of CM042834.1, forward strand.
AGAGCATGCTCTCTTTAATCAAGCAACATGATGAAGTCCATGGAAACTGAGTTGTATCATGCTTTTGAGTAATAGTAATACATTTGCTATTTTGTGAATATTGGCTTATGGTAGCATCATCATTTCACTGTTTTTCACATGGATAATCCGAGTACCCTAAAAATGAATGTCCCTCATTATAGTAGGCTGCACACAATATATCTCTTGGCTGGTACCTTAAAGCTGTTGTTGCCACAATAATAAAATGACAATACTGCAACATGATCTATATCAGGGGTGTCAAACTGAATTTCTTCGAGGGCTGGATCAGCATTGTAGTTCTCCGCAAGTTGCTGGGGGTGGGGAGAGAGATGGGACGGATGCCTCCTGCTGTATCCTGATGGCCAAAAAGGGGTGTGGGAGGCCTTTGCTACTTCCATGCTGGCCCCTTGGGCCAGATTTAAGCACCCCGTGGGCTGCATCCAGGCCTTGAGTTTGACAACTCTAATCTATATAGCAAAAAACCAAATTGCCTTTCTATGAGCCATTTGCCTCAGTTGAGGAACTGACTGGTGAAGGAATAGTCAATTGAATAGTCAATGAAGGAAAGTATAACCAGCTCACTTTCTTGGGGATCCAACTGTCTGTCTGTCTGTCTGTCCATCATCTATCATCTATCATTTACAGTATCTTGCATCTGAAAGGGTAATTACCAAAACTCTAGAATTGGAAAGTAGATACATTAAAATAAATCAAACTTCTATTAGTTTCAACAGATTTATTCACATAGGACCAAAACCTAGATTCAATTCTTAAAAGGGCAAATTCTTGCAGATTTCTTATGAAGAAGCTGATTGTAGTAGTCTAAAATATCTGGTCAGTTTACATTGATTGTAGAATAAGCAAATTCAGACTCCATTCATCTCCAGAGTGCTGTCTTTGCTTGTTCTTTTTTTTTGCCTTGCAGCCTCTCTGACGCAGATCATGGCTTTTCTTACCCTGGTTAAACCAACCCAGCTTCCCTTGGGCAGAGGCAGAAAGAAAGCTTTTTTGTTCACTTCAACACATGGGCCTATCACACTGAATACGCTGGGCCCCCCCCCAACACCATTTTTTAATTGATGCCCCCTGTCTATGTGCAGTCTGGGCTTACCCTGATGTCTCACCATTTGCCCCAACATTAACCTCCTGTTTTTATAAATGATTAGCTTCCTACATTCAGCAAGCACATTGGAGTGAAGGAATCGCATTAATCTCTGTGTCAGAAAAAAATGTGCATTTTGCTTTGTGTGCACAGTTCTGGGGAGGGGAAGGAAAGCATCTGAGGAATAGGCTTTGAAACCAAAGATGTTTGGCCTAGGATCGATTATAAAGGATGACTATTGGACATGACAACCATAAAAATACATGTTTATGATTGATGGCCAACTTAAAACATATAGATGCAGTCATGAGGAGGCTATGGAAGGGGTGATGATGATGAGCCTTTTCTACCAGTTCATTCTCCAAGTCTCAGATGTTCCCCCTGATGCTACTATTTGCTCACCGAAATAAGAGTATATGGGGAGTCTATTCTGAGAATAAAAGGAGAAACAGCAGGACATTTTCAAATTGTCTTGGGAGGTTGGATTTGGAGGATTGAAGGCAGCATGGGAATACCCATTGGAATATGAGAATATAATGAACCGTCTGTATGAACTGGTCTACGAGAGCAAACTGGAAGGGAGAGCAAGATTTCATGTGCGCTGAAGTTAAGAATAAAGGGCTTGTCCTGATTCCAGATGCAGACAGGAAGCTAGAGCAGATATTTAAGGTGAAATGGCATATTGTCAGAATGTCAAGAGTGTTTAATGATTTGGGTGGCAGAGTTATGAATAAAGGCCAAAATACAATGGATAGCTGAAAAGATTTCTATAGTGCTTCATAACATAATGGATTCCCTTACATTTTATTGTTTCCAAGAAAAGAAAGGGGCAATCCTTATTTCATAATCAGAAAATTCAGAGTTTTTGCCTTTATATGGCAATAGTAATTTATGCCCTATGTTCATCCATAGAACATGTGGTAGCCCTACCAAATAAATCAGAAGATCAGCCTTTTCATCTGATTCGTTGGCATCACTTATATTCAGGATTGAAAAACATGGATGGAACATGCAATCTTGATAAGCTGATGCCTGTGACCCACATATATACTTTAAAATATTGGGTATGGTATCCTCAAAGTTCTCTTCAAAAGTTGCTACTATCTTTACAACATTTAATGAAATGGAGAAATGCTGAACACATTGACACCAATCATTGCTGAATACAGATTGTTTATGATGATGATACATACATAAGAATACTATATGTCCCTGTGCCAAAAAAGAATAAAGATGGTAAACGAATAACTGATTTGTGTGATCAAGAAGGAAGTGAACAGCTTACGACAGCAACCAGTAAATTTCACACAAGGCCAATGATTTTATTAAAGACATTCAGTGTATCTCTCCAAAAGAAATTGCTATCAAGCTTGGCATACTAAAACAATGTGTGGATCACATTTTTAAAGTTATTTAATATTGAAGGTTTGTCCAAGATAGTTTTCTTCTGTGCTGCCAATAGATATGAAAGCTTCAAGAGTTGAAATATGCTAGCAATTTTCTCATGCTACAAGAATGATGGTAAGGAATTTCTTCATAATAGTGTGACAACTAATGAAACCTAAGCTCATCATTATGACCCAAGAATGAAGCATCAGTCCATGGGATAGTATCACAAATCTTTATCTAATAATTAGAAAAATGTCAAAATACAGGGCTTGAGAGGAAAACTTAATGGTTACAGTTTTTTGAGGTGCAGATACTGTTTTTCATGTGGATTTCCTTGAACCCAGTACTACTATCTACTCAAAGCACTACATTCCTACACTCAAATTATTTGTGTGTCCTACTTAAAAAACTTTAAGTAGCTTATAATAGTGTGTGTGTATGTGTATGTGTATATATTTTATGTGTGTGTGTGTGTGTGATATTTAGGTTTCCTCGGGTATTTTCCCACGTAATATTTGTGTTTTTATTAAAGCAACGTTTCAGCAGAATCTCATCTGCCATCTTCAGGCTTTTTAATTTTTAATTTTGTGTGCCAGGCTTGGCAATCGTTTTTTGTTTAAGTCTTTAAGTCTTACAGCACAAGACCCAGGAGGTCACAAGATTAAAACTCAGAAGGTCATCACACAGCCCATTACCCAGGTCATTACGACCCAGGAGATTATAGCATAAGACCCAGGAGGTCACAAGATTAGAACTCAGAAGATCATCACACAGCCCATTACCCAAGTCGTTACAACACAGGAGGCAGATACACACACAGCCAATACCTGAGCCACACATGTTCATAAGAAAAAGCCAGCCAATCTGCAAAAATCAACTCCATCAACCAATCAAGAAATGACAACACAGCCAACCTCCCCACCAGTATATATAGGGAGACAGCAGCTCAGATCATGCTTTGCTCGCACAAAGCCGAAAGCACCAGCCTGAAGATGGCAAGTGGGATCTCGTCGAAACGTTGCCCAGATAGTCTCAACCTTACACGGGAAAAGACCCGAACACACCAAGACCTGCATATATATATATATATATATATATATATATATATATATATATATGTATATATTTGTTTTCGGAGGTTTTCACGGGTATTTGTATGTAGATCTTTAGTTCTTCGCGTAGAATTGGAAGTATCTAGGCAACGTTTCGATGGAAGTATCTAGGCGACGTTTCGATGAAGTCTCATTCATCATCTTCAGGCTTGTGTCTTCAGCCTTGTGCTTCTCAGAGTAATGTGAGCTTGCAGCTGCTTCTTCCTTTTAACTGCTACTGGGGTTGTGACTTGATTGGGTGGGGGCTTGGCTGTGTTCTGATTGGGTGGGGGTGTGTTCTCATTGGTTGGGGGTTTGTCTGTGTTCTGATTGGTTGGAGGTTAACTAGCTCAAATTCCCCAGCAACTAAGACTAACCTGAGTACAACCAAACCCCCACTGGAACAAAACACACCCCCACCCAATCAGAACACAGACAAACCCCCACCCAATCAGAACACAGACAAACCCCCAACCAATGAGAACACCCCCCCACCCACACAGCCAAGCCCCCATCCAATCAAGTCACACCCCCAGTAGCAGTTAAAAGGAAGAAGCAGCTGCAAGCTCACATTACTCTGAGAAGCACAAGGCTGAAGACACAAGCCTGAAGATGATGAATGAGACTTCATCGAAACGTCGCCTAGATACTTCCAATTTTACATGGGAGAAAACCTGAAGAACCAAAGATCGATCGATCGATCTATCTATCTATCTATCTATCTATCTATCTATCTATCTATCTATCTATCTATCTATATTAGTGTTATATATAAATATATATATATATATATAAATTATATATATGAAATATATATAATTTAATTATACGCAGGTCTTGGCGTGTTCGGGTCTTTTCCTGTGTAAGATTGAGAGTATCTTGGCAATGTTTCAATGAGATCCCACTCACCATCTATGAAAACAATTTAAATATATATATATAGTCTTTAAATATAACATGGATTCTAAGATCACTTTCCCCAAAGCTTTTTATATTTTGCTTTCCATTTCTTTGGGCACAAAAACTGATTTTAGATTGATTTTGGAACATATGTGAGCTTTAGTTTTTAGTTTGAAGAAGAGTGATAGGAGGAAAAATGCAGAAATGCCCAAAACTAGGTTAAATTAAAAGCCCAAATGAAATGCATTTCTCCCTTGAAATGAACCATGCAATTTTTTGCACCGAATAAAGAAGTCAGAAATCTTATTTGAATTCTTTAAAAAATCATAAAGCTACCTTAACTAGGAGGGAGATATAAAAGTCTTGGCTAAAAGAATTGATGACCAATAACAAGAAACAGCTGAAAACCTGTTTCCAACATTCCTCCTCCTCTATTGCCCTGGGGGTCATTTTACTTAAAAAAAAAAAAAATTCCTGATGGCTGAGAAATTGGAGGCTGCGTGCAATGAAATAGAAGGGACTATTACAAGTGCCAGCCAAGAGGTTCCAGTCAAGTTTGAACATTTGGAGGAGTAAAGGAAGGGAAAAACACTCTTTCTGTCACCAAATGGAATACTTGAGCAGCTGCAGAGCAAAACCTCAGAGACTCCCCAAGTTTCCTTTTACTGAGAAAACATATGGCACTTCAACACATATGCTGCCCATGTGCTCGTGTAAAGATCTGATATACCCTAAGCCATTCATGCAAAAAAAAAATTATGTCTTGAGTAACTGCAGTTTGGCTCAAAGCAATCTCATACTGTAGGTGATGCTTTGAAAGCAGAAAGAATGCAGAATTTCATTTTCATGTTACGTTGAGTGGCAGTACAAATGAGAATGTATCCTTGACTTCTCTAGAACACCAGTACGTAAGTACTGCATTTTGAGACATTCAGCATAATACCCTATTTATTGTGTATAATTTAAATCTTGTCAACTACCATGGCAGCTATAATAATACCTCAACATGTAACAGTTCTAACCCCTTTTAACAGGAATTAGAATGGATGGTTCATTAATCATTATATATACGGGTGGATGGGAGTGCATCTATTTGAGGATCCAGCTGCAAAACTCTGGATGGCAGCTGCATGGCAGCAAAGAGATACTAAAGCAGGGGTAGGTAGGATGGAGTTGAGGATCCTGGGACATGTCCCAGTTGCTTAAAATGGGAATTCCAGTAAGTTTTCAGGACAATTTACACTTGTGGAATGTTATTCTCTGTTAGGTTTCTTTAAGAAACTTAACTATATTGGTTTACCATATATGGCTGCAAGTCAGAATGACTCAGTCAAGATGGCGAAAGGACAGACAACAACTGAGACAAGATGAACAAACTATAGCTGAGGAACAAGCTACAATTTATGTTGTTAAAAAATGTTATATATGTGGGGCTAAGGGTCATTTGGCTAGAAATTGCAAGAAGAAAAATACACAGGGTAGAAAGTTGAAAAAGAACAGCAACAATTTAGCTATATGTAATGCTAGTTTAGCAGGAAACCATGATATATGGGTTGTGGATAGTGGAGCATCACATTGTATTACTAATAGAAAGCAACAGTTTGTTCATATGGAACACAGTGCTCAAAGTATATCACTGGCTAATGGCTGGAAGCTCAAGGCTTCAGGAAAAGGTAATGCATTTTGTTCTTGTCTAAATGAGGAGTTACCCATGCTATATGTGCCTAGCATGACATATCAGTTATTATCAGTGAGTGTACTGATAAAAGTGGGATATACAGTAACATTCAAAGAATTAGAATGTGTATTAGAGAAACAAGGTAAGCGTGTTACGGCTAAACTTGATAATGGCTTGTTTATATTACAAGATAACCCAGTTCTAAACACTAAGGTGGGGTTTGAGAACAAAAAGCCACATGATGAATGTATTCATTTATTACACAGACGTATGGGGTATGTTAATTTTAAAGCATTAAGAAAAACTGTGGAATTATCAAAAGGTATCAAGATAAAGCCTTGTAATCACTATGTAGAAAAGAGTAAGCTAACTCTTGCTAATAGAACAAATGGTTTTAAAGCCAGTGAGCCTCTACAAGTGGTAGTAGCAGACTTAATTGGTCCAAAGGAATCCAGCTTTGGGGGAGCGAGGTATATATTGAGTATTGTAGATTTATATTCTCGATATGGGTTTTGTTATTTAATGAAAAGCAAGGCTGAAACATATCAGAATTTTACTAATTGGTTAAGGTTTGTAGAAAGAAAGACAAAATATAAAGTCATGACATTAGTGACTGATAATGGGTCAGAGTTCACTGACAATAAGTGTGTAACTATGTTGAAGAAGGCAGGTATAGACCATAAGCGGTCTGCGCCTTATAGATCTCAACATAATGCTTATTGTGAACGGAGAGGTCAGACATTACAAACCATGGTTAGAGCTATGCTCAGTGATTCTGGTTTAAATAAGAAATTGTGGGGAGAAGCCACAAAATGTGCTAATCATATCCTAAATAATGTAGTCCACACAGCAACAAATGAATTGCCGTAGACAACCAAATCTTAGTTATCTCCATGTATTTGGGACCCGTGCATGGGTACATATCCCAGCTCAGCTGAGAAGCAAGGAGCAACCTAGGGCTAGAAAAATGTATTTTATAGGATACGAATCTAATCACAGGTCATTTAGATTTTGGGAACCAGGCACAACTAAGGTTTATTGTAGTGCTAATGCGAAGTTCCTAGAGTACATAGGATGGGAGAAAATAGACCAGGATTATGTCATTGTAGAATCAAAGGTACCAATTAAGAGTAAAGATGATAATGAATCTGTAGAGGAAACACCAAGTGATGATTCAGATATAGAGGAATCCTCTGCTTCTGTGAAAGAGGAAGAAGTAGACGAAAGCTCAATAGGGGAGGAAAAAGAGGAGTTTAATCAAGTGACTAGTCCAGTATTGCCTAGAAGGACTACAAGAATGTCAAACCTCCTGATAGATACCAGGCTATGTTGCTCAGCAAACAGGTCTTGAACATTATAATTATGAAGACATTAAGTCTTACTCTGAGAAAGAACAAAAAGCTTGGAATGAAGCTATGAAAAAGGAGCTAAAGTCATTGAATGAATTAAAGGTATTTGATGAAGTTAAACTTCCTAAAGGTGAAAAGGCAATTGGTGCAGATGGGTTTATAAATTGAAAAAAGATATGGAAGGAAATGTGATCCATAAGGCATGCCTAGTCGCTCAGGGTTTTACTCAAACAAAGTTAGACTACGACGAAGTTTTTTGCTCCAAGCCTAAAGGCTAGCACTTTAAGAGCAGCGCTTGTATGGGCAGCAAAAAATAAATACGTAGTGAATCATATAAATGTTGAAACAGTGTATCTGCACGCTCCATTACAACATACTATATATATGAAGAAACCTCTGGGAGTGAATGATAATAGGAAGGAGACTGTTTGGTTATTAAAGAAGAGTTTATATGGTCTTAAACAGTCAGGCCATGAATGGAATAAATGCATAGTAAAAGAATTAAACAAAATAGGTTTTGAAAGTGGTTTGGCAGACCCATGTTTGTTAAAAAGAAAGAAGAATGGGATGTTGGAATTGTTATTATTATTTACTGATGATATTGCCATAATCACTAAGACTATGCAGGAATCTAAGGATATAATAGACAGTTTGCAAGCTAAGTTCAGGATAAAAATAATAGGAGAATTTAAATACTATCTTGGACTTGATATATATAAGACACAAAAAGGGTTCAAAATATCTCAAGTGAATAAATAATCGCTTTACTAAAAGGTTATAACATGGACCAATGCAAAACTTCCAAAACACCTATGGGGAAGGAGTTTAACAATGATAATAAGGATAGTCCTTTATTTGATAAGAATATCTATCAATCTTTGATAGGTAATTTATCATATTTGGGAAATTGGTCAAGGCCGGATATTGCTTATAGTGTAAATCAGCTGGCAAGATACACTATAGAACCGAACCTTAAACATTGGATGGCTGCAAAGCGAATACTTAGATATTTGAAGAAAACTTTGCACTGTGCATTGTATTTAGAACCCAATAAGGAGTTAAGTCTTATTGCATATGCTGATGCAAGTTTTGCAAATGATGTTAAAACAAGGAAATCAACATCTGGTTTGATTATAATGCTGGGGAATGTAATGATTGAATGGCAATCAATTAGACAGCAACATATCAGTCTTTCAACGATGGAAGCTGAGTTTTCTTGTTTATCTTTGTTATGTACAAAGCTGATTTATTTTAAACAACTATGTTTGGATTTTGAGCTGGATGTAAGTAAACCATTTACTGTGTATGAAGATAACCAGGCTGCTATAAAATTAGCAACTAGTATCGTTGTTAGAACAAGATCAAAGCATACTGATTTAAGGTATCTTAATGTACGGCAATGTGTAGAAAACAAACTGATTGTGCTAGAGCATTGTGAAAGTGTACAGAATATTGCTGATAATTTCACAAAGGCACAAGGCTGATAATTTCACAAAGGCACAAGGTTTTCAGAAACACAATGATTGTAGTAAGAAATATGGTTTAAGTCTGTAACACTGTAAATATGCACTGTAACTTTGTGTATGTGTATATATGTGTATATAATGGTTGTTTATATACAGTAAACCAAAGGGGAGTATGTTAGGTTTCTTTAAGAAACTTAACTATATTGGTTTACCATATATGGCTGCAAGACAGAATGACTCAGCACTATCTTGTAGCCAAGATGCTGATTGGCTACAGGAAGAAGGAATGCTATATAGTAAGAAGTGAGAGAGCACATGGCTAGTGTCTGTGAGTGCTGTAGGTTGCTGCTACAGGAATGCTGCTACTGGTTTGCTAGGCTTCTACTATGCTACTCGGCTACTCAGCAAGTATCTTCAACACTGTCATTATACCTGTACACCGCCCCGAGTCCCTTTTTGGGAGAGGGGGCGGTATAGAAATTTAAATAATAAATAAATAAATAAATATATCTCCATTGATGCATGGATGTATTCAAGATGATGGATTGCTGTTATGTCTACTGAACAAGAATGGTTAGTAAGCTAATCTACTGATGGATGAACTGTGTATGATATTGGACTGAAACTTGGACTGTGCTTATAACACTGTATATAAAGACTTTGCACTTCAACTGCTGTGCTTGTGTGGTTCTATACTCACTGCTACAATCTGAACACTACTTCCGTCTGCTGTATTACTCCTTGATACCAAGGATACTCTGCTAAACACTTAACATTCTCCTGCACAATTATTCAAGATGTAGGAGCGCCATACTTTCCTTTGTCTGATTATTTCTAAAGCAATTGACAATGAACAGCACAATTCCGTGTAATTCACTTACTTAGGAGCCAGCAATTGAATGACCTAGTTCTGAAAATGCAGGGATAGAGTTATACTGAAAAAAACAAATTTATAACAGCTGAGAAAAAGCAAGCCAGAACTAATCAAAGGTGGAACTCCATGATTAAAACAGAAAGGAAGTTGCCTAAGAAATAAAAACAATCTTCACTTTGCACTGAAAAAAATGGATTGTTTTACAGCCATTAGCTCATTTTCACCACTGAAGAAATGTAACCAATTCTCAAAATTGAAGAAATAGTGTAGATTTTCCTGCAAGACAGTTAATAGCTGATTTCCTGAAAAGGAAGGCACTCAAATATTTTGTCCTGGATATGACTGTAATTGGACGCTCAGTGGCTTGAAGTATAGACATTCAATCTCTTGATCCAGACAAAATAATATTGACAATAACAACTCAGATAAAAGGAGACACGTAAAAGGGGGGAAATGGATGAAGCATAATTTTTTTTCATGTCAGAGTTAACTAGCATTCAGTCCCAGTACAAAGTCACTGAGACCAGAGGTGACAGTCACCTGCATACAAACAATATAGTGTAGTATTCATAATTTAAAAAGAGAGATTGTTTTTTTAAGCTGATCAGATTTATTCTGAACCAGAAGGGCAGGAACCTATTACTCAGTAGCTCATTAGAAAAGTTACTGCAAGAGGAAAAGAACACACCAAGAGATACTTTCTCAGTGCTATTGGTGGAAATAAACAGTATATTTTGCCTTGATGAGATGAAAAAAGATTTTAATTGGCTGAAGTAGAGAACAAAAACAAATAGTTATAATTTCCCTTTCACTTTCACCTCACTTTTCAGAGATGCATAATGAGATGCATTAGTTTGGAATCACTTGCTTATGGAGACTTCCTTATATATTTCAGTCCAAATCTGTTAGTCCTAATATGAGTAAAACTCTAAGAATACCATAAAATTAGATATTTTAGGTGGAAATCATCAACCTTGAGTCTAGTTTGAACTGTTATTTGATGGGAATATCCTTAGATTTCTGTTAAGTGTTTTTCTAGCAGGGTAGGGCATGCATGTCCTTGAAGACTATGGGATAAACACAGTGGTGGGATTCAATTTTTTTTTACTATCGGTTCTGTGGGCGTGGCTTGGTGGGCATGGCAGGAGAAGGATACTGTAAAATCTCCAGTCAGAATTGGTATTTGCCGGTTCTCCGAACTACTCAAAATTTCTGCTACCGGTTCTCCAGAACTGATCAGAACCTGCTGAATACCACTTCTGGATAAACACTATTTATTGAAACAGAAACTAAAGAAAAAGCTTTCTTCAATCTATTTCCAGCAGCTCCAGTTCTCATTTTGAGAAACATAGCTTTACAGAACATTAGGTCCAGTGGTGGGATTCAAAATTTTTTACTACCGGTTCTGTGGGCGTGGCTTGGTAGGCATGGCAGGGGAAGGATAGTGTAAAAATCTCCAGTCAGAGGTGGTATTTGCAAGTTCTCTGAACTACTCAAAATTTCCGCTATCGGTTCTCCAGAACTGGTAAGAATCTGCTGAATACCACCTCTGATTAGGTCCCATTTCCCATTCCAATTGGAAAGTATTCGATCCCTCCTTACAGGTTGTTGTTGTGACAGAAAGAAGGAGTATTAGCTGTGTTTGTTGCCTTGAGGTATTAAATATTGGCAGTGGCCTAACAGTATCCTGCTTGAGCAAGGGGTTGGATTAGATGACCTCCAAAGTTCCTTCCAACTCTGTTTATTCTATGATTCTAAGTAACTCATGCCATTACTTCTGGTGTTGTTCTGTTTCTCTGAAAAGATTAAACTGGAAACGAGGAGCAACAACATAGAGATCCTCACTCTCATTCATTCAGTCACAGATTTCTGGAGTTCCCAAGCAACCTATGAAAAATCCCTAAGCAGTGCACTATTTCTAGGTCCCTCATACTGGAAAAAAGCATCATCTGTTCAGTTTCTGTTTCTTGTCCAAAATGCATGAGTTTGTTTAGTCTTAGGGAGGGCCTTTCCACAGTTATGACAAATGGACCAGCCACCACCATCTGTCAAAAAGCAGCAGGAATGTTTCCAAACTGATTTGATCACTGAAACAACACTTATTATCTCAGTTTTCCCCTTTTCGTGATGTTGGGGGCGGGGGAGGTAGACCTGGGAACAGTTGCTGCTCTGTGAAATGAAAAAGAATATCATTATTGCTGACATTTTAGCCATGCTGGATGAAGCATCCAGGACTGGATAATTCAAGAGATCTGCTTAAATGCAACACTCCCTTAAATAATATATAATTTAGCTGCCGGTGATATGGGGACTTCTCTTTTGCTAATCCACTTGAGTTGAGCTTCTGTTCATCTCAGTGGATTCTGGATACTGCTTTAACTTAATTTAGCTCGTCACAACATGAAACAGGATTCATTGTGTTGCTCCAAATGAGATTTTGTTTCTGTCATGTTTTTGGAGAATGCTTAAAGGTCTTTTTATTAATACCTGCAATTGAAGTGACAAGAAGAATTGAGTAAGAATTTTCTGTTGTAACAAAAAGAATTTGCTTATACAGTATTAAGGCAATACTTGATGTCTACAAAACAGTAGACAAACTTCAAACCAGCAAGATAGGTGAAAAAAAGATAAAATTAGATCATGTATAAGGACAAAAATACCTGATCTATTAAAAGAGCAAAAGTGCAGCTACATTTTTGCTTTTTTAATCCTGATTTTTAGCATAGATACGTGAGAGCTCAGTTTTATGGACCTGTTGAGAAAGTTCAACCCACTATATTCTTTGTAAAGATCTCTCATATTACTTTTTTTGTTCGTTTGTCAAACATATACAAGATAACAAGTATAGGTATGAACATAAGCATGAACAAAGGAAGTAAATACAGATAAATGGGGACAGTAAGACAGGGATGGAGGCACGCTGGTGCGCTTATGGATGCCCCTTTTATGGACCTTTTAGGAATGGGGTAAGAGGTCCACAGTAGACAATTTGAGATTGAAGCTGGGAGGGTTTGAGGCTGTAACATCAGAGTCCAGTAGAGCATTCCAGGCATTGACCACTCTGTTGCTGAAGTCATATTTTCTGCAATCGAGTTTGAAGCAGTTTACCTTGAGTTTGTATTGATTGTTTGCCCATGTATTATTGAGGTTGAAGTACTTTTGAATGAAGGAGACAGCCCATGGCTTTCATGTTCACTTAACAGGTTGTAGATGTAGATGTAGACATGGAGGAAGGGTGACATAAAGCAGCAACATTCAAGAGATCTCTCCTACTGCTTCCCACCCCCCTGCTCATACTTAGCAATCTGTCAGCTGGGTTACAAACATAGGTTTAGTTCTGATTCAAAAAGAGTTTGACTGACACATCTCAGGTACAGAACAGGATTTGTATGCACCACTAAGGGCACTTCCACTTCATTTACTCCTTACCCCTCCATCGTGCCAGCAACTTGAACACATGACTAGGGGCATTCTGAAAGAGCACTAAAACCTTAAATTCAAATTAGTCCAGTCAACAGAAAGGAGGTGTGGAAGAGAAGCTTCATAGAACGGGAGCTTCAGAGTTGCTTCCTCCCTGGTTATCTGACATCTTCCACCAGGACCATTATCCGACAGTAAATTTCTGCTGCTTCATAACAATTTATTTTCTTCTGTTCCTTCTTTGTTCCTGCTGAGGTCTTTGGTCAGCTTCCCAAGTACTGTGCCTCGATCTTCACTACTTCATCAAGCCAGAGTTTTTCCTTCTCCTTTAAATATGCAGTGTCAGATAGATAGGCCTGTGTGACAGTCAACTATCTTGGCTATGGACCATCCTTGGTCCCCTTAGAACAATCTATCCCTATTCTTGGTGATATCTGACAGTGGCTGCATTAGGAGCCAAGTCAGGGATGCATAGAAATGTGTTTAGAGTATTGTGCACCACCATAAAATCCCAGGAGGGTTGTACTCTCAGGAAAACACAACTATTTCCATAGCAGCCTAAAGAGCTTCCTTTGGTTGCCTAGCAATAGCCTCACTAGCACAGCAGTTGTTGTGTATGGACTGAGTCTTCACTCAGGTCCGTGCTTCAAGCGGGAAGCACGGACCGCTCCCATTGGCTGAGCCGTTTGACAGCCGGCTATAAAAGGCGGCTGTCAAACGGTATCAGCTGTTGCCGCTCCAGCTGGCTGCCGTGTTAGCGCGGCAGTAGCGGTAACCCTCTTTAATTACAATAAAGAGTTAAGCTTTTAGCCTTGACCTGGTCTCTGCCTGAGTTATTCCGTCGCTCCACAACACTGGCGACGAGGACGGGATACTAGTAAAGGCAAGCCAGGCAAGGGAGAGAATTAAAGGAGCGAAATCACTACCCAGAGCTGAAATCGCTACAGAGTTGCAGACTCTAACCGCGAAGTGCCGTCTCTAACTTGCCTGAGGAGAAACTTCACAGCTGACAGAAGATGACTGCGAATCCGGCATTCCCGCCCTTCAGACCGGCTGCTGAGACGTGGGAGTCATACAAGAACCGGTTTGACTGTTTTCTTGATGCTTTAGACCTGTCAGAAATTTCTGAACATAGGAAGAAGTCTTACTTCCTAAGTTTTTGCGGAGCCACGGTTTTTGACACCGCATCAGCTTTACTGGCCCCTAGATCTATAAAGACTATTCCCTGGGAGGAACTGCAGGAAATTCTTTCAAATCACTACTCCCCAAAGCCTTCCAGGATTGCTAGGCGCCATGCTTTCAGAAGGCGCATCCAAACAGAGGGGGAAACAATTAATGATTATATGGCAGCACTGAGAACAACTGCCCTGCATTGTGGGTTCAGAGATTACCTGGACGATATGCTGCTCGATCAGCTAATTTGTGGCGTTAGAGACCCAAAGTTACAAAGACGTTTATTAGCCAAAGGGGATCTAACTCTTAAGCAAGCCTTAGAGGAATCCCAGGCTGCTGAGCTGTCAGCACTCTCAGCAGCTGAAATTCAGGGAAAACCCAGCAGGCTAGAAAATCCTACAGTATATTTTGAGGAAGCCTCCTCAGAAACTGGCCCAGAAGAGGCTACTGAGGTAAACCGCCTCAGACAGCCCAATGCAAATCAAAAAGAGTTCAGGCAAGGTATAAGTCAAACCCCACAGTTACAAACAGTATGCTTAAGCTGTGGGGGAAATCACCTCAGAGCATCCTGCAGATTCAGGAATGCCACATGTTTAAGGTGTCAAAAGAAAGGCCATCTGGCAAAAATTTGTCAGTCAGGAAAAACCTTCAGCCAGCCACAAAGACCACAGAAGCTCATTCAATATCCCAGGCAAATTGAGGACTGTTTCACTTGCTATCAATTTAAAATTCAAAAAATTAATAAATCTAACAAAATTAGTGTCACTGTTTCTATAGAAGGTAGACCCTGCAAGATGGAGGTTGACACCGGCTCTGCATTGTCCATCATCTCATGGGACACCTTAAAGAAGCTACTCCCCAGAATGTCAAGACAGAAAATTCCAGCCTGCAATCTAACACTTCGGGACTACCAAGGCAGAACCATCCCTGTCATCGGAAAAGGCAAGTTCCTAGTCCATTTTCAAGGGTTTAAGGGTCACTTGTGTGATAGTGGATGGTGTCCTCCCAAGCCTATTGGGACTAGATTGGTTCCCAGCCCTGGGCCTCCACATAGGGGGAATCCACGCCATTAACAATTCAGAAGTTGACTCCCTGTTCAGGGACTATGCAGACGTATTCAGTGAGGGCCTGGGCTGCTACGTGGGAACCCCAATATCTTTCAGGGTAGACTCCCAGGCAGTTCCAATTCGCTTGAAGCCCCGCAGAGTTCCTTTTGCAATTCGTCCTCAACTAGACAAGGAACTTGACAAATTAATCAAACAGGGCATACTGCAACCAACTGACTTCTCAAAGTGGGAGACCCCCATAGTAACTCCTTTAAAAAAGGATGGACACTTGAGGATCTGCTCCGACTACAAGTCATCAATAAACAGATATTTACAAGTTAGTGCGTACCCAGTCCCTGTGGTACAACATTTACTCCATTCCCTTGAGCCTGGGTCCATTTTTGCAAAGTTGGACATGTCCCAGGCGTATCAGCAGTTTCCTGTTGACGATGAAACTGCTGAACTGCAAACAATAGTAACCCACAGAGGGGCTTTCAAATGCACACGTCTACAATTCGGAGTTAGTGTGGCCCCTGGAATTTTCCAATCCCTTATGGAACGAATACTGCAAGGGTTACCAGGCGTTGTGCCTTACTTCGATGATATTCTGGTATCTGCCACCAACCAACAGCAATTACTACAAAGGGTCAGAAGTGTACTTGACCGTTTCAGACAATCTGGTCTCAAGCTAAAAAGGGAAAAATGCACCATAGCCACTCCACAAGTGGAATTCTTAGGGTACAAAATTGATGCAAAGGGTATTCACCCAACTGAATCAAAAGTTAAGGCCATTCACGATGCGCCTACTCCTACAAACAAAACTGAGCTTCAAGCTTTCCTGGGCCTCTTGAATTTCTATGCATCGTTCCTGCCCCATAAAGCTTCTGTTGCTGAGCCACTTCATAGACTTTTAGACAAGCATTCACCATGGCACTGGGGACCAAGGGAAACTATTGCTTTCAAACAAGTCAAGTCATTGTTAACTTCAAAGGCCGTCTTAATCCAATTCAATAAAGACTTACCACTCATTCTAGCAGCCGATGCTTCTCCATTCGGAATCGGGGCTGTCCTGAGCCACAGACTGCCCAATGGTGCAGAAGCACCTATAGCTTTCTTTTCAAGGACACTATCTTCCACTGAACGCAACTACAGCCAGATTGACAAGGAGGCCTTGGCTGCAGTGGCTTCAGTGAAGAAGTTCCATGAATTCCTCTACGGGCACCATTTCGAACTGATAACTGATCACAAGCCACTCCTAGGCATTTTATCCGGCTCTAAACAGACTCCCCAGATTTTGTCCCCAAGGATGACCAGATGGATGGTTTTCCTGGCTGCGTATTCCTACACTCTAATCCATCGATCCGGGAAAAGCCTTTCCCATGCTGATGCACTCAGCCGCTGTCCCCTGCCAATGCCAGTCGTGGACCCAGCACCTGCAACCACAGTCTTTCTTATCGACGATCTCAAGCTTCCAGTCACTGCTGCTGACATCGCTGCCCATTCGGCCAAGGACCAGGTAATATCCCAAGTCCTGGACTGGGTAGGGAGGGGGTGGCCTACGGCCCCTTATCCTTCAAACTTCCTACCCTACAAATTACGCCAGCAGGAACTTTCCTCCTTGCAAGGCTGTTTGCTATGGGGAACCAGAGTAGTCATTCCCCACAAATTACAAACCTCAATACTGAAGGTTTTGCATGAGGGCCACCCAGGGATTGTGAGAATGAAGGCCCTCGCCCGCAGCTACGTATGGTGGCCAGGCATGGATACCCAAATCTCTAATTGGGTAAATTCTTGCCAGGCATGCCAGGCCTCCAGGGCATTACCACCAGTAACCACCCCTAGGACCTGGGAGGAAGCAAGTAACCCCTGGTCCAGGATACACATAGACTTAGCAGGCCCTTTCCATGGGCGCACTTTCCTGGTGGTAGTAGACTCGTATTCAAAATGGGTGGAATTAACTTTAATGCACTCCACCACTACAGAGGCAGTCAGCAAAGCACTGACTAGGTTATTCGCCACACATGGCCTTCCTGATGCTATCGTGTCTGACAATGGCCCCCAATTCACCTCCTGTGAGTTTGAAATGTTTTTAGCAAGTTTGGGCATCAGGCACATACTAGTAGCCCCTTTCCATCCTGCCAGCAACGGGCTGGCTGAGAGGGCAGTTAGATCTGCTAAGGAGGTGTTACAAAAATTGGGTCCCTCTGACTGGCATGACAGGCTGGCCCAATACTTATTGAGCCAACACACTACACCCTGTGCCTCTACTAACAAGTCACCAGCCGAAATATTGATGGGACGCCGGCTGAGGACCACCTTGGATAGGCTGCACCCAAATTATGCCCCTTTGCTTCCCCTTGGGTCAAACAGCCAAGACAGGGGGTTCCTGGTTAATGACAAGGTATTTGTCAGAAATTTCACTGGGCAACCACTATGGTTACCAGGGCTTGTGATAGCAGTAACTGGTCCCAAGTCTTACAGAGTCCAGTTAGCTGATGGGCGGACCTGGCGGCGTCACGTGGACCACCTGAGGAAGCGTTGGAGCTCTGCACCCAGAGGTCATCTAGACGGACCCCATGCAGAAGCAACCACACCATTCGACGAAACCAGTTGCCAACCCACCGGGGACGACTACCTACCAGATGTGGAAGCTGACCAAGGTGCAGACCCGACTCCAGACAGTCCAGCAGCCCCTCCATCGCCTGGAAACACGCAGAGAGCTCCAGACAACAACCCAGCGCCATCTTTGACGGAGCCTAGAAGATCCGGACGAATTCGCAGGCGTCCGACGTATCTGAAGGACTACGCATGCTCCTCACTGGGAGGGAGGAGTGTTGTGTATGGACTGAGTCTTCACTCAGGTCCGTGCTTCAAGCGGGAAGCACGGACCGCTCCCATTGGCTGAGCCGTTTGACAGCCGGCTATAAAAGGCGGCTGTCAAACGGTATCAGCTGTTGCCGCTCCAGCTGGCTGCCGTGTTAGCGCGGCAGTAGCGGTAACCCTCTTTAATTACAATAAAGAGTTAAGCTTTTAGCCTTGACCTGGTCTCTGCCTGAGTTATTCCGTCGCTCCACAACAGCAGTACTTACCATAAGGAAAGATATAGGTCCAGCCCCCAAATATCACATCTTCCCTTCCCTTTTAATGCTGGAAAACTGGTCCATCAGTTTACAATAGGCCACAGACATTCATTATTTATCTGATAGCAGGGGTGGGATTCTACCTGGTCGGACCGATTCTATAAAACCGGTTGTTATGATTTTGCGCAGTTCAGAGAACCACCAAATCATGCCACTGGCTGGACCCGTCCATCTCCTCCCCACCCATTTACCTGGCATGCACACCATCCAACTTGCCTGCCTTGTGCCTTCACCTAATTTTTGGTAAGTTGCTATTTTTCCTTTTTCCCCCGACCATCAGCTGTTCTAACTATTAGCTGTGATATTGAGATTAGCTAGAAAGCAGGAAATAGTTGGATTTCTTGCTTTCTAGCTAATCTAAAAGCAGAGCTGAACCTTTCTTAGGACTGAAGCTTGATTTTTCAGTGCAGACTTAGGCAATAGATTGCAGAAAGGTAGATCTCTGAGTGAATCTGTGATTCTGGGAGCAACTCAATCTGCCTGCCTGTTTTGCCTGATTTTGGGTAAAAGTTACTCTTTTTTAATAAAAAAATTCAATATTTACATAAATATTTACAATATTTATATACAAGCCATGCCCACCCAGTCACCTGACCACCAAGCTATGCCCAGCCAGAAATCCACACCCACCCAGTCATGTGACCACTAAGCCACACCCACAAATTAGGCCACACCCACAGAACCAATTGTTTAGAAATTTGAATCCCACCCCTGACTGATTGTAACATGAAGCAGTGGTAGTAAGGCAAGATGGTGGTCAGTGGATTTCTAGGAGAAGAGGGTTGAGACAACTACCATTTTACCCTAGGAACCCATCCCACTGCACATACAGGTGAAACTCAAAAAAATAGAATATCGTGCAAAAGTTCATTTATTTCAGTAATGCAACTTTAAAAGGTGAACCTAATTTATGAGATAGACTCATTACATGCAAAGCAAGATAATTCAAGCTGTGATTTGTCATAATTGTGATGATTATGGCTTACAGCTCATGAAAACCCCAAATCCACAATCTCAGAAAATTAGAATATTGTGAAAAGGTTCAATATTCTAGGCTCAAAGTGTCCCACTCTAATCAGCTAATTAAGCCATAACACCTGCAAAGGGTTTCTGAGCCTTTAAATGGTCTCTCAGTCTGATTCAGTAGGAATCACAATCATGGGATAGACTGCTGACCTGACAATTGTGCAGAAAATCATCATTGACACCCTTCATAAGGAGGGAAAGCCTCAAAAGGTAATTGCAAAAGAAGTTGGATGTTCCCAAAGTGCTGTATCAAAGCACATTAATAGAAAGTTATGTGGAAGGGAAAAGTGTGGAAGACAAAGGTGTACAAACAGCAGGGATGACCGCAACCTGGAGAGGATTGTCAGGAAAAGGCCATTCAAAAGTGTTGGGGACTTTCACAAGGAGTGGAGTGAGGCTGGAGTCAGTGCATCAAGAGCCACCACACACAGACGGATCCTGGACATGGGCTTCAAATGTCATATTCCTCTTATCAAACTGCTTCTTGTTGTACAGCGGCGGTAATCACTCAGGCAGACACCAAGGCAAAGATTCAGCTCTCACTTTATTTAAAAATAAAGGGTTACCGCTACTGCCGCTCTAACACGGCAGCCAGCTGGAGCGGCAACAGCTGATGCCATTTGACAGCTCCCTTTTATAGCCGGCTGTCAAACGGCATCAACCAATGGGAGAGTGGGAACTTCAGTCAATACACAACACTCCTCCCTCCCAGTGAGGAGCATGCGTAGTCCTGTAAATATGTTGAGCGCCTGCGTAGTCGTCCAGATCTTCTTGGTTCGGTTGGAAATGGTGCCAGGTTGTTGCCTTCTGCTTGCTGCATGGCTTCCATCGGTGGTGAGGCTGCTGGAACATCGGGAACTTGGTCAGGACCTTGGTCAGCTTCTTCTCCAGGTAGGCTGTCATCCCTGGTGGGCTGGAGGCTAGTTTCTTCAGGAGGTGGTGGTACTTCTGCATCGGGACCATCTAGATGACCTCTGGGTACAGTGTTCCAACGTCTCCTCAGGTGGTCCACATGGCGCCGCCAGACCCTCCCATCTGGTAGCTGGATTTTATAAGACTTGGGACCAGTTACTGCTACCACATGACCAGGTAACCACAATGGTTGCCCAGCAAAGTTCCTGACATACACTTTGTCATTTACTAGGAACCCTCTGTCTTGGCTGTTAGACCCAAGGGGAAGCATTGGGGCATAATTTGGGTGCAGCCTGTCAAGAGTGGTTCTCAACCGGCGTCCCATTAACACTTCAGCTGGTGACCTATTTGTGGAGGCACAAGGTGTTGTATGTTGGCTCAAAAGGTATTGGGCCAATCTAGAATGCCAATTAATGGGTCCCAATCTCTGTAGTAGCTCCTTAGCAGATCTGACTGCCCTTTCAGCCAGCCCATTACTTGCAGGATGAAATGGGCTACTAATATGTGTCTGATGCCCAGGTTGGCTAGGAAGATTTCAAATTCACAAGAGGTAAATTGGGGACCATTGTCAGATACAATGGAATCAGGGAGGCCATGTGTGGCAAACATCCTGGTCAATGCTTTATTAACTGCTTCAGTGGTTGTGGTGTGCATTAAAGTCAGTTCCACCCACTTCGAAAATGAATCCACTACCACCAGGAATGTGCGCCCATGGAAGGGGCCAGCCAAATCTATATGGATTCGGTACCATGGGCTTCCTGCCTCTTCCCAGGTCCTAGGGGTGGCTGCTGGGGGGAACGGTCTGGTGGCTTGGCATGCCTGACAAGAATTGACCCAGCTAGAGATTTGGGCATCCATGCCTGGCCACCATACGTAGCTGCGGGCGAGGGCCTTCATCCTAACTATCCCTGGATGACCCTCGTGCAGCACCTTTAAGATTGAGGTTTGTAACTTGTGGGGGATCACTATCCTGGTTCCCCATAGTAAACAGCCTTGCAATGAGGAAAGTTCCTGTTGGCGTAGCTTGTAGGGTAGGAATTCTGATGGATAAGGGGTTGCAGGCCACCCCCTCCGTACCCAGTCAAGGACTTGGGAAATTACCTTGTCCTTGGCCGAATGGGCAGCGATGTCAGAAGCGGTTACCGGCAGCTTGAGTTCTCCAAAGGAAAATGGCAGTCGCTGTTGAGGAAAACGGCAGTCGCTGGTGCTGGGTCCTCGACTGGAACAGGCAGGGGGTAGCGACTGAGGGCATCAGCATGGCAAAGGGTTTTTCCAGAGCGGTGGACTAGAGTATATGAATATGCAGCCAGAAAAACGGTCCACCTGGTCATCCTTGGGGAGTTTGTTTAATGCCAGATAAAATACCTAACAGGGGCTTGTGGTCTGTTATGAGTTTGAAATGATGACTGTAGAGAAACTCATGGAATTTCTTTACTGAAGCAACTGCAGCCAAGGCCTCCTTGTCAATTTGACTATAGTTGCGTTCAGTGGAGGACAGTCTCCTTGAAAAGAAGGCTATGGGTGCTTCTGCATCATTAGGCAGTCTGTGACTCAGAACGTCCCCTATTCCGAAAGGGGAAACATCTGCTGCTAGAACTAGTGGTAAATCCTTGTTGAATTGAATTAATACAGCTTTGGACATTAGTAGCGATTTGACTTCCTTGAAAGCAAGATTTTCCTTTGGTCCCCAGTGCCATGGCGTCTTCTTGTCTAGGAGCCTATGAAGAGGCTCTGCAATTGAATCTTTATGGGGCAGGAACGAAGCATAGAAATTTAGAAGTCCCAGAAAAGCTTGGAGCTCAGTCTTATTAGTAGGAGTGGGAGCTTCATGAATGGCCTTTACTTTAGACTCTATTGGGTGAATACCCGAGGCGTCAATTTTGTAACCTAAAAATTCCACTTGTGGAGTGGCTATGGTGCATTTCTCTCTTTTTAATTTAAGACCTGACTTTCTAAAGTGCTCAAGGACACTTCTGACTCTCTGCAGCAATTGAGTTTGATTGGTGGCAGATATAAGAATGTCATCAAAGTATGGCACAATGCCTGGCAACCCTTGCAGAATTCTTTCCATTAGAGACTGGAAAATTCCAGGGGCCACACTAACTCCAAATTGTAGGCATGTACATTTAAAAGCGCCTCTGTGTGTCACTATGGTTTGCAGCTCAGCAGTTTCGTCATCAACAGGGAACTGTTGATAAGCCTGGGACATATCTAATTTTGCAAAAATGGAGCCAGCCTCGAGGGAATGGAGTAGGTGTTGCACAACGGGGACCGGATAAGTGCTTACTTGTAAATATCTATTTATGGAGGATTTATAGTCAGAGCAAATTCTCAAATTTCCATCCTTCTTTAGAGGTGTCACTATACGGCTCTCCCATTTTGAAAAATCTGTAGGTTGTAGTATGCCTTGTTTAATTAATCTGTCTAGTTCCTTGTCAAGTTTAGGACGAATTGCAAAAGGTACCCTGCGGGGTTTTAAACGGATTGGTACTGCTTGGGGGTCTACCTTGAAGGATATTGGGGTTCCCACGTAGCAGCCTAGGCCCTCGCTGAATACGTCAGCATATTCCCTGAACAGGGAGTCAACTTCTGAACTTGCAATGGCGTGGATTCCACCTATGTGGAGGCCCAGGGCAGGGAACCAGTCTAATCCCAATAGGCTTGGGAGGGTGCCATCCATTATCACTAAAGGCAAGTGACCCTTAAAATCTTGAAAATGAACTAGAAACTTGCCTTTTCCGATGACAGGAATGGTTCTGCCTTGGTAGTCCCGTAGAGTCAAATTGCAGCCAGGGATCTTCTTTCTTGTTACTCTGGGAAGCAGTTGCTTCAAGGTGCCCCGCAAGATGATGGATAGTGCAGAGCCGGTGTCTACTTCCATTCTGCATGGTCTACCTTCTATAGAAACAGTGACACTAATTTTGTTAGAACTACTTTTAGGTATCTTAGCTTGGTAACATGTGCAGCAATCCTCGATTTGTCTTGGAAATTGTATGGCTTTCTTAGGCCTTTGAGGTTGGTTAAAAGTCTTTCCTGCCTGACATATTCTTGCCAAATGACCATTTTTTTGGCATCTTAAGCATATGGCATTCCTGAATCTTCTGGATGCCCTGAGATGGTTGCCCCCACAGCTTAAACAGGTGGTCTGTATTCATGGAGGTTGGCTTGCAATCTGTCTGTACTCCCTTTGATTAGGGTTGGGCTGTCTGAGGCGGTTTATCTCAGTAGCCTCTTCTAAACCTTCCTTTGTGAAGGCTTCATCAAAATGCACTGTTGGGTTATCTAGTCTAATTGGATTTCCCTGTATTTCAGCTGCTGAGAGTGCTGATAGCTCAGCAGCCTGGGATTCTTCTATGGCTTGTTTTAAGGTTAGATCCTCTTTAGCTAGTAGTCGTCTTTGCAGCTTGGGATCTCTAACTCCACAGACAGCTGATCTAACAGCATATCCTCAAGATAATCCCTGAATCTGCAATGTAAGGCAGCTGTTCGTAGTGCTGCCATATAGTCACTAATGGTTTCTCCCTCTGACTGGATGCGCCTTCTGAAGGCATGGCGTCTGGCAATTCTAGAAGGCTTAGGGGAGTAATGGTTAGAGAGAATTTCTTGTAATTCTTCCCAGGAAATAGTCTTAATAGATCGTGGGGCCAGTAATGCTGTTGCGGTGTCAAATACTGTGGCTCCGCAAAAGCTTAGGAAATAAGACTTTTTTCTATGGTCAGAGATATCAGTAAGGTCTATAGCATCTAAAAAGCAGTCAAACCGGTTCCTGTATGATTCCCATGTCTCTGCCGTCGGTCTGAAGGGCGGGAATGCAGGATTCGAAGTCATCTTTCCGTCAGCTGTGCTGCTTCTCCTGAGGCAATTTAGAGATCGCGCTTCGTGAACAGTGACAGCAACTCTGTAGCAATTTCAGCTCTCGGCTAGTGATTTCGCTCTTTTTTCCTTTTGCCTGGCTTGCCTTTATTTAGCATCCCGCCCTCGTCGCCAGTGCTGGTGGTAATCACTCAGGCAGACACCAAGGCAAAGATTCAGCTCTCACTTTATTTAAAAATAAAGGGTTACCACTACTGCTGCTCTAACACGGCAGCCAGCTGGAGCGGCAACAGCTGATGCCGTTTGACAGCTCCCTTTTATAGCCGGCTGTCAAATGGCATCAACCAATGGGAGAGGTCCATGCTTCCCGCTCAAAGCACGGACCTGAGTGGGAACTTCAGTCAATACACTCCTGAACAACAAACAACGTCAGAAGTGTCTTACCTGGACTAAAGAAAAACAGAACTGGTCTGTTGCTCAGTGGTCCAAAGTCTTCTTTTCTGATGAGAGCACCTTTTGTATCTCATTTGGAAACCAAGGACCCAGAGTCTGGAGGAAGAATGGAGAGGCACACACTGCAAGATGCTTGAAGTCCAGTGTGAAGTTTCCACAGTGTGTGTTGATTTGGGGAGCCATGTCATCTGCTGGTGATGGTTCACTGTGCTTCATTAAGTCCAGGGTCAACACAGCCGTCTACCAGGAGATTTTGAAGCACTCCATGCTTCCTTCCGCAGACGAGCTTTATGGGGATGCTGACTTCATTTTCCAGCAGGACTTGGCACCTGCCCACACTGCCAAAAGCACCCAATCCTGGTTCAATTACCATGGGATTACTGTGTTTGATTGGCCAGCAAACTCGCCTGACCTGAACCCCATAGAGAATCTATGGGGCATTGCCAAGAGAAAGATGAGAGACATGAGACCGAACAATGCAGAAGAACTGAAGGCTGCTATTGAAGCATCCTGGTCTTCCATAGCACCTCAGCAGTGCCACAGACTGATAACTTCCATGCCACACCACATTGAGGCAGTAATTGCTGCAAAAGGGGCCAAACCAAGAACTGAGTACATATGCATGCTTATATGTTTCAGAGGTCTGATATTGTTCTCTGTACAATCCTTGTTTTATTGATTGCATGTAATATCCTAATTTTCTGAGATTGTGGATTTGGGGTTTTCAGGAGCTGTAAGCCATCATCATCACAATTATGACAAATCACGGCTTGAACTATCTTGCTTTGCATGTAATGAGTCTATCTCATATATTAGTTTCGCCTTTTAAGTTGCATTACTGAAATAAATGAACTTTTGCACGATATTCTAATTTTTCGAGTTTCACCTATATAGGCATGTAGCCGCTTATGCACTTGGCTCTACTTGTGGGATGAGGAATGATGTTTCTTATCCATCCACTGGCTGTCTCCTGCTGTCTCTGGTTCATTGTCTAGCTCTTTGTGCCCATATAAGTAAATATGTAGCATTGAGGAAGTATGCTTTGAGTGCTCTTTATCTTCCACTCAGTGGCAAAGATATAGAGAGTGCTAAACCTTTCCTACCATCTAGCAGAATACTGGATTTTTTTACAGCCCAGATAAGGTAGCTTTGATGTATGCAATCTGGTCATAGTGCAATAATCCCATGTTGCTGAAGGTGACAAAGCTCTGAATAGTTCACAATTGAAATCATAATTTGATCTCATACCATGCTGAGACATCATTTGCTTAACCACATCTGCCTAAAGAAGAAATCCATGATTGGATCCACACAATTTGCTATGCCATGATGCTAAGCCCAAACCAAAAAAATCACACTATGGCCATATTTGCATGATATGTGACTTATTTGCTAGCGAACAGGTATGCTCCCATGAAATAAAATCAAATAACAAAAAAAAATCTTCAAGAATGTTAATAGAAATTGGACTCTAAGGCCTTCTCTGTTAGTCAAAGGATATTACTGAACTTTGAGGACTAAAGAATTAGCTATCTCTGTATAACTCTAGATGGAATCCCTACCTAAGAGAAGATATTAAAGGAGTAGAAAAATTCAGAAGGGTTTTGATAAAAGACAATAATATCTGACCTTTACCCCTAAAATTATATGAATAAAGCAGGTGGAACCATTGACCAATAAAAGCCTTATCTGGAAATACTCTGGATCTACGTTCTGAAGAGTACTCTTCTCAATTTTATTTTTGATCTGGGATTTCATAATTAATCAGATATGTAAGTTAACTTCATTTCTTCAAGTCACTCATGCATATTATTCACAATATTTCTTTCAACATTCTAAAGTCATGATATTTAATAATACACTAGAGGTATGGCTTATTAAGCTTTTTGGAGCTGCAAATAAGCTACATGTATTCTTGATGAATCATGCACAGTTTAAAAACGGGGAGAAACCCCAAATATAAGAAACAGTCCAGAGTTTTTCGCTACAGGAAAAAAAAAGACTAACCATCCATTATTAGATTGTGCAAATAACAACAAAGGATTCAGAGAGAAGTGATGGGAGAGCTGGCGAGAGAATGGCTCTGGTCAGCAAGATAAGCATGATGCACAGTTATCTAACTGTGGTCAGCAGCTTCATCTTTGTATTGTATGTATGACAAGAACAGTGCTTTGCACAGGGGGATTTGAAACAGAACAAAGAATCGGCTTTGGAATTATAATGGATAGATCTTATGCTGTAGAATCACAAAGGAAGCTCTGAATATTAAGGCATGTGAAAAAAATGCTTATATGTAATTTATAAACAATGAAAATTGGAAGCAGCACATAGATTTTGGGGAAGCTGTGAACCTTCTAAATCCAGAGATCAAATGGAGATAATTACAAAATTGTTGAATAGATATGGGCTACCTAAACAATTTGGAAAGGATTCCAACAAATCCACCCCCATTCAAATCATAAGTCTCTAGCTGCATCTCAGAGAAAAGAAAATTGATTTATTAGAAGTGGACATTATCAGCAATCCAATTGGGTGGACCTCCTGACTTTTGCGGAGGTCGCGTACAATAATGCTGTTCATAGTAGTACGGGACTGACTCCCTTCAAAGTAGTGAGCAGCATGGACTTCGTCCCAATGCCTGAGTATCCAAGGGACCCCCCCCTCCTCAGTCAGCCTGACCGATTGGATGTCAATGCTGAAAGCAACTTGGGAGAATGTAAAAAAGGTGCTGGCAAAAGCAGCACAAAGCTATAAGAAACAGGCAGACAAACACTGGGCCCCACAAAGACCATTCCAGATGGGGGAAAAGGTGTACTCTCTACCAAATACTTAAGGTTAAGGCTCCCTAGTAAGAAGTGGAGGCCAAAGTTCATGGGACCTTTCCCCATAGTAAAGATCATCAACCCAGTCACGATGCAACTGAAATTGTCCCAACTGTTAGGGAAAATACACCCGGTATTTCATAATAGCCTCCTAAAACCCATGGTGGGATCAACCCTGAAGCCACCACCTCATGAACCCCCAGACCCCATGGTCATAGGGGGCCAAACCCATTATGAGGTGCAGCGAATCCTCGATTCGAGGTGGCACAGGAGACAACTCCAATATTTAATCAAGTGGAAGAGCTACCCTTTATCAGAGGCACTAGGAGTACGTGGTCATCCATCGTCTCAGTGTAGATGAGAATGTCGTTCAAATAGACAAGGACCCCCTTATAAAGAAGTTTATGTAGTACCTTGTTTATTATTTGCATGTATACCGCTGGGGCTCCCTGTCTGGCTGCTAAAAAGACCAAAGGGATATCTTTTTAGTTGACATCTGAATTGTGGAATTTTCTCTTTGCTGGTAAGTGAAGAGTAGATCTTCTCTGCTACTGGGCCTCAGATCTGTACAAAATATATTATTGTACAGATCTGTACAACAAAGAACATGCTTCTTTCATGCATGTAGTCTCAAATTTCTTCCTAGGCTGGAAAAGCTTCCTGTCCTCTTGAGAAACTTTGAAGTAATTGTCATAAATTATACATAGCATCAATCTGACAATATATTTCTAAATGGAAATCCTCATTCCAGATCAATTTCTGCAAACTGAAACAAAGTATTTAAATATGTTAAATAATTGAACTTTTTTTAAAAAAAATTTTTTTGAGATTGTGAATATTGTGTTGATAGGCACTATCTATGTTAACTTGACTGTTAGCCAAAAAAATAGTGGGATATATTATGTGGTTTTCTTATTAACGGACTCTGAAAAAAAATCAAAATCAGAATTTGTTATTAAATGTGTTAGTTAGGAAAAAGTGCTACCAGGCGCCTTCTGTGTTTTTGTTGCTATTGACTAACACTGAAAAGAACCAAGCATACACAGCAAATAGCAATAGAATTTAGATGTATATACTGCTTCATAGCGCTTTACAGCCTTCTCTAAGCAGTTTACAGAGTCAGTAATTGCCCCCAACTATCTGGGTTCTCATTTTACTGACATTGGAAGGATGGAAGGCTGAGTCAACCTTGAGCCATTAGGAATTGAACTCCTGGAGTGAGCCTTACTTCATTCTAACCTCGGCACCACCATGGCTCTTATAGAAGAAAGATTTCCTGAAGAGTGACCTGAAGAACCATATATAGCATATCAAAATAGCCCATTGGCAATTCCCATGCAGGATGCAGGATGAAAACAAACAGGTTGAGTCAGGGTGCATTTGTGAATATTTGGAAAAGAAGAAACCTGATCAGAAAAGCCATTGCGGGAAATGTGCGCAGGGGAAATATTCTGTTGCTGTTTGCTACTGAGCTCAGACTGGGCCAGACAGCAAGTAGTTCAGTCTGTTTACAGAAAAACTTAAGTATACCAAAAATACATTCCCCCATTTCCTGTTCATTGTAGAAAGCCAAATGTTGAGCGAGACAGAGCACAATTTCTCTATAAATCAAACAAATGAACTTCCAAATTGTTATTTAGTAATATAGAGTTTGTCAGATCTGAGAACCGGAGGGTGGCAAGTTTCCAGACTGAATTTCCCACTACACAGTTTAATTTACATGTTATGGACTTGTATCGTTTATTTTGCCGTCTCAGAGTGCAGGTTATGGAGCAATAATCATCCCATAACAACTTTTGGAAAGTGTCAGAGATAGACATCTGCAATTCATGTAGGTAAAACGTTAAGTTAATCCTGGTTGAAATCCTCATTCATTCAACAGATTCCATATTCAGTGGCAGATATGTCTAAATAGATCCAGAGTATCTAGAAACAGATTTTATATTTTATCTTTTAATGAACTTCATATTTTCACTGAAACTGTGCTCACTGAGGAAAGAAGTTAATACTATAACAAGCTTTTTTCCCAATCAGAAAATACAAAATGTAGCCATGAGTCTGTTATTAACTTTTGCACAAATCCTCAATTTTGATATCCTGCTTTAATAAAAATGAAAATAATGCCTTTATCTTTTCCTTTTTAATTCAGGGCTCATTTTATGCCAGCCCACTGTGCTTTAAATTCTAGCTGAAAAGCCTGCCTACCTTAGAGTTCTTTAGTTAAAGATTACTCATTGATTTGTCCTAGTTTTGTTAACGTGGCCATCTGTCAGAGCCTTTAAAAATGCTACAACATATATTTAACAAAATCCATAATTTCCTGCATTCTGCCCCACACAAAGCTGAACTAGAGAGGTGTTAAATTCTGTGAAATATGGAACTCAGCCAGCTATGAAGTTTGGCATTGGGCAGAACTGTTGTTTTCTGCCTAAGACATCATCAGGAATTAATGCGAGGAATTAAAGCAATGTGGAAACCACCTTGGGTTTTTTTCAGATTCAAGAAAATTGGTCGGACTGCAAGGTGAAACTTTCTAATCTCTAAAGCCTTCTGTTGCCAAACATCCTCTATACCACACCCACACAAACAATTAGTCCAGCAACAACCATTTTTCACTCCTGCACCTTCCTCATTGTTGGTAGGTCTCATTCTGAAGGGTTTGAGTCATATTTAGGTCTCTGGCCCATTAAAATGGGATCCTCACCAGAAAAAGCTCTACTAATGCAAGGAAATGAGGGGATGGAGAAATTATGCTCTGTACCACCAGCAGCAGCACTACTACCACCACAGTTGCCAGGGAGGGAAATGAGAATGGAAGCATCTTCCCCAAATAGTCTTTTCAAGACACATATCCCATATGGAAAACGTTGCAGACATCAGGTCAGATATAGCAACTAAGGAATAGTGAGGTTTGAAGCAAAAAGGTAGGGTATTTCTAGGGTGGAGAGGATGTTCAAAAAGTGAAGATGATACCAGCTTTGCTTTTTTTCACACCCACCCACACATTGAAGATGCTCTTCCAACATTTTTTCTTGCCTTTCCTGGGGATGATCTGCTGACTGCCAACTACCTGTAATTTGACAGTTCAAATCTCACTAGATATATAAGTCTAAATGCTATGCTATTGCTATTTTACATATTAGATGTGTGCAGTCAGCCCTGGCAAAAAGGAAAAGTGGTTAAACTTTGTCCCTGCTGCTATCCTATATCAAATCATCTCTCCTCTGCTTTCTCAGGTCTTTGCAAAATACTCCTTTGAAATCCTAAGATGATAACTGTTCTTTGGGAATGGGAAAAAGTGATTGATGAATAAAGGTAAGTATCTGTTTCCAAACACCACTGTCTGTTTCCCCCCCAATTCAAAGCATCACTTCCAAGAAAAGTTTTAAAGCTCTCTGAACTTTCTTCCAACATGGAGATATAGAGGAGCACCTCCTGGGGACCTGTGGGACAGGCACACCAGTTAGATCTTTGAAGGGAGCAATAGTTCATATGTTCCCCAGCTGCTTGGAACTCTTTCCACGGTTGGGATGATCAGTACAGATTGTTAGAATTGTTTAAGTCTGGTCATTTAGCAAATTATATTTATTCTGGCTTGCTCTGAGCAATTCAGTTCATGGAGGTCTTCCTGCCTGGTGTGGAGAAACAAATATCTGGAAAGGAGGTAGATGCATACACCATAATGTGGTATATACGCTAGTGAGTTGATGTGATCATGATGCTGGGAATTCACATCACTGACTTCAATTATCATTCTTTGAGAGAAGTGGGCCTCTTTTATCTTTTTCCCATTGAAGAGATCCAAAAAATAAACAAACAGGATGAATTGAATTTAGTGGCCTTTACATGCCAAACAAATAATATGCTCCAAAAGAAAGTATTATACATGTAAATTAACAGGTACTCATGGACAACTAACGTCACACATTTGCACAAATACCTATGCGCATGTGTCAATCCCACTAGCTCAGGTGTGTCAAACTTAAGGCCTGCGAGCCAAATCCAGCCTGCGAGGTGCTTAAATTTGGCCCACAGGGCCGGCTAGAAATAGCAAAGGAACCAACCCGTGGTGCCTTTGCTAGCAAAAATGGGCCATGGGGGGCATGCGTGGCCGCCCAGTGCCCCATTTTCGATCTGGACAGTCTCCTGCAGCACTCTGTTAGCCAAAATGGGAGAAGTAAGTTCCCCATTTTGGCCAAAGGGTGCTGCAGCAGGCTTCTGCCCCATCTCTCCATTCCCTCTGCCACAGCCAGCCCACTGAGGAGAACTACAATGCTGATGTGATGACCCGGGGCATGACACAAGAATAAACAAGTCACAAAAATAGAAGAAAGTCCCTTTGATGCCTCCAACTTGGCCCCAATGTCCAATTATCCTCAGCAGGATATCAAATCTTAAAGAAAACAGTTTACGGAGGGAGTAAATACAGTCCGCACCCAAAGTAAAGTTAATTTGAAATAAAAAACCCAACACAAATCACACTGAAGGAATTACTATGGCAGGCAAGGATGATTAATTGCAGACTTCTACCAGATAATGCAGCAACCAAAGTTGGAAGGAATCCAAAACACAGATAAGCTCCGAAAAGAATAATGCATGCTTTGCTTCCAGCAACTTTGCCATGCACAGTTTGTCCTTTTAAACAGTCCTCCCAGCTGCAGCCCATGAAGGGGATCAGGGCCGCTTCCTCTCCCGTAGACTACGCCACTCACATTTTTCCCTTATCCGCTCCTCCCTGTGGTTCCTAGGATGAAGAGGAGATGGGTCCTCTGAATGCCCATCCAGCCTGTGCCCTTCCACAGTTTCCTCCACAACCACCGGAGCCACACTCCACTCCCTGTCAGCTGTTCCATCTCTCCCTTGGAATCAGACTCCAACTGAGGCATGACAGCTGATCTGGTCCTCGAAGAAATCCAGTTTGACACCCCTGCACTAGACAGACCAGGAAATCAACTCCACAGTTGATCAGTATATTTATTGAATCTGGCTATAATAATAACTCTTTGCACGTCTCATTGTGCTATACCGCCTCGTCCTTCTTACAGCTTAGTGAACTAGGGAGGCATCTGTCTGAGCCACTTCTAAATCCTCCTTACTTTTACAGTATGAGAGGAAAACTGGCCTTTTCTGTTGGGTGTACTCTAAATATGCTAAAAGTTCAATTTTTCAAGAATTCAAGAATTTCCCGCTAACATGGCCCAGGGGAATTTTGCAAACTGTAGTTCAAACACACTGAAATACACTCCTCAGTGGGTTAAAGGCAACAAAAATGCTTAGGAAATGGTGGCTCAAAACCCAGCTAAAGGGTGAATCAGTGAACCACCATCTGATTCATACTGCTATTCTAAAGAGCTGGTGACAATGCAAATAATGCAATCTGTTTCTAAAAGCTATGAAGTATTCCACTACATCTAAGTGATTTTGGTGAAACTTGCCTGCACAATGAAACTGATGACAGATAAAGAAAAAAATCAAGTCTTCACAGTAGGTCAACTCAGGGCCCACATGGCATAATTTTCACTGGAGCCGTGGTAGAAAAAGAAATCATCTGTTCAACACTTATATTATGTGGCAGATATTCACAGTGAAAGCATCTTTACCACCCAAGCACATAGTTGCTTTGGGGAATTAACTTTGATTAGTATGAGAAATATTTCAGAGGAGAAACTCAGGGCAAGGTCTGGAGCTGAAAAGGGCTGATTCACCACCCTATCAAATAAAATTTAAAGGGGGAAATGTTTTACTTAGTCCAGTCATATTTTAGCCAAATGTTGGGCTTTAGTCATCTATCTGATGAGCCTTACTAGCCCTGATCCTGAATTTAGATCCCACTATTCCTTGAGATTCAAGAGTCAAAAGATTCCTATCTTTTTCCCATGGATCTGTGTTATCCGAAGTATCTCAATTCAGATATAAGCATTTTCTGTATGATGAACTACAGCTGCTCCTTCATCCTCCCATTTCTGGAAATAACTTTCAGCAAACCTAGACAGCTGTGAACAGGCTGGTTCGACTAACTCTTTCTCCCAACCCCTCTCCCTCTACTGATGCTTTGAAAAACTGAACATCTGGACACTGGAACCTTTCCAGACCTCTTATGACTAGCAGTGAATCTTCCAAGGCTGTGCTTAAGCAACAGTCCCATCAATTACTACTCTAAGCTCTGTAGAAGCATGCATGCATGTGTATGAACAACTGTCTACATTCCAGAACATTCAAAAAATGTTTCCCTCTCCATTTACAGACATACCATCGATTTTGCTGTTCTAAGGAGAAAGATAGAAGAACTTCAAACAAGACATCTGTCCAGCTTTCTGTCTCTGGAACAAGCTGGGCTATGTTCTCTCAAGCAAAACCAAGAAAGGCAATTTGACTTTTGGCTTGAGATAGGAAAAATTAATCATTCTGTTTCCTGGCCACATTTGTGCCTTTAGTTTCAGGCATATTCTGTGAGAGTTCTAAATTAAAATATTCACCACAGCGCAGCCATATCTTTTTCACTCCCACCACGGATAGTTCTTTGCCCTCTTCTTCTTCTTCTTGGAATGTGCCATAGTCAGACTAGCCAGCAAATGTTGGCAGCACCATTGAATCTTTATCAGGCCTCTTCTGAGATCTTAATGTGGAAGATCTTCATTGTCTCAGGCCTCCTAAGCCAATATCATTTCTCTTGGACTACAGAATCCATGTGGGAGATCTGCAAAGGAGAGGCAGTCTTCATCAATATAATAGCCAAACAAAGCAGCCAATTGTATTTATGTGGTATCAGCTTATGTGCTTTCACTATGAAAGCCATTTTAATAGCCAAATTTATATACACTTTAAAATACAGGTGTCAAACTTGCTGCGTCACATTATCATCACGTGATGTATCACAATATTTTTTCCCTTTGTGGATCTGGGGTGGGTGTGGCCTACACATGACGCATCTGGCCCATGGGCCACCAATGTGATGTCCCCACTTTAAAGCATTTTCTCCCTTCAGTTTTACAGTATTATTGGATGTTAATTGTCATAGTGTTGCTCTTTCTCCATTTGAAATTCTATAAAAGGCACTAAATTTGTGTCTAAATATAACCTGGCTGCCAACAAAGCAGAATGTTTGTATTATAACTTGATTGAGAAGATGCAGGTCCAGTGGGGAGTGAAGTGAAAGGCAGCAAAAGTCTCTGGATTAGTCAAAATGATGTAAAAATAGCAATATGGCACTTAATCAAGCTGTTGGAGGTCCGAATTCAATGGTTCTTACCCTTCATGGTTTATTGACCACAAAAAGGCAATACCATGTGGATAAGAGACTTAAGAATTCACTCTTGGTCTATCACTTTGTTTGCTCTTTGTCCAAGAGATTGCTACTTTGAGGTCATTCCTTCTGTTTTTTCTTCCCCGATTCCCATACACGGAGCACATGCTTTCGGAGTTTCTCCTGAATGCGATATAGTTAGTTAGATGCTGGCTTTGCTATCTAGGCAAGTGCATTTTGGTAAATTTCCTTTCTGTTATCATTATAAAACCTTCCTTATGAATTCTTGCCCAACTTAGATTCCTGCTCTCAGGAACTCACACATATATCCTTAGAACACTTCCATTTTCAAAACTACCAAACAAAGAAAATGATAAAAAGAACACTCATATTCAGTTAAACCCCTAAACTGCAGAAGCAGTAATGCCCTCACTGAGGATAGAATGAGTGAGAGAGAACTTGGTTCTCTTTCTCAGGTTAAACGGATGTTCTGTGCAGCACAGGATTAGCATCCTCTCAAGAATGCTAATCCTGGTTTTCAAATACCAGATTACAGATAATCAGAGTTGGAAGGGACCTTGTAGATCATCTTATAGTCCAACCTCCCACCCAAGCAGGAGACCCTACACCATTTCTGACAAATGGCAGTCCAACCTCTTCTTGAAAGTCTCAAGTGATGGCGCTCCCACAACTTCCGAGGGCAAGATGTTCCATTGGTTGATTGTTCTCACTGTCAGAAAGTTTCTCTTTATTTCCAGGTTAAATCTCTCCTTGTTCAGTTTCCATCCATTATTCCTTGTCTGGCCTTCGGGTGCTTTAGAAAATAGTTTGATCCCTTCCTCTCTGTGGCAGCCCCTCAAATAGTGGAAGACCGCTATCATGTCTCCCCTGGTCCTTCTCTTTACTAGACTAGCCAAGCCCAGTTCCTGCAACTGTTCTTCATATGTTTTAGTCTCCAGTGCCCTAATCATCCTGGTTGCTCTTCTCTGTACTTTTTCTAGAGTCTCAACATCTTTTTTGTAATGTGGTGAACAGAACTAGATGCAGTACTCTAGATGTGGTCTTACTAAGGTTTTATAGAGTGGTATTAATACCATAGGTCCACTGCTTCTCTAAATACTTTTTTAAAAAAATCAATGTTAAAAGAGAGGTTGAGCTCACCCATCAAAGAATGTTAAATCCATGTATATGACTTGCCTGAGAGTTGACAAGTAGCTCAGAAAACACTGGTTAGACATTACATGTGAATACCTCTGCCAAGGTATTTGCATGCAATGCAAATTAGTGAGAACAATTAATCAGTGAGATGGCTTGCCTTCAGAAATTGTAGGAGCTCTATCACTGGAGGCTTTTAAGAAGAGACTGGACAGCCACTTGCCTGAAATGGTCTAGAGTCTCCTGCTTGGACCAGAAGACCTCCAAACCTCCTTCCAAACTACATTATTCTATGTTTTAAAATTCTGGGTCAAGGTTCCCCAACTGTCCAAGCAAGAATGGCTTTAGGGCAGGGCCCAGCAAAAGAAGGAAGGAGGACGGGTTTAGCAGCCAACAATAGCAAGTAGGAGCATAATCATCAAGGTCATCTAGGAAATTTCTGGATCCCATGGCAGACATACTGTTGCAGGAAGAAGGGAAGCACCATTATAAAACTGGAATAGTTAAAAATGACTTTAAACTACCTCAGTTATAGGTTGGGAATCTCATGCAGCCGTATCTGCATAGAAATTGTTATTAGGATGTATTAACTTCAGGTTAGTGGGATGTGAGTATTTTGGAGTGTGAATTTTGAGCCTGTTATGGAGCCCCTTAACTGCCATGCCATCCAGCCTACTTTAAACACTTGTTAATCAGAACATAATGGGGTGTTTTGTCGAAAGCTTTGCTAATATCAAAATATATTACGGCATTCCTACAAGCTGCAAAGGAAGTTATCCAATCAAATAATGAGATAAGATTAGTCTAGCAAGATTTGTTCTTGACAAATCTATGCTGACTTTGGCTATCAGGACATTATTTTCAAGGCACTTACAGATAGATTACTTTATAAACTGTTCTGGAAACTTTCCAGGTATCGATGCCAGACTGATTATTCTGAAATTCCCTGGATTTGCCTTTCCCCCCTTTTTGAAAATAGATTTAACATTTGCCCTCCTTCTTTTCTTTTCTCTTCCTTTTATGGAACACATCTAAAGAAGCCCTTAGCATTCTTTACCACATTTTTCTGAGCTTTAGCTTTTCTGATATTCAATATTCCTATTTCATGAACCTTTCCATCTTTCTTTTTGATTTCTAGACCTATATATTTTTTTTATAAAGCTACTTTGTTTTCTTCTATCCTCCTCGCTTATTTTATTGGAATTATTTGCTTCTGTGCTTTTACTATCACCTTTGTAAGAAATTCTTCTAATTAATTCATCCTGCTGTGGAATTACACTCAGCATTGTTCTGAGTTTATTAAAATCCATTTATTAAAGTCCATTGTATGCATCTGACTACCATTAGACCTAGTTTAAACAACTCCAGCATTTTTTATTTTCTCCCAATATTCCCACTATTTTCACTTCTTTCACCAAGTCATCCCTTAACTATAACTGATTATCTTGTGCTTTCTCCTATTAGCTGAAGGAAGACATTGCCAGTAATGCAACGTTAAAATATACTGGTAGAACCATACTTGGCAGAATTTATCCTTCAACAGATATTGGGGAAATTAGGATCCATTATCACATGTCTCTTGGAAAGATTTGTTTCTTTGTAGAAAGCATCATCCATACCATGCTCTTAGTTGGGCAAAGAATAGTAGATGCCTCCAATAGTATTGCTTTAATATGTTCTGTCCTCTTAGTGCAATATTAGATTATTTCTAATATTGTCAAATTGGATTTCCAAAGAGATCAGGAAATATTTAACATACACTATTGTATCCTTCAATTTCTGTATCTATAATAGGAATCATCTCATAGGTTTCCATTACACTTATTATTTCATACTTGTCTTCCTCCACAGGTCTCGTTGCAACAACTACATTATTACTTATTTTGGGGCTCAGTTCATCATCCAGATATACAAATCACGATGCCCAAATCCAAATCTCCTTTGTTGACACCATTCCATTCATTTGCAATGCTCTTCTTTCCCTTTCTTTTCCTCTCCCAAAGACAGAAAAGATGGATGAGAAGAACACCTAAACTGCCAGATTCTTGAGCTTTCTTCCTAGATATTTGAAGTCATCACGATATGGTTGTATTTACTCTATGCAGTATCATTTCTCCTCACAGGGATTAGTAGGAAAGGATAACTGCCAGTGAATTTTTGGAATTTGATTTATTACATCCTTGATCCTTGCTCTTAGCAGAAAGCACACTTCAGAAAGCTTATGTATCTAGTTGGCGCACAATGGTTTCCATTCCTCGTGGAATGAGTCACTAACTATTGCATTTTGCAAGGCACAATTCCAAGCCCTTTGCTCTTCAAGGGCCCACCAACCTGATTCCTACTCTACAATGTCTCTTTTTTCTCCCCGTATCTCTGCCCAAAACTCAGAGACTGTTTCTTCTCTCAGAACCTAAAGTGATCTATATGTTACAATGATATAGAACCCTTCCTATGTATCTTAATATTGGTCATCATTCTTGTCCACCGGTTTGCTACTTTGATTATTTTCCTTATGGAGAAAGGCTTCCTCTGTCCATTTTGGTTGTAACGCATGTTGACTTTATTATCATAAATTTCTCATAGCGGAAGTGTAGTCATTCACTGCTCCAATCTATAGACTTTACTTCAAGGTCCAATACAAGTTTGCATTGGCTGCAGACATATACCAGATGGTCTTCAGGCAGGAATTCAAACATATTTTAAGCACTGAAGGTCACAACTGCAGATTATTCTCTGTTTAGCTTCACTTTTGTTTCTTAAGACTCCTTCAGTAGATGGAATGTTTGCCGGCTTTCTTGTTTCCTTTTCTGTTTCTCAGGTCAGCCAAATACACAAATTGTTTGGGACTTTTCACTAAATATCCCTGCCCCCCCCTCCCCCCCCCCATTGGCAAACTCCAGTTTTACTTTTTCTTTTCAAGAAATACTTAATGGGGCTCAGTTTAGACAATTGGTTAAAGATTAAAGATTACATGCTGGTTTGTATCCATTTTATGCTCAGTAACATGGAAGAGAAAGAATAATACAAGCTGTTTGAAAGAGTAATAAGAATGTCTACATTGGATTAAAGTTAAACAGTTTTATTTCTTTTTCTTTGGGCTTATAAAAATACTCCTGTGTTGGACACTAAATCAGCAGCTCAATTGTTAATGGTGAAATATTTAAGAATAAGATTACCATTAACCATCTTATTCAAGCCTCAAAATGTGACAGGAGTATACTTGAATAATTGAATCTGAGACCAAATAAAATAAAATAAATACCCCCAAACATCACTGTAATCACAGTGCCATAGGTTTAGAAATGGGAATAAATAAAATGGATAGTGGAAACTTTCTCAACTACTGAAAAATATAAAATGTTTTTGAGTTCAAACTAATGATAGGTTGATATATGGAAGAAACCAAAGCAAATCTACAAAAACATGAACGAGCAATAATTTATCCCTGATAAGGTACATTTGGTATTTTAAAAAACAGAGAACAAAAAATATTTACTAATATTATCAAACTAAAAATAACATAGTCTGAGATTTGGATAATGCTTAATCAGAGATATGTTCAAGAAGAGAAGTGGTTCAAAAACTAATGAGATATATAAAATATGTAAGTTATATGAGAAAGATATTTATTTATTGAACTATGTGACTGTAAGATTTTCCTTGTGTGTAGAGTTTACTTTGACGGAAATAAATGGCAACAGTTAGGTTACTCAGTTGCCTACTGAGACCAGTGATTATTTTTCCAGATATTATTTGTTTATTTCTTCCATTCCCTTAAAATTTATTGTGAAATAACAAACAGAACAGCTAGTTAATGCTGAATTGGTTTGCTTAGGAAATTAGAAAAATACAGATTGATATAACTTTTTCCCCTTAGGATTCTATTTTCTTAGAATTCGCTTCTTGAGAGCACAGAGCACCTCTGCTAAGGGAAAAGATCCTCAGTTCAAAAGTTAGCATTTCCTGACAGAGGCAAAAAAAAATTCTGCCTGAGATTCTGAAGAGCTGCTGTCAATCGTTGAAGGCATACTGATTAAATCAATTCTTCTCAATCTGAATGTGAGAATTGTAGGAGTTGAAGTCCATATATTTAAATTTGCTAAGTTTGAGAAACACAAGATTAGATGAGCCAATGATCACTTGACAAGGCATGTTGCCAGAGAAGAGTAGAGAAGAGAAGGGAAGGGAAGAGAAGAGAAGAGAAGAGAAGAGAAGAGAAGAGAAGAGAAGAGAAGAGAAGAGAAGAGAAGCATTGGAAGGGATCTTGGAGGTCTTCTAGTCTAACCCCCTGCTGAGGTAGGAAACCCTACATCACTTCAGACAAATGGTTATCAAATATCTTTTTAAAAACTTCCAGTGTTGGGGCACTCACAACTTCTGGAGGCAAGTTGTTCCACTGATTGAAGTTGTTCTGTCAGGAAATTTCTCCTTAGTTTTTGGTTGTTTCTCTCCTTGATTAGTTTCCACCCATTGTTTCTTGTCCTGCCTTCAGGTGCTTTGGGAGAATAGCTTGACTCCCTCTTCTTTGTGGCAGCTCCCAAGATATTGGAACATTGCTATCATGTCCCCTCTAGTCTTTCTTTTCATCAAACTAGACTTGCTCAGTTCCTACAACCGTTCTTCATGTATTTTAGCCTCCAGTCCCCTAATCATCTTTGTTGCTCTTCTCTGCACTCTTTCTAGAGTCTCAACATCTTTTTTACATCATGGCATGCATGCACAGTGCATGGACAGTGTGGAGGAAGTAGAAATCTGCTTGCATGGCCTTGGAAGTCATATTCCGATATCAACAAGATTTCAAGCAGGCAGAAATCCAAGGCCATTTCTGAAGTCTTGGGGACCTGCTGCCTGTTATAGTTGACTGTACTGATTAGGTGACTGATTACCCTGCTTATGATCTGTTGGGGTGTTTTCATACATAAGATTTAGGCTTGGATTCTTAGTAAATCATTCCTGTTCCGCCATGTATCCAATTTGTCTATTTGCAAAGACAAATTTAAGTAGAAAAGTAGCCATCTTCTGTAATTCAAAAATGCCTTTGAGTTTCAGGTTCACCGAAAGATCACTTCTAAGCCTTGAAATCTGAGCCTCCTTCATCTTCCATAAATGAAACCAATTCCACAATACAAGTTAAAATCTCCAAGTACAACGAGCTGACTGTGCTGAAACACACTACAGAATACTTCAGGCTTGACAAGACTTTGGAAACATGCAAGTCAATTTGGAATATGCTGCAGGATCATATTTACCTGCTGAGCTAGTTGTGAGTGTCAAATTCAATGACACTTTTCAGCGGCACGCAACAGCCTGGTTTTTAACATCAGATGTTTTATAATGCTCCACAAGTGGCTTCAGCCAAAACCATAAGGCTCCATTTCAAATGAAGTAATAGGGTCTGTACTTTAGGACTTTAGGACTCTAAAAGAACATGTGGTAACAACAGCAGCAACAACAAAAACAAGACAAACCTTTAGAATTCAAGCCACATTCAAACAAGATCCAAGTCGCTTAAGTACCTGAGGCACTCCATTCTTCAAATATATTATATTCTTGCTACTACTGTTCAGCATAAGTTTGAGTTTTCTTTCCAACTTATATATCCTTAGTTAAGCTGAAGAATTTTTATTTAAAATCTCTCAGATAAAGGACAGAAATTCCTGACACTCCAAGACAATCTTAGAAGTTCCTATTAAATGCCAAAAACCTGTTCTAATGCATCGTTATCATTAACACCACAGGATTAGGATTCTGCCAACAGATTTCTGGTCCAATGTTATTCTACTTTAATTAACAGTATAAAGGTATATTGGACAAGAAGAATCTATACTGCATTAAACGTTGTCCAACTGGACGGGTAGGAGGGAGAGATACAGCTCATGCCTGTGCTTATCATACAGTTTATATGGAAAACACCATCAGAATCTGCTCATATTCAGGAAGAATCCGAAACATATGTAAACAGTTCTTCTTGAGCTTAGCAATACTAACCAGATTGACTTGCACATGGTTGCTATGCCACTGGCTCTATGAGAATATGGGAGGTCTCATGAAAAAGTTGCATAGCTTCCAGTTCACATAAATTCTTGACTGTGACAGAACAAAGATTGTGACTCTTACCTCCATCATGGTAGATGAACAGGACAGCTGTGAAAGCAAAAATTAAACCCATTTAGATTCGTATGGATGTTTTGACGTGTATATTTATGGTTTTCTGAAGTGTCTTGGAAAGGGAAAACTCATTCCTGTCCAAAATTACATGCACTGTTTAAATAAAATTAAGGTTGACTGTTTGTGATATTGTATTACATGGGGAACAAAATATCCATAGAAAATAACATACAAGTTGTTTTGGAACAATAGTTTTCCATTTGTATTGAGGTAATCATTGAAAAACTAAAACCACATGCAAAAACTACAGTATGTAGGTGAAAAAGAAAAACATTAGTGGAAAGGGGGAGGTAGTTCCCTTAGGAAATCATCCAAACACCTGCTGAAATTAAAGGAGAACTTAAATAGCGGTTAGATCATCACTCTAATGCTGATGTTTTAGATATTCAAACAGATTTTCATGCCTGTGGCTTGCATTAAAAATGCTGAGGGCTCTAGTCCAGAAATCTGATTATTTCTTTTTGGCTAAATTATTTTCATTTGGCTAGAGGTGATTGAATCATGCTATGAGAAATTTTGCAGATATTCTTCTTGGTTTAATAAGCTATGTCCTGTTGTGTAGTGTTTGTTGTATTATTACAAATCAGCAGCAATCAAGTGATTATGATTGGGTTTTGGTAAAGGGTTCAGGAAAGATCCATCTTCTGCTGTACGAGTAGGCACCTGTCAACAAATAGAAATGTCATATTAGTACACACACACACACACACACATATATACTATAAACTGACAATGTCCACTGCATATAAAGAAAACTTGTAAAAAATATTTTATAGATAGCACTTTCCCCCAGCAAGATTGTTAGGAATCTGTCCAACAATTAGTTGGGTTGGCAATATATACAGTAAACCAACAATGTATGTTTGTAGCTTTAAGACAAAGTCTTAAAAAGACAAAAATTAGCTAGAATGTTTAAGAATACGTTGGCCAAGTGTTGGAAATGCAATCAAATCCTGGGTTCATAGAGAGGGCGGTATATAAATCCTGTAAATAAAAAAATAAAATAAAAAATAAAATGTCCGAAAGCAAAAAAATACTGCACTAAAATACACACCTGATTAGAAAAAATGATAAAGAAACATATAGATTTAAAACTGGAAGGTTTTCTATTGGGCATCATACCAGACAAATACAGTAAAAGTAATACATATTTAATAATGCATGTATTAGCAGCGGCCAGAATATTGTTTGCACAACATTGGAAGGGTGAGGAGATCCCCACAGAAGAAAAGATAATAACAAAAATTTTAAAATGTGAAGAAATGAATAAATTAACATTTGAAATTAAAGAAAAGGAAGACACTAAATACTTTGAGGTATCGAATCTGTTTTATCAATGGTTAAGTGAGAGAAAGAGGAGTTAGAACTTTGAAAACTACAAGAGAAAGATTAATTTTAATATTAGGATTGATCACTGTAACATTAATTTTAATTAATTTTGATTAGTACTAATAATATGTATCAATATTATGAGGAAAAAGCACTGTTATTACAAGATTACTATTAGGGTATACTAGTATTACTACTACGATGAATATTACTCAAAAGAATTATAACCAGGCAACACACTGTTTATATGGATTTTGAACATATTGTTCTTTCTATTTATATTAATAAAAAATAAAAAAATATTTTTTAAAAAATTAAGCACAATCTCTCTCAGTTTGATTGCTATATTCACTTTCCCTTCAAAAGTAGGACTTTTTCTTCAAGAGGTGCCCTGCTTGGCTCAAATTGCTGAGCCAGGTGATGAATGTAGCTATTCCTGCCAGCTACTCTGCTGGAGTGCTTGGGCAGCAGTGTCTTGGTGTGTGTGAGTGTGTGTGTGTGTGTGTGTGTGTGTGTGTGTGTGTGTAGACTCTTACTGTTATTACAGATGGAGTTAGAATTCAGACCATAGCCTTACTTTGTGCTCTATATTTCATAGTAAGCTGTATTCCTCATCTGGAAGCAAGCAAGCAATGCAAGAGTGCCAAGAAAAACTGGGCAAGTGGTAGTCATGGAAAACTTCTCGATCACATGGCACTGAATTTATGTGAGTTCTAATTTTCAGTGGGTAAATTACTATTAGGGAAGATGGAAGATTGCAAACTCATTCCATGTTTCCCTTGTGAGCATCTGTCCCCTACTGTCTTGCCATCATTCGCTATTGTTCCCTTTCAAAACTAAAACTACAGTGACTTAATAGTGGCATCCCAGACCAAGGTCACAAAGTAGTGAAAGCACACAGTCAGTCAGGATCTCATTATATGGGGATTTTGTTGATACCCAGAACCTTCTGTTATCTCCTCTTTGAATATGATAAAAAGAAAACAAAACCTAATTCAGTACTAATCATAGGTTATCATTTATGTTGCGGCAATCACTGGTGAGCCTTTTGTTGTGTATTGACTGCAGTTTCCACTCAAGTCCGTGCATGGACCTCTCCCATTGGTTGATGGCATTTGACAGCCGGCTATAAAAGGAGATGTCAAATGGCATCAGCTGTTGCCGCTCCAGCTGGCTGCTGTGTTAGAGCGGCAGTAGCGGTAACCCTTTATTTGTTAAATAAAGTAAGAGCTGAACCTTTTGTCTTGGTTGTCTGCCTCAAGTGATTACCGCCGTTCCACAACACTGGTGACAAGGGCGG
The DNA here is from genome assembly GCA_023653725.1 of Bungarus multicinctus. Classification (NCBI taxonomy): domain Eukaryota; kingdom Metazoa; phylum Chordata; class Lepidosauria; order Squamata; family Elapidae; genus Bungarus; species Bungarus multicinctus. The sequence continues at coordinate 82,676,989 of CM042834.1, forward strand.
GATGCTTATAAGAGGCAAGCCAGGCAAAAAGGACAAAGAGCAAAGTCACTCACAAAGAGCTGAAATCGCTACAGAGTTGCTGTCACCGTTCGCGAAGCACGATTTTTAAATCGCCTCAGGAGAAGCGGCACAGCTGAGGGGAAGATGACTTCGAATCTTGCATTCCCGCCTTTCAGACCGACAGCAGAGACATGGGAATCATACAGGAACCGGTTTGACTGCTTTTTAGATGCTATAGACCTTACTGACATTTCTGAGCATTAGTGTCTATAGAAGGTAGACCATGCAGAATGGAAGTAGACACCGGCTCTGCACTATCCATCATCTCGTGGGGCACCTTGAAGCAACTGCTTCCCAGAATAACAAGAAAGAAGATTCCAGGCTGAAATCTGACTCTACGGGACTACCAAGGCAGAACCATTCCTGTCATCGGAAAAGGCAAGTTTCTAATTCATTTTCAAGATTTTAAGGGTCACTTGCCTTTAGTGATAGTGGATGGTGCCCTCCCAAGCCTATTGGGATTAGACTGGTTCCCTGCCCTGGGCCTCCACATAGGTGGAATCCACGCCATTGCAAGTTCAGAAGTTGACTCCCTGTTCAGGGAATATGCTGATGTATTCAGCGAAGGCCTAGGCTGCTATGGGGGAACCCCAATATCCTTCAAGGTAGACCCCCAAGCAGTACCAATCCGTTTAAAACCCCGCAGGGTACCTTTTGCAATTCGTCCTAAACTTGACAAGGAACTAGACAGATTAATTAAACAAGGCATACTACAACCTACAGATTTTTCCAAATGGGAGACCCCAATAGTGACACCTCTAAAGAAGGATGGAAATTTGAGGATCTGTTCTGACTATAAAACTACAATAAATAGATATTTGCAAGTAAGCGCTTATCCGGTCCCCGTTGTGCAACATTTACTCCATTCCTTTGAGCCTGGCTCCATTTTTGCAAAGCTAGATATGTCCCAGGCTTATCAACAGTTCCCTGTTGATGATGAAACTGCAGAACTGCAAACCATAGTGACACACAGAGGCGCTTTTAAATGTACACGCCTACAATTTGGAGTTAGTGTGGCCCCTGGAATTTTCCAGTCTCTAATGGAAAGGATTCTGCAAGGGTTACCAGGCGTTGTACCATATTTCGATGACATTCTTATATCTGCCAACAATCAAACTCAATTGCTACAGAGAGTCAGAAGTGTCCTTGAACGTTTTAAAAAGTCAGGTCTTAAATTAAAAAGAGAAAAATGCACCATTGCCACTCCACAAATGGAATTTTTAGGTTACAAAATTGACACCTCGGGTATTCACCCAACAGAGTCTAAAGTAAAGGCCATTCATGAAGCTCCCACTCCTACTAATAAGACTGAGCTCCAATCTTTTCTGGGACTTCTGAATTTCTATGCTTCATTCCTACCCTATAAAGCTTCAATTGCAGAGCCTCTTCACAGGCTCCTAAACAAGCATGGCACTGGGGCCCTAAAGAAACCCTTGCTTTCAAGGAAGTCAAATCGCTGCTCATATCCAAATCTGTTTTAATACAATTCAACAAGAATTTACCACTGGTACTAGCTGCAGACGCTTCCCCTTTTGGAATAGGGGCTGTTCTGAGTCACAGACTGCCAAATGGTGCAAAAGCACCTATTGCCTTTTTTTCAAGGACATTATCCTCCACTGAACGCAACTATAGTCAAATTGACAAGGAGGCCTTGGCTGCAGTTGCTTCAGTAAAGAAATTCCATGAGTTTCTTTACGGTCATCATTTTGAACTGATAACTGATCACAAGCCTCTGTTAGGAATTTTATCTGTCACTAAACAAACTCCCCAGATTTTATCCCCAGGGATGACCAGGTAGACCGTTTTTCTGGCTGCATATTCATATACACTGGTCCACCGCTCCGGAAAAATGCTTGGCCATGCAGATGCCCTCAGTCGTTGTCCCCTGCCAGTTCCAGTTGAGGACCCTGCACCAACAAATGCCGTTTTCCTGATTGAAGAGCTCAAGCTGCCTGTCACCGCTCCTGACATCGCTGCCCATTTGGCCAAGGACAAGGTAATTTCCCAAGTCCTTGACTGGGTAGGGAGGGGGTGGCCTGCAACCCCTTATCCATCAGAATTCCTACCTTACAAGCTACGCCAACAGGAACTTTCCTCATTGCAAGGCTGTTTACTGTGGGGAACCAGGGTAGTGATCCCCCCCAAGTTACAAACCTCAGTCTTAAAGGTACTTCATGAGGGTCATCCAGGTATAGTTAGGATGAAGGTCCTCACTCGCAGCTACGTGTGGTGGCTGGGTATGGATGCCCAAATTGCTAGCTGGGTCAATTCATGTCAGGCATGCCAAGCCACCAGACCGTTCTCCCCAGCAGCCACCACTGGGACCTGGGAAAAGACAGGAAGGCCATGATCCCAAATTCATATCGATTTGGCTGGCCCTTTCCACGGGTGTACGTTCCTAGTGGTAGTTAATACATTTTCAAAGTGGGTGGAACTGACCTTATTGCACACCACAACCACTGAAGCAGTTAATAAGGCATTGACCAGGATGTTTGCCACACATGGCCTCCCTGACTCCATTGTATCTGACAATGGCCCCCAATTTACCTCATGCGAATTTGAGATCTTCCTAGCCAACCTGGGCATCAGACACATATTAGTAGCCCCATTTCACCCTGTAAGTAATGGTCTGGCTGAGAGGGCAGTCAGATCTGCTAAGGAGGTACTACAGAGACTGGGACCCATTAACTGGCATTCTAGATTGGCTCAATATCTTCTGAGCCAACATACAACACGCTGTGCCACCACAAATAGGTTACCAGCTGAAGTGTTAATGGAGTGCCGTTTAAGAACCACTCTTGACAGGCTTCACCCAAATTATGCCCCAATGCTTCCCCTTGGGTCAAATAGCCAAGCCAGAGGGTTCCTAGTAAATGACCAAGTATATGTCAGGAACTTTGCTGGGCATCCATTGTGGTTGCCTGGTCATGTGGTGGCAGTAACTGGTCCTAAGTCTTATAGAGTCCAGCTACCTGATGGGTGTGTCTGGCGCCGCCATGTGGACCACCTGAGGAGGCGTTGGAGCACTATACTCAGAGGTCATCTAGACGGTCCCGATGCGGAAAGGCTACCCCTACACGAAGAAGCCAGTTCCCAGCCCACCGGTGATGACAGCCTACCTGGAGAAGAAGCTGACCAGGGTCCTGACCAAGTTCCCGACGTTCCAGCAGCCTCACCACCGATGGAAGCCATGCAGCAAGCAGAAGGCAGCAGCCCGGCACCATTTTAAGCCGAACGAAGCAGATCAGGACGACTGCGCAGGCGCCCAACATATTTATAGGACTACGCATGCTCCTCTCTGGGAGGGAGGAGTGTTGTGTATTGACTGCAGTTTCCACTCAGGTCCGTGCTTTAAGCGGGAAGCACAGACCTCTCCCATTGCTTGATGCTGTTTGACAGCTGGCTATAAAAGGAGATGTCAAACGGCATCAGCTGTTGCCACTCCAACTGGCTGCCGTGTTAGAGCGGCAATAGCGGTAACCCTTTATTTGTTAAATAAAGTAAGAGCTGAACCTTTTGTCTTGGTTGTCTGCCTCAAGGGATTACTGCTGCTCCACAACACCTTTAGCAACCAACTCTGCTGCTCCAGACACCTCCAGTTTTTAAGATCCCATATATAGAACAGGACTATAGAGACAAGTTAGAACTTCAGGTGGTGTGCCAACAGCCCTACTGCCTAGCAACAGCCATCCCTAAACCTCATAGCAGGATTGGTGATCAGAGTTTCCCATGGTGCTATTGTTGGAGAATTTCAGCCTCTGTGATCTGGGAGTAGGGTCCATGGCCTTAGGAATTCATAGCCTTTACAAGAACCAAAGATTTACCTCAGACGATCACAGGCCTGAACAGGGATGGGATTCAATTTTTTTAACAACCGGTTCTGTAGGCATGGCTTAGTTGGTGGACATGGCTTGGTGGTCATGTGACTGGGTGGGCGTGGCCAACTCAATATCACTCACATCGAGGCACGCATCTCCTCGCCTGGCCTCTCATGACTGTGGAGATGCTGCAACAGTCGTAAATGTGAAAAATGGTCACTTTTTTCAGTGCCATTGAAACTTTGAATGGTCACTCCACACAAGCAAAGTACCAGCAAAGGAAGGAAAAAAACACCAGAGAGATTCCTGAGACAGGAAGTCTAGTCCTGCCAAGAATATAATAAGGGTTAACGGAGAGGCAGTTTCCGTAAGCAAGACCAGAATATTTCCTTCCTGCCTTCCTTACAGGATTAGGCCAGTAATTTCTTCTAACAATCGGTTCTCCAAACTGCTTAGAATGTTAACAACCGGTTTTAGGGAATAGGTGCGAACTGGTAGAATCCCACCCCTGGGCCTGAACCACAGTGGAGTGGGTGGTGATATGTCCTCTATCTTCACACTAAACCTGGTATTGGTGTGGGATCAAGCTTGGATCACTGGTCTGGATCTCTATAAGGTCAGAGGACCATTAGAATGATCCTTCCAGGTGATTTCAGGTGAATCTGAGGTGATTCTGAGAGCTTCCTGAGATTACTCACAGAGTTTCTCAGTGATGTATAATCATTATGTTATTTATTGTAATTTCTTTTGATTGTGTGAGCTGCTCAGAGTTCTTGAGAGTCATATACACAACAATGTGAAATCACAGCTGCAGGTCTTTAGCTGATGTTGGCCTTCATAAGCATCAAATTCTTCCCAAAAACCTAGGATGTGATTTGTTTGTTTACAAAATTTATTGCCACCCCCTACCATTATAGCATAAGGTAACTCTGGGAGGCTTACAGTCATAAAATGTATATCCACATTAAAACATAAATAAATTAAAACCAATATTAATGGCAGTAATAATAATGCATTGGCGTAGTATAGGATCCAATGTGTGGCCTTTTGTAATTGACAGGTGGAAATTTTGTCAATGCACAGATTTTCTAAGTGCTGTCCAAATTTTTTTGGTATGACACCAGTGTGCTAATAATTTTTTGTTGTTGTTGGTCACACAAAAGCCAGCTGCTTTGTTTAGACTTACTTGGATTCTGTTATGGATAAAACAGAGAAACAATGTGGCAACAGTTTTAACAAGTTTAATAGATTCTTTGCAGTGAAAGACACTGCTATATCCTGAGGTCTGGATGCCAGTTGAGCAATCTAGTGAGGTGCTGAGGCTTGCTAGTTGTAATGTAACTTGGGCTTTCTTTTCTTGTGGAGCCTGAGGAAGTAGATCAGATTTTATTTATTTATTTAAAACATTTTTATACATATCCAGCTTATATCAGTTCTGGGTGGCTCCCAATCAAGAATTAATATCATTATTAAAATAATATGCACACCATATTAAAATGATGAAAACCAAGATCCTCTGTGGCATGACTCCTCTCACTTCTAAATGATCTCCTTCAAAATGTTGCTTCCCATCTTATGGGAAGTCATCAAGAATAAGGTGCCAGCACCACAAGAATTGCAGAACATCTGGATCAGAAAGGTCTTCTCTCTATAGTTGCCCCAATGCTATGGAACATTTTCTTTTGCAATAGCTCCCAAACTGTTTTATTGTGTTGGAATTTAAATGGTGAAGCGGACTTTTGTAGGTTTATTTTATGGTGTCACCATGTTGCATACAGTGACTACGGGCCCAAAATATTGTTGACTGTAACTCGAGACAATACAAGGGAATATTGGGTGGCTTTTGCCTCTCTTTGGACACTTCCTAAAACATTTCCTTCCTATTTAAAATAATGGATTTATCTACACCTATCACTTCAATTTATAGCAACCCAGAATTTGACATAAGATGTGCTGCTATATTTTAAATAACTAAATTAAATACCAGTTACATTGAAAATGGTTGATTCAATTCTCTAGCTCGTGAGTTCCTGCTCTAGCCCATTCCTTCTGAGGATTTCCCAACTTTGAAAAGCACCAGATCTGGCCTATATCTAGCCAGAAATATATTTGAGAACTTACACCTAGGTCTTTTAGGGCCATGATGATGAGCCATTCCATGTTTGCTTATAATATAATTAAGCTTTAGTGGTGGGGAGCTCCCACTGGTGCAATGAGAGATGGTGAGTCAGTAGATGTGAGATCATTTTTCAAACTCACCATCCAAGATCACAGCCCTGAAAACCCAGTTAAGGAAAAGGCCTAAATTACATTGCTATTTTGTTTTTACAGCCAGGTTTTACATTTTTTTTTCACCTCTACAGAACATTGACATCTTCACATGAACACATGTCCCCTACCAATGATCTCCAAGGATCAGGTAGCAAGAAGGACAGGGGGAAAAATCTACACTCATTCCTGCCTTCTGATGCGTCACCTGCTTCTTTCTGGCTGCTTCTCATCGCAAACCTGTTGCAGCATGTACAATGGAGCCCAGTCTTAAAATAACACAGAGTACAGGTCACTTTATTTCCCATTACAGAATTAGAAGACAGCTGCAAGTCTCATTGACAGATCAGAGCTTCTCCAGAGTTCAGGCTGCTTGAGTTCAGACTCTCCTTTCTTTGCCATGTGAAAGTTGCCATGTGACAGAGAAAAGGGAGAGAAGGAAAAGCTACTTTTGCTGTCAGCTACTCCTCGAGCCTCTTAATCCAGCCTAAGGTCTACCTGTCTGCAATTGTATAAAGAATGCCCTTAAAAGACAGGCTGTGTGAGACATTGTCTGAGACTGAGGAATGCTCTCAAATGCTGACCAAGTCATCTGAGACAAAATACCTCAACCGGGAGTATGTTGAACCATTTGCCTCTAGTATGTATGTGGGTTTAGTTTTTTGCAATTATTTCAGGTTGTTTCCAGGATTCATACTCCTGGATATATGGTGGTCTAAATAAAAGACAAGTGACATAAGGTCTCCTGTTTGAGCAGGGGGTTGGACTAGAAGACCTCCAAGGTCCCTTCCAACTCTATTATTATATGTTCTGTGTTCTAAAAGTTCTAAATATTATAGATCTTTGCAAAAGAAGAAGAGAATAGGTTTTAATGATTCTAACTCTTTTCTAGGAAATAAAGGACAAAATGGATTTTAGCATTCCTCTGCCAGCTATTTAAAATGCACTCCAGCATTGTCATCCTCGCCAGCTATTCAGTGGTGTCCTACCCTCAGCCACTCTATGGATGAGCACTTTCCATGCCCCTCTGTCTCACACCGCCTCCTTCAGATCTGCTATGGTCATCCTGGTGTAATCCTTTTTGGTGCACAGCCAAGGGTACAAGGATGGCCGCTTCTCCTTTTCCTGCTGATCAGCTGCAGCGTGATTTATTGTAAAACTTTTCCTAAAAAAATACTTTGTTTCTTTCCCCATCCTTTCACCCTTTTCCCCCACAGAAAATAGCTGCAATGAGCTGGATGCAGGTAATTAGAAACTATGGTAGTGAATAATTTATATTTTATTTTATTTATTTTAATTTATGAAATTTATTTGTTGCCAATCTCATATTTGACTCCAATGATAGTTACTTGAACAAAAGCAGCAAAAAGCAAAAAATGAAACACACACAAATAAACACATACACAAATTGCAAAAAAATCTTGGTGGTCCCTCAAATATCTCCCTCCAAATCTTAATATTCTATATTACATCTTAAGGATATCCAATCCAATTCACATTCAGAGTGGCAAAATGGTGTATTTCTCTCTGTCTATGAAATGGTATGTGGGAATGACTTTGGGAGACAGGAGGAAAGGCTGCAGACTAAACAATGGTGAAACCATAGGTAGCAGAGTCTGCAGAAGGAATGGAAGGTGGCAATTGTCTCAGAAAGAACCTAATTTCTTGGGTGTGGTGAGACAGATGCTGTAACCTTACAATAAAGCTAGTACTTCTGTGTATGTTTCTGGTCTGGATTACCTTGCAGGGTTGAAAGTCAATGATTACATGGAATCAAAGGCATCGTCTTTTGTTGGACTAATGGAGTACTATGATTGTATTTAGATCTAGAAAGGCAAATCATTGAGAATATAACCCATCATTTGGCAGAATTAGGGCTTCCTGGCTTTGGGGCAGCTTAGTTTTGCTGATGGACTTTCCGCAAAGGTTGTGCTTTTTTCCAAGTAAAGCAAAGGAGAAATTGTTCTCTCCTTTGCTGCAAGGCCTTTCAGAGTTAATGAGCATGCATGAGTCCAGTCCCAGTGCCCATTTCAACACGTGGTTTCAATAAGCTGTCTTGGGAGCAACAATAGCTTCTTATGTAAGAAACATATGGTTCACTTCAACGCAAGGAAATGGCAGGTGGAATGGGAAGAGAGAGATGCTGAAGGGTGTGGTGTGAGAAGAAGACAGAAGGGAGAGAGGTTTTTTTCTTTCTTTCCTTCCCATATATTACATAACCCTATAGAAAAATACATTATTTTTAATTGCTCTTTACCTTTCAATGAATCCCATTGCAGCAGGTCAAAGCAAAAAAAACTGTAACCATGAGCCAACTTCAGGCCTTTAAACTAGGATTCTGGGAAACCCTAGAATCAATTATTGCTGAAGCAACAAAAATAACAAGAGACTTACATATCTACCTACCAAATTCGTGGGTGAAGTCAGCATGTGAATTAATTTATTTGGATAAAAATTGTCCCTTTAGCTACGCTGGCTGAGGAATTCTGGGAGTTGAAGTCCACAAGTCTTAAAGTTGCCAAGTTTGGGGACCCCTCCTTTAGACTATAACTCCAATCCCTCATGATCAGAGAGGCATCAGCTAATTTCTAAACAATCCTATTTATTGTTTTCTTAGACTGCAATGCCGTCTAACAACAACAATTTTTTCTGTGGGTGTGGCTTGGTGGTCATGTGACTGGGTGGACGTGGCTTGGTGGTTATGTTATTGGCTGGCCGTGGCCAACTCAATATCATTGAGGCACGCAACTCCTCACCTGGCCTCTCATAACTGTGGGGATGCTGCAACAGTTGTAAGTGTGAAAAATGTTCATAAGTCACTTTTTTCAGTGCCATTGTAACTTTGAATGGTCACTCCACACAAGCAAAGTACCAGCAAAGGAGGGGAAAAAAACTCCAGAGAAGTTCCTGAGAAAGGAAGTCTAGTCCTGTCAAGAATGTAATAAGGGTTAATGGAGAGGCAGTTTCTGTAAACAACACCAGAATGTTTCCTTTCTGCCTTCCTTACAGGATTAGGCCAATAATTTCTTCTAACAACCGGTTCTCCAAACTATTTAGAATGTTAACAACCAGTTCTGGCGAACAGGTGCGAACTGGTAGAATCACAACCCTGCTGCAGTGGTTCCACTGTCACCAAGTAGTTGCCTGGTCAAGAATGATAACAATAATATAATATTATTTCACATTTTCTGCCCCAAACAGGCACTAGGTTTCCCTCCCAATTACCGATTCATTGTTAGTTTCTCTCTTCGTGAAGTCTGATAATTTTAAACATCTGATAAATGAATTAATAGCTTTTTTTTAATAGAGTAGGAAAAAAATGTCAGAATCTCAGCTAGTGGTGCCTTCAAATAGAGAGAGAGAGAGAGACCTTCAGGTTTTACTACTATTGCTAAGTTAAAAAGTTGTAAGTGGACAAAAAAATGCAGCGGCATAAACTTTGCTGTTCCCATTGTCAAGCCTTATCTTGCCTTTATTGCTTCTATTTCAACCCAGTGTGGTCATCTGTCTGCCTTCTTCTAGATTACCTGATGTTCCTCCTTAGTCATAGATGAGAAAGACTTTGTATATTTCAAGAAGGCCCTTGAATTCATTCAGAAGAAGAAGGGAAAGTATCATTTCAATTTAGGCGCAGCTAAGGAGACTTGAAGCTTGTCTCATTGCCTAGGGAGAAGACAAAATACATGTCATGGGGACCCAGCAGAAAAAGATGTTGCCAGGACATGTATGAGCCATGGTTAGAAGCAGTATAAATAAGGTCACATTTTTCTTTGATAGTTATGAGAAAGAGACCAGCATTATTCTGCTAGGCTGATTGCAACAGCTATTTATCACTGGCACAACTACCTTTGTGTCTAAAAATCTAAAGTATGAAAAGTTTGCAATATTGCTTTAGGGTAGTCAACTCTAGGGAAAACATGATATCTCCTGCTTAATAGTTTATAATAGTGGAATGTGCATTGTGCACTCCATGTGCACAGTTTCATCTGGTGCCCAGAATGTAATTTAAGACTTCAAGGGAGGAAGGGGATTTTCAGACAGTTGTAAACATCAGTCCCAGCTAATAGCTCTGCATGGCTCTTAAGCATCTTAGTGTCAACATTCTCCTTCCTTGTTGATTTTTTTATTTATTTCCATAGTAGAAAGAAAAGAGATGGGATAGTATTCCCAGGGATGCTAAACGATGCAGCTCAACCACATCAAAATATGAGAGCCTTTCTCTGTGTTCCTCAAAGAAATCAAAAGAGATAAGAAGGCATATTTGTTTTAATAGAGTTTTTTCTTTGTTTGCTTCAGTTTATGGAAAAGATTCTCTATTCTATTAAGGAAAAGGTTAAAATATATTCAATCCAAGTCAATATATAAAATAACTATATATTCACCAGTGCATATGAAAATTAGAAAAACAAAATTAGAAATATTCAGAAACATATTTTAGAAATATACACCATGTTAGGAAAATTCCATTCAAAAATTAGGTACATTCAATAAAACTGCAAACAAAAATACTTGCATTGGTAGAAATGTGCCCTCCAAAGAGCACAAATTTTAAACTTTTGTTTAAAAAAAAAAATGTCTGCCGCACTAGACAAAGAAAAAAAATGAAAGAATTAACTTTCATTAAGAATTGATGAAATTGACCCATCCACCTTTTCAATTCCATGGCTACTACTCAATGAATAATTTCTACAGAATAGAAGACCCTGTAGAACTTCCTAAGTAGCGTTTATGCACAAATTTAATACTGGTTTGAGTTCATTCATCTCCCAATTCTGCAGTTTGGTGGGTTGAGTAACTAATGTATTCCCTCTTCAAATTTTCAGTAAACCACCTTTGAGAATATGGATTAAAAATTAGTTATAATTAATTCAAATTAATTATTGAATTAATTGAAAATTAATTAAAAAGTTTACAAACCAAGATGAAAATTGTATCTGATTTAAGTGTAAATATTAAACAATGAGGGTGAAGGTTCATTTCCCAAACTTGTGGGTTAGTTTCCAAACATTTCATTACCAGACTAGATAATATCTTCAGTAGAGTTTAGAGGGTGTCAGTGTTCTTCTGTTTGTAAGGGCTTCAGGTGTGGGTGTGTCAAGTGAAGGTTTTTTGATGGGTCAGCTGTGTGTGTTGGTGAGTCTTGTGCTGGGTCTTGTGATAAGGAGATTACCTCAGGTCAGAGTCACTGGGAAGTGAACTGCTGGTGGGAGGGGTTGCATGGATTGGTTGAGGGTCAGTGCTCTCTCTGGTTGGCTGTGTGGTTGATTTGGATTCTGAGGGGTTCCTAGGCTGGTTTTAGGTCAATGTGTCTATTGATGGAATTGCTTGTGGAGTGATTATTAAACAACACTTAATTAAAATAATTAAATGCCATCAGTATGATTACTGCCTACTTGATCATTTCCCTTTCTTCGTTGTGAAAATTATTATACAATGCTAGTTTTTGAAGACTCTGGTGTCACTTGCAAGGATTTTAGAGCTACCTTAGGACTTGGTGGCATAGACTATCCAATCTTACGATCTTGAAGTTATACAGTACAAAGGAAAATCTGCTTGCTTAAATTTTTAACATTTGGGAGAAAACAATCAATTCTCAAAAGTAAATCTCGAAAGTAGTTAATTCTTTATTAAATGTGTATGTTAATCTTGAATGGGTATATGATAATTTAGGACTGTGAAGAAATATTTATTTTTTATGGTGTTTGGTTGAAACATGGATTTGGAATATACTTTATTGACAGTAAGAGTGTTTTGTCAGGAATAGGAAACTCCTTGTCAGATTCACAGTGTAAAGCAAATAAAAATCACAACCAAATGAGCTAATTCTACTTTATTATAAAGATACATTGATGGAATCTTGCAAGTCTGAAAGCACATCTTTCCCCACCTTTGTCCTTGGTCTATTTACTGCTAGAGAAACTAGACAGAGTCTCTTCTGAACTTCTTACTCCACCCATTATCCAGTTACAGGCTATGCTGCCTCTTATCTGATTATTTTCTTGGCAGCAGCTTTTGGTCCTATCTCCTAAGACAGGGGTGTCAAACTCACATCGTCAAGGTGGCATCACATGATGCATCGGGACTTTTTCCCCCTTTGCTAAACTGGGCATGAGTGTGGCCAGCATGTGACGCATCCAGCCCATGGGCTGGGAGTTTGACAGCCCTGTCTTAAGGTCTTTCCCACGTATCATCACACTCCTTGATAAAGTGTTTGGAGAATGCTCTGAGATCTGAGCCTACCCATTAAAGTTTGAAATAAAGAAAAATCTGTATGGGATTACTGTGGTGAAGGTTCCAGGGCTGCCAGATTTAGGATGAATTAGATTCTTCTATTTATCACTAGAAAATCTACGATTATAAAGCAACTGAAGAGGCAGAAGAGCAGTGCTCAGGAAGTGGCCAGCCTCTCCTGCCTACTCATAGTTTCTAACACAAAAACATCAGTTAAGTGAAACAATCAAGCAGCTTATAATTAAGCAGTGCTCAAGAATTGGCTTCCATGTGTTTAATATCTCTCCTACCATAATTAAACCAAATCTTTAACTGAGAGAAAATGAACCACAGAGGCAGCACTATGTGATTCATCCAGCGTCAAATCAAGTGCTATGTTATTAGCCGAACCAGGAAAAAAAAAAAAAAGGGGGGGGGGGGTTGCCTTGAAGTAACAGAGCAATGACAAAACCTTCTGAGCAGTCCTGGTAATTAGTGGTAAAAATGGAAGTGGACGAAGAAAATATGCAACAAAATGTTTTAGAATTGCACGTTCCTGTAGACAATCACAGAGACATGCCCTTCTCCATATAATTGTGAAACACGATTTTTTTGTTTTGTTTTGCAGTTTTTTTCCTATAAACTCCGTACCTAAATATGCATTCTTTTCTGGCTTTCTTCAGTCCTGCAAACAATGGTAAAAAAAAAAAAACCTAGTCAAATCCTGCTTTCTGAAAACACCCCATGGAACTGCTTCCCATTCAGCACTACAAAGCCCTCTGTGTATCTCTCCCACCCCACCAGGCGGGACATCCTTCTGCTGGCTTTTGTGGAGGCTGCAATTGAGCTGCCACCCTATGCAGCTGGGGCAATGGTGCACATATATACTGCTCCTATTCCATCTGGGAAGCTTTCATCAGAAGCTGAAATGCTTATGGGCAACCATCCCTTGGTTGAACTTTATTTTTTTCCCCAAGCAGTAAAGTATTTTCACTTCCCAAACTCTGGACTGGCCTCACCCCTGCCTGGAGAGAAATGACATCCTGTTTCTCTTGTTGCTGAAGCAACCAGCTCTTTTTGTTCCTACCTCTTTCTCAAAGCTTACTTCATGGTTTTAGACAGTTTTTTCCCCTGACTGCTCATTCCCAGTTCTGACCCTGTTCCCAACAGCCACCTTTGACAAAGACTATTCCAAAAAGTGAGACAGGGAATCCACTGTAACCTCTCTCTAAAGCAGGCTTATTTGGGAAGGAAAGTCTCTGGGCTGACTATCTCTTCAACTTCTCTTTAATGTTGGCCTTGCTGTCATCACATCCATCCATCTGCTACCATCATAATCCCTGATTTTTTTTTCTGAAACCAGAGAGAAAACTTGCATGGAAGAGTAAGCAAAGTATGCTGTAGTAGAGCAAGTATGTAATAAGCATCACCAATAAATAAGAAAACCCTACTTATAAGGTTATTCAATCATAACAAATCATGTTTAAGGAACAACACTAGAGGTGATCATAACATAATTGATACTTACAGGTTACCAAAATTGTAGCAGTCAAGATTTAATTCAGATTAAGGACACTAGTTTCCATGCCAGCATTAAACGTATTGATAAAACTGAACTGGAAATTAACATGGTTTTTTTTCTGGATCTTGTTCTCCTTTGATGTTACTTAAAAGATCTGGAAGAGCACAGAATGATGTTCAAGACCAACTAAAGTACATAGGAAAAACCATGGATCATCGCGCTAAAAACTGTTTACATTTGCACCAACAGCTGTCCAAAGTGTTCAGAGGCTTAAAGGATTCTATTTTGAAGTTCACTATCTGCGTAGCAAAGCTACTCATTTGCATAGTTGGGGGGACAGTCTGAAAAATGGAGCAGAAACAACCATTGATGCTTTCAAAATGCAGCATATTTTGTGTTGCTGGCAGAACAAGTATTTTGTTTCTGGTGCAGTTTAAAGAGGCCCAGTGGGCAAGATTGGGGAAAGCTGGCTGGATCAGAGACAAGATTTACAGGTCTCGGACAAAGAAGAGGTATAATGGAATTCAAATGACATAATAATACTTGGTTATATAAGAACTAATTCCTGCATTTAATTAGGCTCAATATTGTATACTGTCATTGCTTACCATTGCTTACAGCTTTCTTGGTTTAAAAGCCTACCGTTTGCCCTGAAAACAGAGAGAATTGAAAACAGAGAGAAAAAACTGGTGAGAATTGATGCGACCCCCGTTCCCCCTATGAAATCTCTCATTTCATTGTCTTTCAAAATATGCCTTCTTTTATTTATATGTATTTATATTCCTCTGCCAAGGAAGAACCTTCTGCTTGTAAAATAATCATTCAAATAACAAAACTATGGGTGTGTAAAGATTTGGAATACATGGTATTTGAGAGAAGATCTAACAATAACTGCTTAGGGGAGCCTTATTGTCTTCATTCCATGTATGATGGGACGCTCACACCAAAAGAGAATAAAAAAAAATCACATCCATCCTGCAGCCCTAAAGGGTTTTTTTTTTTCCTTTTCTTTCTATTGCCTAAAACAGAACAGAAAATGCTGTTTTTTGCTACTTATGGCAATGAAATGTCTCTTTAGCTTCCACAATGTGGCCAGTTTTATATACAGTATATTAAGCCAACTTTCAATAATATGATGCCTTCCAGATGTACTGGAACGACAACCTTCAATATGTCCAACTAGCATTATTCCATAAACATCTGGAGATTACCTGGTGAGGGAATTATGTAGATTTTAATGATGCTCCAGAAATTTCGGTGATTTTATATTGTATGCTACCCAGAGTTATGCCCAGCCAAATTAATTAGTTAATTAAATAGAAACTAGTAATCATAATGAGCACTGCAACTAAGATATATCAGGAAATCCATCCTTCACAAGCTGCCCCTAAACTGTAGAAATGATAAGGAAAATAAGAGAATTTAGCAAAGCTTTCAACATAAAGAAGGTATAGGTGTTAAATGGAAATAGAATGACACAATTACTTTCCAGGCTCCTGAAATAGGGTGCCTTTCCCATACATAGACTATCAATATTGTAACCATCTGTAAATATCTAGGGACAATTGGGCTGGCTGTCAGTTCCTCCTTCTATTTCCATTTCCTGAGCTCTTTACTGGAATTGTGCTGGCTGCCGATTCGTCATTCTCTTCTATTCCAGCTGTGGTCTGTAGGCTTCAGACCGCAGAACTCACACAAGCCAGCCAGTAAGAAGGTCTGGGAAGGAGTTAGCAGAGAAACAACAGGAATAGTAACTGGAGTAGAGGATGTGAATGTTGCACAAGCCTGGATTAAATTCCTGTGATTTTACTCAGAGGAAAACATAGTCAGGCACACTTCTGGAACAGCAGGAATCCAATTCTACTTTACGGTCCTACATTGGAATAACATTAACACTTTTCTATTATGCGTTTTTGCATTTTTGTATGCAATACATTTTCCAGCAAGAGATAAAAAAATTCCATTGATTCTGGTTTATATACTCAAGCAACCATGCCACTCGCCCAATTAAAAAAATAGTGTGTTCCTGGAACTTGCCTATCCCAACATGGACTTGCCAAGTTTTCTGGCTGCTTGGCCAGTTTCATTTTCTCCCAGTCTCAGTTTTAGCAAATGGTTTCCACACCAAACCACAAACGCTGCAGATGTTTACAGTATGCATTTGCTCCTTCATTCGCTGCTCCCCTATTTTCCATCAAGGCATGAAGCCCTCTATTTGATTATCTTTCAGGCAGGTGTGAGGGAAAAGTAAGTCTGAGTCCAAACATCTTCTTTCCAACCTGCCCCATGAAAGAATGTACCACAGGCTCTATTTCCAGTAGTGCTTGCAACCAGGAGGAACTGGGCAGAATTGTTTACATTAAACAGAACCTTCTCTTTAAGAAACCAGCTTATAACAAATCTTCACTTTGAGGCAAGCTTCATACACCACATAGTTTGCTTTACTGTGGCTTATTAAAGAAACCACAGCTGTTTACATTCACACAATAACATAATTAGCCCAAATCAAACAAGCCGCATGATAACTTTTTGTATGCTACACAAACTAGGTCTGTGTCTCTTTCTACGTCTTTTTTATGCTGTGCCATTTCATTCTGATGAGAGTTTCCCTAAAATGTGCTTTCACCTTAGAGGTTTTCCAGCTGCAGGCAAAATCCTGGCACTTGTATCTTGATGATACATGGCATCATAAAGGGCTTTACAGTTGTGCATCTTTTTGACATAACATCATACCAGGCTAGAGAGATGATACGACAAAGTAGAAATGGCACTTCAGAACTGGCAATATAATGCTGCCTGGTACTGGAAAGGGGGTCGCTTCTTTTCTCAAAAGAGATTTCTGGTTGGCTTTCCCCCACCCACCCATCCAAGATCCTGGGATCCTATCATAGCAATATGCTAGGATGATTAGGAAAACAACAAGCACAAAGGCATAATCGTGCATTATGTGTTCAGAAAGTCACAGAAGTTTGCTATGATGGTGGATGCAAAACCACTAGGAAAAACTATCAATATGTTGCATTCCATTTGGGGGAGGGGGGATATGCTGTCAAACAGAGTGGGGCTTTTATTACACTGCTTTTTTCCCCACCCTGCCCCAAGGATACTGGTGCTAAAAGACTAGAATAAAAATAGCTAATAGTTTATAGTTTAGAATAGAATTGAATTCTTTATTGGCCAAGTATGATTGGACACACAAGGAATTTGTCTTGAGGCAAATACCTCAAGAGTCAAGAATCATAATGTACAACACTTAAAGATAGTCATAAGGTACAATAAGCAATCAAATCATACTAGGAAACAGTCAATATAAATCGTAAGGATACAAGCGACAAAGTTACAGTCATACAGTCACAAGTGGGAAGGGATGGGGGATAAGGAGTGATGAGAAGATTAGCAGTAATAGTAGTGCAGACTTTCTAATAGTTGAACAGTGTTGAGGGAATTATTTGTTTAGCAGAGTGATGGCTTTTGGGGGAAAAAACTGTCCTTGTGTCTCGTTCTGTTGCGCAGTGCTCTATGGCATCGTTTTGAGGGAAGGAGTTGAAACAGTTTATGCCCAGGATGTGAGGGGTCTGTAAATATTTTCACAGCCCTCTTTTTGACTTGTGCATTATACAGGTCCTCGATTGAAGGCAGGTGGGTAGTAATTGTTTTTTCTGCAGTCCTAATTATCCTCTGAAGTCTGTATCTGTCCTGTTGGGTTGCAGAACCAAACCAGACAGTTACAGAGATGCAGATGATAGACTCAATAATTCCTCAATAATTAATAGATAGAAAAGACAAGTGCCAAGTGGTTGGGATTTCACTGAGAATTCTAGTGTCTCTGTGTGTGTTGTGCATGCCCACATGTATGCACACATGCACACCTTCAAGTCACTCTTGACTCTGGGTGACTCCCAGGACAAGTTTCTGCAGTTTGCTTAGCAAGATTTTGGAAGTGGGTTGCCACTGCCTGCTTCCTAGGGCTAAGGGAGAGTGACTGGCTCAAGGTCATCTAGCTGATTTTATGCCTAAAGTGGATCTAGAACTCACAGTCTCCTGGTTTCTAGCCTGATGCTTTAATCATAGCAAACTGTCTCCTGTGAATTCCATAACATTATAAAGGTGTATGATAGTTATTCTCACTATATCCTAATTTGTGCGTGTTCTGAGATGAAGTGGCAGTGTTTTTTAAACTGGAGTCAGATGATCAGGAGATGGAGATTCTAATCCAAAGCTAAATTTAATCCAGTATTGGGAAATCAAATGTATACTTATTTTAAGTTTCCTATGCTTAACTTGCTTGGTTTCCCCCCACCTTTTTATTAGTTTATAATATAAAATATAACAATACAAAAGCAAATAATAGGAAAAGTAAGGGAGGGAAAGGGAAGAGAAAAGTGTTGAGAAGAAGAGAAAAAGAAAGAAAAGGCATTGACTTCTGACTCTCTTTGGTGCAGTAGAATAAGAAATAACACAGAACCTCAACTTTTTACTTGTACAGAATAGTATAAACTAGCCATTTTTATAACAACAAATTTGTCTAATCAGTAAAACCCAAAAGCAAAATTTCAATTTTTTTCCACCTCAAGCACAAAGTCCAGAAGCGGTTTCCAACTAGCAACAAAAGCACTTGTGTTTTTCCTTCTTCTATTAAAGCAGTCAATTTAGCCATCTCTGCTAACTCCATCAACTTTTGCAAACATTCATCCATTGTAGGGTTGAAAGCATCCTTCCATTTTTGTGCATAAAGTAATCGTGCTGCCATCAAACATATATAACAGCAAAGTTCCAAATTCCCCACCCACACCCCCAAGTCTTTTCCGATAAAAATCCAAGAGAAAACTTTCTGGTTTTATTTTTATATTCACTTTGAGAAACTTCTTATATTGTATATGCTTAACTTGCTTGTAAAGACAGCTTTTGTTTTGGGTTTTTTTTTAAAGCATGCTATAAAAGGAACCAACCTGTTCTTGTATAGATTAAAAAATAGGTGAATAGATATCATGTCAGATGTCCTTATTTATATTTACTTGATCAAATATAAATATGCAGTATTCCTAGATCATGACTGAAAGTCAGTGTGACATTTGGTGTGTTCAGGGTGCAATAGAGTATAACAAAGCGTATACGTTTCTCTTGAGTTCACTACAACCTACACAGAGATTCAGATGGCTTAACCTTCGAAGGAGGAACAAGAGAACTTCTGACTTGCGTCAGGACTGGTTTCTTATAAGACAGAGTGAGGTGACTGCCTCAGGCATCAGACTTTCATGTTATGAGACCGCAGCAAGTGGTGGAGTTGTTTAGTCCCTAACTGTAGTATTTTTACGATGGAAAATAGAAAGGGGCTCTTGAAGGATGTTGTGTCCCCTGTTCCAAAATCATTTGTTTAGCTTTGAATACTGCATACCTTGATTTAGCTGAGTAAAGGATAGAAGTTGTTGCTTAGCTTCAACAAACGATGTCTTGGATTGGCCCTGGCTCAGATTGAGCAATCCCAAAGTCCATGGCAGATGGAGAAAAAGACCAAGACAATTGTTTTCAGCATAGGAATTTACTAGTTATGGAACCTGCAAAATAAACCCAGTTTTATGACCGAGATGTTAAAAGCGTGATAGACCAACTGAAACTTCAGCAAGCTTTAGAGACAGATTCCAAACATTGCTCCCAAAGTTGGAGGCTGATTCATGGTGGTTTGAAAAGAGTGGGCTTAAACTGAGAAACATGCCAAGAATAACACCCTAGGTTTCAAAGTTGGGGCAGGGGGAAGCGTGGGATCCCTGTGGCCCAGAAACTTTTAAAACTTTCCACCAGTCCTGTTTTTGTGTGCATGTAGGGTCTTGTCCTATTATTCTGGATTAATTCACGTGGCTCCGCTTGAGTCCTTTCACCTAGCAGAAACTTCCCCTTAGAGTCACCGTGTTTATATAGCTAACCTTCCAAAGAAAATACAACCCCTATGTATAGATCTCACATATGATGGAAAACTGTTCTCCATGGAATGTTTATTTTTCCTTGCACCTCTACTTGGTGGTGTTCTCAGCCAAAGAATAGCCATTTCTTTGACTCCATTAATGCCAGATGTCTCCTTCCCTTCTGTCCAGCCCTGTGTGTAGCACACAAGGCCCTTCTGTTGCAGGGAGGCAAAAGGTTTGCCAAAGTGAACACAAATCTGTCCTTCGGCTCCCATTGGCCTCCCAAAGGCACTATTTGATATCCATTTCCTTTCCAGGATCAGGAAATGTTTGGATAATCCTCCCAGTTTCTCCTCTGATCCCAACCAAATGCAAAGAGACAATCCAGTAAGGCAAAGCAAGTAGGAATCCTGGTCCCTGCATAACTAGTCATCTAATCTATCACCCACAGAACAGGACAGGGCAGAACAAAGGTAACAATAGCAATAACAGTGAGACTTGTATACTGCTTTATAGTGCTTTACTTTACTTTATTTTACTTTACTTTATTGTCATTGCACCTTGTACAATGAAATCAAACACCATCTTCAGTGCACATCATGACCATGAACATAAACACAAACACATATCCTTCACCCTCCACACATTGAACCGAAAACCCCCAACACTGCACTATACAGCAGAATTCTAAAGAATTCTGGGATGCCGTGGGATAGAAGCTGTTTTTCAGCCTATTTGTCCTTGTTTTCTATTATTCTGTACTGTCTGCCAGATGGTAATAGTTAAAAAAAAGGGGTTCCCAGGATGAGATGGATCTTTGAGAATGTTTTGAACTTTCTTAAGGCAGCGGGAGCTATAAAGCTCTTCCAAAGAGGGGAGAAGGCAACCAATGATCTTCTGGGCAATGACATTAACCCTCTGGAGTGCTTTCCTATCTGCCACTGTGCAATTGGCAAACCGTACAGAGGTGCAGTATGTTAAAATGCTCTCTATGGTGCAGCAGTAGAAGGTCACCAGCAGTTTTTCATTTAGTTGTTGTTTTCTGAGAAGTCTCAGGCAGTATAATCTCTGCTGGGCCTTTTGACCAGAGCTGTAATATGAGCACCCCAGGTCCTCTTTTAGGGTAACACTCAGACACTTAAAACTGGCCACTTGCTCCACTTGGTCTCCATTGATAAGCAAGGGCTGGATGTCTGATCTGTTCCTTCTATAGTCCACTCTAAGCTCCTTGGTCTTATTGGTTCTGAGGACCAAGTTATTGTCTCCACACCACGAAAGAAACCAGTCCACCTCATCTTGATAGGCAGACTCATACCTCCCCCCGGAGATGAGTCCCACCACTGTTGTATCATCTGCAAATTACAGCCCTCTCCAACCAGTTTATAGAGTCAGCATATTGACCCCAACAATCTGGGTCCTCATTTTACTAACCTCGGAAGGATGGAAGGCTGAATCAACCTTGAGCTGGTCAGAATCGAACTGCCAAATTGCTGGCAGTCAGCAATGAGCAGAATTAGCCTGCACTACTGCATTCTAACCAGTGCGCCATCCCAGTAAAGAAGTCATCCTTGTAAATGAAAAGCACTTAAAAGAATCTGAAGAGGAAGGCAGGCCATTAAAGAGGATGTGTGTATGGACATTGGTGTGGTACAGTGGTAGGGAACCTTGGCTCTTTTATCACTGATGGACTTCAACTCCCAGAATTCCTGAGTGAGCCATAAAAGTTTCCCCATCCCTGGCCTAGTGGTTTTTCAGTTGTGAGGGAAATCAATTTTTGACTTGAATGGGACTGTTTAATATACAAATGTAGGACATATAAAGAATATTGATCATTCAAGTCAAAAATTAGGACATTTGTATATTGAACAATCCCATTCAAATCAAAAATTGATTTCCCTCACAACTGAAAAACCAGTAGGCCAGGGATGGGGAACTTTTTATAGCTCATTCAGGAATATTGGGAGTTGAAGTCCATAAGTGATAAAAGAGCCAAGGTTCCCTACTACTGGTGTGGTAGATGGCTGCTGTCCTGCTTCATTTTGTTTACAAAAAACCCCCTCTTTGAACTGGTTCTGAAGATTGGAGAAAGAGAAGAGGGAGGGGAGGTATTTAAAGTTTTAAAAGCTAGTTTGAGTATACAGGAAGTCCTTGAACCAGAATTTTTGTTGCTAAGTGAGAAATTTGTTAAGTGAGTTTTGCTCCATTTTACGACTTTTCACATTCATTAAGTTAATCATTACAGTTGTTAAATTAGGTAGTTACACAGTTGTTAAGTGAATCTGGCTTCCCCATTGGCTTTGCTTGTAAGAAGGTCGCAAAAGAGGGTCACATGACTTCAGGACACCGCGACTGTCATAAATATGAACCTGTTATCAAGCATCTGAATGTAAATCATGTGATCGTAGGACGCTGCAATAGTTATAAGTGTGAACAATGGTCATAAGTCTTTTTTTTTCAGTGCCGCTGGAACTTTGAACAGTTCGTAAATCAACTGTTGTAACTCAACAGTTACATGGGAATATTAGTGGTACAAATGCTTTAACTCATTTTTAATTAATAAACCAGGGACAAGATAGCTTTATACCCAAAGCTACAGTGGTCATCTGTATCTAACTTGTAGAATCGTTACGAATTCAGAAGATGTTGTCTTCCATTTCTAATCTTCTCAGTTTTGCTCTTCCCTTAGAAATAAAACAGTACAGAGGAAAAAACAGAATATCTATGACTTGAATTCTATTAGTAGCATTAGACCTCCAACAGGGAGCTCCCAGGCAGGATATTGTAGGATACTCACTATATCAATGGATCTTAAAATGATAACATCTACACCAGAGGTGGTATTCAGTTGGTTCTGACCAGTTCTGGAGAACAGGTAGCGGAAATTTTGAGTAGTTCAGAGAACCGGCAAATACCACCTCTGACTGGCCTACCCCCATCTATTCTCTGCCTCCTGAGTCCCAGCTGATTGGCTGGGTCTTCTTTTGTTGCCTGGCACAGGAGAATGGAGCTGGAAAGCAGGTTACTGGGATGGGGAGGGAATGGAGATTTTGCAGTAACCTTCCCCTACCATGCCCACCAAGCCAAGCCACACCCACCAAGCCAAGCCATGCCCACCAAGCCACACCCACAGAACCGATAGTATTGCAAATTATTTCTTGTCTGTTATCTTTTGGTAAGTCTCGCACAGTTTGACAAGTTTGTGCTTATCACAGCTAATTGTTTTGCAGAAGCATTACAAGGTTTCTGTTCCCTTTGGATTGGGTTTGATTTGTTGGAAAGGGGCGTGGGTCAAAACAATAAGGGAAACTGGATTTGCTTAACAACCATGTAATTCACTTAAGAACTGCAGTGATTCTGCAGTGAATCACTTCACAGCTGTACCAAAAAAGTCATAACATTGGTGCATCTCATTTAGCAACTGCCTTGTTTAGCAATAGAAATTGAATTATGGTTGTAAGTTGAGGATTAACTATATAAGCAGAATAGAGGCTTTGTTCAGAAGTTGAATCAAAGGCATCTTACAGGGGGAAAATATTGCTTAATATTGGAGTAATGGAATCTTTTGATTTCTGAGTCATTGCTATTCTGATACGGTTTTCAGATACAAGTGTTACTCTGGTATGCACATCAGTGGCAAGGTTATTTCTTCTGTGTTGGTTACATAAACGAGTTCTTCAGTTTCACACATTGTGTTGCAATTGAAGAAATTGACAAGTGTGAAAGTTGACATATGTTTCAGCATCTGTTTTTATTTCATGGATTATTTAATATAGGTACCACTGAGTCATGTTTGAGTGTTTGTGACTGAAGGGGCAAATGCTTGGCATTTGGTTACAATAACAGCACTTTGCACTTCTGAGGTATTAGAGTAATTTATTTGATCACATCTACCCACTTAATCTCCTTTTTTTTTTAACTTCTTTTGTCCTGGCCAAGCATAATTATATATTTTTTCTAGTGCAAACTCACTTCATCTCTCAAAATGGTCATTGCCTAATTGGGATGAGATAAGAAATGAAAAAAACAGTTCAGTTTTACTTTAAGAAATAGTGATAAGTTCTTAATGTTAATTAATCGTGCTGGGGATGAAAGGAGAGATTGCTTTTTCTTTTATCTTTTTCTCCCCCCCCCTCTTTTTCCCTCTTTTTTAAATGAATTCCTTTATTCTATAGCTTTACTTGCATATTATAATCTTAATAAAATCGTTAGAAAAAAATCATTGTCTAATGTCAGAATTTATTGAGCCCAGCACTGATTAGTTGGTTCTAATGTTTAGTAACATGGAGCCATAATTTATCTATCTCATTTCTTTTGTTTTTTCTCAGTGTCCAGATTCCATAGCCATATTTTAGTAAGGAAATACCATTGCTTTAATTGCTGTAATCTTTGTTGCTGCTGAACTGCTCTTATCTTTGTTATCTTGTCTAAATTTGGCATTGCTTTCTTCCCTAGGATTAACATTAACATGGACGTGGATATTTCACTTGCCATTTTTATTTGTTTTAATTATATTTTCTCTATTTTGACTGTGACTATCTTCTGTATATTTGCAATTATTAGTATATTGACCTCCAGATTTGATTCTAGTTGTCTCTGTTGTAATCCTGGCATTTTAATAATAGTTTCCTGTTATAAATTAAGTAAATATGAGGGCAATATTTATCCTAGAGTCACTCCCTTCCCTTATCTGAATGTTTTTCTCCAAATTCAGGTAGAAGTTACTCAGGAGAATAACCTTATTGTGATAAAACTGTTAACAATACACCAAAACTATTAATAATATACCCATATTCTGGCATGATTTATGCTATCAAAGATCTTGCCATTGTCAATGAAGCTGAAAAAAAAACAGACCCAGGAAACTATAGACCAATCAGCCTAACATCAACACCTGGGAAGATACTGGAAATTTTTTTTAAAAAACCCAGATCTGCCAACATCTAGAAACAAGTAAAGTAATAACTAGCAGTCAGCACGGGTTTGTTAAAAACAGATCATGCCAAACCAATCTTATTTCATTCTTCAATACAGTGACTAAACTAGTAGATCAACAAAATACTGTGGACATAATATATTTAGATTTCAGCAAGGCATTCGACAAAGTAGACCACAATCTACTTCTTAGTAAGCTAGAAAAAAGTGGAATAGATAGCACCACCACTAGATGGACTCACAACTGGCTGGCAACCCATACTCAACAAGTAGTCCTTAATGGGTCTAAGTCTACATGGAGGGAAGTAAGCAGTGGGGTGCCACAAGGTTCTGTTTTAGGCCCAGTACTCTTCAATATCTTCATTAACAACTTAGATGAGGGAATAGAAGGGGAACTTACCAAATTTGCAGATGATACTAAGCTGGTAGGAATAGCTAACACCCAAGAAGATAGGCTCAAGATCCAGATGGATCTTGACAGACTAGAACACTGGGCCATATCTAACAAAATGAAATTCAATGTAGAGAAAAGTAAAGTCCTACACTTAGGCAAGAAAAACCAAAAGTACACATATAGACTGGGTGAAACCAGGCTCAATAGCAGTAACTGTGAGAGGGATCTTGGAGTCTTAGTGGACAACCAGCTACATATGAGCCAGCAGTGTGCAGTAGCAGCCAAAAAAACTAATGCAATCCTAAGTTATATTAACAGTGGGATACAATCAAGATCAAGGGAAGTACTAATACCATTCTATAAAGCCTTAGTAAGAGCACACCTAGAGTACTGCATCCAGTTTTGGTCACCACATTATAAAAAAGATGTTGAGACTCTAGAAAAAGTGCAGAGAAGAGCAACCAAGATGATTAGGGGAGTGGAGGCTAAAACATACAACGAACTGTTGCAGGAACTGGGCTTGGCTAGTCTAGTAAAGAGAAGAACCAGGGGTGACATGATAGCAGTCTTCCAATATTTGAGGGGCTGCCACAGGGAGGAAGGGGTCAAGCTATTTTCTAAAGCGCCTGTAGGCCAGACAAGGAATAATGGATGGAAACTGAACAAGAAGAGATTTAACCTGGAAATAAGGAGAAACTTTCTGACAGTGAGAACAATCAACCAATGGAACAGCTTGCCCTCGGAAGTTGTGGGAGCACCATCACTTGAGACTTTCAAGAAAAGATTGGACTGCCATTTGTCAGAAATGGTGTGGGGTCTCCTACTTGGGCGGAAAGTTGGACTAGATGACCTACAAGGTCCCTTCCAACTCTGATTATCTATTAAATCTGTTAAGCTGGATCTCCTTTCTATACTTTCCTGCTCCCACTGTGATCCATCTTATGTTAATTACCCAATCTTGTGTTTCTCTGCCTTTTCTGAATTCTCTATGTTCCATTAGGATTTATCTCTCCATTGGTTCCTTGTTCTATTCATTGTAAAATCTTAAGAGACCACTGCTCTTTTAGGATGATCCCCTCCAAAAAATAAGCACACCTTTACAGCTATGCAAAAATGTACTTTGCTTTCTGAATCCAGTTCAGTGGATTCATTTTTGAATTCTTTCCAGCAATAGAATCTTGTAAATCATGTTTTGCTTCCTTTCCATTCATGCCGACATTTCACAGAAGGAAGAGGAGGAGGAGCAGGAGGAGGAGGAGGAGGAGAGAGAAAGGAGAAAAGAAGGAAGGAAGGAAGGAAGGAAGGAAGGAAGGAAGAGGAGGAGGAGGAGGAGGAGGAGGAGGAGGAAGCAGCAGCAGCAGCAGCTCATAACTGATTGCACACTTCTGCAAGATTGCAGGTTGGAAAATAAACTGTGTACTTATCAATAGCTGCATAATCACTCAGATTGTTAGTGACTGCAGTAATAACTGCTAGAAACAATGAGTTAAAGACTACACTGAGCCAAGCTTAGGGACAAATGCCCTGTCCTGTGAATCTGTCCAAACATATTAGATTGAAATTATAATTAATAATATAGTCCCATGAAGAGCTTGTTGTAACATTTACTTGTAATCTAGTGGTTTTCAATCCATATTTCAAGGGAGTCTGATATTCTTCCAAAAGAGCAACAGTTGCAGACAACCTTTCTTGGAGGTTGGACAGTCACTTGTCTGAAATGATATATGATCTCTTGTTTGAGCAGGGGGGGGGGGACTAGAAGACCTCCAAGGTCCTTGCCAGTTCTATTCTGATTCTGGTTGTGAGGAAGAGAATGCATATGTACTGGGCATACCAAAGGTGGTATTCAGCAGGTTCTAACCAGTTCTAAAGAACCGGTAGTGGAAATTTTGAAGAGTTCAGAGAACCGGTGATAACCTTCCCCCAGGAGTGGGGAGGGAATGTGTCAGTGTTTTATTTTGGATAGTAAACTGGCACAACTGTGGAATCCCAAATCTGAAAGTTCCGGGCTTCCTTACAGTAAGTAAAAACCCACAAAATCCATTCCCTGCACCCATCATCACATCACATGGCCCAATCACCATCCATCCCCAGTTAAGATTTTCTCTCTGTTATGCGCAACACAACCTGACCTTGAATCAGAAAAAGAATGTTATTATGTCTAACTAGATATACTCCAATATATCCCCCCCCTCCCACTTTCCCAGGCTGTGATGTGGCAGCCTGGGAGCATCTGGTCTCAATATGGCTTCCAAAGCTGACAGAATGGAGATTTTACAGTATCCTTTCCCTACCATGCCCACCAAGCCATGCCATGCCCACCAAGCCACGCCCACAGAACTGGTAGTAAAAAAATTGAATCCCACCACTGGGGCATATGGTCAGGTGAACTTACTGCCATTATAGGATGATGACAAGGATCAAGAGTTTGGCTAGTGCTCTGCCTTGACTTATAGTGACCTCAAGAATTCATCTGATACTGCAGATGTGGAGTAGTCCTTTGAGAAGCAAGTTCCAATCAAAAGGAGTTTTCTGAAATGGGAGGCATAAAAAATATGCCTTCCGTTAGTAAGTTCCCAGCCTTACTAATCAAGACCTCATCAGTCTCCTTTTTTGGATAAAAAAAGTGGAGGGGGGAAAAAAGGAGTGGAAAAACATGTGAGAGCATAATCAGAGGATGATAAAGCAGCATTCCATCAATTAAGCAAGAGAATTGCACAACCAAAATCTGGTCTCAAAGCACACTCGGTATCCTAGAATCAAATGGAAGAGATAGCATGCAACTGAGTACTATGGTTTAAGATAAATAACACAATCTACATGAAAAGTGAAGTAAAACAAAAATAACCTACATCCATTTTTTGGAACATTAGATGTACATGTTTGGCATTATTGGGTTGGTCTTATCTGGGTGAATTAGAGATTCTCCCAAATTAGCATGGTCACAGGTCTAACATCTGACACCAGATTGGGAAGATACTATAGTTTCACATACAATTACCACAACTTAGTTTTAGAGGTTCTTGCAAACAATGGTCTCTTAGATACTCAGACCTCAGCCACATGGGACTATATAGGTGATGACCAGCACCTTGACTTGCACGCAGAAACAAATACCATTAGCCAATGCAGTTCTTACAGCAGGAGTGTAATTTTTCAATATCAGATACACATGTAGGGTTTTAAACCAATTATAGTTCATAACAATAAAGTTTCAGAGATCCAATTTGCAAAGTGCACACAGCAAAGTTCACCTTTGATAAACTTTCAGGAATTTAGCATGTAATAGCCCTGGGCAGGTGAGCCTAGAAAACATGTGTCACCTACATAGGAATGATGATAGAAATGTCAACTGAATGGTATTAGCAAGCAAGCTGGGGCAATCTCTACTTCTTCCTCCTTTGTTGGGTGTGAGAGAGTCAAAAGGCCACGTTCTTGGATGGCTGATTCTCTTCCGCTTGGAAAGCAGCAACGCTTGCTGTTGTTCCAGCTGCTGGCCCTGAGCTGGCAACATTCTGCCTAGTCTGAGGCAAAGATTGTTGTTGGCAACAGCCTGGAATAAGTTAGCTCTTGCATTTCCAAAGCCACCTAGCCCAACCCACTTCCAGAGAACTGCAAAGCAGCCTGCCTTTGTGTTAGAGTAACTTTGTGCATCCTTCCAACACAGACAAGGAGTCATTGAATAGACTCCCCACCCAAGGAGGCTGATTGATTGCTTGCTTATTAAAGCCATCTAAAACCCTGCATATGAAATAAAATAATAAACTAAAAGTGGTGCTTACTGGGGAAAATAAAGCAAAGGCCAAACTTTGCATTTCATCTAAAGCTTCCAAAATAAATGTCTTTTTTCAAATCTGAAGGGAGATCATTTGGATTGGAAGGGTCACTCCTTTGCTATAGAAATGTCTTACAGGTAGAGAAAACCCTGACTGCCATTGAAGAAATGATCTGGTTTTGGCACCTCATATATAGTATATTTTGCTGATTTGAAATGCCAGCAGGGATGTGGTGAACTAGATGGATAATTCCAGGGTCTATCTATATGTTATATTGAAGCATAAAGACATAAAATCTTAACATAATTTGTGTTTGAAGTGGAATAGCTGAAAAAAGGCAGCACAATAGTATTAGCTCAATCCACACTCTCCTACTGGAAGGAATGGCACAAAACCATATCCTTATGTATATGAATTGCAAAACTTCAGATGTCCACCACATGCAGCAAAAGACAAAATAGTTCAGTTGCTGTTTGCTGCCATCTAATGGTCACCTAGAATTTTGCAATATGGTTTTCTAATGTATCGGTCAGAATGGCCTTATCCCCAATTTAAATGTATTTCAAATTATAAAAGCAAAATCTGCCTGGGGGTGGTGAGGTGGGAAGCAATATGATATTTTTTTCTAGTTTAATTACTTGAGCCATCCATTTCAAACTTAATTACTAATTGCTTGCCTGCTAGCCCACACATTCAGTTGCCTAGTGAAATTCACCTAACTTCCCTTTGCCAGGATCAGAACGCAATAGTAATTGTTTTTTTTCTGGGGACGTGAGATTTTTTTTTTCTCTACTTGCAGCAAGATAGAAAAACTATCATTCCATCTTGATCCTCTTTATTGTCCCCTCTTTAGATTCCAACTATAAAGCTTTAACTAAACTGAACTTCATTTTTCACCAAACAGGTTAAAATAAACCTCTTTAGAACCCGGTCTGGTATTCATTAGGCTCATTCTTAATTTCCTCAAGCATTTTCCATCAGCTTCAGTCTGTTGGGGGTGAAGTGGAAAGTCAAGCTCACTTCTAACGTTTCATCTAAAGAAGACCTTCATTTGAGTGTAACACCATAACATTCCATAGTCCTCTGGTTCAGTTTACATTCTGGTAGCCTTTAGGCCACATCACAAGGGAATCTGTACAACCCCTGGCGCCTGATGCAAAGCTTATCAGCTGGTGCACAAAGAGGGACAGACCTAAGTTCTTCTTCAGCCAATTCTTTAATAAAACATACCACCAGACACATCACTCTCAATTCTCTATCATCTGTCTGTCTATCTGTCTGTCTATCTGTTTGTCCGTCTATCCATCCAAATTTATCTATCTATCTACCATCTGTCAATTATCTATTTATCATCTTGTTCTTTTCTTTTATTTCTTTTTCTTTCTTGCAGGTTTATCATCATTTGGCTCATCAAGAAACCAAGTCTGGAACCTTGATGTCCTGTATGTTTAGCTCACTAAGAAGAGATCCACACTTTCTCCTTTGCTTTCTCACCAGTATGCACCACCCACCACTTAAGCCAAGGAACAGTGAAGTTATCTGCTCACAGTTCATTGCAAATGCACCCTCCATTTATGTTTCAATGTCGGTTTTGGTCTGAAATCATCTTGAGCCCTTCGAAGCAGCACTTTCTTCCAATCTAGTGATAGATTCACTTCTGCCTGGCTAGCACACCTGGCACATTCCCTGCCCACTTGTTCCTTTCTTATTGTTGGCCCTACAGAGGATCAAAGAAGCAACCTATTCTCTTTGCTTTGATCCTCTGAACAACAAAAGAGAGGGCTTGCGTTGGTCTCAAAGAATGGTACCTTGGAAAAGAACGTGAAGCTGTACATCTGTGCAAACATTTGGGAAAGCAAATGAAAGCCATGAGGACTAGTAAGGAAGGATCCATCCAACAAAAGGAACTGGCAGATCCTGGGAGGCCAGCAAACACAAGGCCAAGCCAGTGAGTCCCACTTTCTCATCACAGATGAGAAGGACAAGGACTTGTGGTGGTTGTAGTCTGGATCGAGCACCAGTACAACTCCGTTATCAAACCATTATAATCCAGATTGGGTTATTTCGAAGTTGGCTTCTGGAACACAAAAGCAATGCAGGAGTAGCATAGTAAACAAGTGCAGGAGACAAGCAGATTAGCATTGGAGCATTGCTATATCCTTATATATACACACTTACTACTTCATATGTTTGCTGAATATATCTACAAATACTAACTGGTATCTCTAAACATGCCCACTATTTCTGACCAAACGTAAAAATCCTCCCATATTCTGAATTGATTTGAGACATGTGATCTTCCCAGGGAAGAGAAAACTGCACAAAGCCCTCTAAGAAACCACTCCATTCCATCTTCTCCCCTTTGGAGGAAAGCTTGTTAAGAAATTGTGCTTATTTTTCTCCAACTTCCCTCTCCCCTCCCGAATTCATAACAAATATAGCAATGGGAAGGAGAGAGAGGAAATACGATTTACACAGTTATGAAGACTATGTTGGCAGCATTCCTCCTTAATCAGAAACTGGTTCCGGTACCTCAGACATCAGTCGCAAAAAAAGGAGACAGCTCTGACCAGAGTTAATTGGAGGTATTTCTAATCTCCAGCCATCTCTCTCTCAGATCCTGCAGCACCGGACATGAAAAGAATCTAGAAGGACCTGAAGGGTTTGTGCAAAGGGTCCCGGTAATTAAGTTAAAATGGGAGGGGATCCAAGAGGAGGGGAACCAAGAGGAGTTTCCTGGTACCTATGGACTCCTGCAATTCAGGGTGGACATGGCAGACTTTTGCAGATAGGTGCAAAAATGCCATGCCAAAAAAAAAAAAAAAGGATTTTATGCCACTAGCTTGAATTAAGTCATCCAAGACTGTAACAGTTTGAAAGCATATTCCCCTTGGTGCTATAAACCCCTGTCAAGGCCCATTCATCGGAATGGGAGGAATCCAAGTCTAGAATTTTTGGGAAGCAGCCATGAGAGTTCAATGAGTGCAAAGTCAGTCCTTGTTTTCCATATAAATAGGACCCAATGCGGGGACTGGGGTGGGGTGAAAGCAGCTTTTGATTTTGGAAGAGAAATATATTTTCACGTGCCCCATCTGCAGCCCGCAGCGGGTCAAGGCAGAAACAGATGTAATGCATTCCTGCTGCCCATGAGGATTAGCTCTCTGGTCGTGGAAAAATAAAAACAACCCAGAAACTCTCAGAGCTATTGTTGCTCACAGCCATCAGAATGTTTCATTATTGGTTTTGCTCTGTTGTGAGTTTTCATTATGATTTAAACTGTATTTTTCAAAAGCCAAAATGAAGCCCTGAAAGCAAAAGATAATATAAAAATGTAAGGATGCTATGTTGTGTCTGCATATTTTCAGAGCTTAAGATATTGTCTCCAACTAGGTTCTTTTTTAAAGATATTTTCTGGTTGCTTAAAATTCATTATTTTGTCGATAAGACTCGTTCTCCCTCCAGTGGTGCAGCTAGGTAATATTCAGAAGTGGTATTCAGCAGGTCCTGACCAGTTCTGGAGAACCGGTAGCGGAAATTTTTAGTAGTTCGGAGAACCAGCAAATACAACCTCTGACTAGCCCCGCCCCCATCTATTCTCTGCCTACCAAATCCTAGCTAATCGGCTGGGTCTTCTTTTGTTGCCTTGCACAAGAGAACAGAGCTGGAAAGCAGGTTATTGGGGTGGGGAGGGAATGGGATTTTGCAATAACCTTCCCCCAGGAGTGAGGAGTCAATGGAGATTTTACAGATAATGGATAACAGATAATCAGAGTTGAAAGGGACCTTGTAGGTCATCTAGTCCAACCCCCCCAAGCGGGAGACCCCACACCATTTCTGACAAATGGCAGTCCAATCTCTTCTTGAAAGTCTCAAGTGATGGTGCTCCCACAACTTCCAAGGGCAAGGTGTTCCATTGGTTGATTGTTCTCACTGTCAGAAAGTTTCTCCACATTTCCAAGTTAAATCTCTCCTTGTTCAGTTTCCATCTGTTATTCCTTGTCTGGCCTACAGGTGCTTTCGAAAATAGCTTGACCCCTTCCTCCCTGTGGCAGCCCCTCAAATATTGGAAGACTGCTATCATGTCACCCCTGGTTCTTCTCTTTACTAGACTAGCCAAGCCCAGTTCCTGCAACCATTTGTTGTATGTTTTAGCCTCCAGTCCCCTAATCATCCTGGTTCCTCTTCTTTGTACTTTTTTTAGAGTTTCAGCATCTTTTTTATAATGTGGTGACCAAAACTGGATGCAGTACTCTAGGTGTGGTCTTACTAAGGCTTTAAAGAGTGGTATTAGTACCTCACTTGATCTTGATTGTGAAGTTATCTGCTCACAGTTCATTGCAAACGCACCCTCCATTTATGTTTGAATGCCGGTTTTGGTCTGAAATCATCTTGAGACCTTCGAAGCAGCACTTCCCCTGCCACACCCACCAAGCCATGCCCACCACACCACGCCCACCAAACCATGCCCACAGAACCTGTAGTAAAAAAAATTGAATCCCACCACTGGTAATATTAGACCCTGAACTTCATCTCTATTGCCATTATTGTATTGCTCACCATTCACCTTTCCTCCTACTGGCTCCCACAAGGAACAACTTGTGATGTTCTATCAGGATTGTACGTTGCTATGATTAAAAGGTGGGTGGGGGAATAATTGTTTGTCAGCCTTGATAACATATCTGAAAGAAAAATGTATGCTGAGTATGCATTGTAATGGTTTGGAAAGAAACACATATAAGTAGATCTTCCTCTCAGTCTTGGGAAGGAGTACCTATTGGAATTTGATAACTGTATAAAGCCTGCTTAGTAGTACCAGCACCCAAAATTTGACCCTTGGCCACACAGCTTTATTGATCCAGGACATGATGACTTTCCTTTCTGTTTGCATTCAGTGCTCACCAACACCAACAGAACTGTTGGAAGGCAACTTGTAGCCAAAATATGTTAGGGAACACTTAGATCAGGGGTCTCCAACCTTGGCAACTTTAAGACACATGCAGAGGTTACTACTTACCTTCTCCTGCAATCCTGCACTCTCTCTGTGTGTTAAATAGCTGACACATGGCAATTTGCTGTGCTGCACAAAGCAGCTCAGCTTCAAAACCAGGAAATAAAGGTCAGAATAGAGCCGGGAGGGCAGGCGGGCCCAGCAACTGATTGTCGGAGCGAATCGGTTCACTCACAGATGATCCTCAGAGCTACCGGTTCGGGTGAACTGGGCTGAACCGGTAGAATACCACCCCTGGTGCAGGCTCTTTCTAACTGAAATCAATGTTCTATAAAAATGTAAAATTAGACTCTCTTACACAGAGCTCTGGCAATCTTTCCAACCTGTGCTATGTATTTAAGGAATCAGTAAGATCTAATATAGGCTTTGGAAGGTTAAACATCTCACTTCTCAGCACTTAGGTACTGTAACCCATCTCTTTTAGTCAAAATGGCCACAGAGGGTAATCTCTAGCAAAGGGGAGGCACCATATTTGCAGGAGTCTGGTGACAAGGAGCTGGATTGACTCCATTCCCTGACTGTAACATCAATCACATCATCAATGCTGGACTCTGTCCAGTGCAAAAGTTATGGGAAATTGTTTTAAAAATGCAATAGCTAAAGATGATCTCAGCTGTGGGTTGGGGTGAAATAAAGGAAAGGTCATGAGGTCATATCATATAAAAAATAATAATGGAGCACATTCAGGCTGCATTTAAAGTGATAAGAGGACGAACCCATTATGATATTTTGTTGCAGCATCCATTAGTGATGTTCCTTGGCCAATTGGCAGCTTCTAAGATCCCGAAAATAAATTTTGCTTCAGATTAAGTTCTGGGGAAGACCAGAGAAAGACAAGTTAAGTAATCCAAGTTGCTCATTGAAATCACTTCTTTGTGAACAGAACATGAGGTTTTATTAGAAGAAGAATATCTGTTACACAACAAACAAGGGAAGAAAAAACCAAAACACATTAGCTGAAACTGTATCCCTGTTACAGGATCTGGGGACTCTATTTGTGTCCCTGTCATCTGACCTCTTTGGAGAATACATTCCAGCAGGAACAAGCCACAAGCACCAAAACACTCCAAATGGCTTCCTGGTAGTTGCATAGCAGGAGTTCTGTGGAAAACACAAAGAACCAAATCTGGCATCTGGAGGCATGCTAACTTAGTAGGACCCACTTTGGGAGAGCTTTCTCTGAAGCTGCAATATTAGAAGCCTGTAACTTGCATTGCTCTGTTCTCTCTTTTAAAATGTTGCTGCCAAGTTAGCAGAGAGATCTATTTTGGTGATGCTGCAAATAGCTTACAAATCCACCCTGTGCTATATTAGCACAAAAACTGAAAGATAGGTCAGCTAAAGTTATATTTCTAGTCCCTATGCAACAAAAAAAAAAACATTATGATGACATAAATGTAGAAATATATAGATTATAATCTGTACAATGCCATAATCCCACAACTGTCTTTTCTTCATTTATGCCCAATTTTCCAATAAGTTCCATATAGGACTTTGTCTGCTAGCTCTAAATTACCAAAATAATTGGTAATTTGGGGGATGCTTTATGTCAGCTTCACCATAGAAGAAAATGAAATCAAACGCCTCATCACGCCCAGGGTTCAACCATATTAAAGTCACTACTTATTTATCAATGTGTTCAATGGTGGCATAATACTAAGATCATGGGAAGTGACTGCTCTGCTGGTCAGGCCACATCTGGAATACAAAAACAATGTTGAGGAAAGAATGCAAAGAGCAACAAAGTTGACTGGATTTGGAGACTAAGAAGACTAAAAGATATGATAAGACTAAAGAAGGGAAGGCTAAGGGGACACATGATAGCAATCTTCCATCAGTTGAAGCTTTGTCATAAGGAAGAAGGTATGGATTTATTTTCTGTAGTGAAAGACAAGAAAAAACAGGTGTATTTCAAAGCATAAATAGAATCAATAAGAACAGTGATTTAAAATGTCATACCCAGACAAGAGCTCAGTATTTTTTTTAATTAGAATCAGAGAATCAGCTCATCTACTCTAAAAGAAAATAACAAACACCATATGTTGTTAACTCACTTACCAATTTACCTGATTCCTGCTTATGGAGGACAATCCACACTCACATTAACATGCAAGAAATCAATACAGGGGCAAACCTATCTATTATTTTCTGCTTCCTGGCTAAACAAGCTACACAGATACTGCTCTGTGCTAGTTTCTCCCAGATATGCAGAAAATCAAACGGGGACATTTTCCCCCTTACCACATGATTGAGCAGTTTATGATGCATACAGAAAGATGACATGATATTCATGTATTTGTTGGCTGATATAATTGATGTGCCTCCTATTCTAATTGGTACCTAGCAGTTTTCAATCTCTGATCTGTTTCGCATCAGGAAAAAAAAAATCACAATCCTTGGTCAAGATTTCTGAATGATTATTTCCTTTGAGTCAAGCCTCCCACCTTCATTCATTGGTACATACATTGTTTCATAGTATCTCCACAGGCTCAAAACAAACCAATTGAGATGATGCTATTGATATACTTGAGGGTGTTTATTATTAATTGTCCTTCTCTCTGTTACTGTTTCTACACAGTATCTCTAAAGTTTAATTCAAACAATGGTTTGCCTCAGCAGCTACTCAAAATAAACATATACAGTACTTATGGCTGAAATGTGTAAGTAGCCACCATCACAGTTAAATGCCTTCCTAGAGGAAGTAGAATAAATTTACATGCCATTTCTAGCCTCATGAAACAACAGTAATTCCCCTGCCAGAGCTATTTACAATGTATCAGTGCATACTTTGTCTCCATTTTCCACAAAAAAGGACAGTGCAAATTAGTTGACCAATATGCTGGACGGATTGGAAAGGCTTATTCATCAGTTCAATAGCATCTCTGCTTTAAACATATCTTAACTGTTCAGGAGCATAATGTTCCTTCTATAGACTTGGAAAGAATCCCATGTTGGAGCAGTGTGACTTGACACAGCCTTTGGACTCTGTCTTTTCCACCTCACTAATTAGAAAAGCAATCATTTTCCAAATTGCAATTATTACTTGTCTCCAAAGTAAGAATATCCTTCCTTTCTTCCTTTGAGCTGGAATAGCAGGGAAATGTTAGGTCTGGTGTCAATCCCCGAAACAGCAAGCCATCTCGGGGTTGCCATTCGGGGAGGGGATACTCTTGGTGCTGGATACTCAGAACATGACATCTGGAGGATTGTATTTCTCCTTTGACTAAGCCAGGAACTAGCGGTGAAACAGTGGTATAAGGAACCACTTGTGCCGGCACAGGAGGCATGCTGCGGGTCCCGTCAGTGGCCCAATTATTCTGGTTGGTGGGGTCCAGGAGGAGAGCCTTCTCTGTTGTTGCTTCTGCCCACTGGAGCATCTCCCCCGCCCCCCCCCCCCAATGTGAGGTTGGCCCCAAGCCTCTTATATTTTCATAAGGGCCTAAATATGTAGTTTTGCCAGTCGGCTTGAGGCCCCAGTGGAGGAACAGTGCAATGGATATGGTTGATTAACAACAGATCTCAGCTCTCCCCCACTCTGCCTCCCCCTCCCCATGTGTCCTTGGTTTTAATGTCTTAATTTTAACATTTTATGTTTTAGCTTATATGAAACTGTAAGTCATCTAGAGTTATAGTAAGATAGGCAGCCAATAAATTTTATAAATAAAATAAAAATACCACTGTTTCATGGCATCATCATCATCATTTTATCACTTTACAAAAAGAAGTAAATCATATGGTTTTTATTAGCTGCTACTGATAAGAATGTATATTATGTCTTATTTACATTTGATTTCTAATTTCCAGTTGACCTCATGCAGGGACAGCCAACGGGCCGGATGTGGCTCAGAGCTACAAAATGTCCAGCTCCGCAATACTGACAAGTTTTTTGTGAAGAAAATTTATGATACTGAATTGTTCTTAAGCCAGCCATAAGCCGATTTGACAATATATTCCCTGTTGCAGTAGAAGAAAATATTTTGTTCTCTCTGCAGAAACCAAGTCACAGAAAGTGTATCCTTGCCAATGATTGTGTGTGGAATTCAAGACCTTTAAAAGACGCCCTAAATCAGGGCTTATGCAGTGCCCATACTATAAGTGTCGCACTGTAATAAAACTTTTTCTATTACCTCATGATTAAATTTAGATGGAAAATGAGCTTGCGGGTAATATAATTCCTTTCAAGTACTTGCCTGTATGTATTTTGTATGTGTCTGTGAGAACATGGAATACCATAAAAATTACTCTACCCCCCAAAAGTAAATACAAAAGCTATCTTATAGTCATTAAGTAGGGAAAATGTTCTCTACAAACTCTTAGATGAAATTTGATTTTCAAAAACAGGCTTCTAAGCCATTCCTGCCAAAGATACAATAGTTTGGCTCCTGTGTGCGCCCAGTTTTGATAGCCAAATGTTAAGTCTTGCCCTCAAATAACATTATCTTTCTATATTGTTACCCAGTTTGTGGCTCACATGCAAACCTTTAGATTAGGTTTGGGAATTGAAATTGACTAAGCAAAACTATCAAGCTTGCATTAGTGACAGTTGCTTCCAAGTCAGATGAACGTCTTTCATTTCATTTTACATCCTCTGAATACAAAATGTAGGTTTTATAAATTGGGGACATATTAATCTGAATTCCCATGAGGGACGAAAAGACCAAATCTTTGTGTGAGGCTCCAGCAGTGAAAACCTGCTAAATCCAAGAACAAAGATGTTGGGAAATCTCCAGAGTTAGTGGAGTAGCAGAGCTCCAGCAGAGATGGCCTGAGCTAAAACAAGCAGGCACACATATACTTGGAAGCAGATATTTCCCTTTCCTCTAGCCAGGAGGCACTATAAAACCAGAAACATAGCTAATTCTTGTCTTACAGTCTCATTTAGTGACCGTTCAAAATTACAACGGCACTGAAAAAACTTATGACTATCACATCACATCCTCAGGGTCACACGGTCAAAATTCAGACTCTTGGCAACTGACTCATATTTGTGACGGTTCCAGTGTCCCGGGGTCATATGATCACCTTTTGTGACCTTCCAATAAGCAGTCAATGGGGGAGCCAGATTCACTTAACAGCTGCAGTGATTCACTTACAGCTGTGGCAAGAAAGGTCGGGAAATGAGAGCAAAATTCGCTTAACAATTGTCTCAATAGAAATTTGGAGCTCAAATTTCAAATTTTAAGTCGAGGACTGCCTATACACTTTTTCGTATTGGTTGGTAGAATGTTACCTCTTCTCCAGTCAAAGTAGCTGTTGGTATCATCATGAGCAGATCCATCTAATTCTTCTAACACCCTTCAACTATCCAATTGCTATAACCAACCTCAGCGTGTTAGCTGTACCATGCACATATGAACTTCGTTACCCTTCCTGATCAAATGATTTGAGACATTCAATGTTCTGTTTCCTTTACCAGTCACATCCCTGACCTGCAGCAACCACAATCCAGGTCTTCGTATCGACTCCAAGTGATGAACTACTCTTACTTGCTTAGAATTTGAATCTTTGAATATGAGGGGCCTTTGTGGTATTGTCCTCACTGGAGAGAAGCCTCAGTTCCAAATAAAAGTCAGTTGGTATGTAGAATAACAATATCTACATTACCTGAATGCTGATGAAATGCAATAGGGAATGCAATGATGCATTTCTGTGTTCTTGGCTGCTATAATTATCTGGCTGAAAGCACTGCAACCACACAGGGAATCATTTCACTCAGAACAATTTCTACACTCCAAACAAAAGCTAAAGCCAAGCAGCTTTATTTCAATCAGTTTTTCATATCTCCCAAAATGAGGACGAATACAACTATTGTAGGAACTTCATTTTTATTTGCCATTTGCCAAGTTGTTTCTAGGCAGATGCTGCCACCTTCTGGGAAATCACCTTATTATCAGGGAATACACTGAGGTTGGTGCCATCACATTTCTTTTTCTTTCCAGTTTATATCTGAAATTTGATCTGCTTTAAGACGGTTATCTTAAAATTCATGGTTATTTTGTGTAAATGGTCTTCACAAAATGCCTGTTTATGATCTGTCACAAATATATTTAGAACGACACAGTCCAAACCACTGGTTAAACCAAACCAGTCGTCAAACCAACCCAAATAAAAGTCAAATGCAGTACAGACCCCAAAGATGGAAAAATGGTGAGTTACCTAATTCTTTCATTGATTGGGAATCATTTGGGCCATTATATTCCTCGAGTCAAGTTTCTTTATGGAAGCCTCCTGATGCCTTTATGGAGATTTCCATGTCATTGCTTGACAATAATACATGAAAGTTTGCCCCTTATTTTATTCTGGTAGAATTCTTCAGTTTCCTTATTTAGTCTGCAGCACAATGATTTCCCTCCAAGTACTAGTCAAGCGTTCTACAAATTGGCCAAGCCAGTCTTGATTCCAGTGCTAAGTGCTGCCACCTGGCAAAGATTTCTAGTGGTTTTAGGGTTAAATAAATCATGAAATCTTTAATTCCAAGGAAGCAAATCTGAGCTAAGAAATTCAATGTTCTTACATATTTGGCATCATGTAAATGGCAGACAAACCCAATTCAATGAATAGGATTATTCCTTTGTTTATTTGGTTTGCATTGTTATGCAACTCGTACATATTTAAAAGATTAACTACTGCCATGGTAAAATGGTAGGATACCATCTTTTGGCCTTAAATAGAGCACAGATGTGTGTGTACGTGTGTGTGTGTGTGTGTGTGTGTGTGTGTGTGTGTGTGACAGAGAGAGAGAGAGAGGGAGGGAGGGAGGGAGAGAGAGAGAGAGGGGGGGGGAGAGAAAGAGAGCCTGTAAACTATCAAACTCTTGCTTGTGGGAAGGCTTTTAAACAACAGATGACAGAACTCTCTCATTGTGTAACTAAGCCATTTTGCTGAGGGAGGTTGCTCAGAGTCACATTTGCTGACCTTGAGACAGGTTCTGGAAAGAAAATCTAAATTGGTACAAAAATCTAAATTGTAAAAATAAAATTGAATAGCAACATCTGGAACAGTTTTGGGATTGTCCCAAATTCTGGCAAGGGACTACATCAAGTTTGGGAACTTCAGCTTGTTAGTTCCATTTCAACTCTGATGGACTTTTTTTTAAAAAAAAAATAAAGTTCAATTTTAATATCAATATAAAAGAATCAGAGAAAATCTACAGATATACCAAAAAAAAAAAAGGCCACAAAATTAACTAAAAACAGACAACCCCATTTTATTAGCAGTTAGTTCACCAGGACATTACATTAGTGACACAGTTTTCTGAACCCAAAATGAGTTCAAGTACAGATTAAAAATACGGGAGACTTTTAAAAATATTCCCTCCCCTTTCCTCCCTCCCACCATGACAAAATAACCCCTACCCTTTCCAATGGGAAAACATACAGAATCTCATGCAAACATGACAAAAGGAATTCCCAGAGTTCTTCCTTTAAAAAAAAATAACTCAAATAAAAAATAAAAGTGTCCTTCAAATTCAGATTTTACTTAAGTCCTCTGTTAAGTCTAGAGAGAGTGGTGTTTTCCAACTAATGCTGACCAACTGAGTGAAAAGGCAAATGTTTCCTCCTCTCTCTAGTGCACATTAAATCACACCAGCATTTGGGAGCTTTTTGGAATATATACTTTTGTTATGCACAACCTAAGTTTAATTCTTTTCTGCATGTCTCACTTTTGACAGCATCCTACACTATGTAGACTGCTATTTTGAGAAGCCAAACGTTAAACATTGTACATCAATTTGTTATTTAAGACAGGGATAATCATAATATTCACAATGAGAATGACCTTTTAGGTAGCAACTACCACTGCTTCTGTGGACTGCCTTAAAACAACTTCCTGAGGGCAATCATACAGATAGGCAAGACTGTATTTTCACATTATCAAATGTTTAACTTGGTAGTTTGATTCAGGGATCCTGGTGCACAAAGGATGCACAGAGATCTGCACTCAACAACAGGAGTGAAGGGGGGGGGTTGTAAATCCCTTGTTCTGAAGTTGATTCTATCCACAAAGGGCAACAGAAAATATATTGTTTTGCAGATTATAATTTCATCTTTTTTTGTTTTGTTTTTTCATTTCTGCATTGACGCCTACTCAGAAATCTGAAGCCGTAGCAAAATCAACCCAGTACTGGAGGGCCTTTTGTGTGCTTCAGGCCAAAATGTCTCAAAACAAGCTTACCATTTCTGATGAATGATCCATATCCCAAATGGACCAATGCAGTCTTTTCATTACCATACTTGAATGGTCAATTTTTTTCTTGATGCTGTACCTGTTTTATAATGGCTTGGAAAGGACACTGTGTCTTATTTCATAAGGCTGCAGATATCAAATGCTAAGGTCTTGTCATTCCAAGTCTGTCACTGCATCTTTTCTGCCAATAGCCTCCTTCGACATCCGTGTTTTTCAAATGTGGTGGTGTTTAAAATGCGTGGACTTCAAACTCCCAGAATTCCCCCCAGCCAGCCAAGACTGCTGGATGATTCGCAGCAGGACGGCAAGCTAGATTTGCCAATAGATGCAACTTTGCCTCCTGCCCACCCCCAACCATATTCATTCTACCTTAAAAGATAAATGTCCATCTAATTAGGGGTACTGGGAAGCTTGGGACTCTTTTAACTTTTCAGCACTCTTTGCTTTCAAGTACAGCAAATCTTTTCATACAGAAGGCTGCACGTAAAATACTGCATTAAGAGAGTTCACAAGACAATGTCATCTTCCCATATTTGGTCTTACGCAGGCTTCTGTCTCAAACGTACATTCATTACTGGCATAGCTGCCTAAACAAACAGGGACAACAGTCATAATGAAGATGAAAAGGAGCAATCAACTCAGAGAAGAACAATGGTGAGAACTATAAAGAGGGATTGAAAGAATTCATAGTATTAAGATTTAGGGGGATTTGATCTCAGTCTTTCTATATCTGAAAACATGTCGCGCAGAGACGTGTTATCTACAATGCAATACTGTAGGATGCAAAAGAATGGATTAAGATACCGAAAGGCAAGTTCTGATTATTAGAGGGGAAAATAACTTCTTCCTAATATTCAGGGGAATTTGAATTTCAGTGGAAAAAATTATTTTACTGGTTATCTTTAAGTAGAGGTGAGGCGAGGCAGTCAGCTACTGGACAGATTGCAGTTTAGATTGCTGCACTAAATAGTTATACACTCAATGGCC
Source organism: Bungarus multicinctus (assembly GCA_023653725.1). Lineage (NCBI taxonomy): Eukaryota > Metazoa > Chordata > Lepidosauria > Squamata > Elapidae > Bungarus > Bungarus multicinctus. The sequence continues at coordinate 82,720,051 of CM042834.1, forward strand.
TAAAGCTGTCTGCAGCTTTTACACTATTTTACTCAAATTTTACTCTACGAGTCTATGGTGATTTCATGATCCACTAGATGGTGCTCACACACAGAATCAATGGAAACAAATGTGTTGAAGCTATAGCTAGACATTTTTGCCAGCAATTATAGGCAGTCTAAGATTTAAGTTAAGAAGAAACTTTTTTTTGCTTCTTGCCTTTTGTGCAAATGTTCATTCATGGAACTGGTGCTAGTATAATTACAGCTTTAATGAAAATCAGAACAAGATGACTGGTCTAGCAAATCACTTCCAATAATTAGAAACTTTTAAGCAAAACAGGAAGATATTTGGGAGGGGGGCCAGATAACCTTCCTAAACTGAAAAAGCTTGGAAATCTTTTTGATAACCTACTGTTGAATGTATAATAAATGTTTCCATTAGCAATACTAACAATTTTTTTTAAAATATCGTAACAACTCTCCAACTTTGAATTGAGCAGTAGTCAGACCAGCCCATACTCCAGTGCCTTTAATTCCTTCACTGAGGAATTAAAATGGCTTTTCAAAAGTCTTTGACTCTTATCATGACCTTTGTTTTCCCAGCCCCCTCTGGACTGCAAGTTTAACATGTCTTTCCTATGACACATCCAATATATAGCAGGACAGGACAGAATAAGCCAAATGGGGAAAAATGGGTTCTATTTACCTTGTTAATGTAGCTCCAAACACAGACAGCAATGGCCAAGTGTGTATATGTGTGTGTGCATGCATGAATACACAATACTATTAGCAGCATATTTATAAATTCCATACATACACATATACACACAAAGGAATTTAGTAAACTAGAATAAGTGGGTTATTGGAAAGTCTCAGTCACAGCTCAATAACAACATTGGACAGGAGGAAATAATTGAAAAAAAGGACAGCCACAGGCTTATTCTAAAATGATTCTAACAGAAACAGACATTATGATGACAAATCAACCAAACCCATGGGCCATTTTTCTCTATCCTCTATAATAGCAAAAGGGTGGGAAAATAAGAATCTAATACTTGGGAATACCAACTCTAATATGTATCCCCTATCCCACTCCAAAATATTCAAAAAGAAAACTATTAAAATACTGTTTGTTCAGTACTCATGAAGATCAATTCTCTTAAGTTGTATTTAGGATGACCATTAGAGCAAAGTTTACACATAATGCTAGAATGTCATCCTTTTTCAAACAGGCAGGATATGTGCACCAGAAATAAAAAAAATATTGGATTCAATTATTGAATCTTAAACCACATCTCACATAATTGTATGTTGAAACCAGAGACAGGTCTATAAGGACACAAATTAAAATATCTCTTTGGAGCAAATTATCTTGACAACATTGTCAGATGACTATGTTGCTCACTCTTGATCATTCCACCCCTTTCCCAATATATTTGTAAATAAGAAGACAGAAAAAAAAATCCATCTGGGATAATCTAAATATTGCCAATACCAAAGTCCTCCAAAGTCTTCCATATAAAAACCGAGCATCAGCTTTAACCAAGATCTCTGCTCCAGAACACTCTCTCAGTCCTATCTCAGTCTGAGCCCAAATTGCATAATTAGGTCCATGCTTGGAGTATGGCCTCCCTCTGGTTCCATGTTCATATTATCAATAATGTTCTTTTGCAAACTCATACATGTGCAGGACTATTATTCTTGATCCCTGGTGAATTCTTGATTCACTCGTGTCATCTATCCAAAGAGAAGGAGTCATTTTGTTGTAATACTATTCCAGATATTGGAAATAACGGGTGAGGAAAACTCAGATCTTTATGAATGTTCTTCACCAAAAACTGGCATTATAGCCAAGGAGGCACACCTCAATACTTTCAGTAAAGCTGGGGTCTCGAGCAATCTGGCAGAAACAAGATGTAATAGTCCTGGCTTGGCCCTGAGCCACTGCTTGTACATCAATTCCAGTAGTTCTTCAGATGCCTGCTTTCTTCCAAACTTCCAGGTTCAATCATATGGACAGTTTCCCACTTTTCCTCAAACATCTTGAACGGATATTGCTCAAAATGCTTCTTCTCTGTAGAATATCTCACATCTTATCATGTCCTGTTGGCTTGGAGTAGAGGTTTGAGATCCTCCCCATGGATCCATTCTACTATTGCTTAATACAAGAGATAAGAAGTGGCTATCTAGTATTCTGGAGTTCTTCCCGCAGCCAAGTTGGCAGTGTCTGGCCAATTTTATACAGTAGCTTGGATAACTCTATGTTGTGGTCCCTATAATAATCTCTCAAGAATGCTCTGGACTGCATGAGGAAGAAAGAAAAGAACAAAGAAACATAATTAAATGCTATGATTAAATATAAGATGGTGTTAAAGAGGACAGAGAACTCTGAAATGCATGAATTACCGTGTTTCTCCAAAAATATGACCTACTTAGAAAGTAAGTCCTAGCTTGATTTTTACAAGTGTGCCCAATATAAGCCCTACTTCTGAAATAAGCCCTAATTAAGACCTCGCCTATTCCAGGATGTATGAGTAAAAATTAACCTAGGGTGGGGATGGGTGTGTGTGGAGCTGCTCTACTATTTGCTTTCTGATAGTTGCAGCCAATCCTCGCACATCTCGGCCCATTTCTTTTGCTGTAGCCAGCAAGGCTTTCCTGAAGGCCTCTCTAGCTGATAACAGGATTGGATTGGCTAGAGAGGCCTTCAGGAAATCCTTTGCTGGCCAAAGAAATTCCTGAAGGCCTCTGACAGCAAAAAGAAGTCCCGGGGGAGGGGGGGGGGCGGCGTGGTGATGTGTGCAAGTGAGGTGAGTCAGTGGATGACACACACACCCCACCAAATAAGACCTGATACCTTTTTGGTGGCAAATATATATATATAAGACAGGGTCTTATTTTCAGGGAAACACGGATATGAAGTCACAGGAGAAATCCACTAGCTGCCAACCAGGGCTATCCTTACAGGAGCCACAACAGAGTGCAGCAAGGGTAACCTCACTGCTCTGAAAGCTGCAGAACGCAATATATTAATGTTTTCGTATTTTTTTCTCTAAAATCATTGGTTGTATTATAATTCACAAAAATGTCGGTAGATCTGAAATGGAAGTTACTATCCAATCTGAAGACTGAGGAAACACTGTATGGCGAGTATGAGTATATACCTGAGGGTATCTGAACAATCTACTTGTTTATATAGGTGGTGGTTGTTCTCCAGGCCCTCTGCCTTAAATATTGCCATCTGATGGGAACTCTTGATGGTTGCCCCAACCCTTTGGAACAGCCTCCCACCTGAGATTTGATAGATCTCTATCCTTATATTTCCAGTGGGATATGAAAACCTGGCTCTTCCCCCAAGCATAGGATGGGGAGGGGTTGAGCTGCAAGGAAAATTGGTCTGGTGCCTGGGAGAAGACTAGTTTGCTTTTAGCCATGTTTTATCGGTCGTTATAAATTGACTAGGGTCATGGTATGAGATAAGCAACCATCTCTAAGTCCTGTAAGTAAATAAGTAAGTAAAAGTTCAGGCAGAATCAAGGTAGGCACCTTAATCAATATAGATTGCTTTCAACTTGGATTTAACACATAAATTATGGAGGATTCCTTGTCTTTCAACAGAAAATAGCTATAATCCCACAACTACAAAGTGGAAGATGATTCCAAAGCATTATTCTATAAGGGAAAAGTCAGGTTTGGTAGGTAATATAAGAAAAGATCAAAGGCCCACATGTTATGTTGATTTAATCACCTGTATTCTTCTCCCCATACACTTACAAGACTTCAAATTTAGGGTCTATTTACTATAAGCATCATAGAAACAGCATCAGCTATGCAGAGATCTTATCCTTCAGCAGGGTAAGGATTCAAGAACCATCCTAGCAAAGCTAATACGTTCAGTCTAACTGCCCAACTGGGAAAGCTTCATGAGAAATGCCTAATAGGACCACATCTTATCTTGCAACAGTTTGTGAACAATGATTGCGGGGAGAAAGCTAAATGACTGCGGCACATGTGTTTCACAAATGCATAGCCTTCCTGCAGTGGCATTGAATCTCAACATGGAGAGGAAATAGTTTTCACTGAGTACAGAGCAAAGGTTAGTGGGGTTTCTGTCCTTACCAAATCAGATCGGCTGGCTACCCAGCGCACAACTGTGCCAGTACCTCCAAAGACAGCACATGAAAAATGCCCTCATTTTTCATACTTACATCTAAATCCATCTCTGGGTATTTTCTTCCTTTGCTTTTACCCAAGCACTTGGTCTTCCCTCCCTCTAATAGTTGGCACCAAAATCCTTTTTTGAGATCAAACCTATCACAAATTACAAAGAAGATGATATCCAAATGATCCCCATTTTGTAGCTGGAATTACTTATTTTATACATGCAGTAATTACATATAATTAAATATGGAAACCAACTTTCCTGATCAAAATGAGATCCATTTTATCAAACAAATGGAATGACCATATCACACTATTACTCTGTTACAAAACTCAATAGCAATAGCAATAGAAGAGAAAGAATAAATTTCTCTCCTTTCACATCTCTCTACTAATCTATTAATTCCAATGTTTTTAAATGCATTGTGCGGTGGTCCTGTAGCTAGGTATAAATGGCTTCTTGTCCTAAATTTAGATAACATGCATACACACACACACACCCCTATTAAAATGTTTCTTTAAGTGATGCACTAGGAATTGCACTAGCCAGAATTATTTACAAATGCAAATACTGTGAAGGAAAGGAATTAATACCTATTGATTATAAAATGTTTCACAGCTCTGAACCGGCAAAAGATAATTTCTGCGGATTTCAAAGGACACACTCCATACTAATGCATCTTAATAGTAGTCTGATATTTTGTTTTATTTGTGAAAGTACTGTAGACCTCCCTTTGGATAGATCCCCTTCACAAAAAAGTAATGAGACATGGAGAAGTGAGCATGGTTGTCCTTTCCCCTCCTCTCCCTTTCCCTGCTCCCCTCCCTCCCCTCCCGATAATTTGTTTCTCTGCAAGAATTCAGATTCACATGTTTTAAACTCTACCAGGGAAGAAACTCCTTGTGAAAGAGTTTGCCAGAAGGGAAACAGGGAAACTGATCCCTGAAACACATTACCCAGAATGAAGATAGAAAAGATTATTTCCCTATTACAATGATGACCTTTTCAGTGCCCATCCCCAAAATGCAAAGCATGCGTATGCCCCATGCATGCAACCTGCCCCCATGCATGTGCTCATGACCCTGCAATGCATGCATGACCCCCCTGTGTGCACCCTGCCCTCCCATGCATGCGTGTGTGACCCCTGCATGCGCCCTGCCCCCTGCGCATGCACGGCAGAGACCCGAAGACCAGCTGGCCAGTGCATGTGCACATGCATGGCAGCACTGAGCTGGCACAATGGCTCACTTGCCCAGAGAGAGGTTCTGCATGCCACCTCTGGCACACATGCCATAGGTTCGCCATCACGGCCCTATTACATACATATTAATATAATATGTAGTTGAAAGAAAACACTGTGTTCCGTTATGGCCAATCAGTCATCCATGGACCACAAGATAAGTTCAATGATTTATGCATTTGTTACAGAAAACAATATTTAATATTCTGCATTTTATTGCTACTGTAGCCAGAGTAGAACATAGTCTTATTGTTAACCATTACAGTCTACTATAATCCTTTGCGATAATCCTAATCAAAGCTTCAGAGCATTCTTGATGTCTGCAAAATGAAAGGAAGCCAATTCTACAGTTCCCCAAACAAAATCAGCTCTTCAGAATCATCTTGAAAAGGGAAAAAATGCACACAATGCAAGGGATACAAGCAAGTAGGATCCAATGCTGAAAATAGATTCAAAGATTATATTAAACAAAAGCAGATGTGATGAACTCACGCTAAAGTTTTATGATAATCTATGGTGTTTGTCACTCCAAGAAATTTCTGAACTGTTTCCATTACTTTGGCTGGTTCTGTGCGTAGTCGCTTGCCATCCAGAACAAGAATCTGAAAGACATTTTTAAATACACACATATATATATATATATGTTAGATTCCTCTCTTATACTAAACATACACCTTCCTAACTGCAATATATAGCATCAGGAACAGAGACAGTTTCACTCCTCAGAGGTAGTAAATACAGCAAATCAAAATAATAAATCTACTTCTGTTTTTTCTAGAACAGGACTATGAGAATTTCTATTACATCCTAACTCGAACAGGAGAGGCAAATAGTATAAGCAAGCTATACACTGCTTTAACTTAGTGAACAAGTAGTTCTAAAATAGTACCATAATGGGCACACATATGGTCCCTCAATGACCTACCCATCTATTTTTCAACCTCCACTAAAATTTGTTGACTAAATCAAAGTCATTTTTTTACATTGATATTTTCTAACTTAAACTTAAAATGAAGAATCATATCAACTGTTCTATGTGGCTTAAAATTCATTCTATTTGTGTGTGTGTGTGTGTGTGTGTGTCTGTGTGTCTGTGTGTGTTTGTTTGTATAATATCAATTGAATGAATTTTATGAATATATATACTGTATATCAAAAGGAGAATGATACAAGATGATATCCCCAACCAAAGATGAGTAGTCAGAATAAAAATTGCAAATGCAAATAAAAATATTGTGCAATTCCTAGCTTCTTCAACCTTATAAATTTAAGTTTCGGCCAAAACCAATCCTAGATGCTTCCCTCTCTCAAATAAAAGTCTGCATTTATTTATTCAATTTATCTCCTGCCTTCCATCCTGGAGTTCAAGCTGATCATCTCTCATCCCAGTTTACCCTACAGCAACCATGTGAAATAGGTTGAGCTAACAGAAAGTGACTAATCTAAAATCACCCAGTGAACTTCCTTGGCTGAGAGTGGACTTAAGCTTGATTTCCTAAGTGCCAATCCAACTTCTTAATCTCTACACTATAGCAGCTTTCTCATATTTATATATGTCTCATAGGTCTTACACATACACCTGTCAGAAGCCACACTCAAAAAGTGTACACCAGAATAAAAAAGTAATCAATAATAGATTAAGATTTATTAATGGTACTGCATTTGGAAAAAAAATAAGTAATGCCCACCAGCATACGCAAACTAACATTTAGAAATAAAAGAAGTAGGTATACATACACTCCATCCTTCCAGAGATAACAGCCAAAAAGAGATGGAGGGAAAAAAATAAACAGGGTGAACAGGGGTTATGGGGAAGGGACCTTCCAGATTTATTCAAATCCTCCTAATGGAAACAAACCAGGAAGCTTCTTAAAAATTTTAATCTAGATCATACTAGATCATTTCCCACAATATAAATATTTTAACATGGACATCTCAAGTGATAAGATGGAGCACTTCCATCATTACAGCTCACAATTGATGGTGCCAGCAAGCTACTTAAATTAAAACTATTTGTTATTGTTGATGACAAGCACATCCTTTTCAGTGTCAAAATAAAAGGCTTTGCACCAGAACCAATTATTAGTTACAGCCTCCAATCAACATAAGTAATATGTTGTATACTAAGACAGACTTAATGTTAATCTTCTTAGCAGACTGCTAAATGCTTTGCTGAAATCAAATGTCTACAATATTGAGACAAAGTCCCCATGAGATTATGATTAGCAAGTTAGTTAAATGCTGGCTGGACAAAAGAAAGTTGAGACACAGCTAGTTAGAACATTGTACTAAAACTGCATCAAAATTCTCATCAAAATCGAGTAACATACTGACTGGTAAATCACAAGATTCAACCCCTATCAGTTTTTTTAATTATTTTGATTTATATAATAATAATAATAATATGATAATAATAATAATACCTGGCTTAAAAGAAAGCAACAGCAACAGCACTTAAACTTATATACTGCTCCACTGTGCTTTATGGCACTCTGTAATTAGTTTACAATATCAGTATATTGCCCCAATAATTTGGGTCCTCATTTTAGATCTCAGAGGGATGGAAGGTTGAGTCAACAATCTTGAGCCACTCAGGATTGAATTTCTGGCAGTGGGCAGAGTTAGCCTGCAATACTGCATTCTAAGCACTGAACTACCATTGTGTCTCACTGTGTCTAGGGGAGGGCAAGATGAAGGAAATGATTCTCAATTTGGCAGATAGCATAGGTCTTCATTTAAGAAACTGAAATCAAAAGCACAAGGATAGGATAAGGAATCCCTCTCTTGGCAAAAAAACAAAACAAACATATTTAGAAAAAATATTTCTAAATAATAAAATAATTCTCCTATATTTGCTGATCCCACCTGCTGAATTCCAAAATACAAATAATCTAACAGAAAATACTATATCCAATGACTGTATTCATGCTAGTTATCACTCATTTGATTTAAAAGCTTAGGCTTCATCTTCATGATCATGATCATGAATTCATGATCATGAATTGGAAACTAGTTACTGTTTTTAAAAATGTAGTTTAATAGCCATGTGTCTAGATCAGGGTGGGCAATTACGGTCCGTTTGAGACCTGTGGACTTTGATTTTCAGTAAAATCCAAAATTCAGTGATGTTTATTTTAGCAAACTCTTCTGAGATAGATTATTTATTATGTCATTAATTTTGAACTGTTTTGTACTCTATTTAGTTTATTATTAAGTCACTTCTGCATGGGTTTTTGAACCACTCCAGCTGGGTTCTCATGTTACAATGTGGATTCAACATCTGAGTTAATTTATTTCTATCTCATCTGCAATGACCCCCAAATCACTAAAATTAGGCACTTTGTTTTGTCACCATGCAAAGACCTGCAGAATTTGCTTTCCCATTGTTAGGAATGTGTCAAGTGCCAGAGAAATCAGGAGATCCAGGTAGTTCAGATAAATATAAACATTTATTATAAGCTTAAGTTACCTACAAAAATCTGAACTACTAATGATCAAAGCAATGTGGTGGTAGATAAGGAATTCACAGTGAACTTAAATCTCTTGTGGGCATGAAGGGATTCATGACTAATAACATATTTGACCTCTCCCCCGGACTCAGCCTGGTTGTCTCTTACAGAATGCCTGTTTCTCCCTCTCTTAGCTACTGAGTGTCAGGCGGCACGTATTCATTTTTGGAGGGGAAAACTAGCTTGTTGGTCTTAGATATCATGTTATGTTATTACCATATTTTTTCCCATACATGATGCTCTCTGGGCTTTCTTGTTTTCTTGCAGACATTTCATCATAGGTACCATCATCAGTGCTTCTTACTAGCACTAATGATGTTACCTAGTTAAGGCAATGAAACGCCTGCAAGAAATCAAGCAAGCTCAGAGAGTACCAAGGACCCCTCATTTCAGCCCTGAGCTACAAATATCCTCCTTTATTGGTATAATATTACACCTACTGTATGGTTGTATGCAAAACGAAGCAATGACAGAACAAATATGTGAGCAGCCAGGCTGCTTCATGTTTTTTTCCCTTAGCAACTATTTCATGCACAAAAAGGTGCTGGCAATTTATTTTGAGATTTCTTCCCTTTCGTGGGAAGTGAAAAGGAGGATTTCTGTTGTTCTACAACTGTGTGTCTGCTGCTCCCACACGAGCAACCATCAGCGTCTTGCTCGGTGTATTAATTTTAATATATATATATATATATATATATATATATATATATATATATATATATATATATATATATACACTTTGTGTTATATACTTTGTGTTACAACACCCTGTTAAGCCCCAATTAAGGGAGAAAGCATACTGCTTTTTTTTCTGTCTTTCGGCTCATCACCAGAGACCATACCAACAGAAAGCTATTTGTTTCGTTGTCTTTTGTTTACATGTGTGTAAGGTATATATATGCAATCGTGGCATATGTTTTTAACTGAGAATATTTGTAGAGCTCGCTTGTTTGGCTTTACTCTACACAAGATCTTTGAAAGATATTCTAGAGGTGAGATCCATCCTCTTCTTCTTCTTCTTGACTTTCTGAAGGACCTTCAAATCCTGCATCTGCAGACTGACTTGGGTGTTGATGGAGGTGGGGGCGGTTCCATGCTGGAAGTGGCTAATGGACTAAGAAGATCCCACCTCCATCCCACCCTCCATCCCACCCATGTTCCAGTTCCCAGTTTACCCAATTTCTGTTAATTTTAATTCTTTTAATATTTTTACATTCTTGTTTTTGTTGCAAGCCACCCAGAGCTGCTCGGTGTGAGATGGACAGTATATAAATCAAAATGAATGAATGAATGAATGAATGAATGAATGAATGAATGAATGAATGAATGAATGAATGAATAACCAACCAGAATATTACCTGTCTTTGATAAATTGCTTACTATCTCCATGATTGTAAACTTGGCCTACATATACAGTATACTGACTCTAAATTGCAATACTGACTGCAGTTGTCACAGGATGGAATAACAGTCTGCTTTTTTAAGTACTATATCCACCCACAAAGGAGATCTGCATTTTGTGGCCAGAAGCAAGATTTTTTGGAAATGTTCACCATGTCATTAATGGATTTCTTTCTTAATGTTATAAAAACCATGAAGATAACGTTGGAGTAATAGGATTTTTAATCTATCCTGACATTGGCCAGCTGACAAACTACACAGCTGCATCTCTCATTCCCTTAACTTCAAAATAAGTATGGTGAATTTTTTGCTGCCCTATTCCCAACCAATCTCACAGGATAACAACATTACCATTGGAAGGAACTAAGTGTTTCATCCAATTCTCAGGGAAACTCTTTACAGAGTGAAATAAGTGAATTCCAACATTCCAGAAAACATATGCATTTTCTACAAGAAACAAACAGCATTGAATATATGGTTGTATATAGAAATATTCTGCTTTATAAAACCCTCTTTCCGTTTTGTTGAGAAGGAAAAAAACTAAAGATTCGTGACTTGCTTACCTGATTGCCATGGAAATTATTCAACCAGCGTTCAATATGGGTAGCATACCAGCCTGGTACTAGGCAACGGTTCTGTAAGGTCCGAAGCTTCTGAGAGGCTTCAGGTCCAGCTGTAATCACCTCGTGAAAGGTGTACTTCAGAGCAACTGGATCATCATGTGCCCGTTGATGCTATCGAGAAAAGAAACAAATTTTGAAAGCCCTCTGCTGAACAGGAACAAGAGACAGTCAAAGGAGCAGACAGGAAACAAGAAAGAGGAAAGTGGAGGAAGGAGAGGAAGACACAAACAGAAAAACAGGCAGCAATTAGGGAACACATTAGGGCCACGTGTGATCTATGACAAACTGAGGCAACACAATCTAGAAAGCTGAATTCTAATGGTAAAGGGAAATTGTTGTTTCAGAGAGCCCTGCAGACTGGCGGGCAGGCAGGAAGAGCTTCTCTAAAGACATAAGAGCTGCTGTTATTGCATTTAATAGCTACATTGCTTTTCACTAATGAATAGTGCTTTAGGTCAAGAAGACAACACCACTATGGAGCAGCTTACCTGATACCAAGAGTAGGCCCGATCTGCAGGATTGATGAGGATGGTGATTATTTTTGCCTTGGAAAGCAGTGCAGCAGCCCGCCTTGGTGTGACTTCTGAATCAAAGTAATTGGCACTCTTCTCAAAATAGAAATCAGAAGTAGTGTTGGAAGGAATGGGGAAAAACTCCATATACCTTAAAAGAAATATCAGCAGCAGAAAGGGGAAAATAGATTGGGTGAAGCAATGCAGAAATAGTTTCGGGTTCTTACTCAATGTCAATTGTTTATGCCACTTTAAACAGAACAAGGATTAAGACACATCAAAGGTTTCTTTTCAGCCCCAAACCGTATTAGTCAAGACATTCATTAGAATGTAGCTGGTTTTAGAACTTAAGCCTGAAAAACCAATGAAGCATTCTTCTGGATCAAAGAATTAACAGACTACAATTCATTACATTTATGGAAAAGATTAAGCGTAGGGCAAATTCAGCATGAACTACTGAACAGAAGACAAACAGACCAGCCGTTGATCCTCATTCTTCTCAAGCAGACAGACAGGAATAAACGGTACATTTTTAGAAAAGAGGAGGAAATGTTACAACAGACACAAAACCCGGTTTTCCTCATTCATATTTTAGTCCAGTAGAATTAACACAGGTTTGCAGGGCATCACTGCAGAAACACAGTACAGGAATCAGATAAAATGTGCGCAACAATTCTATCTTTCAGGCTTACCGAGATCGTCTGCTGACAAAGTAGAACAAGCAACTTGGCTCCTGGCCTTTGAAACATCTTACCCCTGGAGGTGAGATCAGCTCCCACCCTTCTGACTTTCCATAAGAGCCTTACAGTAACTTCTACCAAATGGCTTTGGGTACCAAATGGCTTTGGGTACCAACAGGGGATATCACACTGGAGGTGGTTGATCAATTAAGAATCAATCCTACCTCCTTTCCCTCCCCCCGTCCTCCCCATTGCATCTGGCTCCCTCCATCCCCATCTTGTAATTATGATTTTACTTCGATTGTACTTTATTTTATTGTGTTAGGAATATTTACTTCTGATTTTAATGTTTTTATCCTATAAGCTGCCCAGAGCCTCTTCTAAATGAGATGGATGGCAAATAAGATTAATTAATTAAACAAATCATAAGAACTAAACATGCATATTTCTTCCACAAATCTAAATCCAAAGGGAAGTTTGCCCCTTTCTTGCTAGGTATCTGTTTGGTTTTCAAAACATTCCAGCAAAATAGATTAGAATTGCAAAACTATTCCTTCATTCCTTTGCAGTACCATTATGAGCCAAAATATAAGTGGAAGGGGCAGGCCCTCATCCACCAACCCCAGCGCAAAAATTGAGAATGAGGCCTACCAGTCAATGCCCTTGTGATAATTATGTCCATTGAAGAACTGGATCTCTTCAAAGGTCTCCGAGCTGGGATAGTTACTGCTCAGGTCAGGGTGCATCCCCAGGAAGAGATAGAGGGCAGTGGTACCTTTTCAAGGAAGAAGAGAAGAAATAGGGAAGGGGACAAAGAACTAAAAATCACTTTTCTACCAAACTTCTGACAGAATTTTACACTCTCAATCACTGTTTCTCAACCTCAACGATGTTACAGTGTGTAGATTTCAATTGCTAGCATTCTCTGGCCAGCATATTGGATGGAAAAATCTGGGAGTTAAAGTTCACAGACTTTAAGGTTGCTGAAGCTGAGAAACACTGATCTGGATTATTCCAGGGACAAGCGGATTTAATATGTTCAGTCCTCAATAAAAACGTTAAAAACCCCAGTGCATTTCTTAATTATGGCATATATGATATTTTATCCTACTGCATGGCCTTTTAAACAGATATCATTTCACAGGCAGGCTGTGATGTAAAGCCTGAGACTTTAACTTATATTTCCTATTTCTGTGAGCCTTACAGACTTAGCCTAAATATTATCAGATTTCAACTGTATTAAATGATTTTGGCAGTTGCTTCTCCAACTCTGAGGAGGAATTATATTGCTGTTGTAAAAAAAAAATTCTCTCTCTAAAAAAAATAGGGTGAAAAGGTGTTTGTTTTTTAAATGTGTTCCAGTTTCCTATGTTGAACCATAAACACTTACATGTGACGACAAATGGCACCAACAATAACTGTTCAAATTTTATTCAACATTGCTTGAAACAGTCATTCTCCTTACCCTGACAATAAGTTGAAGACTATTATGCTGCTTATTTTAAGATGCCTTAAAATGATTTGTTAAGTTTTGGGGTAGTGGATTGTACATGCTCAGTCAATTGGGCTTTAGTTCATATATTATGGTTTTAAATGATACTGTAATCTAATCATTGGGATAGTATATTTCAGCAATATAGCATACACCAGTTACTACTATACCTGTCTTCTGAGGACCAATAATTAGCAGCTTGGGGAACCGGTCACAGGTCTTCTCTTTGGACCAAATATCCTTGTGGCGCTTGTCCTCACAAGGATCCTAAAATATGACCAACATGCTGGAATCAGCCAGGCCATCCACAGGAACAGGATTTTTATAGCCCAACTGTTCTTACTGAAGAGGTCTCTCAAAAGCCAGCAATTTCAAGGACAGGTAGTCCTTGACTTACCACCATTCATTTAGTGACTGTCTGAAGTTAAAACAGCATTGTAAAATGTAATGTATGACTGCTGTAACAGCTCCGTGTCATGTGATCAAATTTGGGGCACTTGGCAACTGGCGTGTATTTATCAGAGTTACGGTGTCCCAGGCTCATGTGATCCCCAACTGTAACCTTCCCAGCTGGCTTCTACCAAGCAAAGACAATGGGAGAATCCCAGATTTGCTTAACAACTGCATGATTCGCTTAGCAACTGCAGTGATGCATTCAACAACTGTGGTTAAAAAAAGGTCATAAAATTGGGCAAAACTCACTTAACAACTGCCTTGCTTAGCAACAGAAATTTTGGGCTCAATTGTAATCGTAAATCATAAGTAATAGAAGGAAGGTATCATTAAGTAAGAAAAGGAAGATATCATCTTTTACTATGCTACTATACTGAGTTTGCTCCGTACTTTGGAAGTTATTGTTTTGTTTTGTTTTACTTTCACTCTCTTAAAAAAAATACATTTTTTTCAAAATCAGGCTCTCTTCTCCAGGGGGCCAGTTTTATGATCTATAATTATCAGAATACCGTTTTTTGTAAACAGATGTACAACTGAAAGAAGTGACCAGATGAGATGTGTTGCTCACTGGATAGAAAGAAGCAAATTTCCTTGAATACTGCTGCAAGTCTCCAGACACTACACATTTCACAGAATGTTATTTCACATCTGCCACTCTTCCTGGGGAGTATTATGTATCCTACTGGTCTAAGATCGCAATTAACCGAATTGAGTATTATGTAACAGGCAACTACTTGCCCAGATTTTCAAACCAAGAAAGAGACAAAACAATAAAACACAGTGGAAATTTTTGCAACACAGGCCCAGGGAGGCAGTGAATGCACACCTGCCAAAGGGGGTCTTTTTCTTCAGAGAATATCTGGAAATACTTCTGTGCCAGCTGCACAGGTGGCAACGTCTGTAACTTCAAGTTAGTCCAGGAGTTCAGAAATCGGACCAAATGCCTAAAGGTGTACAAACCCAGGCGGTCATTTCCATAATTGGAGAGGTGGGTCATAAAGATACTGATCTGTGCAGGATAGGGAAGAAGAAAGGGTGGAACATAGATTGGAATGGTTACAGTAGTATTCAGGGAATTTTTTTGTAGTAAAATACATTTGCAGATGAACAAAACATGCAGATGAACTAACTAAACACCACAAAAATGCTTTCCTGCGTTAAGGACCACCATGTTTCTAGCCCCTATCGCAGGGGTCAGCAATCTGCGGCTCTGGATGTGGCTCTTTCATCCCTCTGCTGTGGCTCCCTGTTGCCAATCAGCTCCACAATTGACAGGGCTTTTGATTAGAACAGGTTGAAGAAAAAGGACACTGCGCTAGGAGGAGACTCTATGGTGCGGGAGTCTCTATGGAATCTGGAGTCAACCATAGAGTCTGGTTGGCTCCAGAATTAAATGGGGGCTTCCAGTTAGGACCTTTGTGGCTCTTTGAATGTTTAAGGTTGCCGACCCCTGCCCTAATCAAACATCCCACAGAAGTTTAATCTAGCTATGATGGAGGGAAAAAATCTTTATATTGAGGATAAGAAGTAAACTATCTTTCAATAATAGAAGTTACATCTTCTGTTAATTCGCTTTAATTTTTTTTAAAAAAGGATTCTTCTTACTATTTACCTACCATATTTTCTACAAAGAACAGTATATCTGGGAGACATTTCTGCTATTTTAAAAATATCCAAGCTGATTGGCACACCTTGTGGCAATATATTCCATAAGTGGATTAAATGCTATGTCAGAAAGTGCTTTCATCTATTCTAAATTTACTTCCCAACTTCAGTCAGTTTCTCCCCAGTTCTAATTTCTGTTGACTTCAGGAAAAAAAACGTTTACTTGACAGCACTCATAATTGTGCCCACTTAATGTATTTCACTGTGTTCATACCATGTAATAAACTTCAACCAGGCAATTATCTAAGTGATATTACTATTTATGGCTCTTGCTGAACTCTTATGCCTAAGCCCTTTCAACTTCTTAATCACTTCTAAATCATATTTATCTATCCATTCACCCAAACGCGCACTCACAAACACACACACCGTCTCTCCTACATATACATACCCATATACATATTATTCTGAAAATTATTCAGCTCTAGAATTTATCAACTCCAGAACCTAGCTAATTGGTTTTTTTAACTTAATCATTCTATTTATATCCTGCCTTTTCTTTGCTGAAAGGATTCCAGCCCATTGGTCCTTGAAATAATACTTACGGGATTAAGGAGAACAGTCAGAAAAAGCTCGCCTCCATTGATGATTTTATCCAATTCACTAGAGCCACCTGGGTATTCATTATAGAATATGGTATGTGTAAATAATCCACAAGTTTGCCGTGGGAGAACCTACCAAGAAATTTGAGGGGGGGGGAGGGACAAGTAGCAAATTAAAAAGAATCTAAAATCTACTGAGCTATTTCTTACAAATCCCAGATAAGTCGTGCAAGATATCCTGACTTGGCTAAGAATGAGTTGCAGATAATTTGGCCAATAATGCCTCATTATACATTGCCATCTTCTTATCATTACTGTATGCTAATTAATTTTACTCGGCACCATTTTTCCCCAAAACACACAGGACCATGGAGCATGTAGGTCTAAAGTGTCTCTCTGCAGGAATCGGTCTACTCAACAGCTCGCCCACAAATTCATCCCGTCAGAGTTAGAAAGTCAGCATTAATTCCTTCCATTTGGATATTGAGATCTAGTTTTCAAGGCTTCTCAAACCAAACCTCCTACTGTTTTGTATTCATTTGTTACTGACTTTGGAAGTGAAGAAGTTTTTTAGTAAGGGTGGAACTGATCCTTTAATTAGGGTTCATATTTTCACACATAAATACAGTCATTCATATAAGTACATAACTGTTCTTTCTTTCCTTCTCCTTCCTTCCTTTCTCAAGGAGAGAAGCAACCTAGAGGAGAAATGTCTTGATAGTTAGAACAATTAATCAGTGGAGCGATTTGCCTCTAGAAGTTGTGGATGCTCCCACACAGGAAGTTTTTAAGAAGAGACTGGACAACCATTTGTCTGAAATAGTATAGGGTTTCCTGTCTCAGCAGGGGATTGGACTAGAAAATCTCCAAGATCCCTTCCAACTCTGTAATTCTTTTCTTTCTTTCTTTCTTTCTTTCTTTCTTTCTTTCTTTCTTTCTTTCTTTCTTTCTTTCTTTCTTTCTTTCTTTCTTTCTTTCTTTCTTTCTTTCTTTCTTTCTTTCTCTTTCTCTCTTTCTCTCTCTCTCTCAACACACATACAACCTTCAAGTCCATCAGCTCAAACCAAGGCAGACTGACTGCCTATTTTAGTACCTCTCAACTTTAAACGAAAGAATAATTTCCAATCTGCTCCAGAAAATAACTATGTACCAATTCCCATCCCCATACTGGAGAAAGATAAGCTAAATGGAAAACCAGAGTTTTTTTATATCTGATTTATTCAAATAGATTAGACTAAAATATGCTTCATTATACAGAAAGCCTCTGATGCTGGGGTTGATCATAAATACAAAAATGCTTTTTTTAAAAAAATCATTATTTAATTTGAGGAGAACCAAAAAGTCTGTCTTGAGGTATCTTTCATCTGCTGAGTTCTTTGTTTATGCATAATCTTAAAAGTTTCACTCTCTGTATGTAAACTGTACTGAAATATTGTTTTATTTTATTTTGGCTCGATAGAATTCCTGTCATGCTAGGTCTGCACAGTTAACCTAATTTAGGATACCCTTACCCTACGCAAAATCCTGATAAGTGAGAAGCTATGAAGCAAGTTCTCTCCTGTGTTCCTATTAAGACACTGTTGCAGTGGACACTGGAAAAACTAAGAGGCACAACTGAGGTCATTTGCTTGGCCTTGGCAAAGCCACTGCCCATCATAGCCTGGCTTACTTCAAATGTTGCCAAAAGACTAAATGTACATGCTGAGACAAAGAGTACAATCTGCATCTGGTACATGTATTTGGGATGCAGCTTGAGGACAACAGAAGGAAAAGACTTTGTTCCAGTTCCTTCTTTCCCAAGGGAGTAAAATTTCTTCCTATGTTCATTTTATGCTTTTTCATGAATCTGAGAACAAAGGCAAAGCACACAGCAGCTGCTCCTTTCAAGCTGATTAGACTATCTCAGGAAAAAGAAACAATCACCGATGGCCATCAGAAACTTTCGTGAATGGTATGCAGTCCATCATAACAACCATAGGCAGGCCCTGGGGAAAGTTCATCAAATGATTAAGGCCCCTTTTTTATCAAATAGGTTTACTAGGAATTATTTAAAAAGGCCAGGCTCCCGGAAATTGTAAAGGATTCCTAAGGTACTAGGATTGTCTGCTCCAACTAAGTTTTGTTTTAATTTTTATTGTAAAGTAATATGTATTCATTCTCATTCTCTCTTTCTCTCCCTCTCTCTCTCCCCCCTCCTCCCTGCCTCTCATAAAACTTCAGATGATTTTCAAGTTGCAATTACAAAATTGTACTTCAAACTGGCAATGTAACTAAACCGAAGTTTTCCTTTATGATAACCCATATTAAAAATGTCCCAAGTATGTTCTTGAAATTAGATAAAGTTTCTAACATGTGCAATTAGTTAATTTTCCTAAAACAGCTAAAATTGCTCAACACATGCAAAACTCAGAGTTCAAGAGTGTACTAATGGTTTTGTAATAGAATTTCCTTGAATAAGTAATGTGAGATGCTCCAAATATCCTTTTCTCTTCTTAGAAGGTAAGTTTGCCCATCTCTTATTTTAACTATGCTGTTTTCTAATTAAAACTCTTAGTTATAAATTTCTTGGAATCTGGATTATTCTGAATACCCTCCTCCCCATTTCTTTATCAACAGACTTCTCACAATGTATACCACTTCCCATTCTTAATACCTACTATTCTTTAATGTAGTATTATCTTCTTAGCTTTTCATGAGGTATTTTATTAGTATTATTCAAAACTCAGATGTAACTGAAACAGAATCATCAGCCAATATTGTGCTATAAATATGATATTGTTCATTACGAAGACAATTTTCTAGAGGTAATTCTGGACAAACTAGTATGAACCTCAATCTATATTTTTTTTTAAAAAAACCTTAACCTTCAAGTTGCTTGACAACTGACTCATTATTACACCAATGGCTGCAGTATCCTGGGATCATGTGATCGTTTTTTGGAACCTTCTGACAGACGAAGACAAAGGAGAAGCCAGATTCACTTAACAATCCATGTTACTCGTTTAACTGTAGTGATTCACTTAACAACTGTGGCAAGAACAGTCATAAAATGGGGCAAAATTCACTTAACAAAATGTCTCACTTACCAACAAAAATGTTGGGTTTAATTGTGGTTGTTAAGTCAATGACTACCTGTAATAGAAAGGTTTTCAGGAGTATGTTGAATGGTATTGTTGTAAAATATACGTATACTTATTTATTCTTTTTTGCCTCATCTCCTGCCTTTAATTTCTTTTGCTTGCTATTTTTTTTTACCTTTCTGTTATGCTTTGGGAATCGCACGGTGGGCAGATATGTACCTACATACGTAAGAAATGAAAAGCGTCTATCTCTGCCTTAAAAGATATTTGGAACCTACAGGCAAGTGGATATGTTTTTAAAAAGGTTGAAAATGAATCCAGACATTATGGTAATCATTTTAGTGATGAATGCCATCTTTTTGGAAGAAATACGCCTCCGTTAAACCAGAGTACCTTTGTAAATCCTTCTGATTAGGTAAAAACCTTGGCCACAACCTAGTCTTGGTACTTGTTTTTCTGAAAAGCAGTTAAAAGCTGTACATAGAAATGTTGTTTTCCAACTGTAGCTCCCCCGTCCCCTGCCCACACCAGTGGTAGAGGACAGAATGTTCTACCTCAGTCCTGACTGCCATAGCATTTACTGATTTCCACGCTGCAATTCACTCTACGTGAGAGTAACTTTGTGAAGCACTCAGAAGCCTCAACTGGTAGTACACAGCTGTCCATCTTGCATTAAGGGTTAGAAACAGGTGCATATTCAGCTAATTTTGTGCCAATTATATGTGGCTGCCAATTTGCTTTTAGGCATAATTCCAGATAATATTTTTATTCCTTAAAGTCCTACATGACCTGAGACACTAATGCTTTGAGAACTGCCTTTCCTAGAGGCGTCTACTGCTGCATCCTAGCATAGGATCTCACAACAAAGACCTGTTGGAAAATTCTGTCCAAGGATTCAGTAAAGAATGATCGAATCTGTTTTTTTTTTAAATTTGTATTCAATATCTGTGTAGGTTGATGAATACATACATTTAATTTATAAAGTTAAAAATAGCTAATGATAGTGAAGTTTAACTGTGGTCCTCAGACAAATTCTTTTTATGAAATCAGGAATACAAAATACTGAAATCCAAATTTAAGCAGATTTATTATTTGATATGGTTTGGGTTTATTCTTATTTTTTACTAATACATTTTATAATATGGTTATAAAACACAAATGATACATTATTTTGGTATTTATATAGTATAGAGTAGAGATTAATGCTGATGATTTAGATTTAAATCTTTAAAGATAGAGAAAAAAAATATCAACCTTAACTATATTTTCTAAAAAGTTAATATTAGTCAGCATGAAATTGCTTAAATTTTACATCTAGAGTTGACCATAGCATTGATAAATAACTGCAAAATTCATTAAATTGATTGTTACAGTACTATATAATAAAGGTTTTATAGGAGATGAACAGGCCAAGCCCAAGGGAGGGGTCAAACGTGCCACAAGTCCTGAGTCCCTACACGCCCACAAGAAATCTAAGTCCAGCCTACCTTAAATGTCTTATCTCCTACTCATTTCTCTTGATCGCTAGTTGGTCAGATTCTTGTAGACAGCTAAAGCTCGCAATCAATCTTTATACTCATTTGAACGTCCTGCATTTCCTAATTTTCCCTATCTTAAGCTTAATACAAGGATTCCACTACTTATTGCTGTTTATGCTTATTAAAAAAAAGAACAAACTGTTTAAAAAATTTAAAAAAAACATTTTTTTTAACTTTCTCCTTCTTTATATCTTTACCAATTTGTGGTATAAAGGGTTTATTCCTTGATTTATGCTTAATATTCTATAAAACAATGGGGGAGGGGAGGAAGCAAGCCATTGGTATTCATCATCATAGTTCACAAGATTGATATGTTTTCTACTGACCATGATTCCACTGTGAATAAATCCTCTTCGGTAGCGGGCTGGTTTGAGATGAGGATATTCTTCGGTGCTTGTTACTTTGATCCCCCACACCTGTTTCCAGGCCTCATAGAGTTGCACATGGACCGGGTACACCCCTGAATGATGGGGGGCCACTGCGTATCCCATATCTGTGGGGATGCCATGTTCCTAAGAAAAGGCATTCATAACTTGAATTTTAATGAAATAATTACACTGCAAATGAGAAGAGCCAGACATTCATTTTATTTCTTTATCTTAGTCTACACAATCCAGGCGGAATTCCAGTTTGAGACATAGTTCAAAGTGTATTTTTTTGCTCTTGAATTAGTCAGCCCAGGGAGTGCATTGAGTAACTAGCATTACATAAGTCTTATTGTTTCCTGTTTTTCTGCAGGATTTTATGCTCAATTTAAAGCAGGTTTTGTACAGAACTGGCCTGATGACTTTTAATCATCATGCTTCACAGTTTTTCATGAGATAGTTAAGTGAACAAATACTAAATTTCTACCCTGCTGAACTGGAAAATATTCTACTTCACATCTGAACAATTCTTTTATGGAAATGAAGAAATGCTGTTAAAAACACATTTGAATAAGGAGCAGTTAAAAAAACAACAACACTGTAGAATATGAACAAATCCCAGGCAAAGTATTGGATTACAGCCCAGAGGTGGTATTCAGGAGGTTCTGACCAGTTCTGGCGAACCAGTAGCAGAAATTTTGAGTAGTTCGGAGAACTGGCAAATACTATCTCTGATTGGAGATTTTATAGTATCCTTCCCCTGCTACATCCACCAAGCCACGCCCATGGAACCAGTAGTAAAAAAAATTAAATCCCACCACTGGATTACAGTATGTGTAGCCCTCACCTAGTGATCATTTGTTCAGCAACTGTTCAAAGTTGTGACAATGCTGAACAAGTGGTAGTTACAATCAGTCCTCAAACTCGTGGTGTCACAGTGCCCATGTGTCACAAGATCACAATCTGGGCACTTGGCAATCAGATGTTGATAGTTGCAACATCCGATGGTCACATGATTGCCATTTGTGACCTTCCCTGCTGACTTCCCATGAATAGGGAAGCCGGCTGTGAGTTGCTCTGGTAAATCCCCCCAGTCTTCCTGTGCTCATGAGGGGCTGCCATAAAGAAGAGGGGGTCAAATTATTCTCCAAAGCACCTGAGGGCAGGACAAGAAGCAATGGATGGAAACTAATGAAGGAGAGAAACAACCTGGAACTAAGGGGAAACTTCCTAACAGTGAGGACAATTAACCAGTGGAACAGCTTGCCTCCAGAAATTATGGGTGCTCCATCACTGGAGAAGAGACTAGACAGTCACTTGTCTGAAATAGTATAGGTTTTCCTGCTTGAGCAGGGGGCTGGACTAGAAGACCTCCAAGTCCCTTCCAGCTCATTCATTGTATTCATGCCATGCCACCCACCTCTACAGTCTTCCTGCGCTTGAACTCCTAACCCCCGCTCTTACACTATGCTATCCACCCCCAGGCTTTCTTTCACTAATGTGCAGCCTTGCACTGGGCCTCACCTCACCTTCAACTCTCATGCACCCACCCACCAATTCTCCCCCCCCCCCCAAGCAACCCATGCTCCTTATTTGGGAGTGCCATCACTTCCCACTTAATGACCTGCATCTCTTGGGGGTTAACAACAGCAATAGGGATTGTTGTCTCTCCAAGTGATGTTGTTATTTGACTTAGTGCTTTATGACTGTGTCGCTTAGCAACAGCAATCCCAATCCCAACCGCCATTGTGACCTGAGGACAATCTGCAGTTTAAGAAGCGCCTTCTGCAAAATTACAATATTACGCTTTGTTTTCCTCTCCCTTTTAATTAAGTTTTGTTAATTAATGTAATAGTGTGAATAACACTTCCAAAACCTCATACCCCTAAGAAGTATCTTTTGCAGGCTCTATTAAAAAAGAAAGTAATTTCACAAGGTCAGGTAAGTAATGTGCTGAAAGACGTTGGGAATTATCTAGCAAAAGCACTGATTGAATAAACTATATTTAGGTTATTTTTCAGCTGAAAGTAGTATAGCACTATTTTAACATACACTTTCTAATATCAGGCCCAAGCCCAGAGACAGCAAGATCCAATCAAGTTAAATCCTTTATTTGAGTACATGTAGTGGACAGACTCTTGCCAAATTAAAGCTATACTTTTTTAATCTAATAGTATATCCTGAGAGATTCTAGGGTGCCGTTACCCTGAATCTTTTCCTCACTCTCCCCTCCAGCTTTGGGTCATGCAGTGTCTTGGTCTGGGCCTCTCTCTGAGAAAGCACTATGTTGGCCAAATCCTCCCCCTATGCTGCTACAGGTGCACATTCCAACACAGCTGCATCTGGATGTGATGGAGTAACATGAATATGCTTAATGTTAAAATTAGAACAGTACATTAGGAAAAATTTGGGGAGCACCAGGAATGAATCACTATTAAACTAGGAAAAATGCTAATGTGGAACTGAGCCACTAAACGATACTGGGAATACTATTTGTCTCTGTATGTCCTTACTAGGAAAAGGAAAAAGGCAACCCATGCACTGACAGCAATGTTGAGAGCTGACATGCAACACAACCAACCATCAGCGTGGTTCTGGAGATATAGATTAAGTTTTCATGAGAATAGTTACAAAATCCCAATTTAAATTTAAAACAGAGACTTGTGGGCAATAGTATGCTATTTACTGCAACCATATATTAGCAGATATTTGGATGGTGTGTCATAGGAACAATTATTTGTTTTTAGCATACATGAAAAGTAAACCAAAAAAATGCAGTTGCAGATCAGTAGTTATAGGAGATACACACAAGGGCAAAAATAGCAGCACACAATTTGGGAACTATTAGGTGTACCAAGAATTGAAACCATTTGGGAACCTCTGTTAGTCAAACTTTCCATTCTGTGGGTATGCAATGCTTCAGATTGTATTACCTGAAAATATTATTCAACTTGTTACAAATCCATAATATTTAAACACTTCCCATTTTAGTGGCTTAATGTACAGTCACACTGTTCTGGCAATTCCTGTTTCATTTTGCAGTGATAAACTTGTTATAGCCACTGTTTATAGATGAGAAGTGAGCAAACTAATAATTCTACATAGTCAAACTGTCCTCTGTTTTTCATAAAATCAACCCTCCTCACTTCAGCAGTAGTCCTGGACAGCATCTTACTTACCACAGCAAATTTCTTGTTCATGGCCATTTGGTCTGCCAACACAGATTGATTGTGAAAAAGATGAGGCTGCATGTGACTCCACATGTGGGGGAACCACCAAAACTCCTTCACGTAAGAAAGCAGAAGGTCATCTCCCTCGTCCTCTGCATCTGTACCTGCCAGGACCAAAACATCATCATCATCATCATCATCATCATCATCACTAAGCAATGTTTAAGCCACAAATGAAGGCAGAGCTTCACAAAAATCATACCACTCAATTTGACAGCTTCTACACTGAGCAGCATTAAATGGAGTACACCGCATGGATTAAGTTAACCCCAAAACCTTGGCAAGTAGAAAGAAATAGAGAATATGCTCTTCTTTATTAACCAGACACACAACACTATCATTTCCATATCCAGAACTCAATGCGGAGGAGAAATCCTGGGGCCTTTCAGATGGTTTATAAAGTACAAATCTCAGCAGCCTTAGACATCATAAAAGATAATAAAGGATGCCTGCAGTTATAGATTATATTTGGACGACTTCAGGTTCTTACATTTGCCCTAATGCTTTAAGATACGTGCATATTATTCAAGTTATATTAGCTAAATTTTCACCAGTCACAGAGAATAAAAGGTTTGAGAGCCTAGTAAGAAAACTTTGCCAATTGTATTCTTACCTGTGTGGAAAAATTTCCCTGAGTAGCCCAGATTGAAGGTGAAATTTGGGATGTGGGTACGTAGTTCATTCTGAGTATCAAACAAAGCCTACAGGATGGAGAAAAGAGAATTTAAAAGAGTAGCTTACAAAAAAGATTGAATCTACGTAAGCTGCAAAGCTATTTGAACTAGGTGGTACCTCAATTGTAGTAACTACAAGAAGAATCTGGGAGTCCTAATGGACAATCACTTAAATATGAGCTAGCAGAGTGCTGCAGCTGCCAAAAAAGCTAACACAGTCCTGGGCTGCATTAACAAAGGGATAGACTCAACATCACATGAAGTGTTAGTACCACTTTATAAAGCCTAGTTAAGGCCACATTTCGAATATTGCATCCAGTTTGAGTTGCCACAATATAAAAAAGATGTTGAAACTCTAGAAAGAATGCAGAGAAGAGCAATAAAAATGATTTGGGGACTGGAGGCTGAAACATATGAAGAACAGTTGCAGGAATTGGGTATGTCTACTTTAATTAGAATAATAATAATGAAAAGGATTAGGGGTGACTTGATCTAAGGGGCTGCCACAGAAAAGGTGATCAACCTATTCTCCAAAGCACCTGAAGGCAGAACAAGAAGCAATGGATGGAAACTAACCAAGGAGAGAACCAATCTAGAAATTAGAAGGAATTTTCTAAAAAAAAAAATTAACCAATGGAATGGCTTGCCTCTGGAAGTTGTGGGTGCTTCATTACTGGAAGCTTTTAAGAAGAGATTGGACAACCATCTGTCTGAAATGATATAGGGTCTCCAGCTTGGGTAGAGGGTTGAACTAGAGTAACTTCCAACTCTATTATTCTATTAATTCCCTGAACTTCCCATTCTTTTTGCCAAAAGCCCATATATTGCATGGATTACTGTATGAATATGGATTACTGCAGATAACAGAAACCCTTGCTCAAATACTCACAAGATTGGAAGTTTCTGGACATTCTATCACAGATATTGATCACATTCACATAATCTTTGTTCAAATTTGAAACAATTTTGAGCCATGATTACTTCTACCTATTGCTCTTTTTATTACTATAATGTTATTAAATTATTACTTGGTTCTCTAAATGGGTAATTCTAAATTTGATATTCCTGCTTTCTGAAAACCTGACCTATCATCTACTGACTTTCAAAAATATTCAACAACATATTCAAGAATTAAATGTGCAAACGGCATTCCTGTCTTCTTCTTGAACTGTTGTTGCTAACATTAGAATTGTCATACTTGACTGAATGTCATAAGGGCCGGTCTACACTTCCTGCTGCAACTTTAACTTCTAAAAAGTGAGAGGAAGGAGCTTTTTGTGTAATAAAAAGTATTTTATTACTGCCCTAGAGGTTAAAAACTAAAAGTTAGGAAGCCTCAAGTTCCATGCTACCAGGGACAGCTATATTGTGAACTACAGATGTATTTTGCAATATCCAACTTCAGAGATTACTATATATAAAGTAATCTTTGGACTCACATATCGTCTTTCTAATAGGAACAGATATTTAAATTCACTTGAGATATCTTTTATGAACTATGCCCATGTTGGGTATCCATTAAATACCTGTTGTTTCAACCTTTGACTGATACACATTTATTAAACTTAAATGACTAGCTAAAGGGTTCAGTGGCATCTCTACTTTTGTTGAAATATGAAAAAAATAATGGCCAGTAATTTTAAAGGCAATTTATTTTATTTATTTATCAAATTTATTATCTGCAATTCTGGGAATATTGTATGATTTATGTTTTTCATTGCTGTTCTGTTCTTTTAAATGAAATTTAAGGCTAATGACATAAAATTGTTCAAAAGCATCTTGCTGTGACTAGCAATGTCTGTTATACGGCTCAAAGGTTTCCCCATGTCCCCCTTCCAACTCCCTTTGGTAATTAACATTTGACCAAGATCAGAGTTTACTGGTCAGCTTATAAAATACTCTCCTCAAAACAAATTCCTTTCATAAGATGTCAAAAAATTTTCTAGCACCTCACATACAGAACTTTCCCTTCGTTTTATGC
The DNA here is from genome assembly GCA_023653725.1 of Bungarus multicinctus. Classification (NCBI taxonomy): domain Eukaryota; kingdom Metazoa; phylum Chordata; class Lepidosauria; order Squamata; family Elapidae; genus Bungarus; species Bungarus multicinctus. Next base: position 82,747,179 of record CM042834.1, read on the forward strand.
AAAGTGTTTCACATTAGTGCATGTGCACCCATCTATAGCTAAATCAATTTAGGCACCTGCAATCCAAACTGTATGCTAGCAGATAGAACAAGCAACAAGAAGTCTGGGATCTAGGTCACTGATGAGCATCAATGAAACCCATTTAAACTTTTCCTTTAATGAAATGAACTCAAGGATCAATAGGCTCCACATCAACCCAGAGCCGTAAAGCCAAGAGCAATGTGCAGGTCTAAGAACAATTACCTTGACATCATCCACCTTCATTCGTGTGCCTTCCTTGCCAACAAAGATATCATCAATGTCTACCAAGATGTAACGGTCAAGGGGAAGTGAAAGCCTCTTGCCAGTTAGGAATGAAACAGCATCCACAAAGACCAGTTTGTGTAACCAAAAGTTGAGATTGTTGCCAAAAAGGACTCTCTGGATGCCATCATGGAGTCCCAAGTCTTGTACGACAGTGGTATGGAGTGCGGCGTCAATACTCATGTGTGGGATGGATTCAGCTGACTTGGTTTTAGCGAGGAGGACTGGTTCATATGTGGAATGGTTTGACTGGAAGACTGTCCAGTCCTCCCCTGGAAGAAGTCCCTTCTCTACCTCGCTGGGCCGTGTGATGTACAGCAGTGGTGATTTGGGATTGATGCTGCAGTCCTTCAGTGCAAGGTTGGAGTGGAGAAAAAGGGGGAAACCTTTCAGCTGAGCACTCAGTAAGCTGTTCTCGTTCGCCTGTAAAGAGATCACATGAACTGAATGACAACTTGAGGCTGGAAGTTGTCAGGCAACAGTAAAAACAAGGACAAGCTAAGTGAATTTCAGCTTACCATCAGGCAGATAACTTTCTCTGCTCATTGGACTCTTCAGAAAGCACAATGTGTCCTAGTTGCTTGGCAAGTCCAATCTCAGGACTAAAAGGCCAAAGGACACTAAACACTTTGAGCAGAGATGTATAATTCAAAAGTTTCCCCATTCAAAAGCTTTCATGCAGCAATCTAGAAGCCACAGCTGAATTCTTGTTTCTAATATAGAAACTGGTAGGGAAAGTTATTACAGGCATGGAGGGTGACCTTACTACTGTAACTTTATGTCTGTAGATATTATCAGTCATTCAATAGTTGGATCAAAGGTGCTTTTTCAAAAGGCAACTGGACTGATTTTTTCTCTGAGGAAGTAGAATACTTTCACTTCTCATCCAAGAAGCTTCTTCAGTTCTGGCAGGATGGTGTGGGCAATGGAAGGATTACTTCTGACCGGATTGGGAGGGGGAAGGTTTGCAAGGGTCATATTTCTTTGCAGTCATCTGGTTGTTAGCACTCTCCCTGAGAGCCCTTGAGGCCACAGAGAACCATCAGGGTCACCTGTACCAGAGTGCAAATGGGGGTGGCATCTTTACATGGAACTGCTGCATGATAGATAAGAGACAGGTGGTGTCTTATCTCTCTCCTTTTCTTGAGAGCGAGCTGCTCAACATTAACAAAAATGGCCTCTTTTATCCCTCTTTCAAGCCAATGGTCCTCTCCAGGGATGGGCTTCAATATTTTTAGCAAAGGGTTCTCTGCCCAGTTGCTGGGTGAGCATGGCCATGGTGGGTGTGGTCTAGTTGGCATCCTGCAGTACAATGGGGGGGGTGCGTTTTTGCTCTCCCCGGGCTCTGGAGGTTTTCTTTGAGCCTCCGGGAGGGCGAAAACAGCCTCCCTAGCCTCCAGAGGCTCTATGGAAGCAAGAAATGGGCCCATTTCTGGGCTTCCCAAACTTCCGGGAGACAGTTTTTCATCCTCTCTGAGCCTCCGCGCACGCCCTGCACTTACCTGCATTCAAAACGGGCTGTGTGGGGACTCCTGGAAGGAGCGGGATAGGGTGGGTGGGGCCAGCCAGAAGTGGGATTTGGGAGTTCTCTGAACTCCACGGAATCTTAGCTAGGGGCTCTCCTGAACACCTGTGAACCCCCAGCAGCCCCAGTCATGGTCGTCTCTATCCGGAAAGTGAACTTTGTTTCCATCATCCCCCACCCTCATCCTGCCAGAACCGATACAGCTTCTTGAATGAGAAGCTAAACAACTTCTTCCTCTTCCTCAGGGAAGAATAAGTCCAATTGCCTTTTGAAAAAAAAAACACATTTGAGACTATCGTAAAACTTTGATTTAAATATGGTTAAAATCATTTTACTTATTATCCCACCCAGACCCTTCTTTTAGAAGCACTGAGACTTTGCTCTTGATTAAACTATAAATTACGTTCCGAAAAAAGTCAACACATTCACTGTCTTCGGTCAAATTATAAGAATGTCATTAGTATACGCATTTCAGCAACCAGAGCCAGTTTGCAATGGAATATGGAACAGTTTATTACCAATTTTAACATAAACCTTTTCTTAGAAGAAGAATCCAGATTAGATATAACTCAAGGCAGCAAGAGTAACGATTATTTCTGCCTCCTACTTTTCCACAACAACCCTGTGCAGTGGGTTGGAACAGAAATCCTGAAGGTGCTTCCATGTGACACAGAATATGACAAAACAACAAACCTGGGGGTGGGAGGATCTGCTCTCTAGCATTCAAACTCCAGATGGCATTTTCCTCTGAGCAGACACAAGCAACCTAATAAGAACTGAATAGGTTACTTGTTTCAAGATTTGCTGCAGAGAGCAACAATCCAGTGCTCATGCACTCTGAGAATTATAAAATGTCAGGATTTAAATTTATGATGGTTCATTTAATTCCTCACAGAGTCCAGAGCTGCTCATAGCATCTGGCTGCATGTCTCTGCCATTAAACTAATGCAAAATAAATAATGGCACTGCCCTTGGTTCAAAATGTTGTAAAGGGGGAAAAATTACCAATACATAGTCAAACAAGAGACCTAAGAAACTTGTTCTAAGATTAGATCAAAATATGCCCCTTGATTATTAATGTCCTCTCTTACTCTTAATCCACACTCTCTAAAACGGCTTTCAGGGGACAGATATAGATGGCTCTCAATGGAAGTCCTACAGAAGTAAAAAAATGTTTCAAAAGGCACTGTTAACACAGGGTGAGGGGGGAGAGAGAGGGAGGGGAGGGGAGAGAGAAGGATGGAGGGAAGGAGGATGGTTGGCTTACAACTCCAGAGCACTAGGGGGCGGGGGGAACAGATTATCTGGTGAGGATTCAGTCTAAGTCATAGTAATAAAATGGCATTGGTTATGCTTGGCAATAACCTTTGGTGAGCCCTGGATAGGGGTACTACATTTATCTTTTATTTCCTTAACCTTTCAGTGGCCTTGATATGGTGGTTGCCTCTTTACTGCAGGGCCGATTTGGTGTTGGGAAAGGTTGAGCTACAGGCCCCTGTTTTGAGGTACCTCAGAGTTGCATTTAACATTCACATCAAACAGCTGTGGGAGCTCTGATGGCACTCAGTTGTAGATCTCTGCCTGGGCTAATCAAGTAATGCCATAATTCCTTTCCCTGCAGCTTGCGAGGATCTGGATAGAGGACAGACTTAATCCCAACCTTGGTAAAACTGAGTGGGTATGAATTTTAGGGTCTATGGTTCTGGAAATTCTCCATCTTTAACTCTGCCTGGGGGTGACTTCCCTAGTCAAGCCAGTGAGCAATTTGGGTGTCCTCTTAGACTCACAGATTCCCACTCTTCTTAGCAATCATAACCATGCTAAGATGATTGATTCAGGCCATCAACAATGGAGACATCTGCTAGGAGAAAGCTTTCCTACACTGCCTTTGTATTACCTTCTAATTTTATGCATAAAATGTGAAGTAAACTAATTTCGGGACATACAATATTGTGTTGCATGCCTCTGGCCCTCTTAAAATCTCAGGTGTGATGCATTTTTCTGTCTCTGAGATGTAAAGACAAACAGAAAAAAATTGCATGTCAAAAATATAGGATACTTAGCTACTCAGTTTACTTTCTTTTTGCAGAGAAGCATAAATAGACATTGGGGAATATTAACAAAGAATCATCTCACAAGAAATCAGGAAAGGGAACTACAACTTGAAATGTCATAGTACCCTTTGATAACTTCATTGTGCAATAGGAATAGGCTAACATATATTATTCTGCTTTTCACTGTTGCTCAAATCTTATCTCCAGAAGTCAGTGTATCGCTTCTTCTCTTCCCATCATTTCAGTAAACACTTTCTCAAATTTGAAATACCTTGAAAAAGCCAATGATGCCTACACCGTACTCTACGCAGTACTTGTCCAAGAGCTCACGATTCCAGGCATCCAGGTTCACATACTTCAGGATGTTCTCATAGATGATAAGTGCAAAGCGTCCTCGGTCCTTGTCAGTCAATGTAGGCATGTCTCCCTTCCCCGGAGCGATCTCTGTCAGATATTTGAAATGACTAGATTCCAAGATGGCCACAATCTCCTGTCCCAGTTGAGAGTAAAGGCTTTCCACGAACACAAGGACCAAAGGGTCAGTCCGAGAAGAATCTACCACTTTGATGGGTTTTATTGGTAGCAGGCGTGAAGGAGCAATCTTCGGTTCATCACAGTCTGGGCTGGGGATATCCCCAGAGGGTTCCAGTCCTCTCTTCCACCCATATAAATAATATGCGGAGACAAAAACACTGAGCAGGCAGAAGGCAAAGAGCAAGAAGAGCACCACTTGAGGAGATACCTGCCGGAAGCTCCTCCGGATCCTTACTAGAGTCATCCTTGCTTTGGAAAAGAGTTTTCAGGTTCCTTCCCCACCCCACCCACCCTTCCCCCCTCCCTCCCTCCAGGTCTCAGCTCAGGAAAGACTGGAGATAGTTTCACAAATAGGCCATACATGTATGGAATTGCCCCTGTGACAGTCCATTATCCATCCTGGTCCTTTTTCATGTCACCATGGCAAATCCATTCAAAGTTCCTTTCTCAGATAAAAATACCAACAGTTTCTCATCATCACTGTTCTATTAGGATGGAAATCTGACAGCTCTGGCCTTCAGGAACTGTTCTCAAGAAGCAGGACCACATGGTGATTCCTTGGGTCTGCAAACAGAAGCAAAAGGGTGGGGGATGTTAGCAGTGGGGAAGAAAAGCCTCCTTTCCCAGTTCAGAAGCTCTGCTCTTAAGACATTTGTTTTCAAACAGAATTTATGGGCTCCTCACATCTACTTGTCTTCTCTTGCAGTTGAAGTGGGAGAAAATTCACTATACCCATAGATAAGTGCTCTTTACTTTTGTTTTTGTTTTAATTATTATTATTTCTTATCATGTACCATGCAGTGAACTTTCTGCCACTATTGCATAATAAAAGCTGGACTTGTTAAGCCAATTCTTTGGGAGAGCAGAATATGCCAGTGGGTGGATGATTAGGGATGCTCTTTTTTCTTTCCAGAGCATTCAACTCTTTGCATTCTTTCATCTTTTTTTAAAAAAAAAAAGTTTCCCAGGCTATTTAGACCCACATAAATAGCACAAGGAAGGAGTCAGAGAAATAGCTAAGGAAGATAAAATGCAGGCTCGTGCATAAATATATATATATGCAAACTGGATCTTTCTGAGGCCTTAATCTGCAAAAGGCATAAAGAGAATAATACACTAACTTCAACCAAGTTCAACTAGCTTTATAGAGAAACTATAAATGTAAGATTGCAGTAACCCCCCACCCCCAGCCTCAATTCAATCTCAGGGCATCAATTAAAAAAAAAAAAGCCAGCTGCCCTTCAGAGAACCATACATGCAACAGTCTTACAGAGGACCCACAGTTTGTTTTCCCAGTCTTGCTGATCACTCCCACGTAGCTTTGAGGTAGCCGCCACACTCTCTGCACCTGCTTCAGCTTAGTGTCAATCACTTGCCAACACACCACAAGAAGCCTTTAATACTTTGACAGCGTAGAGGGTTATAAGAAATCCTGCCATTGCTTTGTATGCTTGGAAAGGCCAGAGAGGGGCCCTCAGCCCAGCTTTAACTCGTGGAACAAAAACATGAAACAATTACAAATATTCTCCTATAGGCAGACACTGAAAAAGCCATCCCAAGGCACTTCCAAAGAACATTATTCAATGCAAATGGTTGGGGCATTTTACCTCTAAGTTAGAACACCTTCAAAGTACACATTGACACAAGACAGCCTCAGGAAAGCATAGAGAGTTAAACAGAAAATGTGTATTTCACCCATCCCAGTTTTGAAAGGAAAACCCGGTTTCTGTATTCATTCACTGTGGTTTAGTGCAGTAAGTTTTCCAGTTTCTCAGTCAACAAATAATCTTACAAAGCTTAAAAGAATATCTGGGAAGTGATCTTTCCAAGGACCCAAGCTGAGCCAGGAGCAAATTAACCCAACTGCCAAATGAAGATAACAGGAGTGAGGAAACATTACTTTGGTATAGAAAGTGCAGCAGTTCCCATAGCCCACATAGGTGAACAGATTTGACTTGCATTCCATAATGCCAGTCAGCTCACAGCTACATCAATTATCCTATATGTGCACCTTCACATTTTCTTTAATCACAGTATTTACTTTTCCCATAGATGTAACTTTTGGCATTCCTGCTTCCAGGGATGCAAAGAATGGACAAAGGAATAGTACCAGCTAGAAAATGTATCCCTAATATGTGGAGCATGTTTAGATCATGACAATTCCACACAGTATTCTTATTCAGTAAAAGCCGATCTTTGAACATCCATCTGAATTTTCATTTAGGACTAAATGAGACATAAAATTAAATCTATCTTCGGCTTGAAACTGATAATAATCCAGAGCACAGCAGGTATATGACATGAAACATATTCTCCTGTGCCTCTCTGCTCTTATCCTGGGGGGAAAAATTCCGCATTTAATATTAGCACCAGGAAGAAAATCCCCACTGTTACAGATTATGAATTTCCTTACAATGTAAATAGCAATTGCTTGGGGGTAGGTGGGAAAAGAAAGGATAAATTTAACTTTCTTCATATCTGCTTTGATCTGAAAAAGAGCAATCTCTGCAGCTGCAGAATTTTCTACTTCCAAGCTACGGCTCACTAAATGCAGATACTGTAGGTTAAACCATTATGTTTACTTTATCCATTAAGGTTGAAGTTTAATAGCCACAATATTTTTCCTTACTTATTTTTTTTAGTGACACTTAATTATTACAGCTGAGGACAGACTCCCCTTCCCCCCATTCACAGTTGCAAGTTGAAACATCTGGCAAAATTTCCAAAATGTGGTTGTGAAGTGCTCAGTCTTGTATTTTACTCTTCATTAAATTTTAATCAGACATTACTCAGACTTTTTAAAGCACAAAGAATGAATCACAATTATCGTTTTCCCACAAGCTAAAGCTCCCTAGGGTAGATGCTCCATCAGTGCACAGGAAGACACTACTCTGAATCTAAAGAGCTTTTCCAGTATGCTGGACAAGAGATCTTCCTCTACACAGACTGGACAATCAGACAGATCAGTTAGGCATGACATTTATATCCCTGATATGTGAGTGCTACTAGTAGAACATTTTAATCTGGCTGGCCAACAGAGAGCCTGCCACGTAACTACTGTAATGCAATACACATTTTTTTAAACAATTAAAAGGTGAAAAACACTGAAACAAAGTATAGAGTAGGATAATCTCAGACATCAAGAATATCATAAGTAAGACGGTGAACATCCCTAGTCCCATCTATCCAACTCCTGGACTCTTATCTCCTGTTTAAAAGAGCAGATGCCAATCATAACCAGAAGGGTCTATACACAAATCCATTTTTTCAATAGAAGGGAGTATACAGTTCGTAGCTCAGGAACTGTGGAGTCCTTGGTGCTCTTTGAGCTTGGTTGTTTGCCTGCAGACATTTCATTACCCAACTAGGTAACATTATCAGTGTGAGTGAATGTGTGGTTTGCTACAGTAGCTTGCCCTGCCAGTTTTGATGTAGGTTATGGTTTTCTCTTTGGTACAGGTAGTCCTCAATTTACAAGCACAGTTGGAATCAGAATTTCTACTGCTAAGAAATGCAATTGTTAAATGAGTCACACCCAATTTTATGAATTTTTTGCCACTGTCATTAAGCAAATTTGGCCCCGTCCCACCCTTTTGACTTTGCTTATTGGAAATCCAAGAAGATCACAAATGGTGATCACATAATCTCCAAAATGCTTTAACCATTGTAAATTCATATCAATTGCCAAATGCCTGAATTTTAATCAGGTGACCAATAAGGTCTCTACAACAATTGGTTGTAAGTCACTTTTCTTGGCACCATCATTAACTTCAAACAGTTGCTAAATGAATAGTTGCAAGTCAAGGTCTACTTATATAGTTTCTTGATTAGGGTACTGTTTCTTGCTTGATTACCTGGTATTAATCTCTGTGTTGATGTTAGTTTCTGCAGAGGATATGATCCAGCCTTTTTGTTTCCTCCTTAGCTTTTTTATTGACTCTTTTGTATGGTGTAAATGTGGTTTATTTCTGAGTGTCTATTGATAGCTGATTATCAGAATGCCAAGCTTCCAGGAATTCCATAGCATTTTTTTGATTTAGCTTGGTCGAGGACGTTCACAGTTCCCAGCTGCAACTGTGATAGAACCTGTCCATGTGTTGTGAGATTAAGGCATAGTGTCTTCTGACTGCTAGTTGATGTCCTTTATTTGTATTTTTATTTTTTAACTGCTATTATTATTTTGATAAATAATTCAAGATCAGGGTGTCAAACTTGTGCCCGCGAGCTGGATGTGTCACACATTGGCCACGCCCATCCCCCAGTTTAGCAAAAGAAAAAAGTTACAATACATCACATGACAACGTGACGCCATCCTTGCGCAAGATTATAAACATACCTAATACTCACAAATGAAGGCAAACGTACATGTCCCAGGACAATATTGCAGGATTCAATATTAAGTTGGTCACAGGGACCAAAGTTTTTTTCTTCCAATCTTTCAGGCTCATGCTGGAGCCCATCCTCAGAGAACTTCTTTCTCTCTCTCTCCAGAATGTGTGAATGTGTGCAAACATTCTGGAGAAAGAGAAGTTCCCTGAGGATGGGCTCCAACACAAGCCCAAAAGCATGGAAGAATGAACTTTTGGTCCCAGTGACTGACTCAAATTGAATCCTGCGTACCTAATACTCCTTCCTTCTATTTCCCCCCACAACTATCCTATGTAAAGGATTGGACAGAGAATGACTGGCCCAAAATCACCCAGCTGGCTTTCATGCTAAGGTGAGACTTCAGCTAGTTTCTAAACTAGTATCTTAACCAATAGATCAAACCGGCTCTCATAACTAGCATAATGGCTGTTCCACTCTTTACACTATATATTGTAGATCATTCCTGTTTTTTTCTTCTTAGACAATTAGATCTTAGTTGTGATGCTTTGGAGGACCTTAGTTGGCTTCTGTGCTACTTTGACACTGTGTGGTTGTAATGGTCTATTGGTTGTTTCTAAGTCGTTTTTAATGTGTACCAATATTATCCTTTTCCTAGCTTGTGTTGGTTGTCCTGTAGTCATTGCATGGTCAGGCATGTTGTTGCGTGGGCATCCCATTTTATATAGGCAATCTGTTTCCTTTTTCTCGTGTTCTGGCTTGCTGCAGTGTGTTTGTACTCATCTGAATAATGTTCTTACCCAGCTCCTCTTGTGGGAGATTAGCTTGTTACTTTGGCAACAGAGCACTTGGTCGGTGTGGGATGTCTTTTGATAGACTTATTTTTAAAAATTTGGGATCATTTGCTCTGATGCGAATACACAAGAAGGGTTATATGTTGTTGCTGTTTTCCAGAAGGCTTCTGGGAACAATTCATGCTGATTACGCCTTTATGGTACAAGGCTGTGTTAGTTGCAGGACTGCCAATCTCCAACTGAGTTTGCCTACCCCAAGAGATTCAAATGAATAAGATGTTCTAGGTCCCCTCTGTAGGAAAGTATCATCTGGCAGAGCCAGAAAGCGTGCTTTCTCTGTTGCAGCATCAGCTCTGGAACAGCTTACCCTGCAAGATTCAAATGGCCTTTAATCTACTGGCTTTTTTAAAGTCTTAAAGAACTGGTTTTTGGCCCAAGAACTGGACCAGGGTGGTGGATGAGTCCATCTCTAGGAAGCAAAAACTCTCACAAATATTTGCTGGCTACAATTACACTATCTTTGTGTCTGTTTTTAAAATTTCCTTGAAGTTGCACTGGTTTGCAAACCTATATTAATCTCCTACAGCAGTAATTTGTGGGTTGAAGGGTATATTAATTGATTAAATAAATCTATCTAGGTTTAGATCTGTGAATCTCAGTGATGATTTGAGGTCAGTCAGTCATTGTCATTCCAATATCCTGCAGTATAAAACTACAGTGAGGATATAATTGGTAGGCAAGCACTGCAAATATTGAGTTTCTAAAGAAAGAATGAGACCCAAACTTAACTAACAAATAAGCTGAAACAAAATATTGCTTGTCTCTTTTAGATATAAGCTAACAGTAAAATTTCCATCAGGCCCAAATTCAATTCATGGTAGCTCCTTTGGAATTTCCATATAGTTTGCCAGGCAGGAAAGGCTTTGTCCAAATGCAAATAATCTTAATTTGCAAAACAGAACAGGGTGCTGATGCAAACTAGCAAGGAACACATGGTGCAACAATTCTGACAGAAATTCAGCCAAAAATCTTATGAGCCGCACACACCCACCATGGAAAAGGCAGCAAGATCTGTCACCACCAATGCAGCATAGCAAGAGCACCTCTAGAACTCAGTGAACCTTAGATAAGGTGATGACCCTCAAGATCTCCAATCAAATTACACCCTTTCTCATGGGTTTTGATCTCATACACCTAACGCACATCAACTTCTTCATCAAGAACCATGGTGGCGCAATGGTTAGAAAATGCAGTATTGCATAGTGCATTTTCTAACCACTGATCTGTATTACTGCAGACTACTTCTGCTGGTCACCGGCTGCCAGCAGTTTGGCAGTTCAAGTCTCACCAGGCTCAAGGTTGACTCAACCTTCCATCCTTCCGAGGTGGGTAAAATGAAGACCCAGATTATTGGGGGCAATAGGCTGACTCTGTGAACCACTCAGAGAATGCTATAAAGCACTGTGAAGTGGTATAGAAGTCTAAGTGCTGTTGCTATTGCTTCTGCCTTATGTAGGTTTTAGGAAATGTTCACAAGGCCTGCCTGTCACAATTTGTTCTATCTGCAGTAAAACGCATTCCTTTCATCACTTGCAAGTGCTTTAAACATTCTTCAAGTCTCCCATCTTCCAAGCTGGAGCTGTTAAGGCTTGCTAAAAGCTGGCACCGAGACATCTAGGTCACCAGCAGCAGCCTTTGAATTGAGGCAGAGCAGCAGTCGATGGCCTGCCGTTTCTCACCTTGACATCTTAGCAGGGAAAGCAAGGATATTAATAAATGGCAGCATGAGTCTCCAGCTATTCAGTGAAGGCTTTTTCTAATGGCTGTAGCCAAGGTTATAGTTAAATTAGCTTCTGGTTACTTTACCAAATTCATGCTCACATGTGAATTTGACGGTTCTGATGTTTTTCAGCACTTAAGTGCATTTGCTTATACCATGCAGCAAAGGCCAATTATCTAAATTAATTTTTAAAACAATGTAATAAAAGCAAGCTGATTGAGATGAAATGAGATTATACCTAACTTAATCCAGTTGTTTTTGTCCCTACCTGATATAAGGGGATAATGGCCCTACATGCAGATTACAGGTAGTAATTCACATACAAATAAGCTAGAAGCTAGAACTACTATACCTTTGATTTTTTTTTAAAGTTTATTCCATTTCCTTTTTGGAGTAAAATTCAGAAATCAAAAATATAGTAGTGAAATAGGCTTCAATTTCAGCTACCTTCTTTTTTTTTAAACATGCACACCTAATATGATAAAGGTCATTGCATATAAAGACCCAGGTGTTGAGGCAGATAAAGGACAAAGCTAGAAATTGGAAGACCATGAGTTCGAGTCCTGTCTTTGGCACAAAGCCAGCTGGATGACCTCCGGCAGTTTCTCTCCCTCCCTCCCTCCCTCTCTCTCTCCCTTTCTCTCTCTCTGCTCTAGGAAAGCAGACAATAGCAAATCACTTCTGAAACCTCGGTAAGAAAACAGCAAGGATTTGCCTAAGCAGGCTCCAGAACTCAACACTGGCCTGAAGGCATACACAACCACATACACACACAAATACACACACACAAAATGTCTGAACAGAAAGCAGCAGTCTCTAAAAAAGATTTTACATAGATCAAGAATAGACAAGAAAAAGAACGTTAGGACTTCCTAGAAAGATCTTTCCTTGCAGCCACTGAGCAGAATGGCATTTTGTTCCCCTACACTGAACTCAGTATCCTCCTTTGTCAATCAGTAATTTTCCTAGAGGCAATTGCTTGGAATGACAGGAGCACTGTCACATTTTCAACCACTTCCTTTGCTAAAGCTCCAAATAGCCCTTTTAATCTCCCAAAGTGCTTACTGGACACTAACCATTACATTTCCTATTCCCTCTCCATCCACGGAGCACACCTCAGCACTTTCCTTTTGTTAGAAAAATGCACTCTTGTGATATGTACAGGGTACAAAAGGTGGTGGGCGCAAGAAAAAACTATTTAATCAAGAATTCCACCTTGGAGCCATAAGATGGTTTTCTTTTGTTCTCTGCCATTTTCAGTCCTTCACATTGCACTGTCCAGGCACCTCCTGCCTTCACTAGTCCCCGTTCCTTCCTGCACAGAAGAAAAGTCACAAGCTCTCATTAGTGACATCAGAGTTCCCATGGCTACATCCAGAGAACTGACAGCCAACAGATTTAATGGTAATGCATGGAAGGAAAGGCATCGCAGGCAACAGTGACTGACAGGGAAATATCACCTCTGCCTCTTTAATCATCAATGAGCCCTAAGCAACTGGGAGCACAAGGCACTGATACTTTTGTTTTAATCATGAGTCTTCTCCATCGCAATCACCCTAAACATCTCCTTGCTCTTCCTTCCTTCCAATTAGGAAAAAAAGGGACAAAATAAAACAGAGGAGGGAAGAAAGAAAAATTAGATTCCTCTTGGTCAGAGGCTAAATGATCCATTATTTTAAATTTAGCACATTTCTTTTTAGGAGCTAGTGACTCAAAGGTCAAGAACAAAATAACTCAACCCAAGTAACTCAAAGATACCTAGGGAAAGGGGACAGAAGGAGGGAGAGGGAGAGAGATGAGAGAGACAGAGAGAAAGAGAGATGAGAGAGAGACAGAGAAACAGAGAGAGAAATGTTTACATAGGCTATAACCTTCATAGCTTCCTCAAAACTACCTAAGCATAGGCTTACATCAAGTTCCTCTAGTCCTCAATATTGACTATCGGAGGAGGAGGAAGAGGAAAGGCATATTAGACTTCAATTATTATTTATCATTTCCAGATTACAGATCTTAAAAATTTCCTTAGAAAATGATAGACAGACGCAGCCCATTTAGCTTTTATTTCCCCTTGGGGAAAGGTTTCCACTTCCATTGGCTTGTTGTTATAATTGCCTTCTCCCAGGATGCTTTTGTTTTTATTTTTCAGTTAAACCAACATCCACACCAAATAACCCCAACTTTCTTCAAGCATCATGGATGGCTTGAAAATAAGATAGAGAGATGTAGGATACAGCAACCATTTTAAGCTCCCAGCTATATGGAAGTCCTGCAAGTCATATACAAGTGTTGAATGAAATCTGGCAAAAATACACTCAGAAACAATAGGAAGCACATTTTCTTGGTCTACTGTAAAATAACTTCAATTCAGTTGTTTCTAGGTTGTGTTTAAAAACTGTGATCAGCAAATCTTTTAATAGTAACAGCAGTGGGCAAGTCTTCCTCTTTCCAACTCAAAGCCTCTAAGGCAGGGGTGTCAAATTCATGTTGTCATGGCGGTGTCACGTGACATATCAGGACTTTTTTCCTCTTTGCTAAACCAGGCATGGGCATGGCCAGCCCGTGATGCAACTGGCCCGTGGGCTGTGAGTTTGATAGCCCTGCTCTAAGGGAAGGGGCGAGATAGCACAGGAAGGCTGGGGAGGGGTGAGTCGCCAGTTAGTATGACACACATGAATTAAAACATTATACCTACAGTAGGATGCTCAGCTAAGGGGAAACTAAGGGACGGATAGGCACACCAACAGGCCAAATAGAGGAAGAGTGGAGAATGGGGCATTATCCTACTTGCCCTAGAAGACCCCAGTCAACCGGTCTCGATCAATACCCGGAGCAATTAAAATATTTTGGAATCCACCAGACTGTTATTGTCTCTGGAAGAATCTTTCAATATGATTGAATTCTAAGCCACATGGAACTGAACACATGTTTGATTGCATATTCTTATCTAGCTTTAATCTGAACTGCTCATGCAAAGCATACTACTTAACAGTCATATACAATTACAACTGCTTCCCTTTTACTGACCACAGCTCTTAAAAGTACTGAATTATTGTAGTATTTTCTTACAGAACCATAACACCGGTGAAATATTTGTCTGACATAGCAGTATTTATGTGGATGAAAAGAAGTATAAAAAAGAAAATACCAGTGGCAGCAGAATTCCAATATCTCCTTCCTGTTTTTATTGCTTACATCAATTGCAAAAAGAGGTTTAAAAATAATCTCCCCTCCTTAAATTTCACTCATCATTTAAGAATGTAGATCCTGGCTAAAGCAATCATTCATATTTAGGTTTTGACTACCTTGTGTCAATGCCTAATATGCATGCCCTAATTCAGTACAGTAGCGTTGCAAACTTGAAGTTTATCAGCATGGTAAACTGAAACAAGGGAAACAATTGCCCATCAGCCAACATACCACTGTTATTTAGTGCTCCTTCCCACCCACCACTGACCCACATCTTAGAGGATGCAACCATACACAAGATATAAGATCACTACTGTTTCCAGCATGAAAAGACATTTCTATGAGTTGATAATGTTCCACACGTCAAGCTACAGCTTGGCAGTGATGGCCAGAGTGCTAACTCTTCTCTGTGAGCCTGAAAAACTATGGTATAAAGAGATCAACACTTTATACTATAGCTCACAAAACTATGTCAAAACCATATTAGGAATATACAAAGCACTAAATGATTTTTAGCAAATGGGTCCCTGATGTAAAAAAAAAAAAATCCACTAGGTGTAATTAGTCAATTGTTAGATGAATATAGCAGCTATATCATCTAAAGTAGGGGTAGTCAACCTTTTTATACCTACCGCCCACTTCTGAATCTCTGTTAGTAGTAAAGTTTTCTCTAACTGCCCACCGGTTCCACAGTAATGGTGATTTATAAAGTAGGGGACAAAACTCCTACCGCCCACCATGAAAGCTGGAACGCCCAGTAGTGGGCAGTAGGGACCAGGTTGACTACCACTGATCTAAAGTATGAAATTTTAAGAAGATTGGCTAAAATAAGTAAACATTGTGCTAGACTAGTAGTTCCCAAAGTGGGCGGTACCGCCCCCTGGGGGGCGTTGGGATGCCTTAGGGGGGCGCTAAGAGGCAAGGAGCTGGCAGGGGGGCGTTCAAGGCACCAGCCCTGTAGGTTCACTCATTGACTGTAGCACCGCTGCGGAGCCGGCGCCTCCAATGCGGAAGTGGTGGCATGTTATGTGCTGCTGCGGCCGCATTCAATGTGCCGCCCTCCTGCCGCCTCTTAGCGCCCCCAAGGGGTCCAGCAGAGGGGCGCTAAGTGACGGCGGGGGGGGGGCAGTGTGTTGAATGCTGCCACGGCAGCACATAACATGCCACCGCTTCCGCATTGGAGGCGCCAGCTCCGGAGTGGTGCTAATCAATGGGTGAGCCTGCAGAGCTGGCCGGCGCCTTGAATGCCCCCCTGCCGCCTCTTAGCATCCCTCTGCCGACCTCCTTGTAGTAATGCTCCAGAACTGGTGCTTCAAATGCGGCAGCACGGTGGGAAAAGCTGCCGCTACCGCTTTCCCAAAGTGCCACCGCTGTTGCATTCTGTCTGTCTGTCTGTCTGTCCGTCCATCCAAAAGGTCTGGCTGTTTGCCTGCCTGCCTGCCTGTCTCTCTCTCTATCCATCCATCCATCCATCCATCCATCCATCCATCATGTTCGAAGCGCCAGCCCCGCAGGCACATCAGGAAAGTAGAGCAAAGCCAGTCTGAGAGGGAGGGAGGGAGGGAGGGAGAGAGGAAGGGAGGGAGAGACAGACCTGAGCATCAGATTGAATGAGGCCTAGTTTAGACTGAGGCCCTTTTCCACATTGAAACATCTTTGCCAGCACATTGAAACCTCTTTGGCTTCTATTAAAGGTTTTATGGACGAAACATGGTCAAGACTATCAGGAAGCTCCCACATTTTGTTGAAGCTTTAAACAGGATCCATTGGACCAGATCTCCACCCTAAAAATTACTTTTTCCCAATGTATTACAGTGCCAATTCTGAAGAGGGCTAAACCAAAATGTACTGGTAAATTACAAGAACACACACACACACACACACAAACACACACTCCCTTCTAACCCTGCTGGAGCAGGTGATTGGATTAGAATAGATATCTCATTATCTTTCTTCTCCCTCTCTCCCTCCTTTATTTCTTTTTCTTTCTGTCCCTTCCTTCCATCCCCCCTTCTTTGTCTGTCCCTTTTTCTTTCTTTCCCTTTTCTCTTTTCTTCCTCACTCTCTGTCTCTGTCTCTTTTTCTTTTCTCTCTGTCTTTCCCTCTGTCAGGCTCACCCCTTTAGATCAGGGGTCACCAAACTTTTGGACCTCAGGGACCACCAAACTCATAATTTTAAATCCCGGAGACCATTAATATGAATTTTGACTGACGATGGCTTTCTGGCGTTGGTAGGAGACAAAAAGAGAGAGAGAGATCTGATCCAACCTCTCTCTCTCCCTCTCTCTCACACATACAGGCAGGGGTGGGATTTAGACCTCCGATCTAAAGCTGTCAAAACTCCAAAAACAGGTCAAGTAGTAGCTCTGGGGAGGCCAGGCATAAATTAGAACACTTGATAAACAACTGCCGATTAAGTGAGGACCACTTGTATTTGGTTTGCCAGTCACCTGGCCACGCCACCCAGTCATATGACCAGCAAGCCATGCCCACCCAGTCATGTGACTAGCAAGCCACACCTTCAAATTAGGCCACGCCCACAGAAATTTAAATCCCACCCCTGGGTGGGGGGCACCAAGGATGAGTTTGTAGCACCAAGGGGGCGGTGGACCGAAAAAGTTTGGGAACCACTGTGCTAGACTACCTCACATGTTCTCAGAGAAGGTTTAATTCATTGTTGAACTTTTGACATTAGGATGTTCAGGTAGGTAGACAAAAAACATGTCTTGAGAATTCTTCCAAGCAATATTTTTAATTGTTAAAAGCACTGCCTTCTTTGTATATCACATACATAGACAGACAGACAGACAGACAGACATATATATATATATATAATTTCCAAACTACTGTGTTACTCATTTATAATCTTCCCACATTTTCCAACTAGCACCTTTTTTCAGTAAATCTGAAAGGTATGAAACAATAGAGTTGCAATACAATTATTTGCACATGTGAATAGGAAAACACACAACAGATATGCAGTAAGAATGTAGTGCAGTTTCCACATATCTCTCCACCAATTCATTTGTATTTCTATTTGCAGAATAATTTTTGCCATGAAAAAGTCCTTTTAAGAAAGTGCTTTCCAGAAGTCCTAGTCTCCAAATCTCATTTTTATAAAAATGTAAAGGAAAGCACTTATGTCTCAGAAATAGTTCCTGCCTTTTCTTTCTCTATCATAAGACTTTAACGAACAGCTTCCTAAATTTTCTTTTCTTCTGAAATGAAGGTATTATCTTAGCCTTGTACCCTCCAATTAGTTACTTAATTATGGGATTCAATAAGTTCTATCTTTCATTCTTTCGGTATATACATGCATAATTCAGCAAAATAAATATTTTACGGAAGCACTAAAATAAGGAACTACTTTGTGCTCTGATTCTGGTGATTGGGTCCTGAATTATTTTTTCTTAACACTTGAGTTCCCCAACCAACTAACAGGAACAATTGAGTCAACAGATTGTTTCGTTAAATTGACTAACCTATCAAATAAGACCCTTTGTCAGAAAATAGGAACTCCTAGTTCTCTGGGGAAATCAATTAAACTTGTTCCCATTTTCTAAAATTTATCAGGAAACAAGCCTGCTTATAATTGTTTAGTTTTATACTATAGGCAGAGTCTAATAGGAAGGAACACCCTCTGTCAGGACCTAGAAGGCACTCACCCTCTAAAACATCCTCTCCCCCACCCCCGGCCCTCCAAAGTCGGACTGGATCCAATCTTTTTGGTCTTCCGGAAGGGCTGAAAATATGGCTTTGTCATCTGGTCTGGGCATCTACTAATGGTGGTGTAAAGTCAGAAAAATCACTGCTGCACAGCGGCTTCATTTTAGAAGATTCCTTGGGTCTACTTATTCCCAGGATGTGTAATAGAGATAGAGGGCAAAGAACACAGTGCATGATTGATGAAAGGCCACTGTAAATGATTGTCTTCTGCAGAGCTATAATTCAGGCCCTTGAGTAGTCAAGATTCTGCATGTAGCTCCAAATCCATTACTCCAGAAGATGCTGTCTAACCGGGGAACTAACTGGTCAACGTTGAGACATGACTGTAATTCCATTAATCAGGCTCACCCAGGTGCAGTTGATGGGATTTACAATCAGTTATAAATATATATACTTAAAGCGTGGGGAAAGGTGTGGCAGGAACACTGCTGACTTGGCTATACCTGTCTTCTGTACAAATAGAAGGTAGCAAAACAGAGATAAAAAAAGGGTGAGAGGACCTGATAAATCAATTGCTTAAGTTTTTATCTGGAAGTAGCCCCAACTCCAGCAAACTATCAGTCAGGAGAGGAAATGCTGAGCTAGACAAACAAATGATTTGTCTGGCTAAAGCAGATTTCTAGAAAAAATCTGTCTGTGATTATGATTTTAAAAATATTGTCCCAAGGGGGCAACTAGAGGCAGTAGAATAATGTTTCCATATTTATACTTACACCTGTGACTTTTGTAGAGAGACAATTCTAGAATTTTGTGTCTCTAGGAAACAGGTGCTTTCTGTACTCAGAACCAGTAATTTATTAATGACCAACTTACTTTGATTTTTGTACTTTTTTTTTTACTCAAAAAACTCCCATCCTCTCCTACTAATAAGATTACAGTTTCAATTATTGGGAGGGCAACCTTGAGTCAACTCTATTCTGAAAATCTAGTTTAACTTTTATCAGTCTCCATGAAAAGGAAATAGCTCTCTGGTATGTTAGCTGATAGTATTCAGTCCTTTGGGTATCCATCCTTCAACAAATCCATCAAAGACCAAGAGTCCCCAGACTGTCAGGAAGTTTTCAATATATGGGGAAGAGGATGAGACACTGTAGAAGAATCAGAGCCCTCTACATTCCAAAGAGCTTCTGTTACTATTCTGTACAATAACAGTTAAATCACAGAACATTCCTACTTACTGCTAGATTTTTTCAGACTTTACTGCTTTTCCCGCACTACTTAGGATCCTAATTCATTCTGTATCCTTTGGTATTGGCTTAAAATAATCAACCTAACACAGAGGTTTAATTGCAATTATTACTGGAAAAATGTATTGCTTAAATATTTGAATGACATGTTTATCTGCAATATAATAAAATCAGAATTTAGGAAGCAAAATAAAACACAAAACATAAAGACAATTTTGCTTTTTAAAAAAAATCTAACTGCACCTGGTGCAATTTTCTATCCTCAAAAGTAGTTCAATTTAATAGGCTACTGGGGAAAACCTTTCTGATACAACACAGTTTTAATATGTGTTTAGGGCTGCTTCAGAAATGCCTATTAAGGTATTTTCTTTTTGGCTTGGTTCTCATTATCCAACAAGTCTCCCTCTACTGCCATCCCTTTATCCATTGTCAAGCATAGGCTTGGGTGGAACCTGTCACAGGGTTTAGAAAATCCACCTGTATTATAACATTAAAGTCCAGGAAATCTCTTATCTTTGTAGCTTCAAAGACAATAGATATAATTCCTCCAAGCATTCAGTCAAATTTATTTTGCTTCCCAAAGTAGAAGCAAAATGACTGGGGGAGGCTGGGGAGAGATTATCTCTACATTTGGCATACAAATAAGAAAAGCTCACCTTCCAACTATGTCCCAGCTCAATTGCCTGTAGGCTGACTCTCTGTACTTAATGCAGCCTCTCCTAATCTGAGATCCCTGACAAACAGCATTACAATCAACATAGCTTTCTAGGCAAATTCTCTCTACACACACAGGTCACCTCCAACTCACTAAGTTTCAGGAAATATTTCTTCTTTAGCTTTTTCTTTCTTCTCACACAATCTAGAAGACCACCTGCTGAAAGAAATATATCTTTGAAAATCCCCAGGGGAAAGAATGCTTAACGTTTCCTACTAAGGTCAGGACTGAGCAGTCTCTCTAAAAAGAACATTAGCCAAACAAAATATAGAGTTTGGGGATGATGGGAAATTTTAATACCAAATGAATCCACACATTGTGTAATCAATCATTATTATAAGCAGCATACACATTTACATTTCCACTAATGATTGTTCTCAACAACTCTAGCTTAGGTAGCTAGATCCAAATCTAACATCTCTTAAATAAAATATTTAAAACATTAATTTTTCAAGTATGCCTAAATTCAAGTTGGTGTTAAATGAAATGCAAGCTATTCAAAAATTCCCTATTAAAAAAAAAAGAAAAATGAACATCTAAATAAACACAAAAATTGGTTTTCTATCTAAGAATGAACAGAGAGTTGAGAAGCATAATTAGAAATCAAGATAATGACTTTTTTCACACATTTTTAATCACAGAAGGAAAAATTTGGAGCTTGATAGCTTATGACAGGCTTGTCAATTGCTGATTTTAATACAGAAGTCAACGGATCTACTCTTGAGTAAACCTCAAAAAAGTAACTACATTTAGTCCTCGGTTAATAACCGCAATTGATACTGGAACTGTCATTGCGCAGTGGTCATAAAATGTGAAGTCATGTGACTGCATCATTTATAAATGGCAATCTATGTTGCCCTTGTTAATCAAGGACCATGTTGATTGTTGTCTTTTATTTACTTTTCAAAGTAATACTCTATTATATTCAAATCAGCAAGCTGAAGCTGAGAGTAATGCATATTTAACTTGTGGGATTTACTATTATATGATATTGCAATGTTCTGTCTAAAAACTAGACTGACTTGCCCACCCTTCTACTGATGAATCTAGAGCACAGAACTACAAGAAAGCGAGTTCCTGGTGTGCCCTATATAGATTCTTCCACGTACAAGGTTTGGAAACAGCAGGTCTTGAAAAAGGTGGGGACAAGCATCTTTTTGGATTGTGTTGACTGCCCCATGTAAAAGAAGAAAGATGTTCTATTTCTGCTGCAAACAGGAACCAAAGACGTATCTGCAATTCTGCTTGCACCTCTATGAGCTGCAAACAATGTCTTCTTATCCTTGCTCTTATTCAGCACCAGTTCTAGGGATCTGCCAACCATCCTCCTAAATGATTAATACTCAAGGCTCTAGTATAAAACTGGATGGTATTCATGGAAGAATCGGCCATAATTCACAAAGGCCATCACTAATTTATTTAGGCTAACATTACCAGAGCTGAAATCTCAGACACAGGAAATGCATCTACAATTCGTAGGCCTTGGCCATAACTGAATTGCTGCTATCGCTCAAAGTAACATACATAGCACATTAGTGTTAGTAGGACATTAGTGTTGTTTTGGCTACCTAGTCATCCACTCCTATGCTTGCATACCATTGACTTACAGGATGGAATTGCTGATATGTGTAGTAGCACCACTGTTTCTTTTGGGAGCAAACAGAGTACGTTGGCTACAGCTGGAGTGTGGGCAGCAGCTTGGTTTATCTCTATTCCCTGAAAATCAAATTAAACGAGAAACTGTGGGAAAGGCACTGTTGGATCGAATAATCTCTCTCTTGAGAATACCTCAGAAGCTTGTAAAGTGAAGTGCAGGGTTGGGAATCCTTTTGGCATCTGCTCCTCAGTTAGAGAACTCCTGTTGCCTTGCCAGGAATACTGACTACATCTCTGCCTTAGGCAATTTGTAATGCCAAGGGTGGGGGGAGGGAGAGGAGGGATGGAGCTCTTTCCCCCATTTCTCTTTCTGAGTCAACCACTGACCATATGTCAAAAGGAATCCCAGAGAGAGTGTCAAATTATTATTAAATGCATACTTTGCCTTTCTCTGCATATAAGCTTACCATAAGTTGGCTTACAATAATAAAATTCCAAAGATAAAGTCATCCAATACAATTAAAATAAAAATTGAAATCACTAACATTTCATATCCCCCCCTTCCCATCCGGATGATGTTCAGGAAACTATTAAAGATTTGGCTATTGTCCCAGGCTTTAGAGCAAAATGATAGTTGAACCCATATTGGAATGGGGTGTTTTGTTTGCAAGTTTGTCTTAGGTCAGTCGTGATTTCTTTTGGAGTTTTGTGTCTTTTTTCTTGCATTTAACTGTAAGCTGTCCACTCACTGAGAGTTGGGCCCCTAAATTGTCTGCATGTATTCTGTGTGTGTGTGTGTGTGTGTAGAGTGATGGGTCCTTAGACAAAGAAATTTACTCCACGATCAGCAAGTCCAGCCAGACACTATGGCAGCTGCATACTAGAGTTCTCAATCAACACAACATCCATATCTCTGCAAACTAAAAGTCTATAGAGCTGTGATCATCGCTTCCATCTTAAATGGATAACAGTCGTGGATTTTATACAGAAGATACATCAAACAGCTAGAGAACATTCACATGTGGGCTCCCTGCTCCATCCTTGGCATTTATTGGCCAGATTGTACCTACAAACTGGAGGGCAGAGTCCGCCAGCATTGAATCTCTGAATGTCAGAGCCCAGATGAAATGGATGGGACGTGTCATCAGAATGGATGACCATTGCATGCCTCGCCAGTTGCACTAGAGTGTACTAGAGTCTGGGAAAGAGACCTCAAGATCAACCATGCAAGGTGCTGTGAAAGAATCCTATGCTCCTGTGACATCCAGCAAAAGGAATTAGAAGCTGCAGCTTCTGACAGAACTCGCTGTTTTATGAAGACTCTGCCAGCTTTGAAGATACATCATTCCAAAAACTGATAAAAAAATCATGATGTCCAGGATAACAACCACAATTATTACAGCTATGGATTTCCAGTTCCCCGATTGTGCCAGACTCTGCGCTTCTAGACTGGGACTACAACCATCTCTATATCCACAGATGAATTGCTCAACAGCATGTCTTCTTCAAACCTGAAGTAGTGGCCAAAATTGTGGAAACCTTTTGGGAAAAGTGTATTTTTATGCCATCACTATCAAGCAGAGAGATCTTGGTCTCATCACTCCAAATAACACTGTCCAGATAACAGGGGTTTTACCCAGTTTAGTCTTTTAAACCTTTGTTTGAGAGATAAAAGTGGTTTTTGTGGAATTCTAGATTTTAGGCCAAATTCCTGCAGTCTATGCCTTGAGTCCTTGCACTCAACTTTACATTGCATTGCACCATTTCATCTTGTATACATCCAGATGATTTTCTTCTGCCACGTAGGCACAGTCTCTTAATTCTTCTATCATCACTTGCTGTTGTGCACCTTTTCCTACCTTTACCAATATGGTTTTGTAGTGACTGAGTCTCTTTACTGTAAAATCTCCAGTAACTACTCAAAATTTCTGCTACTGGTTCTGTAGAACTGGTCAGAACCTGCTGAATACCACTTTGCGCTGCACCATTACTTTAATTTTATTACGTTTTACAAGCTCACTAAATGAAAGAACACAAAAAAACCCAACCAACTGGATAAGGACCACAAAAGATACTGACAAATGTCCTCCTCTCAGCTTTAATACATGATATCAATAACTGAATCCTACTGTGATCTGATTGGCTCATTGCCAAAACAAGATGATACCTGATCGGCTCTCTAAACACTCATACTCATTGGCTACAATCAAATGAAGGAAAGCTACCTGATATCAAGTTAGTTGGCCTTCCTTTTTCTGGTTATTTGGCTATAACTTTTCACAGAATACAGATAATTGAACAATCTTTGTTGCATTACATTCTTGATTAAATTATCTTTCCATTGATATATAATTTCATGGTACTACTCCAAAAAAAGTGGTGTATTAGCTATCAAACCTCAAAAATACACTTTTCCCAAAAGGTTTCCACAATTTTGGCCATAACTGTAGGTATGTAGGTGTGCATAAACATACACTTTCACTTTTTACTATCAATTTTTTAGTAGTTTATGTGTGAATTTTGTACGCTCTTTCTCCAATTTTATTCACATAAAAATCAATAATTAAAAGCTTCACTGGCCTGGTTTATGCAATCAACAATAAAAACGGAGAAGTCAATTATCTTCAGGCATCACTATAGTGGGAGAGGATTTCAGACAACCTGGAAAAAGTGCCCTATTCTATATTCAATCCAAATCATCCCAAAAGTTCTCAAAACTAGCCGATTGTAAATGGAATGTCTGATAAGTAAAATAAGATTTCCTACAAACTATGGCTCTGTCTTCTTTCTACCTTCTACCTCTATGCAGCCACATCACAAAGAATCTAACTGACATAGCTAGGAGACATTATTTCTCCCTTCATCTCTCAGCCAAGTCTTTGCAATACATGCCGCATCAGGACTAAATCCTGGATAATAGATATTTTAATAGAATTTGACCAGGTATTACAATACAGGACTTTTAAGCTGGAAGGCCCATTTTTGCTTCACCTTGAAGTCTTCAATTACAATGCAGCTTGATTTGAGCAGGGGTGATATGATAGCAGCTTTCAAGCACATGATGAGTTGTCCCTAACAGTAGTATATGGAATAACAGTATTTCATTATAAGAATACAGATTTTTGTTGTGCATTAACCCTCTAAAAGGCAATAGCAGTTTGACAGTGGGGCCAAGCCTACTTCTCGGGGAGGGGAGGTCTATGAGAATTCGCCATGGCCAACTCGCTGTGGCTAACGTGCCACGGCCAACTCACCACAACCAACTTGCCATAGCCAACTCGCTGCAGGACAACTCGTTACAGCCAACTAGCTGAGGGACAAGAGTTACACTAATATTAAAGAAATAGTGGAATTGAATAATTAAAGAAAAGATGCAAAAGGAGGAGCAGAATGAAACGTGAATGGCAAAAATTAAAATGATTTTTTAATTCTAAATAATTAAATAGAATAAATTGTCCCTCAATGAGTTGTCCCACGGTGATTTGGCCATGGTAGGTTGTCCCATTCCTTTCTCTGGAGACTTCAAGCAGAGATTAGATAGCCATTTGTCAAATATGGTTTAACTTGGATCTCTGAATTGAGAAGGTCAAAATTGAGAAGAAGATCAAAATAACCCATTAACTCTACAAGTTCTACTCCCAGATTTTTCTGAAATCTCTTTCTTGAAAGGACACAACCAATTTATCCTTCCCCATTGAATATTTAAGGACTGTTATTCCATAATATATCTGTTAATACAGTATATATGCACATTCACAGTGCTGGTTTAAGGTACCCTCATGCCACACCAAAGATTTGCATTTTTAAAATGATTCAGAAAGAGGGACAGCATTGGTGCCAGCTCAACATTACCACACCAGGCCACTGCGGATTCAGCCTTCTCTCAAAGCTTGGCCCCGCACTTTCAGGTTTGATTATTTTAGTATCTATTCTCCTAGTATCAGGCAATCTTCACTATTAATTAGGTTCTCTGCAAAATCCCCCAACTTCTAAAGCCACTGCTTCTTCACAATTCACACTATATTATAACATATGAATTAACTTTTAAAATGTGAATATTAATGTGAAGATGACTTGAACATTACTTTCAATTTGGCACTTTGGGTGATAAACCATTTAGATTATGAACTTTCTGTCCCGGTTTTTAAGCAAAACTAAAATTATACTAATTACTATCTGTCTCTTGGGAAACTCGGTTCTGATAAGAGATTGCAGACATCCAACAGTATTGGGTTGTTTATCTAATAGGCTGTCTTAAAAGAGCAGCCGGTTTTCACATGAAAACAAGTTCCAAGATCAGCTCCATGTCAATATCACAAACTGTACATTCTGTGACAGCCTCTATGGTCATCAACAAATAGCTGCTTGTCCCCAACAGAAAAACTGAACACTGAAACAAGAATAGAATTAGAATCTAAGCCAGTAAAAATACATTTCTACTTACTTGGCAGTATTTTGACTTGTCTGAAATGTTGCAAGGGAGAAAAATGAAGAACAAGTTATCAGCTACTGCTAGAAAGCCCAGCCTTGAGCTTGGCAAGCAAAGCAGCTGATGCAAGAAATGTTTTTTCCTGAAACTGCTTAATTCTACCACATTTTTGTTTTGAAATACAGTGACCAAATCCCTGCTATTCCCATAAAAAGTAGGCATTAAAAATAGAAAGATAACACAATTGACAAAGAGGGAGATACTTTTCTAGCTCTCATATGTTAGCCACCATTTATCAAAGGTAAAAATCACATCCATTGAATTTATTTCATGTCATTAATAATATTCATTTTATTGTTTCATTTCATCTAAATCCCAAAAGAATATATCATGTGGGTATTTAGATGCCTTCTTTTCTATACTGAGGCACTTTATACCAACTAGAGGGATCAAAAAATGATGACAGAAATTAAGTAAGTGGTCCTCTCTATCCCTCTCCCTGCGATACATACAGAGAGAAAGAGAGAGAGAAAGAGGAAGGGAGGGGGAGAGGGAGAAGGGGAGGGGGAGTGGGGGAGAGAGAGAGAGACATGGAGGATGTAGTGGACCCAATGCAAGGATTGGAAAAGGTGACTTTTTTTAATACAAAGGCTTTCCATACCAATGCTATCTACAGACTGCACTTGCTGGAGGGCTTCAAAGGAAAAAGCAAGGCTGATCAAATAGTTAGTTTTGTCCTTATTCTAGCTTCTCCCCTTTATAGGAGTCTGTTTAAAAACATTTTTTCCATAAGACAGTTTAACAAACAAAACAAGTAACAACAAAGACACCTGAAGGAAGGCAAAGAACCTGGAAAGTAACTATTTAACCAGTGCATCACAAACCTCACTGTTCTTGGTCCCCAAAGCAGGGCCTCCTCCCAGAACAATAGAGATGTGCTAATCACTTGAAATGTGAGCAAAATGTGTTGCCTCAAGTCTAGCAAGCATAAGAGTGATAGTTTCTCACATTGTCATGAAAGATCTGTCTCTCAGCACTTGCCCTTTTTTAAAATGTTTCATTTTGCTATGGTTTAAATTACATAATGATAATGTATTGGGGAATGCTACATATAAAATATCAACCTTAAACCAGCAAAAGCACATTTTATGCACAACTGATTTTCTTTTCATTATTGCAAATTGCAAAAACAAAAAACAAAACAAACCCAACCCTCATTAATGATCACAGTAAGGTTCAGAAAACCAAAAAGCCTTTGTATTAGTTTTAAAAGATGAATTTTAGACTCATAATTTAACAATAGGTTTCAGTGTGAAAAAAATCAGCACATTAATGAATGAAGCACATATATTTGTATGCCATCTTCTCTAGACAGCTTACAATGCACGAGCTAGATCATAAAAAAATAGCATAGTCACAGATCAAACAGCATTACTCCTTTACCCCTCCTACCCAGATGACTAACTCAGTGACACCTCCAACCCCAAACCTTTCACTACTTTTTGAAATGTGAGAAGGCAGAGGGTCATCCTAACCTTGGGAAGAGGCGGTCTACTCCAAAGGTTGTTTATGGACAGCTTCCCCACAATTTCACACGAGGGCATACCTTGTGGTGAAATGGGTGGCATGCAAATTTAATAAAGATAAATAAATACCTATCTCTATCTGACCCTCTTTCAAAATGGGAATTTTCCTCTTAGCTAATACTTTCTGAGCTAACTGTGAAGCAATTAAGAGTTAAATCAACTTATGCATAATTCTAAACATTTGGAAAATTAAGCACTAAATAGTTCTCTTTAAAACAATTCATTCATAGATGGGGTTGGGGGTTTCTAGGTCTTTCCTTTATGCTTTTCAAGCAAGAGAACAGATGTAAAATTCTCAGACGATATGGCCACGTAGAAATGGGATACATGCTACCAATAAGAAATGCAAGTTGTTTTCTTAGGTTTGGAAGAAAGATTTTTTTTCAATATCACTATGATGGGCCCAAACCCAAGGAAGCTTGAATAAGAGAGATACACAAAAGAAACAAGAACTAAAAGTTTCTATTTCCCAAAGAGCCTTTTAAATCAAGGACAGTAATTCATTCCTGGAAATAACTAAAAAAAAGCTGTTAAAACTATGCTATTGATGCACTGTAAGAAATTGAGAAATGCTAGCATTGGGGGGAAAAAAGCATTACTAGGTGCAAATGGCCTACAGATGTGTGGCAAAAGTTCATGACTTAAATCTTAGCCTTAGATCTTCGTAGCATTCAAACCACCATTCTGTTCACATAAAAGAGTGGAAATAGAAAGAGTTCGTTAATGTAATCTGCATTTCTATCATGGATTTGAAGTGCTATATAAATGTTAATAGATATTTAAAAATACAATCTAGGAGTCTAGGGGGACCTCTTAAGTCATGGGATAAAAAGACAATGCATACTGATCATTTTCATCCTCAAAGGGGTCAAGAGGGAAAAAAAGGAATAATTATCCATAGCAACTTTGTTTTGTACCTGGCATAAAGGAAGATCAGATAACATAAGGAGGGAGGGAGAGTAAGAGAGAAGATCCTTTACATATTTTGCATCTTAATGACAAACATTCTGAGTTAGCATTAAGAATTTGCAAAGGAAATAAGTTATTATTCTGTCACAGCAAAACCACAATGTTTTATAGCTCCTTAAAGACTAACATTAATTATGGCATAAGGCTTTCTTGACTATGCAGCAACTCTCACAAGCTGAATACACGTTTGCACCTTACATTTATGTAAACAGATAGTCCTCAACCTATGAGTGTAATGGAACCTACTTATGATCATAAGTCATGGCAGTGGTTATGCAAGACTCCCATGTGATCTCCTCGCTTAACGACCATAATCCCTGCTGTCCTTGTTGTGGTCATTAAGTAGCTGCATGGGTCATTAAGTGGATCATAAGGTACCTCAGAGGGGTGGAGAAGACCCTGGGAAGCCTGGTGCAGGCCTAGGTCCTCACTGCAGCACCTCCCCAGATCACATGTAGCCCACCCTAAGCCTCCCAGGGCTTCCCCAACCCTAAGGCATCCCATGCTCCACTTACCATCCTGCTGGATCCCATATCCTTGGGCTTCCTCCCCCCACCCCATTATGCCTTGGTCCACTTATCTTTCCCAAAGATCACCTTAGAAAGGAGAACTGTCTGATTCTACCTTGCCACCTCCCTATATGAAATCTATATGGCACAGTCCTGAAAGCAGGCACTAGTTTGGTAGCAGCTGCAATTCCCAGATCGCGAGAATTGGGCCAGTCCCAAAATGATGCTTACTTCCAGAATGGCGCACCACATGGTCTTTGTATAGGAAGGCCATGGCCATATCAGCTGGTTGTCTTTCCCAAAAATGATCTCTTGAAGATGTAAATAAAGGGAGGTCTGATGGTGGAGGAGGGTGTGGGACCTAGTGGGGCAGGAAGTGAGCCCAAGGCCTGGGGTGGATCAGCCAGCTGGGAGGTAGGCCCAGTAGGGTGGGGTAGAGTGGGGGGGGGGAAATAGGTAAGGGGTGCTGCAGCATTCCTGAGGTCAGTCCTAAGCATGGGCAGATTGCCAAGTGCTAAAATTTTGTTTATGTGATCAGGGGGGCATTGCAGTGGCTGTAACTTCAGGGATAGGCCTTAAGTCCCTTCATTCAACACCACCATAATTTTGAATGATGGTAAGTCGTGGACTCCCTATAATAATTCAAGGTTACTTCCTCTTCTGCAGCAGGCGTTGTAGTTCAGAACCTATTGAAAACAACAAAATTAAATAAACTGGTAGTTTCAAATTCTACAGCTTGATGAATTCATGAAAGTCACTTCACTGAATCATAAGCAAGAGCTTATTAGTCATGGCCACCTATTAACTTTATTAAAGCAAAGTTCTCTTAACTCTTAAAGCAACTTCAACCAAAATTTGTGTAGTTTCTCTATTTATACAGTACTAAAAATTTTGATGTCTGTTTGTAAGCTTTAATTGGTCAAAACCAGAGATGGTATTCAGCAGGTTCTGACCAGTTCTGGAGAACTGGTAGCAGAAATTTTGAGTAGTTCAGAGAACCGGCAAATCCCACCTCTGACTGGAGATTTTACAGTATCCTTCCCCTGCCACGCCCACCAAGCCACGCCCACAGAACCAGTAGTAAAAAAATTTGAATCCCACTACTGGTCAAAACAGTGCATTATAGGGCAACAATTTTTTTAATCAACGTTCTTGGACTAACTTACAGAATTCATCCAAAATCTGGGAACCATGAGTCCCATGGCACTGAAAATTTGGCAAAGTTGTAGCTGTTTTAGCATTGCTGCAATTAGCTACAGTCATGTGATCACCATTTCCAGCACTATCTGCTGGCTTATTATAAGAAAAGACAATGGGGAAGCTGGTAGAAGTCAGAAGTGCTTCCAATGGTGGGGTTTGGTTGTTTTGTCCACCCATGTGGTAAGAAAATATCTCTGAAACAATGACACAATGGATCACATGTGTAGTAAACCAGCCACTAAATTGGCTTCTGTTTCCAGAAAATAAATTGCTAGAATATTCTTTACTGTGCCAAAGGCAACAACAAAAAAGTGCTACATAGTGTGAGATTTGTTCATCCAAGAGCGTAACATACACCATCATCTTTCATTAAATAATATGAATAATAAATGCCTGGATGCAGCTAATGGAAACAAAACTTTAAATCACTAGTTGTGCTCACACACACACACACACACCCCGCGCTGTTTTTTCTCAAATAAATGCTTCCACTGGCACAAAAGTGCTTTATGAGTTTTATCTAAACGTAGGGATGGGGCTTCCTGGTAGGATCTCAACTGCAGTAGAACAGAATGCCTCTAGTCCTTCACCTGCTTCACCCACGAAGAAAATTATTCCTCCCAAATCTAGAATCTACTTTTTAAAAATTGCTGCACACACAACTAACTGTTCTCTTGAGCCTGGCCAGGTTTTCTGCTTATTGTTAACAAGTGAAATCTGTTCTCTAACCAGTTTTAACTATCTTTGTGAGCACACGGAAGTTGTGCACCCATGTCCCCAACTGTTTGGAATGAAAGCAAAGCTAGGACAGCAGGGGGAAGGGGGTGGGGGCTGTACAATTGCTGATATTCTATTTCCAAGCATAAAGCAGCTTTTTGGTTCTTGCACTTTCTGAATAAGCCCTTGACAAAGAACCCCACAAACACTGCTCTATGCAAGACAATAATGTCCTTTGAGACAGAACAAGTGATAGAGACCCCCACAACCTAGCCATGTTCGGAGCTCTCTCTGCTGATCGTTAACAGCTAGGCCACAAGCCTGTTAAGTTGTTCCTCATAAATAATTCAGGTCTTCCCCCTCTTACCCTGGCTGCTGACTACATTCCACGTCCTGGTTTGCAGTTGAATCCAGCAGCACTGTGTCAATAGAATCGAAAGCCAAATTACACAGCCCCAAGACAATCAGGAAAGCCAAGAGAAAAGGGGGGAGGGGGGAGCAGTGGTTTTCTTGCCCCCTGAGATCGGGAGAACAAAAAAAAATGGGGAATTTGGGACACCACGAAGAGAAAACTTCATGTGAGATTTCAGCATGCATTCTTCTTTTCAGAGGGCCAAACAGATCACATGTCATTATTGATCTGTGTGAAAATGGAAGAGATACATCAGAAAACAATTATCCTTTAAATTCATTAGGTTATCCCCCTTTCCCAAATATGTGAAAAGAGCATGTGTACATACTATCTAAGGATTATCTTTGCTATCAGGATTTCTCTTTATAAAATGTACTAGGGGCCAAGAAGAAAATGCAAGAAAGATTTCAGAGAAGTCTTTGGCTAATCAAAAGCATCAAGGGCCTTTCTTATAATTAAGTAATTAAAAGGCATATTAAGATGGCATCCATGGAGATTCCCAAAATTAGGCTGTAAAAAAGCCCCCACACTTTGGCCAATCTGAAAAAACAGTGTATGTACAGCTTAGGAGAAAGGTCCATTGAA
The DNA here is from genome assembly GCA_023653725.1 of Bungarus multicinctus. NCBI lineage: Eukaryota > Metazoa > Chordata > Lepidosauria > Squamata > Elapidae > Bungarus > Bungarus multicinctus. The sequence continues at coordinate 82,779,312 of CM042834.1, forward strand.
TATCCTAAGAAATATATTTCTTCTTAGTGCCAACATCATTTGGAATAGGTGCACATATATTCAATATTCTGTGAATCTTCTATATTTTTTTTCAATTATGCTTGAGAGAGGAGCTCATATTTCAGATCTATGAGCATAGGATTATTCCAGCCAACTGCTTGCAGATTTCCCTGCTCAAAAGAATGAACCAGTTCAATCAAACTAGGCACCGCTTGACATAAATCCACACTATCGCATTCAGATAAGTATTTAAAAGCAATACTCGACAGAAGGTCATTCTTACACAATCAGATGTGATCACTTTCACCATGCACTGCTTGTGGAATGCTAGCTGAGCTGACCAATATTTGTGCAGTCTTGCTAATGTGCAAGTCAGACCATTTCAGAAGATGGCAGCTAGGGACATCCGATTTTCATTTGGGGAGGAACTTGGCCAAGTTTAATTATCATAAACAGTAGCCAATAATGCCATCTTCACCAGTATTCTCACTTGCCTCTCAGCAGTTAAGATTGCTTCCGGCAGGCTTTGAAGGAGTTTTATAAAACAGAGATAAGGAACATCTTAGCAATAGATTACACAGCCTGCTTAAGTGCTTAGCAAACAGTAGTCACAGGGTTCAGGGGATAAAACAAACAACATCCAGGCAGGGAAAAGAGCAGAGAAGGAGAGGGCATGTGCTTTAACAAAAGAAATGCTATGACTTTCTGGTCCTTGGTCTTTTTCTCTCCCCTAATACCATTTGTCTAATAAAGACATAGGAAAAGCAAACAGCTGAATTAAAGGGAACACTCTTGTGGAAAAAAAATAAATTCCAGGCCATTATGTCCACAACTCCGATTAAGTCATTTAGCCAGAGCTTTCAAATATATTACCGTAGCAAGTAGTTAGAAAATATCCTGCAACCCAACTGAATCATTCGGGAAACTTTGAACAAGCTCAGTCTTGCTAGATTCTAGTAATTTTTCTGTATGGTAAGAAAGATGTATTTTCTGAAGCTTAGAAAAAGGTTGTTTTTCTTGTTTCTTAATGATGTATTTCTTGCAGTGCAGTCTAGTTGAGGACTGACATTTGTAAAACATATTTTATAGTCAGAAAACAGAATGTAAGTGTTTAAACATTACAGTTAATCTTACACTGGGATGACAATCCCTACTCTCCTATACCATTTTGACTGTTGCTCCCTCAAAATACCTAAACCAAGACAGCTTAGAGGACCTGAAGCAAAACATACTTGTAATTCTAAGGAATATACTAAAAAAATGAACTATTTTTATATGAGATAGCACAATAGCAGAGATCAGCTCCAACTCCCACTATCACATTCCATTTAAATCTCCTCTCCTTCACTAAATCTTATTTCAATTGAGTATCTCCTTAGAGCCCAGCCACTTCAGCCACTAAGACCTCCCTTACTAGATTGCCTTAAAAATGATGTACGTGAATGGTTTCAAATATGACATAAACCATTTGATAGATGTACCACCAAGTCAATATTAACACTTAAAGACCATATAAATGGATATTCTCCAGGAAGATCTCTCCTCTCGGCCTGGTCCTTCAGGTTTCACAATTGAGTATATTCATCTTTGCGGCAGGTTGCCACCATCCTGTCTTTTTTCCACTTTTCCACTACTGAACAAAGACAGTGAACAGCCAACATTTCAGGTAAACATTAAAACAATTTTCACAAATCTATGGATAGAATAGTCCAGGTCTTCAACATTAACCTCCTTAGGGCTTCCAATCAAATTTCTTGAGCGCTTTAAATCTAAATCTGATCCTTGTCCCTCCGTATTAATGCCAGATCACATTTGTTAAACATCACATTCAGGAAATATTTCTCATTACTATAATAAGATTATTCATGCAACATGGTATTGCTGTTACATCAATTCTTATGAAAATGCTATAGTCTGCACAATTGTTGAAAAGAATTTTGTAGCAGATGGCTGCTCTGGTTTGCCTTGTGAACTGCATTTTTTAGCTTAATTATTTCTGTAACATACGTACCTTCCAGAAACTTTTGCTTTTACTGTGGATGGGAGAAAAACATTTTTTCTTGAAAGTGATCACAAAATTATGCTGATCATCATTACTATAAATATTTATAATTATAAAAATATTTAAATTAATGAAATATTAAAATAAAAATTATTGTAGCCATCCATATTGTGATATTATCTTCATATAATATCTCTATTTTAATAATTATTTCAATTACTCTGAAATTAAAAATTACATTATCACCCTGTTGATTTATAAAAATGAACATAAAGGCTAGTCTGTGTGAACTAGCTATTCCATAACCTACTACCTCATGTAGCAAAGTTATTTTTTATTTTTATCAAGCTTCTCCCAAACATCTCCCTCTTACAAATGGCTCTCTTGTTATAGCAACCCTGTGCAGCACACTACATTCATGGCTGAATGGGAACTTGATCCAGTGGCCTCATCCAACATGTTGGTAAATTCATCTTTCCCACCTTGATAGACCTCTGCTTCATTTTCTTACTAATTCTAAACATCCTTTAATCTCATATACAAAGTGTTTTTCCTCCACTACCACCCAAAAAATTGAACGTGCAGCAGAACAGATTGTGTGCTATTATGAATATTCTAACCAGGAGAGAATTTGAGGTCAAGAGCGGCATTAGCCTTCTCATTTAGTCTTAATTTAAAAATACATGTCCACTTCCTATAATACAATAGAAAGGAAATAAAATAAGCAGCAGCTGCACATACAATTTAGATTCTCAAAATCTTGACATCCTACAACACCATCAGTAAACCACTACATGAAAATCATTAGAATAATCAGCCTTCTGAACCTTTAGGTTTTCTTTTCAATTTGTTCTGTAGAAATATGTTTATTCCCTTGTCAATGACCCCAGGGACAAATTATTTTTTTGATGTGTCCATACATGCTAGGCCTTGCTTCCTTCCCCTTCCCCTATCAATCCATACAACAAGTAAGATAGGTTTGCAGGGCACAAGGTTTAACAAGCCACTTGTATTTGCTTACCTATCTGGTTAACCTGGGAAACACAAAAATGTATTGTTCCTTTCTGGGAAAGAATACAATTTAAAGATTATCGAAAAAGATAGCTAGAAATGGGGTATAAGAAATGCAAATGAAGTACTTCTCTTCTTGATTTAAAAATGCATTGTGATCTTGGCTGCAGCTTTTTCAGTAACTTAATCAGTCTGCTAGCTGTATGGTCCATTTGTATCTAAGGCTCTAGTATGAATTGCTCACCAAAGAGGCCTGAGGTGCTATTGCAAAAAAAATCTTCATCAAAGCACAAAGATGAGAGAAATACAAAACAGAGCAAAAGGAGTACAAAGAGGGGAAAAATGAGTTTACCCAGAAAAATGAGTGTACCTGTGAAGGTACACACATACAGACACACAGAGACACATGCATACACACACACAGTACAGAAAATGAAAATAAAATGATCAAAGATAAAATAGAGATTTAAAGAAATATCTAGCAGTGCAGAAATGGAAGAATGAATACTATGGGGAGACAAAAGAGGCTAGGAGGTAATGTATTACAAATACAGAACACTAAATTAAGCTGTTTACTGCTGAATGAATGTTTTACAGAGAGATTTCAGTAGGTAACTTTGCTCTGGAAGTAGCCTAAAGCGTGATCTGAGTTGCATACCTTTAGAACAAGGCATTCAAGCGGCAGGTGCTCTGATCCATAACAAGAGCTCACCAGTAGTGCTTAAACAAAGAATTCAAAATACAGAAGCGACAATATCAGCACACGCAGCCACATGGAAGAATTGATATACAAGGCTACACTCACAGACAAAAACCTAATTCAAACAGCATTATATTCATGAGAACAAGTAAAAATCCTAAGATTATTCATCCACAGTCTAATATCTTGCAGTTATAGAGTACCTGCCCATAATGCTCTACAATGAGAATAAGTCACTGTATGTTTATTGATAATTATTCAGCGAGCTTGACTAAATAAACACATACACCTTAAACTCATTTTTAAAAATGCCTCAGAGGTTAAGGTTAAAACAAAAGGTTAAGCGTTCAAGCTTATGCAGAACACTTTTGTATTGCCAAGTAACCAGAACACCATTTTTAAATATATTTTTTAAAATTAAACATAAAAATTCAATGTCTATATATACAGTGTGTTGTCTTGAGTACAGCTGATTTTGAGAAATAGTAATAATAATATTCATAACTTCAATAATCACATAGTAATATTTGCTTATCCACTTTAGTGAATCTTCAATGAAGTTAATCATTCTATTGTGCTTTTGAGCTTCTAACTTGTTTCTGCTAGTTAGAGAACACCATTTTTTTTATTCTTAAAACCCTGCTCATCTGAAATGCATTCTGTTTTCTTGTATCTACTTTAATCTAAATCAAAAGCCAGATATTCTATTTCTTTTGTTTCTTCAAAATCTCAGCTGTATCTCATGCAGTCTTTCTCTTCCTTCAACAATTTCCTGGACAATTCAAAAGCTCATCTTTGTCTGAAATAATGTAAGTTAATTGTCACACTGGCACTTTATGTACAATGTACGCACAATAGGAACTATCAAAATAGCATAAGGCTTGTCTTCTATATGCATCAAAAGAAAAACAGTCATTTAAATACATTTGTACCACCTGCAATTCATTCCCCATACAAATCTTGAAAGTGTCACTGCACCCAAGTACAAAAGAGGAGCATGAATAACCCCCAAACTCCATGATTAATATCTTAATCCAAAGAGTAACTGAATTAGCTTTTATATATTAATTCAAATGTAATTATATTTGGGCTTCTAAATAAAACTAGATTTTAATCAGTGGCGGGCTGTAGATGAAAACACACCATTTCATTATTATTTTTTTCCAATTGAGATATATGGTTAGATTATAATTGAGAATTATGGAGAATTGAATCAAGATTTATCAGTTGAAATATTTATGGACAAACTTCAGGTTCTTATTAATATTTCTTAAGTATGCCAAGCACTGAACTTTCCAGGTAAGTCAAAAAGTACCAAGAGGCAAAACAAATTTCATTGCAGATAGAGTATCATGGAGCCTCACTTATCAATTTTTTTCAATATCATTGGGAAAAATGAATCATTATCAGGAGCAGAAGCTTAAAGGCTATTTAAAAAACCACAGACTTCTGTTCTTAGTATTTGACTGGCAGACAGCATGACAGAAAACACAGGACAGATGGGAATTTCATTTTCGGATTTCATTTTCCTGTCAGTTTTTCAGTAAAGTTTTTTTCCTAAAAGAAAGCCATTCTAAAATCATGCTCAATCATGTTAAAGAATATGAAAAATACACTCCCCTAAATTGTTCTATACAACTTTACAATTGTACAAGATCAGACTGAAAGACTGCAGCAATAATTTATCTCTGTTTCTTAAATGGACATCCTTAACCTTTCTGCAAGAAGATGATGCACGAACCTAGTACTTTCAAAAACTGAAAGAATCAAATAATGCAAAATAATGCACAAATCCTAAAAGGAGTGGCTTACCCGCCCCATCCTCACAAAAATTTTAGTACTTAGTTTTTTAAAAAAAAAAAAACATAGCAGATTGTTTTAACATCAAAATTTAGTGGTCAATCCCCTAAAAAAGAAAAGTCAAGAAAAAAATTATAAGAAAGTTTTCTCCTTCCAGTTTGACAACTTCTGCTGGATTCATTAACCCCACTCATTCAAACAACTATATTGTCATCACTCATTCAAACAACTATATTGTCATCATCAACTCATAAGCTTTATAATAGGGGCGTCCCATCATGTATCGAGACTTTTTTCCCCTTCACTAAACTGGGCATGGGTGTGGCCAGTGCATGATGCATCCGGCCCGTGGGCCGGAGTTTGAAGCCCTACTTTATATCCTTCCCCAGTCCAATAAGAGCTTCTAGGTCTTCCAGCCAACATGACCATTAGTGCGCTATCTCTTTATCAACTCAAAATTGTGGAAGTTCTTTTCAGAAATGTGAATTCATACTGTAAATCCATGAAAAGAATGAGGCTGCTGGTAATGAAACTGCACAAAGGCAATACAGAATTGAAGATCATTAGCAGAAGCATCTGAATTCAAATCTATCTTCCAAGAATGGGTTTAATTCCTTCAGAAAATATATTTCTTTTAAAAATGCAATTGTTGTCTTCTATAACTTAATTAAAATAAAGAAAATCTAAATAATGTTGACTAGAAAACCAGATGTATAATAGTGTGCTACATCTTTTGGAAAATTAAAAAATAGTTATGAAAAAACTAATGAGATACATTGGGAAATCAGTGTTCACAATGTGTACATGAAAACACATTAATTCATTTAAAAAGCACATTTCAGAATTTATTTAAATAGCAGATCTTTCCAAAATAAAGTTATTTATATTTCATATTTCTTAACTGCCCATCTTCCTTGGGGAGAGGCTCTGGACAATGGAAAGGTCTATTTCAATGCTTTGCAAGCAAAGATGGTGATCCTTACCCCTGGACACACTCTGTTTTATCCCTGAAATTCTCTTAGCCAAACTTAAAATTGAATTTGTTGGCTGGGGTAATACACTGTGTACATGGTTTCTTGATTAAGCCATGTAATAGCTTGATTGATCCATTGTGCTAATCTGCAGACCATAATTTAGAAATCACACTGGCCATCCACAGATCATAGTGACTGACATAATATCTTAACATACTTAGCTGAGAAGCCCAATCAGCAGCAGCAGGGGACAAGAACAAGTATCAACAGGAACTTGCAAAAAGCTCACAATCTTTAGTATAAATACTATATCTGCATCACCTTTTGTTACTGATCATAAGTTCTAGGATAGGATATGCAAAATAATCAAGTATCTATAATCTACAACAGTTCACAAAAGTCAAAAGAAGTTCTCTTTGTCCTTCATAAAAGTTCCATGACATTTAAATTCAATTTGCTCAGAAGACCAGGGACATAAATGTTTGGTCCCTGTATTCTTTCCTTTAAATTAGCCTTCAATTTTTTTTCAATAATACAAATGTATTAATACCTATCTAAACTAAACTAAAATCTTCTGTAAACAACAGCCACATATAAAAGACTGTGATGGTATTTCACAAAATCCATTTACAGGAGAAAACATGAATTGCAAAATAATTCGTATTTTATTAGGATAAGAAGTATCTCAAGAAATTTCTATTTGTTTCATATTTCATGTTTAATGTTAAAAGAAAATAAGGTAAATAAGAAAAAGGAATAATAATTAAATATGTTCATAGCACTTAAAGACAAAGAATGTTTTTAATTATTCTTCAAGCTTTAAAGAAAGAGCCAATTTACTGTAATCTGTGAACCACATTATAGTTTTCAGGTTATTTGGCAGTCAACTAGAAAACTTTCTGAATCTAAAGGTCATTTACAAAAAAAAAATCAATTTAATTCATTTCAAGAACCAATATCAGACTGAGTACTTAAGCTACAATTAAATTGACTCAAATTAAACATCCTAGTATAAATCACTCTGAAATGTCATGGTGTTAAACTATATTCATTTTCTAATAGTTGACATTGCAAAGTGATTCTGAATTAAGACAATTAGGCAAAAATTCATTCAACCGCAAACATATTAGCATTTTATTTCAAATATATATTTATCAAAATTTTGAAAGAGAAATCCAGAAGGAAAGGAAAATCAAGTATCACCATACAATATATAGTCAGGCTCTGGTTACCCAGGATATAATATTACATTGCATTATCGCAATGCATTGAACAATAGCTTGAAGTTACCTTGGAACAGGTGTTGGAAAGTGCAATTGATTCAGAAAATAACAGCAAGAATGCTTGGGGGAGGGGGCATTTAGAAGGGGGCAATTAGAAACAGGACACTATCTCAAGCAAAATCCCACTGATTGATCTGTACCTGGAAAGATTTGGCAAAGTATTGATGATGACTTTCAAGCAATAAAGAATATGGATCCAGGATGTTTTATGTGGTTGTAACTTTTTTGCTGTGTTAGTCTGTTCACATTCAGATGGAAAGGATCTGCTCTGCATAGTAAAAATGGTGGAGCAAAAAGGCTTTAACCACGGCTACACCAAAATTATTTAACTTCCTGTCTCAGGAGATTTGATGCAGTGACTTGTCAGCTGGAAAGCCAGCAGCCCAGGTTTGAGACCTAAGCACCATACAATGGGGTGAGCTCCCAACCTCAGCCCAGCTTCTACCAACCTAACAGTTCGAAAGCATGCAAATGCGAGTAAATAAATAGGTACCACTTTAGTGGGAAGGTGACAGTTCTTTGTGACATCATGCTGGCTATATGACTGCAGAAATGTCTTTGGACAGCACAGGCTCAATGGCCTTGAAATGGAGATGAGCACCATCCCCTATAGTTGGCAATAACTAGTTGAGTAAAATCTGCAGGGACTCTCTCAAGAGACTAGGTTGGCATCTTCTACTATTTAAGAAGGCATTGATTTCATATGAAATGTAAACATTATTTCATTATTTTATCTACTATAGCAATTTACTTTTACCATATGATCTTTCTTTTTCCTGAAAAGATAATTGTAAATTTGTCTTGTACTAGCTGTAATTGTCCTTATCTATACTATATGTAAATAAGAGCATTTAGTTCCTCTAGCCTTTTGTCTCATCTGCCTTCTATTTTGCTTAGCACAGATCTTTATCTCCTTCCATATACACCTGCTGGCTCAGCTAAAGCCTAATTCCATGTTAGCACAACACATGAAAACAAGGCCCAGGAATAAGCAAATGCTTTCAGAATGAATAGGATTAGGATTTTGCCTTTCAAAGCCTGGCAAAAATCCCAGGGAATGCATCCTACCTTGCCAATACAGTTGTGCCAAGATTTAGCTATGAATATTGATGTTCGTGTCATTCCTTCCTTCTTCAAAAGTTTGTTATCAGTGCTCACAGGAAGAAATTGAGCCAGGAGAACTAAGAAACAAGAAGGCAAACTCAGGATCCTCCAGTGACCTGAAATACTAAACAAACAAGCAAACAAAAACACCCAAGACAAAATGTGTACAACAGCCTCTGAATGTTGAGTGTCAATTAAAAAAAGAAAACAAAAAGTGAGAGCAAAGAGTAAATTGGCTTCTTGATCTCTAAGCAACTCATTGAATAGCCCTGAAGTATTTTCTATTAAAAGAGAAGTATACATAATCCTTATTTCTTTAAAGCATTCGTACAGCACATTTCAGGTCATCTTGGAAAAGAAAATCACAAAGTTATTATTCAATTATGGAAAAAAATAAGTCAATTTCTAAAGTGGAATATGTTTGAACAAAACTTCTATTTCTAAATTTGTTGATTACTGACAATTATTTCCAGTCCTGCTATTTACAGCACCCTTCCAGCATGAATCTATTTCCTTACTTCAATTCTCCTATTTTCAGCCAATTTTTGCTATCAGTTCCAGTACCAATGTGAGGAAAATGTTTAAGTATTGTATCTATCTTGCTTAGGTGGAATTGTTCTCATCAAGATGTTTTTTCCTCATGAGGAGAAAAGAAAGGAAATATAATTATATTAACTTATTTTGAAATTAAAGAGATAGCTGAAGAAATAATTGAAGTATAATTTAAGGCATTTTTGTTAAGATGCTCCAAATGATCAGGTTAGTTTTCTAAAATTGTAAAATATTTTAACAGAAGTTACAAAAGCACATATATTATTGCTTCTTCCAACACAAGGAGGACAAATCATTTTATTCTGTTCTTCACTATTCATCTTTGGCTTTCCTGCACTATTCATCTTTGGCTTTCCCGGGCCTTCGGCTGATGTTATGCAACATCAGGTCCATAGTTAATAAAGCCCCCCTTATTTACGATCTAATTATGGAGGGGGGAGCGGACCTGGCAGGCATCACCAAGACCTGGCTGGGATAGGAGGGGGGTGTTCCCCTGGTGGAGATGTGCCCAGACGGGTTTTGGGTTTTTCATCGATCGAGGGCCCAGGGGAGGGGTGGGGGAGTTGCGGTGGTTATTCGGGAGGATCTAGGTCCTAGGGAATCCATTGTCCCTCAGACGACCAGATGTGAATCCCTCTTTGTAAAGTGTGGTTCCGGGGTTCAGATGGGCCTATTGATCACATGCCTGGCTCCCTGCTATGTGACATCGGCCCTGCCTGAGCTCCTCGAGGTCATAGCCAGCTTGTTGGTTGAGATCCCCAGGCTGATGGTCATGGGGGATTTCAATCTGCCTTCGGCTGGCGGGACCCCGGGGATTGCCCAGGAGTTCTTGGCTTCCATGACAGCCTTGGGCCTGACCCAATTAATTAGGGACCCCACTCATACTGGAGGTCACATCTTGGATCTGGTTTTTGCCTCTGGACAGTGGCAGGATGATCTAGGTATAGGGGACGTTGTTATTGAGCCCCTGTCATGGTCTGATCATTCGCTCCTTAGGCTGGACTTCCAAGCCGCACCCCTTCATCGCAGGGAGGCGGAGCCGACACAATGGTTCTGCCCCAGGCGTCTGATGGACCCGGATAGGTTCCTGATGGAGCTTGGGCTGTTTCCCGGGGTTCGAGCACACGACTCGGTCGAGGACCTGGTGACCGCCTGGGACAGGGCGGAGGCTGGGGCCCTTGACCAGGTCGTGCCCTTGCAGCCTCTGACCTGATGCCAATCCCACTCAGCTCCATGGTTTTCTGAGGAGCTGAGGGAGATGAAGCGTCGGAAAAGACGCCTAGAAAGCGGTTGGAGGGCCACCCGCTCCGGATCTGACCGAACACTATTGCGGTCCCATATTAGGACCTATTTAGTGGCAATAAGGACGGCAAAGTATTCTCACTTTTCCGCTCTTATCGCGTCTGCAGGAAATCGCCCAGCTGCCCTTTTTAGGGTGACCCGCTCCCTCTTAGAAGTGGGAGCGTGGGAGATCCTCTCCAAGGGCGGGCTGAGAACTTTTTGAATTTTCTGATGGACAAAATCACTCAGATCCGGGAAGGGTTGGACTCTGACTGGGCGACTCTGGATGGGGGATCGGGGACGGAATTCAGGGAGGTCATCTGGGGGAGTTTGAACCTGTTTCCCCTGAGGACGTGGACAGGATGCTGGGTGGGCTTAATGCTACCACATGTTTACTGGATCCGTGCCCCTCCTGGCTGGTATTGGCCACTCGGGAAGTGATGCGAGGTTGGTTCCAGGGTATTATTAATGCTTCCTTGAGCGAGGGGTTTCTACCTGCCACCTTGAAAGAGGCGGTAGTGAGACCCCTCCTCAAGAAACCGTCCCTGGACCCAACTCTGTTATCTAACTATCGTCCGGTCTCCGACCTTCGCTTTGTGGCGAAGGCTGTTGAGAGTGTGGTGGCACGACAGCTTCCCCGGCACCTGAATGAAGCTGTCTATTTAGATCCATGCCAATCAGGCTTCAGGCCCAGGTACAGCATGGAGACGGCTTTGGTCACATTGGTGGATGATCTCTGGAGGGCCCGTGACAGAGGTTATTCCTCTGTCCCGGTCCTATTAGATCTCTTGGCGGCTTTTGATACTGTCGACCACAGTATCCTATTGCGGCGGTTGGGCGGGTTGGGGGTGGGAGGCATTGTTTTATGGTGGTTCTCCTCCTTCCTCACTGGCCGTTCGCAATTTGTGTTGGCAGGGGGGCAGAGATCGACCCCGAGGCCCCTGATTTGTGGGGTTCCTCAGGGGTCGGTGGTCTCGCCCCTACTGTTCAACATTTATATGGAGCCGCTGAGTGAGATCATCCGTGGCTTTGGGGTAGAGTTTCATCAGTACGCTGAAGCTGTACATTTCTACCCCAGGCCACCCCAACGAAGCCGTGGAAGTGATGACCCGGTGTCTGGAGGCTGTGCAGGGTTGGATGGGGCGAAACAGGCTTCAGCTCAATCTGGCCAAAACTGAGTGGCTGTGCTTTCTGGCACCCCGATACAGCCAGTTAGTTCCATCACTGGCTGTGGGAGGGGAAATTCTTGCCCCCACAGAGAGGGTGCGCAATCTGGGTGTCCTTCTGGATGTGTGACTGTCATTAGAAGATCTTATAGCGGCCGTCGCCAGGGTTTTTTTTTGTCAGATCCATAGGATCTACCAGTTGTGGCCCTTTCTGGATCGGGGTGCCCTTCGCACGGTCATATCCGCCCTCGACATTTCCTGCCTAGACTATGCCAATGCTCTCTACATTGGGCTCCCCCTGAAAAGCACCTGGAGGCTCCAGTTGGTGCAAAATGCGGCCGCACGGGTGGTTTTGGGGGCTTCTCGGAGCTCCCATGTTACACCACTCTTGCGCGAGCTGCATTGGCTCCCGGTAAGTATTAGTGACTATCTTTAAAGCACTCCATGGCTTGGGACCTGGGTACTTACAGGATCGCCTACTGCCATCATCTATCTCCCGTCGACCAGTATGCTCCCATAGGGTGGGCCTCCTCGGGGTGCCGCCGGCTGGCGCCCCTGAGGGTACAGGCCTTCTCCTTGGGGGCACCCTCCCTCTGGAACAAATTGCCCCCGGAGATGAGGACCATCCCTGACCTTTTGGTCTTCTGGCGCGCATTGAAAACATGCTTATTTCATCAAGCCAGTTTGGCCTAGGATTTTATAGGGTTTAAATTGATTTTAATTGGGTTTTAGTCTTTTATACTCTTGATTGAGTTTTATCTTTGAGCCACCATATTTAATCTTTTTAAATTGTTTTTTAAATATTGTATTTGTACTATTTTTTAACTTTGGCTGTACACCGCCCCGAGTCCCTGCAGGGAGAGGGGTGGTATAGAAAAGAAGGAAGGAAGGAAGGAAGGAAGGAAGGAAGGAGGGAAGGAGGGAGGGAGGGAAGGAAGGAAGGAAGGAAGGAAGGAAGGAAGGAAGGAAGGAAGGAAGAAAGGAAGAAAGAAAGAAAGAAAGAAAGAAAGAAAGAAAGAAAGAAAGAAAGAAAGAAAGAAAGAAAGAAAGAAAGAAAGAAAGAAAGAAAGAAAGAAAGAAAGAAAGAAAGAAAGAAAGAAAGAAAGAAAGAAAGAAAGAAAGAAAGAAAGAAAGCAGGGTTGGGCCAATTGGTTCAACCAGATCTCCATCAGTCCTACCTACTCTACCTGCTATGCATGATTAGATAATAGAAGCCTAAAGAATCGATTGTTTCTAACTTGACTTCTCCAATGAGCTATACAAATTTATAAAACGCTTCTTCTTCAAACTATAGTAAATAAGGGAGAGGGATTTCAAATTATGCTGGAGGTGAAGCCAGTGGTTACTGTCCTATTTCTTAAACTCTTTTTGGAACATAAACTAGGCCAAATGAATCCATTAAGACAGGGGTCACCAACCTTTTGGATCTCAGGGACCACCAAACTCATAATTTTAAATCCCGTGGACCAGAGACCCTGGGAAAATCCCCAAAAAAGTATGCAGGAAAATTCTCCACCCCATTTTCCTACCAATCGATCATTCTTTATTTGGGATCTCAGGATACCGTCTCCAGCTCCATTCTCAGGGCGAGAGAGAGAGAGAGAGAGAGACTTTTGGCTTCATGCAAGGAAAGCAGCAGAAGCCTTTCTTTCTCTCCCCAAACTCCGCTAGAAATGAGTTTGTGAGACTTGTCGCGCCGGCGCAGCCTCTTGGAGCAGGATGCCTTGCAGGGTCCCAAAGACTCATTTCTGGTGGAGTTTGGGGGAGAGAAAGGAAGACTTTTGCTGCTTTCCTTGCATGCAGCCAAAAGCAGAAGAAGAAAGAAGTGGAAAGAAGCAGCCCGGTGGCCAGGCCAGATGCATGGGGCAAGAGGGACAAATCCCCCCCTTCCACCCTTTCCCCCCCTCCCCTCACTACCTCGTGTTGTTCACAATGGAAGCAACACAAGCCTTGTGTTCCCATGGGCCATGTGGGCGGTGCAGCCTTGTGTTCCCACGCAGCCTGGATTAATTGCTTTGGAGGTGACATTTCTCTGCAGACCACCAAAATTTTCTTATGAACCACCAGTGGTCTCTGGCCCACTGGTTGGCGACCACTGCATTAAGATGTCCTTTGCAGCAATGTATCACTTTTTTAAAAACGTTATTTTAATACTTCAAATTATTGCAGCACTTCTCATGGAAATATATCTTAATAAAGATATACTGGTTCAAGGTAGTTGTTATGTGCTACATGGCATTGGGACCAGTTATCTGTGGGACTGCTCATCTCCTGTGTAATATGACTGGCTGCTAAGAGGTGGCAGAGTCAAAGCAATCTAGCCCAGAGGATTCCAACCTTGACAACTTTAAGACTTGTGGACTTCAACTCTCAAAAGTTCTGGGAGTTGGAAGTCCATAAGTGTTAAAGTTCCAAGGTTGGACAGCCCTGATCTAGCCTACCTGATCAAACACTCTCATCTTTTAGATTCTGGAAGTACATATTCTGTTATGCCACTGCCCTCCTCAATGAGATCCAAATGGCTGCCGCACTAATGGTATTCCAGAAGTTCTTAAAGCCATGGCTGTTCTTCCAGGCCTCATGGCAGGGTGGATGGAACACTTTGCTAGACGTGTTTGTATATGTTGTATATGTTTTGAGGTTAAATGTCTGGTTTTCTCATTTTACTTATTTCCCTTTACTGTATTTTTATTTGTCTTATTGTATTTGTGTTTGTTTTTTATACGGTGAGCTGCTCAGAGTCAGGCTGGAGTTGGGCAGTGTTAAAGTCAAATTAAATAAATGATAAACAAAATAACCCAACCAGAAATTTTGACAATTCAATCTAAAGTTATTTAACTAGGTGTCAGCCCGAACATAATTAGCCCAAGATGAAAATACCTTTTTAGGTGCCTAAATAATTCCTCTAAACTCAAGAGAACTAAAATATTGATTACAATTTAGAAGTGAGAATGTTCATTACTCTACAAATACAAGAACATTAACCACAGCTGCACAATAGCTATAAAACAGAAGCTGTTTTAATAATAAAGCTTACAAAATATCAATAAATATTACATCTAAAGGAACTTCTTGGGGTATCAAAACAAAGGTAACTATTAGCCATTATTTTCTTTGGTAATGCATTTTTCAGAGATCAACCACACCATTTCTGCACAAGGGAGAAATATTAGCAAACTTGGGACTTCCCCAAGATTTCTAAAGCTATAAAGGGAAAGGGAGGAGGGGAAACATATTCCCTCCTCAAAAGACATTTAAAGGAGAACTGGGCATATTTAGTGCCTCTGGAACACTGAGTCAGTTTAGGGGGGAAAACATGTGCCATAAGAAGAAAGGGAACTGGCTAGCAATAGGCAAACTGATGAAAGAAGTAAGCATCATAGATAGGCTACTGGATGGATAGAAGATGTGAGCAGAGGATGTATTTAGCTATTTCTCTAAGATATTCCAACAAGGTCATTAGATGCCCAATATATATATGCAACAGAGTCTCTAACCTTCCTTCCTTATCCACCAGGTGGATGCATTTTTTTCTGAGGATTTGAAAACTGCCCAGATAATTCAAACCAAACGTTTACAGGTAATCCTTGTCCCAATGGTCATGTGATCGTGATTTGGCTACTTGGCAACCAGCATGTATTTACAACAGTGGCAGCATCCTGAGGTCATGTGATCACTGTTTGCAACCTTCCCAGCCTGCTTTGGACAAGCAAAGTCAATGGAAGAAGGTGGATTTGTTCAACAACCATGGGGGAAAAAAAGCATTGGGCATAGTCATCTGATGGCTCACTTAACAGCTGTAGTGCTTTACAATAGAAGGTCCAGGTCCAAATGTGGCCATAAGTTGATGACTACCTGGAACACATCTATGCAGTTTATAAAATCTTCAAACATGAAATGGGTTTTATTTTTATTTTTTTAAAAAAGCCTTGACGTTAAATGACCCTTAATAAATCTATACTCTTTCTAATTCAGAAAAGAAAAAGGAACAGAAACTATTACACAACATTCTATAAATAATAAGGACTAACTACTATTTCTATATACCTTAGAAAGAACTACTGGTACACCTGAGAAAGAACTACTACTATACACATAGAAAGAAAATGATTTTGAACATGTAAAATAGGGGTGTCAAACTCGCGTTGTCATGGCTGTGTCATGTGATGTATTGGGACTTTTTCCCCTTCGCTAAACTGGGCGGGGGCAGGGCCAACACGTGACTCATCCAGTCCATGGGCCGCGAGCTTGACACTCCTGATATATAGAAAAATGACAAACTGTGGTCTTTGCTCAGTGACTTAGAAAACACATCCAAAGAGCATATTTGTCATCCAATTTAGAAATGCTTTCCTATAGGAAGGTATCAATAATAGAAACTGAAATAACAAGCAGGTATTGCATAAAATATATTGCTTCAAAACTATATAATCTGGATTCATGGTGCTTACATTCTTAAATATTTTAAAATATCTCTTAAATGAACTCCGTAAGAGGAATTGGCTAAAAGCACAATCCATGGGGACCTTAATTTCACATTTTCCAATGTATGTTTTGGGCACTTTTTCAGAAAGTGAGGAAGACAAACACCAGATTTTTATTCATAAAGCTTCAGGTTGTGTGAGAATAGGTATCACGAGCTTATAAAGCTACTTTCATTACAACTTTGTTCGAGGTTGTTTAAACCTTTCACATTCCGCACTTTCTTTACTAAGTCTAATTATGTCCCGGTCTTCAATTCCAAAAGAACCTTCTAGTCACGTAATGGTAAAGGTCTGGAGGAAAAAATATATATATACCGTTACAAGGAAAAAGAAATGATGAGATTTCAATTAGAATATGTCTTGTCTGATTTTATTTGATGTAGATCAGACATACACACATACAAAAGGAGGTCAAAGGTTGCAGCACTGGGACCCTGGTATTTGGAAACAGGACATTAAAACAAAGAGGGAACTGATCTTCAGAAATCTAAGCAGCTGTAGCTCTCAGGAACTGCCTTTCAGTCACTACTGGGGGAGGGGGAAGCTGAATTCTTGTATTTCAAGGAACCCGTCTAATGCCCCGCATTGATTTTCAAATGATCTTTCTGTCTTCCCACCCCCACCCCGAAAGAAAAGTCTGCAACTGCACTCGGCAACTGACAGTGAGACACCCATTCCAAAGCTAGCCAACCAGCTGTCATGTGCTAAATGCATCATTGGTATCGATTCATCCCTTCAGACCCTGTCAGGACTGTCGCTGGCTTTTGCAGCAGAACAATGCAATACAGAAGCCGGCCATGCCCTTGTCTCATAAACATTCTGTGCATTGGAACCACAGGCCACTCTTGGATGTCTCCTTAGCTGATCTGAACTTTAGAATAACTTGATCCACTTCCTCTATTCAGACAAATAATGAGAGACCGCCAAGAGAAGGCCACGAAGCAAAAAAAGGGGGGGAGAGGGTAGCAAAAGAAGCTTTAATTGCCTTCATGGTTTCCCAGCCCTTCCCCCTATCGTTCTTTCACATGATTGCTTTTCATTGGCACCAGCTTCATTACACTCTCAAGAAGTCTCTTAACTCCTTTGGGATGCAGGTTCACATGCAAACATCCTGACAGACGAAACGCAATATTCTCCCCATCTTCATCTCCCTGATATACAAAGATAACAGAAGGCTTGCATCCCACAGCTCTATTGTTTCAGAATACGAAAAATGTGCAGTATTTGTTCTACAGTTTGGAGGTGGGAAATCTGCCCATAACCTGTATAGAATGGTATAATCTGAAACTAATCGTTTTACATTAAATTTCGATGCATAGGACATTAGGAGTTTGAATTAAACATGTTATAATAAGACTTCATGCATATATTAAAACAGGACATTGGCACTACTACATTGTGCTCCAACTGCAGCCCTCCCAGTATCGTAACTACAAAGTTGCTTAAAGATGAATGCTTGCAGGAGTAGCAAAGGAAAGAGAATGTCATTACTCTGGGTCTGAAAAGAATAGGTATTTAATTGTGTAAAAGTCATAACATGCTTTTGCAAATAAGTCAACTTTCTTTAGCTAGTAAATGCTGGCAGAATTTTGAAAAAACAATACTGTGTCTTATATTGTACAAGAGAGCAAAATTTAACAGCAGTATGGCAAATCATTGTTCACTACCTTCCATTTTGATGCAGAGTCCACAACACATTGTTATGCTAAGACTGCAATCCTTTACATACTATTTTCAAAATAAACCCATTGCATGTTGCTCATCTGGAAAATAATTTACACAAGAAAAGCCTATACAAAGCCAGTTATACAAAACAAGAAATTTGAAAAGTAAACAACTAAACAAATAAAATGGAATATATAATTTGATCTCTAATTTACACAAAGAAATCAGCAGAAATCCAGCAATTAACAATAAGCAGCAAAAATAACACTGGATGAATTGGATTTAAAATCAAATTCCACCATTTAAAAATACACATTAAGTATTATTTCAGCATTTTAAACATATTGATTGACAGATAAATAGAGCTTTGGAGCATAGTTTAACTTTGGATTATTACGCAAGCCCTTTAATACTGCAACTGTATTTCAGGTTAGAGACAAGGAAAACCATTTCTGTTTCTCTTTCTATCTCATACACACACATACACAGAAATAAGTAAGACTGCTTGTAAGTAAGACAAAAATCACAATTCTGTCTGGAAGGCACAGAACAGGAGTACAAGGTCATCCTTTCTGGCTCCATGGACAAAGAGATAGAGAACAAAAACCTGTGGTTGTTCCTTGGGGTCAATGAATTATGTGTCATTCATGTTGCTTAATTAACAGGAAATGCATGTTCATTAGATACCACTGAAATATACTTATATGGAAGTAAACCACCACTCCACTAATGGGACTGACTTCTCACTAATTCAGTTCAGCATGGGATGAGATTAAAGGTCTTTTGAAAAATGTAAAAAGCTTTGCTGAAATTTTTTACTACAGGATATATGACCAGCGAGCAGCTCAGTGTAAGTTATTTGCCTGATGGGCCATACAGTTTCTCTAGTGGATAATTTCAAAGATGTGATGGAGGACAAGAAGAAAAGAATAAGTACAGTAAGATATACTTACAGTGGTAAGCACAGAACTCTGCTGGCTACACTATCATATGGAGAATGGAGAAACCATCATAACGCAAAAGCAGTGGTTGTATTCTACCGGTTCAGCCCAGTTCTGGCGTACCGGTAGCGCCGAAGATCAGCTGGCAAAGAACCAATTTGCTCCAAGTCTCTCCAACGCTCTACAGTTGGGCCCACCCTCCCACCCCTGCTCCTAGGTCCTTTTTAACCTCTCAGCTGTTTGGCGCAGCAGAGCGGATTGCTGTGCTAAACAGCTGAGAGGCGCAGTAGCTTAGTTTTTACCATTTTAACGTGTGCGCAAAGCGCATATTTGACACGCATGCGATCGTGCGAGTCTTGCAAGTTGTGCGATCTCACCCCTGCAGCCACGCCCACCAAGCCACACCCACAGGACCAGTGATAGGAACTTTTGAATCCCACCACTGTGCAAAAACACCTGTGAATTGCAAGGAGGTTACAATATTCAGAATGCAACAGATGATTGAATGATCTATGCTTATTTGCATATTTCAAAGAAAAAAATGGAATAGCCAGGTCCTTGCTTTATAGATGAACTGAAGGGAGACATAAAACATATTCTGTGCATTCTTACCAGGAGCAGGAATATGCCTTTACTCTTCCACTTGTGCATATTAGGAAGTATCATGCTTCCACTAATACACTTGATCACTTTTTTCCAAAAAATTCTTAGCTTACACTTAGAATGTGGTTTCATCTTTGACAAAAATATACCCATAAGTCAAGCTGAACTGCTGCCAGTTACTCTGACATGCCCATCTTTGCTTGGCAACAGTATGGAAATGATTTTCCACTACTTTCTCCCAAGTTTTTTACATGCCCACATCCTGCCTACAGTTTTAGAATTTCCCGAGTTTTCCATCTAAGTACCAACCAGTGTGGCCTTCTTCACATTCTCAAGCATAACCAAGTTTAGCCAAGTATTTCACCTGCTGTGGCATTGCAGAAACTATCAAAATGTTTGATGGACTCAAAGAAACTTTATCAGTTAATATATGTATTATGGATCACAAAGAAATTTGAGTGAAACAGAAAAAATATTATTATTAATATTTAATAATATTAAATATTATTTAGATTTAAATATTAGCAATCTTAAGCGAGCAGGGGAACCTTCCTTGTCCATGAATTCCAAAATTCAAAGCAAAGAATTATGATAATCAAAATCCTACATATCTGTTCAACTGCTATCCTTTGTTCTTATAAGTGTCAGAGAAACATATTGCTTGTCACATTCAACAGATTAAATCAAGCCCCCATGACTCTCCAGATAAACTAGAGCTGGGTTGGAGATGATGGCAGCTGTAAGATGTTACATCTGAAGAGCAACAATGGGAAAACTAGATGAAACAATTGCACCCTTATTTTGTATATTATTAAATTTATAATTAGTCTTTATGTTTACATAAGCACGTAAGAGGGTATACAATCATTACAATTAAATAGAAAATACCATCCAGTTCCATAACTGAAAATCTTAACTTTTCAAGCCCAGCCTCTTGAGACTTCATTTTTGCGATTTTTCAATACTAGAATGTTTTTCTGTAGTCTAAGTCCATGGTCCAGTCATAGATTTTGCTGCCTAGCCATTGCTATTAAAGGCCATAGTTATCAATATATTAGAAAACAGTCATTTGTCCATTTTGCAAGATTATTTTTTAAAAAGAAATATCCATTAACCAATCAACTATTCTGATGGGACGTTAATAAGTAGAATTCAGAAAGTTCTTTCTAGCCCATCGTCATTCAAAATAAATTAAATATGTTCTATAAAAAAGAAGAACAAGCACATGTCTTTTGTAGTGCATGTAATGCTGATTAAATAAAAATCAAGCTTTTTTATAAATACTCACACAATAAAAGCATGCTGTAAATATATACTTACTGAACCTATTTTGTAAGTATCTAATTTATAAATATTCTAGAGCAAATTGCCCAAATTGTAACTTTATCAGACTGTACATTTAATAAGGTGGTTTATATTTATAGAGGATGATTTACTTTTCCGATTATTTTAAATGTTTGACATTTTTCTTCTATATGCCATTCCAATAAAATAGGAAAATATATTAAAACCAATACAATAGTTCTGTATTAAAATATGTTATATCTTGTATCATCTGCCACTCTCTTTGAAAAAACTTTTGAGAAAATAAGGAGCCAAAAGTAGAAAAAGATCAGATTATTTAAAAGCATTTTGACTGAACTTAATAAATCCTGATATTCTATTTATTAATTTTGGTTCTTACAAATGTGCTAAAGGAGAAACTGTAAGCTCAGCTACAATTTATTTGATTTGATTTTGGTTTTGCATATTGTGTCAACCAGCCACTATAATTTGTATACCATCATTTACAATTTAAGATTGTATGAATCCAGCCAACTGTAGTTGATTCAAACCATGAGTGAGACTTACTATGGGAGAATATAAAATGTGCACCTAGCAAAGACTCTTAATAGCTCCTCTTATTATTTCCAACTGAGGCTATTTAACTGATTTCAAGAAGGGTTTCATCACTGACACAATTTTGTGTAGTTCCACCATTTTAACAGGATGGAATTGTAGCCAGTGATACCAAGCTGAGAATAACTGCCTCAGGAATATATTCAGAATGGACCTGGCTCACAAGATCCCACAATAAATTTTTAATAATTTGAATGTACACAATTCATATTGCTTCTACAACAATGTCCATCTAGGAAGTTTCTAGAATAAAGTAAATCCCTAACTTTTTCCTGTTATATTAGTGCCTTCCACTACTGAAAAAAGACATCCCAATAAAATTAAAGAGATCATCATAACTAGCAGGCAAAGGATACACAGATGGTATACATTAGGAAGTTGTACACTAATAGTGTGTCGGTAACTGACATTACAAGTAAATCATACTTAAGTATATTTCTACCACTTCAGTTATAAAATTCAGTTTCGTAGTTGACGATTATCCAATCACACCAACATTTACTTTAAGCCAAGAAATTAGTGGGAAAGAATGAAGGACAAACAAACAGGGCTAATAGGAAATGGGCTGAGCCATATAGATACATATAAAGGACAGTTGGGCTGGTTTTACAGAAACATGCCAACATAAATATTTATCAGAATTTGGAAGAAAGCACAGGAAATGCAGCAAGGATGCAAAAAAGACAGGCAGAAATTAGTTGACATGTAACAGGTAAGAAGTATAAAAACTACAAGACAGAGAATAAAGCAAAGATACAAACAAGGAACTGGTCAACAATTCCTAGGTAATAAGCCAGCCAATACAGTCATTAAATCACTTCCTGCTAAACCTTAATATAGCTTCAGGATGGTCTGTGGGGAAACATGTTGTGTCAGCCAATTACACTAAAAGCGGAATGACCTACTAGCATCAACATTACCGATCCAGCTACATGTAGAGCTCCCTGTAGCACAGTAGTCAAAACACACTCTTACATTCAAGGCTAAAATCAGGAATCCATCAAGGACTTACACACACCAAATTAAGGTTGGCAAAGGTAAGACCACTGGCCAATTTCTAGTGCTTGGCATCTGGTAGATACAAGATTCTTGGAGAATAAAGTCTAAGCTGGTTATCCTAAGAAACCAGCATCATCTTGTATAAGATAATATACGAAAACTAAAATCTTACGGTATCTCTGGACACCTGCATAACTGAATAGAAGCATTCCTGTCAAACAGACAACAAATGGTCAAAATTGGGAGTGTCCTATCAAATTCTGTACCTGTCAACAGTGGTGTCTCCCAAGGCAGTGTTCTAGGACCAACTCTTTTCATATTCTACATAAATGATCTCTGTGATCATATCAAGAGCAACTGTGTTTTCTTCGCTGATGATGTAAAGCTATTGAACACCACAGACAATACTGCTACCCTTCAAAAAGACCTTGACTATGTATCAGAATGGTCAAACAAATGGCAACTTTAAATCTCAACAAATAAATGCTCTGTCCTACATACTGGCAAAAAAAAAACCAGAAAATAAAATACAGGCTGAATAGTCAAGACCTTGTTGATGATCCAAACTCTGTCAAGGATCTTGGGAGTATTCATCTCAAATGACCTAAATGCTAGAGCCCACTGTAACTACATAGCCAAAAAGGCGTTAACAGTTGTTAACCTAATCTTACGTAGCTTTTTCTCTGGTAATATTACACTAATAACTAGACCATACAAAACATTTGCTAGACCAATACTCGAATACAGCTCATCAGTCTGGAACCCACATTATGTATCTGATATTAACACAGTTGAGAAAGTCCAGAAATATTTCACAAGAAGAGTTCTCTACTCCTCTACTCGTTGCAGAATACCTTTATGCCACCAGACTCGAAATTCTAGACCTAGAAAACCTAGAACTACGCCATCTTCGGTCCAATCTAAATATAGTATATAAAATCATACATTGCAATGTCCTACCTGTCAATGAATACTTCAGCTTCAACCATAACAACATAAGAGCACACAATAGATACAAACTCAAGGTTAACCGCACCAAACTTGATTGCAGGAAATAGGACTTCAGCAACAGAATGGTCAATGTCTGGAATCCTCTACCTGACTCTGTGGTTTCTTCCCCAAACCCCAAAAACTTTAACCTTAGATTGTCTACTATTGACCTCACACCTTTCCTAAGAGTTCTGTAGGGGGTGTGCATAAGCGCACCAACGTGCCTACTGTCCCTGTCCTATTGTTTCTTTTATATATTTTTTATTTTTCTTATATGTATCCATGTATTCATAATTATGTTTTTTACTTATACCTATTATCTTGTAAGCAATTGACAAATAAATAAATAAATAAATAAATAATTCTGTAACAATGAACGCCATTAGGTAGAAGGCAAGGGACTAGGCTTGGTGCTAGGCCTACTGAAATCGGTAAATGATCTCTTAGATGCTGTCTAGTAACCCAGGTAACTTTTGCTGAGGGCAGGAACAGATCAGCACATTTTGGAAAATACTATGTTCCAATAGCAACCGAGCCCATATAGATGCCAGAGACATTCTTGAAAATAATGATGCTGGAGAGATGGTGCTTTGTTTTGCAGCATGCCATTCTTTAAAAATCTAAAAATAAACTTTAAAGGAGTATTATCATATGTGTCAGACCTGACAGGCTATACAAGGAAGTGTCTAAGGATATTATTTTGACTATAGAATCTGTGACAAATTGCAAAAAAAGAGAAAGACAAGCAGGCAAACACATTAAAAGGGGAAAATATTTGTTTATCCACAGCTGTTATAAAAAATTATGCCTTAAAAGTTGATGCTAGTGTATCTTCAGTTAGCAGACAGAGCATCCTGTCAGCCTCCTGCTTAGAGAGGCCAAACAGCTAGAATAATCAGACTTTCCTGTGATCTAGTATACCAACTTTATAATTTTAAGAGTACACATTCAACATCATTTGTCACAGATTTGTTAAGCCTTAAATAGAGTTTCCAAAAATGTAACAGAACATTTGCAATGTATGTCATTGAATTGCAACAGTTGGATTCCCGCAGCTGGTTACCTTCAGATGTATTTTGGTGTATAACTTTTCGAAACCTCATGCTGACAGGAAACTCTGGGAATTAAAACACTCAACATACAGGTAGTTCTCACTTAAGAACCACCCTAGTTGTTTTATGACCATTCAAATTGAACATGAAACTCCCCAGAGCTACTTACAACCTCCTTTTGAAGTTCTGATGATCACACACATCCTTGAAAGGTCATGTGGATTGCATTTTGGATTCTTGGCAATGGGCTCACATTTATGGCTGTTTGCTGCATCCTGCAGCCATGTGACTGCAATTTTCAGCGTTTTTTTAAACCTGTTTTAGGCATTCAATTCCAGTTTTCCATACAAAAACCTCCATTGGACTTGCTTAATGACCCCAGTGTTTGCTTAACAAGGACTAAAAAAGGTCATAATATCAAGCATGGTCACATGGTGACCCACTTAATAACCACCACAACTTATAACGATAATACTGGACTCACTTATGGTCCTAAGTTGAGACAACCTGTAATAATATTTAAAAGGCATAGGTTTGGAAACATTGGAATATGGTAGTAGAAGCAGCAGTAGTAATACTAGTAAAGCTTAAACATTGGCACATACACATCAGCCTGATTACAATTCTGCCACCATTTTCTTTGTTCAAATAAGGGGAAAAAGCTAAAATAGAGCATATTTTGCAAATTTGCTTTAAAAATGGATCTTAGGTTGAAAACCCCTTTCCCCATACAAAATTGCATTAGACAACTGCTGTTAAGAGAAAACATTTTTATTCTTTTTATTTGGATAACTAAGATTGCAGACAGACTAACAAAGGACAAAGATATGGTACTTAGAATCATAGTTCAGGCTTGGGAAACCCACAGTGCCTTTCAAGGATTGCAAATCCCATCAGTTAGTTCTAGCCAACATGTTTGATGGTGAAAATGTCAGAAGTTATGGCTATAAGAATATCTGGAGGACCAGATAAGCTACTGTAGAGCTTGCAAAAGAATTGCTTAGAGCAGGGGTCCCCAACCTCCATCCATGGAGTGGCACTGGGCTGCAGCATGTCCGAAACCGGCTGCACAAGCAAGCAAACCTCCACCCACAAGATGCAGGCAGCATGTGAAACCATGCCCTCTCAGGTCGGCAGAAAAATCACTCTCCATGGAAGCGATCCTTGGTGCCCCAAAGGTTGGGGGCTACTGGCTTAGGGAATGTACCCTGGTTCTTTTACACAATAAAAAACTTTTTAAAAATCTGCATGAATTGAAGTTTATTGTTCTGAAGTTATTATTACTAACTTAAATGGCTTAAATTCGAGAACACCGGTTTAACTAGTTTTTCAGTTTGGCTGAGTTTAAATAGTTTTCAGTCTTTTAGTTCCTGGAATCCTGCTCCTATTTCTTCCATTCCTTCAAATTATGTATCTTAAGTAATAGGAGTGGGACTATCTACTACCTGTCTATTAAGTATGGAATTACTAGTAACTGTGTCTATTATAATCACTCTTGTCAGGTGTGAACAATCAGATCCACACATTAAGAGTTTAATTAGCTATTTTATTGCTCAAGCTTACAGCACAGGAATTTTTCTCAGAGTGGTGGTTTGGTCCTGGGTCAGGCTAGATAAGGTTCAACCATATTCAAGTGGGGAGGAAGGTCAGACTTTACTCTTTTGTGACCATGTGGGGATTCCAGAATAATTATCCATTTGATTCTTCCACCTGGCTCGGCCAGTCTCTAACAACTGTCTATCCATTTTCTTGCTGAAGACCCTTTTCCTCTATTTCCTTCCACCTTCCCCAACATTTTGACCCTGCTCTAGAGAATTAAGTTTTTGCATAAAATGTGTCCAATATAGGATAATTTGAGCCCGGTCATTCTGGCCTACAGTGAGAACACAGTGAGAACTATTGGAGAGCAAGTCAGAGATTTTTGTAGTCACTTAGCAAAATGTTTTCAAGCCCAAATCAAAGTACTGCTTATACCCCAAAAGGTGCATACATTAGGGGCAAAGGAAGACATTTTTATTTGTTAGATTTATACCGCACCTTTCCCTTAGGGATTTGTAGAGACAGACAGATAGACAGACAGGAACTTTTACTGGATTTAAATTCTTTCATGTGAGTTCAACTAGTCATTATCCTCACTGTCTCTTTTGCTTATGGTTACGGACATAAAGAGGCCCAACTCAAGATGCCACCATCAAGAGTTATGAGAGCCATAGAACAGAAGACTGGGCTTCTCAGTAGTAGGCCCTCATTGTGACCTGTCCCAAAAGTGAGCCTATCCCTTCAATTATAGCATTTTGGGTCAAGGAGGATTCAACAGGTTTTTGATTCCTACGGTAGAAAGAATCAAGGAATATCTGCTGACTTTATTTCTTTCATTCATGATTTATTACCAATGAATGTATCTTAATGCAGTTAATGCAAAGTAACATTAGTGTTGTGTTTTTATGTACAGCACTACTATACTATACACAACTATTCTATTATTTCTGTGCTATCCAATCATGTCCAAATTAAAACGACTAGATTATAAGCAGTGCAATGAACTGATCCAAAGAAAACACAAAAATAAAAAACAATTAGTGAAATGACATCACGAAAGAATTGATTACAAAATAAGTACTATGAACAGATTGTTATCCTTTTACAAAGAATGCAAGAGAATGACTGAGATATCAGGGTATTCTTTGAATGTCTATGCTTCTACAGAATTACTAACAATTGCACTGTTGTTTGGTATGCTGAATGAATTTCTTCTGAAAAATCAAAGAACACATATTTCCTTGCTTTTAATTCCTTTTCAAACACCCTTTGTAATGCAGCTCAGAAGCCACAAACTTATTGTTACAGTTGCTGAATACTCCCTTTTTTTAAAAAGGGAGAAAATCAAGAATCAACTGGAATACAATAGTTTATTTTCTAAGCTGATGAAATATATAATCATCATATTGTTTATTTTCCTATTTGTAACCAAAACTCTGCAAAGACTGTGAAGTTCATGGAAAATTTTGAAGCAACCAGAACTATAAGCCAGGTAATTGCATAACAGCCTTGCTCTGCAAATTCACAAATTTATTTTTCATGGTTTCGGAAGATTTTCTAATAATACCGTGTTTCTCATATAATAAGGCTGAGTCTTTTTTTTTTTTTGATCTCCGAAAAAACGGCTAGGCCATCTTTTCGGGGGTGAATTAATTTCTCCCCCCCCCCCACGCACCCTCGCCTAGAGCACCCCGCAGGCAGCCATGCCTCGCCACCAGCTGCTCCTAATGACCGATCATGGCGGAACGTTCCTACCCCCGCCAAGCACCTTTGCTGCAGACCCGGGTATGGTGTTGGTTGCAAGCAGGTGGGTGTCGGCGGTGTGGATGTCGGCCTTGGCAGGGCACTTTAAATCGCAAGTCCTTCAGCGTCCTGCTTCCTCCACCGCTCTTGCTTTCCCTTCACATTCCTCCACTGGCAGCGTTTCAGCCGCTTCTTGGGCAGGGGAACTGCCTCCATAGCTTCCACAGTTCCCACCGGCGCTGTCGCTGTTCTCTTGCCAGTGCTGACGGGAACAGTGGAAGCCACAGAGGCGGCTCCCCTGCCCGAGAAGCAGCTGAAACGCTTCCACGGAGAGAGTGCATGAGTGGCCAGTACAGGGCGTGCTAGCAGAGAGGGACTAGACCAGGAATGTCAAACTCAAGGCTCATGGGCTGGATGCGGCCCATGGGGTGTTTAAAACTGGCCCACGGAACCAGTCTGAAAACAGCAAAACATCAGCCCGCAGTGCCTCTGGCAGCCCCAAAATGGGGCATGGGGGGTTCCCCCCAACCCCGTTTTAGATGGCAAAGTAATGCAGAAGGCCAGGTAGCCTTCTGCAGCACTTTGCCATCCAAGACAGGGTGAGGGGGTGTCCCCCATGCCCCATTTTGGCCAGCAAAGTGCTGTAGGAGGCGTCCGTCCCATCTCCCCCTCCCCCTCCTGGCTGGCCCATGGAGGAGAACTACAATGCTGATCTGGCCCTCGAAGAAATTCAGTTTGACACCCTTGGACTAGACCATCTCTCCATTGACTCTCCAAAGACATTGTTAGGGGGAATGAGGCAAGGAGCACAAGTGTCAGCAATTACCAGTTCCTTCAGGATTTCCTCTTGTGGGAAGTTTTCAGCTGTTGAATATGAGAATCGTGTGAACGCAGCTGACCATGCACTGCAGGACTGAAGCAACAAAAAATCCCCAAATTTAATTCCCTTGGTAGTAATAGTTCTAACATATTCTGTAAACTAGCCCATTTGAGGTACCTTTGTAGACAAACTTTTGCTTTATGATGCAGTATTTCACCCAAATGAAGGTTACAAAGTATCAAATAGACACCAGAGTTTTTCTACTGTTGTAGATACTATCAACCAGTTCAGGTGAAATATCAAGACTATGATTTGTTATGAGAAGAAAAACAGGTGTACAAAATCCATTTTTGAATGATGCTTGGGAACAAATTGCAATTTGCTATTCATCTAAATATAAGAAATTGGAAGGTTTGTACAAGTCACAATTTTAAAAATAGGATATAAATTATGGTCCATAGATGTCATAATTTCCTACATATGAAGAAAGGGGGAGGGTGTGTGGAAGTAGTTTGTTCCAAACTCAAATATGAGCTTTAAATAGGCTGTCCTTGCACAAGAAGTTGGAAGCACAAGTCCTAAAATCAACATGAAACATCCAATTGGTTATGAAATCTGAATCAGAAATATGACAAGCACTATTGCTCAAAGACTTTCCAGAGATCTGAAGGTCAGATGTGGTATTTTTCCACAAAGCATTCATCACTACTAAAAATAAAATATATATAAAATCTAACAAGATCTAATTTAGATCTATACAAGTAGCCCTTGCTTAATTATTTGTATCTGTTATTACCAAAGCCAACAGAGTAATAACTAAACACTGCGCTCATATACCTTATCACCTTATTCCTTCTACCGTCTTCTCTCAAGTTAAGAAAACAATTACCTACAATCAAAGATTGAAAGTAAACTATAGCTTACCATGGCCCAATGCCAATGATCAATTGTTAAAATATTCTGGCTTATTAAATTCTGTTGAGCATGCATGTCCATGAAATCCAATTATTTCCAAGAAGGTCTATTTTCATTACCAGCAGAAACAGCGAAACAAACCACAAAAGCTCTGTCCATGGTTTGTAAGCCATTTATGAGCCGTGGTGGTGTAGTGTTAGAATGCAATATTGCAGGCTAATTCTACTTTCTACTGCCAGGAATTCGATCCTAACCATTGTCAGGAATTTGATCCCAACCTTCCATCCTTCCAAGGTCAGTAAAATGAGGACCCAGATTGTTGGGGGCAGTATGCTGACTGTGTAAATTGCTTAGAGAGGGCTGTAAAGCACTGTGAATTGGTATATAAATATTAGTGCTAATGGTATTAGTCTCAATCAGAAGCTACAGACAGAAGTCCCAAAGTAGCCATTCAAATTAAACGCAAACATTTTACAACATGGAAATAAATATTTCTTTTTTTGTTTTTACTTATTTAAGAGATAGAAGAAAAGGGAGAATGAGTTTATTTGCATGCATAGTCTAAAGACTGCAAAGCAAGAAGCAGGATTTCTAAGAATGTATTATCCCCATTCACAGAGTAGTTCACTCTCTCTTCTCCATTGTCTCTTATTGTCTCTTCTCTGCATATGAACACATCCTTTCCTTTCTTCCTTTATTATTAAAAGAATTATATTCAAGCAATTTGGCAGAAAGGAGGCTCCATACTTAGCTTACTGTACAAAGATAAGTAATAAGCCAGTCCTTCCAAATTTAATCTAAAATATGACATGATAAAAGATTGGGGTGGAAAAAGGAAAACAAAAACAAAACAGAATAGTACATTTTGTAAATATAATGGTTAAACAGTTTGAACATCTAAATATAAATATTTCAACAATAAAAGTGCTTAAAGTACAAGAATACCCAACCCTTTTTCCTTACATCTGAGTCAGGTGATTGGGAGTGCTGAAATTTAAAAATGGATTGGATTTAACCAGTAATCTAGAAATTTTGACAGAAGTTTTGGAAATAAGTATTTTCCTCAGAGTCTTTAGCCCAAGTGTATTTCCCCACAATTACAATGATTTTACATTGTACTATGCTATTATTTTGTCATCCATAATGTGCTGACAAACCCAAGATGGATTACGTATTAAACTAAAGCATTGTTCTCAAAAAATACATTTAACAAAACCAAGCAAACCACATTATGCCTCATTGTAATGTAAGAAGTTACTCCAAGTCCAATATTTTGCTATTGGAGGTAAAGAAATATATTTTACTGTATGAAACCAATTTGAAAGAGAGAATAGAATAGAATAGAATAGAATAGAATAGAATAGAATAGAATAGAATAGAATAGAATTCTTTATTGTCCAAGTGTGATTGGACACACAAGGAATTTGTCTTGGTGCAAATGCTCTCCGTATACATAAAAGAAAAGATACATTCATCAAGAGTCAAGAATCATAAGGTACAACACTTAAAGATAGTCATAGGGTATAATAAGCAATCAAATCATACTAGGAAACAGTCAATATAAATTGTAAGGATACAAGCAACAAAGTTACAGTCCTACAGTCACAAGTAGGAGGGGATGGGTGATAAGGAGTGATGAGAAGATTAACAGTAATAGTAGTGCAGACTTTGTAATAGTTGAACAGTGTTGAGGGAATTAGTTTAGCAGAGTGATGGCTTTCGGGAAAAAACTGTCCTTGTGTCTAGTTGTTCTGGGGTGCAGTGCTCTATAGTGTTGTTTTGAGGGAAGAAGTTGAAACAGTTTATGTCCAGGATGTGAGGGATCTGTAAATCTGACCATAGCAATCCATAGTTCAATAAATAAATCACCAACTATTCTAACAGTTCATATTTGAGATTACTTGAAGACTATCTAAAAGCTGCTTCATTCAGAAATTGATTACTAGACTGCCAAATATTGAGAATGTTCAACAATGGGTCCTAAAAAAGAGTAATGAATAGAATTCAGTTTCTGATCTTTGTAAATTCATATTCTACTCCTTTTAGGAATAACAATACTTAAAAGAATGGCTGCCGCCAAAATACAGGTAGTCCTTGAATTACGAACACTATCAAGCCCAAAATTTCCGTTGCTATGTGAGACAGATGTTGAATTTTGCTCCATTTTATGGTTTTTTTCTTGCCACAATTGTTAAGTGAATCACCACAATTGTTAAGATAGTAACATAGTTGTTAAGGGAATGTGGCTTCCCTGTTGACTTCGCTTGTTAAAAGTTCCTGAGCCACGGACACTGCAACTATCATAAATATGAATCAGTTGCCAAGTGTCTGAATTTTGATCAAATGATCAAGGGGATACAATGATTGTAAATGTGAAAAACAGTAATGTCATTTTTTTCAGTGCTGTTGTAACTTTGAAGAGTCATTAAATGAACTATTGAAAGTCTGAGGACTACCTATAATTTATCATATACTAAGTCAGTTGTGGAGACTCTCCTTCAGATACCCTCCCCATCTGAAATTAGATTGTTGGTCACCAATAATACCTTCCTTCCCATTACGGAAGTTACTGCTTAAGTATTTATTTTGCTATATTGTAATATATTAATCTTACTGTTGTTTGTATTATTCAATGAAATGGATCTGGCAGAAGGCAATATGCACATAAAAGATAAGTCATTCTAAAGATGAGAATTCGATTATAGCAATACAGAGACCTGCCACCTGTTAATTCCCCTTCCATTCATATTAAGATCCCTATTGCAAGATAAAACACTCTTCTCTAGGTTTATTCATTTTACATCCCTTCATTAGCTGATGTGCAGGCAGTCCCACCAAATAAAAATTTAAAAAGCAAGTTTAGTCACCCAAGGAATTACAGTAGAATCTGGTGTTAATGTCTGCAGTATATTATATGCAACAATTAACCACAGGAACTGAAATCATTATATAGCCTGAAGCATCACACTCCTATCTATATAGTATTCACCTCCTAGGATAAAGAAAGTTTTGAGAGCTGGATACTGGAAGCACAACTTTTCAGTATCATTGTATTCAAGTATTACCAACTCAAATTAAATAATTGCAAGTTATAATGTAATAAAAGTGATTCACAAGTAATATTAATCCTACAAGTTTTAATTGGGACACACTCTAACACTATAGTGCACAATTAGATGGCAGCAGTTTGACTTTCATTCATATAAACATAGGTTCTCCCACAACAAAACCTATAATTTTATAGTATTTTTCTAGCATGGACATGGGTGTTCAGAAATGCCTTAAATTCAAGTTATTTTATTTGATGAGTATAGATTGTTAGGCTTAATTTTCCAATGTAAATTATTGCCCAGCCCACATCAATCCACCATGAGATTATTTCTACTTTATATTAAATAAATCAGGAGCTTTAATTAAATATTAAAATAAGCAGACAGAAAGAATAATTTTTGGAAGTTGTTGTCCGGGATGATATAAAGATTCCTGCCCTGGTCAGGGCGTTGGATTAGAAGACGTTCAAAATCCCTTCCAGCCCTGTGATTCTATATTTATGGGAGAGACCAAAACTGTAAAATACAATAAAATGTATGATTTTCTAATGATGCTCTAAATAGATTATTAGGACTCTACATTTTTTTCAATTTTTGAATAGGAACTCTGCTCTTGAAGAGCATACAGAAAAGCTGGGCCTACGAATGGATCACAGCCAAAAGAGATCTATGTAGAACTTCCAAGGGCAGTACAGTATTTATGCATCTGCCACCATGTGTTGCACTCCAACTGCTTTATCAACAGTAAGTTTGAAAATAGCACCCAGTTGGGGCTTTAAAACTAAGAAAGGTTGGCTCTGATCAATACTTAGATGGGTAGCTAGCAGAAATTCCAGATAGCTAGTCTGGAAAGGGAAAGACTATACTGAAAGAAGATAATGGCAATACTTTCATGCTGCAGTAAGAAAATTGTACAGACTTGTTCATCAAATAACCAGGAGTCAATCTCAACTGGAAAGAGAATGTATGAAACAATACTCATTCTAGAGTTACCATTAACCAAATTTTAAAGAACAATACAGAGTTCTGAAAGAGCGAGCAAACATACCCATAAAAAAGGGAAATCAAAAAACACCATCAGCTTATTATTGGGTAAATGCTACAGCTGTGCTGTAAATTCAGAAGCTAAAAGGGGCCTTTCAACTGGGATTATAAAGTGCTTTGTTTAAGGCTCAAGCCAGAGCAACACAAAGACTTGCAGACGCAGAACGTGTAGATTTCTAAACCAATCCACATCTGCAATTTGCTGATTTTCTTAAATCTTTTATTTTAATTAATGCAACTTCTTTTCAAGTTCTTTCCCTCTCTCCCTACCCAGCAATATGGGGTAAGATCCTCATCCAAAGCTATTTTCATTTAGGCATTACTGGAACCATTCTTTTCTTTTGTGGCAACTACCTAAAACAGAGGCACAGTGTCTCCGTGGCTTAAAAGACGCCAAAGGAGGTCTGACTTCCAGAGGTTCGAGTCCTTACCACTGCATGACAGAATGAGTGTCTGTCACTTGCCTCAGCTCCTGCCAACCTAGCAGTTTGAAAGCATGTAAATGCAAATAGATAAATAGGTACCACTTAGGTGAGAAGTTAACATTGTTCTGAGTTTCGCCATATGCTTTGCGCTGCAGTGTGATGATATACTGGCCAAATGACCCCCAGAAACATCTTTGGACTGAGCTGGCTCAATGACTTAAAGAAATGGAGATAAGTACCACCTCCTAAAGTCAGCTTTGACTAGCAGAATTAACCTACAGGGACTCCTTTTACCTTTGCTACTGGAACCACATCCCTCTGTTTATTTTCTGGCAGCTATCTGAAACCTTTGATTAGATCAAAATTAGAGAACACGGACCATTTTATTAGTCTAGCGATCTTCAATACCAAATTCAATTCTCAAGCATACTTCAACCTTTTCTTGTCCACAAGTCCTATGAGAGCACCTTTTGAAAAGAAGATTAATTGCAAAGGCACTGAAAAAAGTGATTTGTGACCATTTTTCACAGTTACGACCTTTGCAGCAGCCCCATAAGCATTTTGGTGACCAATTGTTCATGATTAATTTTCCCTGTTCTTCTTTGTTGTACTTGTGTTTTAGTCTGTGACCGCAAATAAAGTAATGTGATCAAAATACAAAAGCTTGGCAACTGGTTCATATTTATGACCATTGCAGTGTCCCAGGGTCATGCGATTCCCTTTTGCGACCTTCTGACAAGCAAAGTCAATGGGGAAACCAGATTCACTTAACAAGCTTTTTTGCTAAGTTAACATCTTCAGTGATCCACTTAACAATTGTGGCAAGAAAGGTTGCAAAACGGGGCAAAACAAATGTCTCACTTAACAACAGAAATTTTGGACTCCACTGTCGTCATAAGTAGAAAACTACCTACATAGGGTTTCTGACAATTTCTGCTCCGAAGGAATAGTGCTTCTGGGTGGAGTTTTCATTGAGCAATTCCAAGCCAGTGTCTAGATTTCCTGAAGGAAGTGAAATGGTCTTACTGCACATCATCGTAACAAGTCCATTCATCACTGCCATCATTTTCAACCTACGTAAATATTCCACAGTATCCATAATATTTGCAAATCTAACATGCATCTTCCAACATAACTTTCAGGGTGGCATTTGGAAAATTTCCTTTTTATAAAGATGTTTAACTTGAGCCATCTTAAGAAAAATTGCAAGCTACTAGTACATGCAGTAAAGAGTTAGCATCTCATAAATCTTTGCTCTCATTTAGTAATCTAGATTTTTATAGCCAAGATATGGCATCCCTAGGTTTACAGTTGTATTCAATCTGTAACCTTACGTGGAATATAAACCAGACCATTATTATTTGACTGTAGCCTTTACACAGATACATCCTTCCTAGGTACCACATTGTTCCTTTGTTTTATAAACAACTCTTTCTGGGAGGAAAGAGCCAAGCATTATCGTCAACCTGCTTCCTCAATCATGCATCTCTGAAATACCCAGAGTAATTTAAGAGCAGCAGCAAGACAGTGTGATTATTTGGCACAGCTCTTGCGCCAAAGCTCAAATGCCAGCACAGAAAGAAGGCAACAGATGCCATCTTTTGAAGAAATTCTTAGTTGTTCCAGTGATGTTTGAAGAGAGGAGTAAAATGTATAACAGCTGTTGCTAATTTGTGACTCCTGCTATCTACTCCCAAATCAACCCAAGCACACTGTTTTAAAGTTATAAAAATGTACACAGTGATAGAACAACAACCCACAAAATATTGCATAATATTTTTACAAAATACACTTAGGAATTTTAATTTAAAATGTCTTACTAAATTAAATGCTTGGCCCCTTAAAAAATCTGGCTCCCGGTTTCCTTATAACAACCTCACTGTTAACTATTAGCTTCCATATTTTAATTATTCTTTCAAACAATGGGTGGAAAATCAGGCATTTTCATTCCAGCTGTTTGCCTTTTACTTAGCAGTCTCCAGCATTAATAAGAGCATCACTTTTATTTTTTTATATATGTTTCATCATTATATTCTGCTTACACATTCTCCAATGTGCCTGGTTTATGTAATTTATTCCACTTTTTATTAAGGCACTGTTACAACAATGATTTTACCAAGATTGGACATTCTGAACCAATACTCAGCACTTGATGTTTTGTGATTTGATTGTTGTTGCGAAGGGAGGGGTGGATTTTGTATTTGGGATTTTACTTCTGCAAACCACCCAAAGTCACCATGAGTAAGTTGGGTGGCCATATATATTTTTTCTTAACAATTAAAAATATTTTGTGCAAAAAAATATCCTTAATTGCCTTAATAAAGTTAGATACCCAGTGCTGTTCCACGCTATCATCAGTGATGCCCCTGCATATCAGCATCCTGTTTGGCAACTGGCATGCTAGAAAATGCCATAGGATGTGCTCATCTTTTTTCCATAGCATGCTATGGAAAACAGCAATATAACTGTCACTCAGCTCAATCTTGTTTTGTCACAAACAGTACAGGAATTTTGTAATTAAGCTATTTGCTTGAAAGTAGACGGAAATTAGTTTGACTGCCTTGTTTCCTCTTTCTTTTAACATCCCTGTTAAACTATCATTGATCTAGAAGAAGAGAAAATTCCTGGCCAATTCCCATCACCTGTATACACAGCCACTATGCCATTTCTTCTCTAATCTTAGAATTGGGGTGCAGCTTCTCCTGACATAAAGAAATTGCAGCTTCAGGCATGAGCTTACCAAGGAAGAACAAAGCAAGATTCAGAAGCAAAAGACAGCATTAGAAAGAGCCCCCTTTGATATTCTATATAAATCATTCCAGGTTAAGCCGCCATCCAGGGGATGCAGAGATTCAGTTAATGAGTGTGAAAGCACTTTGAAGATGAAAAGCTATCTAAGCTCCAAGTGTTATTTTGAATTGGTATTTATGTATGCTGGGTTTTCATATTTTTAAGCTGTGCCTTGGCAGCTAAGGACTCTCCTTGTCAGATCTGTTGGTGGAAATAAAACTGGTGAGGTTAAGAAGCACTAAGAAAATTTGGATTTGATGGGATGACAATTTGTGTGTGTGTGTTTCATCAATAAGGTAATCTTCATCTAAGTGGTTTTTCAAACAGAGAAAAACCCAGGTATCCAAATAAACATAATGTCTATGTTTGAACCACACAGAGAACTACATATCAACTACACTGGAGTCTAGCACATTATGCAAATCCACAATCACTGCTCAGCTTGTGGTCCAGGGTGTTGTGGGAAAGCGGGAATAAAAGGGCTAAGTAACTGGATGCATGAAGCAAGTTACCTATTCCTAACTGCAGAATCTTTTTTTTTTTTAATTAAAATAAAAGGAAACCCAACCACCACCACAACAAAACAGGCAATCAAGTTCTCCACCCTTCAAGAGCCACCAAGAATCACACTCTTCTGTGGGATGGCTCCTTTTGCTCAGCACCCCACATGGGACTTTGTGGGAGACAAAAGTTTTTTTTTTTTTAAACCAGTTCTCAGGAAGGGGGGAAGGGAGGCAGGAGGAAAAACCCCTTCCCAGGATTAAATGCCTCTCCCACTCTTACTTGCTCTTTCAACTACGGGATCCACCCCACCCCACCCCACCCCCACCTTCTCCTCCCCAAAAGCTACTACCGAAGGGGCAGATTCAGAAGGGGAGCGGGAGGCAAATCCTAAATCACAAGGAGAAGGAAAAGGAGGCTGCTGCTGCTGCTCCAGTTCGAGGCCCTTCCTCTCCTCATTCTGGGGTTGAGCTGAGCCTTGCCAGCTCCCCCCTCCCACCTTTTGTCCACAGCACCCCTCCACTCTCTCTCTACCCTTTCCTTCAGTCCGGGGAGGGGAGGCCCGGCCGCAAACCCCCCCTCCAAGTCCCCAGCCCCTCTCCCAACCCTCGCGCTCGAGTTCCAGTGGGGCCTGCACGCGCTGCCGGCGTCCTCGCGCCCATTCATTAGCCGGCAAGAGCAGCAGCGGCTCTCGCTGCTGGCCGCCCATTCCCGCCAGCCTCGTACCTGTTGTCCGCAAGGCTCCCGGCTGAGGGAGCGTCACACCTGAGGAACCCGGGCTCAGGGTAGATGAGCTGAGGAAGGCTTGCTTGCCTCCGTCGGTTCCCGGGCTCTGTTCCGTTTAAGGCAGCTGGGCTCGCAGGAAAGCTGCCGCGCTCGGCTCAATGCCTGCCGCACAAGCAAGAAACCCCAGTGGCAGCCCGAGAGGGGGCTGGTGCGGGATGCATTAGCGACGTCTGCTTAAAGGCCATAACAGGCTCTGCGGGGAGCACCGGAGAGGAACTGCCACCGCGTTAACCCTTGCCGAGCCGGATCCCAGCTTAGCTGAAACTGAAGCACCCGACCGCCTGTTAGCTCCCTTCCTCGGCTCTCCTCGGATCCGATCCGCCCCTTTCCTCCCTCTTCCGAATCCCCACCCACTCGGGCCAAGGTTGTAGCGTTCGCACGATGGGGTTTGGTTTATCTTGCGGGGATGGCCGGGGCTGCGATTCAGAAATCATGCCCTCGCTGGTCAGTTCTCTGTGAGTCTGCTGGGCTAAGAGATTAAAAGTGTCGTAACCAGCAATCCCAAAAGCAAAGCCGCGACGCCACGATTTCTTAGCTGCGTTGGGGGGGGGGGGGGGGCATCAAGCACAGTAGGGCCTACTTCCGAGTAAACGCGCGTCGAAGGAGACGGTTGATTAGGGTGGCCTTTACTAGCGGCTCATAAAGGCACCCAGAATCTCAAAGTTCATTAAAGCGCCTACCGTACCGAAATCGTAAAAACGGGTTATGTCCATTTAAATAGTCCTGGTCCAAAGGGCTGACTGCTTTCTTGGGGATAGTGAGATAAACTTACGGATGCATTTGCATGTCAGACGTGAGACTGTGCAAAAGACCAAAGTCACAGTAAGTGAAGAATCTTGACTGATTTTTAAAAATAAAATAAATTGCCTGAATAGGAGACGACTAGGAAATCCCCAAACCATAAACTACA
This sequence comes from Bungarus multicinctus, assembly GCA_023653725.1. Taxonomy (NCBI): domain Eukaryota; kingdom Metazoa; phylum Chordata; class Lepidosauria; order Squamata; family Elapidae; genus Bungarus; species Bungarus multicinctus. The sequence goes on from CM042834.1 coordinate 82,818,341, forward strand.
ATGGGATGTGGGGTGGGGAGAAACATTGCCTAAAATGGCCTAAAAGAAGGCAATATTGTATTGATGCCAAGGAAAGAAGATGAACATGCCTATGCAGTCACCAGAAGTTGCTCAAAGAGGTTTCTGTCTAAATCAGTAATTCTCAGCCATAGCAACTTTTAGGATGCATGGACTTCAACTGCCAGAATTCAGTGAGTTGAAGCCCACACAGCTTCAAATTACCAATTTTGAGAAACATTGCTCTAAATCAGGGGTATCAAACTCATGGTGGCATCTCGTGACGTATCAGGACTTTTTCCCCATTCACTAAACCAGGCAGGGCCAGCACATGACACATCTGGCCCACGGGCCACGAGTTTGAGACCCCTGCTGTAAATTATTCCAGTTTGTTAGTCCCATAAATCAATTGAACACAATGCCCCCCTGTATGTCATACAGTTTTTTTTTAAAAAAGCACTAAGAAGATATCCATGTTTGTAATATACAGTTTGTCCTATCAGTATTATTAGGATTGCATTAGTTATACTTTCCTTTTATATCTCTTTTTAACTTCTAACTCTCTCTCAGCAGAACTGACTTTGATGCTACAGGGGGACAATGAGACACCATTTTGTGTATCTCAGGAGTACTTCTCTATCTCATAGTCTTACTTGAGGTTGTGATTAAGGAGCTACTTTTCTTTCTCTTCACAAGGGACAGATTAATTGTAAACAAATATATCAAGGAGGTTAGAAAAATCAAACTGGGACAAGGCCTCCCCACAGTCTAACAGTGGTGGTCTGGAAATCATTCAGTCATCCACAATCAGTGAAGAAACAGTCAATGAGTTGTTTGGGGGAGGGGGAATGGAATTAATGGGTTTAATCATAAGTAACTGTCTGCTCTCACATAAGCAATTTGCAATCCAAAGAGGTTTGCTGTTTCCGGACACATTTTATTCTGAAGCTTGTAAAATAAGTTGGATGGAATTTTGCTTTCAGGTAAGCATATTCAGGACTATAACCTCACAGCTTATCTAAATGCATTGATTCAGAATATCTGTCACACATTTGCTCTTCATGTGAAAGTGGCATTTATAGTGATATACATGGCAGTTTGTATCTGTTCTTTGACCAGATTTGATTAGTGTCAACAAAACAGCATGCTCTGGAATATGCACTGAGCAAATGGGCTTTACCTCTAGAAGAATTTAGAATTTGGCTGAAACTCTGATCACTCAAAATTTAACCCTACAATCTACAGTAGTAACATTGACCGGCTTTATAATTAAGTAATAACTCCACTTAATAATAAAGGTAATCTTTCCCCTAAAGCAGAAGTTGATGATAACAAGCTAGAAGATACTGTAAGCAGATAAGAAGGAACTTGGCTGGAGGCTTCTGCATGGATTGTTTTTTGTTTATTTAATGTAGAAAATTTGGGTTTGCTTAGCTTTAGTTTCCTGACAACACTCATTCCCCTCCATGTGAGTAAGAGTAACAGGACAGGGGGTAGCAGTGACTGGGATTTAATGCTGCTGTTTGTCACAATACTTTTTTACTCAGTTGCTAAATAGGGAAGCCTCCACAAGATTAACTTTTTGGCATGGTGATTTATCCCCTGAATGCTTCACTAGTGTGAGTCACTGCCTCCTGAACAAATCCACATTTAAAAATTTTCCAAGGTGGAAAGACATTTTTAGATCTCCCCTAAAGTCATCCCAATGTGAAAGTGCAAATGCCAAGTGGGTTTCAAATGACTTCATTCTGGGAGTCAGCTGAAAAACATTCTTTGCTAGTTTGAGTTCCTTTGATGTCCATTGGGTAGGAAAGCATCCACTCTTTTTTGAGTGTAGACTCAGCTACTTTTCAACAATATAAGTCCAGAGGTGGTATTCAGCAGGTTCTGACCAGTTCTAGAGAACCAGTAGTGGAAATTTTGAGTAGTTCGGAGAACCGGCAATTATCACCTCTGACTGGAGATTTTACAGTATCCTTTCTCTGCCATGCCCACCTAACCGGTAGTAAAAAAAATTGAATCCCATCACAGATAAGTACCCAATGACAATACCCAGTGGCCTGGTTTACATGTAACAAAACTTAACTTTTAGCTCAACCCCAACCATTATATGTTAGCAAAATGTCCCGATTCAGTCAAGAGTTTTGTTCCATACAGTATATCAACCTTGTGAACTCTCAAGCTTCCTCTTTCCACTAGGTATTCAAGATGGACAGTGATTAACATTTATACGTATTTATATTTTTAAGATGTAGGAGGTATATACATATATGTACAGTATGTATACAGCATGTCTATATGGATGTTACGTATGTATACACTTCTGAGAGCAGGCAATAAAATTTAATTTTTAATGTGTGCCAGTATGCCCACAGTAAAAATAATGACAATAAAGTTTATTGTATCTTAATCAAACTATTATGGTTTGTTTGACAACTCTTTAGAAATCCTGGTTTGGTGCAATGTATGAACCTAGTCATATATAAAAGTCAGTTTTTCCCAACCTGTTTTTCTCCTAATAACTAATCGTTGCCATCTCCAGGAAGCATAGTACATGAAGTAAGGTCATCCTTATCTAGAGTATGTCAGTAAGTATAAGAAAATGATGTTGGTTATCACACTGTATTAATAAACCAGAGGTGATTTTCCCCTGGAAGTGTAATTTGTTTCAGAAAGCTTTGCCAAGTATAATAACATAAAAAAGAAAACCCATATAATCTTAACTTCCATATTGTACCAATGGAAGTAGAACAATCTATGCAATCCAAATATATGTACAGGTAATCTTTGACTTACAACTCAATTGGGACTGGAATTTCTTGTTACTAAGCAAGGTGGTTGTTAAGTGACTTCCACTTGATTTTATAACCTTTTTTGCCGCAATTGTTAGGCAAATCACTGTAGTTGTTAAAGTGAATCATGTGGTAATTAAGTGAATCCTGCCTCCCCCATTGGCTCGTTGGAAGCCACTGGGAAATGACAATCACATGACCCCAGGATGCTGCAACTGCTAAATACATGCCAATTCCCAAGGGCCTTAATTTTGATCACATGACTGGGAATGCTGTGATGATCATAAGTGCCAAGACTAGTTGTAAGTAATTTTTTCCAGTGGTGTAACTCTGAACAGTCGCTAAAAAAAGTGGTTGTGAATGGAGAACTACTTGTATGTGATCTTGTGATCAAGAATAATTGTGTTATGTCAACATTCTCAGCAATGACTGGTACGAGTAGATCATTTTCCTATTGTTCCATCGCCATTCTGCTTAACAAAACAAGAACATCTCATTTTTCTGGGAAATATCTATCTCGCCAAGACAATTTTGACTAATCTTAAAAAGTTGAGTAGGATTAGATATAACTGAATGGGAAACTTCCAGGAAATGCCAAGACTGGGAAGCCAAGGAAAATATCCTGAATAAAGACAACAGCAAATTACATTCATGTTTTTGTCATGAAAACTACACGTAGACATGAACCTGAACTAAGCTTGAGAGACTTGCAGTAGCCATCCATTCAGTAAATCTAACAGTGGAGAACTTTCAAAAACAAAAAGACACTTTTCAATCCAGGACAGCAGTGTTGTCTTGAGTTGTCTGTTTAGGAAGAGTTGTCTGCTGTCAGTTCCCACTAAGCCATGGTGTGACACATTGACCAAATTCATAGGATACTTAAGCTATAATGTGGTTTGGTTTAGCATACTATCCCAACATAGATTGGATACTACTTTAAAATTTAGAATGAGTACCTTAACCACAGTGTCTAATGTTGTCTGCTTGTTTTTTATTAGCTTATCTTAGCAAGAGTCTTGTGCTACCCTACAGGGAAATTAACTTTTGGTTATTTCTATTATCAGGCCTGTTGTCATAAAAACTAGCTGGCAAAACAACCAAATATTAAATTTGCTCTTTCAGCAGGCAATGTCTGCTACCCAGCTTTGTTTTCATTCTAAAAAAATGTAAGAAAGATGTCATATGATTCTGACCCTAGCAAAGCTGCTGTATATGTTTAATTTGGTTTCAGAAATTTGGCCAGATCATCCACTAGAAAAGTGCTTAGGATACTAGCTAAACAAGCAAAGTTTGACTGACGAAGAATTTAATGTCACCTGGTAGCATTACTTTAGATGTTAACCACACCGTGGAATTATAGCTGTAGGCTGGGTTCATGTACCATACTACACCAAAATTTGTTTTAGTTATAATCTAACATGAAAATGCCATAGACTAGATTCATATATTGATATTAGTCAAACCAAACAACCTCAAGAAGGTACTGTTTCTTCAGCAAAGTAAGCCAAAGGGTCCTTCCTTGTGTACTGTTCTTCTCTCTGTTGGTATTCCCGTATTAAAGATTTGTTTCAAAGTTCTGATTTTACTACAAGTAAGTTTCAAACAACATATTTAAAAAGTAAAGATCAAAACCTGTGTTATAGAGATACACGAATGGTTTTGTTTATAATATTTCATCAAATGCCATCAAGACAGCAAATAGAAACATTAAAAGGACCAACTATAGCTAAAAGAAAATATTAAAAATCTATTTGAAAACCTAATGCAATTTAAAATAAGCTTTCAATATGTGTCTGAGAGAAAGCTGAAATTCCATAGAAACCTGTTAAAGTCTCGTCTCATAGAATGTAATCATGCAGTTCAAATTCCTGGATTTACAGCTTATCCATTATTACTCTTCCTTATTAGGCACACAAGATCAAGCATTATTGCTGTGATCCTAGCCGAACCACCAGTACTTCTCTCTCTCTGAATTTCTCATGTTTTGTAGGTAGGACTGAGAATATCATTTTCATTTTTCCAGTATTCCCAATGTGATGTCACTTCAGATCATTGTGGGAAGAAGTGTAAACAGTAATTCTCTCCTGCCTTGATTAGAATACTTTATTTATTTATTTATTTTATTTTGTCAAGTGATTATAACAGGTATAAGTATAAACATAGTTATGAATACATGAAATGGATACATATAAGAAAAATAAAAAGAAACAATAGGACAGGGACGGTAGGCACCCAGAGATGGTATTCAGCAGGTTCTGACCAGTTCTGGAGAACCGGTAGCGGAAATTTTGAGTAGTTTGGAGAATTGGCAAATACCACCTCTGACTGGAGATTTTACATATCCTTCCCCTGCCACACCCACCAAGCCATGCCCACAGAACAGGTAGTAAAAAAGTTTGAATCCCACCACTAGTAGGCATGTTGGTGCGCTTATACTGCTGCTTTCAAGCACCAAACCCAGAGAGACTTATTTATTACATTTATACATTGGTACATCTCCCCTTACATGGCCAGCAGGAAGTAACTGCCATGAAATAAATATGCAGGAGTTGTTCCTTTGTATAGGGCAGTCTTCCTGAGCCCCTTCAAATATATAGCACACAATTGCCAGAATTCCTCAGCCAGTGCGACCATGGCTGAGAATGCTAGCATAAGGATAGTTTCTCCAAGTTTATAGTAGCATTATTATATTCTTCAGCTTGTATGGCTCTATTTGCTGCAGACCATATTGTTGCCATTTGTAGAATAAGATACAGTGGTTGGTTTGAAATAATGGAAAAACCTAAACTGAACTATTCACATTTCAGCTTAGCCTTAGTGCAATTTTGCAATTGGACAGAGAGACATACATGCATAAAACATCAGTATATTAGCTAAGAAAGTAAGTGATAGCAATTGGGGAATCAGTAGTAAAGACATCAGTGTTGACTTGAAATTTGATACCAATCAATATATCAGACATCGACATTAATATTGATGGCAATATTGGACTCATGTTAAATATAGCATTTTTGAAGTTTGCTCCTTTTTTTAAGACATGAGATAATTCTGACAATTTTCAGAAACTGCTATTCTGTCCTTTTAGTAAAATATATCATATGCCACTGAAATGCAATAGGTCAGTGTTAGTCTGAACTGCTGAACATGATTACCCATATCATATTTTTATCATAATGTTAGCATCTAATCTAAGCCTGTACAAAGTCCTTTTCTCTCATCAAGAATTTTTTAAAATAATAATAATAAAAAATGAGGTAGTACTTAAGGGCCAAGTCTTCCTAAGCATATACAAAATCAGCTGCCCTGATGCTTCTCTCTTAATGAAGCTAAGTTGCAGGAGGAGTAGCATACTATAGGATCCATCCATTTTCATTTGCAACATAAAGCCTTTATGATCTATATAAGCTCTAAGCTGCAAATGCAACCTTCACATTATATGATAGGGCATATTACGCATGTCTGCCTTTGTGACAATATATACACACATTTCAATAATAAAAATACACTAGGTATTATAAAATCCTTGACCAAGGCTTCCCAGACCATAACTATGCACACGTTTATTTTAAAAACAAGAGTTTTTTTTATTGTAATGCTGGGAAATGTTTTCATTCCCAGCTGGAATTAATCTCAAACAGTGAGATAACCTTTCTTTTCTGTGAAATGCTGCAAATAAGTATCAAATGAACTAGAAAAAAAACCAACCGAAGTAGAAAGAGCTTCAAGAATGAATCTGAACTGAATGATCTACTTTGCTTCCTGCAAAGATTTCATCATCTTTGCCGGTCTTTTATACTTTATGGGAGGGGCAATCACCTCCCAGCCTTACTCCCGAGTTGCCCCTTTTGTTTCAACTGTTCTCGCCTTCGAGTAGCTCTGCACACATATGCACTGGGAACAGTCTCCCCTGGGTCCTCTGCCTTGCTGTTGCCAGACTCCAGAGGCTCCAGAGGCAGCACCCCACTCCCAGATGGTCCTGGCCCCATCTCTGCATCGGACGCAGGACCCTCATCCAAGCCCTCTTCAGACTCCCTGACTGGTCCCCGTTCTTCCCTACTGTCCGATTCCGCTGCCATCTACATAGGCTGCCGGCGAACCACAACATAACATTCAATCTTGATCAATGACCAAAAGGAGAAAATGTGGGGAATTGGTCTAATAGGTTTACTTCATGAGTAAATGTTTTGCTTTTCTTCTGAAGTTTTTGGAGAAACTGGATTCAGTAAGTTTGGTGGTAAAAGAAAAGAATGTTTCTGGAAAGACACTCTGACCTTTTTAGGAGATATTTCTTCTAGGACTGCAGTTCTGCTCAATGGTTTACTACTATGAAAAAAAAAAAACTCTTGTTGGGCTGGTCTTTGTTTAATCAGTCTAAAAATCTTGGATGAATTATCCAGAGTTATGTGATCAAATTTCAATGAAAGGGCTCTAGCTCTGCGATTAGCCATCAAAGGCATTTGTTTGATGTTCTGTTCTGTGATGTACATCCATAACATTATCCACCCTCCTATCCCCACTCCCATCCCAGAGATACAGAGGCAAACTTGGTGGGATGCCCTAAAGGGATGGATGCTTTGGGGTAATTGGTAGGTCTGGCTATAGATCTTCCTAGAATAATCCCTTTATTTTTCCAGTTGGTGGACTTGTGTCTTCTTGTGCATATCAGATTTTTGAAGCCAATTAACTACAAGATTTCCTCCACCATCTAATAAGGAATTGAGAAGGAAATGCTGGCTCATCAAATAACTTCCACTTTTCACGCTCTAGTTGGACCAGCTTCTGTCGCCAGCTGCACATTGGACTTTCCCTAGTGACAACCTCTGCTCTAGCCTGCAAAGAATTATCTTTATTCCTTGGCCTGTAGGGGAATTGGAGGTAGAAAGAGAGGCCTAGTTTTTATCAGTTCATAATTTCTCCCTGCCCAGAGGCACTTTAGAACTGTAAAATCATGTACAAACTCAGAACAGATACTGATATCTGAAATCATTGTCAAGCTACAGCAGAAATGCCTACATCCTAAATACCAACACAAACGTTTATCCAAAAGAAAAGTAAATTAGATCGGCAAAGGGCATGTTGCATTTTTGATGGAACAATCTCTTTTTCGTTCCTTTCAGACAGATTGAGGAGGGGGGAGAGGCAGCAGTTGAAGATTATTTTCAGCTGCTCTGAATAAAAAGAAACAGCCATTTTTTGACAGTTTTTAGTGGGTTTTTTTCTCAGTTTGGTGAGCTTGGGGAAAAACTGGACCTTCCTATCACTGCTTAAGCCAGCATTGCTAGTGAAGGATGATGATCTTCCCCAAGAGAGCATCGTAAGCGCAACATATCTGATAACACTAGACTAAAGAAAGCTGTCACATACAATAGTGAATCGCCAATGTCAAATAAACAATTATTCCAACAAAATTTATGTCTTAGTAAAACTTGGCCATCCATTTATTAGTTTAAAAATAAGGCCACACATATTATATAAAATAACTATAGGCAGCTCACAATCAAGATATACAAATAACAAAAGATATAAAGTTAGAAACATGTATATGCAGCACAAAAAGACTCCCATCTTGAGAATACAAATGCTGGGCTTCCCATTTTTCAGGATGGAGGCTATTTCACAGGGTAGGTGCAGTCACAAAAAAACTCACTTCCGAGGTCCTGCCAAATGACAATACTCAACAGAGAGGACCTATGGCAAGCTCATCCTATCCAATCTACTGGGTTGGGTAGATCTTTTCAGGGAGAGGCGGCCCCTCAAATAACCTGGCTATATGCCATACAGGGATTTTAAGGTGAAAAGCAGCATCTCGTATAAGCCCCAGAAAAAAACTGGATGCATGGTAAACCATGGGGTATCCAAAATTTCATGCACTATTGCATTCTGGACAAGTTGAGGGTGGTCTTCAAGGGTAGAATCATGTAGACTTTATTGCAGAAGTCAAGAGAGGAGATGATTAGGGCATGAGGACCATGAACAGGAACTCTTGGTCCAGAAATGGTTGTAATTGGAGTGCAAGATTAATATGTCCCCTTGCTGCACCTGCTCCTCAGGCAGAAACTGCAAGTCCATGAGGCTTCTCAAATTGCACACCAACAGTTCAAGGGAATGCTACTCCATCGAAAGTTAAAATTACTTAAACTCTCCAAATCCAGGGGACACCTAAAAAATAGGGCCACTGCTTCTTGCTAGAATTGAGTCAGAACTGATTCCTCTGTCCAGACTCTTAAAGCCTCCAGGCACTTGGTTAGCACCTACTTGTAAGACTGAAACAGAGATATACAATTGACTATCATCAACATACTGCACCCAAGCGTCCTCACCTAGTGACTTCCCATAAACATTGAAAAGGACACATGAGAGACCTGACTAAAAAGGACCCAAATAATTTGCTTCTTTCAGAGTCTATTGGAACTGAGTGCCTAGCACTCTCTTAACTACCCTTCCTAAAAAGGGAAAACTAGAGACTGGACAAAAGTTATCCAATGGTGTCGAGCCCAAAAAGTCTTCTTGAAAAACCAAACTTGGAGGCAGGCAGCAGCATCCTTTCCTCAAAGAAATATTAACCACCACTTGGAGCCAACTACAGGCTACTTCCTGGAAGATCTTGACCAGACAGAAGGAACACGAGCCCAGGATGCAGGTGACCAGACTCACAGTCTCAAGAATCTTATCTACTTCCTCATTTCATATTCTTTGTCAATTCTAAGACTGTTCTCATTCTCTCTTCAACATCATGTTCTGATTATACATTTACCACAAATGATTAATGGAGCAAAACTAAACACTTCTACGTCTCAGTGTGGTGGTACTTATTTCCTGAAAAGTATATATAAGACTTCAGCCTTTCAGAATATTAGCATAAAGTTGTTGAGTCTGGTTGCCTTGGTAATCTCAGAGCAAAACTGCATTTGGTTGTGATCTTGTAATATACAAAAATTACCTTAGATTGAACTGATGTGGTTTTATCCAGTATCTAGGTAGAAATTATGTTCCCATTACTTGTAATATCATCCTTTAATTGGAGATGCCTAGGACTGAACCACAGATGTTTAACATGGAAACATAAGTTCTGTATCACCATTCAACAAATCATCTAGCTCTCATGCATATAGTGAAAGCTATTTAAAATGTTTCTAAAATTCAGATGGTCAAGTTATCTCCAATGCACTCTGATCCATACATGGTCAGCTTCTAAAGCTCCTTTTCCTGCCATTCTATCATCAATATGCAACCATTCTTGTATCTTGACTGAAAATCATACTGCAAAGTAGTTTATTTTTAATTGGTTTTCTCAGCCCCACTTCCACAAAAAGCTCAAGAAACCATATTACTAGGGGTGGGATTCTACCAGTTTGGACAGGTTCTATAGATTCTATAGGTTGTTATGATTCTGCGTAGTTCGGAGAAACAGCAAATTGTGCCCCTGCCTGGCCCTGCCCCTCTCCGCCCTCCCCGCCCAACCCAGTCAGTCCTTATGGTAGATGCATGACATCGTGCACATGCCTGACATTGCTGACTGCATTCTCCCCCTCCCAATCACTCCTTAAGGTATTTCTTTTTTTCCCCCTTCCAATGATCAGTTGTTCCTATGATCAGCTGTGCTGAGATCCCCCTCGCTATCTTACTGCTTGCCCAGGAGACTTCCTGAGGCCCAGAAGGCCCCAAAATAGAGCATGGGGGGATGCTATGTGTCCCCCGGCTCTGGTTTTTTTTCCTTCCTGGGCCCCAGGGAAGCCTTCTGGGAGCAAAAATGCCCCCAGGAGGCTTCCCTGAGGCCGAGAAGGCCCAAAAACAGAGCATGGTGAGATGCTACACAAAAAAAAGCCATGCCTACCCAGTCACATGGCCACGCCCACCTAGCCATGCCCACAGAACCAGTCGTTTAAAAAATTTGAATCCTACCCCTGCATATTACCTTGAAGAAAACCATTTTAAACATTCATATTAGGAATATTTTTAAAAGAATAGATAATTTTGCCATTTTTTGTTGTTTATTTGTAGAGAAACATTATCTTGGTTGTAAATAATAATTCAAGAGAGTGAAAGGAGGCAAAATACATTTATTCTTAGCAGTAGTGGGATTCAAATTTTTTTACTATCGGTTCTGTGGGCGTGGCTGGTGAAGGATACTGTAAAATCTCCTGTCAGAGGTGGCATTTGACGGTTCTCCGAACTACTCAAAATTTCCGCTACCGGTTCTCCAGAACTGGTCAGATTTTGGCATGTTTTATATGCCAGAAATGTATATATTTCTCTTCCAAATGAAACATGAAATAGCATAGATCAAAAATATGTCAGCATAGTATCAGTGGATCTCTCTCACACACCAAACCAGTATATAACATAGATACATTAAGAGGATATATTACTACATTTATGCTATAATCCTATGTACCTGAATAAACCCTCTTTGGTACAGAAGAACTTAATTTTGAGTAAGGCTATAGTGGATTGGACAGTCAGAATATTAAGAGAGTTGCTAATAAAATACAGGTAAAATAAGAAGCTGCTAAACAAGCAATGCCACCTTAAAATTGTATTATAAAACTGGTAATAACAAATAAATTTCAAAAGCTGACAAGTGATACAGCTTATAAAGGCCATTTAGCTCATTTGCAGGCATGAGGAAGGAAAATGTACTTCGATTAAAGAAAGATCAAATGATTAAAAACAGCATGCACCATCAAAATAGGTGGGAAGTAAAGCTACAAAACATTTAATTAGCTACATAGGATGGCAACATTTGTCAGGATATGAAGGGGTCTATCAAACATTGTTCAGGCGTGCATAAAAAATACTAGGATTTTTAATTTGGTAATCCTACTGAGAGTAATTTGGAAGAACATTAGTTCCCTGAATGGAAATAGTGGCTATTGTATATTGCCATTGAAAAACTGCACTGAAAACCCCATTGAACTGAATGGGGTTCAAATTTGAGCAAAGATGCAAAGCTTTGTACTATATGCCGTGTTCTGGATTGGATGTTTTTATATTTGAAATACTTACTGTTCATTGGTCTGAAATCCGGCGGGAGATCCTCCTCCTGTCATTGGCTGGCGAGGCTCGGAGAGCCTTTAAAAGAAGGGCTGCCGCGCCTCCCAGCGTCTCCGTTTTCCTGCAATAAAAAGAAAGAGCTGCTTTCAATAAGAGTGCCTGCCTCGTTATTGCCGCCGCCAAAACATGCCACAAAAGGGATGCCACCTATGACCCTCCTAGTAGTTTTCTGTAGCCCACAACAATGGTTATATGAGGGAGTGGGTCAAGGTGATGGCAGGCATCTAACTTGCAAGTGCAGTCACAAGGCTCCTGCTAGGAAGAAGGTGGTGGCTTGCCAGTTTCTGCTGACCATGGTAGATTTTCCCTTGGTCCGAGACCATGGCTTTGTTCCTGAGTGAGGAAGGCCAGGCAGGGCATGGCTAGACTGCCAATTGATAAATTGGGCTCCAGGGCCTGGTGATTCAAATGTCTTTACTACCGGTTCTGTGGGTGTGGTTTGGTGGCGTAGCAGGGGAAGGATACTGTAAAATCCCCATTCCCACCCCACTCCTGGGGAAAGGTTACGGCAAAATCCCATCCTTCCCCACCCCACTAACCTGCTTTCCAGTTCCGTTTTCCTGTGCCAGGCAACAAAAGAAGACCCAATTGATCAGCTGGGACTCGGGAGGCAGAGAATAGATGGGGGCAGGGCCAGTCAGAGATGGTATTTGCCAGTTCTCCGGTTTTCCAGAACTGGTCAGAACCTGCTGAATACCACCTCTAGCCTGGTCCTTTTCCCCACCATAGGTCCTCTACCTTTGGGGTTGGGGGAATGACTCTGTACAGAGGGCATAAGTCACCTAGATGGGCTAGCTAAGACATAGTTCCACTCTTGGCACTTTGAAAGGGCACTACTGAAAGCCAGGAAGACCTTCCTACAAAGAGAATTTTAAGAAGTCAAGATGGTGTTTGCAATTGCACCTTATAAAGCCCATCCCACTTTGGTATGCACCAATGCACATAAAAACAGGGTGGCGTTTGAAGGACACGGTTATGGGGAAGCATATTGAGTTGACCTTTTTGCCCCCTGCCCCCCCCCCCCCCATTGCAGTTGGCCCAGAAGAAGCCACTGCCTGTGACTCACTATCAGTGGTGCGAACCTGTGGCAGGGACAGGGAAGTGGGAGACTTTTATAGTTGTAAAAATCTAACACATTTAATGAATAGTATTTCTGAGGAATGAATTTCCAGGGGAGTTTGGGGTGGAACAGGGCCCCCGTGCCTCTGTTTCACAATAGAAGGTTCCCTTCCTCCCCTCTTCATTTATCTTGATAAATGTGTTTGAGGGGTCCTTGGTCTCTGAGATTGATTGTTTTTTTGCAGATGTTTCCTTATCCAAACTAGGGAACATTATCAGTGTGTTGGGTTGCATGCTGCAGTGCTCTTCATTTTTTCACTCTGGAGACTTTAGTACTGATATGGAAGGGGGCTTCAGTGCTGTCACCCTCAGGGTTTACTGCCGCACTTCTGGTGCTAGAAGTTGGAGGCCCCTGCACTCTAATGCACTGCCTGTTTTCAACCATAAGAATTGCTGCGTTGTGCAGCAGGCATCTCTGGAGTGGAAAATGCTGTTAAACTGAAACAGATACATATATGTTTGTAAACATGCAGCGGGATTTTTTAGGAAACTATGGCAACCAAGATTTCCTAGCACATACCCACACTTTGATATAAACACACATTTTTGCTGCATACTTTACATTCCAAAGGCCAGTTTTTCCATGGCAAATATCCTTGCTACCACAAATGATAGATTATCCCTTAGGGATGTCTACGTTTGTTGAGCACCATGCAGCTGGGCAAGTTTGAGGAAGCAGGAACTGCACTGTTTTGAAAAAGTCCCTTTAATGCTAGTCCAGGATAAATACCGAATCTTGAACAGAGGAACTTGCCATTTTCTTTGATACTGAGTTCATTAAGGTCACTTTTTTTTCCAGCTTGGCAATTTTTAAGATCTCTGAATTTTAATTCCCAGAATTCCCCAGCCATTAATCAATCAGAATAAAGCTGGAAGAGACCTTGAAGGTCTTCTAGTCCAGCCCCCTGCTCAAGCAGGAGAACCTATACCATTTCAGACAAATGACTGTCCAGTCTCTTCCTGAAAGCCTCCAGTGATGGAGCAGCTACAACTTCTGAAGGCAAGCTGTACCACTGGTTACTTGTCCTCACTGTTAAGAAGTTTCTCCTTTATTCCAGGTTGTTTCTTTCCTTGATTAGTTTCCATCCATAGTTTCTTGTTTTGCTTTCTGGTGCTTTGGAAAGTAAGTTGAATTCAAATTCAAACAGAATTTAAATTATGTCTGCAAAACCATTGATTAAGGCAGAGACTCTTTGAACGATGCTTCTTTGTAGATGTTTTATTACCTTGAGCTAACCCCTCAAAACCATCTATCAAGCTAAATTAGGAGAGGGAGGGGAACTTCTATTGTGAAACAGACCCATGGGGGCCTGTTCCACCCCAAACTCTCCTGGAAATCTGAATCTCTGAAATAATATTCATTAATGTATTATATTTTTATAACTATAAAAGTCTCCCACTTCTCTGTCCCTGCTTATGAAATCATTTGTCTACTGACTTGTCAAATGTCTCTTGATTTTAGGACCTCTCTCCCTTCCATTCTTTTTTCCCCACAATCTCCCACATTTATCAATCTGACCAATATCATTGAAGCTTAGCATTGAGAACACAAAATCCCCAGATCTCTCAAGCTACCTTTTAGAGTTTTTAAATGTCATTATCAATGCTGTATTAATGCTCATATAATGCCACCAGTGGCCATGTTGCTTTTCAGAACACTACCAGATTGGTTCCTGCCCTGAGGAACATGAACATTTGACATAGAACCTGCAAGTCCTGAAATTTTGGGGAATATATCACCAAAATCATCATCATTGTATTATTATTATTATTACCATTATTATTTGACACAAAAAACTACGGTGTACACAGCAAACTTAATAACTAAGCTGGGTTTCGTATCACAAATCACTAATTGAACACTTACCAAGTGTTTAGGACTGCGTAATGTATCGGCGGATTATGCGAGCAGATCCCAGTAAGGTGACCTTCTGCAGCTGACCAATGATGATTTTGTCAGTGCCAATTGTTTTCAAGTGATCATTATTATTATTATTATTCACACAGTCAGCCAGATGTTCTGACTGGTTTGGCATTTTTGTCTACCTATCAAGTCTTTACCACCTGGGATAGGCAAATCTGGATGTTTGATGGTGTTACAGATATCGCCGCAGGATGGAAGCTGTTCCAAGTAAAGCTGCCTTCTGCAATTGACTGATGGAAAATTTGTCAATGCCTATGGCCGTGATGGCGAACCTATAGCATGCATGCCGGAAGTGGCACGCAGAGCCACTTCTGCCAGAACATGAGAGGTCACCCGGAAGAGCCCCACTGCGCATCTCATGCAGGGTGTGCGGGAGGGGATTGCGCACGTATGTGCACAGATGCATGGTGCACAGGGGGATCATGCACACATGCACAGAGATGCATGGTATGCGGGGAAGTCATGCATGCATGCGCAGGGGCGTGGTGGGCTCAGTACGTATTGCCTTCTGGGTGCTGGCACGCGAGCGCGGGAGTACAAGTATGCATGCAATTTTTGGCATGGGAGCTGAAAAAGGTTAGCCAACACTGGCCTATGGTGTTCAAGTTGTTGTTATTGTTATTATAATTTTTAATATGCCCAGAAGGGAAATATAGAATATATTCATAAAATTACATTTTTAATATGAACTGAAATTAAACTTCAATCAAATGAAATCAAATTTAGTTTTGTCCTGGCCACACATTAATTTTGGAATTTGACCCTTGATCTGGGCAAAAATATCTCATCCCTGTCATAGAGGAAGGAAAGGACAATGAAGACAGAGCTTAACTAATAAATATTCTTAAAGAAAAAAGTGGTCCATTAGATGTGTTGGGGCTTAGATACAATCTGAATTTTATGGGACAGAGTTGTGTAACACTCTACTGGCCAGGAAAAAGCCCAACTCTTTCCCATAAAATTCAGATTGTATCTAAGCCCCAACACATCTAATGGACCACTATCTTTATTAATTAAGCTCTGTCTTCATTGTCCTTCCCTTCCTCTATGGCAGAGATGAGAAGTTTTTGCCCAGATCAAGGATCAAACTCCAAAATTAATGTGTGCCCAGGACAAAATATGTTCCCAGGGCCAAATGGTGATGAAATGAGCTAAGCAAGAGAAAATTGTGTAATAGTGTTTTTTTCATGGCAGCATTTGAGAGGAAAGGGATAGCTTTAAAAAGAAACAAAAAACAACAACAACCCTGTGTTGAGTCTCTTTTGGAATAATTGCAGTTTTATATCTTTGCAGTTTTATATCTTTGCACTTCAGACTGCAAGAAAACAATACCATCAAGTTGGTAGGAAAGGGATTATAAATGGGAAAAAAAAAGGGGGGGACAAGGGTACATCCAGCCTCTGATTGCTCATCTCTGAATTAGGAGAATACTCTGTTTTCATGCTTTCACTAAAGTGCTGTTTTCCAGTCCTTGAGCTGGCAGGAGATTATGCCAGAAGCAACTGAACTGCTAGAATTGCCAAACCCTCTTCTGCTTTGGCAACAAGGCAAGGAAATGTTGCTGTCCTTAACAGTTCTTAATGTATAAAAGTTAAAAGAACACAATTAATGGATTTCCCTAGCAACAAGGGAAATTACCTAGTAGCAGGAAGAATAGCCTCCCATCATTTTCCTTAACATGTGATACAGCAGGGCAGAGCCTTAAACAGATGCTTTGAATGGTGGGTTTAGCTGCCAACTATCAGGTTGCAGGCTCTGAGTATCCCATATCTGTGATCAGTCAGGCTGTTTCTCAGCGTAGGTCTATTGCATTTGAAAAAGCATTATACCTTTGTAAAAAAAAGTGAGCTAACAGGTCACAGGTCATTTAATGAAGCCACGTACATTACCTTTTGTACCCACTGTTCATTAAACTATCCATTTTCATCTCCGGCTTCAGCTTAGCTGCTAGAAACTACCACTCTAGGCAAAACATGCAATCAACATCCTCATCTCCACAGAAAAGTATAATTTTTTTAATATGTGGGTTTTTTTCTTTGACATTTTAGTGTCTGAAATGACTACGTTGTTTGCTTATATAGTTCAGACAAATAAACTTCATCCGTTTTCCTTATCTGATCTGAAATTTATAGCCCTTCAGCCTCTATTTGCAAGCTGCTACAAGGCCACCGGAATTGGGGCTACCATTTCTAGGCTGCAATGATTTGGACAACCACCTGATGAAAGTGAGGAGATGCTGAGAACCCAAAGTCTTTCCTACCCTCTACTGGCCATCCAGGGTTTTGCAACCTGCCTATGGTAGGTCCAATCCAAAACTATGGGGATGATTAATGAATTCCCAAGGATCTTATATTCCTTTGGCAGTGCCAAAAACACATCAAAGAGCATCCCAAGATTGTGTGATGTTTTTGTAGTCCTCTTTGAAAAATACTAAGCAGTTTCATCTTCTGACACTGCAGCTCCACCCCAGTCTGTGTTTCATTAGTCTGTGATTTTCATACACACTCAAATAGGAATATATAATGCTGGAGAAAAAAGCAGATAGTGTCATTTTTGGACTGCCACATCTGATAGGATGAAGTAGACTTGATCTGCGGTATCTAGCCTAAGGCAGAATTTTCTGGAATAATTTCCCTTTAACAATGGAAAAGAAATGATTTAACTCAAAACCACTAGCTGCCCTCCTTGACTGAATGAGTTAAAGAGAAAAGAAGAAATAAAACCAAGCAGAACACTATATATTTATTATGTGGATCTGAAACCAAATTCTTATTATGAACTTAAGGCTGTTTGATATCTTTGTACATTTTCTACATGCATTATCTTTTCTTCTTAAATGTTACATCCTGAAATCCTTTTACTATCTGGCTATTTTCAATTCTGAGTTGTCGTCATGAAAACAAAATGAATACTTTTGTTGTTAATATTGTTTGCAAGCTCAGCTAAAACGCTTCCAAAACAAATTCTGCATTTTAATACATTTAAACCTTTATGAGAGTTTTCAAAGGGAATTCACACAGAAATAATGCCAAGAAAGAAAGTATGAGTAATAACATGTCTGGGAGCTAAAGTTCAGTAGCCAAACAGCAACATTTTCACCATTGATTAATGACTTGTGTAAGGACAGGAATTTGCTAAATATTCAGCCTGGCATTTACAAACATCCTTCTGCCCACACAGTAAGAATGTAACTGTTAAAAGGGTTCATAAGTAAATTGGTCCATTTGGCCAATCTTTGTCAAGACTAAAAAGAGAGAAAAACAGATCAGATTTCAAAACAAAGTATGCACTTTCATAAACTTTTCTTGGTGGACACTGGTGGACCACACAGGAAGAAACGGATCAACAGTAAAGCAAATAATTTGTTATGATTTTTGTTTTAACTGACACTAGAGGGAATATGTGGGGGGGAATACCCCTCTAGAATAACCCCTGGAAATTAGTGGCGCTTCTCCAGAGGAAGGAGGTTATAGAGTAGAACCATGTTTCTTAACGTCAGCAATTTTAAGATGTGTGAACTTCAGCCTCCAGAATTCTCCAGCTAGTTATACTGGCTAGGGATTTCTGGCAGTTAAAGTCTGCACATCTTAAAGTTATGAGGTTGAGAAAGAATGTATTAGAGGTATAAATAAAAAGATCTTAATCTATCAATACGTATTGCAATTGTATTTTTCCCACCCTGCCTGGCTAATGATGTTAAAAAATTGAATCTTAAGTTTTTCAGTTTAAATCTTTGGGAATAATATTGTCATAGATGAAGCAGCAATGATAGCCCAAGAATATTTGGGATTTAAACTAATCTTAATAAAGAAGATAAAGTTGCACTGGTGACTGACATTTGAACAAAGGACAATACTTAAACTGTGATTGTGAGAAGAATGTATATATTATCTTTTCTAACTAATATCAAAACTTTTCAAGGTGATTCTTAAAGATGTTGCTACATAGTTTTTAAACATTCATTCTCTAGGTTGTTTGAGAATGCTTTCTTGTCATTGAGATATTGCAATACTGATATACTGAAAGCCAATGAACATGCTTCAACTTATTTTTTTCCTGTCAATAACAAGATTTCTGCAGTTGACAGATATTCTAATGTCTCCCTATTACTCCCTATGGTCTACTTTTAATATCTATTTGTTGAATGATTGTTCAAAGTTACAACAATAGTGAATTAGATGCACAACAAACGTAATTACAACCATCTCAGCATCCCCATGGTCATGTGATCAGAGTTCAAGTGCTTAGCAACCACCTTGCAATTACAAAGTTGAAGGTCTCACAGTCACATGATTTTTACCACAAAAGGTATGGAAGTCAGCAGGAAATCACAAATGGCTATCACTTGTGACTATGGAGAATTCACCTAAGAATGGTGTCAGAACTGCCACCATAAGTCAGTATGGTCATGTGACTTTGTGCTTTATGATCACATCACTTAGCAATGAAATTCCCAGTCCCAGTCACCATCTGTCTATTTTGGGAAAGAGTCATACACTGGTGTAATAACTGTTAGACTAGAGTTGGAGGGATCCTGGTAGAAATCAATCTTCAGCCATGGAAACTAGCTTTGAGGGATTTTACTTTGGAGATAAAATGGTAATTTGCCTCTTACGTTCTTCCAGTTTGACTTCCTGGAAGAATTTAAGTAATATTTTGGCTTGTTTGTCAGATTCAAATTGTATAGATTCCTGAATTGCTCCTACAGTGAACAAGAGAAGTAAGAGAACAAACATTGAATGGCTTGCATATAGCTGCCTCTGAAATTTATTCTATGAATTAGAATAATAAACAGAACAAGGAAAAAAGAGGGTGGATATTCTGCCTGCCCTTCAGTCTTTTTTGTTGGCAGGAGTGTTTCCATCAAACTCTGTTAATCAGAATGTCTATGGAGATTCTCAGTCATCCAGGTCATGGTTGTCCCAAAGATGCTTTTTCAAGAGGCAACTGGACTTTCTGGTTTTTCTTGTCTTTTCTTGTTTTTCTTTGAAGATGTTTTACTTCTCATCCAAGAAGCTTCTTCAGCTCTGAATGCATGGTAGGGAATGGAAGGATGTATACTCCTTGCAGACAGCTGGTTATTTGCATTCTTTTAGAGAATTGTTGAGACCACTTGGAGGTTTATCTCTGTCCTCAAGGTCAGCTGAGTAGTGCAAATGGATGTGGAACTTTCTTGGAACTGTTGAAACTCTGTAGTGTTTATCAGAACTACAGAGGGATTGGACAAAATGAGTATCAAGTTGGTTCCTTTCATCTAAGTCACCAAGCATTTTCCCTTTTGGCATTATTCAAAGCAGTGGTGGTATTCTACCGGTTCGGCCTGGTTTTGCCGAGCCGGTAGCGGCAATCAGTAGCGGAGACCAAACCGGTTCTGATGCTCTTGTATTGGGCCCACCCACCCACCCAGGCTCCCATACTAATCTTTATGTCCTGCTTTTGAAGCACAGCTGCTTTGCATGGCACAGCAATTGCTGCGCAGCAGCTGCTAAAGCGACAGGGAGAGTGCAGGATTGCAGGTGGTGAGTCAAAATGCCTCTGCAGCTGCACAAAGTGCACGTTTGGCACTTGTGCACAAAGTGTGTGTGCACCCGCAAAGCGTGCCCATCAAGCCACACCCACCGAAGCAGTGCTAACAATTTTTGAAATGCATCACTGATACAAAAGGGATGAAAGGAATGACTAATGGGAGGGAAGCCTTCTATCTTAATAGGCAATGTGATTTCCACTTTCAAGAAGCTCAACTGCCAGCCTCGCCCATTTTAGTCTGAATTTGATGAAATAAAAGTGCTGCTTCCTTGCCTCTCACATCTGTTTCCAAATATGCTTTTAGATTGGCTGTATCCTCTTGAATTCTGATTCTGTTTGTAATCTGCCATCCTAGCTTTCCATGTACATCTGGTTCTTTCTCTCATGTAGCACTTCCGGGATGAATTAATATCCCATTCATTTACCTATACTTCTAATCTAAGCGAGATGGGCCACCCACATTGAGACCCAGCCCTAACCACAGAAAATCAAAGAACTTGGGTAACATCTGAACCTTACTAGCCCTCTGGTGAATGTAGATTGCTGGCAGAAATTCTGTAGCTGGAAGATTTCAAATTAGCTGATATATAATTGTGTGGGAAGAAAGCGTACAGAAAAGGGTGATTTATAGGATGCTCCTGCTGGTGTTAATGGACTGAAGGAAGTGGGAGGAACCAAGTCCAATAAAAAAAAAGCATTTTGTAAATTACTTCTTGGAGAAGTTAAAGAATCCTGAACATCTGCTATAGGGAAGTGGTTACAAAGCCTCACCATCAACAGTAAAGAATTGTGTGGCACCCCAAAAATTAATGAAATTGCCATGAATGCTACTTTGTAAAAGGCCTTCCCATAATAAATCTGGTCTTTTAAGCAGCACAGGCTTCTACTGTTTTCATTGCAACATTAAAATGACTTATCCCTCTGGAAAAATATTCACAATATAATGAGGGTGGCTGGCTCTACTTATTCAGAAGTGTGCCTTGCCTAATGTCCTGTAGGGATGCTGAACTGCTAATTTGTGCTTAAGGAGCTGGAGGCTCAGATTGCCAATGGGGAACCAGAGGATTCTTCTCCTGCCCATAGATGCGATTTTCTATTGTGCCTCACATGAATATAATAAAAATAACATAGAATATTGGACAAGTTATACATTTGGAATTCTTTTCAAAATGGAAAATGATTTTAAAAATATGGGAGTAGGGAGAATAGGGTATTATTGGTGCAGGAAGCCAGGTTCTTAGAAAGCACATACCTAGGTGAACAGCAGGGAGAAGCCCATCCAATACTCTGCTTGGAAATGAGGCTAAACCTAATAGCAAGGTACTTTTCACGAAGTGTATAGAAAATTCATCCTCCAGCAATTTAAGGCAAGAAGATAAATGAATATATTTTCATGGCATTTCTTATTTTTAGATGGCAGGAGAAAAAATTATCACCCAGTTGCCAGGACAATCAAGCCGATATTTTCCTGTTGTGCTATACAAAAACGGCGAGACCAATAAAATCACTGTAGCGTAGCAAGGCAGAAAGTATGATGCTGATTGCTTTGACAAAGAAGATTGAGAGAGGGAATGTAATTATCATTCAATTAAAATAATTAATTCAGGGCAGCATACAGGAACTTCATAAAGCACAATAACTACACCATTGTATCGTAAGGACAATGCAAGGCGTTGCTTTTGCTGAAAGACCTAATCAAGCCAGATTTGCTGTGCGATGCTGTGTAATATAAGCCACTGCAAAAAGCTACAACAGAGGTGGCACTGAAGTAGCAAATGAAGGGATCTAAAATAACTGTACACAACGACAATAAAATGCAATCCAGTTGCAGGTGGCAGGGAAATCTGTGAGGTGTAGTCAAATAAATCAAGATGGTGGCCATGATATATTTATTTATTTGTTGGTTGGTTAAATTTATATAGCCACCATCTCAGCTGTCAGATTCTGAGAAACTCACAATAAAAAAACAGAATAAAAACAATAATAAAATAAAATAGAGCCAAGCAATAGCACTAAACGATCATCCCAATTAACAACACCAAGAAACAGGCTCCCCAACACCATCAGGGCTCCAGGCATGATGGCAAAACTAGGCCTTCGAGGCCTTTGAAAGGTCGGCAGGGTTGGACAAGTCTGATCTCCAGGGAGGAGGATGTTCCAGATGGCAGGTACCATAACAGAAAAGGCTTTTGTCCTGGATCCTGCCAGATGGCAGTCCCTCACAGACAGGAGTCAAAGTATGCCTCTTCTGCCAGATTTAATGGGATGGGTAGATATAATCGGAGAAGATGGTTCCAAGCTATGAAGGAGTTTAAAGGTAACCACCAGCACCTTGAATTGTATCTGGAACAGGTTCACTTGGAACAGTGAGATGGGCAGCATATATATTGAATAAATAAATAATCTTTTACTGAATTTAATTGTTCTTAATCTTAATGCTTTTAAAGTTTTGATATCTATGTTTTTATACCATTGTAAGGCCACCCAGAGTCACTTGGAACAGTGAGACAAGCAGTATATACATTAAACAAGTAAACAGGAAGCAAATTGATGCCAGTGTAGCTTGTCAAGCTTGGATTATGATTTTCATTATTTCAAATACTGTATTCGGGTAAAAAAAGTTGATCATTTTATTTGCACCAGTTTGATGAATATTTTGATAGTTGTACACCAAGCAAATACAGCTGAATACAGAATTTAAAAAAAACAACTTGTAGAATCTTAATAGTAATAAGCTATTATTATTTGTAAATAAATATTAGTTCTCAGCATTACAAAGGGCAAGTTTCCATGCTTCTAGGTTTTATTTACTTCAAGGAATCTAATATTTTTTGTTGCTGAATTTTGTTGCTCGCCCATTTGGCTTAAGAGCTGTCACACTAGCAAGATCAATGCTAGACTAAATGACACAATGAGGATCACAAGCAGTTGTATAAAATCTACTCCTACTTGCTGGCTCCCCATCTTGAGCCACATTGCACCACCAGCTCTATGAAGGCAGGAAGCCTTAGTGAAAGAGTACAATAAAATTATGAGAAACCCACACACTGATCTTCCTCATTTATCCATTGGCAGGCTTAAATCCAGGAAGCTCTCTCTGGCACTCACTCAACAGCTATCTAACAACTTTTGACATCAACACACAATGGAAATCCAAATGGGCTGCTGAACACCCAGATAAAGGCAGTTACATAGATGACCCTACCCAAAAGGTGCCAAGTTTTGAACTTCCTGATCAATATTGGTCAACTCTGAACAGGATCCGTACCCAACATGGTATCTGCCAGGACTCATTGTTTAAGTAGGGTCTTGTCTCTACCCCTCAGTGTGACTGTGGTGCTCCTCAACAAAATATCCATCACATTGTGTCTGAATGTCCATCAAGAGCTCACACTGACCCAATGTCTGATTTTTTTTCAACATAGACAACCCGGTCCTTGAATGGCTGGGTGGACTGGACATTAACACTTGAACCTCTATAAATCCATGTATTTGTCATGCGCTAAATAAATAAATGTTGCTGAACGAAACTCCCATTTTTAGACCTATTATTAGAATCTGAATTGTATTAGTGGGGTTTTAGTTTCAAACTGCTAAATTATTTTCAAATCAATTAGATGGACATTTTCATTTCTCCTTTTCTTTGCATATCTCTGATAATAGGAAATGAACCCATTCAAATACACAGAAATGTGAATTCATTAATATATGTAAATACAGACTCCACCTTATATCTCCACAGGTTGACATAGTAATTAAGCTATTCAAACCAGATTCCTGCTTGCACAGTGAAGACTTAGTTAATGGATTAGAAAATTCCTACAAATATCTGTTTGTTTTTATATATCTCATTCAATGGCAGCTTTCAATTACAGTAATGAAATATTTTACATCATTCAGCTTCTTAATGATTTCTTTACCACAGCTATTTTATGGACTCTTAGTTCCTGGTTGCTAATGGAGAACTAAAATGGAAAACCATTCTGTGAGATCATTTGGGATCTAATCCACATGTCCTAGGCTAAATTTCAGTTTAACACATTCACTGCTGGATCAGTTTCTCTAACTTTTTTTTATGGATTCATGTCATATGGTCAATTCTTGTCTTGTCCTCAGTTTTCCCCTCAGTCACAGTATATTGATAGTATTGGGGACAGTTTGCTTTTCCCTAGATCACACACAAAAACTAATGGAACCACAATAGTAACCAAGTGGGTACCTTGAAAAGTAAAGAATGCATTTAATGCGTTTTGAAAGTTGAGATGTGAACCATTACCATAGAAATCATGAAAATGGAACCACTGCTACTAAACCAGACATTATGTTTGGGAAAGTAGAGTGGAACCTCTGTACTCATTGTTAATTGGTTCCGGGAGGTATGATGGGTACTAAAAATGCTGAATACCAAAGTTTTCCCATAAGGAATAATGTAGTAAGTCACAAGCCAACCAACATCAACAAGTTCTAACTTGTGCATTGAATACTGTACAAACGATGTATACAAGGACAACATTTTCACATCAAAATGAATTGAGTACCAAATTTGATGATTTTCAAAGCCTTTAAACAGCCATAGTGGCACGGTGATTAGAATGCAATACTGCAGGTTACTTATGTTGACTTTCGGCTGCCAGCAGTTTGGCAGTTTGAATCTCACCAGCTCAAGGTTGACTCAGTCTTCCATCCTTTCAAGGGCAAAATGGGGGCCCAGACTGTTGGGAGCAATATGCTGACTCTGTAAGCTTAGAGAGGACTGTGGCACTGTGAAGCAGTATAGTGCTATTGTTATTGCTATTGGAGTACCAAGGTACCACTATACAGCAACACACCCTAAGTATAAGAAATATGTTAATAAATTCTAGTTCTGTGGCTTTTTGTTGCAACTGCCCATTTATTCATTATTATTAAGTTGTTATTAATAAATAAATTGATGCCAGTCCTACATTTAAAAAAAGCTTTGTATTTTTTTCTTTTATCTGGGAATTTCTCATGCTCCCTCCAGTGGCAGTAATGGGAATTGTACCATAAATTTCTTCACAAAACTAAGTGGAGGGCTCTTTCTCTAGGCCAAGTTAAGGTACCATTCATCAGTTCTTGAGCCAACAGAAAATTATACCAGCCTAGAATTACCAGTAGTTACTCCATTGGTGATCCTTATCTTGTCACAAAGTCCATGTCAGAAACAAGCACATTAAAGACTAGGGTTGATAGATCACTTGGCTGTTGACAAAATATCTGCCAATCATTGTCTTTAGAATGAAATGGGATAGGAAGAGGCTGGGGAAGGAAGCAAGTTTTGACAGATGGGTAGACCAACCACATTAAACATATCGAAACTTACTTGTATTTGACACAAATATATTGTGCGGGCTTGTTCAAATGGATCACAGCTATCCACAAAGAGTTATACCGTAAAGTTCATGCGCTCAAATTCTTTCTCTGTGTGTACATGTGTGAGGTTACACTTGCAGAAAACCTGCCACTGCTTGTTGCCTGCTTAAAGGAGAAAGTACTACCTTAACATCAGAAGAGCAAAGGAAAACTTTAGTTGGGAACAAGATATAAGCAGGATCATGAAGACATGGCAGAATAAAGAGGCTGCTGTGACAGGCATGTTCATGTTCACCCTGGATCTAAGTATACGTTGAGAAAAAGGCAGATATTTTTTTGCCTGGGCAAAAAATGTGGGGCATAATATAAATTTAGACGATTGGGAAAAAAGTGGATTGATAACTGTAAATTGACATTGTCAACAACATTTAAAGAAAATCAATATAAAATGTTTTGTAGGTGGCACCTAGCCCCAGCTTGACTGGTCAAAATGTATCCAAACACAAAAGCAGAATGTTGGAAGTGTAAACACAAAGAAGGAACGTTCTTCCATATGTGATGGCAGTGTCCAGGGGTTAAACAATATTGAATGAGGGTACAAAGATGGTTATTAGAAATTACAGAACACAAATTAGAACTCGAACCAGAAATATTCTTATTAGGAATAATTAAGGGAAAATTGAGAAAGTTCATCCGATACATCATTATACATATCATAATTGCGGCGAGAATAGCCTTCGCACAGGGATGGAAGAAGGAAAAGATACCATCTGAAGAAGACTTGACACAAAATATTATGGATTGTGCGGAACTGGATAAATTTACAATGGAATTAAGAGGCAAAGATGATTTGGATTATTATGCGGTTTGGGATAGGTGATACAAATGGGTGGAGGATAGAAATAAGAGCTGATGTTTATGTATAAAAGGAGAAGTAGGTATTAATAACGACACGAACACTGTTAATGTGAATAGAGATTTGTATTTTTGTTTTTTAAAAATAAAATATTTTAAAAAGAGAGAGAGAGAAAGCCAGACCTAACCCATAGAGATTGGTTACACTATCTTAACGGTTAACATAGAGCCAGCATAATAAACAGAATTGCACCGAGAAACAAAAATTTGTAAAAATCCAGTATTTAAACAGACAATGAACAGTCTTAACCAGACAGAATAATACTTACCAGTCTCTCTGGTACACTGATAGAAAATTACATACCCAAATAAATAATTTATTTCTTTTTCTAAGATTGTAATCAGGTAGTCACACGTCTATCCAGTACTGAAGAATAAATAATTGTAAGAAATACATTTCATATTTTGTGTGGTCTTTGGCAAGAGCAAAATTTTAATTGATTATATTTGTATTCCTTATAACTCTTAATCATTGAAATGATTAATTATACAATGTATTCCAATACTTTATTCCAGAATTTGTGCAAATAATAAATATCTACATTACCAATGCCCTTTAGCTGTTTATTAATTGTAATGTAGATGTAGAATTATTAAAACAGATTATAATACCAACAGTACTAAAATACAATTTTAGGTGCAGATAATTCACCTGGACCAAATAATGAAATCAGAGCTATTTAAACTGAGTGTATCATGCCATTTACTATTTTGGATGTGGATTCCTTTTACAGTAACTAAAATAATGTGAAGACTGGATTAGCAAGATGCTGATCCAAACATTTATATCTGTATTTGCTCAAGCCTTAAACAAAAGTTACCTAAAATTTTCAAATTGAGATTATCCCCAAGTGTAAGTTTATCAAGTACATAAGGGTTAACATTATTTTTCCCCAACTTATTTCATATGTGCCCTGCAAGAAATGCAATTAAAAGGTTGCTGAAAATAAGCTGAATCCCTTCCATTATTATTTAAAAGGAGGAAAAAAATAGCATTTTAAATTGTATTCCATAAGGAAACTGAAGTCTGAATGACCCAATGATAGATGGCAAAGATGCTAGCCATAACTGACCAATGACTTCCTCAGGACCATTTTCTTTAGAATCCATTTGTTAATACTAATTACCATCAACTCTCAACACATGTCATGAGATTCATCCAAACTCATTTTTTTCAAACACTGAATCTAGATCCAACTTTTCTTTAACCAAAAACCTCTCAGGAAAAAAAGAGTTGTCTTGGTATAAAATCTGCAAATATAGATTGACTGCATTGGAGGCACAGATATTTCTATGATAGCATCCTCAGGAAGATATAAAATAGTAGTCCCAGTTCTGTCAAAGACTGTGGTATTCACTGCAGTAGAGTTATGTCTCTGCAAGAAAGATGTGTTTTAAAATCACCACCAATTAATTTCTTAAATGAAAACATTTCAGGGTATTATTACATACATTAAATTCCCTTACATACAACTTCATTTTTCTTGACAACCAATCTTTACTTCAAGGAAGATTTTTACAAAAAGACTATAGTTGTGTTATGGGGTTGTCTTCTAGGAATGTAATTTGATATTAATTGCATGACAATCCTAACTTACTTTTTAAGAGAAATTGCTTTAATTCAAAGATGTGCACTAGTGGGAAAGATTAACTGTAGAGACTGCTGTCTAAGAGATTTCTAAGTGTTATTAACTCAATCTGTTTTGCTGGGATTTCATTTTAAAATATGTTACTATTTCAGCCCATGTTAGCTGAAATTAGCTGTTTGTTTGTTGCAATGTTAAAATGTTAACAATGAGGTGGAAAAAAACTCACATGCCAATTTGCAATGGCTGGATTGGGCTTGACTTAATGGGGTGGGCTTGACTGGATGGGATATTCAGACAGGTCTTGATTAGTGTGGTTAATGAATCCCATGAAATTGTTGCATTATTTCAATGTGCACTATTCAAAGGGATATTTCTATGGAAAATATGATTGGTTCTAACTTGGACATAGGCAATGAAAAATTTTAAGTAATTTTTATGTATATGAATGAAATACTACAGTAAACTTTGTAGAGAATATTACTTATATATTTAAATTTATAGTGAACAAAGTCACAGAGTAGCTATAGAAAGTGTTACAAAAAATCTACTGTAACTTCAGGCATTCCAACATTTCGTCCTTTTTTTTAGCATGGCTATGACCATGTTCATGTTGTTCAATTACATAAAAAAAAAATTCTGATGCAGGGGTGTCAAACTCAAGGCCTGGGGGCCAGATCCAGCCTTCGAGGTGCTTTGATCTGGCCCACAGGGCCATCCTGGAAAAAGCAAAGGACTGGCCCGTGGTGCCTTTGCCAGTGAAAACAGAGCTTGGCCCTCCTGCACTCTATTTTCACTGGCCGTCGTAGACCAAATATGAAGTCATTGTATTGAAGTCATCAAATATGAAGTTGGTCATATGAAGCATAACATTCCCCACTCCAGTGTATTTACCATTTTAAAACATAAATGATTGCATGACAGCTAGTTATATCATTCAATCCTGTTATGTCGAATAGCCAAACTAGTTTTGAACCAGAGGTGGCATTCAGCAGGTTCTTAGTAGCTCTGGAGAACTGGTAGAGGAAATTTTGAGTAGTTCGGAGAACCGGCAAATACCACCTCTGACTGCCCCTGCCTCCATCTATTCTCTGCCTCTTGAGTCCCAGCTGATGGGCTGAGTCTTCTTTTGTTGCCCTGCACAGGAGAATGGAGCTAGAAAGCAGGTTAGTGGGGTGGGAAGGAATGGAGATTTTGTAGTATCCTTCCCCTGCCATGCCCACCAAGCCACACCACGCTCATCAAGCCACGTCCACAGAACTGGTACTAAAATTTTTTGAATCCCACCACTGTTTTGAACCTCCTGAGGAATCAGGATCCAGCACTGAGGATAATTGCAATGCACTAATTTTTTAATATGAGAGCAACATTTAGAATTAACCCTAAATCAAGTAAAACAGTTTGTCTTCAAACTTCTTAAATAAATAGCAAAAATTAACCAAGTTCAACCAAAGCAAACCTATGAGTCTCTCTGGCTGACGGCTGACAGAGCATACTGAATCACAAACCCTCTTAAACCCTTTTCCTTCCAGCATTTTCGATCACTCATGAGTTTTCAGCAGGCTTCTGGAATGACAGGAAAAATAGGCTGTATAAAATGTGACTATTTAATCATCAATGAAACAGAGGATGAAAAAATAATACTCCTAGCAACAAACCTCCAATGACAATTGGATGACTTTGAGTTTTTTATATCTCTTTGGTACCATCTAAATGTTCTCTGGAGTTTTGTAGCGCAGATATGATAGCCCTATAAAGAATCCCTGTTCAGCTTCATGAAGCAATTATTTTTTATAGCATGGTTTCACTCTATCCTGTGTAAGTCCATCCAAACAAGAATAAAAATAAATCTTTTTTTTTTTAAAGAAAGCCCAGACTGACCAGTTATAGTTGAAAAATCCTTTTGAAATATTTGTCTCTTATGACTAAGGCATGGAAATAAAGATTTGTTCTAGATGACTGAGAGACAGCAGAACCATTCTCTTGTAAACTCATTAAGTGCACTACCTTGAAAAATAAATGAGACATAAAATGTTCTCTGAATACTTGACATGGAAAAGGATACTAAAAGGAATGCCAATGACTGCATAGTTCTGCTACAACATGTTTACTTCTTGGCCAAACCACCAGATTGTTCTGTTTCTTACATTTGGGGCCATTCAGTGAACTATGTGGTATGCATTTTTAAGGGGGGTGGGTTAGAAATGATTGATAAATTATTCTGCCTGTCATGACAGTGCTATAGACCTACTTAATAAGATTTCCATTAACTTCTCCTGAGATACAGTTTAAGACTTTTATTTTCAGTAATTTTTTTAAGCCTGCTCATATAGCCCATCTCTGTGATGGAAGAAAAGAGCAAAAACAGCATAATTCATGCTCCAGTCTACAGAACTGAAGTGTGTTCAGAAATCGAATTCAGCTTTCAAATGCCCATTTCATAAAGAATAGTTTTTGAAATTTTATGAATATTAAATTTTATGAATACTTTAGAAATTTTATGAAAGTATGCAGTTTATCTAGAAAAGCTAAATGTCAATTCATACATTGAAATAAATAAAGGCATTGAAATAAATAAATATTTCATTTATTTATCTATTTATTTCATCCATGTCACTTCAATTGTACCAGCACAACTCTAATCAGCCTACAGCGGGCAAACTCAATTTCATTGAGGGCTGCATCAGGGTTGTATTTGACCTTGGGGGAGGGGTATGAGTACTCTGCCAATAAAAATGGGCTCCAGAGCTCAGTTTTCGGCTGCAATAACCCCCTGCAACTCTCTTCCAGGGAAAACAGAGCTTGGGAGGCCTTCCCATGCTCCATTTTCCCTGGCAGAGGCACCATGAGCTGGTCCTTCATTGTTTCTTGGGCAGCCTCATGGGCCAAAGCTAAGCACCCCACAGGCCAGATCCAGCCCTCAGCCCTTGAGTTTGACACCCCTGGCCTACAGCATAACATATATTTAAAAAATCTAAATGTATTAGACATGTGTATGTTAAAAATATATACCATCAGTATAGATTTAACATAACTACAGTGGTAGCATCAGAAAACCATAAAATAACACACATTGCTGGGTTCCTCTTAATTTAGGCATATCACATTTAAGTAACCCAAATATTCATCTAAAAAGTCATATTTTAAGATTTTCTGAGTATGAGAAGAGATGATATGGGGGTAGGGTATTCAACAGGAGAAAGAATATTAATAAACTTTGGAGCTGGTAGAGACTTTCCGTAAACACTCTGCACAGGCACACTGAGCAGGCAGTCATGAAACCATGGTCCTAAACCACATGACATTTTAAAGGTCCTTACCAGGACTTTGAATTACACTTGGAAACAAACTCCCTGCAATATTGTTAGCCTGAATAATATGCAGCCTAATGCATTGTGGACCAACTATAGTTTCCAGGAAGTCTTTGCAGGTGGCCCTGCAAAACTCTATGGTTTCTTCCCCAAACCCCAAAAACTTTAACCTTAGACTGTCTACTATTGACCTCACCCCTATCCTGAGATGTCTGTAGGGGGCGTGCATAAGCGCACCAACGTGCCTACCGTCCCTGTCCTATTGTTTCTTTTTTTTCTTATTCATATCCATTTCATGTATTAATAACCATGTTTATACTTATACCTGTTATCTAATAATTGCTTGACAAAATAAATTTTAAAAAATAAAAATAAAATCTAGAATGCATTACAGTATTGAAACTCATTTGGTGATAAGCAAGTATAGCCAGTGCCTTCTGCTTTAACAACAGCAGTAGCACTTAGATTTATATACTGCTTTACAGCCCTCTCTAAGTGGTTTACAGAGTCAATATCTTGGCCCCAACAATCTGGGTCCTCATTTTACTGACTTCAGAAGGATGGAGTGAGCAGTGAGTTAGCCCTGCAGTTCTGCATTCTAACCACTGTGCCACCAAGAATGGTTGCACCTGGCACATCGCAGAAAAGACAAAGGCCTCCTGGTCTCAGTTTCCACTTGCTGTTCCAGTAACCCAGGAGCACCTCAGTTCCTGGGGAAGCACACCCCCAGCCATAGGCAAAGTTGAGGCAGTACCTTGCTAGAATCTAGTTTTAAACTATTTCTCCCCTGTAGCCCACAATACTGTGTTGTGACATCCACTATATCTTCCAAACAACCTGTCATAATGATATATAATGATAATGTATTGAAATTTAGTCCCGAACTGGATAACTGCCCCCAACAGATTCAAGTACAAGTAGTCCTTGACATACAACTATTCGGTGACCATTCATAGTTACAACAGCACTGAAAAAAGTGATTTATGACTGTTTTTCACACTAATGACCATGCAGCATCCCCATAGTCACATGACCCACATTCAGATGCTTGGCAACTGGTTCATACTTATGATGATTGCAGTGTCCCAAAGTCATGAGATCACCTTTTGCAACCTTCTGACAGGCAAAGTCAGTGGGGAAGGCAGATTCACTTAATAAACATGTTACTAACTTAATAACTACAGTGATTCATTTAACAAATGAGACAAGCAATTTCGCAAAATAGGGTAAAATTCACTTAACAATTGTCTAACTAACTAAAAGAATTCAGTACTTAAGTTGCAGAACGATCCATTAAAAAAAAGTAAAACATTCACTAAATAGTTGTCTTGGATGCAGATTATGATCATAATCCAGTTATCAGTGAATAGTAACAGATGTTTATTATATTTGAAGTGAAGAGTAGCAATAGGTCACATGAGAAACAGACAAAGATTCTTTCCTTTATCTGTCACCATTTATCCTGGTGGTCAAAAACAGTATAAAGATGTGATACAGTCTCCAACTACTGTACATATTTGTGTGTGGGAGAGGATTTTTCAAAACTGAACTGTTTTAACCATGTGAACCTGGTTTTGTTCTGCTTAAAAAGTTAATTAAAAACCATATTTTGGTCAAATTTATGTCTACATTTAGTTATTTTTCGGTTTCATATTATTACTGTATATTGTATGTTTCTCTTCCAATTCCTTTAATTTTGCTTTTTCATAACTGATGTTCAATTTTAAAATATAACTATCCCTAGGTATTCATATCAGGGTATTAATGTCCAATACAAAGCCATACTGTAGTAATAGCAATAGCATTTAGATTAATAATGTATTATTACTTTTAAATAATAATAGGGTTAGCCAGATCCAGGTTGCAAAAACCTATTTCTATATTTCTTTGCTGACATACAGTATTTATTCATATTTCTGCTACTTGTAATATACCTCAAATGATGAGAATTTTATCAGAATCCTTAAAAAGAAGCAGATTGTAGAACCAGGAATACATTTTACGATCTTTATCATTGACATCACGAAAATGTTAACCAAATGGGAAATAAGACTGTACATTTTGTAATGTTTCTTTCTAACATTGCTTGGTGTAAACGCCAAATGTATGCATTTCATGTGCCAGATCAATGTTTCTCAACTTTGACAACTTTCAGGATGTATGGACTTCAATTCCCAGAATTTCCCAGCCATCAAAGCTGCTGGCTAGAAGGAAGTGTGCTCCCAGGGGAACTCTTGAGTGTTGAAGTGCACTTATCCTGAATGCTGTCAAAGTTGAGAAGCATTGGGCTAGGCAGAGAATCCAAAGGCATTTGCTTCACCTAGTATCTTCTTAATTGTCAGGGTAAATTACCAGAAGAGACACTTCTTTTAAAATGAGGGGCAGTCACTCCAAATCGGGGTCTCCAACCATGACAACTTTAAGCCTGGCAGACTTCAACTCCCAGAATTCCCCAGCCAGCACTGGGGAATTCTGGGAGTTGAAATCCACCAGGCTTAAAGTTGCCATGGTTGGAGACCTCTGCTCCAAATAGACCTCTTAATTTTATATCCCACATCAATTCGTGATGACAGAATCCTCCCACGTTGTCTCCTGACGCTCCTGCTTCACGGATGCAGGTCAGAGAGTCCCTTGCGTACAGCGAACGGCCATTTCTATTGGTTCATCCCATCCTCGCGGGCGGGCGCAACCCAATTTATTCAAATCAACTTTTTTTTTTTTTTTTGAGCCGGCTGACGTTACAAGAGACGCCCAACGTCTGGCCGGAAAAGCTTCCGCCCGGTCAACGGAAGCGAGTATGCAAGTTTTATTTTCCTCTTAAAGGAGGAATTTTTTTTAGGCTCCGATCGCCATTTCCGCACAACAAACGCCCCCCTAAATGTTCCGCGTGCTCATTTACTTCCACGAAGGCTCAAGTCGTCTCTTTTCGTAGGAGTGACACTCCCCACGTCTCCCCCGCCGGTAGCGCCTCTCGGGTAGCACTTCCGGGTGGAAGAGCGTGACCTCTACCCTCGTGACGTTTTTCTCTCCTTTCCGGTGCTGGCTACCGCCTGCAGAGACGCTCGAGTAAGTGGTTGGTGGGGCCTTTTTTTTCTATCCAGGTCCATCCTCGCGGATCCGGCCCTCTCCGCTCCCCTCGGTACTGTCAGCCGGCTCCTCACTCCTAACTGTGCGGGGAAGGCAAGGAAGGGCGAGGTTGGGGGCCTTTGTTTCTGCACAGGGATCCGTTGTTTTAAGGAGGCCCGGGCGGTGGGGTAGTTGGACAGGCCTCTTGAAACCCCATATTACCAGGATAGGGTTTTTTTTAGGTTTGGGCCTTATCAACAGGCTTTCCCCCAACTTCGCGAATGCTCCCTGCAGGCTGGGTATCTTCCCTTGGAGACAAATCTTTCAGAGAAAACGTATATAGCCTTTACTTGCATCATCCATAAAGAGCTGAGGCTGAAAAATGTGTCCAAAACCATCTAGTTAAACATGTTTGTGTGGCTGCCTTTTTACGCGCTAGCGGTTCTCCTTCCTTTGGAGGGTAGAGGAGTTTTGAGCAGGGAAGATCGTTGCATTGACTAAACTCCAGGGATTTTTTTTTCTTAGTAACTGGGTGTAATATTTCTATGTTTGTATGTAACACGTGAGTTCAATACTGGAATTGTTTCTGCTGTGCAAAAATTCAAGATTCAAGTCTGTCTGATAGGATATTTCATTGAAGTTCACCCTGATTTATTTAAAAATGCCATGTACCTTGTTACATTTGTAATGCCTTTGCAGCAAAAGTGGCAATATCAGTTTTTTTAAAAAACAGTGAGATTTAAGTAATCTTAACTATAATATCCTACTTATTATAAAGATAATGGTCCAAGTCACATCTTATTTTTTATTTTGTTTGGTATGGAAAGTTCTCATCCAAATTTGTGATTATCAGAATATTATCAGAAATCTTATGAATAGGGAACCTAATTTACAAAACAGTAAATATTGAAATTTCCATGAGATTGCTATCTGGATATCCATACACTCTTGCATATCCATATATTTTTGCATATATACTTTTCTGTTCTTTAATTATTCAGTGGATAATTTGATGGAGCAACCATTTGTGTAAGTTCTCCCTAATCACAATGCAATCCTTTTGTTTAAAACTTCAGTATTTTTTTTTAACTGAACACTATTTGACTACTGTCTTCATGTGCGAACGTAGCCTCCAAAATTAGTAAACCTTTAATTTTCAGCTGCATAATTAATACAAAGTAGCATAATTCATAAGTAAAATACTAAATATTGAAGTGATGGTCTAGAAATGCCCAGATCATTGTTCTAATTTCGTAGGTATATACTTACATAATATAAAGAGGGAAATGGGAAACAATTAAATATTCATACTCTTATGTTGAAGAAGCTATAATTCAACTGATGTGATAATCTGAAAGTCCCCATTTCTTGCTTCCTTTTTAAAGCCACCACCAAGTTGCTTGAAGTGTGATGCAAAGAGCCAACTATCTCTCTCTCTTTCTCTCTCTGTGTTTGTTTCTGAAGTGGATGTTTCTTACATCCACTTCAGAAATACAGGAACAAATAATTTGTGGACTGCTTATGTTGAGGATAACATTTTGGGACTTATTTTGGATAATTTGCATGGATTTAAGGGGGAAGTGGGTCCCTTAAGCACAAACTTAACTACATATTTAAAGTTCATATTGGTTATGGACCATTCTCCAAAAGGGTTTGATGATGTTGCCCAGCCCATGCTAATACCACAATACTAATGCCCCATGCAGATCTCAGGACAGGAAGCATATTCCCAGTTTAAGAAAGAGTGTCTGCTACTTTACTGGAGATCAGAGTGGGAAATAATCCCCATCATAGCTAAGCATAACTATCTGATTAGAAGTTGTGAATCAGCTTTATTATATATGGTAGGGGCGGTTCTTTCATCCGACTTGGTATTTTGATTTTTATAATTTATCTACTTCAATAGAAAGTACTTTATAATATTCTGTCTATTCCATAATATGTTGTTGTTTTGTACAGAAATGGCTCCCCGTAAGGGTAAGGAAAAGAAGGAAGAGCAGGTTATAAGTTTGGGACCACAGGTTGCTGAAGGAGAAAATGTGTTTGGAGTTTGCCACATCTTTGCTTCCTTCAATGATACATTTGTCCATGTAACTGACCTGTCTGGCAAGTGAGTATCTCTACTTGTGAAAGGATAATATTATTTACAAGATTGTAATAGGAGATCTTAGCAATAAGATGTCAAGACTTACTTATGTCAAAAGGCCTATAACATTCACCTAGCCTGAACTTAAAAAAAACTCTACTTGGGCATAAACATACTTAGCATTGTAACTTTCATGGAGCAGAGTATTATGTTTTATTACCATTGCTGAAACCTAGGTGAAGTAACTACTCTTGGAAGCGCTTTGTATAGAAACTCTTGTTTCTGCTAAGAGATGTAATAATATTGCAATCAAGCAGAAACTCTAATCCTAACTCTGAGAATTGTTTTATTCATACTGTATTTTAAAGACAAATTAGTAAAGGAGTTACGTTTAACTATATAGCTTTTTATCTCTGGTGAAGGAAAGTCTGGGATTAAGTTCACCTATAATGCACTTCTTATTTTCTCAGGGAAACTATCTGCCGAGTAACTGGTGGCATGAAAGTGAAGGCCGACAGGGATGAGTCTTCTCCTTATGCTGCTATGCTGGCTGCTCAAGACGTAGCACAAAGATGCAAGGAACTGGGAATCACTGCCCTTCATATCAAACTGCGGGCTACAGGTGGAAATAGGTAAGGGGGGAGTGAATGCTTCATTTATCTCTCTCTTGTGCATATGTTTTCACATGTACTACTTTTCAATACTTTAAAATACTTTGATTTAAATAATAAAGGCATTTAACACCTCTCTAGTATTATTTTGTAATACTGAGAGACTTTAAAATGGGAAGTGTTATTCTGTGGAATCGTATTTGGAGATGTAGCTGCAGCTGTTGGTAGAATGTCCTGTTAATCTGAATGCAAATATCTGTCTGTAATATAGTGGATATTTGTGGATATTTCACTGGTTTGGTGTTGTGTTATTGTTTATACTCTAACCTTGTTTTTTTAATGGAGTTTTACTAGTTTTACTGCAGTGGAATAGAGTTTTCTGTAGTTTGAGTTTACTATTTTGGCTGGAGCCATGCCATTCTTGGCTCCTTTGGGCAGCCAGGCATCATGTGAGCAGCTGGTTCAATGTTTCTGTGAGGGAAATGGTATAGTTACGCACTTTGAAACAGGTGGAATTGCTTCCTGTCCTAAAGAAGGCTTCCATGGCTCAAACCATCCTTCATAACTTGTCCTGGTCTTCGACTTTCTCTTTTTAGGAAAAGTTGAGAAGGTGGTAGGAAGATCCTAGAGGAAATGGATTATCTGGATCCTTTTCAGTCAGGATTCAATCTTGCCTATGAGACAGGAATGGTGTTGGTTGTTCTGATGGATTGCATTTGTTGGAACCTTGGGGAAGGGTCTGGTCCTATTAGATCTCTCAGACAGATTTGAAACTATTGACCATGGAACCCTTCTGGAAATTCAAGGATTAGGATACTAATTTTGCTTCTACCGGAATGAGTAAAGAGTTGATGCTTGTGGGTGACAAGTGCTCAAGCCCTTGGGAATTTGGCATTTTATCCCATGTTTATGTGGAACCATTAGTAGAGATCATCCACAAATTTATGGTGATGCATCATCATTGGATATACATCGCTACCTTGGTCAGGCTAGAAATACTATTGAAGTCCTGAGCTAATATCAATATCTAGTATGCGGATGTCAATAAATATCTGGACATCCCAATAACAATTATCTAAGTGGTTAATGTAAGTGAAACCACACTTCCCCGAAGGAGGTTTGGCTTGTCTACTTGAATTCTTACTCGGACTCAAGCAACAGATAGAAAATGTGGCTAATGGGATGGATTTCCTCAGCTTCAGCTCTGCTCAGTTCAGCCAGTTACAGCCTTACTTGCAATAGGGTGCCCTGACATTTGTGCTTTGATCAACATAAGGCTGAATTACTGCAGTTTACTGTTTGTGCGGGCTGCTTTTGAAGATAATCTAGGAAGCTGCTACAAAATTGACTAGACTATTGTACGACACTAATGCCAGTGTAGAATAATACTTCAAGATTGTTGAACTGGTAGTGAGTAGGTTTCTGAGCCCAATTCAAAGTCCTCCACACTTACACAGTGTAGCATTGAGAAAAAGGTGGTATCTTGAAAAAAAATGACTAGGCCCAGTCTATATCAGTCCACTCATCAAAAGAAGGTCACTCTTTGTGATGCACACAGAAAGGAGGATAGGCTTTCTCTGTAGCATCCATTTTATCGCATTTTCTTCTCAAGAAATATGGCCAGCCTTAATGTCTTCACTTTTCAGAAGCAAATGAAAACAGTCTATCTCTTTGGTCCAAGCTAATTGTGAGCACTTCTCTGATAGAATATAATTGCATTAGTTTTTTTTCTTATATGCAAGTAGGCTTTGTTTAGTGACTGCCTCATTTAGCAACCATTTGCAGTTACAGTGGTAATGAAAAAGTAACCATATAACCTTTCCTTCCATTTACAACCTTCACTGGTCTGTTAACAAAGGAAAGCTGAAACACGATAATAAATGGTTTCACTTGGTAACATCTTGAAATGTTTTCAAGATGCTGGTCCCAGTTGTGATCACTAAATGAGGACTGCCTGTAACTTCTCTTGCCATGTCACCCAATTGAGATTGGAGTGAGTTAGATGTTCTAATAATTAGAACTGGTTTAGCAAAAACAAGCAAAAAGGGGCAGGGATTTTACTAAACTGAATACAATGTACAAGAAGGCACTTGCATTTAAAGACATTTTAAATAGGCGTTCAGAAGAACTTTTCAGTGGGTTTCCTTTCTTTTGATTTTTATCTTAGCTTTACAATTTATAGCAGTTCTTTTGGCAAAAAAGAGCCATGCTACATCAGACCAACCATCTATCTAGCGTGACACTCTGTTACTAAGAGAAATTAACTAGAAAGCTTGAAGTCATGTTGTTTATTTGTATCATTGTTATAAGTCAACAAGAAAAATTAATTGCTGCGCTGATGCTGACTCGATACGATTCCATTCCTCCAAATGAAATAAACCCTCAGTTTTCATTAATGTATTTTTTACTTTCTTTTTCAGAACAAAAACTCCTGGACCTGGAGCTCAGTCAGCTCTCCGGGCTCTGGCTCGGTCTGGCATGAAGATTGGGCGCATTGGTAGGTTTTCTGTTGAAGGATATTTTCAACAATGTGCCTCCTGCAATCATTTTCATAAGAGAATATAGCTGCTTCTTTATCCCATTACTTTATCTCAATATTTTGCATTAGATGGTTTGAAAAAGTTCTTGCTAGATAAAATTATTTGATCTATACTGAAACGAGACATTAGAAAAAGTTGATCCAGGTAATTAAGGCCCTCAGATAGAGAGAATTGAGTTACAACATGAAAATGCTTGCAGCTGGATCTTTCAGAGAACAGCAGTACAAATTGGCCCAGCATAGTACAGCCAAGTATCCAGGCCAAAATGTGTTTGGTTTAAGAACAAGCCAAAACGTGGCACTTTGGGAGGTGCAGGGTGGGTGTTGGTGAGGAGAGGAGAGGTGATGGGAAAAAGCTAAAAATATGTTGGGATGGCAGAAAGAAAAATACGTTGAATAGCTTGAAGCAAGAACTCTGATGGCAGCAAAGGGGAGAAACCCATAAGAAGACTCTGGAAAGATCAGGGGATTACTGGAACTGCTGGTTGGACATATTTTACTAGAAACAAGAACTTGTTTCTGGGAAGAGTAGTTTGGAACTTAAGCCATGCAGAACAGGCAGAAAGAATCACTAAACTTCGTTTCAGCCCAAACCTGGAACAATCAAAATATTCCAAGCTTCAGTTCTCTCCATCTGCAACTCACTCAGAAGTTTTGAAACAAAATGAGTCTCCTTCACATTGGAAATGAAATAAAATGCTTTCTTTTGTGCATAAACTTAGCGTTTCCTAGTAGCTGTTTCTTAAAGCCTGTGCAGACTTGCTTTTTCTTGGACTTTCACATCCTGAATTTTCAGAAACTTAAATTGGGAAGTATAATCAGTCTCACGAAACTTTGTGATCTTAATGTTGCGTTCTGAATGCTTAAAGTATTATTTTCTATGTTACTCCTCCAATTTTTTGAGGACTTGTACATTTAGAGTGAAAATAATAATCAAAAGTAACATTTTTCTCTCCACAGAGGATGTTACCCCCATTCCTTCAGACAGCACTCGCAGAAAGGGCGGTCGCCGTGGTCGTCGTCTGTAAAATAGGGGCTGTTGTATTTCATCATTAAAGCTTTCCAATAAATTTCTGTTCTCATTTGTTTTTCTCTTCTATAAATTCAGTCATCACTGCTGTTCTGCGAAGTGTATCTTTGACTTGCCTTTTAAGTCTTTTCTCAATAATTATTGACATGAAAAACATCCTCCCTGTCTGGAGTAGGGTGTTTTTTTTTTTGCCTCCTAATAGCTCCCACAGGCCCTTTAGTGTATTCCTTTTCACTTAAAAGTTGTTTTACTATGAAACTACTTAGTGCAAAATAAACCCCTAAAGCAATAAAACAGTATTGCAAATGAAGACTCTTATCAGTTAAGTAGAGTTTGGAGGTAATGCATAATGTTGGTAGTTAAAAAGTAGAGGCAGAGAATGGCTGCATTCTTCGTATAGATTGAGCTCTCTGTCTTCTTGGATGACTGCTTCCCCAAATGAGCTCAGCCTCCAATCTGAAAGGCTGCTGTGCAAAATTGGCCTGTGTGCATTGAATTTCTCAAAAAAGTCCTTTTGGAAAGTAGCCGTTTGCCTCAAATCTTTTGATCCTCATTCCTGACAAAGTTTTAGTTTATCATTTTTAAAAAATTGGTTTGAAAATGTCATGTGATTAGGCAACAATATTCAAGGACCACCCAGAAAAATAATTGACTACGCAGTGGAAATGACTGACATGTAAGCATATATGCAGTGGAATTGCCTGACATAAGCATGCATGGTGTTACATAAATAGTCTTGGTTTAAAATTGGGAAAATCAGCCATAGAATTTCTATGCAAGAAACATTTACCCATCTTGGTGGTCTGTATGATGACCCAATTCTATAATAGATAACCACAGTTTGCTTGTTAATGCCACACTCTAGGCTATTATATACCGTTTCACCATTTAAAAAAATGTCTGAGAAATTTAAGACTTCTTTTTTTAACTGACCATCAGGCCTGGTGCTCTTGAATCATCTTTACAGCAGGATTATTTAATAGATACTAAACATTTGTTTGACACTTCATAGATGTAAATTCCAAGATAATTCAAGTTTGTAGTGTTGGAATATAAATTATAGGCTAGTTAGTACAATTGGGAGATAACCAGAATGGAAAATGAACTAAACTTTTATTTTCAACGTTTAGTCCATT
This sequence comes from Bungarus multicinctus, assembly GCA_023653725.1. Classification (NCBI taxonomy): domain Eukaryota; kingdom Metazoa; phylum Chordata; class Lepidosauria; order Squamata; family Elapidae; genus Bungarus; species Bungarus multicinctus. Next base: position 82,860,364 of record CM042834.1, read on the forward strand.
GCTGATGTTGGTAGGCAAATCTGTCCCAACTTTAGCTCTTGAAGATAATAGGAGCTCCGGTCTACATCTGGAATCATGTTTTGAAAGTGGGACCATTTGAAGCCTTAACTTTTTTTTTTTTTTGATGGACACTTGAAACTAAAAGTATAAATTAATTGCTGCATTTCATAGATCTTTTAAATCTAAACAATAACTGCCAAAAATATAAAGCAGAAAAGGGGCTGAATCTCACTGAAAATCTGATAAACTAACTGCTTAAACCCAATATTTACTTTACAATACAGGTTGAAGTATTTTTTTTTAATGGAATGCAACCTTAAATGCAAATCCATACCTTTCACTCTATCTACTACTTTCCCGGCAGTGAGATGTACGCCAAAGGAAACCATTTGTCTCAGCTACACTCTTTGGTACCATCTTTGCCTTTTAGAGAAATATGTAAACTATTTTGCTTCTGGGAGAAGGCAAGCTGCCTAGAAAATGGCTAGCACCTGTGCAGTGGTCCTGCCTCTTTAGCCTCCCCAGCCACCACAGAAACCTTAACTATAAAAGCTATTCAGGGAGGCAGCTGGTGATTGTATGTGGAAATAAAGCAGAGCAGATAGAGATGCTGTCCTCCAGTAACAGGACTCACAAGGAGTAATAGTTGGAGCAGGAGGAGGACGGTGTACTAGTGGAAGAGTTGTGTAGTGAGCAATGAATACTAGCCTGTAAATACTTGTGTGTTGCCAAGGGAGCTGTATTGTGTTGGCTCTCTTGTGTTTTGGAGCCCACCAACATTACGTATACTTAAAAGACAGCTTCTCCTTCTGAAAATAGTTTAGAGAAGCAATCTCATGATTTCTTCGTAGTTTCATTCTATGAAAATGGCATCTTGGGGAAAAAATTCCTCTTTTGTGTGGTTGCTTGTTAATGTAGAACTGACTCATTTGAAAACGAATCCATGAAATTGCTAGTAAAAATCAAAAAATAAGGACAAGGTGACTAGGTAGGTGCCAAGAAATCAGCCATTTCACAATGTAGTGTTACTAAGCTGACATTCACAGCAAAATGCTGTAATTACATAAAGCTTTTGAGAATATAGCACATTGCAAAGTATGCTGCCAAGGTTTTGTTCTGAAATGTTCTGTGGTTCTTCTATAAATTAATTCTCCTTTTAACATCTCCAAAAGCAGCGGATCTGTTTCGTAACTGAAACAAACAAGCACAATGTCTATTGAGATGCTGAATTTCACCTCAACAGGGTGTTGGTATTGGCTATTACCACTAGGGCTAATAAAAGTCTATATTAATATTAACCCAATCAGTAGAATGTAGTGAAAAGAAGCTGCATTTCCTATCTCTTGGAGGTAGCAAGACATACCACATGGTCCATACTCTTCAATACATTTCTCTGTAATAAGATGTTTAATATTCTCTTTAATAAAATATTTTCCCTTAATATAATCACTAGGTGGCAGTACTATTTAACCATGGCTATCTGAAAAAAGCTGCGTTGGACCTAGTTGGTATTTGGATAAGAGGCCATCAATGAATCCCAGCCCTGTACAATAGACTGGAAAGAAGATGATAAAATCACTTTTCTGTTGTTAATGAGAAAACTACATGCATATCAAATCAAATCTTTTTATTAAGAGTCCTAGACCAATATAAGGAGGGTGGGATACAAACAATATTTTTTAAGAAGTTAAAAATATTAAATCAATAGGAGTCAAGGTGGCCCAAACCAGCAGCTCCTGAAAAGAGCTCTCAACTTATTATCCCTCTGTCTCAATCCTTTGAGCTAAAAATGCCACCCAGAGGCAAGAAGAGTACCAGAAACAGCCTCAGTAATGATACTGGGACCCATAAATCTAAACTATATGAGTATTTCCTTGGAGCATCGGCAAGTATATTTGATTTGGAGACCTGCCTTTTTAAGGTCTGAATGGAAGACACCCACATTTGTGAAGTTTATGAACTGTGAAAAGTTACTCTTAAAGTTGACTGTAAAAATATAATTTCTGTAATAGAGTTGTTGAAGTCTGGAATGCTCTACCTGATTCAGTTGTCTCAGCTACACATTTTCACAGTTTCAGTCACAAATTGGCTTCCATGGATATTACTTCTTACTTAAGTGGTCATTGGAGGGGACGTGCATAAGTGCAGTAACATGCCTATCATCCCTGTCATCGTATTTTTATTCTCTTATTCTTGTTTTTGTTTTTGTTTGACAAATTCCAATAAATAAACAAATAAATAAATAAGACCCATTTTACTCAGAAGGAGCCCTTCAGTTACCCCCAGGTCTTTCTTCAAGGCTGTTGAGCATTGGTGGAAAATCTGGCCACAAAGGACTGAGTAACTTGCTGTGATATTGTAAACCATAGGAGCATGTACCCTTCTCCTTTGCCCTGTCTTTCTCAGTGATCAGCTGATTTTCTGATACTTTTAGTAGGGGAATATTCCTGGACTGGTCTCATCTCTCAACTGAATGTACTGATCAGGTAGCCATTGAGAAAGTATTCCCTATCAATATTAAAGAAAGCATATAAATTAAACTATGCCTACTGGCTGGTTGGGAAAATATAGTCAAAAGTCTATTTTTATTTAAATCATGATTTGAATATTTAAACTCTGCTCCTGAGGATTAGGACTCCTCTCAAGTAGACCTTAGATTAAAAAGGACTTCAAAGGAAAGAAGATGAGTGGAAAGCACAATTGACCAACAAAGTCTACTCATTATGCTGGATTTTATCTTGTATGTGTAGATACTACAGATTAGGAAACTGTCCAGATTGTCAGATCAACTCTTTGTATTTTAGTCTACTACAAATTCTACCCTAAATTTAAATTTCTGCCTAACATTCTGCCACTGGATAAAATGGCTGCATTAAAACAGGGCCTCTGATCTAGATCAAACATTTATTTTAAAATGAATGAAATAACGGCCATACCGTTATTAGTTTTAGCACTGCTAAGGTGCCTATAAGAACTGCTGGGTACATAATTCCAATGTTTCTTACTCTCAAATTGAGGAATACTACATTATCCCTATCCAGAAAACAGCTAGCTCCTCCATTGTGCATTGTTGAAATATCGCCTCACATCCTACTTCCCATCTCTATTCCTCTGCCATTACATACAAAAAATGGTTTTAGCTGGAATAACCAAAAGGACTCCTTTTCTGATGTCTTTGCTAATTGCTTAATGTATTGATTCAGTGGCTCTGAAAAATTCTTTGGAGTGGACCTTTTGAAAGATAATGTTATCGATAATGTAAGTTCTTGCCTGTTAATGTTTTTTTCCTGCTTTTGCCTGCCCTTTAATTGTTTTTACCAGTTAATGTTTTGATATTATCTGATACTTAGTAAATAAAAATGATACAGGTACCGAGACAGATCTTGAACCAAGTCGTGAATTCTTGCTTTAATCCAGGGGTCTCCAACCTTGGTAACTTTAAGCCTGGAGGACTTCAACTCCCAGAATTCCCCAGCAAGCTGGCTGGGGAATTCTGGGAATTGAAGTCCATCAGGCTTAAAGTTGCCAAAATTGGAGACCCCTGCTCTAATCTGAATATAAGAATTCACTAGGAATTTGTGGGGAGCAAACTAAACTTGGAATTGTCCAACAAGAAGTAGTTGAGGATCAGACTCTCCAAAATTCAGAATTCCACATCCTGTTCTGGGGTTGAAGTTTCTGTAAGAATTTTACCTACAAAACCTTTCTCCTTGAGAGATGGAATGGATCCTGAACTAGATGCTAGCTTCCTATCAGTTAGCATTTATTAAAGCACATGCAAACGTACTCTCAGGAAATGACACCATTTTGAGTATGGAGAGAATCAAAATGGTTGGAATAGGGAGGCAACATCAACACGAACAAAAGCTGTGCAAATTGAACATGAACTACAATCCATTCAGGCTGTTATTTGACCTGAATTTAAAGGAATGTCTGTGTATCTGTACAGAGTTCCTAACACCTCACAATACTTTGTTCCCAGTAGCATTCAATTCTTCAGTGAAGTAGCTACAAAATCATTAGCTATGTTAAAGACTGGTTTTGAGAATGCTTCTGTAGGCTAACAGTTGTATGGAACAAAGAACAGCCACAGGTTGCCTGCCAACAGATGATGTCATTTGAGTACCCAATGACAATTAAATCTAGAATAAAAGTGCCCAATTATATTCTTCATGATAATAATGTGGGCAGAATATTGAAGGGTATTTCCAGCTACCTAGGTCTTTCTACTTTCACTTCCCTCATTTGCCTTTCAAGAAACATTTGAAAAGCCCAGCAAACTTTTAAAAAATCACATTTCCCAGTCATCAACCACCTTGCCAGAACTCAGCTCCTGAGGCGATAAAGACCATGGAGGATGACCATATTCTTCTCCCACCACCTGGTTCTACAGGACAACAAGCAAGGTATTTGCAATTACCACTCCTTTATTTCCTTGTGCTGAGTTTTGAGTTTCCAGTATTGCACCTACCATCGTATTGAAAATAGGGGACATTTGATGTTATGAGAAAGGTAATAATTGGAGGAGGATGTCCTTCTGCAAATATGTCTAGAATCATCTATGCTGATAAAAGAAGGAATTAAGACAAGCATTTAAGTAGACCCTCAGTACATTGGTCAAAGTCTAGTGACAGTTTTCCATATACGATGCCCTCCACCTGGGTTGGTTTACAATTCCCAGCACCCCATCCTATATGCTGGTGGCTGTGCTAAATGGGAGATATCCTGTTCCAATTGGAGGAAATCTGGTGGCAAAAGTCACAGTCTGAGTTATATGAATTTTCAAAACAAAAGAACAGGAATCGTGGGAAGCACTGAAGCTGTAGCATTATGAAAATTTAATAGAAATAAGCCCATTTGTATCCATGGGGTTGTGTGAATAAACATGGATGGGATTATTTTGCTTAGATTATTCTTATTTTTGTCTTCAACTATGATTTATTGAATAACCTATAATTGGCTTTACACTCATGCCACGTCATAAACTAAGTTTTATAAATCACAATGGCTGGGTTCACACTATTTGCTAAGTCTCAAACCAACCATATTTTGGCTTAGCACTTATAAACCTTGTTGAAGTATAGGCATATTTCTTAACCTTGAATCTTTTCGTGCTGGGCTTGCTTCATTAGCACAATCAATCTAGGATAAATCTCTCAATCTCACCAAAAAGTTGAAACATGGTGCTTGGTGCTTAAGAAAACCAGTCAGGTTATAAGGAAGCCATAGTATGTGCCATCAGTTTAGCAATATATTAAGTTATGTGCTAAAACCAAATAGAGGTATTTTTTTAATCACTGGCAAAGAATTATACATTTTCTTCGGTACTTCACTATTCTCAATTTTTTTTTACAATGGTGCTTTGGAAATATAACTTAATTTTCTCTCCCTCTTCTTTTCCTTCTTTTCTAAGCAGTAAAAAACTGTTCACTAAACATTAACTGTCTCATTTTAAAAACGTAATTGTAGCCACCAATTGCCCTTTGCTTTTCATCATTATTTATTCTGCCCAATAGAACTACTTTGTTCATTTTTTTAAAAAGACATTGCTTTCACCTTTGTTCCCCAAAATTCATTACATAGGCATCTTATCACTTCTTTAAGGAAAGCTAAAAATATATTATATTACTTTCATAACAGTCCTGTAAAATGTCCAAAGCTTCATAAATCAGCAGAAATGTGAAGCTTAGCTCATATTCCCATACCACATTTGTATTTTTTTTTTATTGTGCCAAAAGTTGTATATTATGTCCTCAGAGGCTGTAAAGTTTTACATGGTGAAAAATAATTCTTAATAAAGGAGACCATTTTTAGGGAATTATACCGCTATAAAGCTGGCCACAGACACTATAAGACAAGCCAATAATCAAAGCCAAACATTTAATAGATTCCAGATGATTAGCTGTTGCTAGGGTGAAATGTGTTCAAAAACCTCTCATTAGTTACCAGCTCATTTCTAACTCCCACTAAGTGCATACTTGTATAACTTGCAGCTAAAATGCTAAACTAGCTACAGTTTCCCCCCCCAAGACAATATCCCACAGTATATTCTGCTTTTGAATCCACTCTAACTTATTTTAAAATGGAGGACTTCCCAGAGTATATCAGGTTACTCAGTGAATGGCAATATCTAAGTCAGTCAGTCAGTCAGTCTCTCTCTCTCTCTTTCTATCTCTATAATATCTAATATTTATCTACCACTATGTGATCTCAGACGATTCTCAGAAGGAGAGTCTGTCTTGGATAGTACTTAGGTTGGGGAACCGCCTGGTATTTCTAAATTAGGAAGTTGAAAGAACATTCTGGAAAAAAGTGAACCTCATATGTAATTCTGCCAAGCCTTGTGCATGGATGCAGTCAACGGGAGGAGAAAATAAATCTGGAACAATCAGACAATGTGGTTTTCTGATAATTATTTAAATCATAAGTGGAATTTTTTAAACTGCTGAAAGGACTCTCCCCTGGTTGTCATGTCTGTCACATCAGTTAATGTATTTCAAGTATTTTTTAGCCTCTTTTCCAGAATTATCTGGAGACAACATGACCACCCTGGCAGCAAGCAGGCATAATAATATTTTGCAAGATTAAACCAACCTGCTAGTTCTATATACAGTTGAAGGAAACTTAGACTGAAAGTTCTTCTTGGTTGCTTTTTAAAAAGATACCTGCATATAAAACTTGGCATGTGGAAAAGGCTCTTCTAGGATAGTGTTGTCCAACAATTCCATCTTTTTTAAAAAAACTGACTTTTCATTTCAAAAGTCCTCCTTCTGTAGCCTGTAATTGCCTCTACAATCAGTGAATATATATATATACTGATTGTTCAAAACTCCACCTGTTTTTTACATGTCACATATCTTGGGTTTTTTTTAATAATCATACTCTGTGGACCTCCCTGCAGCAGTCACAAAGTGCAAATGTACAAGAGAAGTAGCCAGAACAAAAACCTTGATTTGTTATACTCTACGTTGTGCTGGCAAACATTTCTTCGCTTTCACTTTCAACTTCTATTTTGCAAGCAACAAATCCAAATTAATGAATCATTAAAGATCTCTTGGGAATTTCCCAATTTTGTTTTTTGACTAGGTTATTTTGTGAGCTATGGGATGGGGATAAGATACAGGTTGGGAAAGATAGGGGTTTTTTATAATTTGGTAGGAGACTTTTTTAAAAAATTGGTCATGGGAAAAAAATACAGGTAGTCTTTGACTTACAACCACAACTGAGCCCAAAATTTCTGTTGCTAAGTGAGGCCATTTGTTAAGTGCATTTTGCCCCATTTTACAACCTTTCTTGCCACCATTGTTAAGTGAGTCCTTGCAATTGTTAAATTAGTGATATAGCTGTTAAGTGAATCTGGCTTCCCCATTGACTTTGCTTGTCAGAAGGTTGCAAAAAGGAATCACATGATAGAACAGAATAGAGCAGAGCAGAGCAGAACTTTACTGTCACTTTAAACGCACACTAATCGGCATACATTAAAATGAAATTTTGTTGCTTTCAGCTCTCAAAAGATAACCATTACACACACACACACACACACACACACACACACACCACACACACACACAAGTCACAGAAAAACATCACAGTCTAGTTCGAATGTGTCCATATACGTAGGGGGGAAAAGGAATCCTGTGAATTTATATGACAGACGGTATAAGGAACAAAGCTGTTACGGCTACAATACTAGTCCTGCTAGAAATACTTTGAAACCTCTTCCCAGAGGGGAGCAACAGAAACAGACCTTGAAGTGGGTGTGTGGGGTCTCTAACAATGCCTTGAGCTCTAAGCACATAGTGCTTATGAGCAGTATCCTGAATAACAGGAAGTGAGCTTCCTATAATCTCCTTGGCTGTCCTTACCACTCTCTGTTTGGACTTTCTATCTGAGCCACTACAGCCACCAAACCAAACATTCCTGCAGTTTGTTAAAATGCTCTCAATCGTGCTTCTGTAAAAAGTGGCCAGGACAGAAGGAGAAAGATGTGCTCTCTTCAGCTGATGCAGGAAATGCAAATGCTGGTTTGCACGCTTCGCTAAGGGTGACATGTGGAAAGACCAAGTCAGATTGTTAGTTATCAGCACCCCTAGATACTTAATACTGTTGGCCACCTCCACAGCTACAGCCTGGATATAAAGTGGAATATGACTATGCCGACTCTTCCTAAAATCAACAACAACAAAAAATCTCCTTTGTTTTATTAACATTCAAAACCAGGTTATTTCTTATTGCACCAGTCCACCAAAGCCTTTATCTCCTTCCTGTAAGCATCTTCATTGTCCTAAATAAGACCCACCACTGCCATGTCATCTGCATACTTCACAATATGAACTGGAACAGATTTAGCATAGCAGTCATGGGTCATCAAGAGGAACAGTAACAAACTCAAGACACAGCCTGGTGGGGAACCCATATTCAAGAAAATGGAATTGGAAACTTTTCTTCCAACTCACACAAACTGGGGCCTATCAATAAGGAAATCAAATATCTTATGCTTGTCACAAGGTCGAAAAAGGGAAATCGCATGATCCCAGGACACTGCAACCGTCGTAAATATGAGCCAGCTGTCAAGCTCCTGAATTTTGATCATGTGACCCTGGGGATGCTGCAATGGTTGTTAGTGTGAAAAACGGTCGTAAGTTACTTTTTGTAACTTTGAACTAAACGAACTGTTGTAAGTCAAGAATTACCGCCTGTCATGACTTCATTTGCTCTTTCTCTATAGTTCTTTCTAATGTTAACAAACTCACAAGAGGGTGGGATCACAGAGTCTTCTTGCTATCTCAGCTAACTTGGTAATTACTGCAACAGGAAGAGGTGAGGTCTGCATGATAAATAGAAGAAATGTCTAAGCAACATGTATCTCTAGCAGAATCCTGCAGATGCGCATTCATCACCACTTAAATGCAGATGTTTTGGTACAGGGCCTCCGTTTAGAGAGGGAGGGACAGACATTAGGATGGATGAGTGAGTACTGACACACATCTCTTATATTTGGCAGAAATTCTTGCAGCCGGGGGACTGCCTACACCATCTTTTCTCTCCTGGGGGTCTTGCTCCTCGCTGGCCAGGCTGTGACTGTCTACTTTGTGTATCAACATGACAACCAGATCACCAAGCTGACCAAGAACACCCAGCAACTGAAACTGGACTCCCTGACCAGCAGCATCTCTAAAAGTTAGTCAGCTACCCACCCTTCCTTTCGCTTTCATCTTCAGAGCATAAAGATGACGGGTAGACCTTAGATAAGGTTTACTTGTGACAGCTTGTTTGCAATTGCACAGGCTCGTCTGATCTCTTTATTTAGTCCTGCTAGGCCATCCGGGAGGAAAAGGGATTTTTGAATTTGTGGTTGAGTATGAAGGACTAGGTTTCCAACTCAAAGAAAGCTAGCCAAAATTTCTATTGTGCACACTCACAAATGCACAAAAGTGAACGTTCTCTTGTCATGCTTCAGAGATTTGTCTGGATTATAACCAGGGACTCAAATTCTTATGTCTCTGGTCTGACACAACTAGAAGGGTAGAAAGCACTTGTGAATGCTCTTTTGTTTATCCCTTTCTGCATTTATTTTACAACTCTCTTTCTTTCCACAGATGTCCAAAGATCAGGCCCAAAGATGGCAATAGCTAATGTGATGCCTTTGGCCCTGAATGAACCGGAGGTAAATACGACAGATGGTGAAGGCCACAGCTCCCTTCCTTGACTTATTGTTGTCTTACTGTGTTGCATTCCCAATAGTTCCTCTTGAACTATTTCAGTGGGCAGTTCTGCAACTTCTGAAAAACTGGCTAGTTTTAAAAGTTCACCTTTCACAACACTTCAACCAAGGGTTATGTAGTGCTCTCAAGGCAACATATTTATTTTTGCACAAACTTTCATGGATCATGGTTACACACAATTTAGAATTGTTTAGAAGTTTACCCACGAAGTATATTTAGGATTGATACACACAAAGTGAGGCAACTATTATGTTTAAATTATCTCAGTCTAGAGGTGGTATACAACAGGTTCTGACCAGTTCTGGAGAACCAGTAGTGGAAATTTTGAGTAGTTCGAAGAACTGGCAAATACCACCTCTGACTGAAGATTTTACAGTATCCTTCCCCTGCCACACCCACCAAGCCATGTTCACAGAACAGGTAGTAAAAAAATTTGAATCCCACCACTGTCTCAGTCCCTCCCTCCTTCCCTTATGATCACAAGAATAGACAACCCCTCCTGCCACTGCCTACTATAATTCCAGAGACATTAGAAGGAGCTCCTTCTAATTTTCTCCTTTCCTGATATAAATCCCTATTTTCTTTTTTTACAGTTTTTGAAGATGGAAAACAAGCTGACTAATAGCACCGAGGATCAAGTCAAACGCCTGCTCTTGGTAAGGGATCACATCTTGTTACTTTTGCATTTTTGACAAAGCATTGTGACCTGATTGTGGATACTCCAGCAAATCTGCATTCAGTGTGATGCATGAAAGCTTGAGGGAAAAGGCACAGCATGCGCCACACGTTGTTGTATTCAAACTCTCTCTCAAGGCTGTGGCTCCTCCTTGAGGCTACCTTCCACCCAACATTAGGCAGGGAAGAAGTATGCAGTTTGGACACAGTATATATATTAAATTCAAGAAGACTGTCTTGGCAATGTCACCTTTGCTGCAAACTCTGTTCCTGATAAGCCTGCCAAAGTTGTCAGAAAATGGATTGTCCTGATGGAGAAACTGTGCAAGATGGCATCTCTATCTCTAGTAAGATTATGACAGCAGGAGAGCAGGCAGGATTTAGAAAGAGGAAGGCAGGCTAGGCTGCTTATATGAGACACACATTTTAACTGTAGTTAAAATCTCATTAATGCACTTTGCTTTTCCAGCAGCGAAGTTGACCAAAGATTTTTTTTCCAGACGTAAGAATCAGCAATAATCCTTGAATGCAGATACATACAATCTGTGGAGGAACTGAAACTCCAAAAAAGAAAAAAAGAAAAAAAAAAGGGGTGGGGGGTGGGGAGCGGGAAGGGCCTTGTTTAGTGAATCTTATAGAACCTAGCAGTAGTTTCTGCCAAGATTTAAGGAGGCTGCCGATGAAAGCAAAGCATATCAAGCTGGAACTTTTGGTATACCAGTTTACACCGGATAAGTTGATTAGCAGGTTTTTTTTCCCCTTCAAGCAACAAAGAACAAACTGTAATTCTGTGCCATTTTTTCACAGTCAGGTGTGTAACTGCTTTGGACCTTGACCAGAGAGTTCCTCTTGCTAAGTGCTTTCACTTTAACTGTGCAAAGAGAACAACTAACACTGTGGTTGGATCTATTTGTTTCTTGGAACACCAGATTCCAAATGCTCTCCAAGTAGCATCATAAATTCTGTTGGTTGATGGTCTCCTGGATGCCTGGAGTGTCTGTATTACCTTGTCTGAGCGCTCTAAATGCTTTAGCGTGGTTGTATTTTTAATTTCAAGTTCCTTTTTTGCTTGATCAGTGTGCTTTAGCACCATTCCCCAGCCTAGGTATTCACATATATTCAATGTTAATTGTGCTAGATGAGTGAAATTAATATTTTCAAAACCTCTTTGGCCTACCTGCCTTTCTCGTGATGAGAATTATATTCAGATTTGAGACAGATTGTCAGCACCATTAAGTAGATCAGGCTAGGAAATAAATTCTACAATAACTCTAGCCTTCCTTTAGCTAGGAAGGTTAAATCTGCTCTGAGGTTGGATGTAAAAAGTCTCTTGCAACAGTCTCATTGTGCTATACACCTCTCTCTTCCTATAATTTAATCAGTTAGGGAGGTATCTGCCTAAGCCACTTCCTAATGTCATCTGTTTCTGGATTTAAAGAAAATGTTTCAGCTTCTTTTGTCTAGGTAGCAGCTGCATGTCTCCATCCAGGTCAGCTTCCTTATTCTTTACAAGGAAGATAATTTAGGAAGGAAATTGGAGTGAGGAAAATTATGAGTTAGGCATGCCAGCAACTCCTTTCCCATCAACTCCTTTTCTATTTTAAATTACCATTCAGAAGAATGAAGTGGTGGGTCCAGTTCAAACATACAGAACTATTGCAGTCATGTCTATATGATCTTACTTATTAGGGCACTTAATTAAACTGCTGAAACCAAGTTGTTCATAATGTATAAACTAAGCCTAGTCTTCAACCTGGTTCATACAATATGCAAAGTCATCACACACGTTGCTTCATTTGGGCTATCGGTTGTTTTAATGCGCCATAGTTAAACAAATTATAGTTTGGCGTAACATGTGGATTCGTACACAACCCTAAACCATGTACAAGACATAGTTTTTTGACTAAGCTGTAGAGGCTCAGCCACATAATAAGCCAAAATGAAATAAAAATAATAATCAGCATATGAACTTGGCCTTGGTGGTGGTCTTGAACAACAGCCCTTCTTGTATCTGTACTGTAAATATGTCTTTTTCTTTAGCGAGAAAACCCAAGTAGAACTTTTCCTGAATTAAAAAGCACCTTCCAGGAAAATCTGGGACACCTGAAGATCCGCATGAGTTACAATGACTGGAAGGTAAATCTCTGTCATTTCTAGAGTCCCATTCCTCCTCCTTGGATGCTACTGATTTTCTTTCTTGAACCTTCCTCCCTCTTCTGTGATTCTCTCATTTTCTTATCAAGACTTATTCTGATTTCCACTATCTATGGGAGGATCACGTATAGTCCTACCAGACACCCTTTCTACCTTTCTCTCCTCTTACATAAGAAACATCTGCATCTTCCTATGGATCTCCAACAGCCCTCTTTAGGAGATACAGATTATTCTCCAAGGGGTTAACAAGGAGGAGCAGAACAATAGTGGCCTTAATTTAATATTATTAGCCTTCAGTAACAATACCTGGTGTGTTTGCAGGACTTTGAAACCTGGATGCACAAATGGCTGATCTTCAAAATGGCCCAAAAACAGGGCACCGAAGAAAAAGGTATGTACGCTAGACTTGTAGGAAACAAACAATTTTTAAGCATGAAATTCTTGGAAGCAAAGAATGAATTCATTCAACTCAGAGCAGATCAAAGTGTCATTTTCTACTTGTGCTTACCATTCTAAAGAGGGGTAGGAAATGAGTAGGAACAGCAACGATATCCTAGAAGGCATTTCCAAGAGTTGTGATGTTATCAAGAGGAAAGTTAAATACTGAGGTATATGCAGAAGGGTCAGGATAGAATAAAGTTTGTCTCTCCCCGATTCGTCCCATTCTTTGTAGCTTTGCTTATTTCATAATTTAGCATCAGTGCCATACAGTAGAAGTAGTACTTGACTTACAAACATTCGTTTAGTGACCATTTGAAATTACAATAGCACTGAGGAAAGTGACTTACGGTCATTTTTCACAATTGTTTGCAGCATTCTCATGGTCATGTGATCAAAATTTCGACCCTAGGCAACTAGCCTGTGTTTATGACCATTGCACTGTGCTGGGATGGTGTGATCACCATTGGTAACCTTCTCAGCTGGCTTCTAACAAGCTAAGTTAATGGGAAAAGCTAGATTTGCTTAACAATCACATGATTCATTTAACTGTGGCAAAAAAAGTCCTAAAATGAAGTACAATTCATTTAACAACTGCCTTGCTTAGCAACATTAATTTTGGGCTCAGCTATGGTTGTAAGTTGAGTACATAGCATTATAATAATGAAGAAAGCCAATTGCAGGAAGATGCCTTTGGTTTAATTGCATCCAACCAGCAATATTGAATGATGAGGTCAAGGAAGCGCACAGCATGAGCACATCAGGGCACACTGTAATGTACTGTACGCATGACCATGGCTCATAGGGTAAGAACAGGAGGTGTGCAATGGCTCATTGGTTAAAGATGCTGAGCTTGTCAGCTGGAAAGCTGACAGCTCAGATTTGAGACCTGAGAATTGCCCAATAGGATGAGCTCCCCTTACTCCAACTCCTACCCACCTAGCAGTTTGAAAGCATGTAAATACAGGTAGATAAATAGGCACCACTACCCTTTGGTAAGTGTAAGGGACACGTTGGCTCAGTGGATAAAATGCTGAGCTTGTCAATCAGAAAGGTCGGCAGTTTGGTGGTTCGAATCCCTAGTACTACATAATGGAGTGAGCTCTCCTTACTTGTCCCAGCTTCTGCCAACCTAGCAGTCCGAAAGCATGTAAAAATGCAAGTAGAAAAATAGGGACCACTTTGGTGGGAAGGTAACAGCGTTCCGTGCGCCTACGACGCTTAGTCATGCCAGTCACATGACCATGGAGACGTCTTCGGAAAGCGTTGGCTCTTCAGCTATTTAACGGAGATGAGCACTGCCCCTTAGAGGCAAAAACGACTAGCACATCTGAGGAGAACCTTACATTTTGGTAGGAAGATAACAGAGCCTTAGTGGCGCAGTACTGCAGGTTACTTCTGATGACTGCCGGCTGCCTGCAATTTGGCAGTTCAAATCTCACCAGGCTCAAGGTAGACTGAACCTCCCATCCTTCTGAGGTCGATAAAATGAAGACCCAGATTGTTGGGAGGGCAATATGCTGACTCTGTAAACTGCTTAGAGAAGGCTGTAAAGCACTGTGAAGCAGTATATAAGTCTAAGTGCTATTGCTATAGTGTTCCACGCACCTCAGTGTATAGTCGTGCTGGCCACATGATCACAGAAATGTCTTCAGACAATGCTGGCTCCCTCACCTAAGAAACAGAGATGCTCCTTAGAATCGGACACCACTGGACAGGGGAGGCCTTTATCTTTAGGGAAAGAACTCAGTAGTTATTGCTTTTTTTTTTTTGGCTGGTGAGAAGCCCCATGTTCTATGAAAGAATTCAAAGGCACCATCTTGTAAATGCAAACGACTGGTGCGGTGACCTAGAGGTGGAGCTCTGGCCTCACAATCAGGAGGCTGTGAGTTTGATCCTAGGTAGAGGCAGATATTTCTCTCTCTGGGCACAATGACAATATATCTGCTGAATGAAACTCCATTTTGGTGACAGGAAGGGCATCTGGCCCGTAAATACCCAGCTCCATTCAGTTGCCCAGACTCCACCCTGCAAGGGATTATGAGGTCATTAAAAAAGATGATCTGAAATGCAAATCTCTTTGTTTTATTGCAAAGGGGATTTTGCCATTTCCACACATTCCTTCTCAAGTTGCAGCTCTCCATCCTACCTGGTCCTCCCATCTTCTGAACTAGCTGGGATGGAGAATGGGAAGAGGAGAAATTTCCTTCCCAAACAGACTAATTGGTGGGAACTAGATAAAAGTTTGGTTTTGTTCTCAAACAAGCCGAGGCAGGCCCCTCACTCAAAGGCAATGCTCTGCCCAGAAGGCTTTTCTAGATGCAAATGTGTTTTTTAATTGATGCCAAGGGAATTGCTCCTCTCTTCATGCCAATGTTGCTTGAATTCAGTATTCTTATTGCCAGCTGTAAAATTATATCAGTGCGTTATTCTGTGCCCTTCGGTTCCTTTTTGCATAAAATAAACCACTTGCCTTTGGCCCTGCAACAATTTATTTCTGATAGCAACATATCCAGGGGGATTACTGAAGGATGACAAGGAATATTGCCATTTGGATATATTGTGTAAAATATTCAAAGCCTCTCTTGATGTAAATTGGCCAATGTTTTAAGCTTGGAAGAAAATGCCCATCTTTATTAGGTACCTACATTTATCATGTCAATAGCAGATTAAGGCTTATCCCAGTGAGCAAGAGAACAAGAAGGATTATAATGTGGAATTCCTCTTGTCGTCCCTTCTTTTGTCACTCATTGAAAAGACCACTTTCAACGTATTGGACATCATTTGGAGTGGGGGTGGGTGGGTGTTTCTTTCTGGATCAATTAATACAAATTAATTTTGGAACAAGCTATTTATGCAGTACTGATTGTTACTACAGGATGTCTCAGAGGTGTTTTTTCAAGAGGCAACTGGATTTTCTGGTTTTTCTTTGAAGATGTTTTGCTTCCACCCAAGCAACTACTTCAGAGCTGAAGAAGCTTCTTGGATAAGAAGCAAAACATCTTTAAAAAAAAATCAGAAAGTCCAGTTACCTCTTGAAAAAGCAACCATGACCTGAATGATGGACAATCTCCATAGACTACTACAGGATGCCTGACTTGGGAATCCTTTGTATCTGAAACCCCTTGCCTTTCTACAGAGAAGAGGCAACAGGCAAAGTGTACACAATGCAAGTAGTCCTTGATTTACAACATTTCATTTAGTGACCATTCAAGGCTACAGCGGCACTGAAAAAAGTGACTGACGGCCAGTTTTCACACTTACGACCGTTGTAGCTTCCATAGGGTCCTGTGATCAGAATTCAGACATTTGGCAATTGACTCATATTGATGACACTCGCAGTGCCCTGGGGTCATGTGATCTCCTTTTTGTAAGTCGAGGACTGCCTGTTAACTTATTGAGCCTGGTGGTTGATGAGCTTTTCATGCTGTAGAGCCCAGAACTTAGATGGAAAGAGAAGAGAAAACACTGGAAGTCACAAAGCAGAAGAAAAGTGTGCTCTCTCTTTCTCTCCTCGTCCCTCCCCCACCCTCTCTCTCATACACACGCCTGGCAATAAGTAATTTATTTAATACTTCAGTTACAAACTAGAAGTTGCATCTGTGAGGAAGGAAGACCCAAGGTGCAAATTAAGAGCCTCTTCAATATAATTTAAAACCCATGGGACCATCTTAGGCATTTCAGCAACTCCCTCCATAAATGATTCAATAATGCTTCAGTGAGCTCAGTAACTTTATGTAACAAACTTGAGCACCAATCTTGTATTTAAGAAGAATTCTTCCTTCTGTGATTTCTGCAGTTTTTGAAATCAAACCCAGTGGCTGAGATTTTCATATCAATTAGCCGCCCAGCAGTCATCAGCCACTGCCCCCATTAGCAGAATTTATATTAATACTGCCTCCATTAAACTACTCATTATGTTTGCTCTCATTAGGCTAAATGGTTTCCCTGGGAGCCATCCCAATGAAATAGCTGTCCTAATTAAAGTGGCATATTGTTACAAAAAGCATTATTTCCTTACCCTTCCCTTTCCTTTAGTGTAGCTGCAATGGAACAACTTGTTTTGATGATTAGGGAGCATCCAATACAGTCAGCCAAGCCATATGTTAAAACTTTGCTTGGAGCTTCCAGGCTGCTTTATTTTTTATTTTTTTTTAATTTATTTTATTTATATGCCACCCTTCTCTGGAGCCTCAGGGCAGCTTACAGTCTTTAGAGCACCATGCTAAGTGCTCGGCGATAGCCTTCATTCCATTGTATATGCCTGCTTATTACTAGGGCTTTTTGGGCCCCCCCAAGCGGCATTTTACAAAGTCAGCTTATTGCCCCCAACAATCTTGGGTCCTCAATTTACCTACCCTGAGAGGATGGAAGGCTGAGTCAACCTTGAGCCTGGTGGGATTCGAGCCTGCACTAATTGCAGGCAGCTTGCACTAAGTGCTAGATGATTAACAGCCTGCACCACCAAGGTGTGGTGTGATGACTATACAGTAGACTTGGTTGCTCTCCTTCCCTTCTAATGTGTATTGTGCATGCAAAAGCCTCACCATCCTGGGGCAAGCTCGATTGAATGCTTCTCCCTGGGAGACTGGCTTTCTGGAGTGTAGTTGTGCCACATTCCAAGAAACAATTCATTTCTGAATTATGCCCAATATATAAATTTGTCATATTTAATTGCCACATCATTGGATAACTACATCTCTTCAGACGTAGTTGAAGTACGGTACAACTCCCATCACTCCTCATAATTTTTTAAAAAAATTTATATCCCGTTAAAATACAAACTCCAAAAGAAAAAAAAAAGACACAGCAAAATGATAAATAAGACAAACATGGACATAAAACAACAACAATAACAAAAAAATACACACATATTGTTCCCTCCTAGCTGAATACCGATAAATATATTTCAACAATAATAGTTCCCCCCTTGCAAAACAGCTCCACAGTTTATGAATTTCTACAACTCTATTTACCCAATCAATTTGACTTACCATCTATCTACTGTAAAAAAAAGAACAGTTGGCAGGTAAACGCAACAGCAAAGCTAAACTTTAAAACCCTCTGTTAACAATCTATTATTGTAATTAATTCACAGAAAGTCCACAATGGCTTCTAATCTATCATACACCACTGCAGTCATTAACTCTGATCTGTTCAGGATCAAATATTCTAGATTAGGGGTGTCAAACTCGCATTGTCATGTCGTCGTCTTGTGATGTATCACAACTTTTCCCCCTTTTGCTAAACTGGGCGTGGCCAGCTTGTGATGCATCAGGCCCGCAGGCTGCGAGTTTGACAGCCCTGTACTAGATATTTGACAACTCCAACCATTCCTGGCCATTCTTTTTTAAAAAGAGAGTGAACAGCCATTTGTCTGAACTAGTATAGGGTTTCCTGCTTGAGTAGGGGGTTGGACTAGAAGACCTTTAAGGTTCCTTCCAACTCTGTTATTCTGTTATTGTCCTTGCTGGGTGAGGCTGAGGGGAGTTGGCACCACAGCTTGAACTAAAGGCCATATACTCCGTATCATCATATGCGCTCTTCTGAAGGCAAGGGATATATAATTATTGTGATTTACAAGTGCTTTAAAAGGACAGCGAGAGTACTGGCAATCAGCTCCAAATATTACAATTTCCTTGGTTCTCAACCTTTTCTTTTAAAGGGAAAACCAATTGCCAGAAGGAAGAATGTGTTAAGGGTGTCCATCCAGGAAGATTCTGTGCCCATTGTGATGAAAAGGGGAACTATCTGCCTATGCAGTGCCATTCCAGCAGCGGCTTTTGCTGGTGTGTCTACAAAAATGGCACAATAATTGAGGGCTCTAAAATCCGTGGACGTCCAGACTGTGCTGGTAAAGAGCTTCTTTCTGCTATCAAGGGGGAGAGTTACTCATAGGATGGTTATGGTTGTGAATATTAAATTCGTTTGCCATCCACTTTGCAGTCTGAAGCGGCTCTGAGTTGCTTACTGTATGATACAAATATCCAGACAATTATAAATATAAAAACCAATTAAAATTACAAAAAAATAAAAAATAAAACTAAAAATCCATAGGTTTGGAGTGGAGAAGTGGGAGTGTTAATGCACCACCAACCACTTCCATCCAACAGCTTTTCCTTCAGGAACCCATAGCCAAGTTTTACGGTATTTTCTGAAGGCTAAAAAAGAGAAGGGAGATCTTACCTCCTGTGCAAGATATTCCAAAGAACAAAGCCATGTCAGAAAAGGCCCTTCTCCTGGATCTCACCAGTCAAATTCCTTGACTGATGGGACCCGCAGTAGGCCCCTTTGCAGCATGAATGGGACAGGCCAATCCCACTGGGAAAAGATTGTTCCACAAATACATGCTTTAGTTTAGACGGCTTTAAAGGTAATAACCAACACCTTGAATTGCACCTGGAAGCAGATTGGCCTCCAGCAGCTGAGGCAGGGAGGTTGCTATGCACCAAAGAGACTGGGACAGCAGCAATACACTCCCATCTGATCCTGTGAGCCTAGTCTCAGAAACAGGGTCTCCCATCTGGAAATGTGGGGAATATGGGTCCTGAAGGCCCACTCCCCCTGCTCTGCCTTGTGACCTTGGTTGGTGCCAAATCTAAATCCCGCCACCCGGGCACATCTCAGAGAAGGGAATATTGCCCCCTTTACAATTAGCCAGACCTTGGTAATGCATGCCAGGCCGATTTGCCCCGCCCTAAATCTCAAATAAGGGGATTGGGCTTATTATTAACCGGCTTGGCATTCATCCTTACAATCAAAACCCTGGGCCTCCAAGAGACTAATGATTAGGGTCTGGGAGTGAGTTCAGAGGGCTGGAACACAGCACTGGTCTTAAGCATAGGCGACATCTTCCCCTGCAAAGGCCTGCCCTTTGGCTTCCATCTTTATGCCCCATGCCCATCACCACTTGAATGAATTGCCCCACCCTGTGTCTTCCAGGTGATCCTTCTCCCTCAACTCTGACATCTCTCTCCTCTGAGGCAGAGACCCCCTCCTTCAACCATCCTTCAATAATAGATACATAAAATTAGTGGAATATTTGCGCTTGTTTTTATGCATCAGCCAATGCAATTGGTGTCTGGTTTGACGGAAGTGGGTTATAATTCCTAGTGAGTTTTCAACTGCTTGTCAGAAAATTTTGATCTAATTTTGCTTTTCGTGTGCTTCATTCTTGAAAAAAAGTTGTTCACAAATGTACACCATGCCAAAAAGCAAGAGCGTCAATAAAGTGTGATTGTGAAATGAAGGATATGTTTTTCTGGGAAGATATTCTGATATTCTGAAAATCTTGAACCTGTTATGAAATTCCTGCATCAAAACAGAAAGCATATTTTTCACTGTTCACAAGACTCTGTTTAGTGAATATATGAAAACGCATAAAATTATTTTCCATAATGTGAAGTACCATAATTTAGGCTGATGGAAGTGGTTGCAATTCCTAGTGAGTTTTCAACTGCTCGTCAGAAAATTTTGATCTAGTTTTGCTTTTCATCAAATGTCATTTCAAATGGTTTGAAACACAGCACAGATAAGTTGATTTTCACCTTGAATATGCATATTTTTAACTCCTTTAAATGAGCAATCAAATTCACCAAAAGTTTTGCTAAATCTGTGAGTCATTTTTCATCTTCAAATTCTGGCAGAAATTTTTCTGTTGATTCCATTAATGGCTCAATTTCATTTCACAAAGGATAAAATCTTTTCAACACTTTACCCCGACTTAGCCACCTTGCTTCAGAAAAGTAAATGACGCCCCTATAACTAGCATCCATACTTTTAAAGAATTCCTGGAATTGGTGATGATTCCAACCCCGCCCCCCCAGTTAATACGGCTCTGTGCCCTCCTCTACACAGTGTTTGATAGTTGCCTTATGCAGTTCATACTTGAGTACTGTGCCATTGAGTTATGAAGGATATAGCTAACATGTAATGTTAAAAGTTTACGATCTTGAGGCCACATTACTAGCTTGTTCAGGGTTGTATGTGGCCCGCAGGCTGGACACACATGATCTAGATCATGATGGCAGTGTTCCAATATTTGAGGGGCTGTCACAGGTGGAGGGCAACCTATTTTCCAAAGCACCTGAAGGCCAGGCAAGAATGGAAGCTGATTTAATTCTTTTTAATTCTATTTTAAAAATTGTATTTATAATTGTGCTTTTTTACTTGGCTGTACACCGCCCCGAGTCCCGTTGGGAGAGGGGGCGGTATATAAATTTAATAAATAAATAAATAAGAAGAGATTCAACCTAGAAATAAGAAGAAATGTTTTGACAGTGGGAACAGTCAACTAATGGAACAGCTTGCTTTCAGAAGTTGTAGCAACTTCATCACTAGAAGCTTTCAAGAAGAGACTGGGCTGCCATCTGTCAGAAATGGCGTAGGGTCTCCTGCTTAGGTGGGGGGTTGGACCAGAAGACATACAAGGTCCCTTCCAACTCATAGAGATAACATTCTTTTAGACCAAAGGGAGGTGTTGATGGTTAATAGACAAGCTAAACTAGGATTATAGGTGCATCCTGATCATTGAAAAGCTAGTCTTTTTGCACTAATAGAAGATCAGGGGGCTTTGCTTCTAGAGCAGGGGTGTCGAATTCAAGGCCCAGGGGCCAGATCTCGCCGATGGGGTGCTTAAGATCTAGCCGTGGGGCCACCATGGAAGCAGCAAAGGTGACTCTGCCAGCAAAAACAGAGCTCGGGAAGGCCACACGCAACCCTCCCGAGCTCTGTTTTTGCTGGCAGAGGGTTGCAGGAGGGCCACTGCAGCTGAAAACAGAGCTCAGGAGCCCGTTTTCGCTGGCAGAGTGCTTGGGCCACCACAGGTGCCCCCCAACATGAGTGACATTGAGCTGGCCACACGCACCTGACCCCAGCCACCCGAGGTCAAACACAACCCTGATGTGGCCCTCAATGAAATCGAGTTTGACACCCCTGTTCTAGGAGATCAGGGGGCTTTTTGTAATGCCAAGACAGCTTCATCCCAGATTTAAACAATATGTCCGTTGCACAGTTCCTAGCAAAGGAATAGCTGAGGATTCTGCAATACACCCAATAAAGGAATGTTGGTAAAGTTGGGAACATTTGCAGAGGTAAGGATTTGATTAGAGAAAAGACAACTACATTTATTTATTTATTTATTTGTCAATTGCTTACAAGATAATAGGTATAAGTAAAAACATAGTTATGAATACATGGATACATATAAAAAAATAAAAAACAATAGGACAGGGATGGTAGGCACGTTGTTGCGACACCCTTTATTGATTTTTTTTGCTGAAAATGGAAAAAAAATGTAATTTGGGATTTATGGGATTAGAAAAAAATAAAATATGGAAAGAAGGAAGTGATGAACGAAAGAGATGGGAGGACAATATATACATGCATTTATAACTGCTGTAAAGATCAGAAGCCACTTCTTTCTATCTTTTTTTCTTTTCTGTCTTTTCTGTTGTATTTCTTCTTTTCTTAAATTTGTATTGTATTTTTTACTTTGTAAAACATTTCATATATATATATATCGAATCCCAGTAAGGGTATGGCTAGCTGACGAGAGCTAAGTAGCTCGAAATAGATCTATCCTAGTCTCCCTTATTTAATTATTTATCAGCTCAAAAACCTAACACACACACACATATATATGTATATACATATATATATATATGTATATATACTTTTATTATTTATTTATTTATTTATTTGTTTGTTTGTTTGTTTGTAGGAATAGCTGGTCACACTGAACCACCAGTCCACTTCACTCGCCTCCCCACAACAAAAGCCCCCAAAGGAGGTAATATTTGTTGCACTAATTAATTCTTTCAAATTAAGAAATATTTTTCCCAGCTCATTTAAATGCGCTAATATTTTGTCTTTGCAGGCAATTTGGATCCTGAGAACGTGACCTATTCTGGAGACCAAAACTGATGGATCTCTTGAGGTGACTTGAGGAGAACCCTGTTCAATTTGCTCAGAGGGCTCTCTAGGGCAGTATCCTGCTTCCCAAAATGCTTAGCCACAGATAGCCACGGCAGACTTCCTCAACTTAATACTCTTTAGATGGCCGGCTCTTCTGTTTGTACACTCTTTGGCTTGCTGGCTAGGAACTGTTTTGAAATCCCATCCATCTGGAGATATCAGGTTAAGTAGGGCTTGCTTACTGGGACAATAAAGGACAAAAGCTTCATAGCTCCTTATCCATACTCCTTATTTCCCAGCTAATGCTACCTAGCTAATGCTACCCACCTCTGATTCAGAAATGGTGTAGAGATATCACTTGTCTCTGACATTAGCTACAAAAGTCTACCATACAATAAAGAACTGCAGTTTGAATGTTATTCTGAAGGAGAAAAAATCTTGATTTATGTCGGCTGTAATATACTGCTGGATGTGTAGGTTTCACAGATTCCATGCTTATGTTTTAGATGCGTGTCCAACTAGTTTGCAAAACATCTAAATGTCTTTATGCTTCATAATGCTGGAACAACAACAAAAGTTTTTTAGCTATATGCATGTGTGAAGAACATATGCATGGATATAAAAGCTAAATGAGCAACTTCCTTGGTTTGATCAAATTTATTGAAATGGCACCTTAAATATTTAGAGCTGTGCATTAAATAAATGTTTAAAATAATTTGCAGGGGAAAAGGTCTGAATAAAAGATGTTTGTGGTAGTACGTGGATAAGTTGAATAATGCACAGTAATCTGTGAATATGATTAAAACATATACAATCTTGAAAACATGAGGTGGACTTTCCCACTTTAGAGAGCCCAAGTTAGACTCAGACCGCTCAATAATTAATAGTTTTGTTTTTGTACCTAGTGTCATTACCATTCATCTTTTTTCTTTTTTCTCCTTAGAAAATATGAAACAAGGAGGCCAACACATCGGCCTAAGAAAGCCAAATTCTCTTCAGCTTGTTTCACTTTTGCTCTGCTTGGATGCTGATATCAAGAATTACTGTAATGGCAACCTGTTTCTAAATTTATCAGTTTAAAAATTATGCTTAAATGGAAAGGAGGGAAGGGTGGAAAGTAGCTTAATTATTACTGTCAACAATGCTGAATGCAGAATTATTATTTTAGAAAAGTGACCTATGCTTATCCAGGACTTTAACAAATGAGCAAGAAATTTAGATGTTTCCCTGTATAATCAATTCATACCATCAGATTTTGATAGTTAATCAGTTGAGAAGATCACTCAGTGCAAATATTTCAACATCAGTCTTGTTCCATATGTTCATTTGCCATCAAACAGGAATTTAAACCATGACAAAGATGCCATTTCTCCAAAACGCTTTCTTTGCAAGGTTTATTTTCCTCAGATTGCTTCTCCTGATTTTACAAAGCCCACCTATTCATATCATTATTTACTCAACCTTGGGCAGCTTAAAGATGGATGGACTTCAACTCCTAGAATTTGAAGTCCATTATCTTGAAGCTAAGAAGGCTTACTGTATTTTATGTGAATGATTAGAACAAAATCTCTAAAACAACTTTCCTGAACTGGTGCCCTCCAAGTGCATTATTACAAGATCAGAAATCTAGGCCAGCATGATCTTTAATCTTACTCTCCAAGAAAGTGTTTCTTAACCATGGCAATCTAAGATGTTTGGGCTTCAACTGAGCCAAGAATGGCTAAGGTTGAGAAACCTGTTCTAGGGATTCTTGGAGTTGCAGTCATCTGGCAGACACCAGGATGGAGCAGACTATTTTACAGGGAAAGAGAAATCCTTATTTCCAGAAAGGCCTACTTTTCTAACTGGATGGCATAAGTAGAATGTTTGTCCCCTCAAGAAAAGCTTAGTAGAATATTAGACTTTGGTTTGCTGATGTGTATGCATGCCTTATTTAGTAGTATCCTTAACATAATCTTTAGAATAGTTATTGAGCAAGATAAGATCAGTAAAGAAATCTTTAAAACGTACTTCTAATTGATGATAGGCTCTCAAGTTTATATACAGTACCAATCCTAGTCTGTGGTCTGTTAATGATGCACACTGAATATATAATCACCGATAACAAACTAAGATGATTTTAATTATAAGCTTTTGCAAAATAAAAAAGTAACCAACTAATGAAGCACTCTTCTGCTGAAGTGAATGATTGACCCTTTCACGTTCTAGCAATACACACAGGCTGCCAAAATGTCCTCTCCTTTGAAAAAACTGCAGTCGCGGAAAGAAGATGCGGCACTATTTTGCTCAGTAATTGCTAATGATGTTATTATTCCTGACACGCTTTCATTTGCCTGTGTGTGCCATCAGGAGGCAAGCATGATGGGGATGCTGCCTTTCTTTTTTGGCTACTGCAAACTTCAGAGAAGGGGGAATCTACATAAAGAATGGCTTTCACAGAACGTCCTACGCATGACCTTCAGATGCAAGTTGCAACTGCTTTAATGGGCTTCCTTCCATAGGAACAGTGCGAAGGATTGAGGCCATGGTTGAATTAGAGCAAGTGAAGCTTGCCAGTCACTTGCACTTTGCTGACATTCACACTAGGTTGGCCACCACGAGGTGCGGTGTATAGAGATGGGTTTACTAAACTTTGGTCAGATCCAATGGATCTGCAAAATGCCACTGCATAGTTATGCAGGGGTGGATGGAGTAGTTTAGAGATCAAAACGAACAGCTGGCTTACATAAAAATACTTATATGAAGAACCTGTTTCAAACACCTCCATTTCCCCCTTTCATACAATTGTTTTCAAATTTTGTAATAACATACAGTAGCCTAATACAGTAAACCAGCGGTCCCCTACCTTTCCAGCTCTGTGGACCAACAATGACGGGGGTGGGTGGGGGGAAGGAAGGAAGGGAATGGGGATAGTTTTGTACACTTGCCTGCTGCTTGCATATCCTGGTTCCCAATGGGCCATGGAGCAGTACCAGTCCATGGACTGGGAGGGTTGGGGATCCCTGCATTAAACCATAAACCAAACCTCTACCATTTTTGCCTGTGCAGCTAGTTTGTGATTCAGGTCATGGTATGAACAAGGACCACTACTGAAAAACTTGACAAACCGTACACAAGGGAGTTAAGCCAATACAACTACTTTTTCAGCATAACTAGTTGTGAGGGCTATTGGATCTCTTGGAGGAGTGAAGCAAATGGGAAGTAGCCAACTTGTCAGAATAATACTGAAATAACGTAACTTGTAGCATGAAGTAATGTTCCATGCTTCACTTGATTGAAGAAGCTTCTAACCATGGAGTGAGGATTCTAAGCACAGGAGAAAACCCTCTTTTGCATGACAAATATCATGAAAGTTTTCCTCTAGCTATTCATATTTCCCAAGTAATTCTCTGGATATGCCAAAGAAGTATTGGAAACAAGTGCAGATCTATCAACTGCTTCCCTAGAGTTAGAGAAGGCATCTCCAAAGCTTTTTGCGATTTATTTAAATTTATATGCCACCATTCTTAGTTTGAGGCAACTCTGAATGGCTTACCCTGTGGACTTAAGTAGGTATTAAGGGGCACTTGAAACTCTGCGCAATATCATGGGCTTTTTACGAAGGTGCCAAACACTAGTCCTTCATCCCCACAGAATGGAGGATATAACCCAAGAGAAAGGATCAGAATCATTGCAGAAAAGAGTCCCCCCATTGCATGATTGGTGACAATGGAAGCCACCGAGTCCCCAAGGACCTGAAATAATTATCCCCTTCCAGTCTCTATTTAGTTTCTGGCACAGGTGACAAATCAAGATGTTCTCAATCCTACTTTACATTTAAAAAAAAGTTGAGATGAGTTTTACATGCATCTTTCATTGTGTCATCATTTTCTCAAATCACTGTGCAAAAACTGTGTATCTGAGATCTGTGATTCTCCCGCTCTTCCAGGAAAGGTTCCCCTGCCCTTACTTAGAGTGACAGAAATATGTTTTTGATAGAAGCATTGTTTTTCTCTAGGATTCCATTCCTTCAGGACAATATAATCAGGCCATGAGTCACGCAGAGAGGAAGTAGGAAGAATGCTTCTTCTTTACATCCTTTGTAGCTAAACCTTAAAGAAATCCAAAATAATAATAATAGTTTTCAAGGCCAGTTAATTATAACTTGCCCCAATACTGCAAAGTTCTATGCTGTCATGATGAAGATAATGGAGCAGGAAGAACCTTAATGTTTCAGGGACTTTCTTGGTTAGGCTGCAAAGGGAAAATCTCCTTTACCTGGAATAATCAAGTTGGAATTTCTTACCAGAATTCCTACAATGCTGGATTGAATAAGAATTGGGTATGAAAAGCACACATGACTTTATTTGATAGAAATTGCAGAATCTAGTTGCTTCTTATGCAGAATGTTAGATGCTCTTCATAGCCTGGCTGTTTTTGGAATAAATACTACTTGACTTCCTCTATTCTAGTCTTCAGACATTTCTGAAACACCTGTGGAGAGTATGAAATTGGAAATCTCTATGGGGACAGAGTGGGAGGCACCCTGGAGGTGATGGAATGACTAAGAATCATTTCCATATCTACTACAAAATACAAAAACTCCTCTTAGTCCCACTAAGCATTAACAAATTGGAGGAATACAGAGTGAGATTCCATAAAAATCCATGAAAATCTGAGGTGTGGGAACTTGAATGTCTCAAAATTAAAAAGGCGAACATAAATGTATGAGCATATTCAGTACGAGATCAGAGCTTTGCCAAATTATCAGCAATCTTCGGGTGTGGTGGAGAGATTGTGCACTTGTTTAGATTTTACACACACACATCTAATTTTTCCAGTCAAAATCTTTTATCTTTTTATTAATAAAAAGAGGAAGGATGAGACAGAAAGCCAATCCAGAGACAACACAATTGGTACATGCTGGACATAACGAGTGACAAAGGAAGTCCCTTCTTAAAAATGAAAATAAAAAGTTTATTTAAAATAAAAAGTAGCAGGAGTGAAGGGGTATGGTGTTTCTTTAAAAATATAATTCTTAAGTGTCGAAGAAAAGGAAGAAAGGAAAGAGAAACAGCAATTTAAAAATTCTTCAGTAAACAAAGCCAACTTTTTTCTCTGCACATGACTCTTCGGAGAGATCTCTTCAGACATCTAGATCCTTTCACTTAATGATACAAGTTGTATCCTTTTACCAAGCCCACATCCAGGTCACTTGAATCAGAGTTTCTCAGCTTTAAAAGTCATCAGTAAAAATAGTTATAAATTAAATTCAATCTCTGACATTTGGTTTTGTTGTTTAAAAATATAAATGAATAATTCTCTTCTAATTAATGTACTTCCATTCTTCACGTTGAATTACAAAGCCACTGCAGAGAGGAGACAAAAGACAAAATTAGGAAAAGGACTGTGATGGGGAGGTGAGAGAAAATAAATGATATTTCTGAAATTCTTTAAAAACATTTAATCGTTCTACTTTAGATTTTGGCAATTGTTTTGCCCTGAAATGAGAGTTTGTCAGGTCTTCTCAAAAGGAAGGTAATTAAAAGAAGTGTTTCAAACAGATTCAGATATTCAGCAAATCCAGAAAAGAAGATTTCTCTTTTTCATCTCTGATTGAAGTTACCTAAAATGGAAAGTACTGGAAGACCTTTCAAAAAAGATAAAAATAGCAAGAGGCAGAACTTGATGAAATCAGTAGGTTCTCAAGTTCAAAGCTATGGTGATCTGAGTACATAGAATTTCTGTGATACAACCTACAACAGCTCTATGCCTTCCATATACAGTATCGGATCAAAGTTGGGCACTATGGGGTATTAGAAGTCAAAAATATCTGGAGTTCAGCTGACTAGGAAGTGATCTAATTTACAAATATCTAATGTAAACAGGATGTCTACAATGCTAAGAACATTGATCAAATTAATTAAAACTCTACTACATTACAACCATACATTAGTTAACATAACTAATAAAGACAAAGTAAAACTAAGATCAGCTTCAGTTCAACTCCTGATAATTACAATCATGCAGATTTCCTGACAACATCACAGGAGTATTTGCCATTACTTTCTTCTTTCAATCAAGGTGGTTTCATATACATGGTACATGCTATTCTTTGGGCAATGAAAAAGCAAGTTAGCCACTGTTTTCTTTTGGATTTTTTTTTTGTCTGTCTTCCTAATCTGGATGATTGCCCAGTTTGGCCAACACAAACCAGCTAAAAACCCTCCAAAACATCTAGTCACACTATGTAGGGCAGACAGGCAGAATATTATCCATGAACACCAACTAGCAGTCAGAAGACATAATGAAAACTTCTTAATATCACAACACATGGACAGACTCAATCATAGTTTCAGCTGGGAAACTGTGAACATCCTAAGCCTAGTCAAGTTGAAAAATGCTAGAGAATTCCTGGAAGCTTGGCACTCAGACAAATCAACCACGAACAGTTACATGGAAATAAACCTTATTTACACACCATTCAAAGGAAATCATAAAAACCCTAAGAAAAATGTAAGAGCACATCCTCTCCACAACAGCCAATATCCAGATAAGCAGGGTAAACACCAGGTAAACAATCAAGCAGGAAACAATACCCTTAATCAAGGAACTATCAAGAAAACCACACCCACACTAAAACTGGTAGAGTAAGGTACTGTATATTAATAGGGAGCAAACTCCACATTCACTGGCATTGATATTACCTACTTGGATATTGAAATGTCTGCAAGCAAACAACCAAGCCCAAAGAGTACCGAGGACTCCACAATTCAATTGAGCCACAGTTACTCTCTATTATTGTAATTGTCATGGGATTCCTATGATTTCTCATCAAAATATTAACCTAGCCCAATCCTGCTTA
The DNA here is from genome assembly GCA_023653725.1 of Bungarus multicinctus. Classification (NCBI taxonomy): domain Eukaryota; kingdom Metazoa; phylum Chordata; class Lepidosauria; order Squamata; family Elapidae; genus Bungarus; species Bungarus multicinctus. The sequence continues at coordinate 82,890,115 of CM042834.1, forward strand.
ATGTTGAAGGTATACCTCCAGGAGATGGACCTCAATCCTTTTGTTTCTCTCCCAGATTGTGTCCACAAATTTTAGTTATGCAGTTCCTTGATATTTACAGGTGGGAAGCAACAGAAAACATTTGTGTATGTCCTAAATTAGGTTGATTCATTTCAAACAAATTTACAATAAAATCAAAATCCTGTCCCCACTTCACATTTGATCTTTGCCCTCTTCACTGCATCCAGAGCCCTTCCACCATATATTAAATGCATTCCCACATCTCACAAGGACTAAAGGTGATCTGATCAGTGTTCCAAAAGTGGCACGCAGAGCCATTTCTCTGGGCGTGCCAGCCGTCACCTGTTGCTCTTCTGGTTCCAGCGTGCATGCTGGACTTCGCGCCCTGGTAACTGGAAGCTCAGCTTCCCGGAATGGACATGTGCGCCGGAGAGCTGCTCTTCCAGTTTTTGGCATTCCCCTGCTCATGCACGCACTCCCATTTCAGCACTCGGTGCCGAAAAGGTTTGCCAACACTGGTCTATAGAGTTGCAGGTATGGGGTTTCTTGCTTGAGCAAGGAGTTGAACTAGAAGGTCCCTTCCCTTTTATTCTGTTATCTGATTTGCTGACTTTATCACAACTTGAAAAATTATTCTGCAAGAGTTTTACTTCTACTTGTTCTCTTCTAAGCACTGCTGGCAGACAAGTGAAACTCATTGTTAAATTCTAAAAGAAAAACAATTTCTTTCCCATTCACTCTCTTTGAAGCCAGTTTCACGTAATTGCCTTTCTATGACTGATAACTTCCTGACAGACCTACAGCTCCTCTTGTTCCAACTGAGCACAGGGAAGGATCAAGGATGATGGCAATAGATTAAGGAGTGCTCATCTAACATATAATTTGCAGGGATGGCTCAGCATACTTACATGTTCATGCCTCCTCTGGAAGGTTATCTGTTTTCTGAAAAAAACCACAAAGCAAATGATTTCAATTTGTTCTTTCCACACATAAATAAGAGAGAGAGATGAATAATGTACTAAGAAATACAGACTGTGTTTTGGGGGAAAAAAACACCCACCACAGAGACTTCTCAGTTCTGCAATGGAATCAAGAGCTCAGTTTCAAAAGAACAGTTTGGATTTCATTTGTGTTGAAGAAAGATACATCACTGAAGAAATGTGTCTTTTGAGTAAATATGCTGTGAAGGTTTGGGAAGATAGGTAAAAGCTAAGCAAAGCAAAGAGTATAATTTGTCCTATTCAACATACGTGCAAAAGAACAGATGGAATGTTTCATACTAAGGAACCCTTGGCCTCTAAAATATAAAAACAACAAAATCTGTCACTTCCTTCCTGATTTGGTTTAATCCCTTCCAATACTGAACTCTAGAAGAAGTAAACCTTTTAGATTGCATTAGAAGATGTATTTATGACCTTGTCTGTATTTCCAAATGAGGTATGTTTTTCAGTATCCCACCTGATATATTACCCAATCCACTGCCTAGGCTAAAGCACCTCTTCTCCCAAAGGAATCTCCTAGAAAAACTGCTTTTGTGCGGAAGTGCATCAGAAAATTGCTCTTTCATTTAACAGTTTTTCTCTTCCATCACATTAATAATAACCAACCTAGGGAACTTTCTAGGGGCCATGTGTGGCCTCAAATTGTACACCTGTGCTCTGAAAACAGTTTTGGAGCATTAAAAAAAAAGCCATGAGTCCAAGAGTAGCTCTATACATTCACTGAATATACGCCTGAGTCAGATAAATACAAAACGATGAGACCAATTACTCAAAGTCTACTGACCCATTCAATATGTAATTGTTCAGGACTGTAACGAATCCAATTAATGGTGGGGGGATTTCCCCCCTGCACACTCAATCTTGTACTGGTTGATAAGAAAAGTTTAATTTGTACCAAATATATATATCAAAGGTGCTTTTTCAAGAGGCAACTGGATTTTCTAGTTTTTCTTTGAAAACGTTTCTCAGTGAACCATGTGCAGATCTGCACACTGGAGTAACAAAACAACCACTTCATAAATGCATTGCATAACATAGGAGAACAAACCAATCAGGACAAGATTCAGAAGCCCGTCTTCATTTAAAAGACAAAGGCCATACTTTTGAAGACAGCAAAGTCCCCATTTTGGACAGAGAGGTTGGTTTGAAAGAGGGGTCAAAGAGGCCATCTATGTCAAAATTGAACAGCCCTCTCTCAACAGAGGGAGAGGGATGCAACATCATCTGTCTCCAGTCTACTACAGTCCTTTCAACAGTTCCAAGGAGGCTCTACACTAGGGGTGTCAGACTTGCGTTGTCATGTGACGTATTGCGATTTCCCCCCTTCACTAAAATGGAGGTGGGCATGGCCAACGCATGACACATTCAGCCCTCGGCCACCAGTTTGACATCCCTGCTCTACACTTATTTGCAAACTCAAGTGAACCTGAGGACATAGATAAATCTCCAAGTGGCCTCAATGACTCTCTAAAAGAATGCAAATGACCAGAGTTCTGCAAGGAATATAAATCCTTCTATTCCCCACTATCCAGTCAGAGCTGAAGAAGTTTCTTGGATGAGAAGTGGAAATGTCTTCAAAGAAAAATCAGAAAGTCCAGTTGCCCCTTGAAAAAAAGCATTTTGGGGACAATCATGACTTGGATGACTGAGAATCTTCATAGACAGTTCAAAACAAGAATATTCTTTCCTACCTTCTTTTTCTTCTTTTTCTTCTGTGACCCATCTGCATCAAGTTTCTCAACATTTTTGCTCTTCTTTTTCTCTGTAAGACATTTAACAGGACAGGGTAAACAATTCAGATTTCATCTTTTTAAAAAAAACATTCTGGGGCCATATAAAAGCACATTCCCAATTTTGAATTATTTTAAGTACAGGAACAGTTGTACCAAATTCCCCAAGATATTTTATTTCTTGGATTCCAACGGCATTTAAGGAAATGTTTACTACAACATGTCAAGAACCTGCATATTGTGAATGAGTGCCAAAGTTGTGCTAGAAAAATCTAGTGCCAAGTCAGTTGTTTTTCTACAAACATCCAGATTTGCATCAGAATCTCCTATTTATTGCATTGCGATTTTTTTTATGGCTAAATTAATATGCAAAAATACCTTGATTTGAACAAACCGCATTTAGCAACTTCAAATGCAATAGATCAATTTACCATCCAAAGATCCTTCCTCCGCCCCAATAAAGGATAAATACATTGCAAATGAATATTCCAGATGAGGCAGTTAAATTAATTTTCCTTCATTTAATCAGTACAGAGCAATTTATACCATTTGCCTATAAAATACCTCAGTAATGTAATTCAAAACCCTCTCCTCAAATTGACCATTAAAATGAGGTTTCACTGTGTTGCTACTAATTTAATACAGGCATGAGGACTCAGGTATTTATTTTCTCACTAAATAGGATAGCAAAAGAGGTGGTAGAATAAGGAAGTTCTATGAAGGCAAGAAAAGGCAGGATTAAGCAACTGAAGTCAGCCCACAAGGAACTTTTAATGCAGGTAATCCTTGACTTAAAACAGTTCGCTTAATGATTATTTGAAGTTACGACACTGAAAAAAGTGAGTTATGACCAGTTTTCACACTTATGACTGTTGCAGCATCCTCATGGTCACGTGATTTACATTTGAATGCTTGACAACTGATTCACATTTATGATGCGTGAAGTGTCCTGGGGTCATGTGATCATTTTTTGGTGACCTTCTGCCAGGTTCACTTAACAACCGTGTTACTAATTTAACAATTGTAGTGATTCACTTAAATGTGGCCAGAAAAGTCATAAAATGAAGCAAAACTCTCTCAACCCATTTCTCACTTAACAACATAATTTTGGGGCTCCAAGTTGAGGACTTCCTATAATTGCTTGCTGGCAGGGACAAGCACTGGGTAAGGTTGGGGAATAAAACAATTTTTATGCTCATCACTCTGTTACATCCTACACTGCAAACTTTCAATTCAGGTATATTTGGAATGTTAACAGCATGTCTGGGATAATGTCACAGGAACAGCTGCTCTGGGGACTTGGGGTTATAAAATAGCCATTTACTAAGAGGCTAATTGGTGTTAATGCTCCTTATCATTCCCTTTTGTCACTATGATGCTATTACCACCACCATCCAACACACCTTCTCTTTTTTTCCTGAACAGATGGGCACATTTGTAAATTTATCTTCAGCCATGTGCTATTATTTTCTATGAATTCCTAGGAGGATAATTCCCAAGTCTTCCTTGGGCACAAAGATAACCCTTAAAGTTGGCTTGTACCATATTAATGTTCAAGCTTCACATACATGGCACCACACAGAAAGTCCCAATAATAATCTACACCATCGTAATGGTTCGACTTTGAACTTGGCTAAGAGAGTTGTTAAAACCCAAACATAACACCATGCTAAAGCATATCCAGAGTGAAATCAAATCTGCTTCACTATCCGGACACATAAATAAGACTAATGCACAGCATACAACACCTTCCTGGCTCCCCTTCCTAGGAGTGAAAATTGCTCCATTTAAGGAAATAAGATGGTTGGTATTCCTTTGAAAATTTAATATTTTCAGTATTTATAATCTGATTTAACAATGTATTTGTGGTTGCGCTGACTTCGAATAGAAGAGATGGTATGATCTCCTGAAACTCTGAATAAAAATCCTAATCCACCATTTCCTAAACTGTCATCCTCTGAATACGTTGAACCTTGGTCCCTAAAGTCCTTGCCAAAGGCAGGTTGCCATAAAATGTACTCCTCTCTCCTGTGTGATGGTGAGAGATTTTATCAATCATATTACAGACAATGAAAGATGAAACCTTCCAAAAGCAAGATAGCATTACAGAGACAGCGCTAGGGGAGCAAAAAAAAAAAAGGACCGGAGAGGAAATGAATATTATTAACTCATGTTTAAATTCTCATTTTTACTGATATATTCTGACTGTTAAGATCACAGAGTTTTTCTGGAAAATTCACTGACAGGAGAAACCAAGACTGTTGATTTAGACTAGAATCTCCATGAAAGATATTAGTAATGCTGAGTTTGGACAAAAGAGTAGAGGAGAAATTGAATGTGGCATTTGTAATTAACCTTTCAAATTAGAAATCACCAGGTAAGAAAGAGTTTTATTCAGCCACAGTGGCTAGCAGAAGGAGGTTCAACAGGCTTAAAAATCTTGGAGGGTTTAGTCTAATTTAATAATAACATTTTAAGTATAGCAATAGCACTCAGACTTCTATATCGCTTCACAGTGTTCTTACGGTCCTCTCTAAGCCGTTTACAGAGTCAGCATATTGTCCCCAACAATCTGGGTCTTCATTTTACCAACCTCAGAAGGATGGGAGGCTGCGTCAACCTTGAGCCTAGTGAGACCCGAACTGCCAAACTGCTGGCAGTCAGTGATCAGCAGAAGTAGCCTGCAGTACTGCATTCTAACCACTGAGCTATTGTGGCTCATAAGAACGATACCCTAAAAGCCCTGATTAAATACGGGTCAAAATTACGCATAGAGATATATCTAGTTTGGGGATTTCTAAAAATGAGAAATTATCTAAAAGACATCTCCCCTCACCCCCCAAACATGTTGCAATGTGAAAAAGTAATTCCTTATCCCCAGTTAAAACAATTCAATTAAAGAAGCAACCCGGTCAGTTGTATGAGTGCATCATTACACAATCAAAATTAATTTGAAATAGCCCTGCCATTAACATTTCAAATTATGACCCTCTGGTACTCTTACTACACAGATTTTAGAGGCATATTATACCCTACTCAAAATAATTTTTCTGAAGACTTCCATTAAAAAAAAAAATCAATGTCTATCAGTCTGAAACAGATTACATATCCTTTAAGGCTTCAGCAATCAGACACTTAATCTTGAATTGGAGATCTGGGACAATAGTGAATCTTCCCAAGATCAATTAACTTGTTGATATCACAAACGTGCAGCATAATATCACCCCGTAAGTCATAAAGAATTGCAAGAGAACCTCTATGGTTCTCCAGACCACTGTTATCTTGACTCAAGTCAATGTGAATGACTCCACCCAATATGCAAGTAATTTTCACTGGGTGAAAATGGGACTCAGTAGAGAGTAAAAAAGTCAAAAAGCCACTGCTGATAAAGAACAAGTTAGCCAAAATACACTGCGTCTTCCACAGAAATGTTCTATCAACAGAGGAACAAAAATGGGTACATGGGAAACCAAATACTGTTTTCTAAAATAAAAATCTCATATCAGCTATTAAGTATGGAGATAACAATGTCATATATTGGCAGATATTTTTCTGTCTCAAGACCTGGATGATCTGCCATCATTGAAAGAAGTATGGATTTTACGGGCTAGCGTCACCTAACTATTCTGTTAGCTGAAGCTGAAATTCTGTTCTGACCAAGGCATACTAAGACACTAACAAACATACGTTAGTCCCAAACCCCTTTTTTCTTTATTTCAACGGCTGTGAATTTTAGTTTCATGAGACTCAAACAGTTTGTCCCATGGAAGTCTGCCAAAGTCCTTCAGGATAAGTCAGATAAGCATGCACCTTTATCTCCCTTGGAATGCTACCAACGTCTAAATTTCCAATTAGTTATATAAGGCCAAATGGAACACAAATTCAACAAAGAGCTTCAGGTTTCAAACTGACCAGTACGAACAAAGTTGCTTCCTGCAAAGGTTAATGTCCCTTTGCTCCTCCCCAGACTCCTGGACTGGCCCATGTTCCTCCCCACTATCTGACTCTGCTGCAGTCTCCGCAGGCTGCTGGCAGACCACAAATAATTCATAAATCAAAACAATGATCTCAAAGGTACAAACTTACAAGAAAGTTTACAACAAAATGGATGAAGGAGGGCAAATTCAATATTTTGGAATGGTCAAGGCAAACTCCAGATCTAAATCTCATGGAAATGTTGTGTAGGATTATGGAAAAAGCAACATGTCATGGAGGAATAGGCCAGAATTCTTGCACAACAATGTTAAAGACACACTGCCAATTACAAAAAGAGTAAAATAGTTACTGAATCTAAAAATATAATCAACAATCTATTAAAAAAATAGTTACTGAATCTAAAATAGCAATTATTTGTATGTTGGGTTATTTTGTTTCTGAAGTATAGTAAATGAAATCTGTCATTTGTCAAATGTCAGCACTATTTCTGCACTTTATCTTTTTATATGTTTATACCTACATAAATATAATCTACCTGTTTACTCAGATTCACATAAGACCCTGGCAAAAATAGGATAAAAACCAGAAAATCTAAAAGAGGACAAATATGTACAGAGAACAGAATATTTGGGTGGTTTTTATACATGACAAATAATTTCCACCCCCTTTTTTTAGATATGTTCTTTTCTCTAGTATTTGAGGTCTTTTCTTGCATACATTAGTCAAGTGAAGCAGAGTATGGAAATAAATGGGTTTTTTCCCTCTCAGTAAAGAGGGTAACTTATATTGAGATCAGTAAAATATCAAGATCAGTAAAATCTGAGTCTCCATACAAGAGGCTCTTTCCTTTTTGTTCTCCCTTTCTTAGCAGAAGCCTGTAACCATTTCTGTTTGAGAATCTGGCCAGCAATTCAAATGCCTCAGCAGGAACTACTGAATTGGCTGGAGCTGCTCTTTGTATAGCAAGATTAATAGTGCCCCAGCAACTGCCTCTCTCTTAGGGTTTACAGTGGCTCTCTAAATGCAGCCTTCTTAAGATCAACTCATCTGCGCTGATGTTCATGATTTATCCAGGTACTGCTCAATATGACCACTCAGCAGCCTTTGTAGCTGAAGCATCCTTTTCGGTTCTATCTGTGAGCATATACCTGAGCTGGGAAAGTTGCCTCCATTTCAGTTTTAAAGCCATGCGGCAAAGGAAGCCATTTCCTAAAACATATCCTAGCTATGCTCTTCAGCTTCCTCCATCTGTTCCAGCCAGAAAATCAGAAAGAAATAATGGATAATTGTATATCAAACAAGTTAAATACAGCATGTGCTTTTCTACAGTGAAGGGCTACTGTACCTCCACTTCAGAAGGTAGAAACTCTTCCACCGGAAGCACTACTCCAGCTGGGAACACTGAGGGATATTTTATTCAGGGGTGAACAAATCCAAAACCAAAGGACTGCTTGTTTGGGATGGTGCCAGAGGAAAACTGATTTGGTGGGCTAATTCATATGGGAATAAAGTAAAGGAGTTGGTTAAATTTGCTTTTAATCTTGGTTCTGTGTTGATTCAAACTTTTTCTACTAAAAAACCGACAACCTCCAAAATAGGAGAGGCAGTTTGATGTGGTGGTTAAGGCACCAAGCGAATTCTAATTCTGTCTTGGGCACAAAGTCAACTGGGTGACCTTGGGCCAGTCACTTTCTCTCAGCCCTAGGAAGCAGGCAATGGTAATCCACTTCTGGGAAACTTGCCAAAAACACTGCAGGGACTGGGCCAATTAGTTGAATTGACTTGAAGGCACCTGCTCATACAGAAGTGTCTATGATAAAAAAAAATAAGGGATATTACAGAGCAATCATAAAGTAGGTAACATCACATTTTAAGGAAAACTGTAGTTTGTGCATCCAAATGTTCTGGACCAACCCTGGACAGAAGAACAAAAAAAAGAAGGTGACCCTGAGGATCAGATAATTTGGAATCAGTTCAGATGATCACTTGAATATGAACCAGCAATGTGCAGCTGCTGCCAAAAAAAGCTAGTACAATCCTGGGTTGTATAAACAGAGGCATAGAATCAAGATCACGTGAAGTATTAGTGCCACTTTACAAAACCCTAGTTAAGACCACACCTGGAATACTGCAACCAATTTTAGTCACCACTAAGATGATCAAAGGCCTGGAGACTAAACCATATGAAGAATGGCTGCTGATTTTGGGTCTGGCTAGTCTAAAGAAAAGAATTAGGTGTCACATGACAGCAGTATTCCCGTATTTAAGGGAGTTGGTCAATTATTCTCCAAAGCAACAGAGGGCAGGACAAGAAACAATGGTTGGAAACTAATCAAAGGGAGAAGCAATCTGGAATTAAAGAGAAACTTCCTAACAGTGAGGACAATTAACCAGTGGAACAGCTTGCCTTCAGAAATCGTGGGCACTCCATCACTGGAGGTTTTTAAGAAGAGACTGGATAGTCATTTATCTGACATGGTATAGGTTCTCCTGCTTGAGCAGGGGGCTGGACTAGAAGTCCTCCAAGGTCCCTTTCAGCTTCTATTCTATTCTACTCTACCCTACCCTATCCCTACTCTACCTCAGATTCTGGGGCTCAAAAAGAACTGAGAGCATCAGAGAAAAAGAGAAGTAATCAAAGCAGAACAAGCCCATAGAATGAGGAAGGAAGAAGCTGCAATCAAAACAAAACAGGAAGCAGAAGAATGTTAAAGAACAGACCTAAATATGTCTTCTGAAAAGTTTCTTGCCTACCCTTTTCACTTAATTGCTTTTCTTTAGACTGGAACCAAGATGTATGTTGGGATAGTTTCTTTACACAAGTATAGAGGGAGGGAGATGGGGGAATGGGACATCAAAGTGCATATACTGAATAAACCTTTCCCCACATATTACTCCCTTTTACCAACACAAATGAGCTGGTAATAATTGATAAAGCATTGATAACTGCTTATTGGTAAGCAATACCTCTTTACCACATGGGGGCAGCAGAATGCATTAAATAATGAAAAAAAGAAAAAGAAAGAAAGAAAAGAAAAATAGGAGCAGGAACATTAATTAGCACCCAGCTTTGATATGCCCACATGGAATAAGGGTTGGAGTTCTCACTTTTATCAGACTTCTTTTCTTTGCTGTCTTTTTTCTTTGTTGATTTGATGCTGTCTGAAGACTTGGATTTCTTTTTCTTCTTTTTTAACGGTGTCTCTTCTGCACTCTGCATTTTAACCTTCTTGCTCTTTGAAACCATGGAGCCAGTGTCCCCATCTGCCAGTTTCCGTTTCTTGGATGGCTTCTCTTTTTTTCCACTTTTCGATGTCTTGGCCTTTGCCACAGGGTTAGCCTGGGCCCCTTCTGGGGTACCTTGTTCCGTGTCCTGCTCTTTGTTCCCAAGGAGCGCTTTGAACGATGGGGTAAGTGATTCTGGCAACTGTACCGCAGATGTCTCTTGGCCTTGGCCATTGCTCTGAGCCTTTGCTGCAGCTTTCTTTGCTGGGGAAGGCTTGGAGCTGCTGCTTTTCAGCCCCCGTTTCTCTGCCCCCTTCCCCTTAGCAGCTGCTGCTTCCTTTCCAGAAGAAGGCAACGAGGTGATTTCTGTAGAAACAAAGTTTTACAATTTAACAAATATTAAGAACCTGATCCCTATAAAGTACTGCTAATTTGTGGGTAAATCATTCCAACTCAGCTGGGGAAAGGCTTGGCCTAATTAACTTTTAAAACAAGACACTTTCCAATTTACAGAACTATTTTACAGTTACACCTAGCTAGATGTATTTCTATTCTAATCTGGCCAATTAAAAGAAAAATACATTTTATTAGGGCAACTTTCTCCCGCACAAAAGAGCATTATCTCAGACTTTTGCCTTAAAATTTAGTCTTAACAATATGAAAAAATGTTGCATTAGATTAAGAATTAAACATTCTCCAGTCTCAGATGCTCCATAGCCACTAGACAGTTTCGTTTAGTGGTTAAGGCACCAGGCCTCCCCATTCATGAAAGCTAGATGGGTGACTTTGGGCCAACCACTCTCTCTCAGCCCAAATCACCTCATAGAATGGTTGTTGTTGTGGGGAAAATAGGAAGAGGAAAGTGTTGAATATTTGTGGCACATGAGTTATTTGTGAAAATAACAAAGGTGGGATACAAATAAATAAATTTAATAAACCGATAATAATAAGCCAGGCTGCCCAAGTACAGACAACGTATCTTCATTTAGAAAGAATCATCAAGCCCGTTATACAACAAGATCACAAATTTTCAACTGTAACCCAGCCATTCAGTGTCTCTCTGCACAAGACAAATCTCAGAGACATAATGAGATTTTGAGAAAAACTAATATAGTAGGATCCTTTCTTGATCCAGAAAATCTTCACTTGAAGATTGAAATAAGTGTATAAACTTGGATTTGGAAAAAGGGGAGATAGTCCAGTTGCCTCTGGAAAATGAATTTGTTGGGACTATGCAGATAGTTCCTGAATTTCTAAAAAGTGGAATGGGACAACTTGCTACAGCCAACTCGCTGCAGGACAACTGACAATTTAATTATTTAAAATAAAATTTAAAAATATTTTAATTTTTGCCGTTCACATTTCATTCTGTCCCTCTTTTTGCATCTTTTCTTTAATGTTTCCATCCCACTATTTCTTTAATATTAGTGCAACTCTTGTCTTGCAGCGAGTTGGCCATGGCAAATTGGCCATATCATAGAACTCCCTAAAAAATGCTTCCCTTTAAGTCTTCTATACCAACTGTTCCTTCAAAGCCAACCTGTTTTCAGTGTGACAGTTTTCTCAGTGTCGCTATCGCTTGAAGAACTGTCAGTTGATGACATGCTGTCAGCAGGAGCTGGCTTCCCAGAAGACTTTGCTTGAGCACCGACAGAACCCTGTTTGGAGAGCAGAGGATTTGCTACCACAGTGGATGCTTGGATCTTGTGAGGACCTGATAGCCCCGTTAAAAGAGACTAGGAGTGAAGAGAAAGAGAGAGAAATAATGAATGAACATGTGATTAGTTCAATACTTTTCACAACTCCATAGCAATGTTGACACATGAGAGAAATGGCATGAAAGAAAGATCTACCAGAGCTTTTATTATTGCCTTCCAAGCCTGATGTCCATTATTCTGACTGGACATTTTGGGAAGAACTCCATTCTCGATACTGTATGAAAGAGTCTAGATACGGAAGGCTGTTTTAGATGTATTATTTATTAAAGAAGCTTATATAGTTGCCCAACTCACACATAGGTGAGTCTGGGAGGCTTACATTTAAAAAATGTAAAAGATCTATCATATAATAAAGCCATTTAAAAACCCTACCCCATCCCCCATGGCTTCCCCCATAGTAACAACACAATTATGTTAGCCACTCAATTAGTTCCATTTGTTTGTGATCCCAGGGTCCACTGACACAGCCACTTTTATGGCCTTTCAGAAAAGAATCAGGGTGGGGGACATTCGTACCTTGGAGTGAATGTTGTACCCAAAAGAAGGTGCCACCTGTCAGACCTGCCCCAGTCTAATCTCTTAGGAAAGAAAGACCTTCAACTCCATTTGGTTGAAGTGACAGGTTCTTTTACTAAAAGATGTTGGTTGCAGTAAAGTCAGGCTAGAACTAAATTTCCTGTGCTTTAAAGACATAGAAAGTTTGTAGAATTGGAGTGGTGGGCATACCTACAAATTCAATCACGCTATGTGAACCCAATAGAGCAATGATGGAGAACCTTTTTGTTGTGGTGTGCCAAAAGCGCACGTGCCGGCACCCACAATGCAATGCACCCTGCCCCCCTGTGCATGTGCCTGCAACACCTCGCCCTGCCTCCTTACCTGCACTGCGCATGCCTCCCAGCTGATTTTCAGCCTGTTTGAGGCTGTTTTCGCCCTCCTGGAGGGAAGCCTCTTGAGGATAAAAATGGGCCCATTTTGACACTTCTGGTATTTCTGGAAGGCTCATTTTTCCGCCTCCAGAGGCTTCCTTCGAGCCTTGGGAGGGCAAAAACGGCCTCAAATGGGCCGAAAATCAGCTGAGAGGCGTGCGCATGCGCAATGCAGGTAAGTTTGGCTGGGGCTCACATGCCCGCACAAATAGCTCTCCGTGCCACCTGTGGCCCATGTGCCATAGGTTCGCAATCACGGCACTAGAGTATAGTGGATAAAATGGCTGTATAAAATTAGCAACATATGAGATTTTATGCTGTAAATATAAATGTACATACTGGATAGAATAATAGTATAAAATTAGCAATGCATGACGAGTATAATGTTATTTGTTTTATATTTTAGTGTGTATGGCAGAGACAATGCCAGGACGGTCACACGGTGTCCAATATTTTAATATGTAATCAATACAATTTTGTAAAAAAGAAAGATATAGAAAGTTTCCTCCCATTGCAACTCTACTCCATGATCAGTCTGTCTTCAGCCAATAAGAAGCTGCCTTTGAGGCTTGGTAGTCTGCCACTTGCGCGACCTGGTTTTGAATAGGTCACGGCCCAGTAGTGAGCCACGGCCCAGGGGTTGGGGACCCCTGGCCTTGGTGTACTGAGAACGCTGAGATTTTTTTGGTAATTTACATTCTTTCTCAGGGTGCACAGCCTTCGGTGGTGGCACAAACTGGCTCCAAGCTCTCTTCCTCTTCGTCCAGCTGTCATTCCCCCCTCCCAATTTCCCATCACGCACACAAGCAGATTGATTGCCCGTTTGTTCCCTAGCATAATCCTTTCCTCCCTCCTAGCCTTTGATGGCAGGATGCTAGCAAGGTGCCAGGCCAAAGATGGCAGACCTGAGAAGGCCATTTTTTGTTGACAAACCCTAATTGATAGAACCTGTATGTAATATGCCCTGCCTTCCTTCCTGTTCTGGTGGGCAGGGTGGTTGCAATAGAGAGGAGGCAGTCTAAATGTAGTCAGTTTTCATTCCCATGGGATTCACTTCCCCTGTATCATGTCTAAGTGTGCCTCCCCCAATAAGCTACTTGGATACATGTGTTTAGGGGGAGGCATTCTGGCTACAAATTGAAGGGACGACTATCAAACTTAAAAAAAAGACACACAACACAAGACCCAAGTTGAGCACATATGGCCATGCAAGTCCAAGATCCTTCAAAACTTTTGTTTTTTTCCTCTAATGAGCTTGTGTAATGTGTAGGCTAAGCCATGAAAAAATGTGTAGGCTGTCAGCAGTTGTTGAAAAAAGGCAAACAGAGTGGGGAGCTGTTAAATGCTCCAATTTTCTAGAAAAGGAGGGAAAGTATTTATATGTTGTATGGATTTATGACCTGCAGGATAAATTTGCTTCTCTGTTCATTCCCTCTTAAATATGCATTTGGGAGGTTGTTGGCAATTACTACAGTCCCATGCATGCTTGCAAGTCCAATGTGTCACAGATCTACAGTTGGTACCACACATTGCTCATAAAGACAACTTTTATAGCTACGGCACAGCTTAAATTGCAACTGAAAACTGCTGCTGTACGCATAGTACAGTTCCTCCTGCAGCTATTTAAAGTTCTGTATTTTCATTAAATCAATCCATCCTGATTAGTACAAGTTCAGAAAGCATGCACCCAACATGCTAACTAGGTTCAGATTTTATAATCCTTTGTTCAGAGGCATATTATAGGTTCATGGGTTGTGCAGACAAGGCACACTTGTCGACTCCCACAGAAAAGGTGATTTTACCATAAAAGAAAGACGACCTATCACTTTTTTTATTTACAATAAGTTACTTTATCTTTCATCTTACCGTTCTAAATCCTTTCTTGAACTCTATTCTTTTGTCCTTAATTAACTGTTTTAATTTCTATTTTTGTCAGCTTTACCAGGTAGACTCTGAAGGTGCTACTTCCTCCATCCCCATGTGAACCAGGGAGAAGCTTGCCTAAGATGCTTTCCCAAGTTATTTTCTTGGCTCAGGCTCAGGCCACTTTTATCTGACTTGTCTTGGCAGCAGCTCTTCCTCCTATCCTTCATGGCTGTTCCCATCTTCTACAATTTCTGTCCTATTTTCTACTATTATTATGCTTTAGTTAAGTTCTGATTACCTCCATTCTTATCCCCCTATCTGTAGATCCTAAATATCCTTTCCTTAGACTTTCTTTCTATGCATCCTATTCTAGTTTGTCAATTCTCTCTTAGTACTATTGATATCAGTCCCATCAACCAGCTTTCCATGGATGAGATCTCTGCTGGTTGGGGAACTGCTTTTACTGTTTCCTATTATTAGCACTGGGACAGGGTTTTCAAGATCTTGTGAGGCTTCAATTTCAGACTATGTAAGCCACTAATTGATCTCTGTGTCTCTCAGCCCTTTCCTTACCTTCCAGGTTTCTTTCACTCCCAGGGAATCCACCTCAACTCCCTTCTGGCTGCTCTGACATTCTTCCTTGCAAGTTGCCCTTTCCTTGATGTTTGTTCACTCTGGGACGGTCCCTGCTCTTGGCTTTGCTGTCACACTTGGCCCTCCATCCATATATGACCAGCTGCTGCTTTCCCTAGCATCCCCAGTAAGTACAATTCTTCAACTTGGTTAAGCCACTTCCCATGTCCCAGACCTGAACTGATTGCCAAGCCTTTCAGGACTGCCTTCTTCCAGGATTGGTGTCTGGCTACTTGTTCATATCCCAGGCCTTTTCCAACAACACCAGTACAAAATCCTGACCTTCTCCACTGGGCCAGGCTATTCAACCTGAATCTCAAGCCCACTGGATTCACCAGCACAACAGATCCTCCTGACAACTTTGATCATACTCTTTCCTAATGACTACTTCCTCCATCTTCAGGTGCCTAGTTTGCTTGCTTTCTGCCTCCCTTCCTTCCCTCTCTGTAAGATAAGACAAAATATCCAACGATGCTAAGTGGACTTGTACATGAGATCATGAAAAAATACCTGAGAAGCTTCTTGTTCCTCATCACTGGACTCCTCAGATGAGCTCTCTGACTCTTTTTTTGCCTCTTGTTTCTGCTGGGTGACTGCAAAAAGCAAATAGAGACCTCAGAGTCCTTGAAAAACTAAAAGCTGCTGTGACATAAAGAGTGTGGGAACTGGGAAGATCAAGTCAAATTAAGGTTTATGTTCGTTGTCCAGTTACATAGGGTGACTCTAAGATTTTTAGCTTTGCTTATTATAAAGCCTTCATGAAAGTTCACAAGATGGGAATTGCAGAGGTAACTTTTTCTTATGCAATGAAAGAGGTGCTTGCAGCAGTTCTGAAACTACTCCAGGCAATTCTCCAAACAAGTTACTTCCAGAATTCCTATTTCAATCATACTATCATGTCTTTCACAAGAACAATTACAGTAACAAATGTCAACAATGGAGAACTGATATGTTAATCTGAACCAGACTTGTCGATGCTGGTGATTTAAATGTTCAGATACATGAACTATTGTGGGACTCTATCTGAGGAATTGGTGGGCTTCTTCTGGGTGAGGAATGGCGAGCTAAGATATATGTGAATGAGCGGAGATGACAACCACAGCTAAGACGCAAGGATCGGTGAGGAGACCGGTCTCATGGAACTTCTCTGGATAAGGAGAGGATAGAAGATTGCCCACTTGTGCTCCAGATTTATTTATTTATTTATTTATTTAATCGTATTTCTATACCGCTCCCTCTCCCAAAAGGGACTCGGGGCGGTGTACAGCCTAATAAATACATAAAATACAAAGTTAAATAGAATTTAAAACCAAATTAAATACAAATTGGCTGCATCCCGTCCGACAATAATTCATTTAAAACCGGGAAATATAAAGTTTAAAAATAAGATTAAAATTTAAAACCCCTATTAACTTAAAACCCCATAGACCCTTACTGGGCCAGGCCGGCCTGTTTAAAAAATAAGGTCTTAACTGCGCGCCGGAAGGTGAGGATGTCTGTCATGGCTCGTATCTCCGGGGGGAGATCATTCCACAGGGAGGGGGCTCCCACAGAGAAAGCACGCACCCTCGGGGCCGCCAGCCGCCAGCAATCAGATGGCGGCACCCCAAGTAGGGCGACCCTGTGGGAGCGTACTGGGCGGCGGGAGGTTGTTGGTGGCAGCAGGCGGTCCCGTAAGTACCCAGGTCCCGAGCCATGGAGCACTTTAAATACCATCAGTACCACCTTGAATCGAATCCGGAAGGCCACAGGAAGCCAGTGCAGCCTGCGGAGAAGTGGTGTTACGTGCGCGCCCCGAGGGGCACCCACGATCACCCGCGCGGCTTCATTCTGAACTAACTGCAGCCTCCGGAGACTCTTCAAGGGGAGCCCCACGTAGAGAGCATTGCAATAATCCAAGCGGGAGATAACGAGGGCGGAAGTGACTGTGCGAAGTGTGCCCAGATCCAGAAAGGGCCGCAACTGGTAGATCAGATGAATCTGATAAAAAGCCCCCCTGGCGACGGCTGCAATATGTTCTTCCAAAGACAGCCGCACATCCAGGACATCCAAGTTGCGCGCCCTTTCCACAGGGGTCAATACCTCTCCCCCCACGGCCAGCGAAGGAATAAGCTGGTTGTATCTGGGCGCAGGAAACCACAGCCACTCGGTTTTGGCCGGGTTGAGACGAAGCCTGTTACGACCCATCCAACTCCGCACGGCCTCCAGGCACCGGGTCATCACTTCGACGGCTTCGTTGGGGTGGCCCGGGGTGGAGATGTACAGCTGAGTATCATCAGTGTACTGATGGAACTCCACCCCAAAGCCACGGATGATCTCACCCAGCGGCTTTACATAAATGTTGAACAGCAGGGGCGAGAGTACCGACCCCTGAGGCACCCCACAAAGCAGGGGCCTTGGGGACGATCTCTGCCCCCCCGTCAACACAAATTGAGAACGGTCGGAGAGGAAGGAGGAGAACCACCGCAACACGGTGCCTCCAACCCCCAACCCCTCCAACCGCCGCAATAAGATACTGTGGTCGACAGTATCAAAAGCCGCCGAGAGATCTAACAGGACCAGGACAGAGGAACAACCCCTGTCCCGAGCCCTCCAGAGATCATCCACCAACGCGACCAACGCCGTCTCCGTGCTGTGCCCGGGCCTGAAGCCCGATTGGAGGGGATCAAGATAACTCGCTTCATCCAGGAACTGCGGGAGCTGACGGGCCACCACACTCTCTACAACCTTCGCAACAAAGCGAAGGTTGGAGACAGGACGGTAATTTGATAATAATGCTGGGTCCAGGGACGGTTTCTTGAGGAGGGGCCGCACCACCGCCTCCTTCAAGGCGGCGGGTAAAAGCCCCTCTCTCAAGGAAGCGTTTATAATACCCTGGAACCAGCCTCGTGTCACCTCCCGAGTGGCCAAGACCAGCCAGGAGGGGCACGGGTCCAACAAACAGGTGGTGGCATTCAGCCCCCCCCCCAGCACCCTGTCCACGTCTTCCATGGTAACAGGGTCGAACTCAACCCAATTGGCCTCACCGATATCCACCCCCGCCCCCCCGCCCGGAGATGCCCAGTTGGAGTCCAGCTCGTCCCGAATCTGAGCGATTTTGTCCTGCAGAAACCTAGAAAACTCCTCAGCCCGACCCTGTAAGGGATCCTCCCGTGCTTCCACCTCTAGAAGGGAGCGGGTCACCCTAAACAGGGCGGCTGGGCGGTTTTCCGCAGACGCAATAAGGGTGGAGAGGTAGGTCCTCCTCGCCATCCTTATCGCCACTAAATACGTCTTAATATAAGATCGTAGAAGTGTTCGGTCAGACTCAGAACGGCTAGCCCTCCAACTACTCTCTAGGCGTCTTTTCCGGCGCTTCATCTCCCTTAGCTCCTCAGAAAACCAAGGAGCCACTTGGGATCGGCACGGGTCAGAGGCCGCAAGGGCACGACCCGGTCAAGGGCCCCAGCAGCCACCCTATCCCAGGTGGCAACCAAGCCCTCAACCGAGTCGTGTGTGTGAGCTTCGGGAAATGGCCCAAGCTCCGTCAGGAACCTATCTGGGTCCATCAGGCGCCTGGGGCGGTACCATTTTAGCGGCCCCGCCTCCCTGCGGTCGGGGGGTGCGGAACGGAAGTCGAGCCTCAGGAGCGAGTGATCTGTCCATGACAGGGGTTCTATAACTATATCCCCTACACCCAGACCACTCTGCCACTGATCAGAGACAAAAACTAGATCCAGGGTGTGACCTCCCACGTGAGTAGGGTCCCTAATTAACTGGGTCAGGCCCATGGCTGTCATGGAAGCCATGAACTCCTGAGCAATCCCCGAGGCACCGCCGGCAGAGGGAAGGTTGAAATCCCCCATGACCATAAGCCTGGGGGTCTCAACCGCCACGCCGGCTATAACCTCAAGGAGCTCAAGCAGGGCCGATGCCGCATAGCAGGGAGCCAGGTATGCGACCAACAAGCCCACCTGCACCCTGGGACCGAACTTCACGAAAAGAGACTCACATCTGGTCGTCTGAGAAACAGTGGATTCCCTCGGACACAGATCCTCCTTAATAACCACCGCAACACCCCCGCCCCTCCCCTGGGCCCTCGGCCGATGAAAAACCCGAAACCCAGCTGGGCACATCTCCACAAGAGGGACTCCCCCCTCTAGGCCCAGCCAGGTTTCGGTGATACCCACCAGGTCCGCTCCCCCCTCACAGATCAAATCATGAATGAGGGGGGCCTTATTAGTAACGGACCTGGCGTTACACAACATCAGCCGAAGGCCCAGGGCCCGATTGCTCAGACCCCCTGGGGAACGGGACACAACAAGGGGGTCGGAGCACGCCACTGCAGACAAATAGCGGGGGCGCGCTCCCGAAACAGAATGTGGCCCCCTATAGCCGCCAAATCTGCCTCTCCCGCTCACCGTACTAATAGCTTTAAGATCACCCTCCCTGGGACAACCCCCCATCCTCAATACAGCCCCATCCGAACCCAAACCCTCCCGGCAACGCTCAGCCCGCGACCCGGTCCCAGCCCCAGGCGGGTTGTCCCCCAGCCCCCGCCCGGCCAACCCTAACCCCTTTAAAAATCTAATTAAAAATTTTAAACAACCCTCCCTCCTACGCTTCCGGCGACCCCACCATCTCTCCGGATCCCAAGATCCGTTCTTGAGATAAGTCTTGGAGAGGTAAGAGGGCCAACTCTGAGACAGGGGACATATCTCAGGGCCCACAGATCTTTCGAGGAATATATCAATGTCTGTGTCTTTGGCTGGATCTTCCCTGACTGCCATCGACCAGGCAAAGGCCAAACCAAGCGGGACCCAAGTTCAGGCTGATGACTGCTCTTCACAAGGAAACCAAGACAGTGATTTCCCCTAAGTTTGAGGACTGGGAGACAAAGGGAACCGTCATGCTCCCAACTGCAGAGCCTTTTAAAGGACACTGATCAAGGTTAAAATAAGACATGTTTGCATAAATCTGGGATCCCTTTATGGACTTCTTGCTGATACTATGACTGAAATGTTAACAATTTATATATTTGTGTATGGCTAAGGGATGGGGTATGGGAAGAAGAGACACTTGCATGTGATATTATAGGGGATATATTAAGTTTGTACTTGTGATGAAGATCAGAAGCTACCTTTTTATATTCATTTTTTTCCTTTTCCTTTCTTTTTACTGTACACTTATTTTTTTCTTCTTTCTGAGTTTAGCTTGCATTTTCTTTTACTATTGTTATTAAAACTTTCATGTATATATTTATGTATGTATGTGTATATATATATATGCATATATATATATACATACATCTATGCATAGATTTTCACGGGTACAGGTATGCAGGTCTTGGGGTGTTCGGGTCTTTTCACGTGTAAGATTGAGAGTATCCTGGCAACGTTTCGACGAGATCTCACTCGCCATCTTCAGGCTGCTGCTTTCGACTTTGTGCTTGTACGACCCAGGAGATTACAACACAAGACCCAGGATGTCACAACAATAGAACTCAGAAGGTCATCACACAGCCCATTACCCAAGTCGTTACAACACAGGAGGCTGATAGACACACAGCCAATACCTCAGCCACACATGTTCTTAAGAAAAAGCCAGCCAATCTGCAAACATCAACTCCATCAACCAATCAAGAAATGACAACACAGCCAACCTCCCCACCAGTATATATAGGGAGACGGCAGCTCCAATCACGCTTTGTTTGCACAAGCACAAAGCTGAAAGCACCAGCCTGAAGATGGCGAGTGGGACCGCATCGAAACGTTATCATATATCATATATATATATATATATGATAAGCTGTTATGTCCAAGTGTTTGCACCAAAAATATACCAAGACTGGGGGAGGCTGAAGTGGAGGAACACTTCAAGAAAGGAAAGAATTTCAGAAGCTCAGATATTTGTTTTAAAAAAAATTAAAAGCAAGTGCAGAGGTGTGATTTTCACATAAATATGCCTCAAGTGGGCAACATTTTTTTATTTTAGGAGCAAGCTGCATTGTGTGGGTAATGCCATCTTATGTGCATAACAAGCTGTGCTTCCAAATACGGTATCTACTCTTCACTGGGCTTCCAAACTTCAAGTGTTTCTGAAGAGATAATCCTGCCACCCACCCCTGGTGGACTGTAGCTTCTCTTACCAGGCTGTGCCTGAGGCTTGGCTGTTGTCGAAGTTTCTGCTTCTTCCTCACTGCTGTCTGAGGAACTGTCTGAGGAGCTCTCCTTATGTATAGTGATTCCAGAGGGTGTTGTAGTCAAAGCCTGTCCCTGGGTTGGTTTAACCTTTGGAGAGGGAATTTGTTCTTCCTTCCCTGTTGCTTTTGTGGCAGATCTCTGGGGTTTGGTGGAAGCAGCACTGGATGTATTTAAGTTGGTCTGTACAAGCTTTCCTGAAGGACTGGCTGCTTTGCCAGCCACCAGCTTAAAAAAAGGGTGAATAGGAGGCTGTAGAGGGGAAAAAAACATAACCAGAAATGCATTTAAAAATTGTGTATGGCTAAGGGATAAAATGTGTATCTTCTCAGAAATAAACATTTGGTCGGAAACAAAACCAATACTATATTGCCATCAATCATAGCCTATGCAAATCTGCTCAGGATGCCCCAGTTTCTATTGCTGAGAGTTTCACAGAAGTTCAATACATACACAAAATACCCTTGAAGATAAAACAGTTTTATCTTTCATGCAATTAGCCATTCCAAAATTTACATAAAGAATTTCTACATTATCTGCGCTGCAAAAAAATAAATAAATGAACCACTAGATTGCCAACTCCAACAATGTCAAGATATTATATCCCCTGGTTCCAATAAGAGAACCTGTAAGGTTAGCTTGACCTGTGTGGCTTCACTTATAGTATCTTATCTATTCTGAGAACAACCTTCTTGAAGAGTGGCTTCTTGTATGCAAGAATGACCTCTCCTTTTACCTGCTTTTCTGGCTTCTCATCTTCTCTGCTATCTGAAGAATCAGAGCTGCTGCTCTCTGAGCTCTCGGAGGCTTTTGGTACAGGGACAGTTCCTGCTTTTGTTGAGGTTGTCCCCCCTTTCCCTGCTGGCTGAGGTTTGCTTGATGCGAGCCCTGCATTCTTGGCTGTCACACTTTTCACATGATTGGTACCAGGCTTGTGTATTACCTGAGCTGGTTTCTATGGAAATAAAATATTGCAGAATTAGACTGTGGACTAATTTCTGATTCAAGGGAATTAAATCAGTATTTCAGTTGACTGAACATGGAGAATAGCCACCTCAGAATTGGCAATGAAGATACTGAAGTGGTGGATAGTTTCCAGCTTTTAGGATCAACCAATAAAGGAGCAAGCACTCAAGAAATACGCAACAGACTAGTACTTGGTAGAGCAGCCATGAAAGTCTTGGAAAAGATATTGAAATGTTGTGTGTAGCTATCTCTACAAAGATTAGAATCATGCAAACCTTAGTATTCCCTGTGATATCCTAGGGAAGCATAAATTGGATTTTGAAAAATAAGAATTTTTCCAGAATAGGAAGAATACTGGTGTTTTTGAAGTTTGGTGTTAGAGAAGATTTCTGAGGACACTGCAGACAGTAAAGAAAACAAACAGATCATTGCACACGTGATCAGGCTCAAATTATCCTACTTTGGGTATATTATGTGATGACCTAGCTCTTAGGAACAAGATCTAATGCTGGGAAAGGTGTAAGGAAAGTGAAGGTGACTTGCAACAATGCGAATGGACTCAAGGTACGGTGGCAATGGGCACATTATTGAAAGACCTGAAAGAACAGGTTAGGAACAGACTATCATGGAGAAGATCTATGTGACTGCTAAGAGTTGATATTGATTTGATGACACATCATCAATCAGTTGCCTAACCACTATCACTAGTTGTTTCAATTCTTCTCTAGAGGCTTGGTAAGTATAGGAATTAGGTTGTGGCAGCATTCAATACATAGGCTGCTCCTATCTGGTCGTAGCTCTGTAGAAGCAGAAAAAGCCTAAAACATGGACAGGCAGAAATTTGAGCAGGCAATCCTTCGTTTGTCCCGGTGTCAATTCACTTATGGCTCTGCTTCAAAACAAGGGAATCTTATAAATGCTGTAATCTGCTTCTACATTAGCTTCCAAGATGGTGTTCAATCTGCAAATGTCAATCTTCATTTTGCTTTCTGGAAAAAATACCCCCAGTACGTCTACACATTTGTGTTTTCCAAGATACCAACAGACTATCTTGTTTCAGCTAATCTTCCTTTTATTAAAAGGAAAGGTGTGTGGGAAAAGTTTGCTACTTCATCTGCCTTGCTCTGCCCTATAATTTCTAAGCATCTCCCTAATTCACCTGAAAGAACTGCAAAAAGTATAGGGGTGTGCTGTGTAGTTGAGTTATAAATATTTAGGATGTTGATTAGGACTTAATGTCAGAAATCTCAAGGCTATTTTTAAAATGTGCCCAAAAAAAGAGCAATGTTCCTTTTAGCACAAACAACATTGGTGTTGGAAAGGGGCATTCTCAATTTTGCCCTTTTTGTCAGGTGGAGAGATATACCACGAGACGGGGTAGGAATGGGGATCGCATTTCCCTCCCAAAATATGGGAGTTCTTTGTGAGGAAGAGTTTTTGTTTTGCCCTGAGGACAAGCTTATTTGAAGGGCCTTGTAGTGATTTTATTGTCTTCCTGGAGCTGGAACTAGAACTGGAATCCAATCTACTAAACAGAGTGTTAAAGAGGGATTCATCTGGGGGAAACGCAAGGCATTCAGTAGTGGGATTGTGTTTGTCAACAGATACAGATCATGTGTTGTCAACAGAGCTGTAGGCTGATTCTCTTCAGTCTTTATTTAGCTACAGGCTACTACTTTTAAGGGTAGTACATTTTTATTTTATTTACTTTTTTTGCTATTTGGGTTGCTATATTTGAACTGTACTGAAAACAAATTATAGCAGTCTAGAGAAAAAGCTGGCTGTTACTTTTTTTTAATTTATAACAAATCAGATTCTAGCCTCTTAAGGTGATAAAAACAAATGGAACAAAATGAAGTACTTGGGGAAATTTTGGGATCTATCTGAAAGAAACCGCAGAGCTGAATTTTTAAGCACTAACGTTTTTTTTAAAATTAGATTTTTTTCCAATACAATAGAGGTATAAAAATTAAAATAATTAAAATAAGAAAAAGTTAAAAACATGAAATGAAACAACAGAGAATTATGGTTTATATTAATTGCCATCTTATTCTTTCCTTTTCTTCTCTGACCCTTTTTAATCCCTCAATGCATAAAACACCAATTCAGTTTTCTTCTTTCAAGAAAAAAAGTTTCCAATCTGAGGACCAACACTGAGGAGCTACAAAATAAAAGTGCCCTGCAGAATTTCTCATTTCCATCATCAAAAAAAGGCAGGAGAAACTACAAATATTAAGAAAGTGTGCACAGATGGGCTTCCAGCTACTGTATATATGGCTGATCAGGAGATTTCTTTTAATCTAATTGTATACACATCTAATTGTATACAAATGTTTCCAGCTGCCCATATTCCCTTTGCTGAGACTTTGCAAATCTTCAGAGATTCAAAATTACAAAAATAAATTTAAGTAATGGAACAGAATTTGTGTGACATATTTCAGATCCATGTCCCTAATAAATGTCCGTTTTTGGCCCTGTGTACATACTATCATCTCACTGTGTCAAAACACAGAAAGAAGAGATTCTCAGACTACAAACCTATAGCTTCTCCTGAACTCCATGCAATTGATATTTTTAAGAGGTTCATAATCAGTAGCAATTAATCACCAACTGCATTTGCTTTCCCCAGATGGCTCACTCATTAAACTCAATGGGGCTTATTTCAAAGTAAACACGCATTAGACTGTTTTTACAGTCTAATGTTATACTTCAATCTACAATCCTGTCTCTTTTTTAAATTGTCACACAAAATAGTCTTTCAAATTTACTTCTCCTGATCTAGCATATAGCACTAAATAAACACTAGATTTTGGTTCTGTGTATTCCATGCACCCTTCATATTCATAATCTGGGACAACAACATGTAACTGTATATATCCGACATATTATTTTAAAATAGACATGTTTTCTAAGTAATAAAGCAGTGGTACTGAGCATAATTGTGGAATTAACTGCAGTATTTTTAATCACACCATATCTTCTTACATCACATATTTAATTGCCCAGTGATGTACAATGATGATGCAATAATAAAATTAACCAAATACTCTATCTGCATCTTTATTCATTCATAATTTCATTCCTGAAGTAGAAGCACCCTTTCAGCCCCTTGTTTTCCTTCTTACTGATAAGACAAACAATTACAAACAATGCCAGCCTAAAAAAACTAAAATACAAAAATCCCTCCATTGGGTTTTGCAAAAAAAAAAAAAATGGCAGGGCACAGAATTTCCCCCTCCAGAGATTTCTCTATGGTTACCTGAGCAGCCACTCTATCTTCCTCCGAATCAGAGTCATCACTTGAATCTTCACTACTATCGTCGCTCCGCTGGGCTTTCTGAGGCGATCCCTTTGGAGGCTGCAGCTTCACTGTACATACACTTTGAGCTGCAGGAGTTGCTTTGGGGGCTGAAAGCAATCAAGATACAGAAAAGTGAGAACTCGTCCACCTCTAAAAGGCTGCACAATGAAGCCACAGCCTCACTTCCTTCTTTATCTTTGCTGACTTTCACCAAGAGCCCCAAAGATGCATCAATTCTCAGTGGTTTTCTCTCAAATGTTTGATCAGGCAGCTCAAGCAATATGATTTCAAGACATGATACATTCTGATATCTGCATTTTCTTGGCATGTTATGAATTGCCTTTTTGAAATACATATTTATATCACAGGCAGTTTAGAAATATATTTAAATATGTACATGTGGTCCTCGCTTACAACCACAAATTTGTATTTTTGCTAAGCAAAACATTTAAATGAATTTTGCCCCATTTTATTACCTTTTTTTGCCAAGTGAATCACAGCTGTTGTTAAATTAGTAACAGGGTTGTTAAATGAAGCTGGCTTCCCCATTGACTTTGCCTGTCAGAAGATTACAAAAGGTGTTCACGTGACCCTGGGATACTGCAACAGTTATAAATATGAGCCAGTTGCCACGTGTCTGAATTTTGATCATGTGACGATGGGGGATGTTACAATGGTTGTAAGTGTGAAAAATGATCATGTTATAAGTCACTTTTCTCAGTACTGTTGTAACTTCAAATTGTCACTAAATAAACTGTTGTAAGTTGAGGACTACCTGTATCAGAACAAAGGTTAATGGGCTGGAGAGGGACGACACAATCTTGAAGAGATTCCCCTCTGCCCTACCCCCCAAAACCCCACACATCTTAGGAACAGCCATTGTGTTCCTCAAAAAATTATTTTGTGAAACAATCCACAATTTCCCAATACTGAAAAAAACAAAACCAGTCATGCTGTTTTTTTTCCCCCAAGCCAGCTTTGGGACAAAAAAGCTAGGAGAACTGTGTGCAATTTCAATTTACAGCACTGACATTCAATAAATCTTGTTAGCAGTTACCTGATTATGACAGACAAGGTATTTTCCTCATTGTGAAGCCAGTTACTATAAGAGTGGGGCTGACTATGGATGCTGCAAGTTTTTCAAGAAACACATTTTAGGTAGTCCTAGATTTACAACCATTTGTTTAGTGACCGTTTAGATGACACTGAAACAAGTGACTTAGGACAGGTTTTTTTTCATATTTATCGCTGTTGCAGCCTTCTCCTTGGTCACATGATCAAAATTTCAGTGCTTGATAACTGGTATTTATTTATGAAAGGTGCACTGTCCCAGGGTCACATGATTTAACCTTCCCCACAGGCTTCCAACAAGCAGTGAATGGGAGAAGCCAAATTCGCTTAACAATCTGATTCACTTAACAAGGGCAATGATTCATTTAACAACTGCAGCAAAAAGGTTGCAAAAAATGGGATACGTTTTACAACTGTCTTGCTCAACAGAAATTTTGGGCTCAGTTTCGGGTTGTTAAGTTGAGAAGTAACTTGTACATAGCACTATAACTATTAAAAAAGCTAACTTTTTAAACCAAAGGCAGGAAGATGCCTTTGGTTTAAAATTTCAAAATACACACCACTGAAAACTGCTGCAGTTCTAAAGCTGTGTGCCAAAACTACTACACAAAGGATAAGAGAAACTTTAAGCTACAAAAAAATCAGATTTGTTTAAAAAATATTCTAAAGATTTTGAATTCCTCAGTCAATTGTTTTAAAGCACCACGTGACATCTCTCATAGTTATTAACAACTCAAAATACTGGTTACAGCTGTAACAGATTTTTCATAGATTTCTGGGAGAACAAATTTATGAGATCTGCCACTTGCTGTAGCACTGATAGAAACACTGAACACAATTTGCTAAACTCTGTATTTCTTTAGGTAAAACCACACAAGAAACTATTTCTGAGATATACTTGAGAAAAAAATGTATGTTTTCAGATGTTTGTAAAATAGGGCACAGGTTTAAAAGAAGAATTTGCACAGAAAAGTAACAATGAGAACAGTTAAAGTTAAAAATATTTCTGAAGGAGTTTATATTAAGAAAGGGAAGTTTTGTACAAAATCTATGTACAATATGGTGGGGAAAATTGCAAATAAAAGTAGAAACTTTATCTTTAATGCAGTTTAAAAAAATCTGTACCCTTTCAGTTTAACAGATGAAAATACTGCCTACAGATGGAGGAAAATAAGCCAAAAAACAGTAAGATGATTCCTATTTATATTACTGTTCAATTAACAAGATCCTCCATGCTCCATTATCTGACACTATTGATTATTGAAAGAATATGATGGTTTAAATCACCAAACAGCTATATTTGGCCTTGCTAAGGCTTTTTCATAAGAAAAAGGAACCATTAAAATTAACCAGATTAAGAGGTATCAATGCTTTCTGTTGTGAACAATCCAGAATCATGAATCTGTTTATTACTGGTTTTCTTCCATCTTTAGAAAAACTCATCATTCAGAAATTAATCTGGGTTTGGCAACACCACAAAGGACAAGAAGATCCAATTTCCTTCAAAATAAAGGGAGCATCAGTTAATTGATGAAACACACCGAAACTATACGCTAAAGGCAAAATTGAAGATGCTAATATATCTCAGTTTTGATATATATCAGTTTTGAAATAACTGGCATCAGTGCTGGCACTTCAGAATGCATTATGTGCATCCCCTTGTTATTTCTGTCCTTTCCCTGTCAAGCAGCTAAGCAAAGAAATTAATAGAGCTGCTGAAAATAAAAAGTTTTTCCCCTGAGCACCAACAGGGCTGGAGCCTTCTCTTACTAGATGGAGCTGGCAGTTTGCATGGTGTAAGGTCAGTTTCATCCTCACTGTCAGACGAGGTGCTGCTTTCATTTTGTGGTTCCTTCTCCTTCAAAGCACCTGGTACAACTTTGGGTAAGATGCCAGGCTGATTGGCCTGGTTTTGTCTGGCCTTCACAGAAGGGAGTGGAGTTGACAATCTCTGCACCGCGAGGGAAAAAACAGGCAGACATACATGTAAAATTCACTGATTTCTCAAACACTTTATCTTCCCTCTTTAATTTCTAACAGAATCAAAACCATGTATTCCCAACAGCAATGACCACATCTGGGACTGCCATGGCTAAGTGCAATGTTTTGCTTAACAACCGCTTCACTTAGCGATAGAAACTTCTGATCCCAATTATGAATTGTAACCTGAGGATTATCTGCATAGCCTGAAACACATACAAACACTTAATCTGCCTGCCAGGCTTCTTAAATATCTTTAAATGTCAGATTTTTTTTTCTTGTAACATTTTATTTACAGTAAAATACATTTCATAAAATAGAGTGGTGGCCATATTTACAACTCAAGACAAGATATAAAAAAGATATGGAAGAATTTGGAATTGAGGTAAAACTGAACCAATTAGATAAAATATTGGAGGGAACGGATGAAAAATTAATTTCTAAAATGTATAATTACTTGTTAGAATTTGAAATGGTGGAAGAAATGGTTAAAGACCCAATGATTGCATGGGCAAGGAATATAGGGCACAACATTAATTTGGAAGACTGGGAAAAAATTTGGAATCAAAATTACAAAATAACAAAATCGGCTGTCTATAAAGAAAATCAATATAAAATGTGTGTGTTACCGGTGGTATCTGGCACCCTCAAAGTTAGCGAACATGTACCCAAACTTAAGTCCGATTTGCTAGAAATGTAAGCAAATGAGGGGTACCTTCTTCCACACTTGATGGCTCTACCCAAAAAGTAAAAAAAAATAGATTGTGGATAAAATAAATCACAAGTATCCAACTAGAATTTAAGGCTGAAATATTTTTGTTAGGAATGTTAAAAGGGGATTATGCAAAAGAAATGAAATATTTAATTCTCCATATAATCATGGCGGCAAGAATTGCATTGGCACAATGTTGGAAGGGCGACCAAATGCCAACAAATAATTTGATTATTCAGAAAGTTCTTGACTGCGCTGAAATGGACCTACTTACACAAAAACTTAGGGATAAGGAAGACTCAAGATATACTACAGCTTGGGAAAAATGGTGTAAGTGGATTAAGGAGAAAAAAACAGGGAATTAAAATAGAATAGAATACTTTATTGGCCAAGTGTGATTGGACACACAAGGAATTTGTCTTGGTGTAAATACTCTCAGTATACATAAAGAAAAGGAACATTAGTTAAGAATCAAGAATCATAACGTACAACACTTAATGATAGTCATAGGGTACAATCAACATCAAATCATACTAGGAAACAGTCAATATAACAGTCAAGATAAGGATTTGAAAAATGGAGTAGTTAGATTAAGAACATTTACCAAAAATAGCAAATGAATAGTAGTAAAATTGTTTTCAATAAAAGATCACACTGTCTTAGTTGATTAGAAACATATGTTTTTTATGTTTATTTGTTATATATCTGTATATTGATTTTGTTTGCAACGAAATGTTGTATTCTATGTAATGTACATAGTATTCTTTTTAATCTTTAATAAACTTCATTTTTAATTAAAAAAAACATTTCATAGTATTTTATAAATGTCTTAGCTTTGTAGATTTTAGTCTGTTAAGATTGTAAGCTGCCCAGAGTTACTTTATGGGCTGCCAATGAAATTTATAAACAAACAAACGAATGATTAACATTTAAATTGGTTAATTTGTAGATCAACTGCTTCTTGAATGATACACAACAGATTCCTGATTTGAAATCCTTTGGTCTTGCTAGAACTAAAGGTGGACCATGCCCATGGTTTAAACATTACAGCCTCATGGAGATGTATTTGCAATTGAATTTATTTTGGAAAGAAGAAGGGGGATAAAGCACTACTTTTACAAAAGACAACTGGCCATTCAATTGCCCTAGAAGGAAGCCACGCAGCAGTAAGCAATACAAGCTACAGTTGCCTGAATTACACCAGACTTCAAAGCCCCCCAAAGGAAGCTAAATCAAAGCTGTCTTTTCAAGAAACTCAGCATCTGATCTGTTGTATTTTTAAGAGCTCTGGAGAGAATAACAAAAAAATGAGGCAAGAAAAGAAATCATTTTCTGAGCAGCTTTCATCTGTTAAACAGGACAATACCAAGGCTGCTAGGTCTCTAAAAGCAGTTCTTTCTTTCTTATTCCTCTGTGTGACAACAATGAATATTGTAAGATGGTGTAAAATATGGTGCAAAACACACCTGACAATCGCTGGCAAGAAAAGGCATGTTCTCTTAAAAGGGGAAAGGAGTTATCTAAATGGATCTTTTACTTTCTTTCTTCCCCCTTTGTAAGTCTTCAATTCCAATAATTTGGATGTTTGTGTTATTACTAGTCAGTTGAGATGCACAATTTTGTTATTTTTGGCCTATTTTTTCCAAATCAATGTAACTACCCTAACTGTGCTAACTGAACGGATATGTTGGGATGATGTAGGTGCCTGCTTTTATCTTTCATTCATAATATGTATTTTCTCCTGATCTTTCAAAAGAGTTTGAAGACCTGGCTCTGCCAGCTCCCATGGTGCTCACAATGGAGTAACCAGACATATGTGAACCATTCGGAAAGGAACGTATCCATCTACCTTCTACTGGGAAGTGTACAAACACAGTGCTATGGAGAATGACAGACTTATCTCGTTGGAGGGAAAAGTCAGGAAGATGCAGCAAGAGGTAGAGACCAAAATTTTACAGATGGAAGACGGTCAGATAATAGGTGTACCATATACTAGGCTTCCAAGACGCCAATGGAGAGCTAGAACTATATTGCTTTAAGATGTAAGGTACACACATTGGCAAAGAAAGGACCATCGTGTGCAAAATTATTCTATCTGATTACCTAGAGCAGAGGTGGGGAACGATGGAACCTTTATGACTTGTGGACTTCAATTCGCAGAATTCCTATGCCATGCTGGCTCAGGAATTCTGAGTTGAAGTCCACAAATCATTAAAGGGCCATTGTTTCTCACCTCTGCTCTAGAGGAAGCCTGCTTAAAATCACTGACATGGGAGCTAAAAGGCCCATGGACCAGAAACATGCCATATTTTTTTGTTATAGTTTATGAAATATGCACTCCAAAAGTTGTCTTCACCCCTTTTTATATTTTTAGGAAATCATTCAAAACCTGACAATTCTGATGTCCAGTTGTGGAAAGAGGAGATGACCATTTTATCTAAATTATGACATTTTTGACTTGTTACTATATTTTAGCAGGTTACTATTCATGTTTTTTTCACACCATCCAAAGAAGCTACCCTGGCAAGCTGTAAATGCCTTATTAAAAATAAGCAAATCATTTTACAATGGCTGGCTCATGCAAAAACAAAGACCACCGTTCCTAGAGGAAAAACACCAACCTTCTGACTTATGGGAACCGGCGAAGTCTCACTGTCACTCTCAGATGATGAGTCACTGCTGTCTGAGCTCTGGGCTTCTTTTGCAGGAGGCTTTGATAAGCTGATCGCAGGAGTCTTCTGAGAGGATTTTGATGGAATAGAAGCAGAAACTGCCTTCTTTGATGGACTTGATGCTGCGTTTTTCTCTGTTGATTTTAAGTCCTGAGGATTTTTTTTTTGAGACAATTTTAACTCTGGTTAGATATTAGAAAAATGATATAAATCAGAGTTCATGAATTTGAATAAGACATTCTGGTGTAATAAATCAAAACAAAGGCTTGGGAAATAGGTTAAATTGTTCTGAAACTGTCAGAACAATTTCTTTCCCCTTAACTTTATTTATAAGTACACAATATTAGACAATTTAAATAAAGAAAAATAACTATTTTGGGT
The DNA here is from genome assembly GCA_023653725.1 of Bungarus multicinctus. NCBI lineage: Eukaryota > Metazoa > Chordata > Lepidosauria > Squamata > Elapidae > Bungarus > Bungarus multicinctus. The sequence continues at coordinate 82,922,415 of CM042834.1, forward strand.
ATGTATATATCTATACAATTTTCCAAATGTTTCAAGAAATTCAAGGGTAAGAATAGAATTATACTATATATACCAGGGGTCGCAAACCTTTTGGACCTCAGGGACCACCAATCTCAAACTTTTAGATCCCAGGGACCACTAACTGGTTCTGTGGGCGTGGCCTAATTTGTGGGTGTGGCTTGATGGTCATGTGACTGGCTGGTCATGGCTTGTATGTAAGTATTATAAATATTTATATAAATATTGAATTTTTTATGAAAAAAGAGCAACTTTTGCCCAAAATGAGGCAAAGCAGGCAGGCAAATTGAGTTCCTCACAGAATCACAGATTCATTCAGAAATCTATCTGCCATTGGCTAGCTCAGAATGTCACATAAAATTTGCTTGCAAGCAAACTCATAAAATTTGCTAGCAAGCAAATTTTGAATTTTTTATTTTAAAAAAGCAACTTTTATCCAAAATCAGGCAAAGCAGGCAGATTGAATTGCTCACAGAATCATTCAGTGATCTATCTGTCATCGGCTAGCTCAGCCGATGCTATAAGCAAACCTTCAGTCCTAAGGGAGGTTTGGCTGTGCTTAGCTAGAAAGCAAGAAATCCAACCATTTCCTACTTCCTAGCTAATCTAAATATCTTGGCAGAGCAGAACAGATGATGGTCAGAAAAAGGAAAAATAGCAACTTAGCAGACAAGTTTGCTGGGTAAGGAGTGAGTGGGTGGGAAGGGTTCCTGCAGGCCATGTGGGCTGCTGAGCAGTCTTGTGTTTCTCTGCAGCCTGGATTACTTGCTTTGGGGGTGGGGGTGTTCTGGGGGTGAGATTTCTCTGCGGCCCACCAAAATTTTCTCATGGCCCACCAGTGGGCCGGGGCCCACCAGTTGGCAACTGCTGATATATACTGTACATGCATAATAAAGGGTACCAAACAGAACTGGTATTTAAAAGTGATCCTGAATTGCCTGTTAAGCATTCATATTGTTTTATTTTGTTATACTCTCCAGAAATGCTACCCTGAAGGACTATAAATGACTTATTGAGAAAGAAACAAATCATCTTATAATGGCTAGCTCATGCGAAAACAAAGACCACCTTTCCCAGAGTTTTGAAGGGAAAACACCAACCTTCTGAATTGTGGGAACCGGCGGAATCTCACTGTCACTCTCAGATGATGAGTCACTGCTGTCTGAGCTATGGGCTTCTTTTGAAGGAGGCAGTGATAAGCTGGTCGTGGGGGTCCTCTGCGTGGATTTTGATGGAACAGAAGCAGAAACTGTCTTCTTTAATGGGCTTGATGCTACGTTTTTTGCTGTCGCTTTGAAGGCCTGAGGATTTTTTTGAGATAATTTTAACTATTATTAAGAGATGAGAGAAATGGCATAAAGTTAAAGTTCCTGAACCTGACCAAGACATCCTGGTGTAACAGATCTTGAGAGGGCTTGGGAAGCAGGTTAAATTGTTCTGAAGCTGTGTCAATTTCTTTTCCCTGAACTTTATTTTTAAATACAGAGCAATGTAAAAATTTAAATAAAAATGTAACTTCTTGGTGTATGTATTTTGTGTGTATACCTACAGAATACACATGCTGTATGGGCAGGGTAAAAGATAATCTGGTAAATTCACAGCCTGAAAACAGCCGTAAGGATGAAATCCTTGTTCAGCAGCAAGTGAAAAAAATTATCTTTGTGGGCATTGTCTGTAATCATAAAACCTGGTGAAATTTACAGACGGTTATGTTAACTAAACACTTGGCTACTTTATATTCCCATTTCAATCTATCATACTAAAGTGAGAACCTAGTTGTCACTATGATATTCTTATCTCTCCAAATTATAAATCAGCCCTCACAGCTCTTTAGATTCCATAGGAATAGTTGGTAATGAGGTAGTATTTGTCCAATAATTCCTATGCATCAGATTTCCAGACACTTGACTGGACTGACCAATTTCAAGCTGTTTTCTTTTCTTACATTTTGTGTCTATTGATTTCAGGTATTGGAATCAGTGTCTTGGCCAACTTTACTAATGCATCTCACCTGTGATACTGAAGCAGGTGCTTTAGTCTCATTATCCGATGAGTCAGTAGTTTCCGAAGTATCTGTTGATTCTGGGCTTCTGTTTGCATGTCCAGATTTTGCACTGGCTGGCTTTGCTGCTGTTACCTTTACAGGAGTGACTGGCAACTTGTTCAGCAGTGGACTACTGATCGGGGAATTTTGCACAGCTGCTTTAATCTAGAAGGAAAGATAAAAAATGTTGCTTATATTGCAGGGCGGAGTGAATAGCATAGATATTGGCTACTAACGGTGCATACTCTAGCTCAGGAGTCTTCAAACTTGACAGCTTTAAGACTTGTGGACTGCAACTCCCAGAATTCCTCCTCCAGTCATGTTAGATCAGGAATTCAGGGAGTTGAAATCCACAAGTCTTAAATTTGTCAAGTTTGAAGACCCTTGCTCTAGCTAATGCATTGGAATAGTCAAGTTGGGACAAGAGAAGGATTAATCCTTGATCCATTGAGTAACATCATTCTATCAAATCTAATCTACTGCTCTAATTTGAAGGAGATAAAGTAGAGGACTCTACATCCACTCATATTCCAGAGTTATTCTTTGGTATGAACAAAACTCAGGAAAGTTGCTTATGTAGGTTAGGACAAAGGAAGCAAAAGGTTGGTATGGTTCTCTTGCATTTCCTGGAACCCCCTTGGGCAGGAGTTTCTCCTTTCCCACTAGAAGAAGGAAATGAAGAGGAGGATCAGCTTAGCAACAGAGCCTCTTGAGAAAAGCAATTTGGAGCCTGGAGGGGAAAAGAAGAAAATGTAAAATAATTATGACTGGAGAGGGAAGTAGAAAAAGAAAACTGAACCTGCCCATGGCTTTCATGTCAAAAATTACAGAGATAAATCAATCCTATTTCCTCCTCGGTCAAACAAAATCATACCACGGAGGAACTTCTCTTCAAAGTGAGATGCTAAACTTGGCTATAATAATCAGTACTAGCCTGCCTGCTCTTCCATTATTGGAATAGAAATTACATTCTGCTCAGTTTCGATTTCACATTCTCATAACCATCCTGATGTCCACTTTCCTCTTCTAAGTAGGAGAATAGCTTATAATGTATTCCCTTCCCCATTCTTGGAACAGAGTCCTCATGTGCCAGTTCAGACTTTAGCTCTGGAGATAATGTTGTTGTCAATTCAAAAATGCACATGGGAGAAGTGGGACAAACAATTCCCCTGAAAGTATCCAAGCATAAGAGCTAGTGTCTGGCACAAGAACAGAGGGTGGAAATCTCCATCCCAACACCTCTTAAGACAAAAACATAGTCATTTAATTTACAACCCCATCAAACTTGAGTGCATATTTTAATTAACACTACAGTGTTTACTGGTCATTAAGGGGCCAATATATTCTTCCATCTCTATTTTGTTAGATTTGTAATGTCTTCTCTGAGCATCTTTTGAGGACAAAAATGCTCACTATATAAATGAGCAGTGTCTGGAGGTTGACGCTATGGAGCTGATGTATGAATTCCATAAATTTTCCTCAATATATCCTCCCCTTTGGAAATAGCTAAATGAGGAGAAGCAAAGGGGATTTTTTCTCAAAGGCACTTTCCCCGTTCTGCCTTTGTCAAATGACTGAATATTTAGCTAGCTTGCAGGCACAGAGTAAAAGGAAACACCCTTCCACTAATTTAGAAATTTATTAACTAGAGTTACTTGGACTGTTGGTGCTTTTGTCCCATCTTCTGAGTCAGAATCATCACTTGAGTCCTTGCTTGTGCTCACTGCCTTCTTTAAAGCTAAAATATAGAAAAGAGGATTTGATGCCAAAGGAGACAACTTTTTAAAAAGTTATAGCATTTATAGCTACCAATACTAAATTATAGGATATCCCTTTATATAGTCATCTATGTTGTTCCACATATCGAGTTTTAAAATATTAGTAAAAATTTGGAAGTGGGGCCAATCCATTCCTAACATCAACAAACACAGTAACCAGAAGTAGATTCAGTATCTAAGGTTCTTGCATTGTAACAGGTATGTTCTGCTACCTCTGCAAAAGATGCTGAAACAAAAAAAAAAAAGTTTCTGTGACACTGCAAAGATACCCATCAATCCTTATCCACATATTCAGAACACAATAATCACATGTTAGACGCCACAAAATTACACAGCATCACAACAAGCTTCCTTTTAGCTCAAAAAGTTGTTTTGAGTCCCAAATTTGCAGAAAAACTCTAATATCTGTTTTTCTTGAAGTGCAGCCTTTATAGATAGCATCTGGATTGGCATAAAAAGAAACTGATTTTTGCCAGCTCAGTATAGAGATGTTATGTTGCATAAACACCCATCCTATAGGTCATTTAAGGCAGGCTCCCTGATTCTAGTTCCAAAAATTCCAGTAACCATATTAAGCCTTTCTGAAGGATACTGTTTGGGCAAGGAAATCTTAAGATACTTTTGTAACTGGCAATAGGAATGTTCTCCTTGACAGTGAGTTTAGAACTTTCTTTCAGCTTTGAGTAAGAACTTTGAGATTACCTGAGTGAGGCAGAACCGTAAAACTACTATAGCAGATCTTCACTGTTATTGGTAAAACAATAAAGATGAGACCCTTCTGCAAATTTAGAGCACTATCTATGCAATACCACAATGAGCATCTTAAGCCATATATTTACTTGGTTTGGAAGGTGGAGCTTTTACTGTGGTCTGTGTAGTTTCTTCCTCACTCTCAGATGAGCTGCTATTGCTGCTGCTTTCAGAGGACTCTGCTGTCTTTGTGGTCTGTGTTGTTTTTTGTCTTCCTGAAATCAGTGACTGCGAAGAAGGTCCTGCTTTACTAGAAAGGTCTTTATTTGGCCCTGCTTTTCTCACAGCTGGAGGCAGGGCCTTATTTAAAGCAGCTTTATTCTGCTCTCCTTTTGCTTGGGCAGCAGCAACAGTCACCCCTTTTCCTGGGACAGAATTAGTATTCTGATGAGCCGATTCAATTTTTTTTCCAGCCACTGGGGTTTTCTCCTACAACAAGAAAAGTTGGTTAAAAGAGAAAGACATTCCATGATATTTGTCAAATAATTTGTATAGATATTTCAGGATAACCTATGTTGAAAGAAACTTTCTGGCTCAAGGTTTCCCACAGATTTTATAATAACAATTGCACGCTTAATATGTGCTCTGGAGAGACCTCACAGTCTTCATTCCTAGTTCTAAATTGAGGAGCACATCTGTTCTCCCATTCAGGAGCAATCATCTCAACAGAGCACAAAATGACTATCTGAAACAGGGCATGGCGGTCAAGAGCTGGGGAAGATACCTTGTACCCAGCAGAACCTAGTAGCTTGTGTAATGGATGCTTCCCCATCAATCATGATAGAGATCTTCTGTACGGCAAAATGATGTTCACCCTTATTTAGGGGTATAAAAGTGGGATCTGGCCAGCAATGGCACTCCCTTTGTGATCACCAGAGGAGGCTGTTTCAGGCCCCCCCCGCCACTTTAAATGGTGAGGGTTAAGGAAAAAACTGGATACCTTAAACCTTGCAAGGGGTGAAGACACTCAGATGATTTAGTATATTTCAGTATACTATACCCAGTATACTTTAAAATTATGAACTTTTCCCCTGGGTGTAGGTATCTTTCTGTGTTCTGATACTTTATAGCACCGAATTAAATACATTTTGAAGTCATATTGAAGACAATATTTCCCAAGTAAACTTTCTTCTTTTACTTGACCCTAAGATAAGCAATGTATCGTTTGCTACTGAGGCACCAGAATTTATCTTTAAAAAACAATTGAGACAAAGCAACCTGCAGACTCGTTTTTGAAATGCAGGCAAGGATTTAGTCAAGAGTAATTTTTCTAGATTGCACCTGACAGCAGATTTTAAATATTTTCTAAGAACATAGTGTTTAAAATAAACAGACTCTTGGGTATAGTCCTAATTGATCATCCTAGATACACTCCTGATATTTTCCAACAGAAGAGCAATAATCAAAGTCTTTTTGCTTACAGTCTTTTTGGCAACTGCTTCCTTTTCCTCTTCAGAAGATGAATCTGAATCTTCGCTGCTACTACTCTCTTCTTTAGTTACCGTCTTGGTTGGCTTGGTGCTGTTATTCACACCCAGATGAGCTGGAACACCCATATAAAAGCACAACATATTGAAAGACTGAAGGTAACTCCCCCCCACAAACTTATATTACAACCAATTAGAATGGAAAATATTCTATAATCATATAATCATAATCATAGGGTTAGGGTTCATTGAAGGGGCTCTGCTCTCTACGTTTTCTATCAGGAGGAAATAAAATATGCTGATTAAAAAAAGTTTCTTTTAAGCATCTGGTTGAAATGATTTGGTCCATGCTTATGCAAATCAATAATCTCAATTTAAGCCAATCTATGCACAAGCTCCGTCAAATAGCAATAACACATGAAAGTGTACTGCAGTTGTCCTGATTTAAATCTTTTCTAAGTTTATTATTATCTACTCTTGAATTCTCAGTTTTATTATTTCAGAGATGGGAAGTTGTGAAGAAATACAATAGACTTTCAACCAAGTATTGCAAGAAAAGGGTTAACAAAAACAGTTGATCTCCATAATTAAAAATATGTTGCTTTATAATTATCAAATCTGTACCTTAATGATGGAAACTTTTAGATAATGATTTAAAATTATTGTTCAAAAGCAAGTTCTATAGGATAAGGTTGAAAAAAAAGTCATGGATGAAATTTGAATTTTAAATACCTAAAGTGTCAAATCACAATTCTGATGAAACTAGAATGCTTACACTATATAGAAATAAGTGTCACAAAGTTGTGGTGATGTAGTATTCCAAATGTTGTGAATTTGTAAATGTTGCCAGACTAACATATAAATGCATAAATAAATAAAAACTAAAATTTCCCTCTTGTTCCCAATCTCATTTCCTTCTGTATTACATTAATATGAGTAGGGGCTTATTTCACATTTTTAAGCATTTTTGGAGCTTATAGGGAAGGAGATACAATGTTCTTAAACAATAACAATGCTGTTATGAACACACTAATGTTGCAGCCTTCCAACTTCCTTTGTTTTCCACTAAGAAACCATAAGTCAGCAGGTTTTAGGATTTATGTATCTTTAGTTCAGCTTCTTGTAGTACTAATGAGACATCTACACCTCCCCTTTTCATGGACCTATCTTCTTCTCAAGGTCAATCATTTAAATACTTTTCTGAATGGTTCATTCCCATTGATTCTTACTTTGTATGGTTTGTGCTGCTTCTTCCTCCTCTGAGCTCTCAGAACTGCTCTTGGGGTCAGGAATTCTGAGCTTTGCTGAAGTGCCTCTCTTTTGTTTCGGAAGTTGTGAGAAAGCCCTGTTAGATAGATTTTATAAGGATGCTGAATTGGAGTTAATAAGGCTTGCTAAGATTCTCAAAATATATTCAATTGTGTGCCCCTCTTCAGAAGCACTTTCTTTATTGTGGGAAATATAAAAGCTGGCATTTCTTTGCCTTACACACACACACACACACCTGATCTGATTTGATGCAGCTCGATCATTTTCTCAAGAAAATGTAAGGCCAACAGACTTTAAATTTAACTTAATATTAAAAATATAATTAGAACTATACTCATTCTATGCATGACCATGAAATTACAATACAAAACTTAATTAAATCCAGTAAAAACCTAAACTGCAATGGTCCTAGGATTTTCTTAAAGTATTTCTACGCATCATGTAAAAGTTTAAGCCATATCATATAGAAGAGAACAAACACAAAGGACAAAATGGCTCAGCTAAATGTAACATAGTTTTATATTCATATTGCTATTATAGTTCAATGCACTAGATTACCGTGCTTTGTATTAATTTATTGTGTAAAAAGGATTATTCGGGTACCAATAGTTCCAAAAAGCTTTAGTGATATTATGAAATAAGAAAGCTAATTTAAGTATCTGTCTTAATATAGTTGCAACTATAAGCAGCTTTTTTGAATAAATTATTGACAACAAACACATTCTCTTCTTACATTGTTGTTTGAAACTAGTCCAAAACTGGATCTGTATTCACAAGATCAGGATTGCTAAATCAAGTGCAAAAACAATTATATAACAATTAAGTATAGCTATAAGATAGCAACAAGCAAATCATCTCTAACCACCTTCCAAAAATAATCAGAAAAGCTTACTTTTTCCACTGAATGATGATCTCTTTCAGAGAAATATGAGTTGATGGGAAAGATGTCTACAGGAAGAAAAAACATTGGATCCGTATGATTAAATCATTTTATTATAGAATCTTTAGTACAAAACTCTGGATTAAAGTTACAATTCTAAACATGCATCTATTAAGTAGAACTTTAGTCCTTTACAACAGAGGTGGGCAATTAATTTCCCCCAAAGGCCATATAGGAAACTGGTACTGTTGTGGAGGACTGCCAAGCCTCCACCCCTGACCCCCACCATGGACTGAATTGGGATTGCCTATGGGCTAGATGTGGGTCTTAAAACATCCACATCTGTTTTAAAGGTATGCATGGGATTTTTACAGTACCATCCTAGACAGTGTTACTCAGGAATAATGCCTGTTGATTTCAGTGGGGTACATTTCAATGTAAACTGCATATAAGACCAGACCCAAATTTGAAATCCATTTTTAAATAAGACTCACTGGTTTCTCTGAATATTGAAATCAACAGTTTTGAGAATACTGTATATGTAATACTTTCTATCTAGTCAAACTTCAAAGATTCATTAGCAGAAAAAAATATGCTATCAGCACATTGATTAATTTTACCAAAATAGATAGTGAATGTTTACTGAAAACTTCCAGATAGCTTTATCTCACCCAAGTTCCCCGATTTTTTTTCCTCTGAAGCTTTAATATCCAGAATAGAACATCCTCATTTCCCATCTTTTACTTTTCAACAACAACAACAACAAAAGGTAAATGGTTGTTGGCTTCCTAATCTGTAATTTGAGGGGTCAAGTGAAAAGGCCAATCAACAGGGAGGAAATAGGTTAAAAGAACAATAGTAATATGGTATTTGCCACCAAAGACTTAACTAGAAAAAACTGAATGAAACAAGGTTACGTGTATGGTTCTTATAAAAGTAAACAATATTTGTTTTTCTAGGAACAAAAATGTATTAAATTTGTGGGGTTTAAATGCCTGTCTTTATATCCTTCTAATGTAGGGGTAGGCAATAGTTGTCTACATGTTATGGATCACAACTCAAAAATCCCAAACCTATTTAAGAAGTTGGAATACAATACACTTGGAAAACCAAAACTTCTGCAATCTTGTGTCCTCAGATGTTTGAATATGATTGTTGGTCATGTTCTTGGTATGGTAGAAGTTAAAATAGTTCTACTCAAAATTTAGCAAAGCAGATGGGAATTGCTTCAAATTCTTTTTTAAAAAATGAGTATATTGGTGAAAAAGAGCATTTTACTAATTCCAAGACATTTTACAAGTGTATTTTTTTCAGTGGTCCCAATATTCTCAATTTTCTTAGTTGACACAAAATTTAAAATAAGGGAAAAAAGGTCTTCATATCTTTAGAATATCAAACAGTGTAATACCATGCTTACTATAACATCACTGCTAATTGATAGATCAAAATGACTAATAAATGTTAAGTAGAGCAACAAGAAACACAAATTAGCAGCACTGATAAATTAATTAAAATAGTTGATGACTATTAGCTATGACAATAATACACATCCTTCTACAAATTCCTGATAATTGCTAATCACATTGCTGCAGGAAATGGTAATATTTTTGGCATACATTCTTCGTCACATTATAATTAATAGTCTTTTCAGCAGTAGTTACAATTCTCTGCATGGTTATCTAATACAATTATTATTCAAGTACATACAGCTATCATTTTAACCTATGTATGAATGACCTCTATATATCATTATACTGTATCATTATACTTGTTCATATAAATCTACATCTATAGGTGATATGCTCATAAGTAACAAGTGTAAATCCACTGAGTGAAAGGGGCCATACATTTATCTTTCTAATTGCTGTAACAGTTGGCAATAAGGACATGAAATCCATTTATGTTGTCTGGTTCCCAAATTCCAAATATTAGATCCATAGTTCAAAAAAGAATACTAGCATCTGAAAATTTTAGCTTTTGTTACTAGTCTTATTTTGTTACACAGTCTTATTGATATAATTCAGTACTTTCTCCCAAACCTAGTATGTGCAAAAACATGTTTTATAGAAGTATTATCCTTATTCCATTCTCCAACAGAATGCTGTCATATATTTGACAAAGTTTTGATATCAAAAGACCTATAAATGCTTTATACTGCTCTATAGGAATTCATCTATTCCTGGAATTTTACACCTTGTCCAACATTTAAAAGCACTTTCTGTGTCTTTTGTCTATGTGTGTTAACAATGCATTTTTCTCTTTGTGTTTGGTTTTCTCATTTTTGTTACTATTTTAAACAGCAATAAAAGAATTTAAAATCTAATAAATTGTCAAAGAGCCCATAACTGAATCCAAGTTCATGTTGTTCCTCTTAACTACAATCAGAACAAAAAAGTTTCCATTAAAAGAACTCCCAAGAGTATTGCAAGGTTCTGAAAGCTACTTGCTAATTCTCAACTCCCTGTCCCTCTATTTTAGCATCCTTACTGGAGCACATGAATTATGTTATGAGCAAATTGACAGCTGCAATACTTTTTTATTTGCCATAGAACACCCATATCTGTGGAGGAGCTAAATGCTATTTTTGTAGAAACCCATCTCCCATGCAACTTTGAGTGGGCAATGACAGCATCAAGGGAGAAGATGTGGGACCCACTGATGAGTGGCATTCATCTCAACATGCAAATTTTTTCTCAAAGTAATTTCTTGCTAGTCAAGGTCTGCTGTAACCATGGCTTCAATCTAAATGATTTGCAAACATTGTAAATTAGTTTATTCAATAAAATGCACAGTACTTAAAGAGATCAATGGCCTGCACAATGTATGATGTCACTCACCATTTTTAAGTCCATCCCACAAAGCAGAGCTGTGCACAATTCAAAAATGATCTCAAAGAAGTGTTTCAGATATTACTCATTAAAGTGACTCCCAAATTGGCAAGATCTTTTTCCCTGTACTCATAGAAGCCTAAAAACATGGCTGACACAAAGTCTGAATTTTTTTTCAACTCCACTAGAAAATGGCTTTAGCAAGCAATTATGACTATATTATGACTCATTATACTTAAAGATAGCCTTTTTGCAGGTTGGGATTCTGATGCACAGCAGGTAATTGTGATCAACCCATCTATACAATATAAAGGTAAGAAAATGCTACCCTTTGCAGTAAGTGTTCAAAATAAAGGTAAGATACAACAGAACTTCAACAGACAAGAAGGTGTACAAATATAAATGCATAGGAGGTGAGGACCTCAATAAAACTATTGAAATTATTATTAACCAGAATTTTCTGTGACCAACCTCATGTTCTGACAGTATTTAAAAATTACTGCAATATTTTGCTATACCACGTTGTCAACTAATTTAAGCTATATAAATAATGTCCACAAGACCACAATGTTTTCAAAAGAAACACTGCAATGTCTCCTATGCCTATCTCAATCAGCTGCAACTAACCATTCTTTATCACCACTCTGAAGGTAAAATTGCAGCCTAAACCACCCTCACTATTATCAAAATTTACAAAAGGCTAAAGAGAACCTGTGGTCTGCTGTATGTGTGCATTTGCAGGTGTGCGCACATATACATAGAGTCAAATTTTACATTATTAAGACTTTATATTTTGAGGCAGGGCTTGAGGCCCACCCTAATCCCTTTCTTCCTTTATGCTTTAAATGTATTTAATATTTGGAACTGATAAGATATTTTATGTCAAGCCAACTTCTATCAAGCTCTGTTACAGAGAAGAATCCTGATAGATGGCACAGTTTAATTAATGGAACCTGGAGTGCACCAATCCTGCCAGCCTGAACTTTGTGGAACAATACTATGGAGCAGTATTGGACCTCAGCGACCACCAAACTCATAATTTTAGATCCCAGGGACCACTAACTGGTTCTGTGGGCAAGACCTAATTTGTGGGTGTGACTTGGTGGTCATGCGACTGGCTCGGCATGGCTTGTATATAAACATTATAACTATTTATATAAATATTGAATTTTTTATAAAAAAGAGCAACTTTTACCCCAAATCAGGTAAAAGCAGGCAGGCAGATTGAGTTGCTCACAGAATCACAGATTCATTCATCTATCTGCCATTGGCTAGCTCAGTCTGTCACATAAAGTTTGCTTGCAAGCAAACTCATAAAATTTGCTAGGAAGCAAACTCACAAAATTAACTCACAACACACCATGTCTGTAAATATTGAATTTTTTATTTTAAAAAAGCAACTTTTATCCAAAATCAGGCAAAGCAGGCAGATTGTGTTGCTCAGAGAATCATTCAGTGATCTATCTATCTACCATCGGCTAGCTCAGTCTCTCAAATTTGCTTGCCTTGAGTCTGCATTGAATTTGCTTGCAAACAAACCTTCAATCCTAAGGGAGGTTTGGCTGTGCTTAGCTAGAAAGCAAGAAATCCAACCATTTCCTACTTCCTAGCTAATCAAAATCTCGTTGCAGCAGAACAGATGATGGTCGGAAAAAGGAAAAATAGCAACTTAGCAGACATGTTTGCCGGGTAAGGAGTGAGTGGGCAGGGAGAGTTCCTGCTGGCCATGTGGGCTGAGCAGCCTTGTGTTTCTGCGCAGCCTGAATTAATTGCTTTGGGGGGTGCTCTGGGGGTGAGATTTCTCTGTTGCCCACCAAAATTTTCTCACGGCCCACCAGTGGGCCATGGCCCACTGGTTGGCAACCGCTGCTATCTAGGACAGACAGTCTCTCAAGTAAGGAGGCCCTAGGTAAAACCAATACCTTGCATCCCATTCAGAAGCAAACTCACAACCAATGTATCTCACAAGGCAGAATGTTACATGAGATCTGTGACAAGATTGCTTTCTAGTCCATCCAAGAGGACATTCTTTTCAGCTCTCGAAATCATTGTAAATGGCCAGTTTCAGAGAATGCAACCTGTTCCACTTGCAACCTGGACCAACTGAATGAATGAATCCCTCCAGTTTAGAATTATGTGACTTCCAATTTTTTTTTTTTTTAAAGGAGTGGGGGGACACAATAAAGTAAGCCAAGGACCAGGGTGCCTTGTTTCAAAGATCCAGAGAAGCGACAGGCAGCCCCGTTATCAGGCCAAAGGAGAAACCTTGCGAAGGGAAGCACCGGTTCCACTTGCAACCTGACCCGCAGCTGACTTCCAAGAAAGGGCTGCCTTGCCACAATTTCCCCATGTTTCCAGCCACGTGGGCCACGGCGCTGTTACCTGGCCGCTCTGCTCCAGCAACTCCTCGGCTGCTCTCTCATAACCCATCTGGACCAACTGCTGGTGCATTAGAGCCAGCAGCTCTTTCTGCTCTCGCTCAGCTTTCGCCATGGTGTCGCCGCGCGCGTGTGGGAAGGAGACGCGGGAAGCAACCACCTCTATCCCACGGGCATGTCTACCACCACAGGCCCCTCGTGTTGAGCAGGCGGAAGACTAACCACATGCCCCACACTGCCTGCACCTTTACCCTTTGCCTATGCACTAGCGCGTACGTCACTTCCTCTTCCCACCTCTACCGGTCTTCGGGCTTCTGGGAAATGTAGTCTGTGAGCGAAAGATTACTCGGTGTGTGTCCATTTCGGAGGGTTTTTTTGAGAACGAAACGGTGGCCAGAAAAAGGACCGGTCGGAAAGATTGGATATAATTTAGAAAGCTACACTTCTCCCTTGGTTAATGAGACCGCTGCTTGGTTGAGACCCACATTTCAAACTTTGTTGGGGGGCGGGGGTAGGGGGAATGAGCAATTGAAATAATAGCACGAGGACTCGAATTATTTGGGAAGGCGTAAAATATTTTGGTATTTGTTTTCTGGAGCAACAGGAAGATCTATCTGAAATCTTAACTGGAATAAGTATTCCCTTGCTATCTTGCATTACAATATTAATGTTACATCTTTAAGGTTCGAATCGTTTTTTTTCTATATCTTTTTGTTATATCTTTTACAATTTTTATTTATTAAATTTATATGCTGCCCGTTTCACTATCCACATAGAACGTTAGCAACCAGATTCAGATAAAAATTTGAATGAACAAATGCTGTACTGTACCAACCGACATTGGCTGAGCTCCAATATACTAAACTCAGTAGTACTAAGTTCACACTAAACATTAATGGGTGAGTTTACATATCCTGCTAAAATGAAAACCAGACTAATCACATATTGAAGACATAACTGATCACCAGATTTGCAGAAATAAATGCAGCTACTTGTAGGGAGAAGCCATCCGGTGAGATTCAAATTTTTTAACAACCCTTTATGTGGGACTGGCTTGGTCATGTGATTGGGTGGGCGTGCTCTGGTCATGTGACTGGGTGGGCATGGCTTGGCGGTCATATGACTGGGTGAGACACCAAAATAATCCAGATGTCTCCTGCTGGAGATGGAGTTGGACTAGGTGACCTCTGAGGTCTCTTCCAACCCTGGATTGCTGTGCTGTTTCGAAGCATCCTCTGAAGCTGCGTCTAGTGCCAGGATTTGTGGTCCTTCCTTCCTCTCCTTTTTCTCTCCCTCCCTCCTATCCATCTCTCCATCCATTCATATATATCTCACTCACTTTCCCTTCCCTATCTCTTCCTTCCCTCCGTCCCTCTTTCTTTTTCCTTTCCTCCCTTTCTTTTTCCCCTCCCTCTTTCTTTCTTCTTTTCTCCCTTCCCTCCCTTTCTTTCTCTCCTTCCTCTTTCTTTCTCTTTCTCCCTTCCCTTTCCCCTTTCTTTCTTTCCCCCTTCCCTTTCTTTCTTTCTTTCTTTCTTTCTTTCTTTCTTTCTTTCTTTCTTTCTTTCTTTCTTTCTTTCTTTCCTTCCTTCCTTCCTTCTTTCTTTCTTTCTTTCTTTCTTTCTTTCTTTCTTTCTTTCTTTCTTTCTTTCTTACTCTTTCTCCCTTCCCTTCCCTTCCTTCCTTCCTTCCTTCCTTCCTTCCTTCCTTTCCCTTCCCTTCCCTTCCCTTCCCCTTTCTTTCTTTCTTTCTTTCTTTCTTTCTTTCTTTCTTTCTTTCTTTCTTTCTTTCTTTCTTTCTTTCTTTCTTTCTTTCTTTCTTTCTTTCTTTCTTTCTCTTTCTCCCTTCCCTTCCTTCCTTCCTTCCTTCCTTCCTTCCTTTCCCTTCCCTTCCCTTCCCCTTTCTTTCTTTCTTTCTTCCTTTCTTTCTTCCTTCCTTTCTTTCTTTCTTTCTTTCTTTCTTTCTTTCTTTCTTTCTTTCTTTCTTTCTTTCTTTCTTTCTTTCTTTCTTTCTTTCTTTCTTTCTTCTTCCTTCCTTCCCTCTTTCTTTCTCTCCTTTCTTCCTTTCTTCCTTTCTTGCTTCCTTGAAGGCTTACTTTCTCCCCCCAGCCTGTTTAGGGCCTAGAAAGCCTCTTTGCAGCCAAAACGGACTCCCCCCATGCCCCAATTTGGATCTCCCCTCACCCCATTTTGGCTAGGAGGCTCCAGGGAGGCGTTCTAGGCCCAAAACGGGGTCAGAGGGTCCAGCGCCACTCCCCTAGGGTCCTTTTTTGCTCCCAGGAGGCCTCCTACACTTACCTAGGAGCCAGACGGGCCTTGTGGGGACTCCTGTGAGGGGCGGGGTGGGGTAGGCGAGGCCAGCTGAAAATCAGAAATACCGGTTTGCCGAACTGGATGGCAACATCTGGTTCATCTGGTTCGGCTGAACTCCAGCCCTGGAAGCGATATACATAAACCACAAGAAAACTATATTTCACAAGTATACTCAATATCTCTGTGAGTAGCATCAAAATGAGCTATAGGAATTTACATGATAAATGAACCACACTCCAATAGATAGCTGAGGAAATGAGACTACATTTATGCCCATCTTCATTATATTTCCCCATGCATAAGAACTTGTTTGGGGAAACATTTGATTTGATATTCACTCTCATTGATGGGAATTAGAGGGTTTTTTTTAAATCTAGGAACTAATCTGTTCTTCAGAATTAATATTAAAATCAGTGGGATAAAATCAGGAAGGCAGGTCAAAATAGGCAAGAAATTGGTAAGAGAACACCTATCCACTTTAGATGAGTGTCAGTATTGACTCTTGGCAATTGCCTGGATTAGTCCCTACGGTTTTCTTGGAAAGTTTTCAGAAGTGATTTTCCATTTTTGTAGAGCAGGGGTGTCAAACATCATCACAACATTGTCACATGACATATTGTGACTCCCCCCCACCTTGCTAAACTGGGCGTGGGTGTGGCCAGCATGTGATGTATCCGGCCCAGGATACAGGGTGGCCCTGTTGGCTTTGTGTCTAAAGCAAGACTACAACTCACAATCTCCCAATTTCTAGTCAGGTGACTTAAAGCATTAGATTAGATTATAGATTAACATAGTTGGAAGGTACCTTGTGGGTAATCTAGTTCAACCCCATGCCCAAGCAGGAGACCCTACACCATTTCTGACAAATGGCAGTCCAATCTCTTCATGAAAGTCTCAAGTGATGGAGCTCCTACAACTTCCGAAGGCAAGCTTTTCCATTGGTTAATAGTTCTCACTGTCAAAAAATTTCTCCTTATTTCCAGGTTAAATCTCTCCTTGTTCAGTTGCCATCCATTGTTCCTTGTCTGGTGTACAGGTGCTTTAGAAAATAGCTTGGCCCCTTCCTGTCTGTGGCAGCCCCTCAAATATTGGAAGACTGCTATCATGTCTACCCTGGTCCTTCTTTTCACCAGACTAGTCAAGCCCAGTTCCTATAACAGTTCTTCATATGTTTTAGTTTCCAGCCCTCTAATCATCCTGGTTGCTCTTCTCTGCACATTTTCTAGAGTCTCAGCATCTTTTTTTATAGTGTGGTGACCAAAACTTCATGCAGTACTCTAGGTGTGGTCTTATTAAGGCTTTATTGAATGGCATTAGTACCTCACTTGCTCTTGATCAAGTGTATCACTATACTAAACAGTCTCTCTGATTCATATTCCCTGGGCCCTTCTAACCAGTAGGCATTAATAACCTCTGTCCATTAAGAAAACAGCATTATTTGTGAGTATAAAAAGCTAACTGAGAAAAACAACAACAAAATAACAGGCTTGCAAATATTGATTGCAGGTGATGGCTTCTGGGTTTGCTTCTGATCATCAAACTCTATATTATCTGTTCTGTAACAGATTTCCAACAAAAATAATGCTTCTGGGTTTTTTATTTTATTTTATTTTAATTTTGAAAAGTACTTTGGAATTGAATTGCCATAATGTAGAAGCTGTTCATCAAGAAGGCAGAATAGTCTGTATGTATGAAGGCATTATAAATGTTTCCTGTTCTAAGAAAACATTCACTTTACACAACCATTACATTATGCAGGATTAGGGTTTTTTTTTGACTCCTCACCTGAAAAGCATATTAGTTTATACATAGATAAGCAACATCTCTTCCTAGTTTTCAATCCTAATTATTATTGGTTATCAGGAAACCAGTCTTTTATAAGTAACCTCATTGGTTTCTCAAGAATTGCAGTGTACTGTAGATGGTCTGTTATTTGGAAATATTCCTTAAACAAATATAGCTTGAGTCCTTATTTACATTGCATGTAAATATTCAGTATTTCATGTAAATATTATTCTATGTTAATAGCACTTCCTTGTTTCAAAATAGTTGATTATATTGAATACTTACACCAGACCGACCATCTGGCTAAATAAAGTATGTTTTGCAAGTAGGTAGTTTATACATAGGTACAAACTATAGAGCAATTAGATTATGAAGGTGCTAAAGTTAGCACTTTAGATTGACTAATATTGACTGTCTTCAACCTTGGCGAAGAAAGATGCTACTATTTTAGACATCTAATAACATCCAGAGAAGGCTTCTTTAAATACAGGGCGTATGTGTGTGTGTAGGTGAGTATGTGTATATATGTGTATACATAATATAATTATATGTATACATAGTATATGTATATACAGTATATGTATATGTGGTGTGTATGTGTGTGTTTGTGCATGATTTCAGGAGAGGACCATAAAAATACTTAGATTCAGATGTTCTTGTTTATTAAAAAAGTTACATAAGTTTGCAATATTGAGACAGCTGATAAAGAATGTTCACATTTCACATGGAGGAATCAGTTCCCTTTTACAGAAAAACGCTTTTCATGCACATGATTCATGAGAACACAATTTTCAGATCTTAGCATCCATCACATAAAATACTCCAAATTCTTCTTTGTTTTTTTAAAAAAAATGTATGCCTGAAACTTTGGAGAGGTGCTGTCAATTAATATAAGGACTAGGCTGGAGGATCAAATGGTATGTGGATAAGAAGCGAAATGTCTTCAAAGAAAAACCAGAAAGTCCAGTTGTCTTTTATAAAAACACCTTTGGGACAACCGTGACCTGGATGGCTGAGAATCACCATAGACGATCAAATGGTATGATTTAAGGTACTCGTGCGTGAAGATTTTGTTCCACTTTGAAAGTAATTCTAGAACTGTCATGACCATAAGCTGAGCTGATGTATTTTCAGTTCATCTGCAGCGGAAACTGTTGCAAAGTTCAAAAGCAAGACTTTCCCACACACAGAAATGGAAAAATGCACAAATTTTTGTGGAGTGGGATTGCGAAACAGCTTTGATTAAGCAAAAGATTTTGTCTAGCTTTGTTTCTATGTTGAAACCATTTTTGGAGTTTTTTGCTTGACATTGAAATTTTATTTTATTTTATTTGGAATTTGACAATTAAAATTGTCTATGATTTTTTTAAATTTCTATTTATTTACAGTAAGCCGAATGATTAATTTCAGAGCAAAAGATTGTTGTATTTTATATGTCCCCCCCAGCAAAAAAAGTTGGACGTTATTCTTTTCTATAATTTTCTTTCCTTTTTTTCATATACTCCCAGTTTTGCTTCTTTCCTGACCTCCCTTGTTTTTCTTTCAACTTTTTTCCGTTTCCTTGTATTTTATCTTCTTTGAAACTTAAGAAAGTTTTGCAAAATAAGAAACTATTGGAAAGTTAGGAATATTTTAGACATCCTCTTTCCAAGTTGGAAAAAACTCTTATATTTATCCTGGCTCCTGAGTTTTAGTCCAGATACGAAACACCAGGAGCTAGCTTTTTTGTCTATAGAATATTTTCTATATTAAATATTTTGTATCACCCTAAAAAATTGTCCCTGTGGGTTTTATCCTGTTATCCTGTTTATCCGACTTTAGGTGGCAGTACTAATTTCTTTTGGTTAAGCCAAAGAGCCTGCGTTATCTGGAGACATTTCCACAGTCATGTGGCCAGCACGACATCACACTGCAGCACAGACCATATGATGAAACATGGAATGCTGTTACCTTCCCACATGCTTATATGTGGTACCTATTTATATACAGGCATTTACATGCTTTTGAACTGATACATTGGCAGGAGCTGGGACATGGGATGGGAGCTCACTCTATCTCATAGCATTCGGGTTTCAAATTACTGAGCTGTAGATCTTTAACAATCTAAGATCAGTATCCTAACCATCACATCCCTAGAAGGAAATAAATTATTTGTCTTGAAGGAAACAGGCTGAAAAGTAGAGTTTAAGAGTATTAATTAAGGGGAAGCTGAACAGAGATACAGAAAAGAACAAAGAGGAAGTCTCTTATTTGCTTTCTCTACTCCCAACAGTTTTGTGATCCATAGAATATAAAGTGATGAGAGTCAATACCTTTAGAGCTCCAGAAGCAAACAGCTTCTGAGGGTTGGGAAATAAAAACAGTGGTGAAATAGAAGTGCCCTTACTTTAAGGCAGCTGTGTGCACCATGTACTGACTTCTCATGAACTGTTTTGTGGTTTGAGATTTGATACACTGGTAAATTCCAGTGAATAAAATGGGGAAAGAAAATTGGTACTCTTATCAAATCCCTAATACCTATTCAATCACCTATCTTAAAAAGTATAGAGAAAAAAGGAAAAGGAAAATCAATTGCCATATCCATTCCTTGGATCACAGTAACAGTCACGATACAAACCACCTACTGAATACAGACCATGTGTCTAATTCTCAGCACAAATGGTCAGGGCAATAGATTATTAAGGCAGGAAATGGTCTTCATTTTTACATTTACTGGATTTTAAATATCAAGATGTGCATTACAGTACTTCAGTGCAACTTTAAGAATATAGATCAACACTAGTTCAGTAAAATTCCAAGTGGAATTTACTTTTATCATTTGTTATTGATTGTTTCTCATTTCTCTCTCTTAGATGATGTGAAGCAATTTAAACTTTGTAGGCAAAGAAC
Organism: Bungarus multicinctus; assembly: GCA_023653725.1. Classification (NCBI taxonomy): domain Eukaryota; kingdom Metazoa; phylum Chordata; class Lepidosauria; order Squamata; family Elapidae; genus Bungarus; species Bungarus multicinctus. Next base: position 82,942,770 of record CM042834.1, read on the forward strand.
AAGATTTTTTTCCAAAATGCCATAAGTAAAATGATCTTTACCTAGAGCAGTGTTTCACAGACTTAGCTATTTTAAGATGTGTCTACTTCAATTCCTAGAATTCCTCAGTCAGCATTCTAGGGGGAATTCTGGGAGTTAAAGTCCACACATTTTGAAGTGGTTAAAGTTGAGAAACACAGGCCTAAAGTTATAGATTCTTTCAGATGTGACTTTATCAATGCAAGCTAAATCCACAGCTTAAAATTACCTAGGTGCTGTTCAGACATTACAGTAAGCCAGATTTATAAACCATGGTTTGTTAAATCATGATAACCTGGATTATATATAACAATAATCCATAATGGCATACATTTCATATATTGTATTAAGCCATAAGCTATTTTTAACACATGATTACGTGTTTAATTTACAGCATTTATGGATGGTTTACAATGTCAGCATATTGCCCCCAGCAATCTGGGTCCTCATTTTATTGACCTTGGAAGGATGAGAGATTGAGCCAACCTTGAGCCAGTCAGGATCAAATTTAGGGCAAAGTTAATTTGCAATACTGCATTCTAACCACTGCACCACCTGGGCTCAAAATGTATTAGAGCAGGGCTGTCAAACTCTCAGTCTGTGGGCTGGATGCGTCATGTGCTGGCCGTGCCCACACCCAATTTAGTGAAGGGGGAAAAGTCACAATACATCACATGACTTCACATGATGCTGCTGTTACGATTTGAATTTGAGACCCCTGCTTAGAGTATAGAGACTGTTAGATAATCAATGGGAAAAGTCAGTGATGTCAGACTTCCCCCATTGGTTCATTTTCCAGGCGGGAAAATGAACAGACGTCAGTGGCTGAAATTGTGGACAGCAGCCTGTAAAAAGAACAGCAGGCACACCGGGTTGTTCAGAGCTAAATAAAAAAAAATCCTTTCCTTCTACCATTGTCCTGCCTCTTCAATCTAGCCCATATCTAACAGAGACCATAATATTTTGATGGCAAAACATGAGGTGTATCTAGGTATATGTTCCTGTTTCCATGATCCCTACGCTACAAACTTTAGGTGACCATGAGATGGTAATAAAAACACCAATTTCCATTCTTAGCTGATCCAGCTGCCAGTCATCTGCATTTTTGGCATACATTATTTTTCTCTTTTTCTCTGTCATACATTTTATCCTCAAAAACAATACTGTATAATAACATATTATAAAAGGAAGAAAACCATATCTGCCTGGGTGCCTTGGAACAGCCCTCTCAAACCACACTCCCTTTGTTTAGCCATGCTGTTTGGGAGGACCAGGTTGGGATTGATTGGGGGAACAAAATATCAGTATGGATCTGAAGAGTAAGTTTTAACAGTTCCTTCCTCTGATTCCTACTTACTGAGATTTTAATCACTGCTTCCTGTTTCATTTGCCCATCTTTTCGTAAGAATACAGAGATAGAAAAATCCTGCATGGAGCCTACACAAGAGTTTCATTACTTTCTGACAGTGGCAGCAACAATAAATTGCAGCTTTTTTATTATTTCTGGACTTAGGAGCAACTTGTTTACCAGGCTTGTTTCCAGTATATGATGGTGACTTAGACCTGCTTTGTGTGTAGATTACTGTATTGTAATATTTGCAAATTGTCACTAGATGGTGCTATAATGTTGTTTCCATAGCTAAAGCATGAAACAAAAAAGAAAGTCTCCTTAGAAAACAGCCCATTCTTTGTTTAAGTCTCTATGATGGGAATTGCTTATAGAACGGTATTATCCTGACTGCCTTCCTTAGTACAGTATGCCTACATTTTGCTAGTTCCAATAATAGCATAATGGAAAATGGGAGACAGGCAGTGGATAGAAAATTATCAGTTCATTTGATCTGTGTTACCATTATGATGCAGAAACACTAAAACACTTGAGTTTTACAAGGACTGTTCCCTTTCTTTCTCCATTATAATTTTATATAACATTTTTATTTCATTTTTACATGAGCTATAATTTGTTTAATCTGAACTAGACAGCTGTGATTAACATTTATTGTGGTTGGCTTGTAAAACTCATAGTATATATATATATATGTATACAAAGTATATATATATGTATATGTATATGTATATGTATATATATATATATATATATATTTAGATCACTGTAATTTAGAGCTTGGTGGAAGCAGTGCTAAACTAATTTCAAGCAAATACTGAAGCATTCTACATCTTTTTGGGAGTGTCTTAAAAGGAGGAGTTGAGGACACACAGGTTTTCTGCATATCATTTTTCAGAACATATACCATCTTCATGAAAATTGTTGTTAGGTGAAAAAAATCTCTCTTTTTTTTGCTAAAGCATTAAAGAAATGGCAATCTGCAAAACTACATTTCAAAGCTAGTTGAGCCCAGAAGACTTACAGCTTCATGAATGAACAGCTCATCAGCACATTTTTTGGTGGGGGGAGACATTATAGTTATGGAACCCACTTAAATGGGCGAATCTGAGCATTTTCTTGACTTATAGCTACAGGCAAAGAAAGCATTTGAGTGCTTTCATAAGCATGGCAAATAATAAATTGAACTATTCAGCTAAGCAAACATTTGCATCATTATAAATAGGGGAAAAAAACTGCCATGATGAAACTCCGGCACAGAAGGAACACCACCGAGCAATTATCAAAAGGTGAGAGTTTAAATTCATGTCGCTTCAACTGGAGGCAGACTATTTGTTCACTGTATTTTTAGGAGTGTGCAATGTCCCTGACCAGGGGTTTCAAGTTCTCAGTTTGTTAGATAAGTGATTCAGTGCTAAGTGTGGAATAGCAGGAAGTGGATCAGGTGTGCTGGTGGATAGAGATGCAGTGAGTGACCATGAGATCAATCTGTAGACTAGTCATAATCCCCAATCTCTGAGACAAAGTTTTTCTTTGCTTTTGGATTGGTACTTTGTAAATATTCATTCCTACTTGCTGGATTTCATTCTTCCAAGGTTTAATATTGCATTTAGTATTGAATTCACCAGAGCCAGCTTTTGGTTAGAATCTTATCAGGGGGCTGGAGAACTGGTAGAATTTGTTTCATGTTGATGTATGGAAACAAACAAGTTTTAGTGATACCTGCAAGAACCTAAAGGCCTTGGGAATTCTTACTCTGTGAGTCTAAGAAGCATGAGGCAAAATCCCTGTAACATATTCAGAACAGAAACTGAATATTAATTTCTACCGCTTTCCTACACATTCATGAACATTTTACAGCTTAAGCAGTGATTCATAACAATGGATTTTTCCTTATGGTGGAAAATTCCAAACAATTTTTAATGCAGAGAAACGAGCAGTTGGGGTATAGTGGTCTCAGGCTTACCATATTTGGGCTGTAACAAATCCTGACAACCTTAGATGGTAACAAATAGAATCAGAAAACTAGCTTTTTTTTTTTCTGTGATGAAGTGGTGACTTGGATTTCTGCTTCCCAGACCTGGGAGACATATAACCCACTCCTACAACTGGGTAGTTACACTTTTTATTCCTAATAAATATGATAGGTCTCCACATTGACAAATTGCTAGATATTCCCACACCAGGATTTAAAAGATTCTCAAGCTTTTGAGGGAACTGCCAAGCAGTTGTCTTCTTCTATATACACATCTATCCACTGTGGATTCCATCCAAATGTTTATGTCTCTTATGAATTTGAAATCTGACTGTTCCACTTAGTTCTCTGTTGGGCACTGAGTGAAACTGCATTTAATTCTCATAATAGGTTGTTTAATAATCAGCTTAATCCCAGTCTCCCTTTCTTACCCTAAGAAATGGAATGTTGTGGTTGTTCTGTCTTCTGTACAGATGCAGATAGATAAACTCAACAAAATGTCCATAACAAAGTACTTTTATTGGTTCATCAGGTATCCTCATAACTCATATTTGTGATGAAGTTCTTCTTTAATGATCAATCCTTTGCATATCTGTCGTGTAGGTAAAAAGATGATTATCTTCTATCCTGTTTCCCTCATCTCATAGCGATAGAAGTAGAACAGTTACCACGAGTCCGTGAGTTCAGCCAAGAGTGAAGAAAACTCCCCCAACCCATCGAGGGTCAATTTAGTGACCAATTAGGTTTACAGATGTGGTCACGTGACATGGTCTACATTTCCCAGGATACCTTAACTACATTTACCATGATGCATTCCCTTAAGGGGACAGCTCACAATTGCTACCTAATGGATATCCAATATCCATTAGTCTAAACTGTCTGGACAGCACAGTTGTTCAGTTGCTAAGTTGTGTCTGACTCTTTGCAACTCCATGGACCATAGAAGGCTAGGCTCCCCTGTTCTGAAAAGAAGGATTAGAGTTGACATGATAACAGTGTTCTAGTATGACAGGGGCTGCCACAAAGAAAAGATGACCAATCTATTCTCTAAAGTACCTGAAGGCAGGACAAGAAGCAATGGATGGAAACTAATTAAGGAGAGAAGCAACCTAGAACTAAAGAGAAATTTCCTGACATTTGGAACAATTAATCAGTGGAATGTCTTGCCTCCAGAAGCTGTGGGTGCTTCAACACCTGAGGTTTTTAAGAAGATATTGGACAGTCACTTGTCTGAAACAGTTTAGGTTTCCTGAGTGAGCAGGGGGTTGAACTAGAAGATCTCTAAGGTCCCTTCCAACTCTGTAATTTTGTTATTTCTCTGTTGTCTCTCAGAGTTAGCCCAAATTCATGTAAGTTTTCCATTAGTGGTCATTGGGAGTGGTCATTGGGGAGAGGAAAATGGGTTTTTAATCCATTTCTCCAGCATAACTGTTCTGACTATCAACCACCATGCTGTTACTATTAGGAAGTGCCAAGGAAGCCTTCTTTCAGATTTAATAATCTGGCACTGGTAGTAGTAAGGGATTTGGGTTAGAACCATGGTACAGAAGAAAAACAAAATCCCTTCCATTTCTGTTTGTAGCCTTTATCTAATAGAGTCTAGAGGCAACCATTCATTCTTGCAAGAAGATATCTGAAATATCAAATTATATTTTTAATTTTCAACGTCCTGGCCTCATTTTAGGCAGAAGGCAGTTATTTTGAATTAGGGTCCAAGATTCCCTGTAACTTTATAACACAATTACCCAGCCCTGAATATGGCTTCAAGGAGAGCTTCAAAAATTGTTGCTTCAATGAATTGAAAAGTTTAAGGTAACAGAGGATGAATATTATTAAATTGAAATCAAAGTGCCATTGATTATTACATTGCATTTGGTGTTTGTATTGGTCTTGCATATTTTTCAGAATGCAAACATAGAATCTATTCAAAAGAAAGTGAAACCCTTAGCCTGAACAAGGGTTGTACATCTAGACTATCAAAAATCATAAAGCTGGTCTTTGAGACTTCAAGTAATTGGATATTCTGCCCCAAGAAGGAACAAGCATTATTTTTTGTAATAGCTTCTCTGAAATAAATAAACATCCTCATTCAATCAAATATAAGAAAGGTCATTGAGAGACATTATAATCCCTTGGTTTATATAGAATATTCACAATTAAATCCAGGCACAAGGACTTTTGTGAAATCTGTATCTGGGATACTTGTATGTCATGAAACTTTTAAAAATATATTTTTGTTAATCATATCCTGAAGTTGAAAGAAAAATTCTATTCCAATACATGAAAAAGCCCTTCTACGATCAGAACTCAAGCAGGACTCAAAAGTAAATCAGTTACCAATTATTTGAACTTTTTTATCTAAGTCAAAAAGGAAGGATAGGATACGAACCATTTTTGTAGTGGCGCAGTTACACATATGTATACAAAAGATAAAGGTTTACCCCATCCAGTCATTTCTACCTCTAAGGCAAGGTGCTCATCTCCATTTCTTAGCCAAGGAAGCCAGCATTGTCCAAAGACACTTCTATGGTTATGTGGCCAGCAGGACTATATGCTGAGGTGCATGGAACACTGTTATCTTCTCATGTCTTAATGCTTTCAAACTGCTAATTGGAAGGAGCTGGAGCAAGTAAGGGGAGCTCACCCCATTGTGCAGCACTCAGGTCTTGAACCTGGACTCTCAGCTTTCAGCTTTTTAACTGCTGAAAAGTTGCACCCCCTCTATGTATACAGACATAGCTTTTCTAACCTAGGTATTGTGAATTTGGTTTGATTAGAAGAGACTAAATCTTGAGATGTAGGCATAATCTTTCCAGAACTTTAGCTCATCACAACCTGCAGAGTCATGAAATTTGATTACCTCAATAAAGCCTTTTGTTTAAGCTAATCATTGATCATCCTGTCTTCCCCTGATATAATAATGTTTATCATCACATTTGTATCTACATAGATCTCCTTTTTCCTGCTGTTGTGATCCTAGGAAGAAGAAGGAAAGATAGCTTCCCCTTTTTCCTCAAATGACCTCATTTAAAATGTTCTCCACAATCTGAACAGTCATCCTGAAATGAGAAGTTGGTTTTGTTTTATTTTAATTACTACATTCCCAAGATGTAGGGAAAGGTTGCTTGCTGTTCCGTTGAGAATCTCCTCCCCATTTTCTTTCCATTAACACAACTGCTGGCAGAGCATCCCCAAGGTTAACTATTTTCAAAAACAACAGGATCTTTTATTTTTCATGCATACCTATACTTCAAAGTCCTTTCCCTATTAAAGACATATCTATTCTTCTACTACTGGTCCGTAGGTGCTGATGTCCAGCTAGCAACTGAATATTATGGGAAACATCAAAGGATGAAACAGATATTTAGGAAGTATAGCATTCTCTGAGAAGGGAAAGCTGCCTGAGGAAATCTCCACAGCAAAGCTCACATCAAGACCAAGGGAAAAGAGTCTGGCATAACAATACCGTTGTACATACACATTTTCTTTGATTGGTCAGTTTAGGAGAGGACAATATGGGCAGCACCAGAACTGAATTTTCAGCCCTGTCTAGTGTGTGGAACTTAGTTTCATTCCTTTCCACAAAAAGAAATGTGTATATAAAGGACCAAGAAGGAGACTTTGAGAAGGAATTAAAACCCAGCAGCATAGGCTACTAGTGGCAGTTGGGGTAATGTTAAGATCCATCAGGAAGTAGCAAGAGGGTGACTCATTTTCCACAAAGAAGGAAAGATGCAGAGCTTTAAAATGAAAGCAGAAGAGTTGCATTTGGGGAAACACAAGTGGTGGAAGCAAGGAGCAATAGCAACACATTATGTAGTAATGCAAAGTAGTGAAACAGTAGAACAGAAGGGTGAAAGATGGGGAGCAGAAAATAAAAAGAGACACCTTGCTTTTTTCTATTACGATCTGATACATTTTAATATAGATCTATTTACATTCTTTTACCAGATGTTTGTCAGACTGGTGTACTTGATATAAAACAGAAAGCACTGTTGTTGCTCAGGAGATTGGAGTCCTTTGTTCTCTTAACAAAAGCTCCCTCCCTCCTTCCCTCCCTCCTTCTCTCTCTCTCTCTCTCTCTCTCTCTCTCTCTCTCTCTCTCTCTCTCTTTATATATATATATATATATATATATATATATATATATATATATATATATATATATATATATATATATATATATATATATATATAACACATGTGTAGGTATAGGTTGCTAAGGCTGGGCTTCTGAGAACAGCTGGCGAGTGTTTGATCCATAAGCCAGCAGTGCTGCTTTTCTAGGTCAAGCCACGGTGATCACATAGAACAAAGGCATCCTTTTTACTGCAGTATCATTGAGGAAGTCTCCCCCATTCTTCTGGTTGTAAGTGTCCAAGAGACAGAAGAAAATGCCATTTTAAAATGTCTACACACCACAGTGAAAAACATAAAGTAAACTGAATCAGTGTCTCTCTGCTTAATGTGTGAAGGTTGAAATTTTCATCTTAGTTTATTTGTGCATTAATTTCTTAGATAGAACTTTGCAGTAGCGATGCAGATTCCAATTGGCAAATGTAACTTATTTCCATTCTCTAGGAACGAAAAATAATGGAACCAAAGCCAAACTACAGAAGGATGAAAGAAACAATGTAATCTACAAAATCAAGTGTAACCAGTGCAACCAATTCTACATGGGACAAACATCACGCCAGTTAAAGACCAGGACCCATAAATACTGGCTGGCAGTCAAACGCCACAGTCCCAAATATTTAATTTCTATCACCCCAACACTGAACAGCACCAGTTTGATTGGAGCAACACAAAAATCATTGGCCACGCTACTACCTGCTACACTCATGAGTTTATCGAAGCCTAGCACTCCACAAGCATCACTTCCATCAACAGACACATTGACCTACAACCAGCCTACGAACCCTTCAGAATCCAAATCAACAGCACAGCCCTCAACCAACCCATGCAATTCTCCACCATCACTTCCTGATGACCCTGACCTGGGATAGTCTCCTTATCACAAGACCCATCACAAGACTCACTGATGATTCACAGGTGACCCATCACAAGACCCTTACTTGACAGACCCATATCTGAAACCCTTATAAATAGAACGCTGACACTGACATCTCCTAAACTCTGCTGAAGTTGTTACCTAGCTTGGTAACAAAACATTCGGAAACCAAACTACAAACTCGGAGAACAAACCTGAACCCTCATCTTACCTCCGAGCTACAGATATTTGCCACTAAGGATCATTAATTGTCAGGCTACAAGGAGGAACCTTGACCATTCCTCTTCTCAGGGTTAAACTGGGTAGAAGTTAAGTGAAGAGCTGTTTTCCAAGATGGCCTATGGGATTTCAATCTTATGATGGGCTGTGCATTGTCCTGATGAGTAGGGAGGATCTTGTTGTTCAGCATCCTTGACCATAGTTGAACAACAGCTTATTGTCCTCTAATGTGGGACAGTATTGCTAAATGCACAAACCACACTGAAAAATTAATGAGACAAGGCTGGATAAGGATTTGAAGATGTCCACAGATATCAAAATACACACACTGGGAATGACACCTGAATTCAGATAAGAACTGACAGACTAGAAATATTTTCACGCTTTGCTTCCAGCATTGGCCCATGTGCAGTTTGTCCTTTTAAGCAGTCCTCACAGCTGCAGCCCATGAAGAGGATCAAAGCCCTTTCGTCCCCCGTAGTCCATGCCATTAACGTTTCTCCCTTACCCGCTCCTCCCTATGTGCCCTAGGATAAAGAAGGATGGACCTAGGTCTTCCTCTGAATGCCCAGCCGGCCTGTGCCCTTCCCCAGTTTCCTCCACAAACTCCAGAGCCACACTCCCTCTCCCTGTCGGCTGTTCCTTCTCTCCCTCAGAGTCAGATTCTAATGGGTATGACAGCTATTCTGTTTTCTGTCTGTAAATTGTTCAATGAAGTAATGAATTCCATAATTGTCCATACTACTGCCAAAGTGCTAAATATTTACAAACTAACTTGGTTTCCCAGGAACTTCCTTCAGGAGTATATCTAGATCAATATAAAAGTTCCTCCCCTTTATATAGGCTCATAAATATTCTCTGGGTGGAAGTAAGATAAGATATGTGGAGCCCTAGGAGTTGGGTAATGAAATATCTGCAAAAAAACAACCAAGTTCAGAAAGCACCAAGGACCCCACAGTTCAACTAGGAGCTACAAATATTCTTTTCTATTGGTACATGAGATATTTAAACCAATTTCCCCATATTCAGTGGGAATTAGAAAAGGCATCTCTTGTTACCTATTTTGACTTTGGTAGTTTGGATGGTCTCATTGTTCTTCTTAGTTAAATTGTTTTTTCCCCACATTAAAGTCATGAGTGGCTGCTTTAATGTTTATTTATATCTATTTGTTTTATCAAGAAGAATAAAATGCAAAACAGACAAACATACATCCAACATTAACAACAAAAAAGGGAAAATCATGCGCAAAAAAGGAAAACAATGACCAGATATCAAATAAATCTAACATTAGTATTTTTTAGTATTTATTTGATTTGTCAATCGCTTACAAGATACAGGTATAAGAATAAATATAGTTTTGAATACATGACATAGATACTTATAAGAAAAATAAAAAGAAACAATAGGACAGGGACAGTAGGCGCGATTGGTGCGCTTATGTACGCCCCCTACAGGCCTATAGTAGTAATAGTAGACAATCTAAGGTTCAAGTTTTTGGGGTTTGGGGAAGAAACCACAGACTCAGTTAGAGTATTCCAGACATTGACCATTCTGTTGCTGAAGTCATATTTTCTGCAGCCAAGTTTGGTGCGGTTAACCTTGAGTTTGTATCTATTGTGTGCTTTTGTATTGTTATGATTGAAGCTGAAGTATTCATTTGCAGGTAGGACATTGCAATGTATGATTTTATATACTATATTTAGATTGGACAGGAGGCGGCGTAGTTCTAGATTTTCTAGGTCTAGAGTTTCCAGTCTGGTGGCATATTCTGCAATGAGTAGAGGAGCGGAGAACACTTCTTGTGAAATATTTCTGGACTTTCTCAACTGTGCTAATATCAGATACGTAATATGGGTTCCAGACTGATGAGCTGTATTCGAATATTGGTCTAGCAAATGTTTTGTATGCTCTAGTTAGTAGTGTAATATTACCAGAGAAAAAGCTATGTAAGATTAGGTTAACAGCTCTTAATGCCTTTTTGGCTATGTAGTTACAGTGGGCTCTAGCACTTAGATCATTAGAGATGAGTACTCCAAGGTCCTTGACAGAGTTTGGATCATCAGCAAGGTCTTGACTATTCAGCCTGTATTTATTTTCTGATTTTTTTGCCAATATGTAGGACATAGCATTTATTTGTTGAGATTTGAAGTTGCCATTTGGTTGACCATTCTGATACATAGTCAAGATCTTTTTGAAGGGTAGCAGTATTGTCTGTGGTGTTGAATAGCTTTACATCATTAAACATAAAGAATCCACCCCAGCTGGATGCTGAGGAAAAAAAAAAAACCTAATAAATTCTCCTCCCCTTATATAACAGGTCTACAAATAGTTATAACTTTCCCATGGGTAGATACTTTTATATATTTGTACCTATAAATCTCTTATGCCAGTGGGGGCTAACCTTTCTGCGCGCGTACGTGCCATCACCCAGAAGGCAATGCATGCCCCCCATGCCCCCTGAGCATGTGTGTGCGACCTGCGCTATCCGTGCTGTGCACTTCTGTGCATGTGCGCATGATCCGCATGACTGCGCTGTGTACTTCTACGCTTGCACATGTGACCCCCCTGTGTGCCACGCAATTCTGCGCATACATGTGTGTTTCCCACACACACCATACATGCACACCAGATACCTGACAATCAGCTGTCAGGCACGCAGTGCACGCGTATGCACAGTAAATCTTTTCTGGGCGAGAGCTCACGTGCCGGCAGCACGTGCCACTTCCGGCATACGTGCCATAGGTTCTATGCCAAGCACCACGGTCCTATGTCAAGTAACCTATAAGGTGAAATTAAATATGTATGGTCCCATAAAATTCTGTAAAATTACCAGTGGGTTCTAACTTTTTTTAATATGACAGTAAAATATAGATCATTAAATATTTCAAAAGCAAATGTATTCATTTGCTGTAATTTAATTTTAGTTATGTTGAAAGTCAATCTTTGTTTCGATTTTTGCTGAGCTCATCTTTCATCCTGTTCCCATCCTTCTCTTGGAAATGTGGTACCTACCATCTCAAGCAAAGAGTAAGTGTGTCCCATTACCCCAAAATGCTTATCCAGCTATATAGCATCTTTTATGACTTGATCATTTTTGTAAATTAAAGATGTGCTTGGTTTCATTACCATTTAAATGAAGAAACACATTGCTCGATGGACTCATAATTGCAACCAGCTTGCCATTGCATTGGAAGCACCATCATGGATAAGATGCTATAAAGTATGACTAAAACTTTATGTGATCTGATACTATTTGAGCAGATAAAAACCTAACTCTAGGGCTTCCAAATGATAAAACATGTTATTATTAAATGAAATAGCTGAAAAATAGCTTTGAATCAACTATATTCAGAATCATGAGTATATCCTACTAGGGGATAGAAGTAACTATCTCAGGGAACTATGGCTGTGCCTGAGCTCACAAGATTTATTTATTTACAATTATTCATCAAATTTATTTTGATTTATAACACATATGATTTGGGGGGCATACAATAAAACCAATGATTAAGACAGTCTTAAATAACTGTTAAAAACAATTAAACATAAATAAAGTGTAAACAATATTATTTATTTATTTATTTATTTGTTTGTTTATTAGATTTTTATATCGCCCCCTCTCCCAAAAAAGGGACTCGGGGCGGTGTACAGCCAGATAAAAATAGAAACAAGATATAAAAATTGTACAGTTAAAAGCAATTTAAAATAATTAAATTAATGGCCGAGTTATAAAATTATCAAAATGTATAAAAACAGGTAAAAATTTAAAATACCAAATTTAAAACCCCACAATTATTACTGGGCTAGGCCGGCCTGTTGAAAAAAGTGGGTCTTTACTACGTGCCAGAAGGTCTGAATGTCGGTGATGGCCCGTATCTCCGGGGGCAAGTCGTTCCAAAGGGAGGGAGCCCCCGCAGAGAAGGCCCACACCCTCAGGGCCACCAACCGGCATCACCCAGCCAGCGGAACCCCGAGGAGGCCGACCCTGTGGGAGCGCACTGGGCGGCGGGAGGCCGTTGGTGGCAGCAGGCGGTCCTGTAAGTACCCAGGTCCCGAGCCATGGAGAGCTTTAAAGATGATCACTACCACCTTGAATCGGATCCGGAAGGCGACAGGGAGCCAATGCAGCTTGCGCAGGAGAGGTGTAACATGGGAGCTCCAAGGAGCTCCCAAGATCACCCGCGCGGCCACATTCTGGACCAACTGTAGCCTCTGGATACTCTTCAAAGGGAGCCCCATATAGAGAGCATTGCAGTAATCCAAGCGGGAGATGACGAAGGCGGAAGTGATCATGCAAAGTGCGCCCAGATCCAGAAAGGGCCGCAACTGGTAGATCAGACGAATCTGACAGAAGGCCCCCCTGGCGACGGCCATAATGTGATCTTCTAAAGACAGCTGTACGTCCAGGAGGACACCCAGATTGCGAGCCCTTTCCATGGGGGGCAAAATTTCTTCCCCCATGGCCAGCGATGGAATAAGCTGGCTGTATCTGGGCGCAGGAAACCACAGCCACTCGGTTTTGGTCGGGTTGAGATGAAGCCTGTTAAGACCCATCCAACTCTGCATGGCTCCAGGCACCGGGTCATCACTTCAACAGCTTCGTTGGGGTGGCCTGGGGTAGAGATGTACAGCTGAGTATCATCAGCGTACTGATGGAACTCTACCCCGAACCCATGGATGATCTCACCCAGTGGCTTCACATAAATATTGAACAGCAGGGGCGAGAGCACAATAGGGGCCTCAGGGTCGACCTCTGCCCCCATCAACACAAATTGCAAGCGGTCGGAGAGGAAGGAGGAGAACCACCATAACATGGTGCCCCCCACTCCTAACCCTCCCAACCGCTGCAATAAGATACTGTGGTCGACAGTATCAAAAGCCGCTGAGAGATCTAACAGGATCAAGACAGAGGAACAACCCTGTCTCGGGCCTTCCAGAGATCATCCACCAATGCGACCAACGACGTCTCCGTGCTGTGCCCGGGCCTGAAACCCAATTGGAGGGGGTCTAGATATACTGCTTCATCCAGGTACTGAGGGAGCTGACGTGTCACCACACTCTCAACAACTTTTGCCACAAAGCAGAGGTTGGAGACCGGACGATAGTTCGACAATAATGCTGGATCCAGGGACGGTTTCTTGAGGAGGGAGAATGTATCAAAATCTCACACTTAATACAGCCAAATTTATTCTTTGGGAAACACAGAACTATGTATGCTGGTCAACTAGATTTCCCCCCTTTAAACTGGCTGTTAATCCTGATGCTTAATGGGCAAGATCAGCTCATTACTAGCATGTCAGATGTATCCAGCAGTCATTTTGTCTTCTGCAGAAAATGGGACAGATGACGTCTTGTTTGTTTCCTTGGGCAACTAAATTTCCTAGCATGTCCTAAAACAGATCAACAGTATTATTTATTTATTTATGTATTTATTTATTTATTTAAATTTATTTATTTATTCATTTATTTTGTTGAGTCTGTATTAGATAACAGATATAGGTATAAACATGATTATTTATACATGAAATGGGTAACAATAAAAAGGAACATTAGGACAGGGATGGTAGGCATGTTGGTGTGCTTATGCATGTCCCTTAAAGACCTCTTAGGAATGGGGTGAGGCCAACAGTAGACAGTCTAAGGTTAAAGTTTTTGGGGTTTTGTGAAGAAACTTTGCATGTCTTGTGACACACATACACAAACATGCACATACATACATGAACACCACTCAGTTTGTCATTCTAGAATTTGTTCCAACCGGCATTTAATTTAAACATAGGCTGCTGCTCCGCTACTGTCACTGTTGGTTTACCACTAATTGTCCTTTTTTAAAAGTGTTTTTATGAAAGTTTTACCTTGAGGCTAATTTTTAAAGTTGTTCCTCATTGTAAAGCTTGGCAGTGATACTCAATCTTGTCGGCCAACATCAATAGTTACAAAACACAGTTACGTTTTTATACAGATTTCTGCTGTTTTTCACTACTATGAAGTTTAAAAGTTTTGACATGAAAAAAACTGTGGTTATGTTATAGAAATGCATTTTTGTATGCTTCCTTTCTTAAATTACATTGTGTCTATTGCATTAGAAAAGAAAAGGGAGGAGGGATAGAAAAAAATGTGTGAAGTAACCATTTAAGGAAAGTTTAGAATAGCTAACTAGCTATGATAGTTAACAAATTTTTAACACAACAGTTTGACTTCTGGGAAGTATAGTACTTTGGGAACATTGCAACTCACAATGGCCATGTTTTAGAAACCTGTGCAGGTGTTTTGAGGACTTTCCTGAAAGCTCACCATTTTATTTTGCTCTTTCTATCAGTATTTCCACTTTTGGCCTTAACTTATATGGGTAATAGTTGACTTACACCCACAATTTGAGCCCAAAATTGAAGTTGCTAAGTGAAACATTTGTTAAGTGCCCCATTTTATGACTTTTCTTGTCCCAGTTGTTAAGTGAATTATTGCAGTTATTAAGTGAGCGACACGGTTGTTAAATGAATCTGATTCCCCCATTGACTTTGCTTATCAGAAGGTCACAAAATAACACTAATAACATAATTAACTAAGAACAACACAAATGAAGAAAAAGTCAACAAATCTGTATACTACTAAAACTCTTGTGTCTGTTTGTAGCCTTCAGTTGGGTGAAATGGCGCATGAAATGGTTGGAGAACTGCCGCCTCGGCTGGAGCCCGGTCTGGAGGACTACCGCCGCGGTTGAAGTGCTTTTTCTTCTTTCCACCCAGTCGGTTGTATTCCAAAAGGTCTCGATCTGGACTTGGGCCCCGGCTGGCTGGTTTCCAGCTTGGTCGGGGTCAGTTACAGAAGAGGACTCAGGCCGGGACGCTATCTTATGCTATGAATGATCTTTGGGCCCTGAGATGTGTCCCCCTGTCTCAGATATGGCCCTCTGCTCTCTCGAAGGCCCATCTCAAGAACGGATCTTGGGATCCGGAGAGATGGTGGGATTGTAGGAAGCGTGGGAGGGAGGGGTGTCTTAATAAATTTTTAACTAGGTTTTTAAAGGGGTTAGGAAAGTCCGGGCGGGAGTTGGGGGACAACTCGCCAGAGGCTGGGACCAGGCCGTGGGTTGGGCGTGGCCGGGAGAGTCAGAATCCGGATAGGACTGTATTGAGGATGGGGGGGGGGTCACCGGGGAGGGCGAAATTAAATCTATTGATACGGTGAGCGGGAGAGGCAGATTTGGCGGTTATAGGGGGACATATTCTGTATTGGGAGCGCGCCCTCGCTACCTGTCTGCTGTGGCGCGCTCCGACCCCCTTGTCATCTCCCATTCCCCAGGGGGTCTGAGCAATCGGGCCCTGGGCCTTCGGCTGATGTTATGTAACGCCAGGTCCGTTGTTAATAAAGCCCCTCTCATCCACGATTTGATTTGTGAGGGGGGTGCGGACCTGGTGGGTGTTACCGAGACCTGGCTGGGCCAGGAGGGGGGAGTCCCTCTGGTGGAGATGTGCCCAGCCGGGTTTCAGGTCTTTCATCGGCCGAGGGCCCAGGGGAGGGGAGGGGGGGTTGCGGTGGTTATTAAGGAAGATCTGTGTCCGAGGGAAGCCACTGTGTCTCAGACGACCGGGTGTGAGCTCCTTTTCGTGAAGTTCGGTCCCAAGGTTCAGGTGGGCTTGCTGGTCGCATACCTGGCTCCCTGCTATGCGGCAGCGGCCCTGCTTGAGCTCCTTGAGGTCATAGCTGGCGTGGCAGTTGGGATCCCCAGGCTTATGGGTCATGGGGGATTTCAACTTGCCATCTGCCGGCGGTGCCTCGGGGACTGCTCAAGAGTTCATGGCCTCCATGACGGCCATGGGCCTGACCCAGTTAATTCGGGACCCTACTCACGTGGGAGGTCACACCTTGGATCTGGTTTTTGTCTCTGATCAGTGGCAGAGTGATCTGGGTATAGGGGATATAGTTGTGGAACCCCTGTCATGGACGGATCACTCGCTCCTGAAGCTCGATTTCCGTTCCGCACCCCCTGACCGCAGGGAGGCGGGACCATTAAAATGGTACCGCCCCAGGCGCCTGATGGATCCTGATAGGTTCCTGACGGAGCTTGGGCCATTTCCCGAAGCTCACACACACGACTCGGTTGAGGGCTTGGTCGCCACCTGGGATAGGGTGGCTGCTGGGGCCCTTGACCGAGTTGTGCCCTTGCGGCCTCTGACCCGGTGCTGATCCCAGGTGGCTCCCTGGTTTTCTGAGGAGCTAAGGGAGATGAAGCGCCGGAAAAGACGCCTAGAGAGCAGTTGGAGGGCTAGCCGCTCTGGGTCTGACCGAACACTATTACGATCTTATATTAAGACGTATTTAGTGGCGATAAGGATGGCGAGGAGGTCTTACCTCTCTACCCTTATTGCGTCCGCGGAAAACTGCCCAGCCGCCCTGTTCAGGGTGACCCGCTCCCTCCTGGAGGTGGGAACGCGGGAGGACCCCTTGCAGGGACGGGCTGAGGAGTTTTCTAGGTTTCTGCAGGACAAAATCGCTTAGATCCGGGATGAACTGGACTCCGACTGGGCATCTCCGGGCGGGGGGGCGGGGGTGGATATCGGTGAGGTCAATTGGGTTGAGTTCGATCCTGTTACTGTGGAGGACGTGGGCAGGATACTGGGGGGGCTGAATGCCACCACCTGTTTGCTGGACCCGTGTCCCTCCTGGCTGGTCCTGGCCACTCGGGAGGTGACACGAGGCTGGTTCCAGGGTATTATAAACGCTTCCTTGGGAGAGGGGCTGTTACCCGCCGCCTTGAAAGAGGCGGTGGTGTGGCCCCTCCTCAAGAAACCGTCCCTGGACCCAGCATTGTTATCTAATTATCGTCCTGTCTCCAACCTTCGCTTTGTTGCGAAGGTTGTTGAGAGTGTGGTGGCACGTCAGCTCCCGCAGTACCTGGATGAAGCGAGTTATCTCGACCCCCTCCAATTGGGCTTCAGGCCCGGGCACAGCACGGAGACGGCGTTGGTCGCGTTGGTGGATGATCTCTGGAGGGCCCGGGACAGGGGTTGTTCCTCTGTCCTGGTCCTGTTAGATCTCTCAGCGGCTTTTGATACTGTCGACCACAGTATCCTATTACGGCGGTTGGAGGGGTTGGGGGTGGGTGGCACTGTGTTGCGGTGGTTCACCTCCTTCCTCTCCGATCGTTCGCAATTTGTGTTGACGGGGG
This sequence comes from Bungarus multicinctus, assembly GCA_023653725.1. Taxonomy (NCBI): domain Eukaryota; kingdom Metazoa; phylum Chordata; class Lepidosauria; order Squamata; family Elapidae; genus Bungarus; species Bungarus multicinctus. The sequence continues at coordinate 82,960,507 of CM042834.1, forward strand.
GGCAGAGATCAGCCCCGAGGCCCCTACTATGTGGGGTCCCTCAGGGGTCGGTGCTCTCGCCCCTGCTGTTCAACATTTATGTAAAGCCGCTGGGTGGGGTCATCCATGGCTTCGTGGTGGAGTTCCATCAGTACACTGATGATACTCAGCTGTACATCTCCACCCCGGGCCACCCCAATGAAGCCGTCAAAGGGATGTCCCGGTGCCTGGAGGCCGTGCGGAGTTGGATGGGTCGTAACAGGCTTCATCTCAACCCGACCAAAACCGAGTGGCTGTGGTTTCCTGTGCCCAGATACAACCAGCTGGTTCCTTCGCTGGCCGTGGGGGGAGAGGTTTTGACCCCCGTGGAAAGGGCGCGCAACTTGGGTGTCCTCCTGGACGTACGGCTGTCTTTAGAAGAACATATAGCAGCCTTCGCCAGGGGGGCTTTTTATCAGATTCGTCTGATTTACTAGTTGCGGCCCTTTCTGGATCTGGGCGCACTTCGCACAGTCACTTCCGCCCTCGTTATCTCCCGCCTGGATTATTGCAATGCTCTCTACATGGGGCTCCCCTTGAAGAGTCTCTGGAGGTTGCAGTTGGTCCAGAATGCAGCCGCGCGGATGATCGTGGGTGCCCCTCGGAGCTCCCACGTTACACCGCTTCTCCGCAGGCTGCACTGGCTTCCTGTGGCCTTCCGGATTCGATTCAAGGTGGTACTGATGGTATTTAAAGTGCTCCATGGCTCGGGACCTGGGTACTTACGGGACCGCCTACTGCCATCGTCAACCTCCCGCCGCCCAGTGCGCTCCCACAGGGTTGCCCTTCTTGGGGTACCGCCGCCCGGCCGTTGTCGGCTGACGGCCCCGAGAGTTCGGGCTTTCTCTGTGGGAGCTCCCTCCCTATGGAATGATCTCCTCCCGGAGATACGTGCCATGACAGATATTCTGACCTTCCGGCGCGCAGTTAAAACCCTATTTTTTAGACAGGCTGGCCTGGCCCAGTAATTAGGTTTCAGTTTTTAAACTTAATTCGGTTTTAATAATAAATCTTTAATTTTTATTCAGATCCCTGATTTTATATTTCTAAATTTAATTTTGATGGGACACAGCCGGACCAATCGCATTTAATATATTTTTAATTGTATTTATAGTGTATTTATTATGTGTTTTTAGTAGGCTGTACACCGCCCCGAGTCCCTTTTTGGGAGAGGGAGCGGTATAAAAATATGATAAATAATAATAATAAATAATAATGATAGGACAATTGTTTTATGAATGAACATGCTTCAAATGGACTAACATATAGAATGCATCAAAAATCCGGGACCCATGGCTCCTGTGGAAATGAAATTTGGGGAAATTGTAGCCACTTCAGCCGTGTGTAATGATACCATAGCCATAAGATATTAATTTTCAGTATTCCCTGACAACTTCTTATAAGGCAAAGGGGAAGCCAACAAGGAAGATCATAACTTGCTCAGTATCACCCATCCACACAACCTCCACTGTCCATTGGGGTTAAGGTAACAGCCACTTGTGCACTTCTCAATCTGTACTGCACCCTGTACATCCTCTGCAACCTGTGTGGTACCTTTAATACACACCCTCCTCGCACCCATATTCACCCTCCCTAACTTCCATTAAGCCCATTATTTTTTATTAGGTGAAAGGGAAAACTGGAAGGAAGTCTAAACTGGATGTGAGAAGAAGGAAGAAGAAGGGAGGGAGGGAGGGAAGAAATAGGAGGCAGAGAGGAAGGAAAGAAGGAAGAGGAAAGGAGGGAAGGAAGGAAGGGGAGGGAGAGAGGAAGGAAAGAAGGAAGTAGAAAGGAGGGAGGGAAGAAAGAGGAGGGAGGGAAGACAAGTTCTTTCTAAGTTACAGAACTTAATTTTGTAAATTAATTCTTTTAATTTTGTAAATTAATTAAGGTGGTGGAGAGAGAATTCAGCATGCTAGTCCTCACTATCATCTTCTTGTGTCCTTGAAACCTACATCTGAATACTTGATAAGGGCTAGTAGGTGGAGGGAGAAAGAAATGGAAAGGCACTAAAAATTAAACTGGATTAGCTGCCACGTATTGGAAGAATAATGGGAATTATGTTTATGAGTGGGAAGGGGAAATTGGAATTGTGTTTGTGTGTGTGTGGGAGGTAAATTGTGGCCATTTATGATTTGATTCTTAGTACTCCATTAACACTGATATGTTTGGCTAGACTCAAGATTAAGTCTGTTTTAATTCTTGATGAATAAACATACATTTTTCAAATGACAAGATATTCCAGAGAATGATGTATATTTATTGCTTTACTTTTTAGAAAGGAGCAAAAAAGCAACAACTTTTACTGACAGTAAATTAATTCTGAGAAGTAGATGCAGTGTTTTAAATGCAAGGCCTATATGACTTCTCACTTCACTGCTTAAACTCTCTTCTTCTCCTTCTCCTTTGCTGTAATACTGGTTCATATAAAATAGATCATTATTGGCAGCCTATACAATGGTGGCATTCAGCAGGTTCTGACTAGTTCTGGAGAACCAGTATTGGAAATTTTGAGTAGTTCGGAGAACCGGCCAATACTACACTTCTGACTGGCCCCGCCCCCATCTATTCGCTGCCTCCTGAGTCCCAGCTGATTGGCTGGATCTTCTTTTGTTGCCCTGCACAAGAGAATGGAGCTGAAAAGCAGGGTAGTGGGGTAGGCAGGGAGTGGGATTTTGCAGTAACCTTCCCCTGTCACGCCCACCAAGCCACGCCCACCAAGCCACACCCACAGAACCGGTAGTAACATTTTTTGAATCCCATCACTGAGCCTATAAAGCTCAAAGCAACCTAAAGATGGATGCCTTGTGAGCGGGTTGCCTGATAAGATGCAAGATCCACTTCTATGCCATCTTTCTTTCACAGAATTCAAGGCAGCATAATACGGTGACCAAATAATTTCTCACTCAGGCACTGATCTGATCCAGACCTGCACTTTAAGCAAGTTTGTTTAAAATGTCAGTTTATGTAAGAACTATGGAAAAACTTACATCATCACCGAGGGAAAAACATTTGGTTCTTTGTGGGAGCTGGAATACAAACATGTATAAAGTTTGTTAAACGAGATGGCATTTCATGTGAATGTGTGGCCTTGGTTTATTTTCAAAAGCTTTTAAAAAATCCTTTTTATTTAACCATGACACTGCAACTTAAATTCCTAAGAAATGCCTTGTAGTTTCATTCTACTGTGTGGGTGGATTTCTTAATGATAAGTTATTATTGCTTTAAAATATCTTGTGTTTTGGAGGACACTTTCAATTCATGGATTTTCTTAGGTTAGTTTGCAAACTTTTCTCTAATTTCTACTGAAGGATTGTTGGTCCAGTAATCACACTGGCAGAAATATTGCTAGGTGTACTGTTTTTATAATAATTGCATATCTTATTTAAAAAAAACCTCAGTTTGTATTTAAATTTCTTCTCCTAAATTCCATTTTATATAAAATATAGTGTTTTCTTCTGCAGTGCATTATTCTTTTCCCGCCCCCTCATGCACAGTATATTCTGTAAACATTGCTAATTTTGTAATTTTTTGTGGAATATGTGGCCTTTATTTTTATGAAAAATTGCTGGGTTCTTAATAAAAAACAAAAATAAAATTTGATGCCTTAAAGTGGACTGCCCATGTTGTCCATCATTCAAAAGAAATATTGTCCCATTGCTGCATGAAGATTTTGAAAAAGGCTGCTAGATATTTAGCATATCTCTTTAGTATAATCATATATTTCTTTTTAAACAGTAATCTGTAGATTTAAAACTACCTACTAAGGTAGGTAGTTCCAACTATGTAAAAAAACAACACACCCCTTTTTAATTCTCTAAAGTTTTGCAGAAGGACATGTCACATGTTCTTAACCTATTTACAGAGAAAGGAATAAGGAATACTTTTGTTGACTGTCATTTGATTTATATGGCTGCCCATCTTGCACAATATAATCCTGGGCAGCTAACAACCATCAAACCATTTTGAACATGTGACAAAACTAAAAATCAGAACTCTTCCCCATATAAATTATTTAGAGGGGCATTAATACATATAGACTTTTGTGTGCAGATGCTGTTGCATAGTTAACTAAGCACTGAAATAATTTCCACTGAATGTTAAGAGTATACAGTATATAGTACAAGGTATGTGGATCTGGACTCTAATGTATTAGAAACTAGTATAGTTGTGCTAGCCTATTATTTGTCTCCTATAACTTTGACTCCCTGCATTGGCTCCACCTACCAGAAAATACTTCACTTCACTATATGTCTCCTGAAGCACATATTTGATTGATCACTTTTCACTCTGCTTTGTATACACTTGATGTACCAACTCTTGCTCTGGTATGTTCGCTCAGCCTAAAATAGGTTAACTTTATTTGGAGTAGAAATCTAATTTCCTTCAATTCTGAAGGTATCATGTTTTTTGCACATCCAGCTTGGTGAATCAAGTGGCTATACAAAGTAAGAAGTAAGAAGATGGGCTGTAAAAATATGAAATATAAATAATCAGAAGAATAAGAATCCTTTTGTCATGGTAGCACTATGGAATGGGATTAAAAAAAACAGACATGAAATAAGTGTCAAGGTTTTGATTAATTAACCCAAGCAAATTAGAACTCTGAGGCTGCTGTCTTCCTCAAAGAACTTCTTTATTGGGTACATCATATCGGCACACTTAGGATAAAATCAACACTGAATAATTCCTATGGTTTCAGCATAATTAAAATAGGAAAATCCCTCCCCCACAGTGTCTCTGATCATGTTAGGTTAATCGGCAGGCTCCTCAGGCACTCCTTCCTGCCTTCTTCACCTGGGGAGATGGCCTTGGTTCCCAGGAAAAAGCACAACACTTGTGTTCTAGTAAGGCATTCCAACCTCCTCCCAACTATTCCCCTCGCCTTCTTGTACTATGTGGCAACGATGAATAAGACAATGGCTTCTGCCAGGTTTGGTTTGACGTTGACAATAAGTTCAACAATGGTAAATTAAACAGAGGCTATGCATTAAAACACAACAGAATCTTTTTAAAAAGTAAGGATTTAGTACAAGAGATATTAATAATCCTGAAAATGCCATTGTATAGTTGCAGGATTATTCTATGTTTTAATTTGGATGCCAAATCTGTATCTGTACTAAAGATGACATAAAACACATGTTTAATTGGAAATCCAACATATGGAATACATTTTTGTTCCATGCACTTTTACAAACTGATATAGCTGGTTGCGTTCAAGTTCATTTATTCTCCTGCATGCAGAAACAGAAAATAGTACTACAGCTGTATTTTATGTCCTCCTTAGGGCAAATCTGCACAGACTATAACATATGCTGATGCTAAATGTAGCAGCCATCAGTTACTTGATATACCACTGGCTTTGCTACCTGTCTGCAACTGCAAATTAAAGGACTGCTAATTACATGAGACACCATCATAAATTGATGGCTGGATTATTTTCTTCTTGATGATTACCTAATTAATACAGGCCTTGCTTATTATCTGAGAAGGTAGATTTATATATCTGAGTAGGTAGATTTATTTTCTTAAAATCTGCTAGTGAAGGATTTAATTGCATTTAATTTTAATTCCTTCATGTTAAAGTATTTTTTGAATGTCTGCATTGTTTTATTTGGAGGTAGTATTCAGCAGGTTCTGACCAGTTCTGGAGAACCAGTAATGGAAATTTTGAGTAGTTTGGAGAACCGGCAAATACCTCCTCTGACTGGAGATTTTACAGTATCCTTCCCCTGCCATGCCCACCAAGCCACGCCCACAGAACCGGTAGTAAAAAAATTTGAATCCCACCACTGGCTTTTATTTTAAAAAAATCTATAGGGAGAGTAGTGCTTCCTTTACACAGATAAAGAATTAACTTTTTACCTAGGGCTTACCCTCTGTTAAGGGGAATGATCCCTTTTTGAACCTGCTAAAATGATCACAAATAAGGCAGAATGTCTGTAAAATTCTACTTATTGACATTTTATAAAAGTACCTCATCTAGCAACATTTTAATTTTAGAAAGAAAGAAAGAAAGAAAGAAAGAAAGAAAGAAAGAAAGAAAGAAAGAAAGAAAGAAAGAAAGAAAGAAAGAAAGAAAGAAAGAAAGAAAGAAAGAAAGAAAGAAAGAGAAAGAAAAAAAGTGTTATGTACTTACCTGACTTACTTGTATTGGTCGATCCAGCGGCGGAAAATTCAAAGAACCGTCATTGGCCGGCGAGCTGCGAGCAGCCGGCTATAAAGAAAGGCTGCTGCGGCGTTCTCCGCGCCCATTTTCTGGAACGAAATAAAAGAGACAAAAGAGTCAACTGGGTACGCATGTCTCTCCCGCCACACAACAAAAAGTGTTCTGACCAAAACTTCCTGAGACAGTAACAATCACACACTGTTACCCAAACCCTTGTTTTTATTTCAACGGCTGTGAATTATATTCATTCACAGCCCATAAAGAGTCCCAAACAGTTTATGAATAGTTCAACCGAAATCTGCCACAGTCTTTCGGGATAAGACTGATAAGCACCCACCTTTATCTCCCTTGAAATGCTGCCAATGACTAAATTGCCAATTAGCAATTCTGGCAGCTCTGCGCAAGCGCACACTGGGAACAGGCTCCCCCTGTTCCTCTTCCTCACTGATGTCAGATTCTGGAGGCTCCAAAGTCTCAGATGGCCCTGGCCCCATCTCTGTGTTGGACACAGATGCCTCGTCTGAGTCCTCCCCAGACTCCAGGACTGGCTCATGTTCCTCCCCACTGTCCAACTCTGCTGCCAGCTCTGCAGGCTGCCGGCAGACCACAACAGAAAGAAAGAGGAATCAAGCGAGCAACAAAGACTAGTATAGAAAAATGGTGGGTATTGAATGACTTCAACTAGCTCAGTGGACTGTTTTCCATTGAGGGCATTACCGATCACGCATTTCTCTGGAAAAAAAATAGCCTGTTACCTACTCTCACACACAACTACATCACACAGCGCCAGCATCAATTGGATGCTAATCATAGGAAACGATGCAATGTATTTAGAACAATTTAGAATTACTGAGATGGGAAAGATATAGAAATTGAATAAATAGAAAAGTGCATGTTCAGAGAAGAACCCCCCTGGCCGCAGGGAGGCGGGACCGCTAAAATGGTACCGCCCCAGGCGCCTGATGGACCCAGATAGGTTCCTGACGGAGCTTGGGCCATTTCCCGAAGCTCACACACACGACTCGGTTGAGGGCTTGGTTGCCACCTGGGATAGGGTGGCTGCTGGGGCCCTTGACCGGGTCGTGCCCTTGCGGCCTCTGACCCGGTGCCGATCCCAAGTGGCTCCTTGGTTTTCTGAGGAGCTAAGGGAGATGAAGCACCGGAAAAGACGCCTAGAGAGTAGTTGGAGGGCTAGCCGCTCTGGGTCTGACCGAACACTACTACGATCTTATATTAAGACGTATTTAGTGGCGATAAGGATGACGAGGAGGTCTTACCTCTCCACTCTTATTGCGTCTGCGGAAAACCGCTCAGCTGCCCTGTTTAGGGTGACCCGCTCCCTTTTGGAGGTGGGAGCACGGGAAGATCCCTTGCAGGGACGGGCTGAGGAGTTTTCTAGGTTTCTGCAGGACAAAATCGCTCAGATCCGGGATGAGCTGGACTCCGACTGGGCATCTCCAGGCGGGGGAGCGGGGGTGGATATCGGTGAGGTCAATTGGGTTGAGTTCGATCCTGTTACCTTGGAGGACGTGGACAGGATACTGGGGGGGCTTAATGCCACCACTTGTTTGTTGGACCCGTGTCCCTCCTGGCTGGTTTTGGCCACTCGGGAGGTGACACGAGGCTGGTTCCAGGGTATTATAAACGCTTCCTTGAGATAGGGACTGTTACCTGCTGCCTTGAAAGAGGCGGTGGTGCGGCCCCTCCTCAAGAAACCGTCCCTGGACCCAGCATTGTTATCAAATTATCGTCCTGTCTCCAACCTTCGCTTTGTTGCGAAGGTTGTTGAGAGTGTGGTGGCACGTCAGCTCCCGCAGTACCTGGATGAAGCGAGTTATCTCGACCCCCTCCAATCGGGTTTCAGGCCCGGGCACAGCATGGAGACGGCGTTGGTCGCGTTGGTGGATGATCTCTGGAGGGCTCGGGACAGGGGTTGTTCCTCTGTCCTGGTCCTGTTAGATCTCTCAGCGGCTTTTAATACTGTCGACCACAGTATCTTATTGCGGCGGTTGGAGGGGTTGGGGGTGGGAGGCACCGTGTTGCGGTGGTTCGCCTCCTTCCTCTCCGACCGTTCGCAATTTGTGTTGACAGGGGGGCAGAGATCGGCCCCGAGGCTCCTACTGTGTGGGGTGCCTCAGGGGTCGGTGCTCTCGCCCCTGCTGTTCAACATTTATGTGATGCCGCTGGGTGAGATCATCCGTGGCTTCGGGGTGGAGTTCCATCAGTACGCTGATGATACTCAGCTGTACATCTCCACCCTGGGCCACCCCAACGAAGCCATCGAAGTGATGACCCGGTGCCTGGAGGCCGTGCGGAGTTGGATGGGTCGTAACAGGCTTCGTCTCAACCCGACCAAAACCGAGTGGCTGTGGTTTTCTGCGCCCAGATACAGCCAGCTTGTTCCTTCGCTGGCTGTGGGGGGAGAGGTTTTGACCCCGTGGAAAGGGCGTGCAATCTGGGTGTCCTCCTGGACGTACGGCTGTCCTTAGAAGAACATATTGCAGCTGTCACCAGGTGGGCTTTCTATCAGATTCGTCTGATTCACCAGTTGAGGCCCTTTCTGGATCTGGGCGCACTTCGCACAGTCACTTCCGCCCTCGTTATCTCCCGCCTGGATTATTGCAATGCTCTCTACATGGGGCTCCCCTTGAAGAGTCTCCGGAGGTTGCAGTTGGTCCAGAATGCAGCCGCGCGGGTGATCGTGGGTGCCCCTCAGAGCTCCCACGTAACACCGCTTCTCCGCAGGCTGCACTGGCTCCTTCCGGATTCGATTCAAGGTGGTACTGATGGTATTTAAAGTGCTCCATGGCTCGGGACCTGGGTACTTACGGGACCGCCTACTGCCATCATCAACCTCCCGCTGCCCAGTACGCTCTCACAGGGTTGCCCTGCTTGGGGTAGCGCCGCCTGATCGTTGTCGGCTGGCGGCCCCAAGAGTGCGGGCTTTCTCTGTGGGAGCTCCCTCCCTGTGGAACGATCTCCCCCCGGAGATACGGGCCATGACGGATATCCTGACCTTCCGGCGCACCGTTAAAACCCTATTTTTCAGACAGGCCGGCCTGGCCCAGTAATGGGTTTTGGGTTTTTAGATCTAAATTGGGTTTTAATTGTTAAATTTTATATTTTTAATTTTTAATTAATCCCTGATTTTAAATTTCTAAATTTCTTAATTGGATGGGATACAGCCGGACTTGTTTATTTAATATATTTTTAAATTGTACTTAAATTATATTTATTCTAGATGTATGTTATGTGTTTTTAGTAGGCTGTACACCGCCCCGAGTCCCTTTTTGGGAGAGGGAGCGGTATAGAAGTTTGAATAATAAATAAATAAATAAAGAACCTGCTTAAGAGTAGAGTGTCTGATAACAATGATAAACAACACAATTTAAAGTTATGCTAGGTGAAAATAAAGTATAATTTCACATATGGTGCATACCTGACTTTTTCACATGGCTCAGCAGAGCACAGTTGTTTTCCCAATTATCTCTTCTCCTTATCACCAATTTTGTATTTTTTTTCCAGCTATTGAATTCATGGTATTATTAAAACTTTTCCACTTAGATCTAACTGAATGCAATTACTTACCCCTTCTATCAGGATTCTGTGAAATGATTTCTAATTTGGTTCATTCCAATACGGAGTCTATGTTTCTGTTGCAGACAAATGGTTGTTGTTGTTTTTTTTGTAGATCTCTGGCCTTCTCTTAGAATCATATTGTTGAAAGACATCAATTAGGACATCAGTTCCAATCTTCTGCTTAATGCAGGACTGGCTGAAATAAACCCTGGCAGATAGCCTTTTCGCTTCTGATTGAGGACACCCTGTGAAGGGAGCTCATTATGTGCTCAATAGCTCTTAACATTTGAACGTTCCTTCCTAACATTGTCCGATTCTGCTTTTCTCTAAACAGAGATTTATTATAAATTACCTTGTGCTATAGGATGATAGAGACCATCTCTTTATCTTCTTCAATTTACCATTGTTTCAGGTAGTTGAAGAGGGCTGTCATATCCCCTCTAGGTTTTTCTTTTCAACACTAAACATCCCCACTTTTTTCTACTAATGAGTTCTCCTTGAGTGTGATGTGAATCTATTTTATTGTCATGTCATCCAGCCAACTTTAATTCCCCTGCTGCATCAAATCAAGATATTTTTTGTAGTACTTCCACAATCACTCTAAGAAACTTAATAAAAAAATTGAGATAAGTTGAATTTGGCAGGCCTTGCTCCTGACAAATCCATGCTGCAGACAATTATTGCCACGTTGTTTTCAAGATGCTTATACTCAGATCAAGCTGTTTATGCAAACATCTGCAAAAACTTTCCAATTATCTGTGTCAGATGGAGTAGTCTGTTATTCCTTCTTTTTGGAGCCAGAAGTTTTGTCTTTCTTCAGCTGCTGGTATTTCATCTATTCTTTAAGATTTCTTTAACATAACACATCAGGTTTTAACCAGACCATCACCAAATTCCCCCATTCACTCAATTCATCTTTGGAATAAAAATACTAAAATAGTTAAAAAATAATCATATAACTGCCACAATATTTTAACAATAATTGCCATCGTTGTTTAATTCCCCAAGGCAAGTGGAAAAGTTTGCTCTTTAATAACAACAACAAAAAATGAAGTGTATACTTTTAATTTAAATACTCTTAAATAACTTATTTTAGCTCAAGCTTGCTAGATCTTGTAGGAAGTTAGCATCCACCCCTCTCCTAGAAAAATTGAAATAGCCTAGGAAATATTAAAAGGCAGAATATTTCTCCTAAAAAGAATAGTCACTCAAGAAGCAGAAACTCACCTCAGAAGCAGAATCTCACCCCCACCTTTGTTAATGGGTGGGCCATTAAGGCCTGGGCCAGAATACTTTACATAAGAAGGAACTCTAGGGTGATGGGATTAAGGATGGCCCTCAGGAAATGATAGGATTACCCATCTCACCACATGGTCTGGGAAGATTGCATTAGCCAGCATTCAGCTAAAGCCATGTGATCCAGACCAAGCCTACAAAGTTAAGACCCCCGCCCCTGGGAGTCTGACAGCCAATGGGATTCATTTCTTGCACAGGAACAGGAAACACTAAGGTGGGCCCCAACAGAGATTATATAAGGGTCTCAGCATTTGGACGCCCCCCTTTCCCCTTTTTTCCCTTCTCTTCTCACCTTGAAGCATGTGATCATTCTTCTCTGAAGTTCCAGGCCATGTGGCCCTGTAACCATTAAACCTTCCAAGCAGCCTCCAAGGTTCCAGTGTCTTTTTCCCCACTTGGAACTGAACCCAGAAGGATATTTCTTTCAACAATCTAATGTGAAATCTATGTAGTTACTCAAAAGTTAACTCCATTGTATTTAGTGTGATTTACAATAATATAGGTTGCAGCTTTAATATGTATATAATTAATAGGTATGTATGTATAGCTTTAATATGTAATAATATAGCATAGTAATAATTACTACAAAAAAGCTATTTTATTCCAGATGGTAACAATATTATGTATAGATATAATACTTTGATTCATATTTAGTAGTTACCTAATTTGTCACACCTGCAAACTATAATTCTCAAAGCTACAATGTGCATTATAATTATCTTCAGCACCAAATTAGGTTCTGCAGACAGTTGCTTTTTCTGGTTTATTTACACACATTCTTAAATATATTCTTCTAATGGGTACCTGAAATTTACTTAACAATGTTTTAAGAACGCTATTTATTGTGTTTATATGTGAGAACTGAGCTGTCCTGTATGGAAAAATCAGAAAAAAAAAAGCAAAATATGTGAATAATTTGTTTTAAAGCATTTAAATGCAAATAGTCAATTTGATATTAATTCAATTCACTCTTAATTCAGTTTTAATTGCAAATGTTCAATCAGTTATATTTTGACTAAATGACATTTCATGCTGCTTTTTAAATTTGTGAGCTTTATTTAATGCAAAGTTCAAGGACATGCCTCCTTTTTGTCTATGAATAGAAAAGCAGTCGGGGAGGGAAAAAATGAGCAGTGCTTTCCCCATTAGCATTTGGATTAAATTTATAATCTACCAGTATGAGGTTTCAATTTCTTTTAAGGTTACCAATCTCCCATCTTTCACATTTCATCTTGGCTGACATTGAAAATCTATACCTGGCGTCTTATTATTTTAAACAGTGGAGTGGGTTTGTCACATGCTGAAATACTAAGTGAAAAAAACAACCCAAATATCATATAGGTAGAAAACTATTTTGTGCAGAAGCATTTTTTTATCTGGAGAAATAGTATCTCTTGAGTACCTTTTCTGTTATGACATTCTTCTTAGATAATCTGATTTTCTTTTTGATGTTATCAAAAAGGCAGAGAATTAAAATTCTAAAATGTGGCACTTTTAGAACTTTATCAGATAATGCAGAACATAGACATTTGGCAATACAATCTTATTCAAATGAAGAGATTCCCTGGATTATTTCAATGATGACTTCTTTTCCTTTCCTGTGTGGAATAGTGCTGCCTTCCTCCTCTCTCTGTCGAGCCTTTCCCCCAGTTTCAGTATGGCAGGGGCTGAGGAGATGTCATTATGAAAAAAAAACCCAAGAAATAAAACTGAAATGTGAAACTTACCAATCTGTATGTGAATGTTTTTTCTTATTGTCTCTCTCCTATATTCTACTCTCTCTCTCTCTATAAAATATCTGTCCAGACTCCAGTGTTTTTGTGGCTCTCTTGAGCCTGGATCAGTCTAATTGGATACAGTTCAGAAAAGAACCTGTGACATCTCAGAATGCCACAGAAATAGACTTCAACACTGTCTTTCTCCCCCTCCTCACCAGATTCTTAATATGTCTCTTATAATTTCATCCGTCACTTAGATGGGAGGAAAAAAAAGTAAATAAATAGAACCATTGCCAAAACCAATTTTTCCTTGCAGCGTTTAATTCAGCCTTTGATTGAAGACTGGACTTGGTCTCTTGGAAAGAGTATTAAAGCCTATGAGCCATTTGAAAAATGATACTGCTGTATATGTTTGAGCATATGTCAGGGATCAGATGCAAGTGTTGGCAAACCAAGATGAATTTTGTGTTCATGGTGTGAATTCCTACAGAATGCTGATGGGTGGGAGCTTGTAGAAAGAATGTTGCATCTGGGTGGGATTAGTGAGTTTGTGCAGGCATATAAAAGTACTGGAGATGATTTGTCTGCTGGAATCTTTTTTCACTTTTTAAAGTATATTTAAAATATGCACATGAACATTTGGAATAATATGCACATTTTTTAAATCAGCTAGAATCATGATTTCCTGTGATTTGCTGAATTGGGTGCTTTTGCTAAATTGGAACTCAAAGGCAATATTAATATTTTCTGTGCATAAGATGAAATTGGACCCTGTACCTTGTTACTGCCTATAAGAGAGCAGATTGCTTTAATGAATAAAAATACATACCTATGTGTTGGAGTTCTCTCATACTTCTGCAGGAAGTTAGCACCACCCCTCTCCTTGAAAAATGAAATATCCTGGGAAATATTAAAAAGGCAGAATATTTCCCCTAAAAAGAGTAGAAACTCAGAAGCAGAAACTCACCTGAGAGGCGGAAACTCAGGCCCCCCCACCTTTGCTAATGGGCCATTAAGACCTAGGCCAGAGTACTCTACATAATAAAGGCCTCTACCCATCTCACCACCTCGCCTGGGAAGATTGTATCAGCCAACATTCAGGTGAAGCCATGTGGTCCAGACAAAGCCTACAAAATTAGTTAAGACCCCCGCTTCTGGGATTCTGACAGCCAATGGGATACATTTCTTACACAGGAACAGGAAACACTAAGGTGGGGCCCAACAGAGGATATATAAGGATCTCTCAGCATCTTGGCCCTCCCCTTCCTTCTCTTTTCCTTCACCTTGAAGCATGTGACCATCCTTTTCACTTTGGAACTCCAAGCCATGTGGGGCTGCTGTCCACCATTAAACCATCTTTCCAAATAGCCTCCATGTTTCTAGGTGTCTTTTTCCCCACTTGGAACTGAACCCAGAAGGATAATTCTTCCAAAACTTCTCTTTAATGATTAAATGATAATTATCTTTACATTGAAGCAGAGTTAATGATGTTGCTGATATTTCAATTTTGTTATGAATTGGGAAATGAGCCCTGGGAATTTCTCTTGGACAAGCCAAAGGGTGGTGTATGTGTGTATGGTAATGCATATAAAATGCATATCCTGATGGCCAAATCTCAGATGGATCAACTTCCCATTACAAAAATAGCCCCTAGAATCTATTGTGTACATGGAAAATATATTTGAAAAAGTGTCTTTGGCAAGCCACATTGATTTCTTAGAAGACTTTATTTGATTTGATTTGATTTGTCAATTGCTTACAAGATAATAGGTATAAGTATAAACATACAGTAATTATGAATACACGGATACATATAAGAAAAATAAAAGAAACAATAGGACAGGGATGGTAGGCACGTTGGTGCACTTATGCATGCCCCTTACAGACTTCTTAGGAAAGGGGTGAGGTAAATAGTAGACAGTTTAAGGTTAAAGTTTTTGGGGTTTGGGAAAGAAACCACAGAGTCAGGTAGAGTGTTCCAGACATTGAGCACTCTGTTGCTGAAGTTGTATTTCCTGCAATCAAGTTTGGTGCGATTAACCTTGAGTTTGTATCTATTGTTTGCTCTTGTGTTGTTATGATTGAAGCTGAAGTATTCATTTGCAGGTAGAACATTGCAGTGTATGATTTTATATACTATATTTAGATTGGACCGGAGGCGGTGTAGTTCTAGATTTTCTAGGTCTAGAGTTTCCAGTCTGGTGGCATAAGGTATTCTGCAATGTATAGAGGAGCGGAGAACTCTTCTTGTGAAATATTTTTGGACTTTCTCAACTGTGCTAATTTCAGATACGTAATGTGGGTTCCAGACTGATGAGCTGTATTCACATATTGGTCTGGCAAATGTTTTGTATGCTGTAGTTAATAGTGTAATATTACCAGAGAAAAAGCTATGTAGGATTAGGTTAATGCCTCTTAATGCCTTTTTGGCTATGTAGTTACAGTGGACTCTAGCACTTAGATCATTTGAGATGAGTACTTCATGGTCCTTGAAAGCGTTTGGATCATCAACAAGGTCTTGACTATTCAGCCTGTATTTTATTTTCTGACTTTTTTTGCCAATATGTAAGACAGAGCATTTATTTGTTGAGATTTGAAGTTGCCATTTGTTTGACCATTCTGATACATAGTCAAGGTCTTTTTGAAGGGTAGCAGTATTGTCTGTGGTGTTGAATAGCTTTACATCATCAGCGAAGAGAACACAGTTGCTCTTGATATGATCACAGTGGTCATTTATGTAGAATATGAAAAGATTGGTCCTAGAACACTGCCTTGGGGGACACCACTGTTGATAGGTACAGAATTTGATAGGACGTTTCCAATTTTGACCATTTGTTGTCTGTTTGACAGGAATGCTTCTATCCAGTTATGCAGGTGTCCAGAGATACCATGAAGATTTTAATTTTAATAGTAGATTGTCATGTACCACTGTATCAAAGGCTTTACAGAAGTCTATGTAGATTGCATCTATTGTTTTGCCCTGATCCAGTTGTGTAGTCCGTATGTTTTTGCAGTGTAAGAATTGCAGATTACAGGATAATTTTTTTCTGAAACCAAATTGTTTATTAGAGAGTAGGTTGTTTGTCTTTAAGTGGAGGATAATGGATTGGTTAATAATTGATTCCATGACTTTACAGGTGACGCAGCATAAGGAGATTGGTCTGTAATTTTCAACTAGGCTGGGGTCTCCCTTTTTGAAGATGGGGATATCCGTGACTTGTGACCATAGTTTTGGCAAGGAGCTGGTCCTGAAAGATTTTTCAAAGATTATGCTTAGAGGTTCAGCTATGGCAGTGGATAGCTTTTTTAAGAAGTAGGCACATATTCCATCTGGTCCAATAGATAGAGATGGTTTTAGATTTCGTAGTGCTTTTTCAACATTGTCTTCTGTAAAATCAATATTTATTAGATCATTGTAGTTGTCTGTGGTTTGACTAGGAAATACTGGGCATGATCCATTGCTGTTTACAAATACTGAGCCAAAGAATGTGTTAAATAGGTTTGCTTTAATGGTGTCATCATTACAGTCTTTATCATTAGGTCCTTTCAGGGTTGGGATGGACCTTGAGTCTTTTAGTTTGTTATTTACATAATTGTAGAAAGCGCGGGTGGAATTGGTGCGTAGAAGGCTTTCCTCTTGTTTAATGTGATAATTGGTGCATTCAGTCTTTATCTGGTGGTATAAATTTTTATATCGGCTTTTGAAGTTGGCAATGTGACCAGACTTGTTTTTCCGCCAGAGTGATCTCTTTTTGGATTGAAGCTTCCTTATTGTTTTGGGTAATCTGTTTTTTCTGGTTTTCTGGTTTTGGGAGTTGTTATTGGTACATATAGTTTGATGACTCTTTTGGCTTCAAGTAAAATTATGTTGTAATGGTCTTCAACAGTATTGCATCCAGTAAATAGAAATTGCCAGTTAAGGGATGAGAGATCATTGTTTATAAGATCATAATTGCCTTTTTTGAAGTTATAATTGGGGATTATGTCATTGTGGTGATTTTTGTGTGGACGTATGTTAGACAAAAGTCTATCATGTTGCGGTCACTGTTGGAAAAGGGTTCTATAATTTGTATTCCATAAATTGAATTCAAACTATTGCAGAAGATGAGATCGAAGCAGTTGTTTAGTCTAGTATTGTTGATTACTAGTTGTTCCAGTCCCAGATTTGTTACAGCATTGTAGAAGGTTGCATTTATGGGTTCATTGTTACATTCGTTTATGGTCCAGTTAGTATGAGGTAGATTGAATTCACCAAGAAAGATAAAAGCGTGTGGACGGGATGTTGCCCATGTTAGTAGTGAATTTAGCTTGTTCACATGTTCGATGTCATAATCAGGGGCTCTAACATAGTAAGAATCGAAATGTGATATTTAAGGACAGTTCACAGACGATGGTCTCAGAAAAAGCATGCTCCTGGGTAACCTGGATGTTTTTTAGATGTAAGGACTTTTTATACAAGATAGCAACACCACCTCCTCTATGGATTTCACGATCTGATCAGTAAACATGATAGTCTCTTACTGAGGTAATGGAGTCAGGGAGAGATGTGTTAAGCCATGTTTCACAGACAAATATGATGTTGAATTTAGCCGTATTTAGTAAGAGGAGAAATCCAGGTATTTCATTCACAAGGCTTCTTGCATTGAGTAGCTTGCATTTAAGGCCATTTGTACTTTGAATTGAGGTAGTTAGGGGTGTGCGTGCCTAGTCTTGGGTGATGATGGATTGGCTGAAGTAGAGTTGGATGCTGGGTTGTGGGTTGTATGACTTACTTTTTATACAGTCAGCATGGTAGTCAATGTACAGGTCCTTCTCTCCATTGTCTAGGTGTTTTTTGAGTTCTGTGCGGAGTTCATGGGAGTGGGCACATTGCTGTATGGTTAAGTCAGAGAGAGAACAACGGTTCTTATGGTTGGTGTTGCTTTTGGTGAGTGAATTTACAGTATAAATGAATTTACGTTTGCTTGATTCATTTTTGCAAATGACCCTGCAGAAGCATGGGGCCACAGAGCTGTCTCTGTTTTTGAACTCTGGGCCGATGCAGGAACTGTCAAGTATTTCATCCGGGGTGATGGTTGATGCTTGGTAATCACTGATGATGTTGTGGACAATTGTGACATCATAATTGTTATTGATGTTCTCTAGACCAAATAAGATGGCATATGGATGCTTCCGTTTGCACTCCACAGCTTCTCTGACGAGGGTTGGGACATCATTATTTTTTGGATTTATGGTTTTTTGTAGATTGGGTTGTGGTTGTTGAGTAGTGGTATGGTTTATAGCTATTGGGTGTTCAGGTTTTTGTGTTGTGTCTTTTTTTTCAAGGTTATTTAATTTTTCTTTTAAAGTGTTCAGGGATGCTACTATGGTGTCAAGGGATGTTATTTGTGTTTCTATGATATCAACTCTTTCAAACAAGGCTATATGTTTGTCCAGTTTGGGTTTGCATGATGGGCAGAGATATTGAAATGCATGTTTGGATGATTTTAGCAATTAAATCACTTGCTTGGGCAATTCCTATGCTTTATTTTCCACCTTCTACATGCCTAATCTTTGTCTCTCTCCCCCCTCTCAAATTTATCTGCCACCCATATCATGGTTAAAGTGACCCTGAGTGGATATTAGGGGCTAATACAGTATTAGGGGCTTTGGTATTTTTAGGAGCTTTAATATCTTTTTATGGGAAAGAATATAGTTCCTTGCAAAGCAGCAGGTATCTGCTTGAAGTTACAGTGTCAGGCTAGTGTCTTAAAGTCTTCCTCTCAGATATCCTTTTGCATTACACAACACAGCCGTGCTTCTTGCCCTGAGGTAGTAGTAATCTGCAATTCTTGCCCGACTGCCTGGCTTTCAAAGGGATGCCTTCACCTTCCCCACTAACTACATCAAATGTGAGAGACAGAGATCCAACAGCTCATTTGGAAGGAAAAAAAACGACCCAGGGGGAAGATATTTTATAGTCCATTTTTTTGACCCTGTAAGCACTGATATGTATGATTTTGGAAATCCGCTCCTCTCGTCCTCCTTGGTTAGGGAGATAAATTACTCGTACAGGAGATAAATAGAATCCAAGTTTATTAAAAAGAAAGAAGAGGGAAAAGAAGATAAAGCATTCTTAGCTTTAAGTAGTTCCGTGTAAAATGTAAAGCAAAGGAGATAAGAATATTGAATTGTCCCAAACACATTGCACAAAGCACGTTAGGACTGCATTGAGTGCTTATATAGAGACAGCAGTCATTAGAGTTGTGTCAACTCTTAGGCTTTCCTTGTTCCTTCAATCCTTGGATCTGATCCTTGGAACAGATCCTATCTTTGTGTCAATTTTTTTTAGCTGCCAGAGTTTTCTTCCTGTGAATTCCAAGTTAGCGGTTGGAAGATTCTCTTAGGTCTCTATTTCTCTTAGCATACAGCTTCTTCCTCCTTTCCCCTTAAGTCATTTTTTATTTTGCAACAACTTCCCTAGCAAAAAAGGATATATTGAGGAACTCTGGGCTTTGCATGCTGTATGAAGCACTAAAGATCACCCTTGAAAGAAAGGGCGACATGAGCCAGTAGCTTACCCTCTGAGATGAGGGGGGCTAGTAGGCAGGCTGTGAGAATGAGAGGGGTGGAGGGGAATATTTATCTGCCCATTCACTATAAGACACATCATCCGATGACACAATTAAGCAGGTAAGAGACATTTTCATGCCTTAGTATCCAGTCTACCAAATTTTTACAAACCGTATAATGGGAATATATTTTAGGGTCATTTACAGCATCAGATCATTGCAATTTCACATAGAGGACAAACTGTATTCCTTTTCCAAGAGACTGGCATTTTCATTTAGAGTCAAAGCCTAGTTCTTTTTTTCCTTGTGGGCTTTCCCCTCTTTATAATATTTATCAAGACGTTAATCTCCTCTAGAAGGCTTCAAAGCATCGAGGTTAGACATTGACAATAGCACCTACCTATGTATTTAGATCTAGAAAGAATATTAAAAAGGATTGCATATTTCCCCCATGTATCTAAGTTTTCAAGTGTTTTTCTCATTGTTTCAAAATGTCTGAGATCTGGTATTCTGTATAGCTAATAGCAAAACATTATAGCTTATTTGTTGCTATTGTGTAAGAATGTAAGTACAAGAAAAAATACAGCATAGGAATCATAGTTTATCTCAAAGAAGCTCCAGGTAATAGATTCCGCCTATTGGTTACTGTTCCTGGGAATCAGATTTTCTAACTACCAGCACCAGCAGCAACAACATAGCATACAGTATTACATGAACTGTATTAGAAACAGGATTTGTAAAAATAATAAACAGGGTTTGTCTTTGGATTACAATTTCTGACTCCTTTGGTGGCAGAACGTTAGATAACATATGAAGCTTTAATTTCATATTCGTTTAAATGCTCCTAGTTGTGGGTAGAATTGGCAAAGAATTGAGCTGCAATTGAGTCATGTGTACATATATGATGATCATTCATGGTAAGCCAGGATCGCTTGGAATTCTCTCT
Source organism: Bungarus multicinctus (assembly GCA_023653725.1). Lineage (NCBI taxonomy): Eukaryota > Metazoa > Chordata > Lepidosauria > Squamata > Elapidae > Bungarus > Bungarus multicinctus. Next base: position 82,980,784 of record CM042834.1, read on the forward strand.
TACAAACATTTGGGAAAATACAGAGTGCCAAATGGATAGATGGCTTACGATGGTTTTAACTTAAATGTTTAACCACACATGATCATTATGTGGTGACTATAAAAGTCCTTGATTTGTGGATGTTAGGAGCTACTCTGAAAGCTCCTTTATTACAACTCAGTACCTCCCAAGTTGAAAACTGTGATTCTACCAGCTTATTCGTTAATGTTTTATCTATTTGCTAAAAAAAATACCTCACATAATACAATTGCCTCACTATCTTTATTTAATATCTACTGAAGAGTTTCCAATGTGAAACTTAAATCTGTGCCTGACAGAAAAAATATAAAAAGAAGTAACAACGATTTATGAAAAGGCTGAATCTTTAGATTTAAAACAGAATATTATGGTTAATCTGTTTGTTAAACTTTACTTTGAAATTATTTTTTTTCTGCTTTTCAAAGGAGTATAGCCTTTTTGTTGTTTTATAAGTGAAAAAGAATTCAATTTTTACTGGAAGTGTTTATTGCTTTGAGAGTATTTATGCAAAGAAATACAAGGATCAGATTTTCTTTTGTTGAAACTGAAGCAATGCAGTTTCTCAGCATGACATTTTTACAAGCATATTTTTTCCTTAGGAAAAAAATGGATTTGAGTACACCGAATGTTATGCAAAGTATCAGCATGTTGAAAAGGTCAAAATGAAATGGTTATAGGCGGATTCACAATCATGACATCAAGAATTTGAAGGAGGTCATCAGATTAGTCCTGATATTATGAAACATGTGGTTTAGTTTGCTGTCCTAACATTTGCCAAGAAAGAATCCAATGTTCCAGAACAGCTGAAATTCTAATCCAAGTTTTTAAAAGCTAAAAAGCCATTTTTATTCCTGTCAAAACTAAGGACTGATTCTTCTTCTTCTTTCGCATATAACTTTAGACAAACTTTTTAATCTTGCTGTCTTACTTGTTTCCTGGTGCTGACCTTACTAAAAAAATCCAGCAACATGGCCATATGGGGGGGACGTGCACGCATGCACGGACGATGAGGCCCAATGCACAGGGGGCGGGGTGCATGTGCGGGGGACTTGTGTGCATGCGCTTTGGGCATTCGGTGATGAAAAGGTTAGCCATCACTACCTTAGTTAATACAAACAAAACAAATTACATTTATTCAATGCAGCAGTCGCTGATCATTGAAATGTTCCAAAGCAGTTATCCACATAAAAAGTGCAAACTACTGTTTTCCTAATGCTGGAGCCTGAAAAGAAATATGTAGATACTTTAGAAATAAAGATAAGCCTATCAAGGGCATTTCCAGAGCAGCTTCCTTCTTTTTTCCCTTTGGCAGATGCTGACAACACATGCATAAAGAATGCCAACTAAAATCAGATGAATGAGCAGCAGTGAATAGACCTGTCAGTATGCAGACACAGAAGTAAATAAAAATAATTTATGGCTCTGCCTTCATGTGTTCTTTAACCACAAAGCCTGGAAGCTCAGAAATGTTTTTTTTTTTAAAGAACTTTGAATTAGAATTATGAGCACTATCTCTAACTCATACTGCGGATTGCATTTCAAGGCCTATAACTCTTGCACTATATCTGGAAGAATACTTAGCAGCTTCCTCAGAGCCTCTTGCAGTTATTGCCAGAGTCAAATGTTAAAAATGGCACATGGCAGTATGTTTGCAACAAACTTGATATTGAACCTTTCTCCCTCCCTCCTCTTATCCCTAAGCATATGGCAGCCCGGAAAATAACATTTGCATCCTTCTATTTTTATTCTCTTTCTCTTTAACCGTAATGATCCTTAATTTAAAAGCAAGGGAAACAACAATGTTAAATTCACATCTTTTTGGAGATAGCTTTAAAAAGATATCCACAGGTGAAAAACAGAAGGAGTGGAGAAGGAGAGAGAACATTCTGCTGCTTTTTTGTAGAGCTCCAATTTAGGCATACCTGGATTGTTCTGTTAGTATTCAGTATCAGATTAATGTCATTGTAATTAGATTCTGGAGGCTATTTCCATGAAATACAAAGTCAATAGATTTAATGCTATGATAAATTAAATTGGGGTGGCTAGGTTAGTAGTGAAATTTATGCTTCATCAAGTTTCACTTGATGCTGGTTACTATCTTTGAACAGCCAGGATGTTGGCTGTTCAAAGATGGTAACCAGCATCAAGTGAAACTTGAAGTCTGCTGTTCATAGCAGACAGATAATTGGACCAACTATGCATTGTGATCCGTCCTGTTCCTGCTGCAGAAATGCTTTGAACAAATACATTTCTAAATAGTTTTAGGCCACTTCCAGTCTGCAGTCTCTCAAACTCAATTTGAAGCTGCCTTGCAATTTTGCCTTCACTACCACCTGCTTTGAAATGCTGCTATGGGGGACAACTATTGAGCTAAGAAGCCATGATTTATCTGAAGCACTGGGGGAAAAAAAGCTCTGTGAAATAGGAAGTAAGATGAAACATTTCCCCCAGTGAGGAAAAAAGCCTGCCCATAATCTCTGTAGAACTGCCATAATGCTAATATAAAGTCCAACTTTGCTGCAACTTCTAATACCCAAGAGCCAACCCAGAAATAAATTAGCTCAGTCGTTTAACACAGTCAATGTTATAAGATCAAACAGTTTTGGAGCTGATTTGGAATTGCTTCAAAGACCTAACATAGACGCGCTCAGAACTTTTTGAAGATAGCTTTAAAAAGATATCCACTAGTGGAAAACAGGAGGAGGGGGGAGGGAGAGAAAACATTTTCTGTAGAGCCCCAACTTAAACATACTGATCAAGTATTCCTACGGTTTCTGTTCTCAACATTTTCTTAAAAGAGTAGTGGGAAACTGCATCAGAACCAAGGACCAGATTCATTCTCCTCACATCTTTTGCAGACTACATAATGTCAGCATGCAGGTCTGAGAGGATAAAAACTCAACTTTAGCCACGAGTGATTAAGGAGATGTCTCATTCAAACCACCTGTATCTGAAATATAAATGTTTGCTTTCTCCATGGTAAATATCACTGAATGCACATGGATGTGACCTTTAAAACAGGGAACAAAAATGACTTTCTGTCTTAATTATATCTGTATATGCACACCTCAACACCTTAGAATAAATTAATTATTTTGATACTTTGACAGTCAACATTAATTCAGATTCAGATAAGGAACAGAGATTGCACTAGTTGCTCTTTTGGATGACCTGTGCAGGGATCTGGATAGGATACTATGCCCCCCTTGGTCCTGTTCGACTTTAGGTTTTGATACCATTGAGTGTGGTATTTACTAGACTGTTTATAGCCTTTCTCAACTGGGATTCCACAAGAGGTGATTTCTGTGAGAGATTGTGTTTTAAAAAAAGCCATTGGTTTTTGAACTTGACACACTACAGTGCTTGCAGGGGTGGAAATTTTTACACACTGCGATGCAGCTACTAATCTGCTGCTTTGCCATTGTTTAAACATTGTAAAACATGTGTAGGTTAGAAGAAAAATGCAAGTGACATTTTTGTTTTTTGTTGTATAATTTTCATGCAGAATTCCCTGAAACCTGAAAATTATGTCAAAGGATAATAAGGTTATGAAAGGCTGGCCTATGAGAATCAGAGGCACTGTTTTATAGTGTTTCTGTTCTTTCCTCAATATACGTTGGGGATCGAGAAGTCAGGTCAATGGTGTCTCAATGGTGTCTCAATGAAGGGTTGAACATTTTTCTTGTTCTTTAACATCTGTATAAATCCTCTGGAAGAAGTCATCCAATGCCCTGGATTTGCATCAGAATTGTGAAATAGCAATAGGCTACTCAGCTGGCAGCATGATAAGTAATTTAATTTTGGGCCCCTTATCAGCAATGCTCAGGGCTGAAGTAGTATCACGTATGGTAGGACTACCATCTCTCATTGCTTCCCAAGCATTAAATAGAGAAATCTGGAACTTGGCATTTGTTACATGTAATAATAATAATAAATATTTATTTATATACCGCTCCTCTCCCGAAGGACTCGGAGCGATGCACAGCCGTACAGATTAAAACAATAAATATGTGGAACAATAAAACTAAATTAAACCCAACCCTGGCTGTAAACAAATTTAAAACCATACTCTAAAACCCTAAAATTTAATAAAAACAAAACACCCCAAAACTAAAATCAGCCCAAGCCGGCCTGGTCAAAAAGCCAGGTTTTCAAAGCACGCCTAAAGGTCCCCAGGTCCATGGCTGTCCGTAACTCCGGGGGCAACCCATTCCAGAGGGCAGATACACCCACAGAGAAGGCCCTATTCCTCGGGGTCACCAGCCGGCACATAGATGCCGACGGGACCCGCAGGAGACCCTCCCTGTGGGAGCGCACCGGACTGTGGGAGGAAAATGGCAGAATGCGGTCTTGTAAGAAGAAAAGGAAGCAATTATTACTCATGAAATATATTAGCAAAAAGCCACACCAATTTTCTCAACAAAATGTTTCATACTCTTCCTCTACCAATTTATCCGGAAGTAAAAATCTCATTCTCAAAGATGCTCAGTACTTTATATATGTCTCTATGCATGTACGTATGTACAGTACTTGTTTTGTTCTCTGAAAATGTCTACAGGCATGTGGGAAAGGCCGTGGCCTGTCTGTTGTTATTGTTAAAGGGAAAACAGACTTGGAGTTGTTTATTCTGATAGAGTTGTTATGGCAAGAAAACCATTTGTGCCGTAGCCAGGGTTAATGCACCAGCTGAAGTTATTCCCTCATTGGTTTGGATTTGGAAGAAGGTATCCATGGCCTGTCACATCCTGTCTTGATAACTGCACGGCAATTCACTGTCAGATGACCAGAAATGTCCAGAAATTGCTAATTGGTGCAAGATGCCAGATTGATGAAAGATTCTGCAATGATTTCCAAATACTTTTCAAGTAGAAGTGAAGATCTTAACCTTTACATAACTTTCCTGAGAAGCCACCATTCCTATGAAGAATCTTGTTGACTTTCAGAATCTAATGGGGCACAGGAGAGAGAACTTTCTTCTAAGTCGCTTTCAGACCATGGAATGCACTCCTCTCTTCTTTAGAAAAGCTCCCTTGCCCAATCATTTTGAAGAGAAAGTTGGCATATAAACCAAATTAATAGCAATAACTGTTTGTTTGAGTACGCAGAAGATTTTTTTTAAATAATGACCCTTGCCAACTCAGCTGTCATGAAATAGGAAGAAAGGCTCTCTAACTACAGCAAACTGTAGCTAATTAAAAAAACAGGAACAATTTGTACAACAAAGTCATAAAAATGTGGATTTATTCATGGTTTGTCCTGGGATTTTTGTTTTTCAGCCTGAATACTAATTGCTTAGAGTCTGAGAGGATGTGGACAGATTATCAATGGCATTAATGACCTAGGGTGATAAATCACAAAAGGATTCCCCAAGGCAGAGGTGGTAATGGGATGAGGTGCATTAAAATGGCAGATATAATTCAGTTTCACCAAATGTAAAGGGTAACACATTGTCACAAAAGTCAAATGCATGTACAATCTGACCTGGAAGTCACCCTCAGGGAAAGATTCTTGGGTTTAGACTGAGAAGCTCAATGGAATAACCTAACATGCATTTGCTATACAAAACAAGACCAATTTCACGCTGGGGTTTGAAACAGATAGATAGATAGATAGATAGATAGATAGATAGATAGATAGATAGATAGATAGATAGATAGATAGATAGATAGATAGATAGATAGATAAATCTGTCAATATTGCAGGGCTTTCATATAAGTCTGTGATATGATTGTGCTTTGAAAATTGTTCAACAATATAATTAGCTAGTGATTTGTGGAACTGGAAACCATGCTGAAAAAAGCAACCCAAATGTTTGAAAACAAGGAATACTTGAATGCTAGAAATGAAGGAAATTGAGGAGCAAATTTGATAGAACTGTTAAGTGTTTCCTGGAAAAAAATGGATACTCCCCCAAAAACTGGTATCACCCTATAAAACTATATGGCCAGAAAAGGCCAAATAAAGTAATTGTGAACATTGTATATGGTTAGCTATGAATGATAGCTAGATGTTTCTTCCAGTTGGAGAAATAAATGGCTTCTTAATACAAGTGGCTGGGATGCAAAGCCAACAAAATGCTTGTTTTCATATTCATGACTAGAGCAGTGTTTCTCAATCTTGGCAACCTTAGGAAGCATGCACTTCAATTCCCAGAATTCTGACTGGGGAATTCTGGGAATTGAAGTCCATACCTCCTAAAGTTGCCAAGGTTGAGAAATACTGGAGTAGAGATGCCTTTGGTCTTTTTATTCTACATTCACTCTTGCTAGTATAAATGAAGTTTCTCTGGCCCGAAATTACTGACAGTTTTGTCATTTGGCTCTGTCCCCCCATCCAGGTCTTCTTTAATGAGCCATAACAGCAAGACTTTCCATTCACTTATGTGTTACTGATTTTGTTAAGATACAAAGAACTATTTATTATAGGCCTTCTTAAGGCTGCCCACTGAATATTTTCTTTTCCTTTTGGCTTTTGTGCCTTTGAACAATAGAACTGTTTTTGAATAATAGGGATTATCCTGCTAATGGCCTAAATTATTTTTGAAGGGAAACATTTATTAACTTTTTATATGGGGAAGTGTGGGTTGAAAAAAGGCAATGCACATGGAAGGGCTTTCATGAAATATTGAAATATTATCCCACTTGGTGTGTCTAATCAAAGAAACTCAACTGAAACTTCATGTTTGCAGATAGTGGGGGCACAGAAAAAGGCCTAGTGACTTGGAATGTAAGGAAGCTTTATTGTGCATATTAGATTTCTGAAAAGAAGTAGTTCATTACCCTATAATATTCTCATCCTGAAACTGTCATAAAAAAAACATAGTGGTTCTCAAGTAACTCCTGTTGATCTTGAGGGCGTTAGCTTTGAAGTGAACATTCTTATGAATGCAGACTTCGCTTGATTTCAAGGTTATGACTGAGTCGTAAAAAAATCTTTTCCTTGGATAAATAAGGAGTTCAGCAATAGGCTGAGGCAGAACCACTTGTGTACTTACCTTCCTCCAGTGTCACATGCCCACATTTTTAAAAAATCCCAGTGCAGTTAGTTATGAACTGAATGAATCATGCAGATTTCATTTTTAGTTGAATGGCATATGCATATTTTGTAATCTTGCAATGAGCAAGAACAAGTCTCTTGTGCCCAGGGGGAAATCTAATTAGCAACCAACCTTGTCATTTGTCTGCAGAAGTAACTTGGATTGAAAGTAACACGGATATTAATAGCTTGTTCTATTTCTTTTCCTGATCTGAATATTTGTGTTATTTTCCTTATGAAGAGAGATGTGAAACTCAAAAAAACTTGCACCTTCTCTGAATGTCTATGTAATCCAATATAAAGCATTTCACAGATTTGATCTCTGTTTCTCTAAAGCCAAATGCTTTCCAGGCATTCTTTGTGGACAGTGTTATCTTGCATCAATCTATTTAAACTTCCTGAGATAAAGCTAGCATCCTACTCCATCAAAGGAAAAACAACGTTGACTCTCACTTTAGAAACTGACCACCTCAGCAAAAATTTATGGGAACGCAGGAGAACATGCTTCACATAAGCAGACAGTCTTCTTCCTGTTAACAGAATTCATGCTTATGCATCAGTTTGATGTAGACAGGTGTGTTTTTCTTTCTGTGAAATGGGATTGACTTACAAATAAACAGAAGGACCAGGTGATCAGGTTGCTTTTACTGGACATTTACAGAAAATTTTCAAATGAGAAAGATCTCCTTGTTTGAGGCACAGGCATAAGCCAAGTGAAGAAAGATTCTTTTTTAAAAATGTGCTTGGCTGTATTTGTTGGGAATAACAGACCTCAGGCAGAGTGGGAAACACTTTCTAAAGTATTCTGTGTGTTGAAGGTTGTTTTTATTTTTATTTTTTTAAAGTTTCTAGCCAAGAAAAAAATATCTCCTGGCCTTTGTAGTGGTTTCATTGCTAAAGGGAAGAAAGCAATTGGGAAAGGAGTAATATTGGGGAATCTTGAATGCTAGTAATGTAAGCAGATTAAGAGTAAGGATCGTTCCCTCAAAGAGCAAAATCAATCTATTTTACAGAAATAGTTTACCATTAATTGAAAAAAACCCCTCATATAACATAAGGGTATTAGTATAAGCCTATGTATTATACCAATAGGCTTATACCAATGGGTATTAATACTGACTGAGAGTAAATTCAGTGATAAGCACAAATATCAAATACCCTGTTGTAATTTGCAATTTTTAATGAAACATTTGAGATTCACAAAATACTCATTATAAATTATTACAGGCAGCAGTGATTGTTTGACACCTTCTATGCTGACCCCCAGTTGTCTTTTTTTTTTGCATGCTCAATGTCCAGCTATTTTAACTCAAACAAAATGGATTTCTTTCCTGGTTTTAGTTTTTCTTTCCTGGTTCTGCAGCTATTTCAGTCTTACAGTAGATAAGTTTAGATAGTTAAAAATAACTGAAGCAGACAAATGTTTTTGTACTGGATTTTGAACATTTATTGCTATATCCAGGAGGGATGCCTAAAAGATTGTGTGTGTGTGTGTGTGTGTGTGTGATTCATGCACATGCTTAACTTGCAACTTACTGGTATGCATTCAGAGCACAAAGTTGTTCCGATTGCATCATATCTAGAAATTAATTATTCACAGAATTATAAGACACTTGTTGCGATTCTCAAGAGAGCGACGACTGTTCCATCTTCCTGTTCACAATGGCTGAGAGAGGTGGGAGTGAGGAGTGGGTGTTTCCTTAGGTTCTTTCAAAGCCTGAAAACATTGCAAATGCATTATTGAGAAGCGGTTTGAATGCATACCAGAGCTTTGTGCCAGTTTGGAACAAGTTCTAGAGTTGTCTGATCACACAGCGTTTTGACAGAGGAGTCGATTTTTTTCTAATTTGTTTCATTTTATGGGAAACTGAAGCCAACACTGTTCATTTATTTATTTTATTTATTAGTTAGACTTATATACCGCCCCCTCTCCCAAAAGGGACATGTTGTAACACTGTGACTCTTGTGGAGCTTGTGGGCTGTTCATTTTCCCGTGGCTGGGAATTTTTTTAAGACCCCTTCTCCCCCCCCCCCCCCCCCCCCGGATAAGTATTCTCTCTCCTCTCACATATGAAATCAATGTCATATTTTGGAGTTTCTCTGCATTGTTATCTGCTCCTCACCCCTTTTCTGGTTGCAAAACTCATTTCAGGTTTAGAGGCCTTTTTTCTGCAATGCAAAAGAAAAGTAATCACAACATGTTTGGGTGTCTCTTTTCTTTTCTTCTTTCAAATAAACTTCCCAATCTAGAAATATGAACGGTGAGGAGCACTGGCCATTCATTTCATTCTCCTTTCAGATTTCTAACTGATTTTCATGAAGTCAGGTGATTCTGTGGATATGCATTGAATGAATATCCTTTTTTTTTTTTTTGGCAGTCTCCTTTTGGTCAACTAGAAGAAGCACTGATTTCCAGAGTTTCAGGACTGAAATGATCACTGCTATCTGAGGGACTGTAGAGTGGAAATACTATGACATGCAAAATCTAACATCTCATTTTGAAGAGGATGCAAGTGTGTCTATTTCTCTCAGAGTTTTTTTTTTTTAGGAGAAATATCTTTTCTAACTTAGGCAATTAATTTTTAGATTTTTTTTTTTAGTGCATTTCTTAAAATTAGAATCTGGACATGCAGTTTACTGTGTGAGAGATAAGAACAGTTCCTGCTGGCAATAGTAATAGTAACACACAGTAGATGGAAACTATTGAACATCACATTTCTTTTGAAGAAAAATTAGGCCAGCTAAGTAACAAAAAATCTGGTGCCAATGATGAACGTTAAGCTTGGCTTGTGATGAATGGAGAAGTTCCCAACATGGGAGAGTAGAAGAGCCATCTGAAAAATCATCTTAGCTGTAAAAAAATGCTTATGTTGCAGCCAAAAGCAGAATGTTTCTAGATGTTCACAGTTCCTGCTTGGAAAAATATTCTATGTCCTTTCCTTCTTTTTTCTGGTAATCCAGAATGAAACCGTTCATGCAAGCTTCCAACTAGAGAAGTCCCAATCAATGTATCCTAGGATTCATGTATGCTATAAAGATTTATATCTCTTCTTCCACCTTATTTCAATCTCAATAGCCAGCAGGATCCTCCAAGCAAAGTCATATTGTTTGCATTAACACTTTTAAACTGCTGCAGGTGTGAAAAGAAGCTGCTTGCGCAGACAGAAAATATAACAAATGATATATTTTGCAAATGATAATGCATTTAAACTCCACAGTGATGCTTTTTGCCCTGAAATATTATTTCAAGTGGCCCCAAATCCATTTTTGAATATTCAGGCCAAACAGCACTCACAGGAAACATTTATTAATGGATAAAGTGCAAATTCATTCAATAACATTTTTTTAAAAAAATCTATGTTAGAGGATGAGATGTTGCTGAAATAGAATATCAACAGGATTCAATTATTTCCTTAATTCTTCCTTTAAGGACCTGCTGGGAAGGTGACTATGAGTTTTAACAAGACTTTTCTTGGGACTCTCATGAAATTTCTGCTCTCCTAATTCAGTTTTGGAATCGGGGCAGAAATTCAAATAAGATTGGATCACCTTATTGAAACCATGAGGGAAGCATCCAACGCGCAAAGAAACAAGGTCAGCCAATCGCCAGGTTGACATCTCTTCAAAGAATATATACTCGCCATTTAGAAGTAGAATACATTTAGAGCCAGAATTGGAAGCTTCTTCAGGAGGCTAAATTTAACCTATGCCCCCAAGAAGATTCATATGGATCTTAGTTACTCAATTCTGCAAATAAATGGCACTCAGTCTGCAGCTTGGAATAATGGCCATACAAAGAACAATCATAACTAGTATGTGGGTGGCATGGTATTACTATGCAAGAAAAGTAACCCTGCCAGCATGCCAACCTACACCTCTTCAACACTTTTGTACAAGGTATACATTTTATGTTTGGGAATTTCCTGTTTCAAATTGAATAGCAAATACAGGAAACTGTAGGCAGGCTGTGAGGATGGACAAGTGTTAAATTGGAAGGAAGCTTAGATTGCTAGCTACCTATTTCCATTCAAGAACACAACTGCCTCATTATTTACCACAAGCTAGGAGCAACATTCAGGCCTCCACATTTCTTTAGCTGTATTCATCTCACATTTCCTGTGAAGAAAGCTGCTTTATTAATAGAGGGATACAATCAAGATCACCTGGAGCATTGATATAATTTAGGGTTAGGGTCTAATGTTATATGTCTAATGTTTTTACCCATATTGTTCCATTTCTCCCCACTGTTGTCTTACTTCTCTGTTTTGTCCCTATTTTACAGTCAGACTTTTTGGTAACAGAGATCTTATATTGCCTATGGTAATTTTCTTACTAGTGATCTATTGCTCTTTTGAGTATTCTAGTTATCCAACCGTTGCTATGTCAAAATAACTAATGAGACCAGGATTTATAAAACTTCAGTGATGGCTAGGTAATATCACCCCCTATAAATCACTAGTGAGGAAATGGCCAATGGAATATGATAGGTGTGAAATATTCCTGCCACTCTAATATAATAAATAGTAATGTGTTATTTCTCAAAAATGTATTCTTAGAATGATGCAATAAATTCAGAATAAAACACACACACGTATGTGGAAATCAGAAACTAGAGATCTAGCTGGTTTTATTAATTAATAAAAGAGTCATTTCTGTATCTAGTCATTTGACTTCTGACAGCCTGGCTATGAAATGTTAGTCAGCTGTACAATTATAGGGTTCCCCAAAGTGATCAAGGTTGACCCCCACCAAAGGTCAATGAGTGTGTTCAAGGGGGCAATAAATACTTGGAGGTCAACAGATAATAACTATTTGAGAATCAATAGGTGGTTGATTTAATCAAGCAAGCAAGCAAGCAAGCATAGAGCTGGAAGGAATCTTGGAGGTCTTCTAATCCAACCTCTAGACCCTATATGATTTCAGACAAGGGACTGTCCAGTCTCTTCTTAAAAACTTCCAAGTGATGAAGCATGAACTTCTGAAGGCAAGGTGTTCCACCTGTTAATTGTTCTCACTGTTAGGACATTTCCCCTTAATTCCAGGTTGCTTGTTTCCTTGATTAGTTTCCAGGCATTGTTTCTTGTCCTGCCCTCTGGTGCTTTGAAAAATAACTCATCCTCTTTGGTAGCCCCTCCTCCCCTTTGGCAGTCGCTCTTCCTCTTTAGCAGCCCCTCAAATACTGGGATAAATGATGGATAAATGATGGAAGGTCAGCTGAGGTAAAGTTCTATATCAATTCCTAGTTCTGATGGTGAGGTGGTTCATAGAAGAGAGTGTTACCCAGAGTTGAGATGGTAGCTGCCAATGAGAACAGCCACAAGTTATCATTGTTATGGCTGGTTTTACAGCCAGCCAGATGTTTAGACTGGATCTGGCATTTTTATCCACTTATCGAATCCTTTCCAAGGACCTGGGATATACAGATGTTGTTTGATGATGTTAAAAGTATTGTTGCAGGATGTAAGCGCTTCCAAGTAAAACTGCCTTTTGAAATTGACTGATTATTATTGTTGTTATAATATTAAAATAGCATTAATTAAATTGTTTTCATATAATATTTGGGGATTGAATGAAGCAAACCTTCCATTCTCTGGATCCCGGCTGTTCCTGATAAAATCTATTGGGACATCAGAAGCAACCACCCCAAAAGAGGGAGTGGTCAAACCATTTTTCAGAAATCAAATATGCTATTCCTAAGTAAGATCATGAAGGAAGTAGTAGCACTTTTCCAGTTTCAGAGAATATTCAGTAATATTTTATTATTGGAAAGAGTGAAGCTATTGCCTAAGTTGTAGTGGCTGGAATGAGTGGAGAACTCTAGGTGATAGTTTCCTTGTCATTTATTTTAAGTTTCAATTTCCTTTTTTGGGGTGAACATTTATAAAACTAGCTTCCTGTTCTCAGGAGTGATGGAAACTTTATCATATTTCCAGTGCTGAAATGATATTCCACTCATAATTCAGTTTGCTTCTGGAGAATAACTAGTCCTTTGTCTTTTGCAGCTAAATATATTGAGTCAGTTTAAGAATACTGATTATTGAGATAAATCCCCACTCAGTTTTACTAACCCAAGCAAATGGGCTGGAGGATTTTGCAGATTTATACTTCCTTTGTAGTTCTTCCTTTTTGCCTTATATTATCCATTAAAATCCATTTTGCAATCAGATACCATTCAGAAAAAAAACATAGCTCAGACCAACTTCTGGGTGATGTTGCTGCTACTAAACCTATTCCTAGGCATCCTTTATCTAGCACTATAGCGTCACTTCACATAAGAGGCAAGCTTATCCTAGAACTTAATCACTCCTTTATTTACTGTGGGGATGATTGTTAAGTCCATACAATTTCCTTGATTCTTTCTTTACTGTCAAATTTTTATGAGTCAGTTAAACAGAGAGGCCAAGATTAATTGCTGTATTAAAGCATTAAAGTACAAAATCTGTCACTACCTATAACAAAAGCAGTGCTACTTGTTCACCCCAAGCTATGGAGCAACTGGGCTGGACTAGAGAAATCAGATGTACCACCAACCAATTTATGCTCCTGAAGAGGAGTATGGCATAGCAATAACCTTGAAAAGGGAATGCAAGAATAGTTAGGTAAACATCCATATAGACCTGGCAAGAGGAGGAGGTGAGAAAGAAACTCAAGATAACCCAGCCTTGATTCTGTTTGATATAAGATGGGACAGAAGGAAACTGTTTCAGGCCGCAAAGATGTTATTACACCATACAGCAATAGACTTCCTGTAGGTGTTATGGTCTCTGTTTCCTGACTCACTTGCCTATTTTGAAAGGTGACACGCTCTGTTGAAAAATACTATTTACATCTATGAAGCCACTAGGAAATTCTATAATTCAGCACATACGTTTATAAGGCATTATGGTCAGTTTGAACAGGATAAGACATAACTTACATCTCAGGAATAAAGGAGGACTTTTCCAGTGTTGTCATCCTCCAACTCTTCAGAATCCATTTTTTTATCTATCTATCTATCTATCTATCTATCTATCTATCTATCTATCTATCTATCTATCTATCTATCTATTTTTGTCAATTGCTTACAAGATAATAGGCATAAATAAAAACATAGTTATGAATACATGGATACATATAAGAAAAATAAAAAAAGAAAAGAAAAAATAGGACAGGGATGGTAGGCACGTTGGTGTGCTTATGCACGCCCCCTACAAACCTTTTAGGAAAGGGGTGAGGTCAATAACAGACAATCTAAGGTTAAAGTTTTTGGGATTTGAGAAAGAGACCACAGGTAGAGTATTCCAGACATTGACCAATTTGTTGCTGAAGTAGAATTTCCTGCAATCACATTTGGTGCGATTAACCTTGAGTTTGTATCTATTGTTTGCTCTTGTGTTGTTATGGTTGAAGCTGAAGTATTCATTGACAGGTAGGACATTGCAATGCATGATTTTATATACTATACTTAGATCGGACCGAAGGCGGTATAGTTCTAGGTTTTCTAGGTCTAGAATTTCGAGTCTGGTGGCCTAAGGTATTCTGCAACGAGTAGAGGAGTGGAGAACTCTTCTTGTGAAATATTTCTGGACTTTCTCAACTGCGTTAATATCAGATACGTAATGTGGGTTCCAGACTGATGAGCTGTATTCGAGTATTGGTCTAGCAAATGTTTTGTATGCTCTAGTTATTAGTGTAATATTACCAGAGAAAAAGCTATGTAAGATTAGGTTAACAACTCTTAACGCCTTTTTGGCTATGTAGTTACAGTGGGCTCTAGCACTTAGATCATTAGAGATGAGTACTCCAAGATCCTTGACAGAGTTTGGATCATCAACAAGGTCTTGACTATTCAGCCTGTATTTTATTTTCTGATTTTTTTTGCCAATATGTAGGACAGAGCATTTATTTGTTGAGATTTGAAGTTGCCATTTGTTTGACCATTCTGATACATATTCAAGATCTTTTTGAAGGGTAGCAGTATTGTCTGTGGTGTTGAATAGCTTTACATCATCAGCGAAGAGAACGCAGTTGCTCTTGATATGATCACAGAGGTCATTTATGTAGAATATGAAAAGAATTGGTCCTAAAACACTGCCTTGGGGGACACCACTGTTGACAGGTACAGAATCTGATAGGACGTTTCCAATTTTGACCATTTGTTGTCTGTTTGACAGGAATGCTTCTATCCAGTTATGTGGGTGTCCAGAGATACTGTAAGATTTTAGTTTTAGGAGTAGTTTGTCGTGTACCACTGAATCAAAGGCTTTACAGAAGTCTATGTAGATTGCATCGATTGCTTTGCCCTGATCTAGTTGTGTAGTCCATATGTTTTTGCACTGTAAGAGTTGCAGATTACATGATAGTTTTTCCCTGAAACCAAATAGTTTATTAGAGAGTAGGTTTTTTGTCTCTAAATGGAGGATGATGGATTGGTTAAATAATTGATTCCATGACTTTACAGGTGATGCAGCATAAAGAAATTGGTCTGTAATTTTCAACTAGGCTTTTTGAAGATGGGGATGACCGTGGTTTGTGACCATAGTTTTGGCAAGGAGCTGGTCCTAAAAGATTTTTCAAAGATTATGCTTAGAGGTTCGGCTATGGCAGTGGATAGCTTTTTAAAGAAGTAGGCACATATTCCGTCTGGTCCAATAAATAGAGATGGTTTTAGATTGTGTAGTGCTTTTTCTTCTGTAAAATCAATATATATTAGATCATTGTAATTGTCTGTGGTTCAACTAGGAAATACTGGGCATGATCCATTGCTGTTTACAAATACTGAGCCAAAGAATGTGTTAAAGAGGTTTGCTTTAATGGTGTCATCATTACAGTCCTTTCAAGGGTTGGGATGGACCTTGAGTCTTTTAGTTTGCTGTTTACAAAATTGTAGAAAGCGTGGGTGAAATTGGTGCATAGAAGGTTTTCCTCTTGTTTAATGTGATAATTGGTGCATTTTTGTATTGGCTTTTGAAGTTGGCAACATGACCAGATTTGTTTTTCTGCCAAAGTGATTTCTTTTTTAGTATTTTTAGTATTTATTTGATTTGTCAATCGCTTACAAGATACAGGTATAAGAATAAATATAGTTTTGAATACATGAGATAGATACTTATAAGAAAAATAAAAAAACAATAGGACAGGGACTGTAGGCATGATTGGTGCGCTTATACAGGCCTCTTAGGAAGTGGGTGAGGTCAATAGTAGACAGTCTAAGGTTAAAGTTTTTGGGGTTTGGGGAAGAAACCACAGATTTTTTGGATTGAAGCTTCCTTATTGTTATGGATAATTTGTTTTTTCTAGTTTTGGGAGTTGTTATTGGTATATATAGTTTGATGACTCTTTTGACTTTAAGTAAAAATATGTTGTAATGATCTATTCACTGGATGCAATCTACAGTATTGCATCCAGTGAATAGAAATTGCCAATCAAGGGATGAGAGATCGTTGTTTATAAGATCATAGTTGCCTTTTTTGAAGTTATAATTGGGGATTCCGTCATTGTGATGATTTTTGTGTGGACGTATGTTGAGACAAAAGTCAGTCATGTTGTGGTCACTGTTGGAAAAGGATTCTTTAATTTGTATTCCATAAATTGAATTCAAACTATTGCAGAAGATGAGATCGAGGCAGTTGTTAAGTCTAGTGTTGTTGATTACTAGTTGTTCTAGTCCCAGATTTGTTACTGCATTGTAGAAAGTTGCATGTGTGGGTTCAGTTGTACGTTAAGGGTCCAGTTAATATGAGGTAGATTGAAGTTACCAAGAAAGATAAAAGCGTGTGGGCAGGATGCTGCCCATGTTAGTAGTGTATTTAGCTTGTTTGCATGTTTGATGTCATAATCAGGAGCTCTGTAACATATTGAGAACCGAAATGTGATATTTAAGGACAGTTCACAGACGATGGTCTCAGGAATAGCAAGCTCCTGGGTAACTTGGATGTTTTTTAGATGTAGGGACTTTTTATAGAAGATAGCAACAACACATCCTCTACAGATTTCACGATCTGATCAGTAAACATGATAGTCTCTTACTGTGGTAATGGAGTCAGGAAGAGATGTGTTGAGCCATGTTTCACAGACAAATATAATGTTAAAATTAGCCGTATTTAGTAAGAGGAGAAATTCAGGTATTTAATTTACAAGGCTTCTTGCATTGAGTAGCTTGCATTTAAGGCCAGTTGTGGTTAGAATAGAGGTAGTTAGGTAGTTAACATACTCCCAAGATTTATCTGAGCCGTTTGATTATTTGCAGCTCTATCAGAGCATTGGGATTCTTTCTTTCATGTTCACAAGTCCAGAAAGTTCAAAGAGCCATTAGTTAATCATCAATGCCTTCTCTGGCCAACAGTAGATCACAAAAACCAGTCAGCCAATCAATGTTTTGGTGCTGGCAGGTGACTGAGTACCTTTGCCCCATTTTTTTAGGTTCTTGCCTAAACACATATCCCTTCTGTCTCTTCATAAAAGCAAAAGAGAATTAAAATCTTAACATCTCCCTGTTTTTCCTTGTCTTACCATCTTGACAAACTTCTTTACCTTCAGTGTTAATGCTGTAACTTGAGTTCCTTTAACTAATTATTCCAGTATGCTGTGACAGTGAGGTCCAGGAATAGGGGAGGGGGGGGCAGTTGTCAAAGAAGACGAGTCAGCTGTACTGAACACGAACCATTCTTTCAAGCACAAAACTGATAGCTTCTTATTTTTGAAGTAACCATTGCTGTACAAAGCTGGTATTTTATGGATACAGTGCCATAGGCACAGATATATTTTGTCCACAGTTGCAGGCCCTTGGCTAGGATGCCATTTGATAGCAGTAGCACTTTGACTTATATATCACTTTAAAGAGCTTTACAGCCCTCTCTAAGCGGTTTACAGAGTCAGCATATGGTCCCCAACAATGTGGGTCCTCATTTTACCGATCTTGGAAGGATGGAAGCTGAGTCAACTTTGATCTGGCAGAGGGCATAATTAGTCTGCATTCTAACCACTGCTCCACCTTGGCGTAAGCATCTGGATTCTGTCTTCACCTGGAACAGGTTATAAAGAGATCTTATGACATTTCAAGATTGCATTCTGAAGACATTTTTAATATTGCAAACATTCTAAAAATTTTGGCTTAACTAAGTAGGGATGAATGAAAGCTGTTTTGGCTCCCCCCTCTCACAGTAGGAACAAAATGCAAGGAGCAAAAGAATGGCCACTGCAGCCTCTTTTGTCTGAGATTGCTGGTTTATTTTCCATTGTAATAAGACTGTCTTTCCAGGACAATACCTTTACAGCTCCAGTTTGCCTGAAAAACACAATTATGAGTTTGGTAGCCCAACTGAATAGGTTCAGGGGTGGATGAAAGGAACTCACTATCGGCAATGCTTTTTACTGCATTATCACAGAACTTCTCTTTCATCAAACAAATGAAATTGTTTGTTACATTGAAATACTGTTTATTCAGTCAAACTACAATGCAATACAAATGGATGTCTAACATTTTTTTATATTTGTCTCTCACTTTTGTTTTAATAGTGATTCCAACCATCAAAAGCCTCTGAGCTCGGTTGAATTGAGAGAGAGTGACTGGCACAAAGTCACCCTGTGAAATTCAGGGTACAATACGGTGTTTGTGGCTTAGTTTGACACTGTGTCGCAGCCTGGCATTATCTTATCACGAAACTAATCCTTTTCCAGAACTCCTCCTTTTCCAGAGGACATGTTGAGAGGCCTACCACAACTATTGCTGCTTAGGAACATTTCAAAAAAAGGGTGTCAGTAGTGGCTTTAAAAATTTTCAGGAATATTTGCTGGTAATATTCTTGCCTTGTTCTGGTTCAATGGGAATGTAATCACTGTAGGGAGGAAAGAAAGCTGTGGCATATCGAATTACTATGGTTGCTTTAAATCTCCTGCCTTTTTTATTGAAGTTCCACAAATTGCTGTTTAAAGAACCACAACACTTCCCTTCCAAGTACTCCATTGGGAAAGAAAACCCACAATATCTTTGAATGTGGAAAACATTGTGGTCCTTTTTTTGTGTGTGTCTCTTTCAATTTGCCAACAAAGAAGTGGGAGCAATATTATCAACAAAACTATTATCATCAAAAAACAAGCATTATCTTAAAAAAAAACTACACTATTGTAGCTTTGTCCCAATTTACTAATGGCTCGTCCAAGACAGGTCATCAGTACTTTGCTCCTGAGAATAAGATACATGGAAAGATTCCCAGCAAAGTTCATTCGGTCTGCAATTCAATTAAGCACATTTTAGGAACAATTATTTTATTTGGAACGATGATATTTATTTATTAGTAGAGCTGCCCAGCTTGCAATAATGAGATACTGACTCATCCATGCATTCCACTCAACACAGTAATGCATATGATGAAAGTACAGGGTAACCAATTGCTCCAGTTCTGCAAGATGTTCCCATTCTCACTCAATTTCTTCTACCCACCTTTCAACGTTGTGTGAAAGAATAGCTGCTTATTGGAAAAAGATTGGTATTTTTCCTTTAGCTAGGATTTCTAGCCGTGTTACTTCTTCGTTTCTCCATACCGTGCAGATACAAAACTGTTCTTTTCTCTACTGAAGCTATTGCTTAGCTTGTTTAAGATTAAAACAGATTTTTCTTGGTGGTATGTAAAAGCCCCAAGCACACCCCTCCCTACACACATAAATATATTAAAATAAATATTTGGAGGGAAAATAGACAATAAAGAGGAAACGTGCATTATGCACTGGTAAATGAGCCAGACATCTCAATAATGAGCTGAAATGTTTACAAAGATCGATACTTAATTGACAGATGTTTAAAATGAATGCTACAGTCATGTAATTATGTACCAATGGTGATGATAATTTAAAACTAAAATTCCCTCTTTCCTTCTCATTACACACTTTATAAAAATATTGTTATTATTTATTAATTCTTTGAAATCTGGTGCATTCATTCCACCAAATGCTTCAATTATTGTCTATCTTTGAGAAAAAACCCATTTAATATTATGCAAACTATTTTGCACAGTTACGTTGCAATACTTATTCTAAAAGAAACCCTATTCATTTATTACATTGCTATCCTTTTGTATCAAGTACAATCGTTAGTAGTAGTGGGATTCAAATTATTTTACTACCAGTTCTGTGGGTATGGCTTGGTGGGCATGGTGTGGCTTGGTGGGCATGGGTTGGTGGGTGTGGCAGGGGAAGGATACTGTAAAATATCCATTCCCACTCCACTCCAGGGGAAGGATACTGCAAAATCCCATTCTCTCCCCAACCTACTAACTTGCTTTCCAGCTCTGTTCTCCTGTGCAGGGCAACAAAAGAAGTCCCAGCCAATCAGCTGGGACTCGGGAGGCAGAGAATAGATGGGGGTGGGGCCAGTCAGAGGTGGTATTTGCTGGTTCTCTGAACTACTCAAAATTTCCACTACCGGTTCTCCAGAACTGGTCAGAACCTGCTGAATACCATCGGTGACTGTTAGCAATTTATATATAAAAATGACTAAAACTTTCATGGTAAATAAATTAAAAACATCTAATTACTAAATCATGAAACAGTCAAATATGAGAGAACAAAAGATCATATTGAATCAACAGATACATTGAAGAATAATCCTAGATTAGAGATGCTATATGAAAAATGTAATATTTTCTTAAATAGCATAATTGAAAAGCAGTGTAATTTTTACTGGAAAGTTGTTCCACCGTAGCAGCACTTCTGGCTTCAATCCCCTTTATTTCTCCAAAGTGGAAAACTATCACCTTCTCCCCACAAAATGACCTTATCTATCAGTCTGATTCTCCAGAGAGTACAGAGTATGGCCTTGATGGAGATAGGGGAAATCAATCTCCAAAGCAACAAGGAGAAAATATTGCTCAAGTCCAAAAAACGAAGAACATACATGTGAATGTTGACATTCCCCTAAATCCACATGAGTGTAAGAAAGGAAAGAGATAAACAGAGGTGGAATTCAACAGGTTCTAACCAGTTCTAGAGAACTGATAGAGGAAATTTGGAGTAGTTCGGAGAACCGGCAAATCCCACCTCTGACTGGAAATTTTACAGTATCCTTCCCCTGCCCACAGAACCGGTAATAAAAAAAATTGAATCCCACCACTGCAGATAAAGGTTAATCAGTTGCAAGATGTTGTTATTTGGTTGCAATCTTTATAAAAGTAATTTTAGGCTTAATGTGGAGTTGAATTCTTGGTCTGATCTATATTTTGGGGCTGACAGATTCCAAATGGATTAATTGGTCCTGGAGATACCTACTTCCTAAGCCATAATTTTCACTGCATCTTTTAACTATTCCTTGGTCTCTTTGATCATATTCTTTTAGCTGTCATTTTGCCTAAATACATTTCCCCCCAATATTTTTCTCTCATAATTTTAAGGGAGATGGGTGATTCAGTAAAATATCAATCAATCAATCAATCAATCAATCAATCAATCATTTTCTTCATCCAAATATACACTGGAAATGAACCATTCCAATACCACCTTTTTTCTTAATGTTTAGAAGTGTAATTCCACACACATCTATGTCAGTCTGCAACATGCAGCTGTTCTCATTCCATTCCATTTTCATGTCCTCCTTTCTTATAACCACTTTCTATTTTTCTGTTGGGAAATAAATCTATCTTCAAATTCTTTTTCATAGAGTGTCTTTCTTTTGCTTACAGTAATCTTTCTACTTTTATTAAAATTCCTTTCACTTTCTTCCTTTTCTTCCATGACCATTTTTTTTCCTCATGATCCTGGCTTGACCCTCCTATCCCTTATTTTAAACGTCTTGTCACCCTTGTATATTCTAATTCTCTAAGCATTTCATCATTAACAAGCAGTTTCAGTTGTTTGTTCATTTTTTTGGTAATGTTTGTGTATGAATAGACTTATTTTTAAACCATTTATTCCAAACAAACCTTTTTTCTAAACAAATATTTGCCAAATAGTCATCATTCTCACTTGCTCTTGGGTCTCTGAATGGCCTAATAACATTTTTTATACTAATTCCATTTGTCCCCATGGATTTGTGTCCCCTAACAGGATTCCTCTAACTAACAAGGCAACCAATTGTTGTTCATAGCTGCCAGTTCAGGGGTACGTGTACCCCAGAGATATATGGACCAGAGAACCACTGGCTTACTGGGTGTTCAGCACACTTGGAGCTCACCAAGTGAAAATAGTACATATTACTACTTCTTTATAAATTAAAAATAATAGAATAAATGCTAGATATTGAAACTTAAAAACAAAACAAAACAGTAAGTTACAGTTGGCCTAAACACAGATCTAAGAGGTGGTGGTGGTGGGGGAAATATAGGGCTTAAAATGTTTGGAATGGCCTATAATGTCTGAGCCAGAGCAAATACAACATCCACGTAGCTCTGAATTTTTTTGGTTAGGTCACAGTGCTTTCAAAGGAATTTCAGTCACTTTTTATTTGTGCTTCTGACTTGATTAGACCCTTTAATCAATGGCTCAAGGAAGAAAAACAAGCTATGGTACACATCAGTTACAGGGTCTAAGGCTAAAACACCAATGGCTTCTGCAATTTAATTCTCAACCCCCTTGGCCTATCAGGTCAAGGTATTTTGTTGTAAGGAAAATCAAATGGGACATATTAAAATCCCTGTACACACTTTTTAAAAAAACTTCATGTTAGGTGGGATAACAAGTTAAAGATTGTATGAGGGAATGGGAAAGGATCCAACAGACCATGCAAACAACACGCACAACATGCTGCTTTGCACAGAGGTTTTATTGTAAAACTTTCAGTAATTCTTCTGCTTTGAATCCTTAGAGAAAGGCACCATTGAAGTACTATAGAGGGTTTTTTTTTTTTTAAATCATTTTTGGAATGGTGTTACATAGTCTGTATAGTATCCTGGGCTAGCTAGGAAACATGTACAACCAATCTGTAATTAACTAGCTAGTTTATATGGCAAAACACAAATTCAGAAATATGCTAGGGTAGGGGTGGGATTCAAATTTTTTAACAACCGGTTCTGTGGGTATGGCTTAGTTGGTGGGCATGGCTTGGTGGTCATGTGACTGGCTGGGCGTGGTCAACTCAATACCACCCACATCGAGGCACACATCTCTTCGCCTGGCCTCTCATGACTAGGGATGCTGCAACAGTCATAAGTATGAAAAATGGTCATAAGTCACTTTTTTCAGTGCCATTGTAACTTTGAGTGGTCACTCCATACAAGCAAAGTACCAGCAAAAGAGAAAAAAAAACTCCAGATAAGTTCCAGAGACAGGAAGTCTAGTCCTGCCAAGAATGTAGTAAGAGTTAATGGAGAGGCAATTTCTGTAAGTAACATCAGAACGTTTCCTTCCTGCCTTCCTTACAGGATTAGGCCAGTAATTTCTTCTAACAACCGGTTCTCCGAACTGGTTAGAATGTTAACAACTGGTTCTAGTAAATAGGTGCGAACCTGTAGAATCCCACCCCTGTGCTAGGGTGATGATAGCAATAGCAATAGCTCTAAGACTTAAATACCGCTTCACAGTGCTATATAGCCCTCTCTAAGTGGTTTTCAAAGTCAACATATTGCCCCCCCATCTGGGTCTTCATTTTATTGACTTCAGAAGGATGGAAAGCTGAGTTACTCTTCAGCTGGTCAACTGAACTCCTAGCAGTGGACAGAGTTCGCCTGCAATACTACATTCTAGCCACTGCACCACCACAGCTTTTTAAATATGATATAATGTTCATGGAGAACTTGGATTTGTTTCAGTCCTCCACTATTATTTTGTTTTGTTTTTGAAGATACAGTCTTATAAATCATATATATGTGTTTAAATAAATAGATTGATAAGAGACATTTTGATAAATACAAAGCAATGGAGCCTTCATCTAACTTCAGTGTTTGGCCAGGAGTGTGACTTTTGTTCTGCATATAAGAGGGATCTGGCTTTGAAATGGTTTTAGGCTTCTACTCCATGGTGCCCATCTAGTCAACTGCACTGGGAAATCATCCTTGCAGGATAACCAGGATCAGCTGGTTTCGAGGGTGTTCAGCTGTTGAATAGCTAAAGTTGTTTTGTCAGGCAGTGCAATCTGCACGATGAGACATCTTGGAGAAGGAATGCCTGGTTTCTGGAAAAACTCCCAATCTACTTAAGTAGAGACCATATTCATTTTGGGAATAAGATCTATTGGCAGCTATAAGGCAACAACATCTCCTTAAACATAAATGCATACCATGTTGTACATTCAAATTGCTGTATTGAAATAGAAAAAGAAAGTAGTTTCCAGTTTTACATTTCCAGTAAAGGGGACTTTTCTTAACCTGACATCCATTGGGAGATCAATTCTCACAGCATGATCCTCCCAGAAAATTCCTGCCTTGTCTTCATGATAACTTTTTTTCTTCCGATTCTGGAAGGAAGCACAAGAATAACAGAATAAATAGAGTGGGAAGACGTCTAGAGCTGTGATGGCGAACCTATGGCATACGTGCCACAGGTGTCATGTAGAGCCATTTGTGCTGGCATGCGAGCTGCAGGCAAACTTACCTTACTGTGCAAGCGCATGCCTCACAGCTGATTTTTGGCCGGGTTGAGGCCTTTTTTTGGCCTCCCAGAGGCTTCTGCAGGCTTTTTAGGCCGAAAACTAGGGCTGTTTCATCACTTCCTGTTTTTCCGGGGTGGTGGGGGGTGGGGATTGCGTGCATATGTGTAGGAGGCATGGGGGGCGCATTGCCTTCTGGGTGCTGGCAAGCAAGCACGAGCATGCAAGCACGTGCCCAATTTTTGGCACAGGAGCCCAAAAAGGTTAGCCACCACTGTTCCAGAGGATCAATGATATTTAATAATTCGGTAAGGCTCCAACAGAGAACAAACAGACTAGTTACAAATCAACTGCAGTTACTGCAATCTTTGATTATAAAGCCTACATCAGTTCTTGCCAAATGTCAAATTTGCAAGGGGTCAGTCTGACCATTCCAGCACATTAAAGCCTGTCCTTGAGCCACTATGATAGCCAAACTCTAATCTACCTCAATAACAAGGCCAACCTCTTTGTTCTAATGCAGGCCAAATTAAGGAAAGTGATTGGTGGATTCCCCTTTCCACCAATCATTTCTTTTATCACCAGATGCTGCTTGCTGATGGAGAAAGAACCATCAGTAATTCCCTTTCATATAAAATAGGGGTGTTCAGATGAGTGCAGGCAATTGTTTTGACTTCCTACCAAGTTGGCAGACTTCATGTCAGTTAAATAGATAATAATAAGTATAGATTAATAAAAAGATGCTGTATACTTGTAGACTATCAGCCAGGTTATATTGAGACAGAGATGGGCCTGGGATGAAACAGATGAGATCTATAGATAATAATCATATTCTGTCTTCAACTAGTACTGCAATGAATGCAGTGCCAACAGCAGATCCAGCCTTGTTTTCATGGGCAGCAGCAACCAGGTGTAGCCCTATCTCATCACAAGGGAATAGTCAGAATGGTGCTGTCCTCCAGCCCAAAACATCAATACAGTAAAGAAGTATAGCCACATGAAATCCCTTATTGGCAAAAGCAAAGAAAACTTGTAAGGCACCAATGAAAACAGAATGTGCAACACACCGCTGGCAGAATTTGACTTTCCCTCCCAATTTAAGCTGAACAGAACTTTTTCTCAACAGAACAGTGCCTAGCCCGCTCTTTCAAAATAGTATGTAAACTGTGTACATAAAAAGCTATGTCAGATTTAACTTCAGAAAGTGCAGGTCAGAAAGTGCAGGTCAGATGTTATGCACGAGATATCCAAGTTGAGAAAAGGTTGTTTCAGTAAAGAAACTGCCTTCTGAGGCAGCCTGAAATATTTAAGGCTTCTGTACTTCTCACTCAATCTAGTTATAACTAATCAGCCTAGTTTTGCTAGTTTTCTGTTCTACGATGCTTCAGCTCAGTGGTGGGATTCATTTTTTTTTTACTACCGGTTCTGTGGCCGTGGCTTGGTGGGTGTGGCAGGGGAAAGATAATGCAAAATCTCCCGTCAGAGGTGGTATTTCCGGTTCTCCGAACTACTCAAAATTTTCGCTACCAGTTCTCCAGAACTGGTCAGAACCTGCTGAATACCACCTCTGCTTCCCCTGCCATCTAACTTCTGGTTCATCATCTGTTGCTGGCTATGTCTGATTATCTGGCTTTCCACCTTAGCTACCTGTATTCTGATGGGGTTGGGGTGGGGATTGCCTCCAGTTCTGGGGTTCTCGGCATCAGAGTTTGGAATAATGGGGCTTGCATTCTGTCCCTTACTGCTTGTATTGAGGCATGATTCCTTGGCCAAGTTCATTACAATGGTGGTATTCAAAAATTTGTACTACTAGTTCTGTGGGAGTGCTTTGGTGGGCCTGGCTTGGTGGGCATGGCAGGGGAAGGATACTGCAAACTCCCCGTTTACTCCCCACCCAACTAACCTGCTTTCCAGCTCCGTTCTCCTGCGCAGGGCAACAAAAAAAGACCCAGCCAATCAGCTGGGATTTGGGAGGCAGAGAATAGGTGGAGGCAGGGCCAGTCAGAGGTGGTATTTGACGGTTCTCCAAACTACTCAAAATTTCCACTCCAAATGGTTCTCCAAAACTGGTCAGAGCCTGCTAACTACCACCTCTGGTTCATTAGCATTAACTTCTTCTGAGACAGATGGCATGCCTGTATAGGCCCCAGTACTGTCCTTGACATGTTCCTAACTGATACTGAAAACTTAGTCAAGGAAATAGAATAGCAGAAATACTGGGGGAGGGTATAGAATATAGAATAACAAAGTTGGAAGGGAGGCCTTCTAGTCCAATTCCCTGCTCCAGTAGGAGACTCTACACCGTGTCAGACAAATGGCTGTCCATTCTTAGAAACTCCAGTGATGGAGCACCCACAACTTCTGGAGGCAAGCTGTTTTCACTGTCAGGAAATTTCTTCTTAGTTCTAGGTTGGATCCATCTTTGTTAAGATTCCATCCGTTATTTCTTCTCTCCTCAGGTGACTTGGAGAATAAATTGCCTCCACCCCTTCATTCTATGATGGCTACTCATATATCGGAAGACTGCTATCCTGTCATCGCTAGTCCTTCTCTTCATTAGACTAGCCATATCCAGTTCTTGCAACCATTCATTGTATGTTTTAGCCTCCAGTCTCCTCTCCAATCCTATATATGTTTAGCAATTATATAGCATCTCATGGCAAGGAAAAGGACTTTACATTCACAGAATGTCCAAACCTTAGGAAGTAACCATTTTACTTGATTCTGCATTGTCAGATTTGACCTCAATTATTGTGTCCAATTCAGGCACAATACTTTAAGAAGGATTTAAAGAAAAGAATTTAGAAAATATGATGAGAATGATCGGGGGAATTAAAATCATATCTTGTAAAAAGGATATAGTTCTCCGTTTAGTCTTGAAAAGAGAAGTCTGAGGGGAGGGAATAATACATTCTTCAAATACCTGGAAGGATGTCACACAGAAAAAGGCCAAGAACTATTTGGCCCTGTCAAAAGTGTAGGACATGGCATAATAGACTTAAGTACAGGAAAAAAAATTCCAGCTGAATGTTAAAAAATGAGGAATCAACGTAACCAGTAAGAACAAGCTGACACTTCAGCGGTTTCCCAGAAAGCTGAAATATTTACCCTTCAAGTAAAATATTAAAACCAAAGCTAGAAAGCCAACTGCTCTTGGTTATTTTATTTAAAATTCCTACACTGAGTAGAGGGATGGATTCAATCATCTAAATAGCCTTTCCCAACCTTTTTACTCCAGAGGAACTCTTGAAATAATTTTCAGGTCTCAGTGAGACTCTCCATGAAATTGGCAAATAACAAAACAATTCCACAATACAATTTACTTCTAATATAAACAATCCTCATTTTAGAGCATTTACAACAACAGCAAAGTGGCAGGAGGGAAGCTGAGTCACACTGCATAACAATTCCCACCAGTGGGAACACTAGCATTATGCAGTACATATGTGAAGTTCAATTTTTTTTTTGTTTTCAATCACAATCTTTTACACAACCACTAGTTACTTCTCCTAGAACCCCAGATTTCCATGAAATCTCATTTGAGAGAGTATGGTCCAAATGGCCTGTTTCTTATTCACTAACTTTTTCAATATCAATCTTGCCCTATTTTATGAAGTCCTGATGTATCAGACTTCAATCCATAATCCCCAGCCAGCATGTCCAATGATTCAAGGACTTTGGGAATGAAATTCCAGAAGAGTATAAAGGCTCCAGGTAGAGGTGGGATTCAAATAATGTAACAACCGTTTCACCCAGGGTTAGGATTGCTGTCATGGGAGGCCCATTCCCATCCTTAAGCTCTGCCACACATGTGGGACAAGCCTCCCATGATGGCTAACCTGACCCTGGGTGAACCGGTTGTTAAATTACTCCCCCCTATCAAAGTGGATTCTGGGCGCTGCGCTGCAATGGAGAATTGGACAATAAGCGGGCGGCATGAGGGAAGGAGGAGGGAAAGCGGCCTTCTCCTCCCCTTGTGTCAGCCGCTCCATTGCCCATTTCTCCATTGCAGCGCAGCACAGCGCTCAGGATCCACTTTAATAGCTGGGGGTGGGTAATTTAACAACCGGTTTGCCTGATCCGATGCAAACCAGCTGAATCCCACCACTGGCTCCAGGTTATGACTGTCTGCTCAACTACAGTAACAATAAAAAGAAGTATAACTCCTTGCAAGAGTGCAGCTCACACAAAGGAGAAGAAAAAGTATGCCCATGACTCCTTTATGTACATCAAAATAAAATCGGCACTGGTGGCAGTATATACCTCATTTTCACTTGAGAAAAGAAAACAAAACAGGTGAACAGAAAGAAAACAGAACAGGTGAATAGAAAGATAAGAGAACAGGTGAATAAAAACTCCTCTTTGGCAAGCATTCTAAGCAAATAAGCAAAAAAAAAAAAATACTTTCAGGTTGTTGTGCATAATGAATTGCTTAGATCTGGGAATTCCACGCACCTTTCATGTCACCCTAGAAGATTTGAGATAGGGGGTAAAAACTGTCATATTTTATAAGGTTTACAAAAAGTAACTTTTACAGTTGTTCTTTTTGTAAGTCAAGATTCTTGACTTAAACCATTTCTGGGAGATGGTAAGATATTTTTTTTCCTTCCAGAGACTTTCATCAATCTAACCACATAAGACAAATTCAGATGAGAGGCAATTTATATCAATTGCTGGTTGCCGATGAATAAACCCAACCATCTATAAGTTAGAAATAATATCATTATAACATATTGCAAAGTACACAGTCCAAAGGCCAGAATAGTTTCTCCCATATTAAATGACCAACATTTACTGCAATGAAAAAAACAACAAAAAGAAACTAAAGATGAAAACTATAGATGAATATTTCAAGTATTTGAAAAGTAGAGTAAGAAAAGTATATGCTGCTGATCACAGATGAATTTCTCAGATTGTTTCTAAGTTTATGGTTCACATTATATCAGTGCTTTATCATATCAGTATATATTTGTATTTTAAGTGATGATATTTTTTGTGATATTGGTTTGCATTTTGCCATGCCTAGCTACTATGCATCAACTTGCGTTTTCTTCTCTACATTTCCATGGATATATGGATATATTTCTAGAACATATTTTAGGTTATACTGAAAGAACCCAATTTATTTATTTTATTCATTATTTTTATTTATTAAACAAATATATATGGCTGCCCACATGGTGATTTACCTGATTTACAAATAGTTTACAACATTAACATTTCACAGTGTAAGATCTCTCTCTCTCTCTCTCACACACACACACACACACAACACACACACACACACACACACGGGCAGCAACCACAAAATTATGCTAGCACTTTATCAGCTCTGAGGTCCCCAAGTCCGTTAACAGGACCATGTCATCCAGAAAAGTATCAAGGTGTGGGCCAGCTTTATCTCTCAGAGAATGGTATTCCAAAGGGAGAGAATCACCACAGAGAGGTCCGTTTCCTTGGTCCCACTAGATGTATTTCCCAAATGGGTGGGACCTGCAACATACCTCCCTGTGCTCATGGGGCAGGTAGCTGTAACTGCTGACAGATGGTCCTTTAAATAACCTAGCTCCAACCCATGTAAGGTTTTAAAGGCAATAAACATCATGAGCTGCACCCTGAAGCAAATTGGTAACCATTGCGCAAGTCTCGACATATGCCTAGCTATGTGGGCTGTTGAATTTTGAACCAACTGAAGCTTCCAGATACTTTTCAAGGGTAGTGCCATGTGAAGTACATTGTAGTAGTTTAAATGGAAGGTGACTAGGACATGGGTGACTCTAAAGAGGATACATTAGTCCAGAAATGAGAACAACCAGCTTGCAACTTGTAGTTGTGCAAAAGCCCTCCTTGCTATAACTGCCACCCCCTAGAGGGAAAGAAACCATGGTTGATGTATTGAAAGCTGTAAAGAGGTTCAAGTAGAGAATAGATCCATTAAACCTTGTCCCACTCCCACCAGAGATCATCCAAATATGCAACCAATGCCATTTCCATTCCATATCCAGTCCTGAACCCCTATCAAAGAGGATCCAGATAATCCATTTCATTCAGGATATTTTGGAACTACAGGGTGACCACCGCCCCAGCAACCTTTCCCAGAAAGGGAAGGTTGGAGACAGGATAAAAATTATCCATTAGGATGGGATCTAGAGATGACTTCATAGGAAGAGATGAGGCATGGCATCTTTAAAGGGCTAGGGCACCGTCCCCTCATCTAAGTTAACATCCCAATCATTCTCTGAGACTTTAAAGATGTATTTTAGTTTCTCTTATCCTCCCAAATTGACTAATACAGATAAATATATTTTGAACTGCGTTATTGAAAACAAACAGGCAACCCAATTTGATGTAAGCAAGGAGGGGATCAAAAGATCAGATGTGGAAGGAAAAAGGAATACAGTAAAATAAATGGCATTATATAAATAAAGCAGACCTGATGCTTGATCCATAAAATATTTAATGACACATAGCAGGATATGTCTGCTTTCAAATCGTAACAGTTGTCAGTGTGATGCAAGGGAAGTTGGCTTCAGTTCCCAGGTATTCCTCTCTGAACATCATGCTCAGTTCAGTTTCCATTTTAGAGCAAACAGCATAAGGAAAGGGGCAGTTGTCAAGAAAATAAGAATGGGAGAAAAAATTAAACCCCTCTTCTTCTGATATCAGGGCCTCTTACTAAGGGGATTTTGAGCAGTCAGTATCCACAAATACAGCGTAATTATAGCTTTTATGTATGATCTAGTCTGAACCATTGCTATGTTCTATGAATCATCTGTGGTTCTTTGCAATCAATACCAGAATAGAGGAAAAATTAATGAAATGCTTAAATTAGATAATAAATAATGCAAGTAAAGGACCCATCAGATTTTTGATAGCTTGGTGCCATCATGGTTCTGCCATCCTTGCATCTAGGATTCTCTCTGATACAACTAGCATGAAACAGTTTAAGAATTTTAATTTGATTTAATTTAAAATTTTAAAAATAATTTTAATTTGAAAATTTTAAGAAATATTGCTGCAATGTGGATTTTAAAAATATTTTTAGTGGTAAAAGTGGCTATCTTTGTATCTCGAGTGACTTATGATGTAGGCTATCTTATTGCCTAAGATCCTAGCAATGGAAATCAAATTATCAATGCAGTTCTGAATTTTCTTGAAATGTTACATGCATTTGTGTAATGCCATTGAATACAGATGAGGAGAAAGCTATGAAACAGCAACTTAAGGAGGTCACCTCTGTGTATCAAAAATAAGCAAACTTGTACCAAAACCCATGCCATACTAGAATCAGTTGGCTATCCTGTTAGAGCTGAGAGGTATTGTCCTAGTATATATAGCTGGTAACAGGGCACTTGTAAAGCCTTCACCAGATGTGGCAATAAATCTCATCTCTCCTGCTTGGATATTGAGAAATGTATAAATAGATACCTCCTGGGTATGAGCAGGATGCCAATACATGCCAGATTGTCTTTGTAGCAGCTGGCATTCAGTGTTGACTTTTGTATTGAGAAATATACTGTATATATGAACTTCAAGATAGTTTGCAGCACTAGTTTTTATGAAATGGAATGGAATATTCTTTATTTTTTATTGGCCAAGTGTGATTGGACGCACAAGGGATTTGTCTCTTGTGCATAAGCTCTCAATGTACATACAAGCAACAAAGTGATATGTCATAGATCATAATTCATAAGGTGCAATCATAAATCATAAGATATAAACAAGTGATAAATCATAATATACCAATAGGAGAAGGTAGTAGGAAAGATGAGAAACATATTTATCAGAAACATATTACTAGGGAGAGAAGAGGAAAGATATATGGCATCAAAGGATCCTGGTTCTACTGTAGTAAGGAATATAGTGGATTCCAAGGGGTGTTTCCTGGACATCAGTGTAGCAGTATCTATTCATTTCTTGGTATTACAGTGTTTTGGAACTTCTCTCTTTTTTAGTAAGTTTTTTCTTCTTCTACCATGCTAATAAATTGCTTTTCAGTTCATCCAGTCATCCAGACAACTATGATGGCACCGTTTAATAACAACTGCTCATCAATAGCTACCATAGCCAAACTCACACTGTTGAATAGCAGGCATTTGGTTGTCTTAAAGTGTGAGGGCATTATTTATACCCATATCTTGATTTGGACTGGATGTGATTATTGCTTCTTTTATACTTCGTTATATCTGTGAGAACTACCTACATGTATTGATAGATTATGCTTCTAGTATGTCCATCTGAAGCTGCCAGAGGAAATGCCATCCAGAGAAAATGCCATTCTGGTGGATAAGGATGAGGTATAATAGAGGTGGTATTCAGCAGGTTCTAATCAGTTCTGGAGAACCGGTAGCGGAAATTTTGAGTAAATTTTGAACTGGCAAATACCACCTTTGACTGGAGATTTTACAGTATCCTTCCCCTGCCATGCCCACCAAGCCATGCCCACAGAACCAGTAGTAAAAAAAATTTCAATCCCACGATTTGAAATCGTGGCCAGGATTCTGCCTAATATAATCCATCAGAGAGCACCATTTATGTGCCTGGCATAGATTATGAGGAGGTATGTGTGGGCTCTGTTTACGGAGGCTGGCCAGTTTTGGCTGCATGTCCTGGATGCCAGGGATTTGCCCTAACTATGTTCTTCTTCCTTTTCTCCTTCTTCTGGGCTGGGGAACATGTTTGTATACAGGAATGTGCAAAATGTGATTTGGTCACCGATCATTTTTGTATTTCCCCGAAACATTCCATTCTGAATTCACAACATGTTAATCTGTCCATCCCAGGAATGGCTCATTATTTCTTAGGAGTAAAACTTTGTGAACAGTTTTCAGTTCTAGATGTGTCCCTGCCTTGAAATAGGCCTATAACAAGATTTAGAAAATAAATAACCATTATATGTTTATGCATATTTGAATCCCCATTCCACTGTACTTTCATATTTGAAATACTTCTTTTTAAAAAAAGCAACAGTTCCTGCCCATAATCCCTTTTCCCCACAGCAGACTTTGTAAGCTTTGCTAGGCTAATCAAGTAGAATCTCTTTGCTTTCAATCCCTCTCAATAGTTTCCTCACCCACAGCATTCAAAGGAGAGGTTGCTTCCTAAGCCCCACTCATAGGGGTATTCTTTCCCTCTGCCCATCTCTGTGACAAAAACAATAGCTACCATGAAGTTCAAATACTACATATTTCAAACACGATGTCTGATGTTTTATAGACTCCATGCAAAATACATGTCACAGTATGAGAATGAAATGTTTGCGTAGATCTCTTCCTAAATGGTAGAATAATCAGTTATTGTGATCCTCCCCTGATATTTGAAGTAGCCATACAAAGAAGTAGTTTCTGATTTTCTTTACAGCAGTTATAAGTACAACAGTGGTGGGATTCAATTTTTTTACTACTGGTTCTGTGGGCATGGCTAGGTGGGTGTGGCCATGTGGCCATGTGACTGGGTGGGTGTGGTAATGTGGTCATGTGACTGGGAGGGTCAAAAGTCTGTATTTTTTTGCTTTTGCAGCAACCCCCTGTGCCCCATTTTTGGTCTACTGGGCCTCAGGGAAGCCTCCTGGGCACTGGAAAAAGAAGCAATTTGAAGCCTTCCGGGCTAAGTACAACAGCGAGGGGAGAGAATCAGCTGTGCCGCGTGATTTAGATTAGCTAGAAAGCAAGAAATCCAATGATTTCCTGCTTTCTAGCTAATCTAAATCACACCTGACAGCTGATTGTCACCCAGCTGATCGTTGGAAATACCAGTGCGGCTGAACCAGTTGCATTTTTTTTACTACCGGTTCACCTGAACCGGTAGCATTTCTACTACCAGTTCAGGTGAACCAGGCCAAACCGGCAGCATTTCACCTCTGAAGTACAATAATAAGTTTATCTCTTACTCTACAGTTACCACATAGCCCTCTTCTCATAATTTTTTCTTTCTAATCATCAAAACCAGGAATTACAAGTGATTTTTTTTCCTGTTTCACATGAAAATTCTATAAAGCTCCAAGTCAGCAATAAATGTAGACATTGTCTTTTCTCTGGTCAAAGAAGTTAATTTAGCCATCTCAGCAAGTTCCACCATATTCACCACCATTTCTCCATTGTGGGTAGTGCTGAATATTTCCATCTTTCTGCATACAATAACCTTGTTGTGGTTATCATATACAAAATCAAATTTCTATCATGTTTTTTCCTACTATTTGTCCATCAAGTCTCACAAGAAAAACGTCTGGTTTCAATTGTGTCCCTGAAGGTTTCTGACAGCCAAACCATAAAAGAATTTATAGAATAGCCCCAGCTGCAATTCAAACTAGCATGTTGAAATGCAGCTGCAAATCTTTGGATGCCATTGACTTGTTAATTAAATGTCTAATTAACTTTCTTGGCTAATAAGCTTACATAAAGAGACTGTGAGAATTCTGCTTTGTAAAGAGTTACTTTTAGTGCAGGGATTAATGACTGTGTGATAGTGGTCTGGGTCAAAGAAGACCTCAGAAGTAGGGTGCACTATTGGTCTTCAAGGCAGAAGACATCATCCTTAAAATGTATTGACCGCATCTCAAACCCAGCCAACCACACATTGTCAGGTGTCTAAAAAAGTCTTGAAGGTTAGGTGTTCAAGCCATGGGTGGCAGAGCTCATTCTATAGAGCACCTTAGCCACTCATTACATATATGGAAATAAGGCATTTATTATGTTCAATAGACATTTCATTGCAGGATGTCATTCAGAGATTATCTCAGACTGCCCATGGATAATTAAGAGTTTGGGTTTTTTACAGTAATGCTACTAAAAATTACACCAATACAAACTAAAACTGATTTTTTGCACTAGTCTTAATGAAAAAAAGCTATAGACCAGCCTACTAAAAACATAACTGTAAAAAACAGACTAGAAATAAAAATGAAAATAAGCAAGAAAATGGTAAGAGAACACCTGTCTGATCTTGATGAAGATAAATCACTGGGGCTTGACAGATTACACCCCAGAGTTCCAAAGGAGCTGGCAGATGTTATCTCAGAACTATTATATCATATATTTCAAAAATCCTGGAGCACTGGGAAACTACTGGAGGATTGGAAAAGAGATGATGTGGTTCCCATCTTCAAAAAAGGGAAAAACAAATAAAAACAGACCCAGGAAACTACAGACCAATCAGCTTAACATCAATACCTAGGAAGATACTGGAAAAGATAATAAAAAAAACCAGATATGTGAACATCTATAAACAAAGTTATAATTAGAAGATAGCATGGGTTTGTTAAAAACAGATCATGCCCAATGAACCATTATTTGACAAAGTGACTAAATTAGTAGACCAGTATACTGGACATAGTTAAACTTCAGTATGTCATTTGACAAAGTAGACCACATGTAGGCTTCTTGATAAACTGGAAAAATGTGAGATAGGCAGTATGTCACTCTGGACATAGAAAATAAATTGGCTGGAGAATTAAGATTTTGTTGAATGTGAGTGAATATGTAGGGAAAAAGGTGTGCCAACTAGTCCCAACAGTTTGCAAGGAGATTTTCCTGTCCAATGTTCCCTATTAGGGAATGAGTCACTATGAACAATTCTGCCAGATAACAACTCTCCAATACACTGAGATTTCTTAAATGTCTTAAAAGACATCATGAATGGTAATATAGTTTCCCTCAAATTTGCATGCTAAAATATGTAAGACTATACTTGGACAAAGTTATTTGCAAAGAATTTGAAAATTGCTATTATTCATATGCATTCACATTAAAGGGAATAACCTTCCTTAGAATCACAATAAGAGATGGAAATCAGAGAGCAGTCCCCGATATCTTCGTTTAGTCAATTTTTCTACATTTGTTCAGCTTTCCTCACAGAAAGATGTTCCAAATGTTTGATTATTTCATTTGTCTTTCTTTAATCTGTAGGGGGCGTGCATAAGCGCACCAATGTGCCTACTGTCCCTGTCCTATTGTTTCTTTTATATTTTATTTTTCTTATATGTATCCATGTATTCATAACTATGTTATACTTATACCTATTATCTTGTAAGCAATTGACAAATAAAAAATAGATAGATAGATAATTCTTTGCTTCAGGAGACATGTTAACAGTTTGTTTTTCTTTGGAAAAGAATTCAATGGAACTCAAGGTTGAACAGTAGAATGCACTGATGATGTTACCTAGTTGGGTAATGAAATGTCTGCAAGCAAACAACCAAGCTCAGAATGTACCAAGGAATCCCCTGGCTTCATTTACAGCCAGAATGGGGAGCTTCAGTGTATAATGTATAATATTTAATATATAATATACTACAAATCCCCAGAGGGCAGCTTGAGCAATACTTCCCAACTTCCCATTAAAATTGGCTTCCCAACTTCAATAATTTCAGCTGAAAAGTTGAAACTCACTTTCAAACTACCAAACTGTTCCAGAATTATTCACCACCTTGTCTCTTTAGCAACTTCTAGGTATGAGAATGCAACTTCCTTAAATGGATAAGGAATTTGAAGGAGCGGTGCTTAAGCTGAAACATAGCTAAAATTAGTTTAACACCTACATCATTCATTATACTTCTCCATATCTTCTACCCTTGAAAATCATCCTTGCTTGCTTCAGCCACATCACAAAGTGCTTCATACTGAATATTACTTTTTGTTCTGTGAGATGTAAGACCTGAATTATTTAATGCTCACAATACAGAGACAAGTCTGGTTCACAATTCAAAGGTTTATTAGAGAAAATAAGTGTTTGCAAATGGGCCTTCAAGTCCTTTCCAAAGTGGATTGGGTACAAGAAGAGCAAGATCTAATGGTCAAACAATACATTTTATATACTCTACACATGCCATGCCTAAAAAGCCCTTCCCACTCCCCTTATTATCTCTAAATCATACTATAAGGTAAAGGGTCAGCTTGACTGTTTCTTCCTAGGCACCGGATATCTTATCCTGTTTATTTGTAGCTTCACCTTGGGCGGATGTTCCTGTTTTCTAATGAGCCTGCAACTATCCAGCGCATTTTGTTTAACTGAACATATTTTGTGGCTAGGATACAGCAATAAAGACAACACAGCTTAATAATGCACTTAATATTTCTAATTATATTATAAAAGAGTAATTTAATATTTATTTCCTTCAGTTCTTTCAACTTCTTACCTCTCTTTTTAATGGCTTCTTCAGTTCCATCCAAACACAACTTTCCCTGTCTTCCACTTCCTCTGGACCTAATTACATGTACTTGTTTTGCATTCATTTGTAACCACTTCAACTTAATTCTTTCATATTAATCATCCTTTTTGTATTAATTCATCAGCATATCCCTGCCTCTTATCTCTTCTTATTTTACCATATACACTTCTTAAAGCAATCTGAGTCCCACCACATTTAATTTGATTTTAGTTTTTCCTGACACACTCAACTCTCCCTTCTATATAATGAAATGTGCAAAATTTCCTTTTGCTCACCCACTGTCATTCATTTTTTTCACAAAAGATATATAAGATCCTTCTATTACCATTTGTATTCTTAAAATGTCTCCATCTATTTTCCAAATTTTAGTAAACAACCTACCAAGGTTCACAGATTCATCTACTTGTTATAATCTTTATATTAATTATTTATAACTTGCAATCACCCACACCAATTTTCCAGTCAAACCCAGCTACCTTGAGCTTTGAGACATTAATATTCAGATGTATGTACTTTGTGGTTGCACACAGTCTATCTAACATTAACTGCGAATAATCCATTAGACAACAACAGGGAATGATCAGCATATAAAAGTCTACATTTTCATGTTCCCAAGCAATACACTTCTAATATAAGTACCAACATAATTTTTGAATTATCTATAAATACATTAAATAACAAAAGGGACATCACAACCTTGTCTTCTTACTCAGTGTTGAACCATTCATTAAGCATTTCACATTTGCACCCATGTTTTATGTCTATAAGAAAGTGTTCTTGCCATATTCAGCTGCCAACTGTTAGTTGCTTAGTTGTACAAAATGTCCCCTCATTTAAAATGTTATTTGACCATATAGTGTCTCTAAATCAAACAAAATACAGTAAATTTTATATCCCACACACATATATTTCTCAGCTGTTTGCTGGTATAGGGTTTCCTGCCTGAGCAGGAGTTTGGACTAGTGGTGGAATTCAATTGTTTTTACTACTGTTTCTGTGGGCGTGGCTTGGTGGGCGTGGCAGGGGAAGGATACTATAAAATCTGAGGTGGTATTTCCCGGTTCTCCAAATTACTCAAAATTTCTGCTACTGATTCTCCAGAACTTGTCAGAACCTGCTGAATACCACTTCTGGTTTGGACCTATTCTATTCTATTCTATTCTATTCTATTCTATTCTATTCTATTCTATTCTATTCTATTCTATTCTATTCTATTCTATTCTATTCTATTCTATTCTACCAACTAGGAGGGATAGGTGGTGAACTGGCACACAACTATCATTAAGTGTTTTACGTTATGATTCTTGATTCTTAACAAATGTATCTTTTCTTTATGTATATTGAGAGTATTTACACCAAGACAAATTCCTTGTGTGTCCAATCACACTTGGCCAATAAAGTATTCTATTCCATTCCATTCCATTCCATTCCATTCCATACCTACATCAGTTTGCATTGCAAATATTGCCAATTTGTATTTGTGAAGAAAAAATAGCTCATTTCAATAATATATCTGTTAAGTAGTTAGAGTTGAAATTAGCCTAAATTGTGTTTCCAGTTCCTGCTACACAAATGAATCATGGGGGAGGGGGAGGGGTGGGTGGAGGGGGGGGGGAAAGGAAGTTGAAATTCTGGAGTCAGTAGTATTAGTATCTAGAGTTAAAAACTATGCATGTTCTCTTTATATATGTACAATCCTAAAAGGGACCTCTTACTTTGATCCAATATCATTCAAAAACCTGTCCAATTACATAATGCCGGCTTATTTCAAGAGCTGAATTATGGCTCCCCCCCCACCCCCACTGTTGTTCTGTGCTGGTTTATTTGAAACTTCAATAAAGCTAGATTACTTTTTTTTTCCTGCAACACTGTGGCTGAACCAAGCTTGGGGATGGCTTGTGATCTTCTTAACAAGACGTCCTCCTCCCAGTTTGTAGGTTCAGTTGAGACCTAGTTCTTCTTCCTCACTCGGAGCTTTAGTACCCCATTTTTGGAGACTGCATTAAAAATGAGATGAGTAAACAGTGTACCAATTATTGTAAACAAAGAAATAAGTAACCTTCATCGCTCCCTATTCTAGCTGTATGTAACCATTGTTAGATATACTGGGGTAAACACCTGGCTACAGAAATTCTGAAAATGTAATCCTTTCTAGAGACTTCCAATGCAACAAAGGAGTTGCCAAAGTGGCTTTTGTTCAGGAAACACTACCTCTACTGCAACTTGGTATCAGCAACAAAGACCAAGCGGGAAGAAATTTTATTATTACTTTTATTACTATCTCTCAGCATTCGGAAATAAGCAGAAATGGAGAAGTTCATACAGTTGATTTCATCATTATTTGAAAGATCTGGAGGGGGAAATGCACACAACTTGACATTAGACATTGCTGAGGCTGAATTGGAACCGGTAGAAAGAAATAGTCTAAATGCAGTTCTTTGAACGTATAAGTATACTAGCACAGTACCCATGCTTCACTACAAAACTATTCTGATCAGGCAAGTTTTTAGGGAGGAAAATAAGGGGAAAATTGTCCCTCTGCCTACCAGCATCCATCGATATTCATCTGGCTAGCGTCCTGTCATGTGTGAGAGAGTTGAGGGCTGTTTGGAAACTGTAGCAGTATTTGCTGTGTGAACAAGAAGGAGACAGCAAGGACCCTGGGCATCAGAGTGTGTTAATAATAATATAAGAAATACTCTGGTAGTCATTTAAAAAATTCTTTCTTAGTGAGCACCTAGAAGCCAAGAGGAATATACATGCCAATTTTTAAGTTTGTAGGCTTTACAGTTCTGGAGATTTTGTGATGATGTGAATGGTATTTCACTTTTATATATAGATAGATACAAAGGACACAGTTTAGATTTTTATTGTAAGAATAACAGAGATAAAGCACTGCCTAATTTCCAAAAAAGGAAGAGAAAACAGAAAGGACTGAGTACAGGCTTTCAGGCATTTATGGAAATGTAGAGATGACTAATGTTTTTCCCACCTCCTGG
Source organism: Bungarus multicinctus (assembly GCA_023653725.1). NCBI lineage: Eukaryota > Metazoa > Chordata > Lepidosauria > Squamata > Elapidae > Bungarus > Bungarus multicinctus. The sequence goes on from CM042834.1 coordinate 83,021,492, forward strand.
GAATTTTATATAGAATATGTTCATGGTGTCTTCCGAAAATCCTATATCATTCAATCAATGGACTTAACAGGAATAGTTCTTGGCAAGCTTCCTCAAAAATTCAAACCAAGAAATGAAAGAAGCTCTAATTTAAAAAGCAATTTATAAAAGACTTGTTATAGATGGGCATGCCTCAGATTTAATGTAAAAGGAGAACAAAAAGGTTAAGATACATATCCAGGGTCAATTTGAAAGCGATTAGGCACACCCATCCTTTGTTCTATATTCTATGTACAAAACTTTGGTAAAAATAATAATAATTAAAATATCCTGGTTATATATTTGTTGTAGCTGTTTCCCTACTTCTACTTCCACCTATGAAAAAATTACAAGTGATTTTTAAACAGTTATTTAGAAGATGGGACTCTTCATGGCTATTTACAGCTATCCAGAGCTGTTGGAAGGTATCCTATAAATTTAATACTATTTGAAATTTAATACTTTAATATTATTGTCTGTTAACAATAATGTGAAGTCACAGCTGCCAGTTCTTTAGTTAGTGTTGGTCCTAATATTCATTGACTTCTTCCAAAGAACCTAGGATGTTGTCATGTATTGGGATAGTATATGTGCAAATTTTTTGCAATTGACAAATGGATATGTTGTCAATGCACAGATTCCTAGGTGCTGCCCTAGAATATTATTTGTTGCATTTTGTACATTCTAAGGCTAAAGCATTGCATCAGGTTGTGCAAAGAAAAGGGGCAGTGTTTGCACTATTTCTGTCATTTCCCCTCTCCTACTAGTATATACATAGTAATAAAAATAAAATAGGCAGTACCGCCATTTTAAATAGATCTTTAAATGCTGTTATGCTTTTTTTCAAAATACCTTACAGATGATCTTCTCTGAGAGTCTGACTCAACCATCTCACCTTCCTTGTACAGGTATAACTTTGTTTTTAATTTTTTTCCATGAAAAGAAATTTCATTTTCCTGTGGATTCACTTTTTTCTCTACCCTCTGCTACCTGAAATATCCGGGAATGCCAGAACTAATCCATTATTTTCATAATTGTGTATTATCACCATTGCTACCTTTTATATTTGCTAATAATTAAAAGATCATGATATGTATCTATAGACACTAATATAAATTGTCTTGGATGATGGAAATATATTATTATTTTTTAATAAATTTTATTGAGTTTTCAAATTTTAAAAACATAAAACTTTATACATTGTTATCAACATCAAGACATCTTTTACATCTCCTTACATTTTTCAATAAATATAGTTACTTATTCCATTACCATTACATCTTACTCTTGCTATAAATCAATATATTTTATCCTTACACATCAATCTTCTCTATGGCATATTTACATATTCCCTCATTCTTTTCCTAATTGCCATTTTATTTTCTTTTTATTTCTAAACTACTCATACCAGACATCCCAGGCCCTGTAGTATATTGAATCTTCTCTCTCTTTTAGTTTCATCATTAGCCTGTCCATCTCTATACAGTCTTTTTTTTTATAACCATGCCTTCTGGTAGTACCTTTTTTCTTTCCAGAGTTGTGCATACAAAATCCTTGCAGCTATTAATATGTGTAGCATGATATATCTATCTGTTTTATTGCATTTTTGTGTTATTATACCTAATAACATTTTCAGATTAAGTTCACCATCGTTTCTTTGACCATCTCCTTTTCCATTTTAAAATCTAGTAGAAAATTATATATTCTTGAAATAATTTTCTTTTCCATTTCTTGTAGAATTTTATCTAATTGATGCTTTTCCATATAGAAACCAAATTGTTCTTTGTCCTTTTTATATCTCGTCTGGTTTTGCATGTGTGGCCACCAATCTATCTTTCTATTTTGTTGCTGTAGTTCTTGTATCATTTTTAATCTTCCTTGTGTATCTAATAAATCTTTATAATTCCTCTTTTTTCCCAGATCCATTGCATTTGGATAGTTTTGTGCTTCCATAGTTGACAACCAGTACGGTATTTTAGTATAATGCTTCTTTTTTAATCTTGTTCCATGTCCGAATTAATGAATCTCTAATCATGGGTCTCTGAAAGTATGCATGCTGCTTACATTTCCCATCCTATAGAAAATTATGCCACCCTGTCTGCAAGTCGTGATCCTCTATCGACAATACTCTTCTATTTTCCAGGTTGATCCAACCCTTAATCCATACCATAGCAGCTGCCTAGTAATACATTTCCCAATCAGGGAGTCCAAAGTCACCCCTTTCTCTTTTATCCTGCAGTAATTTCATTTTTATCCTGGCTTTTTTCCCGTCCCAAACAAATTTACTTATTATTTGGTCTAGTTCTCTAGATGGAAATATATTATTATTTTCACTTTTTAAAACTTGAATGATGGACTTGTATGCACACATGACCTAAAGTATGGGTGCAATTATAACCATAGACATGCACAACACAACTTTGAGCCAGTTGTTTCTACTTTGGGACAGCATTGTCAATGTGGTGTAAGTGCAAGAGCAATGGTGATGAACATTTATCGCTATAGATGTTGCCTCCACCAGCTATGAAGGTGCTGTCAAAAATGGATAGAAAACCGTGAATGACATCACAGAACAACACCACAGTTATTACAACATTGGACTTCCAGTGCCCCCATTGTGCTAGAATCTGGGCTTGGGATTGCAGAGCCACCCCTGTAGCCAGAAGTGAACAGCGTGTCTTCTTCAAATCCAAATGACCAGCTATAACTGTTGCTGAGTTGCAGCTCCAGTTATCCCTCAACATTGATCATAATATTTGACTATTTATTTGATCTGTAGCCCAGTCTGTTCAGCAGGTTCTATACCTTTTACAACAGTTTTTCTCATGAACTCCATCTCACAAACTTTTCATCCCAAAGAAAAAAAACTTTATGGGATTGTCCTTGAAGATTCAGTTGTTGAAAACTAAACTCCCAAACAGCTAATCACCACACAGCTATTGGCGCACTTTATGCCTGAGTTTATTATTTCTGCCAGACACCAGATGGTTTCCAGATGTGTTTCAGGGTGCTGGTCTTAACCTAAAGGTGTACTTAGAGGTCTTGATGACAAGGATGATGATGATGTTATCCATTCAGTTGAGTTCACCTCTGGTCTCTCCATATTTTCTGATCTTTTCTTCTAGCACTTCCATTTTAATTTTCAAGTACACATTCCTCACATCCTTTTCTGCTTGTGAAGAGATTTATATAATTCAAAGTAAGTTAGTGCGGAGTCAGAAATTTCCCTTATATCTTCACTGTGATTTGCAGTCTGTCTGAAAGTGAGGTTAATGGAAAAGATTATAATCTCCTCAACAAGGACTGAAAAAACTTTAGAACACCACCATCTTTTTAGATTGATTGTTTAAAACAGGATTTTCCTCTTGTGTGATGTATTACCCTAACCCAATAACGTCATTTGGTATGTTTATGCATAGCTTTGCTGCCCTATAATTCAACTTACTGGTAGAGTTAAGCAGACTAAATTTGTCTCATTTTGTTTTAAGTCGGGAATTTGTACAGTGTGTTTTGAATGGGAAAGCCACAGTGTTTATAATAACACCCACATTATCTTGGGGTTTGTCTATCTATTGCCTTTTTCTAATTGATTTACTCTAATTGGCAAGTGAAGTCCTTCTCGATTTCTAGCAGCAAAACTGAAAGGTTGTGCCTTACAGGCTGTTAAGTTTCTGGTAGGGCCTATCTTTCCCCTATTGATTTGAGGCTTTTCAACAGGTGTTTCCACACCTCATGCAATCCCTTAATTATCTGGATTGTAATTCCTTGAATTCAGTTGCATACTTTTCTGCCACACATTAAACTAAAGCCCAGTTGAACCAACTGCCTCTGTATTGTACAACATGGAAGCACAAAATAGCTAATAATGTTTTAGTTTAGGAGTCCCGGTGGCACAGTGGTTAGAGTGCAGTACTGCAAGCTACTTCTACTGCAGCCAGCTGCCTGTAATTTGGCAGATCGAATCTCACCAGGCTCAAGGTTGACTCAGCCTTCCATTCTTCTGAGAGTGGTAAAATGAGGACCCAGATTGTTGGGGGCAATATGCTGACTCTGTAAACTGCTTAGAGGGGGATATAAAGCACTATAAAGAGGTATATAAGTCAAAGTGCTATTGTTATTAGTTCAGCATGTTCTGCCAATCTCCAGGAAATATTTCATGCAAAAAGGCACTTCATTTTTATTTCAGTTGTCATGACATTAGTTTTTACTCCTTTATTTAGACCTATTAGTTATTCCTAAAAATTAGTAAAGAAAGAGAAGAACCTACTTCAGATACCTGGTCCATCTAAGGTAAGCAGTTTAATGCACTTTATTTTCCCTGTCTACTTAACTGGACTCTACCCTCCCTCTTGAATGAGGCCATTGAGTGGTGCTGCCCTAGCAGTTCAGGGCAGGGTATATTAAAGCAGCAATTGGCCAATTTCCCTGCCAATAGGAAAAACATTTACCAATTGCTGATGAGGACTGAGGCTAGGGGAGGAAATGATAATCTTCTGTCAGAACCTTTAAATATAAGACCTGATCCATGTGGCCTGTCTGCCTGATCTGTGTACAAATATCCTGACTGACAGGCAGGTTGCTTTAGAGAGGTTCTAGTCTACTGCATCCTCCAGTAATATTGACGCTGCTGGTGTCACATCAATCCAAAAAGCGCAAATAAACATAGCTGTGGAGGGAAATTGGCAGTCACCAGAGAGCAGAGTCTGGGTACGCCTGCAGCAACCCACAATAGTCAGTATGAGCTAGGCAGATTCCATCCCATACTGCCTCAACCCGAGTGGGTGAACCTATATATATACTTATGCAGCACTAATTTCACAATGATTAAAAACAAATAAAGTTAACTGGCCTTGCCTGGGGAGGCCAGTAAGGCATCTACAAGACAATCTTATGCAGGCAGGCAAACATCATATTAATATGATCATATTAATGTCTGGAATAGACAGCTTCATGCTTTCCAGAGGTTTCGATGACAAGTCCTGATGACTGAAATCTTTCCCAAACCACATCTGTATCCACATGTGTACTGTGACCTTGCCTACTTATAGCCCTCAGCAGCTCCCCAAATTTTTTTCAAGTGTGACAAAAAAGTTTATTCATCCCTCCTTGAACTGTAAGAACAGGATTTATTTATTTATTTATTTTTAATTTTTAAAAAAGAACTTTGTTAAAGATTAAAAAGAACACTATGTACAATACATAGAATACAACTTTACGTTGCAGGCAAAATCTATATATACAAATATGTAATAGATAAATATAAAGAACATATATGTTTCTAATCAGCTAAGACAGTGTGATTTTGTTATTGATAAATTAATAATTAATTATATAAATAATTAATTATAATAAATAAATAATAAGTAAGAACAGGATTTAACCTGGGAGCATTATTTGCAGGCAAACTATGTGCTTCCCCATTGATAGGATTTCTTCCCTAAAAAGCAGGGCCTATATGAACCATTAATATATTTGGGCCCAAAAAGGTGCACCACTGTTTTACAGTTTGACTTTTTTCTCAAAAGGAGAAATCAAGAGTAGTATCCTCATTGAAGTGGTAACTGTCAAGTGCTTTCCAGATGCATTGGACTGCAACTCTCACAATTAATATACTAATAATACAGCATACTAATAAACTATGGGGAGTCCTTGATTTACAACAGTTCATTTAGTGACCATTCAAAGTTACAACGGCACTGACAAAAATGCCTTATGACTGTTTTTCATAATTATGACCATTGCAGCATCCCCATTGTCATGTGATCAAAATTCAGACATTGGCAATTGGCATGTATTTATAATGGTTGCAGTGTTCTGGGGTCATCTGATCCGCTTTTGCGACTTTCTGCAAGCAAAGTCAGTGAGAAAGCCAGATTCATTTAATAACCATGTTGCTAACATGGTAACAACTGCAGTGATTCACTTAACAACTGTGGCAAGAAATGTCATAAAACAGGGCAAAACTCACTTAACAAATTTATCATTTAACAACATAACTTTTCGGCTCAGTTATGGCTGTAAGTTGAGGACTAACTGTAATGAATATACTTTTGCATTGGGTTTTGCTATTTATGACAGTTTGTTGTTATAGAAATGGCTAGTATTTAAGTTAGTAAAAAGTTGAGGTTGTAGTTTTATTTTGTACTTTACTGAGCTGAAAAAAATTAGAATTCAATTCTTTCCCTCTCTTGTATCACTACACTTATTTCTCCCTCCTTTCCCCACTTCCCTAATTCCCTATCATTTTTATTTACATTTGTATTTTATGTTATGATAACCTTAATAAAATAAAATTCTTTAAAAATAATTCCTTATTAATGTGGAATAGCCCATGCTGTCTGGAAACCATAGCCCAAAAGACATAGAAGGAAATCTGCTCTAGAAGCAGAGAACAACTCTTCGGAACACCAATTTCTGGAACGTAAGCTAGGAAAAATTCAGAAAACTTTCCCATAAAATGTTTTCTCTATGTCTGAATCCATCCAGCCACCTAGGAGAAAGTTTGATAATGTGGAAGCCTGGGAAGAAACAATCAAAACCAACAGTGACTTTTGTATCTATTTCAGTATAAATGATCCACCAGAAGGATCCCAAAATCCCAGATCCTAGAATACCACTATCATACTATCCGGAGAACAACCTGCATAGAACAAAGAGAACAAATCTGCTTTACAGAACAAATCTGCTTTACCGTATTTTAGATGGGTACAGAAGCTCCTGATATGGTAGTTTCTGTTATGAAGTTATATTACAGCATCATTTAAAATTTTTAAAGTCTACCATATCTATCTTGTTTGCAGACTAGTCTTGTAATTCTGCCAGTTGTCAGCTTTAAAACCTCACATAGCTGACAACTGGTAAAATAGTTGAACCAATTACTGCTTGTAGCCTTATGTGTCAAAACCAAAATCAATAATAATAAAATAAAATAAAATAAAATGTCACTTTCTCAATAAATTGAGCATTTATATTTTAAAAGTCTATAGAGATTCTCAGTCATCCAGGTCATGGTTGTCCCAAAGATGCTTTTTTGGACTTTCTTGATTTTTCTTTTGAAGACGTTTCGTGTCTCACCCAAGAAGCTTCTTCAGCTCTGACAGGATAGTGGGGAATGGAAGGATTTATATTCCTTGCAGACAGCTGGTCATTTGCATCCTTTAAAAGTGAAATGTCTTCAAAGGAAAACTAGTTGCCTCCTGAAAAAGCACCTTTGGGACATTCATATTTTAGTGCCTGCACCTAGTTCTCTACAATGCTCTCACAGACCTCTGGCAGTCCCCAATCATAAGGTTATATGTTGGGCAATGTCTGAACATTATGTTAATTTACTAAACCATGGTGGTAAACTTGTGTCATCCCCAGCCACTGTCTAGCTCTCTGGTAATGGAAAGGATGGCAGGAGAAGAAGAAATCTCTGTCTGTGTCTGACATGGAAAATTAGAGAGATTCCATGGGCCACTTTACATGAGGCAGGTGGACCAAGAGTATCTGATGCCATGTATTGATTGATTTTAGTAGCCCAGATAAGGTTGCCCTAACTAATAAGTCTTGCCAGGTTTTTTTTTTTGCATACGAATATATTCAATTCAGTTCAATTTATTAAAGTTGCTATGGTCACCCAATTGATTAGAATACCTAATCTGAATTTATCAGGCCTAGTTATAGTCAGAACTTGGATGTGCTTCCCACCAAGGAACCTAGGATTTGGAACTAGACTGGGAAGATCCTGGGGGGGGGGGGAAATGGAGGCGGGGGAACCACTTCTGTAACACTGTCCATACAACTGGATCAGACAGCATGTTCACAGAGTCAGAGGGAATCCACTACTAGAGACCTCACTACTTTTTACTGTACAAGATGAAGAACTGACTCCTGGATCTACTGGACTGGAGAGACGGGTAGAGAACTCGACTTAGGACCCAGGAAGCGGCGGAGATCTCACCGGCCGGTTCCCTGGGAATCAATGAAAAGAGTGCAGTTCTTCAGAACCTGGCGGGGATCCCTCCCCCCACCCCCCGGGCAGATGTTGTAAACTTCTCACATCCCCCCCCCCTCGGTTTCTCTCCGAAGGGGGTTTTTCTCCCTGGCTGCGTTGCCCCCATATTTCCAAAGAGGCATCCGGGACTGGGATGGGGTGAAAGTTTGACATACTTGGAGGACGGAGCTGGAAGGGCGGGCGGGGCGGACGGGGGGGGGGGGGGGAATCCGAAGAAGAAACGTGGTGGGGAAGGGAAGCCACCGAGGGAGGGGTGAGGCAACATGACAAGCCGCTCCTGGCCCAGACTTTCCGTCGGGACGGGGCGTAAAGAAAGGGAAGCCCCGTCCCGCCGCCCAGGAGGGAGGAGGGGACTCGGCGGCGATGGAGCTGAACTTGGGCGCGAGTTTCGGGAGAAGTTTTTAGACTTGGGCAGAAGGTTTCGCGCTGACAGCCCGCAGAACTTGGCGGGAATGCCGCTTCTCCTTTCCCCTTTCCTCTCTCCCTCGACGCCGCAGCCTCTGCTCCGGAATCGCGCCGCCACTACGAATCCCTGAGGCGTTTCCCACGGGCGATTTTAACTAGCTCGGCCGCTCTTCCGCTTGGCTTGAGCGAGGGGAGCCCCGCTGGCCGAGACGGGTGGCCGGGCGAGATTTCCCCCACTGGCGGGAGATGCCGACAGCTTAAGCGCCTCTCGTCCAGGCTTAGGGGCTCGGTCCAGCATGGCCGTCTATTCCCTGACTGGCTTCTCCCTGGTCAGCCTGCTGAGCTTCGGCTACTTATCCTGGGACTGGATGAAACCCGATCTGGTGGCTGAGGTTTCGGGGGACGCGGCGGGGAAACCTCGCCTCCCGCCTGCTTTCTCCAGGCCTCCCCACATCGTTTTCATTCTGACCGACGACCAGGGCTATCACGATGTGGGTTACCACGGCTCGGACATCCAGACTCCGACGCTGGATAGGTTGGCTGCCGAAGGGGTTAAGCTGGAGAATTACTACATCCAGCCCATCTGCACGCCTTCCAGGAGTCAGCTTATCACGGGAAGGTAAGGAGGGGCAGAAGCGCCTCTTTCACGCCACTCGATCCACCCGGTCCACGGGTGGGTGGGTGGGGGACTGGACGGGAGAAGCAACTCCCGGGCAGATTCAGGCGCCAAAGGGAAAAGAAAAGCCCCAGGTTGGTTCTGGAGAGGAAGCCCGAAGGAAGCCCATGAACTTCAGCCAAGGCCGTCCCCTGGATAAACTTGTATAAATTACGTTCAAATAATAATAATAATAAAAAAGAGGGATAGGATGAATAACCAAACTGAGAAAAGCGAAAGAAAGAAAAAAAACACGCTATTTTTAAAGAGATAATGTGGTTGTTCAGGATTCAAAATTAAAGTGTTAAAAGAGCGGAATATTTGCGAGCCTTTTTGGAGCGCAATAATGTTATAGATGGATTTTACTGTATTAGAACTTGAAAGCTGAGCGAAATTAATGTGCAGACAGTAGGGATGAGACATAATAATGAGACATAATAACATAATAAGTAAAAACGGTAAATGGATTTCACTGCATTAGAACGTTAAATCAGAAGGGTGTTGGTGTGCAAACAGTAATAATGAGGCATAGTGATGAGTAATAACATTGGCTGCATTTCATAGGATTAGGCTTCTAAAACGTAAGTGTACTGGTGTACAGACAGTGTTACTCAATGGATGGGCACCACTTTTCAGTTCAGGCAACTTTCCCTTCAGAGAGAAGCCAGTTTATCTTGAGAAAAGTTACCTTACATTGTTTGCTCCTTATTTATATGGAAATAATATTACCGATCTCCCGTAGCAGGTTATCATTAAGATTCACGCCACATACCATTAAAACTTGTACTTGTATATACAATTAAAATGCAGTTAATAGAATGGATTATGATGAGGACAGGAACAGCAGCATTCGGAGAATGAATAGGATTTCATCAGTCTTTCAGATCATCACTCGCTAACATTAGCGCAAGAAATTCATTTACTTTGTTAGCAATGAAGGAGATTTAACATCCCTTTTTAAAAAATGGTCTGGCTTGGGATTAACAATATAATAACTTTGGACTAGATAGGTCGCTGAAAAGTTAGTCAAACCACAAAGCAAAAGTTTTCTTTTGAATTACTTTATTGGTCCAGTACTGGCAACATTGACCACAAGTCCATTTACAGATTTCATGTAGGAGGTTTCCCCGCTGTACCACTTGATCCTGGGGATTCAAGCATCCTTGGCATATAAAATATAGGATGTACCATATAGGGGGAAGAAAGGAGGAAGAAAGATATCTTGCTTTCTAAAACCCAGAATAATCTATTTTTCCTTAGTAAACTGAAACCCATCAGAGAGGATATCATGAAAATTGCTGCCCAAACATTGCATGAACTGGGCTCTTTGCTTTGCTGCTACAATTACTGATCCTACCAATAGTGCTACAGTCCAGTTCTACATATTCATCAAACACAAAAATGAACATTTCTGGGTGGAAACTATTGCACAGATCTTTATGTTTTGACAGATTTTCATTGGCTTGCTCTGCTGTCCATGAGCCAGAAATAAAAAAAACTTGCCTTATTTTCATCATCTAAGCATCTGCCAGACATATAAGAGCACAAAATAGATATAAACTAAAGATAAGATAAACCGCACCAAACTTGATTGCAGGAAATACAACTTCAGCAACAGAGTAGTCAATGTCTGGAATACTCTACCTGACTCTGTGCTTTCTTCCCCCAACCCCAAAATCTTCAATATTAGACTGTCTACTATTGACCTCACCCCCTTCCTAAGAGGCCTGTAGGGGGCGTGCATAAACGCACCAAAACGTGCCTACCGTCCCTGTCCTATTGTTTCTTTTTTTTCTTATTCGTATCCATTTCATGTATTTATAACCATGTTTATACTTATACCTGTTATATAATAATTGTTTGACAAAATAAATAAAATAAATAAATAAATAAAACATGCTTAATTTCCCACAGCTACACATTCCAAATCAACAGTGTATGTGGTGTGCGTGTGTTTGTGTGTGTGTGTGTGTTGGGATGGGGCAGGTGGACAGATTCAGAACGAACTGTAATTATTCCTGAGAAAAAAGGGAAAAAGTTTGGGGATTGGAGAATTATGGGATGGTTAGAAAAGATTCACTGCGGAACATTTGACTTTTCCTAAGACATTTCTAGAAAGGTAGACATCTGCTTTGTGGGCTAGCTAAACTATCTCCATTTACTTTTGTATCCAATTTCAGAGTGCCATTACCTGCATGCGTATCACAAGACATTCAATTTAACAATGAGGCAAAAGTATGTGGATTTCTTCCATAAATATTTTGAACTGGAGGGAAAGTAATAGATATTGAGAACCGCTATAGCTTATGGAAGACTCAGATTTTTGTGCATTGGAGCTTAACTACCTGGTAGCTGGAGGCCCTATCGCGTGAATAAGGTGATACGCCTCCAATGTATGAGTGTTTATACTATAACAAATCTGGAAGTGTTTAAGGTGCTATATAACATCCTAACATTTTCCCACTATGGCACAAAATTAAATAAAATGACTTCCAAAATAAATATTACAATGGATTTCAGGGACATAATTAAATCTGCAATCCTATACCGGATTGCAGATTTAATTATGTCCCTGAAATCCACATACCAGATCAAAGATTTAATTATGGAAATAAGCCTTTTGGGCTTCATTTCTGGGCAATTATGAATGTGATTTCACTCTATGGGTTGCACAGTCCAATTTTTTATAGAAAAAATAAAGCATTCCTTCCCTTGCAAAAAACTAACGATATTGTCCCAATTTGCCTCAATTTTAAAAAGACTAAATCCTTTGAAGTTGATAAATAAAAGTTTTCAGAAAACAAAGCATGCCTATATGAAACGTTAATTCTTGTTGAATCGATCCCTTGTGGAGGGAGATCAACAACAAACAGCTTAGTAACTGCCTTATTTAAAACCATTTGTAGTTTTGATGACAGTGATGAAAAAAGCACCTTTAAACCAAACTTTTCATTTATAATCTTTGCAGGTCTGTAAAGCAAAGGAAAACTGAAATAAAATAAGCACAGTCATTGTTTTACTTAGTGACCTTTTCACACGATGACGAAGTTACCAGTCCCAATTGTAGTCATTAAATGAAGATGACTTACAACAATTCATTTAGAGACCATTCAAAGTTACAATTGCCTTCAAAAAAGTGAATTATGACTGTTTTTCATACTTACGACCAATTGCAGTATCCCCATGGTCACGTGATCAAAATTCAGTTGCTTGGCAACTGGTTCATATTTATTTATTAAATAATTTTATATACCGCCCTTCTCCCGAAGGACTCAGAGCGGTGAATAGCCAACTAAAATATATATAAATTACAAATATAAATACAATTAAAAAAGAATTAAATTATGGGCTGCAAATTAAAAATTTAAACCCCCCGATTAAAATAAGCTAAAACTTTCATACCCCAACCAATCAAATCTAAAATCCCTTATTTAAAATCCCATTTGAAGTCAGCTCAGGCCGGCCTGCTCAAAGAGCTCAGGTCACGTCTGAACGCCCTCAGGTCAGTGGTTGTTCGTAGCCCTGGGGGCAGCCCATTCCAAAGGGTGGGTGCCCCCACAGAGAAGGCCCTATTCCTCAGGGTCACCAGGCGGCACATAGCTGCCATCAGGACCCGAAGGAGACCCTCTCTGTGGGAGCGCACCGGTCGGTGGGAGACTACTGGCAGAATGCAGTCTTGTAAGTATCCTGGTCCGATGCCATGGAGCGCTTTAAAGGCCAAAACCAATACTTTAAAGTGAACCTGGAAGGCCACTGGCAACCAATGCAGCTCGCGCAGGAGAGGCGTCACATGGGAGTATCTCGACGCCCCCATAACCACCCGCGCAGCCGCATTTTGTACCAGTTGGAGCCTCTGGGTGCTCCCCGCAGGGAGCCCCATGTAGAGGGCATTACAGTAGTCCAGGCGGGAGGTGACCAGAGCATGGGTGACCATGCATAAGGCGTCCCGATCAAGAAAGGGCCGCATCTGGCGTATCAGGCGAACCTGATAAAAAGCCCCCCTGGAGACGGCCATGATGTGATCTTCCAAAGACAGCCGTACATCCAGGAGGACACCAAGATTGCAAGCCCTTTCTGTGGGGGTCAAGATCTCATCCCCAATAGCCAGCGATGGAGTCATCCCGAATCTGAGCGACTTTATTGTGCAGAAATCGGGAAAACTCTTCTGCCCTACCCTGCAAGAGGTCCTCCTGCGCTCTCGGCTCAAGCAGAGAGCGGATTACTCTAAACAGAGTGGCAGGCCGATTTTCTGCCGATACAATAAGGACGGAGAAATGCGAACGTTTTGCCACCTCTATCGCCACTAGGTAGGTCCTAATATAGGACCTCACCTGTGTCCGGTCAGACTCGGCATGACTGGGCCTCCAGATGCCCTCCAGATGTCTTTTCCGGCACTTCATCCCCTCAGCTCCTCCGTGAACCACGGAGCCAAATGGGATCTGTGCCGGGTCAGAGGTCGCAAAGGTACAACTCGGTCCAGAGCCTCAGCGGCCAACCTATCCCAGGTGGCCACCAAGTCTGTGGCCGAGTTATGAGCCAGAGTTTCAGGGAATGGCCCAAGCTCCATCTGGAACCGTTCAGGATCCATCAGGCGCCTGGGGTGGAATCATCTCCTCGGTTCCGCCTCCCTGCAATAGGGGGTCACAGAAGTCACGTCTAAGAAGAGAATGATCGGACCATGACAAGGGCTTTATAACTAGATCCCCAGAATGATCATTCAACCACTGACCAGAGGCAAAAATCAGGTCCAGTGTGTGTGTCCCCGTGTGAGTGGGGCCAGAAACTAATTGGGTCAGATCCATGGCCATCATGGAAGCCAGAAACTCCTGAGCCACCCCAGAGGTTTCCCAGAGCGAAGGCAGGTTGAAATCACCCATGACTAAAAGCCTGGGGGTCTCAACCGCCAGCCCGGCTATCAACTTGAGGAGCCCGGGCGGGGCTGATGACATGTGGCAGGGAGCCAGGTACGTTATCAAAAGGCCCATCTGAACCCCCTGCCCCCACTTCACAAAGAGAGACTCACAACCAGCCATCTGAGGAACAGGACAAAGAACTTCTCTAATAATAGGACAAAGAACTTCTCTAATAATCGCCGCCACCCCACCATCCCTTCCCTGAGACCTTGGTCGATGGAATGCATGGAAACCTGGTGGGCGCATCTCCACCAGAGGAACACCACCCTCTGGGCCCAACCAGGTTTCGGTGACGCCAGCCAGGTCCACGCCCTCCTCCTGAATAAGGTCGTAAATCAGGGGGGCCTTATTAACAACGGACCTGGCATTGCACAACATCAACCGGGTACTCAGGGCCTGATACTCTGCACAACCGGGCCTGATACTCTGCACAACCTGGCCTGCCAGATGGGTCGGGAGGGTCGGAGCGCGCTACTACTTGGAGACAGCGGGTATGCGATCCCCTAACCTGATATGGCTGTCATATCTGCCCCTCCCACTTATGGTGCCGATGGAACCCACCCCCTGCTGTCCAAATTCTGATCGCCCCCACAACACACGACCCTTTGGGCCCTCCCAGACGTGCACTCCAGCCTGGCTGACTCCAAACCCCCCCGGGTTATCCCCCAAACCCGGTCCGGGTATCCTCCCTAACCCCAATAACTCCCCATCCCCCAACCCTCTCCTAGTCACCCTCCCCAACCCGACAAAACTCTAAATAAAAATTTAAAAAGTTTAAAACCCCCCCTACAATTCCTTTTCTGATGGCCATGCCACCTCTCCAGATCCCAGGAACCGTCCTTGAGGTAGGCTGTCAATAGACCGGAGGGCCACTTCAGGGAGTGGGGGACCGTTGCAGTGTCCTGGGGTCACGTGTTCACCTTTTGTGACCTTCTGACCAGCAAAATTAATGGTTCACTTAACAACTGTGTTACCAACGTAACCACTGCAGTGATTCACTTAACTGTGACAAGGAGGTTGTAAAATGGGGCAAAAATTCACTCAACAACTTCTCGCTTCGCGACAGAAATGTTGGGCTCTATTGTGGTCATAAGTCAAGGACTCCCTGCAACACCGGTATTTAAATATGAATCATTGTGAATCTTGAAAACAAAAAACATTCAAATTTTAATTTTTGACTTTCTAAAAAAGTGCTGATTGTGATTCTGAATTTGTCAGAAGTATTGATGCAATAAAGCCTTCTTGGCAGATGCTACCTAATCTGCAGTAAGGCAGAGCATCAGAATCATTGAAGGCTTTTATATGCTTTCCCTACATTAGTCATGTGGCAGAGGTGATAGACTGTAAAGAAGCTGTTCTCCTCGGTGTATTGCCTCATAACAAGCTTATGCTGGGTTTTTCGCTTGCTATCCAAAACATATCTAATTATTCTCATCTGGAAAAAAAAGATTGCATTATGCAGAATTTGTAATATCAAATTAATTACGTAACATTTGAAACTCACTGGGCCTTGTGTTATACACAATGGATCAAATACCGTATTTTCCGGCGTATAAGACGACTTTTGAAACGAAAAAAAGTCAACCGAAAATCGGGGGTCGTCTTATACGCCGAAGTATATTCCAAAAAACGTTTCGATATGCCACTAAACGAAAATCGCCTGGATATTGCCACGAAACGAATTTTCCAACTCGATCCTGCACCAATCACTGCAAGGCTGCTCGGACCGCCTCTCTAACTCAGCCAATCCATGCAGGCTTTTTATGCATGCAAATTATACAATATTCTGTACCCGAATCTACACTATATAAAGCCTGCTCAGATTGACGGTATGTTCATTAAAAATTTAATTAAAAAAGAACTGGTGTTGCCTCGGAAGTGGGGGGGTAGTCTTATACAGCGAATATAGGCCTAAACCTATGTTTTAACTATAAAATTAGGGGGTCGTCTTATACGCCCGGTCGTCTTATACGCCGGAAAATACGGTATATTTACAGATAAAGATGGTCCTTGACTTATGTCCATTTGTTCAGCGCTCATTCAAAGTTACAACAGTGCTGAACAAACGGATGTATAATTGGTCCTCGAGATTCTGGCCATTGCAGCACTGCCGTGGTCACATGACCAAGATCCGGGCACTGGGGTACTTAAGTTCACAATTACTGGGTCAAGGCAGTCACGGTCACGCAATCACCTTCCTTGCCGGCTTCCCACAAGCAAAATCAATGGGGAAGTTGGCAGGGAGGATTACTCAAGTATGTCACTTCTGCTTATTCCCTGCCTGTAGCATTCCTCCACCTCCTGCAGCTTCTACTGGCTATCCCAGGCCTTCCTACAACTCATGTATGTTCTGTGCTGGCCTTCCCACCTTCTTCAACTCATGCATGGCCTGCACCGGTCCTCCCATGCCCTCCCCAGCCAATCTCCCATGGGACTGCACTTTATCTGAGATTCCCACTTTTTCCTGCTGAATGTCTTGCAGGTTATGATGGCAATTGAAATCACCCAGGATTGCTGTTGATGAGCAATGAGGTCACATGGTGTTGCACTTACGACCATTTTACTTTGCTGTCATAGCCTGAGTGCAACTGATAAGTGTCATGGATAGTCATATATCAGGGAATCCCGCAGTGTGCAGGGGATTGGACTTGATGACCTCTTAGGTGTCTTCCGATTCTGTGATTCTATGACATTCAAGATGTATCTGAGGAAACTGTGGTCCTGACTCCTGAATGTAATCTTGCTATGGATTTTTTTCAGGTCAGTTTTTTAAAATCAGATTTGCACCATTTTGAAAGGTTATGAATATCTTCCAGAAATTAAGTTGGAATTGCATTGATGTCTACTGCAATTTTGTGCTTTGGATCTATACTCACAGCAAAATCATCCAGAAAGTATTGTATAATGGACTGATCTTTGTTTTTGTACCATTATTTGCTACTGTTATTTTTACCCTCTCTGGCTTGAATCTCAGCACATGGTTAACCTTTTCAATTGGAGGTAAAGGCTAACAATTGGAGGTAAAGGTGGAAATAGGAGTGGTGAGCAAATATGAAGAAATGAATGAAAAGCAATGGGGCCTAAAGTAGTCCCGAAAAGCATTGGAATTTAGCAATATTCTATGTTTCCTTTAAAAATATGTGTATTTTGGAGACTTCCAGGGAAGAAAGGGCAAACTTGGTGGTTGTTTATAGTTCCATTAAAAAAGGAGCCCACAACCACAGTGGAATGAAAAACTGGTGAGAAGACTGGCTCTTCATAATTCCTCTGGACAAGGAGAAGACTTGAGCTTCTGTTATTTGTCCCAGCTCCTGCCAACTTAGCAATTCAAAAGCATGCAAATACAAAGAAAATAAAAAGGTGGGAAGGTAACAGCATTCCATGCACCTTGGCATACTGTCATACTGACTATATGATCATGGAAATATCTTAGGACAGGGGTCTTCAAACATGACAGCTTTAAGACTTGTGGACTCCCAGAATTCCTCCTCCAGTCATGTTAGCTCGGGAATTCTGGGAGTTGAAGTCCACAAGTCTTAAACTTGCCAAGTTTGAAGGCCCTTGTCTTGGACAATGGTGGCTCCCTTGGTTAAGGAACAGAAATAAGCATTGCCCCCTAGAGTCGAATACAAGTGGATAGGGGAAACTTTTACCTTTAAAAGAAATATACAAATAGCTTACTATATAAAAAACAACAAAAAAGGGACCTGGATAACTTTCCTATATTGGATTTGCAATAGAGATTTATTAAAGCTTTGAAGAATTTTGTGAGGAGAGAGAGAAAAAAATGAAAAGAAATAAAATTTTAGGACATTGTTTTAAAAGGATTAAAGATTGGGATTGTCAAAACTAAAAGGAATATAAAGTTAGTTTATTTGATCAAGGTTAAAACAGATATGCTGTTTCTGGTAATTTTGAATGGACCATCTCTGACATCAGGGCTGAAATGACGAGAGTTTAAGGATTCTTTTATAGATAAGAAATTGAAAAACAAGAAGGGATCATTTTGTATTTTGAAAGGTGATAAGTTACTAAAATTGTGTATATTTGTGATGTCAATATGTGTATGTATGTATGTATATGTGTGTGTGTATATGTGTGTGCGTGTGTATATTTACTATGTTCTTATTTTTCATTTTTACTTTTCTATTTTTCTTTTTTGCACTATTTTCTATTCTTTTTAAAGTTTAAAGCTTTTTAACTGTAGTGTTTAATAAAATTACTATAAAAAATGTGTTTTTGCTACATATATATATATACAAGTGAATAGCTTGGATTTTTTGAAACAATGGCATACAGCTTTTGGAAGGAATCCAGGTAGAAGTAATGTTCTATTGGAGAAACCTATTACTATAGGTTCACGGGGGATGGAAATATTATAATTTAAGATGATGTCTTTGCTTTCTTTCTCTTTCTCTTTCTAGGTACCAGATCCACACAGGTCTTCAGCACTCAATCATCCGTCCCCGACAGCCAAATTGCTTGCCTCTGAACCGGATCACTCTCCCACAGAAGTTGCGGGAAGCTGGCTACTCTACCCACATGGTTGGCAAATGGCACTTAGGCTTTTATCGTAAAGAATGCTTGCCAACCCGCAGGGGCTTTGATACCTTCCTGGGCTCACTGACAGGAAATGTGGATTATTATACATATGACAACTGTGATGGGCCAGGAATATGCGGGTATGACCTTCATGATGGGGAAAATGTAGCCTGGGAACAAAGTGGCAAGTATTCCACGTTCCTTTATACCCAGCGAGTCAGAAAAATTTTGGCAACCCACAACCCCAAGGAGCCTCTTTTCATCTACATAGCATTCCAGGCAGTGCATACCCCTTTGCAGTCCCCAAAGGAATACATCTATCGCTATCGCTCCATGGGCAACGTTGCCCGCCGAAAATATGCTGCCATGGTCACATGCATGGATGAAGCCGTGAAGAATATCACCTGGACCCTGAAGAAATACGGCTACTATGACAACAGTGTTATTGTTTTCTCTACAGATAATGGAGGGCAGACATTCTCTGGGGGAAGCAACTGGCCCTTGCGAGGCCGCAAAGGAACATATTGGGAGGGAGGAGTGCGTGGCATTGGATTTGTCCACAGTCCACTGATTAAACGCAAGCGAAGGACCAGCAGGGCGCTCATCCACATAACTGACTGGTACCCAACCTTAGTGACTTTAGCTGGGGGCAATGTGTCTGAAGCAGATGGCTTGGATGGCTATAATGTGTGGCCAGCTATCAGCGAGGGCAAAGAATCACCCCGGACTGAAATCCTGCACAACATCGACCCTTTGTATAATCATGCCAAATATGGCTCTTTAGAGAATGGTTTTGGCATCTGGAATACAGCAGTACAGGCCTCTTTACGGGTGGGAGACTGGAAACTTCTTACTGGAGATCCTGGCTACAGTGACTGGATCCCACCACAGACTCTGACCAACTTCCCAGGGAGTTGGTGGAACTTAGAGCGCCTGACAGACGGGATGCGGCAGTCTGTCTGGCTTTTCAACATCACAGCTGATCCATATGAGCGCTATGATCTGTCAGACCAGCATCCTGATGTGGTCAAGGCACTGCTTCTTAGGCTGGTTCATTACAACCAGACTGCCATCCCTGTCAGATATCCTGCGGCAAACCCACGAGCTCATCCTGACTTCAATGGTGGCGCCTGGGGACCTTGGGCCACAGAAGAGGATGAAAGATGGGAAGTAGGGCATGGAAAGCCAAAAAACAAAAAGAGGAAAAAGAAGTGCAAGATCTGTAAGCTACGTTCCTTCTTCAAAAAGTTGAACACCAGACTGATGTCAAACCGCATCTGAGATGGGGCAGGCTGGGTTCTTGCCAAAAGTCAGGTTGGAAGAGGGCTGTCCCAAATAAATGGAAGTAGGGGGAGAGATCAATGGAGTATTCTCCTTTCTGTTCAACTTGGAGTGAAGTGAGATGGACTGCCAGCTCTTCTTCCCCTATTGTGAAGTAGGGACAACCAACTCTGCCTGTCCATCCCACTTCATCTTTTCCCCAATTTCAGCACCAACATTGCTGATTCTGAATATGGGCAGACTTTGCAACCGCTATTTGACATAGTCCCTTCTTTTTAAATGTTATGACATGAGATGGTACTCAATGTGCAATTAGTCATTCTAGTAGGTTGCAGCAAAGATACTTAAACTGTGCCATTCAGGGACTAGTGGGAAGGATATACATTCTCATTATTTAACCAAAGATGAAATTGCTCTTTACCCAGGGAAAGAATCGCTTAAGGATGAAATTGTTCTGTATTTGCTATTGACTCATGGAATGCTGACCATAAATAATCTTATATAACGTTGTTGCTCTCAGAAAGCAATTGCTAATTCTTCTCTCCCTGGAGACTGCAGTTGCCTCCTGATCACTTTAGTGCCTGTGGGTGTGGATACAGAAGACCTGGGACAATTATTTTTATCAGAGTTAAAATACAGATTTGGTGTGGTGCAATTTCCCCCCCACCCCCGAAATATGCATAAAGCCGAACATCTTGTATATGTGGGCAGGGGCATCAGTAAAGGCTGTGTGAACGTTGCTTGAGCTAAGAGCATAGTCTTATATATGCAGAAAGAGTTGATAAGAGCTGAATTTTCCATTGATTGACAGATCTCTTTACTTTCACTGAATGGCTGCTCTTATATAGTATTTTCACTATGCAGATTTTCTTCTCTGAAATTCTGAGTGTACTGCAGATGAGCACTTGTTCATCTATAAATCTATTCAAATACAGAAGAATAATTGCAAGTTGTTCCATACGTCAATTTGTATGTAAATCAAACTATGCAAATACTTATGATTAGCTCACAAATAGTTAAAATCTTACTGTTTGGGGAGCAGATGCTTGAATTTCTTCATAATGGCAGAATTAATTTTTACAAATGTGATGATTACTAGCTGAATTTATTTTTTTAAGAAAAAACCTGTTCATTTATCTATTAATGTGAGTTAATCATGGTGATTGATTGATGCATGGATTGGGGATGTTCTTTTGGGCCAGTGTTGGCTCTTAGCAATCACATAGATAATTTTTCATTGATGATCATTGATGAGTCATGGTGGCGCAGTGGTTGGAATGCATATTGCAGGCTAATTCTGCCAACTGCCAGAAGCTTGATTCTTACCAGGTTCAAGATTGACTCATCCTTCCATCCTTCCGAGGTCAGCAAAACGAGGATCCAGATTGTTAGGGGAAATATGGTAAACCACTTAGGAAGACCTGTATAAAGCACTGTGAAGCAGTACATAAGTCTAAGTACTAGTGCTATTGCTATCCCTAAAGTGGTCCTTCAGGTCTTCAAATGGCGCATACAATCATTCTCTTCTCTTTCTTACCACCTTTTCCAGCATCAGAGCTTTTTCAGAGAATTAAGTCTTCACATAATGTATCCAAAGTAGGATATTTTGAACCTGGTCCTTTGAGCTCCAAGTGAAAAGTTGGGATTGATTTGCTCACTGATCCATTTGTTTGTTTTCTTGGCTGCCTTGAAGTAATTTCTCTGGACTCTTCTCCAACACCAAACTTTAAGAGGCTCAATACTCTTCTGATCCTCCTTTTTCAAAGTAAAATTTTTGCTTTCATAGATTGTGACAGAGAATTTCATGGAATATTCTGATCTTTGAAGGTGTAGATACATCAGAGTATCGGGATACCTTTTCCAAAGTCTTCAGGGCCATTCTGCCAAGTGCTATCAAGGAACATATTTCCTAACAGCTGGTTCCTATAGTGTGGATGGTTGATCCTAAAAGGCAGAAACTGTCTACCATCTTGATATTTTAGGTCATGATTATGAAATTAAATCTTCATATTCAAACCATAAAACAAAGGGTTGAAGATAAAGATGAATGGTTTAGAAATTTCCAGTGGCATCTGGCTGGCCCCTGAGAGGACACAGAGACTGACTGAAGCTGATTGCTGGTCTGTCCAGCAGATTTTTTTTTAACCATCTTATATTTTAATTATGTTGACACTTGCTTTGTTTATATAGCTTCTGATCTCAAAAAAGAAGAAGAATTTAGCAATCTGGAAAAATTAGGATATTTGGTTCTTAGGCAAGTCTGAAAAAAGAAAGTTTGGCCTCCTTAAAATATTCGTTTCAAGGAATTAACTCCTTAAAGTAGTTGTACCTTTTTTAAGGCTCATGCGGAGGTCTTGGGCAACAGGAACTACTTTGAGGCATTGCAGAGAGGGTTTGTGCTTTCACATGGTCCAAAACACTTCCTGAGTCACTTTCAAAGAGTGCTCAGCCCTAAAGATTATGTATTACCCTCAGTCTCTGAGGCAATATGTGTCTTTGAATACCAGTTGATAGGAAATATGAAAGTTTGGTGATGCTTGAAGGATTTCCATGGGTATTTGTTGGGTCACTGCAGGAGCAAGATACTGGTTTGAATTTTCTAAGATCCATTATGCATTTACCTGGAACTATATATATTTTCTCCCTTCCTCTCTTCCCATCTACCGTGCCAAACACAGGACTAAGCTTGTGAAAGTTGTTTTTAAAGAGAATATTTTTTCCAGAATCTGGTGCTAAACTCTATTTCTCTTCTGTTTTCTGGACTAGTGCCTCTCCCTTTTAAATGCTAGGCAGTGATGCTTGCCTGGGGCTTCCTTGGGACAGAGATGCTGAAGAATTGTAGGTAGACTCATGTAGACACATTCTGATGAGCAGTGAAATGCTGATCTTAAATTAGACTGGTCTTGACTTTCCAGCCTCACTAAGAAGAGGATGATATCTTTGGCTTGTAGGAAGCCCCTGAAGTGTTCCTGCAAAGTGACAATGGTTGCCTGGATCGCACAATTTCCTTTTGGTGTTTTGTGGAAACAGTTCTCGTATGTATACCATCGAAGAGGATACTATCCAAAAAGAGGGCAAACAGCTCTAAAATCAGTTAACCATAGAAGCCTGATTTTATTTACACTTACATAACGCGTTTTACATTTTCTCCCCACAGGTTTTAGTTGGTACAGTGTGTGTGTAGGCGAAAGCCCTGCTGTGAGTTTTTTTAAAAAATGTTATTTTTGTCCCTAGAGAATGAGCCCTTTTAGAACTTGTCAACTCATTGATGAGCTGTGTGAGGCTCTTTTTCTTCCATGTCACTAAAATCTGTGACAGTTGGCAGGGCTCAGGCTACCCAAGTATACAATGTACTCCTTTTCATAGTACCCTGGAGATCTGTTTGTGCCTTCTGAACAAAGTGTAATTTGCACCACAGGGCTACTTATGGTTCTCCCAGAATGATGGCTTAACATATTCATGGGTTAAGGAGAAGGAGGAGAAGGAGGAGAGTTGCAATTGTTTCTGAGAAGTGGCTAAGGTACAATGAGTCTAATTTATCACGTCAGAGGCATTTTAAAGAATTGTCCCTGTTTGCCCATGAAGTAGGTCAGTTTTCCAAAACCAGAAAGAACAAAGAATGGCTAGAGTTGACTGCTAATTCAGTGCTGAATTAGCATTACTTTATTCTTCTGGACAGTCCTGGTAGAGGAAGGGAGGACAATGACATTTACACGTTTTTTAAAGTCAGGGAGGTGGAATGGAGAAATGGTTGGTGAAAATGATGGAATTTGTTCAGATGGCCAAACTGACTTTCTTGATCATAGAAAAGACAATACCTTACATGTGTTGCATGCTGGAAACCCCTTATAGACTCCTTGTGTGAAACGGGAAAAAAAAACCTTATGATTTATGGTAAACTTATAGTTGTACTTGTAAGTGCTATAAAGAAAATTGGAAATTACTTCTTGTATCATGTTTCTTTCTTTTCTATTTTTTTTAATTTTTTCTTTCTTGCCTTTTTGTCTTTGTCTTTGATTTCTTCCTCCTCCTCCTTATTTTATATTAGGTTTAATGAGTTTTTATTTTCTTTTTAAAAATCTTTAATGAAATTATATTAAGAAAAACACCCAGGAGATGCTAAAATGCGTTTGGTGCTTACATAAACATGCTGGCAAATGTCCGCTTTTAAACAGTAACTTCCATTTAGTCATTGTAGGAGGAGAACCGTGTTAGTCTACGGGGGCAAAAAATCAGAAGGCGTCTGGTAGCAGCTTTTCTGACTAACAAAACTTCATCATATGCATGTAATATTATTTTACTGCATTTAGTAAAAAAAACAATAATAAAGAATAAACCATAGGCAGAGTTAAGGAGCTTTATATACTGACTCGATTACATGCCATCAGGCCAATATTAGCTCTAAAGTACCACATAGATTTTTCTCCATGATGATCTGTTCCAAATCTGATCTTTTAGGTTTTCATCCAAAGGTGCATTTATTGCCATTTTAACTGAGCCCTTCCACTTTGCTACTAGTAATCTTTTTCCTCTCTTTCCATTCACCTTTCCCAGTATTAGTGCTTTCTTCAGAAAGCTAGATCTTTCCATTATGTATCCAAATTAGGAGACTGTGAAAAACTCTAGATTGTTTTGTTCAATGGTACATTTATTTGCTTTCTTGGCTGTCCATTGTATACCTAGAACACTTCTTAGGACTCAAATTTTATACAAACCAATTATATATATGTATGGTATTCAGCTTTGTTTGGGTATTTTCCCACGTCATTATGGTTGTGCTTTTAAAGTTGTAGCGACGTTTCGGCAGAATCTCATCAGCCATAATCAGGCTTGTGTATTGTGTTCGTCTGTGTACACAGTACACAAGCCTGATGATGGCAGATGAGATTCTGCTGAAACGTCGCTACAACTTTAAAAGCACAACTATAATGACGTGGGAAAATACCCAAACAAAGCTGAATACCATACATATAAATACCCGCGAAAACTTAAAAAAAATATAGGTGTGTGTGTGTGTGTGTGTGTGTGTACACACATAAAAGTATGCAATGTTGGAACACACTGTACAGTCTGTTTGCTTATAATCTGAGCCTGTGTTTCCCATCAAACCATTTCTTGTGTGGTCCTATAATGGATAGTCAACAACAGCTGCTAGCTCTCCCCTCCATGCCTCAAGAAGATAGATAATCCTATTTCTCCCATCAATTTCAGATGCATTTGTGCTCTAAACCCAGACTTTTTTTTCTTTGCTTCTCCAGAACGAAATTAATGCAAATTTTAATCCTTTAGAAAGATGAAATTACACTTGAGTAAACATGATTATTATTATGCTGTAAGGACTTTCCAGAATATGAAAAAATATGGAAGTATTTAATAGGGCAAGCTTTTGATTGTTTGTGGGGTGAGGGTGGGGGGGTAGGCAGCACTGTTTTATTTTAATTGGCAAGGCAACCAAAGTTGGTTGCTTGTTTGCCTGTTGTCATAGGGCAGGGAGAAAACTTGTGTTCTTTCTGATGTTTTTGGGGATTCTAACTACTATGAATCTCAGCTAAATTAGTCAATAGTTTATCATAGTGGCAGTTGTAATATTACAATCTAGAAGACTACCCGTTCTCCAAGTCTGGACCAGTTAGACCTTTAATCAAGCAAAATGGAACTTACAAAATGTTTCCTTCTGGTTTCTTTCCTCCTCCATTTTAAGAAGCTATAAATGATGCCATTTTTAACGCAAAAGATCCTGGAACATTCTGGACCTAATTCTGAGGATCTCCCAGGATCTCCCAAGTGAGAAAATATACATTATTTTTTCCAATTACATTGAAAACCAAAGTCTTTATGTGTTTTCATTTGAAACTTTGAGACACTTTGAATCAACAAAAAATGGTTTATTTCTTAATTTGGGGCAATGATAAAATTGTTCTTTGGAGAGGAAGGCTTAAAGGCTTAAAAATCAGATAATGAACCATGGGGTCACTTTAACTCCAGCTCTGAATATGTTAACTCTATTTGCCCAATAGTTCAATTATCATCCATAGCCATTTTCAGTGTGGAAATTCCATGAGATTACAAAATGACCTGCAAAATGCACACTTAGTGACAGTTGGAGCTTTGGAAAAGTCTGAGTGTTTCATTGATTGGCATGAAAGGTCAACATGTTTCACTTTGAACACAGGGAGCAATATTCCTACCTTATCTGGTTCTTGCACCCCACCTGAACTGTGGAGTAGAGAGGCTGTCCAATATTTCTCTCTTGGCAAGCGTGATTCCAAACGATACTGCTCCTGCAACATCTCCATGCTGTAGGAACATCTGCCAAGAGAAGGAAAACCATTCTTTTGCTATGGTTCAGAAATTTAAAGTACAATTTTAAAGTACAATTCAGTATGTCAAGCAGCCCAACCCAGAGGTCTCAGCCAAGATGTGTTCTGGCCAACGAGCAGCATCAGATTTGGGGGCTGAATGCATGCAAAGAGCACGCCCAATCTAAATGCAGCTATCTCTCCTAAGTGGAATCCCATATCTAATAGTTCCATTAAACACCCCCCAGCCTGCTCTGCCTGTCATTCTCTTCAAGCGTGGAAGCTGTGAATACTTGAGAAGTATGAAATTGCCTGGGGGAGCACTCTGAAAGTGGCTGAGTTACCTCCTGCTTGGTGTCAATCCACAAAGGTCACAGCCGGTGAGAAACGGCAATTAAGTTCAAGAACACTTTGTGGAAATGCTGGGTGTTCAACGTGAAATGGCTCTTTCTGGTTTTGCAGGATGATTGCCCAGCTGCATGGGTGGCATTTTCAGGGCCATAAGACTCTTCTGACTTCCTACTGAGCACAATAATTCTGTGTTTTTCCTCATCTGTGTCTCCCGCTGCATGTTTTGTGAAGAATTAAAGCCAATTAATAGGAGTGGCCATGTCCTGGTCCTATCTAGAAAATGACATTACACACCTGAGGTACCTCTACAACTGAACAGGCATTGGTTTATACAAGAAGGAGTTAATGTGCAAATTAATAGATGACATTAAATATGCTGATGTCCACTGTGTTAAAACAAGAATTGTTTCCTGGGCTTGGCTGACATTTCTGCCCATAAATGTGTTCAAAAATAGATGTTATGCATTGTTACATGCAAGATCCTTACATGACAACAAATAACACAAAACTTAAAAGGAATGTGTTTTGAAGGCTTTTGAGATGGGCCAGATTTTACTTTGTGTCTGCTACTTAGCTGAGCCCCAGTAATTTTAGCCATGCTTTAAACACTGAATTGCCTTTTATTTTAAATGTTAAGAACTGTGAACACGCTGGAGGAGAAGGGGCAAAGAGAGGGCAATGCTGAATTATATGTCATCAGACAAATGATGCAATTTGTGTAGTTGTACCAGACACCATGATGCAAGTACATAATTGATCATTTGTGCAATAGTGATACGGTGCACATGTGGCCAAGTTGAAATCAATATGACTTGTTACAGACACTGATGTTAAGAGCAAGTGTTCCTAATCTGGCACCTCTTGGTAGGTTAACAGTCAGGACTCCAAGTTGGTATGACAAAGAAACAGATAAGGAGGGCTACACAAGACTTTGCCTCCTGTTATCAAACTATCTCCCTATCTAGGTCATTGTTATCAGCACTAGCTGACCTAATGAACTTCTCTCCAGAGATCATGGATACAACTCCCTGAATATTCCTATGACAGTGGATATAAACCAGCAATCTCGTTTCTAATTTCCCATTCTGCAAGAAAGAAGTGGGAATGAATAGGGAAGGATTGCTCCCAATCTTCTACACATGTCAGTATTCAGACATTTGGTTTGGAAATGCACAAGCAGGGAAAGAAAAGATTCCCAGAAGAGGTGACTCACTTCTCTTGCCTGAAACCATGGAATCTTGGTATCCTAGTTGGATTGCTGTAAAATAATTACAATTTATACTGTATCAAACAACATAAACTTATCCAGTTCTACATATACTGTATGATCACTCATCATCTAGCGAGTCTAGACCAGGGCTCTCAATCCAGCGGGCCGGATGCATCACGTGCTGACCACGCCCACGGTCATGTGACGCCGTCATGACGATGTGAGTTTGACACCTCTGGTTTAGACAATGCATTGGAGGAAGAAGAAGCATCAGCAGCTTGCCTTTCAAAGTACTGGATTTTGAGTGGAGCGGGGTGTTTAAAGTTGTTGCAGAGAACCCAGTGTTTGGGATATGCTCCTTCAGAGCGATTGCTTTAATATGCTATTTGTAGGCACTCACTGCTAGGCAGCGCTCAGCATGATTACCTTTTAACAATTTAGTTTTCTTTTCACTACCATCAAGAGAGACTTCTTTGTACTTCCCAAGCAAGAGATGAGAATGTGTTTGTATGCTAAAAATTTACAAATTGGGACTTGTTGCTATCGTCTAGTGACTGTTTGGATTTTTGCAGCCCGGATGTGATAAATTTAATATCAGTAAAAGGTACTTCAGAATGACATGGTGTGTATGAGAGACAGAGAAACAGACAAGAGTGTGAGAGATTTCAATGTTCATATTCCATATTAAGGGCTGATGGACCCCTCCCTTCTGTATCTTACAAAGTCTTGATTGCAGCTGACATACAGAAGCTGTATATCTCACCCAGAGCATTTGAAAGTAGAAGAGCAAACAGTTAATGTTTGGGTCTGTGTTAAAATGGATTTTTCAGGCTGAGAAAATAATTATTACTACTCAGCACAACTGCATCTTTATTTGCCAGACCTGTCAACTCATTCTTATACATATAGCAGACCCTCTTTTTAGGATAGTAGACATCTTCATTGGGTCTCTTTAGTGAAGGCTGCAGTGCCCCCTAGCGAGTTTCTGCAAGAAATGGTTGCCCCTTTTTGCACATCGATGGAGTTTTTCAAGCTCCTGGCTTTGCCCCAAAGCATTCCAAGACCTCCTGTGTAAATCACATAGCACTGCAGGCCTGAAATCTTCAAAGGCTTTTGTGCTCTTGGTGTAAGAGCCATCGACCAAACCTCATCCCATCACAGATGTGGGAACATTGAATGAAGTTTCTTTTCCTGCTTCTTGCCTGGATCCTCCTTCAAGCAGTTCCCAGAAGGCCCAGTGAGGGCTGGAGAAAAAAAGAGGCAATGTCTCCTTTCAGCCAAACTTGACGCTGAGGACTTCGCAGACACGCTTGTCTGGTTTACTTGGCAACCTCACCAGACAAGGTTACATTTTGTCTTCTGAGATGTTTTTTCTACTTCCCGATTCTACTCTTCAGCTAGGGGATTTTCTAGTGGGCACCTTTTTAAGTACTAACCAGCTCAGTCTCTGCTTACCTTTACAAGATCATCTGCATCAACATAGATAACTGGGCATCTCCATTTTAAAATAAACCTTGGGCTTTGGACTACCCTTTGGCAACCCAGTGTGCATTTCCCGCCTCAGATAAGTTGGATGGCAAGGGATGTAATCTGACACAACCAAATTGAGGACAGCTGGTGCAGACAATCCTAAACTTGCAGGACCCATGATCTGACTCAGTATAAATCAGCTTCCTTTAAAAGCCCAGGAATGCTGCCAAAGGGAAAAAAAAGTGACAGTTTGTTCTTAGCCTTCTTCCTAACCTGATCCACCCTGAAACAGACAGCTTGCTGTTCATGCCAGATTGGTCACCAATCCCCCAATCATTCCTGCAATGGGGAAACGAGTACACAGTTCCTTCTGGGAAAGTAATAGCAACCAGAGATTGTAGAATCTGGGATTGTTAAGGGAGATGATTCAAAAGAATTGTTGGCAGAGAGAAATAGTCTATTCTCTAGAAGCTTCTCTAGAATTGTTAATGAACTCTGGATTGCAAATACAAATCTATTATAGAATTATCTTGTTTATTTTCATTTGGCATAATCTGGATAAATTGTTTCATTTTCATAGATTAATAAAACATGGCTAAGAGTTAACAACACCGATAATGCAAAACTGTGATATAAACATTAACCAGATGAGAATATAATAACTATAGCACCATAAACCAAACCAAAGAAGCATACACTCAGGATACAATCTTACCAGCATGACAACAAAGTCCAAAGCTTACAGAATCATGCCCATTAGGTTTTATTGAATTGATCCTCAAGTGCAATAAATTGAATTAAAGCCTTCAGTATTTTTAAGTTTCACTGATTTCAAGTGGAGACACCTAATTCTTCTAGACAAATTAGACCTATCAGATCTGCACTGTAAAAATTCAGCTAACCATTAGAACCTGGTCATCCAGGTTTTGAAACCCAGTTCTAAAAGCCACATAGAAGTCAATGCAACACCAAAGTAAACTCCAGTGGTTTTCTTGTATTTTTTTAAATAACGGTTTTAAAAATATCCAGAGAAATTATCTTATTCAAACAAGTTTGTCCATGTGGTTTGGAGGAGATTAAAACCACTGCCCATATACTGCTGTTCTGAAATTTTTACAGGGGCATAAAAGTTATCTTATTTCATATCTTTAAAAAATATCTAGGACAAATAGAGTTTTGATATATAAATGTTCCTATTTTCTGATTCTAAAGCTACCATTATCAATATTATGGCTAAATACTGTATTACTGCAATTAAAATATACCTTCAAATTCTATAGCGTTCATTGTTATACTTGTGCAATCTTTTATGATTTTATTTCTTTGTAATAGAGATCATGGCTGCCGTTATAATGATGACAAAGACAAAGCATCTAAAATAAATGCAGTGTAATATTAGTAAATTCCTTGTAATCGGTTCCTAAGATGTTTAGTTTTGTAAACCACCTGAAATACAAATGGAAAATATTGCACCATCTTGAATTTTCAGTTCCAATACATGCTTACAAAATTACACTTGCCAAGCTAATGCATGGGTACAACCTAATTTAAATATATGTTTCCTTTTCCTCTGAACCCTACAGGATTGAACAATATTTATAATTAAAAGGTAAAAATATATCAACCTGCCCCTGCCCCAAAACCTATGGTTAAAACTGAGCTGCAAATTTAGATCTAAACAAATTTGTAGCAAAAGATGCAAATGATTCCAAGGGGACCAGAAATGTAGACTGCTGCAATCAGAAACCTGGGACTACTGAAAAACAGTTTAAACAGAAATTAAATATTGTAAAGTTGAATCATATTTGACTTATCTCCTTAAATAAACAAGTAGTTATGCAAGGTACATTACAAACCTGTATACTCCAGCTTTTTGACAAATGCATAACTCTAAGACAACATTTCAGTAAAATAGCCTGTGATTATGCACTTTTTTAGTGAGTGATAAATGTATTTGAAAAGAAGTTGGACCAATGAGATTAAAGAAAAACAGCAGTTTAACAGCATGCATGTACTGTTGAGACTAAGTGCCAGGTGGAGGCACGACATACCATATTACAGAAATGGCCCTACTTAATTCTACAATGAATTGTAACACATAACAGCAGTAGCATCTAGACTGTGCCCATTCAGAATTGTCTGCTTCCATCATTTCTCAAGCTATGAAACTAAGAAAATGAAAACTAAAATTTGACAGTGGCTTGTAATGGTGTATGTCTTCATTTTTGTAGTAATATGATTGTTAAGTTGGGGCAGATTGAAGAGGCAGGACACAGATCTTCAACTAACAGCTCTTTATTCACTCAGTAGATCAATACAATCCAGCAATTTGCCTGTCTGACAGCTTGCCCTTTTATAGGGAGCTGTCAGATGGCTCTCAACCAATCAAATTCAACCATCTTTTCTGCTGTAATGGCGGACCTGAGTGAAGCCGAGGTACGAAGGCTTCACTCCTTTATTAGAGTATTCAACAATGATACAGGTAAGTTTCCTGATATAGATGGATTCTGCAGCCAGAGCAAAACATGTGTAAAATGCATGGAATTCAATTCTACTAAACAGCAGCAATTTCCTCAAAGTAGGGAGATCTGGGAATAATCGGATTTCCAAAGAAGTTAAGATGCCTTTTTTCACAGACTTTCATGGGTGATGCAAAAGGATTGGAACTTGATTGCATACCTTAACATTTTTTATTCTCCACCCCCCCCGGCCTCCTTCCCCAAAGTAGCAAGCATGCTTATCAAATCTTCCTCCAGAGTCCTTCATTCTACTCAAGTACACGCATGAACCTTCATTTTGTTTTATTGTCTGTCCACATTTCTAATTGATTCTCTATAGCCCTTTCCATCAAGCTGTTAGTTAGGTAGTACCCATAGCTGGCAGAGGCCATCAATATTTAAAAGGAGAATTCTAGCTTTCTCCTTCTTGTTGTAAGCCATAGGAACCAAATCAGAAGCCTTTTGGGGGCATTGTAACATCCACGGTAATGGCTCTGGCTCTCCTCAAATCGGCAGAAAGACAAGGCTTCATGCTTCTGTGGTAACACAAGGTCCTGTCCTTTATTTATTTATTTTATTTATTTTTATTTATTTGTCAATTGCTTACAAGATAATAGGTATAAGTAAAAACATAGTTATGAATACATGGATACATATAAGAAAAATAAAAAATAAAAGAAACAATGTATGGCAGCAATGTCCCAGCAGTAATACATATAAAAATATTTCATATTTCATTTGCAAGTAATCTCACTGACCATGTAGCTGCCTGTAGGAAGTTGATAACATTTAGAGGATGGTGGGAAGGCAAGGCAGGGATTAACCTAACAGCTTCTGCAACGAGCATGCCAGGTAATGGCCCAACCTACAGTCAAAATCTAGATGAATAAATATTTCAGGCTAACATCCTCTGTGATTCAGCCTTCTGCTTACACATTATGTAAGAATAACAGGAACATGCCCAGTTAAGTTATCCAAGGCTTTGTCTGGTCAATTTGAATCTCCTCCCTGGAAGTGATTTCCACAAAAATCCCTCTATCTTGACAAATGGATGTTATTGCAGTAGCTGGAAATCTATCTCTGAAATGTCTAGCAAAGCTAATCGGCCAGCCCTTCTTAACTTTAAAACTGCTGTTCTTTCCCAGGGCTGATTTCAGAAAGTGTCTTCTAGCTATTGACTCCCAATTCTGAGTCCTTTCATCGTCTGTGGTAAAGATTCTTGATTGATGCAGAACATGATCCAATACTATCTCCACAACCAATCTTAGGTTTGTTCAACCTTTGGTTTGAAAATCTTTTTTCAGCTCTTAATGTTTATTGAAGATCCATCTTCAGCTACTCGGCTACTGTAACTTATGTGAAAGCTTTCAATAAATGTCCTCATTTGATAAAAGCAAGTAACAAGTAACAAGAGACAACAGGATCCATCATCAAAAAACACGAAAGTGATGGCATTTAGCACTTTTTCTCTCCTAGACTTCAACAGAAGGCATCCTCTACTTATGCCCAGACAAGCAGCAAGAGTCTGCATTGCCTGCTCATATGGTGCAACAGATCACTTTGTTAATGGGAAGCCTGATCTGTTCCCCCTTTTCACAGCCCTTCTGGCATGGTGTGTATGGGTGTGTGTGCTTTAGACAAGCCAGCTTTGTTCTAGCTTGTACCTTCTGTTCTCTTTGTCTACTGCTACAACTGCAGCTTCTAACTACTATGAAGATAGTTCATTCTGGTTGGTCATTCTGATGTGCAATAGGATACCAGGGTTTTAAAAAGGAGCTTCTTTAGATTTCTTAACAGTCAATTCTCATAAGAACATTGACTGATAGGCACTTCATACAGTCATTTAGGCAAAGTCCACTGATTTCTATTGAGCTCTTAACAAAGCTCCTGAAATAGCTTTAAGACATTCCAGTTCACATCCTAAAGCTTCGGATTCTGATGTCTTCAGTTCATGGCCTCTTGAGTTTCTTTTCTTATAACAGCTCTCCTCCCTCCTGATTTATTTTGTGTTCATTATACATCCTTTTTTCTTTGTACAGAACAAAAGACGCAGCTTGCTGCTTTCTTGTCTTTCTCACTGCTGAGTTAAAGAGCTCTCCACTCCACCCACCCGGAAGAAAACTTCACCAATGTGAAATTGGCTGCCTCCATTTCTAATCACTCTCCTCCTTCAAATGCCTCTGTTCCCAGTCACTGTGTGACAGCTGACTTCCATCCAAAATAATGGATGACAAAACCCAAAGGGTTTTACACTCCTTGAGGCTGCTGGCCTTGGACAATATCAAAACAAATGGGAAAGCACTTGGGGTCTTTTAGATGATCAAATTCAACCGCTATCCACCTTAAGCCTGCAAAAAAGTATAGGCATAAATTGCACTATGGCCTTCCCTCAATCTCTGCTCTGCAACAGTAATGGAGTTGGTGTAGGCTGCTGTTTGTAATAGTATGTGGGAGTGACCTTGGGGGAGAGGAGGAACAGCCACAAACTAGACACACATCATTCTGTCTACAGAAGCAGAAGGGACATGGGAAGCATTTCAAAAGAGACCCAACCTAATTTTCTGGAGAGTGAAAGTAAGAGGAGAAATACTTTCAGACTT
Source organism: Bungarus multicinctus (assembly GCA_023653725.1). NCBI lineage: Eukaryota > Metazoa > Chordata > Lepidosauria > Squamata > Elapidae > Bungarus > Bungarus multicinctus. Next base: position 83,055,730 of record CM042834.1, read on the forward strand.
GCAAGATTCTGTTAATGGAATTTTATAACAAAGACAGAGCTAGCATTCAGAATTGTGTTTCTTGTCTGGGTTATTTATTGGATTACAGCTAACATTATACTGGGCCAAGACAAAGGATTTATGCTTCTCTGAGCTTTGTTTTCCCTCCAATAGGAAAACAATAACTTTCACTAGCATGTATAGAATGGCATTTAAGTATACCTCTCCAGTTGGTTTGATTAACAGTGACAAACACTAAAGAGGAGTGTGGGTTGAGCTAGGAGGGAGCACATCAGTTCCCTGCTTGATGTAAGTTTTCCTCATCTCTCTATTTTCAGGAAGAGCATTAAACCTGGGATGAAAAATCACCCAGGTAATTGGGAAGAAGGAGAATCATACACAAAGTGGGATGTAACAATAATGAATTAGATCCTTCTTTGACTATTGCTCTAATAGAATGGCAAAGTTGGCAGTGAGTGACCAAGGAGTCTGGTTCTGACCTCTTGGCCAACAAGTGCTGTCAAAGCTGAAATGGAGTCAACAGAATGGCACCATCCTCATCATAATAAACCAAAAAAGAAAGAATAAGTGTTGCCACACAATTCTGCCTTTCCAGTAGATCATCTCTTCATGGGTTTCTATGACAATTTCTCTGTGATGGTGGCAAATATCTGTAGCTCAGATGTAGGATGAGGGTGGAGTTTATTCTGTGAGTTTGTGCATTGGTTTCCAAACATCTTGTTACCAGGCTAGGTAATATCTTCAGCTGAATTTAGGGGATGTCACTATTGGTTTTTTTCTGCTTATAAGTGCTTGGTGTGGTAAGTAGGTCTTGTGATGGTGAAGTCACATCAGGTCAGAGTCTTGTGATGTGTCAGGTGATTTCAAATTTCTCTAATTTCAAATTTTAAATTTCTCTGTTGTATCACATCCCAAATTGCTTTCTTTTAAACCTAAAAACTTACAACTACCTACAAACAAGGAGAAAATCCACTCAGTAACTCCCCCATTCAGTTTAGAGATCAGGAGATCTTCTTTCTTCATGATTACTAAAAACTAGAATTCTTCTTCTTCTTCTTCTTCTTCTTCTTCTTCTTCTTCTTCTTCTTCTTCTTCTTCTTCTTCTTCTTCTTCTTCTTCTTCTTCTTCTTCTTCTTCTTCTTCTTCTTCCTCTTCTTCCTCTTCTTCTTCTTCTTCTTCTTCTTCTTCTTCTTCTTCTCCTCCTCCTCCTCCTCCTCCTCCTCCTCCTCCTCCTGCTTCTCCTCCTCTTCCTCCTCCTCCTCCTCTTTGCATTATGTATTGCTTTCTGTAACTGAAAGTTGGGCTTCAAAGAAGCAGAATAGGAAGATTATTCACATTTTTGGATTTTGGTACTGGACAAGACTTCTGAGAATACTGTGGACATAAACAAACGAATAGATCATCGACCATATAAATCAAGAGCTCTCTAGTTTGAACACATTATGTGAAGGTGTAGTTCTCTGGAGAAGGTTTTAATGCTGAGAAAAGTAGAAGGAAAAAAACCTAAGGCATAGAAAATGATTTCACTATAGGTTATGGAGTATATACAAAAACTAAATATAAGGTATTTAGAAGATGGTTTTATGTTAAATTAGGAAAATTGTGTGCAAAACTTAAATTCCTACCCATGTGTAAATCATTCAATACATTAAATAATTTGTTCTTTGTGTATTATTTTGTATTTTAGACAAGGCCTATGTACACTTATCTATTATTGACCTTGTTTCTGTCTGAGAATAGACAATGAAGGAGCTGTTGGCTTATTTTTTTTAAATAATTTCAAAAGAACAACATCTACCCACAAAACATAGATTGGAATCAACAATTTATGGATTTTTAATAGGAAACTACTAAAATGACCTAGAAAGAACAAAATCCAAATTATATAGCACAATGCTGTGGAATCAATACAACAATTTCCACAGATCGTCATCTAATCAGACTTGATACAAATCAAATCATAAAAATTGATGCACACAGTGCTTAATATATCAACAACCTTCACTTTTATTTATATAAAATTCATAAACTGCTGTTTAATGCCCATCTCATATTGAGAACAATTTACAAAAGATCATCATCAATGACTGTAACCAAAATTATGAGATTGTTACTATGGAACAAAGGTAAATATTTGCTATGGGTCATTGTGAATGCACACTGCTTATCTGGACCCATTTGGAATTTCTATGCCTTTTTGTTACAAAGTGGGAGGATAAGTGATTTAAAATATTTATAGCAGACCATTTCTCCCCAGGGTTCCCCAGTAAAAAGTAATTATATAGGCTTCCCACAGGTTAGATTAAACCTCCTGGCACACTCTAGGGCAGGAGACTCAATCCCAAGTCATCATGAGGGCTACATGAGGACAAATTCATTAAATCAAAGCCTTTTCACGTGCTAAATTTATTTTCATAGGATTTTTTTAAAACCACACAATAGCTTTGGGGAAATTAGCCTACATTTTTCCATAGAGGACCAATTAGATTAAGCATGCAAATAATAAAATGCTTTAATTATATAAGGCATATAATTAAAGTCATCTGCCAATACAGCTCACATGTAACAAATCAATTGGTAAACCTCAGAGTGACCAAAAGTTTGCCTGCTCTTCAAAATATTACACAGACTTGACATGTCAGGGCAGTAAGCAAAATGAAGGTCACTAATGGAGTTCAAAGTCATGAGATGCAGGAGAGGAGTGAAGAGAAGAGAGAGTGAACAATATTGAAGGAGAAAAACAAAATAAAGAGGTTTGTTTTTTCTTGGAGGAGTTAGAGCTACTGGTTTAGAAGGAGGTGTTCTCTGCACTTTTGATTCTACTCATCTCTAGAGCAGGGGTGGGTTGCTACCAGTTTTGCCCAGGTCTATAGAACTAGTAGCTCTGAAGAGTAGCAGATACCAAACCGGTTCTGTGTTTGCTACTGTGTGGCCCACCTGGGCTCTTACCTGTCCTTTATTTCCTGCTTTTTCAACCTCAGCTTTGCACGGCAAAACATAGTCACCGAATCAGTAGTAACACCGATTGAATCCCATCCCTGCTCTAGAGCCATCAAGAATGGCAAGAGTCAATGAGCTACTCCTTCCTTGTTCTTTGTTTGTCTCGGCTCTCCCAGACGGGAAGGCTGACTCCGCCTTCAGCCTGCTCCTTTCTTCCTCTCTAAGGACAGAAAGATCATAGAGGCAAGGTTTGAATCAAAACACAACTATGTCCTTTCACCATCTGTCTTTAAGAATACTTTATTTACACATTGTGATCCATTGCCCTTCGCATCGAACCAAGCAAAAGCATGTTCTACTGGCCTCCTTTTTCAGCCGAGTCCTTAAACTGTTGCCTTCTTGCCCCAGTCCATACCTGTCTAGAGTTAAACTACTCTTTTCCACTTCGGCTGACAACTATGGCAGTTTTTCCTATTGATGCTTTTAGGTTCTCATCTGGTCCCTAGGAATTGTCCAAATAAAGCAGCAACAGTCTCATTCTTTTCAACCAGCCCCACCAGTTCACTGAGCCTATGCCCAATTCAGAGACCCTGATCAGCGCCAAGAGCAATGTAGGGAGAGAGGGAGGGCTGCACCATGAGCCAGAGAAGAGAAGCCACATTTAATAGATGCAGGGGAAGGATCCCATGGTGCAGGAGGAAGAGCTGGCTCTCTCTCACTACCACAAAGACTCCCCTCACCCCAAACATGACAACTGTTAATCAAGTTTCTGAAAAGCTGACAGACACTGTGAGTGGGAACTCTTTCAAAGGCCCCAGAAAAACCCATCAACAGCAGACCTTTGATAGGTGGATGGTTTTCCTGTCCAGCTGGTGATTAGGAAGGTAAGAACAGAGAAGGCCTTGACCCTCAACTGCAAACATGGTGATGTCATGAGAAAGATCCCATAACTATGTTCTCTAGTGAACAAAATAGAGGGTTTTTTTTAAAAAAATCAAGGTTAGCTCAAAATTCCCCCTATTTCTGTGCCATGTCATAACTAGGCAAGAAGTCAGGCTGGAGATGCTATGAGCAATGGTAAATGTGTTTTCAGTGTGGCAAAAACCTCCTTGAAAGTGACCAACAAATTGTAGTTTTCATGTAACCACTGAAAAATTATTAAAAGCGCAGGAAGTGATCATATTAGTTGTACCTTAATGCTACTTAAATTTCAGTTCATGTTCCAAATGTGTCTACATTCTGAATGAAAGTTCTACATGCTACTGTCCTCTGCAAGAAAAATATATAGAGTCACTGATAAGAGTTAATCAGAGTTGGAAGGGACCTTGTAGGTCATCTAGTCCAACCCCCCGCCCAAGCGGGAGACCCTACACCATTTCTGACAAATGGCAGTCCAATCTCTTCTTGAAAGTCTCAAGTGATGGCGCTCCCACAACTTATGAGGGCATTGGTTGATTGTTCTCACCGTCAGAAAGTTTCTCCTTATTTCCAGGTTAAATCTCTCCTTGTTTAGTTTCCATCCATTATTCCTTGTCTGGCCTACAGATGCTTTAGAAAATAACTTGACCCCTTCCTCCCTGTGGCAGCCCCTCAAATATTGGAAGACCGCTATCATGTCTCCCTGGTCCTTCTCTTTACTAGACTATCCAAGTCCAGTTCCTGCAACCGTTCGTTGTATATTTTAGCCTCCAGTCCCCTAATCATCTTGGTTGCTCTTCTCTGTACTTTTTCTAGAGTCTCAACATCTTTTTTATAATGTGGTGAACAAAACTGGATGCAGTACTCTAGGTGTGGTCTTACTAAGGCTTTATAGAGTGGTATTAGTACTTCCCTTGATCTTGATTGTATCCCTCTGTTAATACAACTTAGGATTGCATTAGCTTTTTGGGTGCTGCTGTACACTGCTGGCTCATATTTAGGTGGTTGTCCATTAAGACTCCAAGATCCCTCTCACAGTTACTGCTATTGAGCCTGGTTTCACCCAGTCTATATGTGTACTTTTGGTTTTTCTTGCCTAAGTGTAGGACTTTACTTTTCTCTACATTGAATTTCATTTTGTTTGTGAGAGTCAGGTAATTCCGGAAAAGACTGAAAGCAGAACATTCATGGCTGAGTCCAGACTAGCAAGAATGAAGGAGGATCATGGAAAGTTTCTGGACAAATCATACTGGGTTACTGAATGGGAAGCATCTCAATTGACTTGGTTTTTCAATAGCAAATGAGAGAGTTTGTAGATGAGAGTTACTCTACTGAATTACATAACTTTGTAGAGTAATTTTTATGGATTAGTTCCTTCCCTGACAGTAGATATTTTATTTATTAGATTCTTATCCTCCCTTTATTACTTTATAAATAACTCAAGTTAGTGAACCTTTCTAATATTTAATACTCCTTTCTCCTTCTATTTCCCCAACAACAACAACATTGTAAGGTGGATTATGCTGACAGAGAGAGAATGATTGGCCCAAAGTCACCCAGCTGGATAATGTGTTGGATAGTGGGACTAGAACTCTAAATGTTTATCACCTCTCAGTGTGTTTGCTAAATGAATGGTCCCTCTTAATAGGAGCATGATTCACTCTCCAGGGAAATCCCCCAACAATCAATTAAGGAGGAATGTAAGTACCTCTTCCTCATTTAATTATTTCACTGTTTTTCATTCATGCTGCCTTATTCAGCTCCTTAGATCTGACTTGTTTTAGAAAAAAAACACAGCTGCTATAGGAAGTCAAAAGGTAAAGTGTCTGGGTGATGGCAGGCTAAAATATAAAACATCAAAAGACTCTCAAGTGGAGAGGTTTTTTTTTTCTTTTGCAATATTGGCATGGATGTCAGTACTGCCACAAAACTGTTCCAAAGCCAGGTTTATTTGGACATATTGATACTATCTGAAAATTCCTCCATGACAGCATTTTCTTCAAATTAAAGCTACATCAAAGATCCTTAATCTTCATTATTTAAAAACAATCTCCTCTGTTTTATTCACTCTCACATTTCAGGCTGCTTCACTTTGCTGATTGTGATTTATGAAATTATCTTCCCATCATCAGTTCTTCATTAGCTTCATTTTCTCTCAGTTTTGGTTCAAGCTGGGTGCACAGTTCCATCTTCCTTCCCTGATCCAAGAGGAAATTTTTCTGCCTTGAATTCTCAAGAAACAATGCCATCGATTCATCATTCTGATCCTCTATGACCTATTTTATTTTTGTTTATTAAAAAGATGCCAAAGAATCTTCATTAAAATGAATCCCAGCCAAGATAGAATGCAAATATCTTATCCCCTAGCAAGGGGCTTTTATACTAAAAAAAAAAACAAACCCTTGCTTTAAAATTTCTCTCTACCAGGTCGTTACTGCAGTAACTCAAAACAGCCAACTCAGAAGTAAGATTGCAAACTGGATGGTTGATGAATAAATAATCACAGCTTGTTTCTGACATTCTAACAGAAATATAGGTCACTCAGTCCTGTTTTTATATTTTCAGAAAAATAAAAAATAAATGGGAAAAAAAACCCTTAAGTTACGGTTATATTATGGTTATGTCCCAATCTACTTTTTTTTCTAACATAGTCCTATTTCAATCTGATGGATTCTTATTTCTATCATTGACAGCCAATAAAGTCATTGGCTACTCAGGCTAGAATCTAGGGATGATAAAGTTTATTTGGAGGATTTCATATTTAGGAACACTGTCCTAACATCTTAATATGCCTTATGGTGGATTGTTAGGACATAACTTTAACACTGACAGAAATGTCAGTATCTTATCTTGTTATGAAGCCTGGAGAATTATACTTAACTAAGGTTAGCAGTCCCCTATACAGAATTCTTAGCTTGAACATTCTCACAAAACTTAGAAGTAATACAATTTCAATTCATAGTAGCTAGAAAACAAATGTGCAAATAAAGTATTATATGCATTAGAACATTGGATGTATTCAATTACTCATGAAGATACTGTATTCTGCAAATTATGGAAACTATGTGTGATATTCCTATGCTGTCCCAGAATGTCTGTAAGTATAAATGCAGGTGTAGAGAAATCCATAGTTTTATAAGGTACAATCTCTCAGATTCAATTAACTTTCTATTGTGCTTCTGCAGAGGTTCTCAGGCATCAGTCCCATGCTGCTAGCAATGACATACTTTCAGTTCAGATATAGCTATGGCGGCGCTAGACATAATGTATCATTCTGAGGGATTGCAATTATCTGTCAAATTATAAACAGAAAAGGACATATTGCAGCAAACATTTTCTCAAAGCGATTAACATTATTTTCCAAAGGTACCAATCATCAGCTGGCTTTCTGTCACAATGTTCCACTGCAATTTGGTGAAAGGGGATAATGGAAGTGCACAGCTTAGTTTAGACAGAAGTCCTGTGTTTCCTTTTACCCTAATATTCCAGTATTCCTGGAGTAATAAGACAGACTCCTTACCAAGTGTATTGAAAAAGAGGTAATTCCAAGCTTGATTTGGAAACACTGCATGGTTCTGATAGAATATATCAGAAAGAATATCTGAGTGAATTTAAAATAGACACCTCAGTTTCACAAGTGAACAACCATAAGACAAGAATCAGTGGGTGGAACCAAAGGTGAACTAAGAGAGAGAACCAAAGGTGAATTAAGGCGGGATTTCCTGTCTAAGCAATGGAATAGTCCACCTCCTGAAATGGGAAGGTTCCATTAAAACTAAAAACAAAGATTGCACAGGATTTTGTTCAGAATGAGGTGTGGATTTCTGCACTGGGCAGGGTACTAGAAGACCTCCAAGTTCCTTTCAATGCTATGATTCTAAGAACTGCCAATATATTGCCAACTGACACATGACTTCTTTGAATATCCACAAATATTTCCATGAATGCTCATTGTTTGCAGGAAGGGCACAGTGACAGTCCTTCTTTGAAAAGGACTTTAAGTCCATTCTACTCTTCATTGGCCAGGACTATGTCTACTTCCAGAAAGTACATTTTGAAAGACTGTCCACAAAACTGAAGTCTCCAAATAAGGATGGTCAGTCAGATGTCTGGAAAGAAGTCCATGATTTAAAGAGCTAATTATGTTTAGTCCAAGAAAAAATAATAAGAAGCATTACTAAAAGATTGATGTTAACAGGAGATGGAATAGATTTGTTATGATTTCCAGAGAGAAGGACTTGAAACAGCAGGTAGGAATGGCAGGCTAATAAATCTCAATTAAACATTAGGGGAAAAAATTCATAGGTGTGAAAGCTGTTTGACAATGGATCAAACTGCTTAGACTGGACATATTTAAGCAGAGACTGAACAGATGTAAGTGCTTCTGGCATGCTAAATCCTGGATCAAAGAAATGGATTAGGTGGCTTCCAAAGTCCTTTTGAATTCCATGATGTACAGAAATTAGTGTAATTGATTTTTTTAAAAAATACTTCAATAGAACATAACTCCTTTTTTAAAAAAACAGACAAAATAATGAAAGCAAAAAACCAAGAAGGCGTCTTATACATACTTTACCAGAAAGGCTCTTACTTGTGCATCTCTCAGAAACCTTTGATTCAGCTAAAACACCATTATGGTTAATTATCCATTGTTCAAACCCAGCAGGATAAATCTTCTGTTCACCCATTACTTGAAATTTCAAGACTTAAGTGAGTTCTCCTGCCACTTGCCCACAAATTGTTTTCAACGTTATTCAGTGGCATTTAAACAAGCAACCTTTATTAGTCACTGTTGAGATAGCTATGTAAGAGAGGCAGACAAATGGAATCTATGCTTTGTTAAGGTGCTACCTAGGCTTATTTTTTGTCAAAGGAGCTGTTGCTCAACAATGTTCCCCAATCCATAGTCAATGAATCAGTCACTGTTCTGATTCTGAAACAGAGTCTTCCTCCAAAACCTGGGTAAAGGTGTTTGGATTTTCCAGGGAACATGCTGAGATCATTGTAATAATGTGCTTCGCTAGTCTGACCTGACTCATCCAGGGTGTTTGTGGGTAGAGTCAAAAATGCATTGAGAAACACTGAGAAACCCTTTTCATGTCCCCTTCCATGAAAATGATTGCTGTGCTGAAATAGGAAGAATTGTAGCCACATACACACGAGCTCAAAATTAAGTTTTTTTTAAAAAAAATAAATGAACACTTGACATTGTGGTCAAAACTTTGCCCAATAACTACAGCTCTTTCCAACTACAATGAGCCAAACTACTAACTACAGTAGCTAAAAGCAGTTAGTAGTAGTTATATTTCAACTTCTAGCACATTTTATTCTCAAATCTCTTTAACCATAGCACAAAGATGGGCCAGGACTATTTATAAATGACAAGTTCTTGTGATTTTTGCCTTCAGTTCATCCTCCAGCCCACTGCAGAAATTGTTTAAAGCATTATTTAGCTGTTCTAGTTTTAAAGTAGTGTCTTCTATCTTTCTTTCCCTATTTTCACAGCAGACGTGATTTATGATGCTTCCTTGGTTAACAATACAGTCAGGGGCTGAGATCTGGCCAGCTTCTATAAGGCATTTCAGACCCCACCTGAGTCACTAGACACTCTTGGGTCACTAGGCACATAGCCAGTTCATTTGGGCCACAGGAAAGATCAGGCATCTGGCTTCTGTACAGGGATCTACCTTTGTAGCCAGGCTTCTTATACGTCTGGAACTAGTGTTCTGCCCAGTACATCAATTTAAAATGGGAGAGAGCCAGATACCATGAGTTGCTGGTTCTCTGTCCAAGACTGCATTATAGATTTTCTGCTGTTTCTGTTGACAAGGTTATTGGTGTGTGTGTGTATGTAAGAGGGGGAGAAAGAGAGGGGGGGGGGAAGGGAGGGAGGGAGAGAGAGAAAGAGAGAGAACACTTTTTACTCTTTTTTTTTAATACTAGAGTTGGGAGTGCCATTTGGCCTATCCTGTATCCTTTGCATATTTCATCAACGGCTTCTGGGTGTTGAAGGCAATGTGGCCAGAACCTGATTCTTTGGTTACTAAAAATCAAGAGTGGTCCTGGAACTAAAATATTTGTTTATGGATCAGATTTATAGGGCTGTCCAACTCAGACTAGAGTGACATTAGGTGGCATACATCAAAAAGCCAACGACAACCCCTACCCCACCCCATAACATCAGAAAATCTACCCAATATATGAGACATAAAATGGCAACTGGCTGCAATAATTAAACAACTGAAAGGGGACTCTGTGCAAACTGGAGAAACAGCCAGGTCTTTTCAAAAGTCAAGCAAGGTGGGGGACTGTAGCCCCAACTGTATTGGTGGTGATGGAGGGGGTTGGTCCAGAGCACAGGGCAAAAGGCACATTTCTGAGGTCCCATAAATTGGAAAGATTTAAAAGAGGAAATCTAGAGCATGGCCTTCCTGGGGGAATGAGTGAGGAGGGAAGTACATGATTCTTGGGCGAAGTCAATGGTACAATGAAATCATGTACAACCCCATAATTGTACAATCTGTAAAACTCTGTAAATGGGAACATGAGATAATATAACATCTATATATCTCTGCTCTGAGAGTTTAAGGTAGTGTTTCTCGGCCTTGGCAAGTTTAAGATATGTGGGCTTCAACTCTCAGAATTCCCCAGCCAGATGCATCTTAAAGTTACCAAGGCTGAGAATCTGTACAGTCTTTTCGCAGATCTAATGAAAGGGGTTTTTACTTCACCTAGCATGTAGAAGAGACTGAAGATACTTATCTATAGCCTGTGACAGATTTATAGCCTAGTAATTTACTCTTTGGCTGGCAGCCAGCCATGTTGGCACAGAAAAGCTTATTACCAGCTGCACCATTCACAACAAACTGCAGAGTAAGTGTGTGCAAACCACAGAATAAGTACAAGCAATTACACATACATCCTCCAATCCATGCAAATCATCACAGAATTCCGTTGAAAATATTCTAATATGTCACAGGTACAGAGAAAAAAACAACTCCTGCATCACGCATTAATCCCTTCTTCTCTTGCTCAGTTTTGCCAAAGAAAGAAAAAGAAGGAAGGAAAGAAAGAAGGAAGGAAGGAAGGAAGGAAGGAAGGAAGGCAGGCAGGCAGGCAGGCAGGCAGGCAGGCAGGAAGGAAGGAAGGAAGATCATACATGTGGGAAAATTGGGAGAATTAGAAATGGAAAATGACATTTTTTGGAATTCTTTCTAAATTCCAGGTTTGAATCAGGATGATTTCCTAATAAATGCTAGATCAAGAGCAATCTTTCTTGGTATCACATGATTGCCTTGTAATTCATGGAATAAGGAAATTGATATAATAGGTTCCCAATGAACCTGCTCTTATATATACATTAAATAGACTAAGAGAAAATTCATCTTTGCTTCTTAGTATGTTCCCTGACACAGATCCCTTCTAGCAGCTTTCTTCTTAATGGTTTTTCTCTCTCTTTTTTAAAAATATAAAGGGTGTTGAACAGTGCCACTTCATTTATGATTTTCTTTCGGGCCTCCTATAAACATTCACAATGACATTTCTTTTTGTGTTTTTATAGTAAAGATAAGTTTATCGGTAACAAGCTTGCTCACTTGCCACCGAAAGCCACTTGTAGAACAATCACAAGATAGAAATATGATTTTCACAGTCAGTTCTAACCTTTTTCAAAGCCATTGGCTGGTATATATCAGAAACAGGATGCTGACTAGATCAAATCCTGTTGATCTGATTGATCGTATTAGTCTAGCTTTTTTATAGTCTTATATATAAGCAGATTGTTGATTATGGAAAGGATTTTATGCAGAGAAAGCCTTAGGTTAGGTCTTAAAGGAAATTTATTTCACTAACTTTTGACTATTTTAAAAAGATTTTAACAGATACTATCATGTAAGGGTCAAGTTTATCTTTTTTTAAAAAAAAAATAAGTATTAAAAGTTTTCATTACAATAGTAAAACATAATACGAATTTAATAAGAAAGGAAAAATAGAGCAAATAAAAGATGCAAGTAAACCACCACAACAATAACAAAACAGAAAGGGGGGGGACCCTAAGAAAGTGACTTCCCATCTTATAATGACAAATATAAATAATTTCATTATCTTTTCACTTCCTCTCAATTAACAAATATAAAATCCGTCACATAATTCAACTCTTAATTATAGGCAAATGCAATAAATAACATCTCCTCCAGTCCAGGTATTAGCAAAGTCCAAAAAGAGCCCCCAAATAATAACATTAATTAACAAACGTCAAACTCATTCTGTATCTCAACTGTTAACTGTAAGCAAACCCAGATTTAAAAGGCCTAAAGTAGTCCCAGTATTCTACTATAAACAAAAGGCTAAAATATAACATGATAAAGAGGGGAACGATCTCCTTCCAAGAGAGTAAGTTCACAAAGAACCCTTATTTAATTGAAAAGACAATTAGATACTAAAGCAATTTAGATGCTGTCAGATTGGGATATATAAAGTGACTGCAAGAAAAAAAGCATGTTAACTGTAAACAAATCCAATACAAAACATTTTTCCAATTCAGATGTCAACAAGTCCCAAAAGAACCACCCAAAATAACACATTCCATTTTAATCCTGATCGAATGCATTCCTTCCTTTTGGGTAAAATAATCTTGCTCTTTAATCCATTCAGATAACTGCTGATCTTTGTCTCAAATTTCTATTGAACTTTAAAATGCCTCTTTTGTATGTCCAGCAAAAAGAAATTATTCTAATTATTTTTTGAGGATTGGCATTCTTATTTCCTTTATTCTTAAAGCCTCACATGATTTTTTTTAAACATTAATGATAAATTCACATTCTCAGATAGATTTTGTTGCAAATCCTTTTCTAACAGCTTTATCTGGGAATAGACTGTTCCTAAGAAGAGACAACACAGCTGACATCAATGATTCAAGAACCTGGTGCAATTCCTCAAAAATGTCTCTGAATGCCCTTACAAGTTATCTTGTTATGTCTCCAATATTAAAAAAAAAATTCTTTCCAACAAAAATATATTTATTCTTTACAATTAATTTTAAAGTCTGAATGCTGCAAATTAAATGTCCAAATGTTTACAGGGCCATTAATCTGTTTAAAACTTTATATAGCCAAAACCTTGTTCTTGCTTTTTGCTGTTTATTTTGAGTTCTTAGAACTTATAAACAAAGTTTCATTTTCTTATATTAAGGAAGGAAGTCCCAAAGGTGTTTTTTCAAGAGGCAACTGGACTTTCTTTGAAGATGGTTTGCATCCAAGAAGCGAAACATCTTCAAAGAAAAATTAGAAAGTCTAGTTGTCTCATGAAAAAGCAAATTTGGGATAACCATGACCGGGATGACTGAGAATCTCCATAGACTTTTAAGGATGGAAGATACTCCCCTGGTGCTCTAGCTTTGTCATTTTGAAGACCATTTTAAGGTAGCCATAGGTAATTTCCAATAGAGATTAGCAAAGAAAGTACATAAGGAGTCCTTTGAATACTCCAATTACAGCTGGAGCAAGTATGGCAAATTCCTTCGGCTATGTGGTCTCCCACTCTCCAGTGACTGCTGCCCTGAAGTCTTGTGAGAAACAAGTATATGGAATGCAGCCTAGGCAATCTCACATCCTTTCTTTATCCAGAAGAATTGAAGGAGCTGATCTGCTTGTCAGTTCCCTATTCTTAGCCACAATGTTCAGCTCCATTTTTCCAGAGACATCTTCAGACCACCATTCTTCACAAAGTCATTATTTATAAGTTTAAAGTTTATCAATGTATCCATAATAGGTAGAATCTTGTTTTGAAAATATCAATGTTCATGATATTGATTTTGCACCTGTTACAATGCAGGGCTTACATGGAATATATGATGTAGGGCTTTTCTGCATTGCAAGCATTACTCTTCTGGGCGTGAACCGACTAGAAATGAAATCACTTTAAGGCATCCCTTTTGAAATGTTAATACTTTCCTCTGCTTTGACCATCATGATGGATCTTGATGGGTACATTCCTCTGCTCTTTATCCCTCCTATTTCAGGGAAATGCAGTACCTTTTGCTTTCTGTTCATGAGTGGATCTTTGAGAACATGCAATTCCCACTGGTAGACAACTTATTTATTTATTTAAATTTCTATACCGCCCCCTCTCCCAAAAAGGGACTCGGGGCGGTGTACAGCCTACTAAAAATGGAGTATATACAATTTAAAAATAAATTAAATGACATGAATCCGGCCGAATCCCTTCAGAATATAAAATTACAAAATTTAAGATTCCAGGATTACATTAAAAGTTAAAATTTAAAAATTGAAAAACTGAATTAAATAAAACCCCATAAACCATTTACTGGGCCAGGCCGGCCTGTTGGAAAAATAAGGTCTTGACTGCGCGCCGGAAGGTCTGGATGTCGGTCATGGCACGTATCTCCGGGGGCAGATCATTCCACAGGGAGGGGGCCCCCACAGAGAAAGCCCGCACCCTTGGGGTCGCCAGCCGGCAACGATCAGGCGGCGGCACCCCAAGGAGGGCAACCCTGTGTGAGTGTACTGGGTGGCGGGAGGCTGTTGATGGCAGCAGGCGGTCCCGTAAGTACCCAGGCCCCGAGCCATGGAGCACTTTAAATACAGTCAGTACCACCTTGAATCGGATCCGGAAGGCCACAGGAAGCCAGTGCAGCCTGCGGAGAAGCGGTGTTACATGGGAGCTCCGAGGGGCTCCCAAGATCACCCGCGCGGCCGCATTCTGAACCAACTGCAGCCTCCGGACATTCTTCAAGGGGAGCCCCATGTAGAGAGCATTGCAATAGTCCAAGCGGGAGACGACGAGGGCGGAGGTGACTGTGCAAAGAGCACCCAGATCCAGAAAGGGCCGCAACTGGTAAATCAGACGAATCGGACAAAAGGCCCCCCTGGCGACGGCTGTAATATGATCTTCTAAAGACAGCCGTACGTCCAGGAGGACACCCAGATTGCGCGCCCTTTCCACGGGGGTCAAAACTTCTCCCCCCATGGCCAGCGAAGGAACAAGCTGGCTGTATCTGGATGCAGGAAACCACAGCCACTTGGTTTTGGTCGGGTTGAGACGAAGCCTGTTACGACCCATCCAACTCCGTACGGCCTCCAGGCACCGGGTCATCACTTCAACGGCTTCGTTGGGGTGGCCCGGGGTAAAGATGTACAGCTGAGTATCATCAGTGTACTGATGGAACTCTACCCCAAAGCCACGGATGATCTCACCCAGCGGCTTCACATAAATGTTGAACAGCAGGGGCGAGAGCACTGACCCCTGAGGCACCCCACACAATAGGGGCCTCGGGGTCGACCTCTGCCCCGCTGTCAACACAAATTGCGAACGGTCAGAGAGGAAGGAGGAGAACCACCGTAAAACGGTGCCTCCCACTCCCAACCCCCCCAACCGCCGCAATAAGATACTGTGGTCGATAGTAGCAAAAGCTGCTGAGAGATGTAATAGGACCAAGACAGAGGAACAACCCCTGTCCTGGGCCTTCCAGAGATCATCTACCAATGCGACCAACGCCGTCTCCGTGCTGTGCCCGGGCCTGAAACCCGATTGGAGGGGGTCTAGGTATACCGCTTCATCCAGGTATTGAGGGAGCTGACGTGCCACCACACTCTCAACAACCTTCGCAACAAAGCGAAGGTTGGAGACCGGACAATAATTTGATAATAATGCTGGATCCAGGGACGGTTTCTTGAGGAGGGGCCGCACCACCGCCTCTTTCAAGGCGGCGGGTAAAAGCCCCTCTCTCAAGGAAGCATTGATGATTGACTTGGCTGAACCCCTGGATTTTCTCTTCCCCTTTTACTGAATGCTTTTCTTTCTGGTACCAGTAGGATAGGAAGGAAAGATTCACAGTTGCACATTTTTTTCTGTCTAAAAGGGGAAAATAGTGGAGGGATTATCAATTTACCTGATTTTAAAGGTTTCTATTTCACTGTGGCATTGTGAATTTGTAAAAAGAAGGTAATTCCCCCTCCCCATTGCAATCTTTTACCATGGAAGCAGTGGCCAGTAACCATAGGAAGGGGGTTGTTCCTGCCACATAGCACTTAGTAACAAATTGGCACAAAGGCATCTGCCACAATGAAATGAAATGTAGGTGAATCAGCATGGTGTGCACCATCAAAAGTATAAAATGCCACTTTTTAAGAAAAGAGAGAAGGAAGTGGCCTTCCTAGTGGGTTGGGAATAGGTACAGCTGGACAACAAAATTTGTCTTGATTATTGCTAAAATATTAGATTGGAAAACAAATATACAATCTAAATTATCCTTTGGTTCAAAGGTATGATGTTACTTTCCTTCTATGAATGAGATTGAATAGACAAAGATAATTATAATGAAAGATGTTTTCCTTTAATGAAGCTGTTATATGAAATATCTCACATTTTTGCATCCATATATGCATGAGAAGGGCGTAGATGTAGAACTTATCTTCTTGTAATTGCATTTTTATATTTTTCCCTTGTTATTTTTTTAGCACTTTTCTTTATTTAACTTCATTAAATAAAACCATGGGTATGTATTTGTGTGTATATTCATTATAGCAATAGCACTTAGACTTGTATATACAACTCCATAGTGCTTTCCCACACTCTCTAATTGGTTCCCAGAGTTAGCATATTGCCCCCAACAATTTGGATCCTCATTTTACTGACCTCGGGAGGATAAAATGCTGAGTCAACCTTGAGCTAGTCAGGATCAAACTGCTAGCAGTGGGTAGTGTCAGCCTGCAATACTGCACTCTAACCACTGCACCACTTTGGCTTATACCTCTTCAAAACTTTCTCTGTTTGCATCATTGTATAAGGGATATGTCCATGTCCATGGACTGACAGCACTTTTTGTTCTCGCAATTTATCTCTTTTCTTTGAAGTCCTTATCAAGTCTTTCCTGCCACAACATTCTGTTCTTCTCCTTCTTGTCCTTCAATCCTACTGACTCTTCCTTCCTATATTTATAGTTGTGATTCAATCCTTGTTCAGTCTCTCTGTATAACCAAACCAACTCAAGGTACTTCATAATAGAAGAAATAAAATACTTGTGTTCAATTGCAAGAAATGAAAAAGTTTCAGATTTATTTTCTTTTTATGTGTTTTCATAATTATGGTGAAATAACATTTACCCTAACAAGAACATTAGAAAAATATAAAAATAAAGAATAAGTACTAGGAGCATTTTCCATCCAACTTGGCAGAATTCCCTTTATTCTTAGAAAAATGTGGAATACTTGAGCATGTGTAATAATTTTTCCCTATACAGCATTATTAAATCCACCTTTATCTCTGAATAGTTTCTACCATTCCATTCTAAACTGTTTCAAGGCAATATTGTAAGGTTAATGTCAGACTATCGAGGCGTTTCATGCTATTCAGGATCCTTAACTAAGCCATAATCCACAATCACTCCCACTTAGGGACTGATGTCTGCTAGACAGTATGTCTTTCCATCTGGGTTCTTTTCCGTAATAGCAGCTGCATATAACTAACAAGTGCATCATGAACTCTTTCTCGTGGAGCGATTCAAAAACAAAACAAGTGCCAAAACAGAAAGTGCAAGAAATCTGGGCCAGATACTCCATTGGGAATAAAGCTCAGTAGCTGCGTTCCAGAGGATTTTTTTTCAGAGTCTAGATCAACTTTAGTTTTAGCTACTCCCCCTGTTGGAATTTGAGAAACACTGATACTTTCTGCTATATTTCATTTATTCCCAAACCACAGAATCACTAGAAGACCTTTAAAGGAATGTAGTCCTAATTTCCCTAAGTTATACCAAAAAGAAGCTACAGAAGCAGCCCTTATCCTATCTTTCCTAAGAAGCTGTGACTGAAGGAAGCATCATGTTTCCTTAAATCTTAGAACAGTTGCCAGGCAACCCAGCAACACCTGTCTTTCTGGAGTAAAAGATGCAGTTACCAGGGCAACAACATCCTGTCTTTTTGAATACCGTCCTGTAATGTGGAAACTGCAGTTTCCATAGTAATCTTTTTGACCTAATTTAATTCCTACTTGTATTTTAATATTGACTTTTGTTGGCTTGTTGTTTCCAAAAGCCTTTTTCCTTCAAGCCACCTCTTGTCCAGCTCAAAATGCAGCTTCCTCACTCACAGGCTTAGGGCGTAAGAGAGCTGCAGAAGCAGCAAGCAAAGCAGGTGTTTGGGAAGTAGTTACCCGGGCAACAGAACCAGGGCGTTCCGGAGGTGGTTGCTATGGAGAACTGGATGCTGACGAAGGCTTGGGAGACTGAGAAGACAAATTGCCCTCATCATTATCTCCAGGCTTGTCAATCATACATATTCACTTATTTACCTCCGAGAGGCAAACAGCACTAGGAGCAAAGAGCAAAAGGAGAACGTGTGTGCTCAAGGCAGAAACGGTGCCAGTGTTAAACTTCACGCCAGGAGAGACAGTCACCATCCAGGATGGCAACCATCACCTGCAACCGGTTTACAGAAGAATATCAGCTCTTTGAAGAGCTGGGGAAGTAAGTTTGAGAAAGATCTGGGGGGGGGGGGGGGGGATCAGTATTTAATCTAATAGGAAATGTTGTGTTGTGCAGAAATGGGGGTGATTAGAAACCTTGATCAGAATAAGTGCGGCTTGTATCTCAAGGCAAAGACAAGGCAATGTAGTGAACAACCACAAACTCATAGAAAAGCAGGGAAATGCAGGCACTAAAGAGAGCAGAAAGAGTGCACTAGGAGAGAGAGAGGGAAAAGCAGGGAATTGGCAAACATTGCCAGCCTGCTGTTAAAATTAAGGCAGTGGAAATAAGCATGGGAAGGTTACAACTGCTTGCTGACACTGATCTCTTATTGGAACGCTTGTTGGTTCAGCTGGTAGTTCTGAGCTGTCCCAGCAAGAGAGGACAAGGGATCTATGCTCCTGTATAACAATTCTGTCATGTTGTGAATTCGGGAGAAGTTTATGCTTCATTTGTCTAGCAAGAACAACTTCCCAAGGATGCCACTCTCTTCCCTGGGAATGGCCAGCCCCCCCCCCCCCCCCCAGTCCCATTGCTTTTTTTCTTTTTTCTTTTAAATCCTACTTCTTGTTAGATAATAATAAAGCCACCTTGAAATCTCTGGGTAAAAGCACCCAAGTCAGTGCAAGAAGCGTGCTATTTGGGTGCTGCAACATTGCAACAAACAGATGGCTCTACATTTAATTTTGCATATTTCTAGCCATGTTTTTGCATGCACAATTACACAAGCTTCTGTTGAGGAGTTTGCACATGTGTTTGTCCAAGCTTATATCTGTGTGCGTTTGTATTACAATATTGTTTACTCTCAGTGAAGCAAGTACAAAGTCACTTTATTTAATTTCTGGGAAGCTAATCAAGAGCTATGTACAGCTTTAAGGAGAGAGTGTTTGGGATTACATGTATTTCATTCTTTATAATGCATCTTTATAAGGCTAAAGGACATAATTCTCTATGTTCTATTTTTCAATACTGGCAGGATTTCTGACTCTGTAAATGATGCCTGAATATTTGTGTACTTTTTTTTTTTTTTTTGGAATCATGTATGTATCCACTGATGTATTTGCTATTTTCACTGTGCGTCTATAAATGTATTCCTTTGTTTCAACTTCTCTGTTGTATGTTTGCATTTTTTTGTATTTGCAAAACATTATGGAAATATGCATTTTGATTTGAATATGTGGATGCTCTATTTACTGGCATTACTGTTTCTCTAAGAACACACATTGCTACTTTGCATCCATACACACAGTACTTAGGCATATGCAATTTATACAACGAACCAAACTGGGGGGAAAAATATAAAGGACAAAAATGCATAATAAAGAGGCAAGGACATTTAATTCCTTTATTAGCACATGTCAATGTAAACAAAGGGGCGAGATAAAGTGTGCCAAATTCAATAAAAGTCAACTTTGTAAAAGTTGATAAAATCGAATGGTTTAGATGTTCCTGGTTTACATTTTTCGCCAAACCTTATATTTATAGTCACATATATTTTGGAGATTAAATCATGCATGAGTGGCTGGTAGATGACTCAATGAGCAGGTCTCTGCAATAAATGGAGACATATGTTTCGTTCCAATCCTTAACAAACATTCTTAAGCATTCCTCCCCCCTTTTAATATGCACCTGGAAAAAAAAAAGTCAAGCTCAGTTTGTCAGGTGATTTCTAAAATGTGGACTAACTCTCCTATAGGATAACACCTGCAAGGGGGTTTGGACAGGAATTCGGCAGAATGTACACAAGGGTATGTGCAAGAGAGCAATGTTTCGACGGCGCATGGCTCAGAAAGAAAGAAAAAAAGTGGGCAGCATTTTGAGTTCTGCAATAGTGATTCAAAAAGTCGCTGGTCTTTTTTGGGTGTGTGGGGGGGCACCAAAGTGTTATTATCCTTTGTGTTTTGTTTTCTGTCTCTTTCTGCTTGGATCCTCATTCACTCTCAATTAGTTTACTCAGGAACATATATGGACAACAGGGTGTGGCATAGCTTCCATTTTTCTCTTCCTTTATCCTAGCACAGGTGGGAGATGGAGAAGCAAAAGAAGAATATTATTGCCATGGAAGAGTCCAGGGACTGTTGAATGTTTTCATGGCATTGAAATGTTGTTGTTTATTATATGGGATGGGGTGGAGATATAAGTTGCATGAGAAAGACTCTATCTTTGCCGATCTGCACTTAAACACTGTGCATCTATTGCCCCAAATATCCCATAGTCATTTGGCTTTATTAATGTCATCTGGCTATTGGGTCACATATTATGCAATCTTATTGCAAATGCCCAAATCCTTAGCAAGGAGGGCCAAGCCAATAGGATTTTGTGGAGGGGTTCAACTTAACTTGAGGCAAGCTTATGGAATTGTCCTGCAATATCCATATCTTCAAGATGACATATTTTAAGACAATAACATATGTTGGACAGTGCTAGATATTGTCTTCTGTAAAATGCAAATAATTATGTATTTACACCATGAATATACATACATATGCATCTGTATTGGCTACTTATATCCTAGTCATTAAACTGAGACCCAATTGTTGTGAAATGTGTAACAAGAGAATATTTAAGGAACTAAGGATTAGGATTTAATTTTGGATAAGCCATTATTGGCATTATGTACAAATATTTATTTTTTGGAGAAATATCCAATGTCATGACCTCCTCATAATATTTCAAATATGTAAAAAAAATATTATTTGGAGAAAAAAATATGTTTTAATTTTACTTCATAATGAGCTTCTAAATCCCGCTAGATTTAAGATGGAAACCTAGTCCTATAGTTAAGTGGAAAGACTTGGCTCTGTTATTCTCTCATAGCATTCTTTTGGCTTGGATGTTTCAAAGATTGGTACATCGCTCTCTGGTGTCAGTGGGAACAGGGGAAGGAAGCAAATGATACAATGTATGGCTGATGCTGTGCCTCTTACATACTTGGAATATGTCACTGCGAGCATATAATATGGAACATGCGTCATGATGTAAGAATGCTTGTGCTGTCATTTTGATAAAACCAAGCTATTGTGGATGCCTATGACATAATTGGGTGTAGGACAACTTTTCCCTACCAGTTGTCCTTTATATCATTGGACTACAACTTCCATAATTAACAAACAGCATGGTTAATATACAGTACCTTCAAAACATCAGGTTGGAGAAAATTGCCCTATAGTCATATGCAATTATTTGCCGGATGGTCAAAGAAGCTGGCAATGCAGCTCTATATGTTATATAAAACAAATACACATGAGGTTGAGAAAGCAAAACAATGTTCTAAATTTATATCTGGCATGCTAGAAAGAAGGGGCAAAAACAGATTGAGTTGATATCTTCCCAGGCTCTTCTGCTGTACAAAGTATTTATCATATTTTCATTCAGTAATTATATTTAAAAATTGGCTATGTATTGAAAGATTGATCTAAATTACAAAAACATTTCTATTTATCATCAATTCAAGATATGGATTAATTAAAAAGGTTTTCCAATTGATATTTTTATATATACATATATGGCTAAAGAGGGGGAGAAAGGCTTTCCAAAGTGACCTTGAGAAAAGGTAAAAATCACTTACTTTCTTTTAAAATGGCTTGTGTTAGAATCTTAATAACTGGAGAAGTTTCCAGTATATTCACATTATACAAAATGGTCTTGCATCAGATCTGGAAGGCATTATCTCAATGTTTTATGTAACAAAACTAAAGGTAGGTTTCCATTAGAATGGATATAATGCGATTATTTATATGACTGCGTCAAATGTCTTTCAAGAAAGCATCAAATTAATCTTTAAAAATGCTCTTTCTCTTGCAGTAATATTACCTATACAGGATAAGTAATACAGTTTCAGTTGGAGAGTGTATACAGAAAGATTAGGAGAAAAAAACAGACATGCATTGAGTAAATATGACGCCATGTTTTAGAAGCCAGAAAGGTGATCACATCAAATGATTACTGATTAGCACGTAGAACTAAACTAGCCCCATGGACTCATGCTAGAAATCTCTCTTGCTAAATGAATTATTTACACTTTTAAAATTTTGCTTTTCTCTGATAAAGAGTCCCAGAGCAATGAGGAAAATATTCTCAGGTCAACAGGCTGTACTCAATGAGTCATTGGATCCTTTCCAGCTGTAAATTTACAGCTTATTATAATATTGAAATATGATTGCATTCATTTGTTCAGCTATCTAGATTCATATAAAATGAGTTCCCAATGGTTCTAAAGCAGTTCACACAAACTCAGGATAATTAGAGAATTCTGAATAACCTGTTATTAGTTGCCA
Source organism: Bungarus multicinctus (assembly GCA_023653725.1). Lineage (NCBI taxonomy): Eukaryota > Metazoa > Chordata > Lepidosauria > Squamata > Elapidae > Bungarus > Bungarus multicinctus. The sequence continues at coordinate 83,078,344 of CM042834.1, forward strand.
GCTGTTGCCACTAGCTAAGCTAATGTTCCTGACAGCAGTCTTTTCATCAAGGAAATCAATAATAAATTTACTGTAAGAACATAAGGATCTTGCTAGATTGGGTAAAACCAGTCCAGGACCTTGATTTCCATGGTGACCAACTAGGATCTCATAAAAAGCCATTAAAAAAAGCAGAAAACAGTAGTAATTCTTTTCCTGCATTTTTAAAATTAACTTATCCCTGCCAATTGTTTCATTCATACTTCTGTGAGAATGCTCATATGTTCTTGTCACAAGGCAAAAGCAGGAATGAGGAGCCCAAATGTGATGTGTTTATACACTGCATTTCAAATAAGGGGGAATTTTGTTATTACTGAACAAAAATTGTTCAAATGATAATAAAGTCCCAAATTTATTTAGATTTTATGCTGCCAATTCCATAAGACCAATGGCAGTATACAATAAAATTAAAATAAAATATAACATATTTAATAAAATATGTGCAAGAATACTAAAACAACAGCAACACCCCAACAGTAAAATCTCCATGGTAAGATCACGCAGCAATCACATAATATCAAAACCTAAATTATAATCAACCTCCCTACTATTCCCATAACTCACGCTAGCTTATTCTCCACCCCCCACCCCACACACACATAAACACATAAAAGAAACTAACATCGGAAAGATGATATCAATAACCAAAAGCTTCTGTCTCAATTCAGTTTTTAATTGAAAGCAAGGGATTGTTCTACAATGTTGGAGCCATTATAGAAAAATACACTCTCAGGGCTTTGAACATGCACACACATACCCACCCAATCTTATGAAAATGCTAGCTCCTCAAGAGGTTTTCCAGCTATGCTCCAGTAGATCAGTTTTAATGAGAGAGTGCAGTTCTCAGGATGCTGTAGAAGATGAACAGGAAGAGCCCAAGGACAGGGTTAAACACATAATCAGTTTAGAGCCCTTATATTTTCACAAGAGATCTAAATCCAGCCACTCGTGAATCCTGTTGACCCTTTAAAATGGTAAAGGTTCTCCTCGTACATATGTGCTAGTCGTTTCCAGTTTTAGGGGGCGGTGCTTATCTCCGTTACAAAGCCGATGCACTATCCGAAGACGTCTCCATGGTCATGACTAAACGCCGAAGATGCATGGAACACTGTTACCTTCCCACCAAAGTGGTCCCTATTTTTCTACTTGCATTTTTACATGCTTTTGAACTGCTAGGTTGGCAGAAACTGGGACAAGTAACGAGAGCTCACTCTGTTACGTGGTGCTAGGGATTCGAACTGCAGAACTGCCAACCTTTCTGATCGACAAGCTCAGCATCTTAGCCACTGAGCCACTGCGTCCTTATCTGGTGCCAATTTGATTTAACCATTAGTATATTAGATTAATATCAGAAGTTGAGTTCAAGGTACTAAAAGTTTATTACATTCTAGCTATACACAAGAATCTGATCTACTAACGGTCAAACCAAATTGGCACTAGATAAGAGTCAATGGAATATATGGCGAGCTGGACTTAGGTCTCTTATGGGAATATAAGGACTCTCAAATGATGATGTGTTTAACTTGCCCTTGGGCTCCACATGCTCATCTCCTACAAATAATTTGGCATCAAACACAAAGGGTTCTATAGGACAAACTCAGCACTTCCAGTTGCATTTGAAAGCCTATTGGTAACATCTCAGCCATTTCATTTTGTATAAATCGCACCTTTCCAGAGGCCTTTAAAGGCAGCCCTAAGTAACACATATCACACTAATTTAATTGTGTGATACTGTGGGAATGAATTATTATTGTGGAATCTCCAAATTCTAGGTTTCAAATGTTTTTTAAATGGTTAAGATACCAGGCTAGAAAGCAGAAGACTCAGAATTTAAATCCCACCTTAGCCACCAAAGTCACTGGCTGAATCTGTGTCAGTCACTCTTTCTCAGCCCAACTCATCTTATAGGGTTGTTGTTGTGGGGATAACAGGAGGAAAGCATGTTGGATATTTTTCATCTTGAATTACTTGTAAAAATAATAAAGGCAGGATACAAATAAACAAATAAATGTTTATACATACACACACTAAAATAGGGAAGAATATTCATTAATCTAGTAACATTTGTGCTTTTGGCATAATTTTTATCATTGATGACATAACCCATACCATTTTCATTTTGATAGCCTTTCGCTTTTTCTAGCCCAGAGGTCTCCAAACTTGGCAACTTTAAGACTTGTGGACTTCAACTCCCAGAATTCTCCAGCCCGGAAAATTCTGGGAGTTGAAGTCCACAAGTCTTAAAATTGCCAAGTTTGGGGATCCCTGTTCTAGCCCAACAATATATTTTCCTTGATGAGTTAACCACATCTCTGCATATCCCACATGTAGTAGCTTGACATAAAGGTGCACACAGCTTAATTATTTCTGGTGTGTAATTTGTATTTTTGCAGAGTTGTCACACACTGTCGATCACAATCCCCAAATCTATTAGTTCAGACTGCATTTGTACATATTTGAAATTAATATATTTTGTCTCAATATCTATTACACTGTTATCTTTATATTTTTAAATTTTATGGCCAATTTATCCAATCTAAAGATATACCTTGGGATTTCATCACAGCTGTTTAATAATTTAGGTCATTGGGAAGTTTGATTACTTTCCATCCTTCTCTTTAGTTAATTATGAGCCACTTTAAAATCCCCATCCAAATGTCGAGCTGAATGCTTTTTTTACTAGATGCTGATAATTTTCTTGAGTCTTCAGGATAGTCACCATGGGATACTGCCCAATTCTAAAAAGTGTTTTTGGGTCAGATCCCAACACACTTGAAAGAAGACAATTTTCAAATGGCAAAAAAATAGTGTGCATTTTCCCCCTCTAGTACAAGGGTGTCAAATTTGCCATGGGCCAGATGCATCATATGCTGGCTCTACCCTCACCCAGTTTAACGAAGGATGGGGGAAAAGTCCCGATATTTATTTATTTATTTATTTATTTATTATTTAAATTTATATACCGCCCCCTCTCCCAAAGGGACTCGGGGCGGTGAACAGCCAGAATAAAAATACACATATAAAATACATATACAATATTAAAAATTAAAAAAAATTAAATATAATTGTCTCTATGTCATGTGATGCCACCGTGAAGATGTGTGTTTGACATCCCTGCTCTAGTAAAAAGCAAAGTACTATTGAAAGACTTTGGCATATTGTGCTTCCAGACCAGTGGTGGGATTCAATTTTTTTTTAGTACTGGTTCTTTGAGCGTGGCTTGGTGGGCATGGCAGGGAAGCATACTGTAAAATCTCCAGTCAGAGGTGGTATTTGTCGGTTCTCTGAACTATTCAAAATTTCCGCTACCGGTTCTCCAGAACTGGTCAGAGCCCGCTGAATATCATCTCTGTTCCAGACCCACATTCAGAAGCTTGCCCTAGAAATAGGCAACACGGGTCTTTGAATACAACATTGTTTATCTGTCTGTAGCCTCCTGTTTAATACTGTTGAATGTGTAGCATGGGTAGAAAACTATTTCAGCCAAAATTCTCTTAGGTTACTCTAGATCAGGGGTCTTCAAACTTGACAGCTTTAAGACTTGTGGACTTCAACTCCCAGAATTCCTCCTCCAGTCATGTTAGCTCAGGAATTCTAGGAGTTGAAGTCCACAAGTCATAAATTTGCCAAGTTGGAAGACCCTTGGTCTAAATGATCAGAGAGTTCTGCTTATTGTTTACTTATATGCCATTGCAGATTTTGAGGTCTGTTAGCACATGCTGTGAGCCTCTTCTGTTGATTAGCAGCAATCCTAAACAGTTCTATGTAGCCAATGACATGTTCTCCTTGCTGTTTCTATTCCCGACTAGGGCAATTCTCTTTTTCTCTATAAATAATGGAGCTCAGCATATTTCAGAATGATTGGAGTACACTAACATTTTTTCAGCCATATCTTTCCTCAGGCTTCCATGTGAGCCTAAAAATGGGAGTGTTGTATGTGAGCTGCTTTAAGGAGTTGACTCATGAAACTGAATGCAACTCATAAACTGAAGCAATTAGAAGTTGCTTCAACAATTAGCAGAGAGGTGCGTTTCTTGCATTCACACAAAGTACTTCTTTCCAAATCATTTTCAAGGTAGGTGCTGCTCTAGTAAACTGGAATTTAGAAATGTACTGTCCCAGAAGTCTCGTCCAACCTAGTGAATTCTGAATACCAATAACTGTGCAGAGATTCAGTTGCAAACATTTCATCTTAGCTTCTGCCTCAGAGCTGCCCTTTCCTGCACTGGAGGAAGAATGAACAGTTATCTCTCAAGGACACTTCAATACACAGCAGTATAATACGTTTAATAAATAAAATTAGAAAGAGGACAACAAAACCTGAGAGATTGGTTAATGATTCCAAATTAAGGCACATTGATTCCCTTCCTGTGCATCCTCTCCTTTCACCTTTCCTTCATAGAATAAGCAACAACTGATTCTCACAATCATTCTTGAACACGGTTTTAGTTTTCTCTCATGTCAATGTGTTAGTACTGATACAATTCTGGTTGGCAGGCATATTGGCCTGTCTTCCTGCCCACCTTTTACTCATCTGCTGTGAGATCAGTTGGGTTTTTTTTTAAAGTGCTGTATCACAAGTTGTGATACAGTTGTGGTGGCGCAGTGGTTAGAGTGCAGTACTGTAGGCTATTTCTGCTGCCTGCCAGCTGCCTGCAATTTGGCAGTTTGAATCTCACCGGGCTCAAGGTTGACTCAGCTTTCCATCTTTCTGAAGTCGGTATAATGAGGATCCAGATTGTTGGGGGGGAAATGCTGACTCTCTAAACCGCTTAGAGAGGGCCAGAAAGCACTGTAAAGTGGTATATAACTCTAAGTGCTATTGCTAAGTGCTATTGTCATCTAGAATTGGGAGGTCATGGGTAAATGGGTGCCAGAAGAAATGGAGAGATGGGAAGAGGCCAGGATTTCTGTGTATAATAACCAATTTCTGCAAACTGGCTAGATAATACCTTTGCCAAGATTGCTGGCTTTGTTCAGAAAGTTTTTTGGGAGATCTTTGTCAAAAACTTTACTGGCTCTGTGAGCCACTTGCTTATTGAGACTCACAAAGAAAGCTCAAAGGGGAATGAGACAGGACTCGCCTTTACAATGTTTACCATTGCACATGTTTGTCACAGGAATTAAAATAAATGAACAGAGACAAGCTCTTTAATTTGGTTTCATGTTTGGCTACGCTTAAAAAAAGAGAGAAAGAAAACCAGGGATCTTGGTTCTTTCTACAGTACTTGAAACATGATCATAGGGACAAGGTTGCTTTTGTATTTGCAATTTGAATTACATTTTGTTTCCTGGCTGTGTCTTCGTTTGAACTTACTTCATGCAGAAAATTATTTGTGTCATTTTTAAACACACAATGGACTACTATGGGATTTCAATAACTTGTAAAAAAAGAAGAAGTAAAAAGTCTATTTTAATTTCCATATAAGTTTTTTTTAAATATTAAACATTAATGCCGCCCCAAAAAAGAAAAAAAAAACCTGTGACCATTGCTTTCAAGTAAGGGACACTTTAATTATGCAAAATGTGATATATTTGCTCATTATATAGAAAGAACTTGGCATTAATTTAAAACTCTAATTGAAAGACAACATTTACATTCCTGGTATGACCATGCTTTGTATGCGATTGCTTGTATGCATTTGTTTTATTATTTTAGTGATAGCACCTCCCACTCTGATTTTGAACCTGCCACCTCACTGTGATTTGATTGCATAAAATCACTAAGTGTGAAAGTTGGATTTATTTCTCTGCACAGTGCAGACGGGTAGAATTAAGCATGAGAGAAAAAGTGACAACACATTACTCAGAGCAATGCCTCCTGGCACAAGAGTGGGTGTATCTAAATGGTTGTCCCACTCCTCTTCCCCCCCTCCCCCGCAGCATGAGAAGGCAACCTTCCCAGAATTCACTGTTTCCCCATTCCTCAGATTTGACAATATGGCCAAAGTCCCAGCAGCCTTTTTTCATTGGCAAAATTTTTAAAAAAAAAAAAACTGGCTTCTTCTGGACGAGCTTCTGTTAAGGCAGTGGAATCAAAAAATGGAGAGGAGTTAATATTAAAAAACAAAACAAAACAGATGGTTTTCTTCCTAATAACTGTCATAATGTACTCAGTCATTCAGCCCCTACTGAGAAATAGGAGAAGGGCAAAGGAAGTGAGTGAAGAATATAGAAAGGAATGAAGAGAGCAAACTGTTGTGCATAAAGAAACTGGAGGGGATCCAAGCAGGGGGAAGAGGGGAGGAAGAGAGAGAGAGAGAGAAAGAGAAAGAATAGAATAACTCTTGCTGAGTTCTTGGAATCCACCCCCATTGGCAGGTGAAAGAAAAGGCTAAGTGAAATTATCATGAGGCACCATATAATCAGGCACCTCATTCCAGAGATGTAGGGGGGGGGGGGGGAGAGAGATTTGCTTAAAAATAAGAAGAAAAAGAATATTCCCAACCCACACTCTTCTTGCTAGCAAAGAGACAAACTCTTAAAATGGTTTCATGGAGGAGGAATGCAAGGGAGGCAAGCAGGCAGCCTCCGAGCCAACAAGTGAAGTGTGAACAGGGGAGTAAGAAAATGGTCTTTGCTTCCAAGATGCTGCTATTGCGAGGATCTGCTAGCTCTCAGAGTCTGAAAGCAAAAGGGAGCCCCTGTCTTCCCACTGCAAGGCAGAAAAAAATTATAAGAAAGAACAGCAGAGTTTATTGATAAAAGTACTAGACTGAGCAAAGTAAAACAGAACAGACCGCGTTGAAAGTCACAATAGCCCTTCACCTATTGTACCCTCCCAAATGTTCAGAATGCAGCTCCAGTTCCCCAAGGAAGCTGTGATCTTTGGGCCTTTTCCACCTGTCCTTGGGTTTGCAGAAAATGATGCCAGCATCTCTCTCTCTCTCTCCCTCTCCCTCTCCTTCCCTCCCTCCCTCTCCTTCCCTCCTGCCCTCCCTCTCCTTCCTTCTCTCCCTCCGTCCCTCCTCCTCTGTTTTAAATGACTGCAGTGAAGATCCTCATTGACAATGCCTAGCCGATTTTGAGCATCTTGATGCAGTTCTTCAAGGGTTAGTGGGGGAAAAGGAAGACAACTCTGTTCAACACAAGGAACCCTAAGAATCCTTTGATCCTATTTTTATTCCCTCTATTTTTCTGCACAATGGGACAAGACTTAGCAGACTGCTACTGACCTCAAAAAAAAAACGCTAAACAGGGTTAACCTGGCTAGGTTTTGGATGGATGGCTACCAGGAAATTTAGTGTAGAGTAACTTGGAAGTTGGAAAACAGTAATGTGGAAACAAGGCAATGGCAAACCCCATCCATCTCTTTGCTGGGGAAAATCACATGTTACCAAGAGCCAAGCTTGGCACAAAAGTTGACCTATTCATGCTAAGGGAATGTATAATAAATCAGAAAACTGCCTGGCTGAAATTCACACAGAGCATTACTATTATGGCATTAATGAAGCAGAATTATTGTGTTCATACAATAGAAGTGCCTAAATAAATGACCTAGTTCACACAACATGTGAAGTGCCTAAATACAATGACCTAGTTCACACAACATGTTAAGGCAATAGCTGTCCCTCCCAACCACTTTTTCAATTGAGATTAGAAAATCATGCAGACTCAGCTAGTCTGTGTGAAATTCATTTTACTGCAACTGGGAGGGGGGGTGGAATATCTATTTCAGCCTTTGAATTCCCCTTTGTAAAGGGGGAAGGCATACATCTCTTTTGGGGAGGGTTCATAACTCTGCACATATGGTGGAGTTGCCTTCCTCAGTACGACGCTAGTCTAAAATTAGGGGAGATGGGAGGAAAAAGGTTTTCCTTGTTGCTACTACCACTTTCTTCTTCTTTTACCCAGAATCCTCGAAAGAGTCTTGAAATTTAGAAAATAAAAGAGATGGAATGTTCTTGTCATGCCAAAAAAAAAAAAAAGTTCCTATTTGCATATTGAGTTGACAAGATTGTTGGGCCATAGGCAATATTGAAAACCAGGGAACTCAACCAAAGGATGTGAGGATAAGTGATGACAGATGTGAGTGGATTAAGAAAATAAGGAATTCTGACTTGCTGTATTTGCTTGGTTTGGTTATAGTATTTAATAAATACATGTATGTTTTGTTTATTTCATGTAAGCTATCCTAGGAATATAATAGCAAGAAATACCCAAAGAATAATGGAACGTGAAGAAAGATTGTATCTCCAGAGAGAAGAATTACCTTGCTTCCTAGAGGCATTTTGGATGATGTGTTCAGGGTTGTAGCCTCAACTGAGAATGTGATAAAGCAATCAGTCAGGGCCATGAAGTAGTCACCTCAGGGAGAATTTAAGCTTTCTGAGAGGGCTATAAAAAGTTAGTTGTTCACTGTGATTCTATTGCTTGTGAAAAGGGTGGAGCTTATGAACATTTCTGCCTTACATGGAGGGCAAACTACTTTGGCCAACACTGAGTAGGTATCTTGGGAAGGAGAGTGGTGCAGTGGTTAGAATGCAGTACTGCAGGCTATATCTGTTGATCACAGGAGTCTCACCAGGCTCAATATTGACTCAGCCTTCCATCCTTCCGGGGTCGGTAAAATGAGGACTCAGATTGTTGGGGGCAATATGCTGACTCTGTAAACTGCTTAGAGAGAGCTGTGAAGCACCATGAAGCAGTGTATAAGTCTAAGTGCTATTGCTATGTCTTGCCTTCAAAGATTTTCCTCAGATCTTCCTCATACCCCAGAAATGAGATACTGCTGAATATGCTGATCAGTATAACCAGGAGTTTCTCCATCCACAGTGAGCACTTCCAAAGACATTTGGGGATCAGCCCTGAGCATTAAATGTCCCCATACACCAGAGGTGGTATTCAGCAGGTTCTGACTAGTTCTGGAGAACCGGTAGCGGAAATTTTGAGTAGTTTGGAGAACCGGCAAATAACCACCTCTGACTGGAGATTTTACAGTATCCTTCCCCTGTCACGCCCACCAGGCTGCACCCACAGAACCAGTAGTAAAAAAAATTGAATCCCACCACTGCCATAAATAAAAAAATACTGCTGTTCCTTCTCCTGTGAAGTCATTCCCCTCATATCTTTCTGTTAAGAGATTGCTTAGTGGAGCAGAGGTGGCAGATGAGATGACCTATAAAGTGTCTTCTAACTAACACAGCATTATTCTCACAATATCACATAAATATTTAGTTACCTCAGGTCTGGTAACTTGTAACTGGATCATCTGGGACAAAACATTCACTCCCTTTTTTCACATCAGGCTTATGGGAGGCATGAATGCCCACATAAATCAGCTCCATTTTTCTCCCTGTGGGCAGTGGTGAAGACATGCAGTTCAGGAGAAAATGTACAGAAAAAGGGAACTCTGGGAGTAGTAGTTATGAAGGAGAGATTTTATGTAAATTTGCCTTGAACTTAGCAGATATCCAATGAGATTTCTTCTCTCTGCAAATAGATGCTTCAGAAGAGGATAATCCTTTAGGAATATGGAAGGAAGAGCCTCGGGGGAGAAAACTATTCACTTCTCCTTCCCTTCAGCTTCATGTTTGTTGCAATTTCAAAAAGAGGCAGCCTACTTCAAAATATACTATCACTTGATAAATATAAGGATATATATACCTTGTTAGAGCCTTTAATTTCTCAGCCCTTCCATGGACTCTTTTATTTGTATCTGTGTTCATCAGGGAAGCTGTATAGAGAAATTATTGGAGAAGGACAAGTAGAGGAACATACAGTATTCACCCTCAAACTGCAAGCATGTCTGAATGCCAATCGAGACACCTCACCCACTCAACCACCTACATGCAAATTAAAATATGAACACAGTGAATACCTGTCACAGAACACAGCTCTTCACACAATATGCTCTTGCATACACATCCTTCTGGTTACTTCCGGAACATATACACTTTGAAACAGACAATTCTGTTGCCTTTATATGTAGGCTAGCTGTAACTTGTCATTCACCAGCTTTAAAACACTGGTTTCATTAATCGTTCCATCCCATCTTGCTGAGAGTTGACATGATTCACACCAGGTATAAATGAGCTGAAGTTTTAAACAGAACTCTCCAATTTTAACACTAATTTGTTTTGAGGCTTCAAAGGAGGCATTCACCAAAAGAGGGGGAAAAACCCCACTCCTGTGTGACTAAAAGCAAGTTGTATAAGTTGTATAAAAAGTACATAAATTCCAGTTAAGAGTATGAGATAGGACTTTCAAAAATGCTGTTAGTCTGTCTGTCATTTTTCCAGATCAGTCTTAACTCCTGGTGACTTCCTGTAGTTTTCTTGGCAAGATTTTCTTGCCAGCTTCCTAGGGTTGAGAGAATGTGGCTGGCCCAAGGTGATCCAGCTAGCTTTGTTCATAAGGCAGGATTAGAACTCCCAGTCTGATTTATATCCAAGTATCTTAACTGCTACACTGAACTGGCTCTGATGTTTACGAAACATGCTGATTTCTTTTTTCTCCCTGTTATTAGAATGTTGACAAATCTTCAATGTAGGCCTCTACCATTTGTCCTGAATCATATTTAAGCTACAGGGGAATCTCCAGAAATTCCCTTCAAGATAGGCCTAACTGAAAGTTCTGCTATAGAAGGTTGTGATATTACTTGTTGGCTCATCTCCTTCTTTTGGACCTCCCTAAAAACAATGCTGTGCTTCACCTGTTGGGAAAGTCTGGGCAGTGGAGATAGCTCCCACTGCAGTTCATGATAAATATGATTCCCCTCAGTGAGTCTATAGTGGTCAATATGAAAATGAATCAGAAGACAGTGTTATAAAGGACCGTCTGCAAGTTCCTTTGTGACCAGTGAGGAAACTGTTTCACAGAAAGGCAGTTAAAAAAGGAAATGAGGTAGATTCTGCCCTTATATAACTTTGAGTTATATTTGTGATAGATAGGAAATAGTTTAGTTGTTGGAATTTTTTCAATCCCATCCCTTTCTTTGCAATCATTCTTGCCAAAGTCACTCTAAGAATTGTCTTTGAAAGAAGAATTACTTTCAATTCAGGCAGATGCCAAACAGTCTGACAAATAGCAATCAATCTGTTTATTACCCATTAAAGTAATGGGTTTTTTTTGCTACTGCACATGTATTCCCCACATGCACACAAAGACGCACAATTCCTGATGTCTTCTTGCTAGTTTCTAAATAATAGGAATATAGCCAAGAAGGGCATACAGATTACCTCGATTTACAATCCTTTGTTTAGCGACTCTTCAAAGTTACAACAGCACTAAAAAAAAAAAGACATGATTATTTTTCACACTTGAGACCATTACAGCATCCCTGTGATCGCATGATTAAGATTCAGATGCTTGGCAACTGGCACGCGTTTATGACTGTTGTGGTGTCTCCATGTCATATGACCGTCTTTGTGACTTTCTGACCAGCAAAATCATCGGGGAAGCCAGATTCATTTAAATAACCACGTTACTAACTTAAACAACTGCAGTGATTCACTTAGCAATTGCAGCAAGGAAGGTTGTAAAATGTGGCAAACTCACTTAGCAACTGTCTCACTTAGCAACATAAATTTTGGGCTCAGTTATGGCCGTAAATAGAGGACTAGTTTTACTTGTCTTTACATAGCAATGATCAGTCTAAAGTCATGTTAATAAGGTTTTCAGCCCAAACTGTGTGGCAAGAATGGAGGAAATCTACTGTAGATTATGAATTAACATCCCAGCTCCTAAACTCACATCTAATAGCAATAGAACTGCTTCCAAGTCTAATTGGACACTCTTTGAGATGTTCAGGATATGAAACATAAAATCTCTTGTGGTATCCACCCCATTTTAAAAATAAATTTTCCTAAAGGCAACCTTCTGTTGGTTCACAAAATCAGTACATTTAAGCTTATTGTTCCAAGTTCATGTAAACAGTTCGTCTTAATTTAATTAACTTCCTTCCGGTTTCTTATAAAAGTGGATTAGTGGCTTCCAAAATGCAAACAGTTTTTACAATTGAGAATCTCTAAGGATAGCAGTATCATCAGAAGCAGATGGACCAAGCTGTAAGTGCTGAATAAGCTGCCGGTGTACAGTATATCCTTTAAGTAAACCAAATAATATAAAATTCTATCAGGGGGTTAAAAGTAACTACATCAAGAACCCAGTCCAAAATGGGTGAGAAGTTACACTTTTTTAAAAAAAGTCAGCTGTTTTTAAAGTGGGATATCCTCATAATGTAATCTTTCTGTTAAAGCTATCTATTAACCCAATCTGTTTCATCCTGCATTATTACTAGATGCCTTGGGTCACCTTCCTATTCTCACAGGGCCAGTCAGGCCAGGTGTTTGCCAGTTCTCAGAATTACCCAAAATTTCCCCTACTGGTTCTCCAGAACTGGTCAGAATCTGCTGAATATTATCTCTGGACAAACTGCTTCCAAAATCTTGCCAAGAAATCTACAGGTAATTGCCAGGAATCAACACTTGACTCAAAGACAAAAGTAAGAACAAAAAGGATAAAAGCAAGAAATTATCTTAATACAAGAGCTATATACTAGTATCAGTCCCATTGCTGAAGTGAAGTGCTCTTCACCCGACAGAAAATAATAGCCTGAAATTTGCTGTCCCCATTGCCATTTCCTATCTGGGCTCTGTTTTCATTCTCTACTTGACTCCTTGCAAGGTAAACGTGCAATCAATTAATAAGAAAGCTAGAGACAGATACCAAGGTTAGGGAACAGGCTAGGGAAAAAGTGGGAAAGTTGCCGATCCCAGATATGAAGCCTTCCGCTGGCTGAAGAGGTGCATTTCAAAATAAATATCTTGGTCTGAATAAAATAAGAGAGCAGCTTTACTTCCACGGGAAGTACCAGCTCTCCATTCAAATAATAAGCATTATTTTGAGAAGCACTTGTTTCTCGGGAGGGAACACATCATCATTATAAGTGCTGCTGTGGAAGAACTGTTATCTGTAGCATGGGGTGGAGAAAAGAGAAGCCTTTAGAATTCTTTTCTTTCCCACTGAAAAGCTTCTTTTCAATGGGCTTCTTTCTTGAGCCTTTTTTAAATCACTCTTGTCCCTTCCCCTCTTATCCAGAGATGTCTCAGTCCAATTTCCAGGTGCCTCTGCTAAACAGCATGTCTTTTGGAATCTGTGACTTTTCAAATAAATCTCACCATTTCACTCACCTTCACTCCCTTCATGTTCCAGTTTTTCTAGGCTGAAGAGTTGGTTATTGCTATGAGCCTTGTTTATTGTACACATTATATTGTATATTTGTATATACAATACGATATATATTGTATATTTGTATATTGTAAAGGCAGAGATAAACATTCTTTCAGAATTGTTTTAGATCAGATTTCTGCTTTTTACATCCTTTGGAAATATCTACCCATTATATAATCTCTGATGTTTTATGTATAAACACCTTCCCCTTATTTCTATAAAATAATCCAAAATGTTATAAACAATTAATTATCCAGGGGAACCATGTTCCTTGTTACATCCCCCTTAGACTCCATTGTTGTTGTTTGTTTTTTTGTCACCCAGCAGTAAATTTTTCTGAGTGTTTTTTGTGTGTGCAAACTTCTGAAGTTAAGAGGTGTTGTTACCATCTCCTTGCATAGACAACCAAAACACATCCTTTTAAGAAAGAGCCTCTTCTTAATATAATTTGCATTGCCATGGCAACTAGTCTCCAGCCATTAAGGAGCCTCTTTACAAGTTTGCAACAAACCTGTGGTGGATGGGCTATCTCTTTTCTACAAGAGCTGCATTGTTATACTTTTTCTTTGCTAAAAGTGTCTGTACGTTGTCGTCTTTAAGATTATTGCACTAGAATGAAGTCTTTCTCTGGAAGAAATGCTTCCTCTTGGGTTGGGGTAGCCCTAAAACCATGTGGGGAAATCTGTGATGTCACCTAATTTGCATTGCTCACCATAGAGATACAAGAGACAAGGAGCTGCTATGTACAGGAGCAGCTGCGTATCAGCGGTAGCTAATGTGTCACGCCCCAATTACAGTGCACTTAATCTAAGCATGGCAGGCAGATATAAACAGCTGTGGGAACAATCCTGAATAGGAGATGGAATCAATAAAATTGATATTATGAACTTAATGTATTACGGTCAGGTGGGGATTGGAACAGGCAGCCCCATGGTCAAATCTAGCATGGCAACACAGGTGCAAAGCAGCTATAAGAGAGCTATAGCTCCAAAGAAGTAGTGTGTGCAGTTGAAGCTTGAAAGCACTAATGAACTCCTCTGGGAATTGAGTGAGTATCATCTTTGCTTCCACCCACCTGCCCTCCTACTCCAGCCAGGTACTGGTGCCTGCTAAGGAGAAATTGTCACAGAAAGATTCTCACTTCCTCCTCTCCGGCTGCTGGAAAAGGAGGGATGATTTAGACAAAAGCATGGAAGGGGAGGGGGGAACGGAAAGGGGGCAGTGGCTCCTCCATAGAGGAGAAATGAAATATGCCTTTTACGCCATTCAAATTAAATCTTTGGTCCTTTGAACATATGGAGTATTAATTATCTTCATAATTCACTGACAAAGAATGATGCCTAGCTTTTCACCGTGAAGAGCAAGCAAGAGGATCTCAGGCAGTGACATACTATTCTTGCTTTCTTCTGCTCTCCTGTCCCCAAACCCTGTTCACTTCCAGGTCTAGCTGTCATGTGACCAGGAATGGTGGTTTCAAGCCAGGAACCTTTTGTGTGAGGATTTGCTTCGTTCTGCCAATTTCAATGCACGCATGCTACTTCTCTTGTTCATATCCTGTTGGGTTCCTATTTGAAATAAGTTTCATATTTAAATGACCTCCCCCTTGCACCCCAGTAGGAAAATCATTTAGTCATCCTTATCTATAGAGCAGGCTATAGAGAGGAAGGCAGAGGGGAACAGGCTTGCGCTGAAGATAGTAATAGTAACAGCAATAGCACTTAGACTTATATACCGCTTCATAGTGCTTTACAGTCTTCTCTGAGCAGTTTACAATGTCAGTATATTGCCCCCAACAATCTGGGTCCTCATTTTACCAGCCTTTGAAGGATGGAATGCTGAGTCAAACCTGAGCCAGTGAGGATCGAACTCCTGGCAGTGAGCTAAATTGAACTTGTTTCCAGTTTTTGGGCCCATTAAATAAGACTTCTGGTAAGCAAGCAGTATTTCTACAACACCATAGAACTCTGCCCCAAGCAGGCACTTTAATCCTAACTAATACAGCTCCTGTTCTGCTTTACTGTTTCCTACCTAAGAGTCATTAATTTATTTTCAGAATAAAAAACCCACTGTGGTGGCCACATTTTTGTTTTGTTTACTTCAACTTTTGGAGGGAGATAAGGAGAGGTTCTCAAAATTTTAAATCATCAATTTTGCAGTGTACTCAGAAGATGTAAAGGTAGCCAAAATATATTCTGGGTGTCACCAGCAGCCTGTAAAATCCCTAGTTTAGGTGAAGCAGAAAGAATACCTTGGGTTCTGAGGGTTGTTTTTTAGAAGACTATCAGGTTCCCTGGTTCTATACAATATTCAGTATAGTTAAGGCACCAGGCTAGAAACCAGGAGATTGTGAGTTCCACTTTAGGCATAATGCCAACTGAATGATCTTAGGCCAGTCACTCATTCTCAGCTCTAGGAAGGAACCACTTCCAAAATCTTGTCAAGAAAAACTGCAGAGATTTGTCATTGACTCAAAGTCATAATAAATTAATAAAATAAATCCCATCTGTCCAGAGGTGGGTATTCAGCAGGTTCTGACCAGTTCTGGAGAACTGGTAGTGGAAATTTTGAGTAGTTCGCATAACTGGCAAATACTACCTCTGACTGGCTCCGCCCCCATCTATTCTCTGCCTCCCGAATCCCAGTTGATTGGCTGGGTCTTCTTTTGTTAGGAGCTGGAAGGCAGGTTAGTGGCTTGGGGAGGGAATGGGATTTTGCAGTTACCTTCCCCAGGAATGGGGAGGGAATGGAGATTTTATAGTATCCTTCCCCTGCCACGCCCACCAAGCCATGCCATGCCCACCAAGCCACACCCACAGAACCGGTAGTAAAAAAAATTGAATTCCACCATTGCATTTCTCCCAATCACAGATGAAAAATCAAGGTGCATATTATATGGAAGAAAGGGCATATTAAAAATGTTAGTGATCAGAATACCTTAACTAAGAAGATTATTTTAAAAAAGCAAGAAAAGGAGAAACCTATATCTTAAGCTGCATCCACAAGTAAATTTGCCTACTTTGCTTTAATGTAAAATTCTTTGTAGACAAATTGTTTCCGGCCTTTTAGGGGAATATAAACAAATAGGAAAAGGCAAACAAAAAAAAATAATCCTAGAAAAATGGAAACAGCAACATTTACAGCATTTGTGGAAATTATACTGCTGGAAGTCAACCAGAGGCCCATAACTGTGTCAGATCTATTGTCTGGGCAGTGAACCATCAATATAGTCAGACACAAAGGGCATAGTGTCCATTATATTGAGTACCCGTAGAGGCCACTAAATAGAGAAGACCATTTTTTTTAAAAAAAGCACTTGATTTTATTTCCATCTAATTAATTAAAACAATTGTATTCCATATAATTAACCATTCCTTTCTTAATGTTCACAAAGAATAACTGAGATATGCTAGAAGCTGTATCAAGCACTTGGGCTTGAAACATTCCCGTGGTGCTCTTATCCTCACTTAGCAATAAAGCTGTATGCTTTTCCATACACAGAATAAACAGCTTAAAGGACCTAAATGCAATGAAATATTATTTCATAAATATTATTGCATTTCAATCTGACATAACCTTATGTTTTTGAAAGCTGTGTGTGTGCGCAAAATGGAGGGAAGTTGCATGTCAGAAATGTCTTGTCCATTCCCTGTTTATATTCATTTTGGGGTGGATCTAGCAGACCTTTTTCCTAGCAGAAAGGTTGATAATAGAAAGTAGGTAAAGGTAAAGGTTCCCCTCGCACATATGTGCTAGCATTTCCCGCTCTAGGGAACAGTACTCATCTCTGTTACAAAGGCGAAGAGTCAGTGCTGTCCGAAGACGTCTCCGTGGTCATGTGGCCAGCATGACTAAAAGCCAAAGGCTCATGTTACCTTCTCACCAAAGTGGTCCCTATTTTTTCACTTGCATTTTTATATGCTTTCAAACTGCTAGGCTGGCAGAACTAGAACAAGTAATGGGAGCTCACTCCGTTACACGGTGCTAGGGATTCAAACCAGCAGAACTGCCAACCTTTCTGATCGACAAGCTCAGCATCTTAGCCACTGAGCCACCACATTCCCCTTAATAGAAGGTAGCCTGGTGTAATCCTGCTGTGGGGACTTTTCCAGTAGCAAGCGGCAGGCTTCAGGTTTCTCCTTAAGTTGCTATTCTGTCTTTGAAAATGTTGTTTTGTTTTCAGAGATTTTCGCGGGTATTTGTATGTGGATCTTTGGTTCTTCGGGTTTTCTCCCACGTAGAGTTGGAAATATCTAGGCGACGTTTCGATCATCGAAACGTCGCCTAGATATTTCCAACTCTACGCGGGAGAAAACCCGAAGAACCAAAGATCCATATATATATATATATATAATTTTTTCGTGGATTTTCACAGGTACAGGTATGCAGGTTTTGGTATGTTCAGGTCTTTTCCCGTGTAAGATTGAGACTATCTGGGCAATGTTTCGACGAGATCTCACTCGCCATCTTCAGGCTGGTGCTTTTGGCTTTGTGCTTGTGCAAGCAAAGCGTGATGTGAGCTGCTGTCTCCCTGGTGGGGAGGTTGACTGTGTTGTCATTTCTTGATTGGTTGATGGAGTTGATGTTTGCAGATTGGTTGGCTTTTTCTTAAGAACATGTGTGGCTGAGGTATTGGCTGTGTGTCTATCAGCCTCCTGTGTTGTAACGACTTGGGTAATGGGCTGTGTGATGACCTTCTGAGTTCTAATCTTGTGACCTCCTGGGTCTTGTGCTATAATTTCTTGGGTTGTAATGACGTGGGTAATGGGCTGTGTGACCCAGGAGATTACAGCACAAGACCCAGGATGTCAAAACAGTAGAACTGAGAGCTTCTGGGAAAAGACATGTTTCCTAGCAAACAAGGAATGAAGTGTAAGCATTAAAAAATTAGAAAGGAATAAAAAGAGAATACATTGGAATCCCCAGTGAAGATTTGGATTGTTTTTTAAACTGTATTAGTCAGGTCTGGCGGGTTTTGGCTTGATGCCCTTTTCAAGGAACTATGAAAGGCAAACTTAAAGACATGAAAATATATAGTAAATATTAACACATTTGCAATGCAGAAAATAGATGAAAATGCTCACTTGCTTTTCAAGTACAGTGACTTTAAAACATCTGCATTATTACATAACTGCCATCAGAAATATTCTAAAAGACATTCAAACACATTTTAAAATTGTTTGATCTCTCTAAATCTAAAAAAGCATATGATTTCAAAAAGGGCTAATACATATTCATCCTATCAAAAATAAAAGCCAAAACATTATAAAACCACTTTTGTTATTCATTGGCATTCTTTCAAACAAGCATAATGTTATTGTTATATAAGATATAGCCAAAGCCCTTGTAAAATGCACTTATCTTTCATAAAAATAGAGACTTTTGATCTCAAAAATATGGTATGTTTATGTCAATTTCTTTCTTTCTTTCTTTTTTAAATAACCAATTTATCAGAGGTTAGTGATAATACCCTTGGTCACCAATCTGTGGAGTCATAGTGAAAAAAGTACCCTTGTATATATTGACATATTTCTAATCTATCTAAAAAAACCCTCCTGAACATCTTGGCTACCGTACTTTCCATTTAAATAATACAGTTAAAACACAGAAAGCTATATTAAGAACAGGCATTGCCCTTATCTTTCTGAAAAAGTGGTTGTGACCCACTGCATTGAAATCTGAAGGTAAAATTGTTAGAAAAAGAATAGCTGTTATAAAATGGGACATTAATAAGTCATATGTATTTCCAGCTAGTACTGACACATTCTTAAATGAAAGATTTATTTGTCTCAATGAACAACAAGAATAAAAATATTGTTGGTGAAAAGTGAAGTAGTGAATGGGGAAGGGAATGGGAGGAGGGTCATGGAGAAAAATGGGGAAGCAGAAGAGATGGGAATGGGAAGAGAGAATGAGAGATGAAAACAAAACAAAGTAAAAAAGCTGTAAAAAGCAATTATTAAATCTAGGAAAGGTACTAGATGTCTCCATTCAGTCCTGCAGAGAGCAAGGCTGCTTAATGTCAGGATCCATTTAATCTTTCTTCTTAATAAGGAGATTACACAATTGTTCCACGTGCCAAAAGTGTAAATCTGACATTGGATTTTATTTTCTGTATAAAGTGGTTGACTTAAGGGAATTAATAAGAAGCCCACAGAATACGAGCAGATTTTATTCATTTCTAAATTATATAGTTTTGATTTGATTTGGTTTCTTTGAGGAGGCATGAAATAAATTAAGCAAAATAAGCAAGCATATGCAAATCTTCTTAATTAGACACAAGTTACCAAGCTTACAGACTACGAACTGGGGTGCAGAATATGGTATTTGATGTTGTCCCACAAGCTTGTGATACAGATCTGTAAACATATCCTTAGGCAACTGCTGTATTTGTTTGTTCATGCAATATTTTTATGGCTACCCAATTCACCAATTATGACTCTGGGCAATGAATGTGGGTTTTAAAAGACCAAAAAAAAGTAAGCAATGAACATAAAAAATACAGAACCACAAAAATGAAGTGTAAAACAGCTCAAAATGGGATGGGTGGATGAAAAGGAAAGCATAATGGGTACAACAACCCAAACCATTCTGCAGTTGGGCTCACCCAATGTCCTATCTTAGGGTTGGGCAGCAGGGCAGGTATGAAACAGGTTTGTCAAGCTTTATGGAAGAACATCAAGGTTGGGACCAACTGAATATGCTATTCTAAAGGGCAGTCTTCTTGAATGAAAAGGCATGTGTCTTAAATCCTACTACGTAACATTGCTTTACAGATAAAACCCAAAACATTCCCTATGAGTTGGATGTCATGGGATGGGCAGACACAACTGAAGATAAGCTGTCCTGCAAACAGCTCTGCCTTGCAGAATTTTATAGTGTTAATAAGCACCTTGAATTGTATGCACCACTTAAAGGAAGGCAGTGAAATCAGAAAATAATAATAAAGTCCCATGAATGTACAATGATGTGTCCACAACTATCTATGATGCTACATTCCAGACCAACTGTAGTTTTCAAAGCTACAGGAGCAGATAACCAAGACAGAAAGACCATGAGCAGCTAATCCTGGAATGGATGCAACTAGTATTTTTTAGATGAGTTGTGTAGAAGTCCTCCTGCCACCTGCTCTTCAAGCAGTTCTATCTGGAGAAATGTTACGTCTAGAAGTAAAGATGGAGAAACTTCAGATGCTAGGGACCCCATTACAAGGGCCTGTAATGGAGTGTGAAAATAACATTGAGAGACTGGAGGAATAGCTGTAGTCTATACAAGAGAAATCCGAGTCAAAGCAGGAATAGAGATGGAAAGCATCTCAAATCTGAGACTCCATTGTTCTCTGGAATGTAAAGATGGGAGAAGGAGAAGGATTTTTAAAATTCTATAATTATAAAGGAAGTATTTATTTATTAATAAATGTATATAGTTGCTCAACTCACACACAGTGATTCCTGATCACTCCGAATGGGGTTCCCTAGCCAAGTGACAAAACCATGTCTCCAAGACCTTGCAGAAGAGCAACAGAGTGAAGAGCCTTCTTATCTCTGGGGAATGATATTCCAAAGGGGAAAGCCACCACAGAGAAGGCCTTTTTCCTAGGTGCCGCCACTTCCTTGATAGTTGAGATGCAACGTGCCCTGCCTTCCTAGTCCTTGTGCTCTGGGTAGATGTAATTTCTTGGTCTGGATTAACTTGAAGAGCTGACAACCCTAAAACAAACTTAAAACCCATAGCTAGGTTGAGCCAAAGCCTACTATATTCATCCACATCCAGATACTAGGAATGAAAGTTGATGGCACACTTCAATGGTCCTTGATAGAAATGTATATCATCAGTGTATGATAACATTAATCTTGGACTTATGGATAACCTCATTCAACAGTGTTATGTTGGTGTCAGCCATGGAAACCATATTTGTATTAGCCACATATATATTTTAGAAGCTTCGAGGCTGCCACAGTTAGTGCCTGGGAATTTGGGCAGGGGCAAATTCTTAGCGAGTAGTAGATTAGACTCAACAACATTCTTCTCAAAAGTCAAGGCCATGTCATCCTGTACCTGGATGGGAATGGGCGAAGGTTTGGCTTCAGATAGAATGATGTTTGTTTGGGCCATGTGATGGACTGATGGTGCAGGAGATGGATCTTTCATTTTCACTTGGGGAAGGGAAAACTTGGAAGTTTCAGATTTGGGTTTTCCCAGATGTGCCAACATGACTTCTTTAGTAAATTCTTACTTGGATGGACTTTGTCTCTGAGTGCTGAATGGAATTGGGGAGTTTCTTTGGAACACTGGTATTAAATGGGAAAGGAGAACATAGAACCCCAAGGAACTCTGCAAAACAGGGATTTAGTGCTAGTTCAGCCCTTCCTACCAACACCGACTAGCTTCAAAGGAAGGAGATCCAACCACAAAATCATGCCCCCAACCCCTAACCTCTAAAGCTGATCCAGAAGGTTAACATAATCAGTACTATTAAAGAACACTGAAATGGCCAGAATCTATATCCCAGACCCACCAAAGGTCATCTGTACATGCAACCGATGTAATTGCCTTGCAACTTCCCAGCCTGATACCCACTGAAAAAGGACTGGCATAAATATTTCTCCCAATGTCCTTTTGCAGTATAAGCTGACCTTCTCAACAAGCCTCCTTAAAAAGGCAGTTAGAGACAGAACGAAGTATTGTCCAGAGCGGTGGGACCCAGAGATGGCCTCCTGAATAGGGTAATGTACCATTGACTCTGATATTGAGCTGGTATCCATCAGATGTCTGGAGCAGACCAATTATATTTTCCCAGATCAGGCTTCTCTGGAATACAAACAAAGGGAAGAAGTGAGTTCAATAATGCTAGAGCACTAGGGTTAGGGTTAGGAGCTCTAAGGGACTGTAAGCAGCTTGGATTGGATCTGTCTGTTTTGAGAAATGTTTTCACTCAGACTGTTCAGCCAAAATGGATGCATTGTCAAACCTGCTTTAGGCTTGGACCTCATTTTGCCTGTAATGCAATGGGCAGTTCAGGGCTTCAATTTGAAAACTCCTGACTATGTACAGGTTAAAGCAATGACTAAAAGCACATAGCATAATTTATTTATTTCTTACTCAATCCTTAATCCCAGTTGTGTTCATTTATCATTTAAGGGTGTATGGCAGAGGTGATATTCAGCAGGTTCTGATCAGTCCTGGAGAATCGGTAACAGAAATTTTGAGTAGTTCAGAAAACCAGCAAATACCACCTCTGACTAGCTCCACTCCCATCTATTCTCTGCCTCCTGAGTTCCAGCTGATCAATTGGGTCTTCTTTTGTTGCCCTGCACAAGAAAACAGAGCTGGAAAGCATGTTAGTGGGGTGAGGAAGGAATAGGATTTTGCAGTAATCTTCCCCCAGGAGTGGGGTGGAAATGGAGATTTTACAGTATCCTTCCCTTGCCATGCCTATCAAGCCACACCCACCAAGCCACGCCACGCCATGCCCACCAAGCCACACCCACAGAACCAGTAGTAAAAAAAATTGAACCCCACCACTGGTGTATAGTATTACAAAGTTAGAGACCCTCAACCCCAAACTGTTCTCTGAAACTATTGCTGTTTTCAGTGAAACACATCTGAAATCATTTGACACATTATCCAGTGGAGGACTACTCAGCAGAAAGAATGACATGATCATGAAGCTGGAGTTATTTGTTTCTAAATCAGTGGATGGATGAAAGATTCAGAAAGGAAGAGGCCAAGCTTTGTAGTAGGAACCTCTGGGGAAGAGATCAAACAAGTCAAAGTCTAGTTGTGTGGTTGAAGCTTTATTCATTTTTTACATAGAACATGTGTGCAACACACATAGAAGAAGGGTGAGGCTTTGTAGAGTCATGGCTCCCATCTTAACATTTTTATTTTTCTCTACAAACAACTATCTTACATTTACAGCACCCCTAGGATTCTGGGAGCCAATTTACTTATGGTGAGGATAAAAAAGTTTGATTAAAGGAGAACTGGAAGAATGTTTCTTATTACATGGCCTTGGTGAAATTTAGTTTTGCGTTTTTTTTCAATAGAACGTTTCCACAGAAAACTCAAAGCTTAATTTGTCTTTGCAGCTTGACAGGCTTCTAGCTACATTCAAGAAATAAATGGAAACCAAACAATTCTTTGAAGAAACCCATAAAATGGCAACTGAATCATATTATCCAGAAACAATAGTATAATTTTATTTTTATCTTAATGTGGGTAGATAGAGTCGCCATATTTTATAACCTTTTCTGAGAAAGCCGAAGTAATGTGGATTTTTCAAAATCCAGATTGGCACCATTCTTTCTTTCATTAAAATGCATTACACATGGCATATATTGCCATTTGTGCTGGGAGACATTTGATAAGACAGAAGGTATTGAATGCTTTCCCTCAGTGGAAAAAGTCACCATTGAGGGTGGGGTGGATAAAAGACAATGTAAAATACTCTGAGTGTGCCAAATGTTTGATGGCAGGAAACAAACCGTTGCTTTCTATAATAGGAAGATTCTTTTCCTTGCGTTTTTCACATTATATTTTCTCCTTCAGTTGTCATTTGAGTGCAAATACAACCCTGGTTGGATCAAATACATGTTGGCCAGGGGTGGGATTCAAATTTTTTAACAACTGGTCCTGTGGGCGTGGCTTAGTTGGTGGGCATGGCCAACTCAATATCACTCACATCGAGACATGCATCTCCTTGCCTGGCCTCTCATGATTGTGGGGATGCTGCAACAGTTATAAGTGTGAAAAATGATCATAAGTCACTTTTTTCAGTGCCATTGTAACTTTGAATGGTCACTCCACACAAGCAAAGTACCAGCAAGGGAGGGGGAAAAATCTCCAGAGACGTTCCTGAGACAGGAAGTCTAGTCCTGCCAAAACTGTAATAAGGGTTAACGGAGAGGCAGTTTCTGTAAGCAACACCAGAATGTTTCCTTCCTGCCTTCCTTACAGGATTAGGCCAGTAATTTCTTCTTACAACCAGTTCTCCGAACTGCTTAGAATGTTAACACCTGGTTCTAGTGAATAGGTGCGAACTGGTAGAATCCCACCCCTGATGTTGACCAGAGGTGGTATTTAGCAGTTCTGGAGAACCAGTAATGGAAATTTTGAGTAGTTCAGAGAACTGGCAAATACCACCTCTGACTGGAGATTTTGCAGTATCCTTCCCCTGCCACACTCACCAAGCCACGCCCACAGAACCGGTAGTAAAAAAATTTGAATCCCACACTGATGTTGGCCTATATCAGATTGGAAAGACATTCTTAACATCTGTACTTAGGAAGTCTTTTTTCTTCACTTTGGTCTCAAGACATTGCCACAATGGGTGAAGAATTCAGAAAGAAATCGTCCCTCTTCATGCATTCGGTTCTGTTTGGGAAAGCTATATTTTTCCACAATATTTCTATGTTATGGTACAAAATTTCTTGGAGAAAGAGCAAAGTATTGCTGTGATCCATATATAAATAACAATTTCCTGTCAATTTCCTGTCTCAAGTTTCCGCACCTGTGAATAGCATTTGGCTTTTGGGAAAAATAATTATATTTGTGAAGTCTTTTCATGGTGCCTATTAAGGAACCCCTGGGCAATTCTTAACAATCCATTAAAATGGGATCTCAAATGGGAAATTTTTAGGGATATTTAGACGATGGCCGCTGGAGCTTCAGCCATGTTGCTCTTAGCACTGTTGCAGAATTGAATCTTCATACGTCCTGAAAGATTTAATTCCAATATGGAAAAAGTTGCTAATTTTTTTCAGTGAGCTTCATAACTTCTTTCCTATTTCTTCTGGTGGTACTTTTCATCTGGTTTTATTATAGGACCACCGATGACCCAGGAGAAATGAGAAGATGAGCAGAACAAGGGTAGAGACAGAGATAGAGATGTCAGAGAGGAGATAGAGATAAATGGTAGATAATAGATAAATAATATGTGTGCTTGCATGTTAATGGATGGATCAATAGAAGTATATAAAATGAAAGCAAGTGTATAGGATGCATGTGAGGAGTAGAAAGATATTATGTTCAAGGATGACCCTAAAACTGATATAAACTGGCATTTTGCTTTTCTATGGGTAATCAAATGGTTAGCTTACCATTTTTTCAATAGCAACATTGTCTTGTCTTCAGTGGTACGAGTACACTATGTTTTTCTCCTTCCTATGCAAGTTGGAATCAAATATGTGGTTGGTATTTGAAATTCAAACTCAGTTTTTGCTTTTAACTTAGTTTTGGAAGGCAAATAGCTTTCTTTCATGCTTAAACAGATATTGACAGGTGCCATTTTAAAATTAGCCAAGCTCCTCTTATATGTTTGTTCTCTGCTTCACCAGGTATTGAATGACAAGTAAAATACCCCCTATCTATAATTAATTAGACAAAATTTGATAATTATCTTTCACAGTTTGTGATTCTTCAGATTTGGCACTTGGAAGGCTTTAAAGGGAAATTACATTGTTGATAGTTACTGTTCATGAGATATAGATCAATTCCAGAATTGGATCCAGAATGCTCTAAAATCTTTAGTAAACAATAGAAGGAAAATTACAAATCCAGCACTATACATATTGTATAGTATTGGATCTTGTAATTAACTTACAACAATAACAGCGTAAAAAGAAATCAAATATCTAAAGCCAAATAATAATACAACAACAATAAAGTAAAAGCAATTAAATAGCATATGTATCAAATATCACAAACATTAGATATTAGATAGAATAATTGTTGCCAGTTCAGTGTACAAGTAGCCCTCCACTTATGCCCATGAATGAGTCCAAAATTTCACTTGTAAATTTTTACCATTGTAAGTCGAGGCATCACATGATTGGAATCAAAGTTGCAATGATTGTTTATGATAGTTGTTAAATAAACACCATAGTCTTTAAGCAAATCCATTTCCCCAATGGGTGTTTTGTTGGAAACTGTAGCCAACACTAGAAGGAGGGACGCAGCAATTCCCAGATATAAGCCCAAAACAAGAGAATGTTCAATCCTGAACTGAATGGGGGAGGAAGGAAAAGGATCGGTGTAACCACACCCTAGAATTTGCAAGTTTGCTTGTACCTATTATGTTAGAAAGTTACGGCATTAGTCTGGCAAGATTCTGTCTATTAATTGTAAACTAATAAAGAAGTGGACTTGCTAGGCTCCCACTGTGTCTTTGGCCATATGTCTGACATTGGTCATTAAGTGACTGGTCATAAACTGAGGAGATCCCACTATAGATTAAAAATATAGATTATCATCATTGTCTTTTGATAGGGTATGCAATTGAGGTCATGGCTTCTGATTAAGGAGCAGATAGAAGCCAAGGTCAGGAGAGCTTTTGTCTAGTTTTGACTGGCTCATCAGTGCTCTTACCTCAAAGTGGAAACTCCTGAGGACAGTCACAGATGCTCTTATCATGTCCAAAACAGGTTACTGTAATTCACTGTACGTGGGGCTGCCCTGGAGACTTTTGGGGCAGTCTCAATACTACCACATTATATCACGCAGCAGGAGCTGAAATAGTTGCCAGTTTTTTGAGTGCAATTTAAAGTGTTGGCTGCTACCTGTAAAGTCCTATAAGGGGTTATCTTCTTGGCAGCATTTCTGCTTTCTGAGGCTGAAAGAACTGACTGGCCCAAGTCATCCAGCTGGCTTTGTGGCTAAGGCAGGGCTAGACACCAAGATTCTTGGTTTCCAGTCTGACATGTTAACCATTACACCAAACTGGCTCTTGGGAAGCAGGAGGAGGGCTGTTATAAAAGGATCAGCTCTAGGTGGCAAATATTTATTTATTTTATTTTTATTTTATTTGTCAATCGCTTACAAGATAATAGGTATAAGTATAAACATGAATAAGAATACAGGAAATAGGTACAAATATGCTAGGTATACTACTGTTTGGCCAAACTTCTCACATATATTTTGTTTTCATTCCTGCAGAGGTGCTTTTTCCATTGTCAGGAGATGTGTGAAAGTGCTGTCAGGACAAGAATATGCTGCCAAGATAATAAACACCAAAAAACTTTCTGCTCGTGGTAAGTGCTGTCTGGCTCTAATATTGTTGCCTTAATTTCATTTCCAGGCCATGAGTTGCACTTAAGCTACATCTTTAATAGTATTTTCTTCTATTTATTGAATCTGTGTAGGAAGAGCTTCAAGAGGCATAGTCTACATCAGGGGTCCCCAACTCCTGGGGAGCAGCCCTTGGCTGTGCAATCCTCGGCTGTGGCCTGTTAAGAACACAAGCAGCTGGGCAGTACATGCATGCATGCAGCTCTACTCACTCAAGCAGTGGCCAGCACAGATACACCAGCTTGCACCAGCTTGCATGGGGCAGTTCCCCTTCCCCCTCCCCCAAGGGCTGCCAAACTGTAAAAATTGGAGACCACTGGTCTATGCCACTTATTAGCATGGAAGAAAATCAGGTGCCTGGCAGCGGCTGGATACAGAGGTGAAAACTGCAGGATAGGGATGAATAATGGATCAGAAAATATAATGTTAGTATTATTTTTCTGTACACTCTTAAAAAAAAGTATAGAGTTTTATTCCCAGATTTTCCAAGCACTTAACTTTTTGGTATGACTTTTCCAAAATATATTTTGCTTTTATCATTTGGAAAAAAAATTACTGGCCTTTCTGCCACGGTAGAATCAATACCTAGAAATTGCTTTTCATTGTTAAAGAGTAACATGTGTCAAAGGCTGCATTGCCCAGTATAGTGGTGGGATGAGGATCAAAACCAAATTTGCATTAATTGCGTTCACATTGTCACTGTTTCATTTAAATGCAGAACAATTGACTGTCATGTATTTAATGTTTCTCTTGGACACATAATTATTTACCCATTTAAGTTATTTGTTAGGTTTTTATCAAAGGAAGTACCAATAGCAATAGGTGCTTTGGGTGCAATTCTAAAACATCTCGAGCACCACTTGAATACCAGAGGCATTGACAAAATCATCATCAATCAATTGCAAAAATAGAGTTTTACTTGGAACTGCTTACATCCTGTGACAATACCTTTAACACCATCAAACAATCACATTTGCCTATCCTGGGTCTTTGGGAAGAATTCAAGAGGTGGACAATAAATGCCAGATTCAATATAATCTGACCACAATACTAACATCCCTCAATAGGTGGATGTTAGAGGTACTGACCTTTAATATTATTAAATAACATCTACTGATTCCATGTCATTGGGAAGGTATGCCAAATCCATTCTAAACAACTGACTGATTAGCTACCAAATGATGGTCCCCATCATAGCCATGTTAATGGAAACCATTGGGGATAGGTGATTCCCAAAATAGCCTGGCCTATTTCCATGTAGGGCTATAAAAGTGATAACCAGCAACTTGAATTGCACTCAGAAGCATGCTGGGAACTAATACAGCTCACATAATAGCAAAGTTTGATAGATGTATTTGGTGCACCTAGTACTGCATGTTTCACTGCATTCGAGACCAACTGAAGTTCTGAACGCTCTTTAAAAACAGCGCTGTGTAAAATGTGTTGTAACAGTTCAAATGAGAAGTGATTACGCTACCTAAAACATGCACAGCTATTGCACAAACTGTAATTGTGTGAAGGCCTTTCCCATTCTTTCTCAAAATGTTAGGTATGCTTATTTCTTTCCCCTCTTCTAATTTCCAGCTAATTCTTGCTCCATCTTTCTGCCCTTTACCTCATTTCTCAGACAAAATCAGGCAGTTGATAAAGAGAGTTTTATAAGAGGCCACCATCACTGCCTTCAGTTTCTTTCTATGGCAGGTTCTATATAACTTCTACAGGATTCAGCTACAGGCTAAAGAGCCATGGGACAGCAAGAAGTGATATTACCTGAATAAATGTAGCCATCATATTTCAGCCCATGCGGGGAGGCTATGGATAGGAATAAAACACAAAATGCAAACACTCCTTCCTTTAAACTGCCAAAACTAAAATTGAGCCTTGAAATATGCTTCTTTAGCGGAAGGGTTTGCAGGGTTTAAAGGAAGAGAATGGGAATGGGTATACTTTGGGAAGTAAGTTGTTAACATTCCTACTCTGTCTCCATTCCTAAATCCAAAATGTTCCAAAATTCAGCCATTTGGACAGATTTGGGATAGGTTATAGGTGGGAAATTGTGGAAATTTAAGAGTGGGAGCTTTTTCCAAGTCATTTCTCACTATTACTCCACTGAGGCATGGTACAATGATGACTTTAATGCCAGAAATTAGGCCTTTAGCCAAGCTGTACAAAAATTATGCCTTAGGTCACAATATAAACCCTTTTTAAATTGAGATTTGGAGATTGGTCCCAAAAACTCAGAAGGCCTGGATGAAGTGAGTGTGGCCAAGAGAAATAGCACAATGGATTACATTATCCTAACTATTGTATGTTAAATTAACTGAAGATAAGTAATGTATTTATTCTATTAAAGTATTTTATTAAAGAGCTGTGGTGGCGCAGTGGTTAGAATGCAGTATTACAGGCTACTTCTGCTGCCTGCCAGCTGCCAGCAATTTGGCAGTTCAAGTCTCACTGGCTCGAGGTTGACTCAGCTTTCCATCCTTCCGAGATCAGTAAAATTAGGACCCAAATTGTTGGGGGCAATATGCTGGCTCTGTAAACCACTTAGAGAGGGCTGTGAAGGGCTGTGAAGTGCTATATAAATCTAAATGCTATTGCTAAGTGCTATTCTCCATAGCTTCAAATTTTTCCTTGGCTGTCACATTAAGTATTTCAATTTGATAGGAGTTTCTGGGGCTGCATTCAAGCCATGGGGAGGGAGATCTTCTGCCTTAAGTTCATGCAGAATAACTATGATCCCACATTGCCTTTTATGACATAAGAAACAGAAATATTTTATTCTGCGAGGGAATTAAAAAACAGCCAACGATTTAATTCTTACTACTCCAAAGTAATTTTTTATTTGATCGTGATTCAGTTCAGTTCAATATATCAATTTGCTAAATCATCCAAACTTTTAAAACTATTTGTTCTAATGAGAATAGCCTTTGGAACTATCACCTTTCTGCCTTCTTGTATGTGAAAACTTGCTCTTTTCTTGGTTTCTCCCGTACCTTTTAAAGAAATTGAAATGAAAGGTATTTTCACACATCACCTCTGCATCTTTATTGCAATCTTCTTGATAATGTGGCAGAAAAACAAGAGAACATTTGTAGTGTGAATAAGCATTCTGGCAATGTAAGTTTTACATTTGCATTAGAAAGCTAGCTTTAAAGAGCTACTTTAAGTCTCAAGTATGAAAACATCCATAGATTTCTCCCCCCAGCATTATAGAAATGTGCACTGGCTGAAGATCTTTTATCACTTGCCTCTGACCATAGCACTAATTTGTTCTTTCAAGGAGTTATTCTGCAGTAATGCCTTGATACTGCTTTTGTCTTGTCTCTAATCTTTGAACAGTATAAGTGGAATCTCCCATAACTTCACTTGGAGTTAAAATAGCATTTCCCTTCTTATTTTGCCCTGAAAGACTCAAGTGTGTTCAGTTTTGTCACTCCTTGTCTTGGGAAAAAGTCAGCTGGCTGGCAGTGAATGGGAACGGAAACAACTGAGGCAGGAAAGAGATTGGCAAGGGGAGAGGGAAAAATGACGCACTACGATAGTTTTTTGGTGACCTACCCTTGGATTTTATTTTGATTCAGCAGTGGGGAATCAGTCAACTGTCAGAGTTCACTACCAGACATGGCAATAAATCTTAACAGATTTAACCAGATACTTAAGTCTGTATTCAGAAAGTGGCTTACAGCAGAGACACATAGAGATTAGGTAACTGCTTTAGGGCGGACCAAAAGAAAAAAGAAACATACGGATAAGATTTGCCTACTGCAGAATGCAGAAACTGAGACTTTTGTTTGTCTGCTCTAGGCCTTTTTCTCCCACCTTTTCTCCCACCTCTAGGCCTTTTGCTCCCACCTTTTGTGTCAATTTTTTACCAGGGTTAAAACATCTGCTTGGTGTTTACACAATAATTCTTAATGGCTATGTCTGGCCTGAGAAGCATTGCTTCAATCCTCATGCCTCCTGATGGGATCTCAAGGAAATTTGTCTTCCACTCCATATGCAAAAAGGGTCATTTTCAATCTCTGCTACCTCCAGTTAAACACTTCTATGTCAAGCAACCATTTATTTTCTGATTGGGGTTGGTTGGAGCTGTAGTCCAATACATCTGTGGGATGCTATGAGACAGGAGTCTCCAAACTTGGGGACTTGGCAACTTTAAACATGTTGGCTGGGGAATTCTGGGAGTCGAAGTCTTAAAATTGTCAAGTTTGGAGACCCGGCTTAAGGAAAAGCAATCTAAACAGTCACTGCCAGTCAGGGTTTTTCAGATAAACAAATCATTGAGATCCTTCGAAGAAAGCTTTGAACAGCTTTTATCTCCTTTTTTCCATTTTGCAAACTGAGAGCAGGGGTGTCAAACTCAAGGCCAGTGGGCCAGATTTGGCCACAGGATGTTTCGATCTGGCCCATGAGGCCACCCTGGAAACATCAAAAGACCGGCCTGCAGTGCCCTCTGACTCTGTTTTCACTGGCAGAGGGACCGCAGGAAGCAGTCACAGCCGAAAACGGAACTTGGGAGCCCATTTTCTCTGACACAGCACTTGGGCCGCCACAGGCGACCCCCCAATGAATGACATCAAGCTGGCCATGCCTACTCTGGCCACACCCACCTGGTCCCCAAGGTCAAATATAACTCTGATGTGGCCCTCAATGAAATCAAGTTTGACACCCCTGTATTAGGGTTTCTATATTTTCTTAAAGAAAGGATGATGGTCAGTAAAAGAAGGTTGCTCCCTTAGTTACCCAAAAGGTTTTCTTTCAGTTCAGGATGGTTTACCATTGGCTCCAGAAAACAAAGCATCTATATTTACTAATCTTATTTTTAAATGTTGCAAAACAGATTAATTTAAGGCAGCAATATAAGCCTCTAAAGGGAAAGGGATGCAGCAGCAATGAAGCAGATTCTGTCTGCCTGGAGACGAATAAGCAGAGAGAGAGAGACACCATTCTTAGTCAAGTAGCGCCTCAGGCTTCGGCTATGTCACAGAGGACTGCCTAGAAAGCACAGCTGCCATCCAGGTGAGGGGAAGCCCAAGAGACAGGGCCAGATTGTGCACAATGAACTGCAAAAGGCAGCTGAAAATGTACACAGACCAGCAAAAACATGGAGGGAAAAAAAGTCACATCTAAAAGAGCTGCTTCTTCCCCCTCCCCCTGAAAGATTGATGATATTAACAACCGCAATAATCTTTTCTTTGTACATGAACTCAACCAAATTTTGGACAGATTAATGAAACTGTGCAAGAGTGAAAGGAAATTCTTTAAGATATTAAAAAGGTGAATGTTTTTTAAAAAATATATAATATGGCCATTGTTTTCCTCATTGTTTGTAGACAATTTCTTCATTTTTTAAAAAAGCTGATCCTAAATTGTGCTTTGATGCTAGGAAAGAATTGACACGGGGGGATTGATTTGGGGTTGAGAAGAGGGAACAGTGCTTCCCTTACTATCAAGCACGTGGCTGAGGGACTAAAGACTAAAAGGCATCTGCAAATTGTTCATGAGAGTGTTGAACTGGGGGAAAAATTGTGTCTGATTAGAGGACTGAGAAATTAGAATTTCTTAGTAAAGGAGGCAGAAATACCAGGTATGGACTGGATTCTTCTCTGGACTCAGAGAAGTTCACTTATATCAAGGTAAGTTTAATTTAATAAATTTTATTTCTCATTTTTATTATTTTTAAAAATAATTTAAGGCAGAGAATATATCCCATATATCTTTTTCCTCCTGTTTTCTGTGCAACAATAACCCTGTGAGGTGCGTAGGGCTGAGAGAGAATGATTAGCCGAAAGTCACCCAGCTGACTTTGTGTGGCTAAGGCAGGATTCACAGCCTCTTGCTTTCTAGCCTGGTGCCTTAAATCACTAAACCAAACTGGCTTTCTAATAAACATCGTGACAAATAATGAACTGGCCTGATCTGATGAGAGAAAAAACAACATATAAAAAAATCCGAAACTTGGTAGGTAGTAGATACATGGTGAGCTCGGGGCTGATAAACAATGAAGGTAGGATAGAAATACTTTTGAGCCTGCTCTAGATTTTGCCTGCTATGGGGGAACTACTCAGGTTATGAACTATTTCCCCATGCAGCTGATCAGAGGATTCCTCTAAGTTTTCACCCATCTAGCCAGATGTTCTCCATTGCATGTCATTGGATCTTTTATTGTGAGTGCTCAGGTCTGTGGTTGCTTTCTTCCCCAAAAAACTTGTTGTCAGAGAGGGCTAGCTCACACTAGTAGGAGCCTCCGACTTAAGATGGAGTGGCATATATTGAGTGAGACATCCTTTTTGAAGAGCCATCTTCAGTTGGACATGGATAAATCCACCAACAATTTTGCTTTCATCCTTCTTACCCCATAACCTGAAAGAAATGGTGAAGGCTGACCTTCTTTGGAGGGATGCTTTAATTTGGATTCCATCATTAAAGAGGGGATCAGATTTAAAAGCCTATTTTATCACTCTTATTTTTTTTTCATCTAGAAGCATTATGTGGTTTTTGTCAACATCATAGATTGGTTTAATGCTACATAAATAATTTAAATAATAACCTGTTAAAGTGTACTCCATTAAGGGTAAGACATTGATAATTAAAACGATAAATTATTAATATGTACACACAGACACACAGAAAAAAAAATCTGAAGGGGGAACTTGATCCAGGATAATATCTAAACTAAATTCAGGATAATATCTAAACAAAAAATGAGGGCTGAAATTGCAAGAGGGTAGGTGGAAAGATGGCTCTACCTAAGGAAACTGTTGTAATATGTAATATATACCCTAATGCAAGATCAACAATGGCTTTGAATGAAACAATGTCAGAAGGAGCAGGGCACAAATGAATTGACTAAAATGGAAAATGGGAAATGGAGGAGGGGAAACTGCTATGAAGTAAGATACAAATTTGTTAAGATAATAAGTAAATAGTGGGAAATGAAGCTGTCAGAAAAGTACAGAAATTAGAATCTGTCATCAGGAATGTAAACCTATTTAAAAGATTCTTGAGAAGGTCCAGATTCCAAATTTGATCTGGGGTATTTTGAAAAGAACTACATTTTGGTTTAAAGAACCACAGAGCCTTGCAGTTCAGTAATCCACCAATTTATCTTCATATGAACCTCATTTTAGTTTCGCTAATCTAGATTGTGGGATCCTTAGTGCTCTCTGAGCTTGGTTGTTTTCTTGTAGGTGTTTCATTACTAGACTAGTTAACGTCATGCTAGCACTGAAAATGTTACCTAGTTGGGTAATGAAACATTTGCAAGAAAACAGCCAAGCTCAGAAAGCATCAAAGACCCCACAATTCAACCCTGAGCCACAAATATTCTTCCATTGGCACCAATCTATTGGACATCTTGCAGACTGAAATGTGCTTAGTTCTAAAATATATAATCCCTAGTACTACTATCCTATTCTAGGACACCTACTGTCTGTTATTTAGTAAAATAGCAAAGTTCATGCTGAAACATCATTATTTTCTCTTCGTAACTGCAATTATCACTTGTTTATGTCTGAAAGTGTTACCAGGTACAGAACATTCTTTTATGTGCAGGCATTTTATCTGTCCTAACAATAGGAGTCAAGCTAATAAGCTATCTCTTGCGTTTGCTGCCGTTAATGGTGATTGTGCCTTTTCTTTCTTGCAATCACTGCAGAAATAGGCTACCAAGTCTGAACAGGCAACGCTGCATTAATATTGTTAATAATTGCTAGATGGATGCTAAAATCTTTCATCTTTCTTCTGCTGAAGCTGATTTTATATCAATGAAGAAAAAAAGAACATGGAAATTTGAATACATTCTTCCTTTGTTCTGCCTCTCCTCTTAAATTTGCATTTACTACTCTTTCTAGCTCTCTACAGGGGGAAAATGAGTAGGTGTGACAAAGTGATAATTACTGAAGGAACATTATCAGTCTGTATTATGAAGCAGGTTTAGCAAGCTTACAGTGTTCCTTTTTTTTTTTTAATCTAAAAAATCTCATTCCCCCTCATAACAAGAAAACTAAAACAATTCTGTTTCCTAGCTTTCTCTACAACACAAATTTCTTATAATTATTTGCATTTTTTTCAGTATCACAATATGCCACCATTAATCAGATACTATGTAAATGTTCTGTTTCATCAATGTGGTGGCACATCCATGTAGTCCCTGGAAACTATACATTACTTCCTAACATCTTTAATCCCAGCTGTTCCATTCTTTCTCAAATTGTGGGCCCAACACTCATGCAAACATACACTCTTACATTTAGGCAGTCCAAACAAAGTTATGTAATTCATTGATTTGATTCTTGATTCAATTGCTGCTTTTGGGATTGGCAAAAAAATAAATAAAAATAATCCCAATACCCACTGTTAAGAGGAATAGAGAATATTTTTTAAAAATGAAACAGCCATATAAATCTACTGATTGGGAAGCAATTCCTCCTGATCTGGGAGATACAGTCACATTTTATTTTTTTAAGTTTAGTTCCAGCACATCCTTTAAGATCTGACAGGAACAATATTCTGTGGTGGAATCTGGAGCTGAATTGAGAGGAAGAGTGAATTGTGGGCTGGCTAGTCTTGAATCACTGATGAGGGGGAAGTGGCTGAAAGGTGTTCTGCCCTAAAGCTTCTTCACGATATTTATAGAGTATTTTCTGTAGTGAGTTGCATCAGTCTGGTGAGAATCCCTGTCAACAGGCAAGAAGTAATAAACACACCACTCTGATCAGCTCCTTATGTCCCTTCAGGTTCCTTGCGCCTGACATATCCTCATGAAAAAGCTGAAGTCCCATTTTTCTATGTGCATACAGAATCAGGCCCAGTCCTCTTAAGAGGAGTCCCTAAATTAGAGTTTCAGTGCCAAAGCCTGTAAGTTTAACTCTACATAAATCTCTTCATCAGGACTATTGACTGGAAGCTGGGTCTTAGAAAAATTGAAAGCTTTTGTTGTTGTTGATTGAGCGCATCAAGCAGATTGTGAGATGTGACCCAGTGAGATTTAGACAGCCTTCATTTTCGCTTTCTAAAAAGAGAAGCTTTTATCTATTGAATGTGATTTTCCACTTGCTCTTTATATAAGCTACTGTAGAAGAAAGCTGACACATGCCCAAGTTTTTTTTAAAGCAATACTTCCTCTTCTGTTAGAAAAATTTAAACCAGTGGATCTCAATTTGAAAAAAGGAGCTCAAAACCTTTAACTTGTATTAAAGTCTTCACAAATTTAAACAATCAGCGAAACATTGAACGATTGGTTCCTTCTTTCACATAATAATTCTGTTCCCTTTAACACTTTGCAAGACCTGTTCTTTTCTTTCTGTTCCCACTACTGGGATTCTAAAAGCAATTAAAATAGTCCTGTGCCTTTCACGGGGCCAATTTATATGGCATCATAAACCTTTCTCTACTTGCATCTACAGATAATACAAACAAGCTCACCAACATGAATGACACTGTTTAGCCAAACCATGTAGCAATTTGCGGCATTTTTAATAAGATCATAGAATCATGGAGTTGTAAAGTACAATTGAGGTCACCACATCCAAGTGCCTGCTCAGTGCAGGAATCTAAATTAAATCACCCTAAACAGATGGATGACTAGTCTCTGTTTGACCACATCCATTGAGGGAAGCCCACCATTCTCCAGAGAAATCGGTTCCATGTTTTTAAGCTGCTCTCACTTGTCAGAAAATTCAACATTCAGTTGAATTGACATTTGATTTTCCTTAACTGGAATCCATTTTTCTTGTGCTCTGAATCACTGGAAAACCAGTCTTGAATTGTTTCTGTATGATAGTCATAGGTGACACACATTAAAACAAAAATGAACCCCCTCCTCACCATCTACTTTATCCATTACTTTAAGACTGATAGTGAAAGATCCTTGTTTGGTCTCCTACTTGCAGCATTTTAAATATCCTGAATAGAGCTATGTAAAAACTATAGCAGAACAGTGAGTTGGCCTTTTATTGCCCTTCCCAGGAGGCTAATTCATGATTCCCATCTCTGTAAATTTGACAACCAGAAGCTCAAGCAATGGTTCCAGCTGACCCCTTGGGAATTAGCCTACTAACCTCTCTTTTAGCAGCTTAGCTTGATGGTTTCTATTAATATCAAGCAGGTTGCATGTCAGAAGGAAAAAAGTCCCCAAAAGGAAAAGTTTGGGATTGTTCAGAAGTGAAAGGACAAAATCCTTCCACTA
The DNA here is from genome assembly GCA_023653725.1 of Bungarus multicinctus. NCBI lineage: Eukaryota > Metazoa > Chordata > Lepidosauria > Squamata > Elapidae > Bungarus > Bungarus multicinctus. The sequence continues at coordinate 83,115,812 of CM042834.1, forward strand.
TGGAAATTATATTGGCTGGAGATATAAAGTAGAATGGCTGCATTATGTTGCATAACTGGTGCTGTTTAGTGTAGAGCATATGAAACTGAATTGAGCTTTATATAATGCATTTTGTACCCAAGGTACCAAAATACTTTATAAAGCAATGAGTAGGAGCAGTAAGTGTGTGAGTAAATAGCACAATCTGTATGTGTATGAGTGCAGCTGTCGCCCAGATGCAGTTTTGTAACTTTCCTTATTGCAAAAGGAAAGAATAGCCCAAAGCCCCCTCAAATATTTTCCTCCTTGTAATTTCCCACAAGTTCTGAAAATTTCAACTGAATAATCAGCAAAGCAAGCTAGGTTGATTTGCTCAATTGCCAATGAATTATTACATAAAACTGTCATTTATATAATGTTGCAGACTTACTTGTTGCAGTTTTAGGGAACTGGACTCAGGCTTTGAAAAATCAGTGGCAAGATGTTTATTCTTTTCTCATACCTATTTTGCTGATTCCAGCTGAGAATCTGGATACCTTGCAAAAAAAAGAATATGTATTATTGTTATGGCGTAATAGATCTTTTGTGGTGCAGTTCACCAGATGTCATAACAGCTCTTTTATGAAAATTAGCCATCAGATTAAAGCCTTCCTGAATATCTATAAATATAAATGAACATCAGTAAAATGTGATAAGTGTGAATAGAAAGCATGTAATTTTGAAAATGCAAAAATGCAAAACAGCTTATCCCTCTTCTGTCTCTTCTGTATATGGCAGTGGTGTGCAGCTTTGTATTAACACAGGCCACCTTTGGTCTATGAGTCATGTGCCATGAGCAATGGTTTTAAAAGTCATGGGGGTTCCAACCAGCAGGAGCCAGACAACTTACTCTAAATTAAATTTTGATGGCTAGATCCAGTGCTGTGGAAATATCCCAAGCCTCTCTAAATTAGTTTTGTAATACACATTAAAAAAAAACCAGCCAAAAAAGACCACTTGGTTGAAGCCACCTTTGGGAAGGGAGTTGACTCTTCCTGCTGATGCCTCAGTCCCTGACTCTGCTGATGTACCTGCCATTGCAGTAGTTGCCCTGTAGTGTATAGAGGGTGTGTGATGCAAAACTAGAAAATTAAACAAAAAACCACAACACTCTTATTTTTGTTTTCTGAGCTACTTACTTTTCTGCTGTACTGTTGCTGTTTTTAATCACTCCATCAATGAACTGTTGAAATGCTAGAGTTTTTTTTTTCTTTTTAAATTTTATGGGCCCCCAGAGAAATGTAGTCATTTAGTGATTTAAATGATTTTACATCATTTAGTCATTAGGGTTATTTAGAAGCTGGAATGAAATTCAGACACAAATAACAGCAGGAACGATGAAAAAGGTCTACTGATGAGCTGGTTCATTAAAAAGGCAGTAAAGGGGGTAGTTCAGGAAGAAAAAAAAACCCAACCCAATATATTGAGTAAAAAGTTGCTCTTGCTAGGGACTATTTGCATTTGAGGCAGACATAATAACCACAAAATGTAGCAGCCCATGTTTGCTACTTTTGGAGAGATCGTTCAAATGTGCTCTTCATTATCCTATATGTTCTATAGGATTTATCTGTAGCAAGGTTCCCAATTGCAACTGATTTCCTGACGGGGTGAGAAGGGTGAGCAAGCAGGAGTGTCCACTAATTGACTGTCCAAACCAAAGCCATCATTATAGCCAAAATGAAAGAAAGAGTTGAAATGAAAAAAGAGATTTCTTATGCCAGCTTCATTTCCAGCTGGTTTACATCTGGCAGCCAAATAGCTTAAGGCTGCAGTGTGGAAAAAGGCATAAAGGGTATATTCTGTACAGAAGGCTGCCATACAGAAAAGTCTTCAATGCCTTCTACTTGGCAGCAATGCCAAGAGGTCACTTAAAACACATTTAGCAGGCCCAAGTGGCCAGAAAGAAGGTGACCAGATTTCTGTCACCAAAATCATTTCCCAAATGCAGCACAAATGGCACATGAAATGGCGGAGCTAATGCGAAAGGAATGCCTGGAGCCTGTGGGGCTGTGGTTTGGGGGATTCGTTTTGACTTGTTTCTGAAAATTCAAAGTGGGGGCGTTCCCTTCAGCAAAGCAGCAGAATGTTTAATTAGCATGAGCGAGAAGTCTGGAAATGGGTAAAGCTCTTCCTTTATTTCTTCATGACACCATTATTCATCTCTCCCAAAGGTAAAAAAGAATAAAATAAAGGAGCTACTTTCAGAAATAGAACAGCATTTTACAAGCTTCCCACACACAATTCTGCCAAAGCAACACACATTCCCCAAACCACACAACTGCAAATCTTCTACACTGGATCACAAATTAGGTTTTGCTCCTGGTCTAGCTCCCAGCTCTTTCCTAAACGTTTCCCTCCAAGAAACAGGAATATTGCTCTCTATAGTAATCCAAAGATCAGTGTCATGTATTGGACAAGCGTGTGAGTCATCAGTTAAGGAAAAAAAAACCTGACTTTAGATATGCTAGGTTGTGACCGTTGCTCGGGTTTTCTCCTCAATCTGTTAAATCCATTTCATCTTGTCTCATGTCAGAAATGCAGTAAGTAGAAAGGGGGAAATTATTAACTTAAATTTAAAAAGATTAAAATTTTTAATAGAAATATAAATTTATATGCCATAGCAGATCTTCATAGTTTGGCAATAGTGTGCCAACTGAGCTACGGCAATTGCAGGACCTGACTAGTCATTTTCCTGCTTCTTTCCATTCCCACCCATTCAGGGAAGGGAAGACTTTTGGGTTGGCCACTCTATGGGCAGGTCTACCAAGGCAATCTTCCTTCATTTAGAGATGGTTCCCCCCTCAAGAAGTTGCCCTTCTTTTCCTTCACATTCTCAGATATTTCACACATGGATGCCTTCCCATCTCCCTTCCCAAGTTCTCTGCTCATTAAAGCTGATCCTCCCCGCCCCCATCCCCTTTATTGGACTACTATTGCTTTAACCCTAAAACTGTTTAAAGCAAAAGAAGCAAGTGGTTTCTTCATTTCATTATGGGTCTATTTAAAAAAAGTAGCATTCTTTGCAATGTTGCAGATTTGTTCCAGAATGCCTACATTGGAACGTATTACAACTCATTATTTTAACCAAAGGAACACTTGCAGGATTGGGCCATTGACATAGCATTGAAAAGAAAATAGGGTATGCTTTGCACCAGTGGGGGATTCAAATTTTTTTACTGCCGGGTCTGTGGACGTGGCTTGGTAGGTGTGGCAGGGGAAGGGTACTTTAAAATCTCCATTCCCACCATACTCCAGGGGAAGGATACTATAAAATCTCCATTCCTTCCCCACCTCACTACCCTGCTTTCCAGCTCCGTTCTCCTGTGCAGGGCAACCAAAGATGACCCAGCCGCTCAGTTGGGACTCGGAAGGCAGAGAATAAACGGGGGCAGGCCCAGTGAGAGGTGGTATTTGCTGGTTCTCTGAACTACTCAAAGTTTCCACTATCAGTTCTCCAGAACTAGTCAGAACCTGCTGAATACCACCTCTGCTTTACACAGACCGCTCAAAAACAGAAAAACAGAAAACTTGGTGGGTGGAACAAAGGTATGCTGGTAGAAGAGATGGGGAAAATAAATATGTCAGCCTTGTTCTTGGATCAACTGTGAGGATGATGAGGATGAGGAAGAGGAGGGGGAGTGGGAGACTAATTAGCTCAGACAGACCTGTGATGGTGAACCTATGGCACACGTGCCACAGCTGGCACGCAGAGCCATTTGTGCTGGCACATGAGCTGCCGGCAAACTTACCTCACTGGGGCGTGGGGGGCGTGCATTGCCTTCTGGATGTTGGCACGCAAGCATGAGTGTGCAAGAATGCGCACAATTTTTGGCATAGGAGCCCAAAAAGGTTAGCCACCACTGGCTCAGACTATAGCAGCCAAGAGGACATAAATGAAAGCAGTGACTTGCTGGAAATTCTGATGTTAAACTCAGACTAGACATGGTACAATAAACTCTTATGAAGAATGTGGAATTACAAATCTTATTAACCCCAAACAAAAATTATGGTTGGGATGATGAAACCTGTACTCTGCAATTTGGGAGGCTGACCTAAGTTTGTGGAGAAATGGCTACTTGTAAAGTGTTTAGAAGAGGAAACATAAATCTTCCAATTTGTAAAGTGGATGTGGATGAAAGCACCAAGAGATCATTAAGCTGTTAAGGGAACTTTTGCTGAAATGAATAATAATTTTCTCTGACAATGCGTAAGGACAAAGGCCTGCACGTGTGCAGTTAGTTAAGATTCATAGCGGATGCACTTCCCGACTAGAATTGACAGGAAATTGATGCTTCCTTCCTTCATATTCTTCCTCAGGGCTTCGCTAGATATATTAAATAATTGTGAGTTATATTAAACTGATGTTAGGAAACTGAAGGAATGCACTTATTAAATAAATGAGAACATATAATGAGGAAATAAAAACCCACTTTTTTACTTACTAGACTTTCTTGCCCTGAAACAGTTTTCTCTCTTGCATAGCCCTTGACAAATCCTTAAATATAGGCCAATACTGGTAGTCCTCATCTTACGACCATAATTGTGTCCAACATTTCTGCTGCTAAGCAAGACAGTGGTTAAGTGAGTTTCACCCATTTTATGACCTTTCTTGCCACCGTTGTTAAGTGAATCACTGCAGTTGATAAGTTAATAACCCGGTTGTGAAGTGAATCTGGCTTTTCCGTTGAGTTTACTTGTCAGAATGTTGCAAAGGGAGACCACATGACCCTGGGACACAACGGTCATAAATGTAAACCAGTTGCGAGGCATTTGAATTTTGACCACATGATCATGGGGATGCTGGAAAGGTTGTAACTGTGAAAAATGGTCCTAGTTACTTTTTCCAATGCCATTATAACTTTGAACGGTCGCTAAATGAACTATTGTAAGTCAATGATTATTTCTAATACTGATGCATTGTTATTGATAATGCATATGCATATTATGTAATTTTAATGCCTTGTAACAATGCACTACTATTGCATTATTATAACACATTATGACTGCATTGTTATAATATATTATTGCTGGTATGGTCTCTACAGTTATTGAGGTATTTCTATCTCTATAGGTATAATGGATATAAAAATTGTTTGAAGAAAGGTAGGCTTTTCCAGAGTCTATCTCAGAATCCCTATGGCATGTGTGTTTTGGTGACATAAAACCTTTTTCCACATTGCTCCATGGAGGTACTGAGGTTACTTGCCTATTGTACAGATGTAGAGATTACGTTCCAGATACAAAAGTTGATCTGAGCAATAGAGAAGAAGAATGGCCAACAAGAGTCATGAATTGCCTGGAGCTCAGTTGTTCCAGCTCAGTTGTTTTCGTTAACATCTGAGTCCTTGCTTTCAGATGCTATTCACTATTGTGAAGTGAACCTGGCTGATTTTGCTTGTCAGAAGGTCACACAAGGTGATCCCATGACCCTGGGACACTGCAGCCATCAAAAATACATGCCAGTTACCAAGTGTCCCAATTTTGATCACGTGACCATGGGGATGCTGCAACAGCCATGTGAAAGATAATCATAAGTCATTCCACCCCCACCCCCCAATACTGTTGAACAGTCACTAAATGAATGGTTGTAAGTTGAGGACTACCTGTGTTTTTTTCCATTTTTAAAATTAGCCTCCTCCTCCTCCTCCTCCTCCTCCTCCTCGCAGTTGATCCAAGAACTATCCATGAAGTCCATGGAATGTGGGAATGACAGCGGGAGACAGGATAAAAGAGAGGGAATGATCAGATAAAAGACAGATGAGCCTAGGGCAGGAATTTTAAAAAAATACTTGTGGTTTTCAGTGGCCTCATATTTAGGGATCTGTCAAGGGCTATGCGCTATTTTTTTTTTTTTAAAGTAGTAGCACAATCCTGCAGAATTATTAAATCCTGCTTATTATCAACATTGTCATACGAGTTCTCCTGAAGACATATAAACGAGAACTTAAAAAACTTCAGGATGGGATAATCTTGTGAGTGTATCTGGGAATGAGATACCAGTAAGAACCGCACCCTAAGTAACAGTCCTGTTAAAATTTGAATCTGAAAGAGAATGGGCTGCAAAAGCATCGCAAAACAGACCCTCTGCAGCTTTCAGGAGAGTAAAAGTGAGGAGGGAGAGACTTACTTTCAAATTTGCAAGATTCTATTAATGTAACTTTACAATAAAATAGAACTAGTCCTCCTGGTCTGGACCTTCTTGTCTGGACCACCTCACAAAGCTAAAAATAAAATATTGATTAAAATGCATAAATACGTACAAAAAATACTACTCATTTTGGGGTAAACAACATTATGCAGATAGATAATAGATCACCTTTATTGTCATTTTTACTGTGGGCATACTGGCATACCTTAAAAATGAAATTCTGTTGTCTACTCTCAAAAGTGTAGACATACATAATAAACATATACAGGTGCTATATATATACATCACTGTCCATTTTGAATACGTAGAAAGAGGAAACCTGAGAGTTCACAAGATTGTGAACAAAACTGTGACTGCTTTGGATACCATGAAGTCTCCTCCCAGGGGTGGGATCGACAGGGTTTGGTGATTTACGAGGTTCGATGATTTACGATGTGCTTCATCAGCACGCTACGTGCAGAGAAGCAGCCTTTCAAAAAGTCCTTTTTTCCTGCTTTTTTAACTGCAGCTGTGCCTCGCACGGCAACTGAAGTTGAAAAAGCAGGAAATAAAGGTCAGGTCAGAGCACAGGTGGGTGGGTGGGCAAAAACAGCAGACATAGAACCAGTTCTATGTCTGCTGCTCTTCAGAGTTACCGGTTCTACAGAGTTGGACAAAACCGGTAGAAACTCACCCTTGCCTCCTCCCAGAAGGTTACAAGGACAACAGGTCATGAAGAGGATGTGCAGAGTGCCAGACAATCCTGTGAACCCTGTTCAAGCAACACTTATATGCTATGTCCTGGATAAAAGGAAATGAACTGCCAATAATCTTCTCTGCCATCCTCACCACTCTCTGCACCGCCTTCCTTTCTGAAGCATAGCAGAATAGTAAACTGAAATACATAAGCTAAGCATAACTAAATCTAGTTTACAGCAGCACCATTCACCATACCTTTTCCTAACTTTCTCTTCTTACGAATCTCCCTTACTTACACTATACCCATGATGGTGGACCTACGGCAAGCATGCCGGAAGTGGCACGCAGAGCCATTACTGCCAGCATGCGAGCCTTCACCCAGAGCAGGTCTGCTGTGCATGCATACACGCTGCCCGCCCTCCAGCTGATTGTTGGGTATCTGGCGTGCATGGGCAGGACGCGGGGGTGGGTGGGTGGGAGATGCGTGCACATGCGCATAGTCATGCAGCATGCAGGGGGGCAGCGCACGTGCATACGCAACGACATGCACATGCACTTGCACAGGGGGCATGGGGGACCCGTGCACATTGCCTTTTGGATGCACATGTGCAGTTATCAGCACAGGAGCCAAAAAGGTTAGCCACCACTGCACTATAGACCATTTCAAACACTGATTTTTGTTTCTTAAGCTTTTGATTTTTCTCTTTCATGATTTTGTCAATTCCATCCAAGCTCACATTTCTCAACCTCCCTATGCAACCAAATAATGTCATCAAACATTTTCCAGACTGGTCACTCATTTTTGTGCTCAGTCCACATTTACTCAGCACTCATACACTCTGGATTTCTTCTTTTTACTGCAATGTACCCAGTTCTCATTTTCATATAACAGAAGCATGCTTTAATAAACAGTCACTTTTGCCAGATGGCATAATACCTGCTATTGTTTCTAGTACTATCTCTATGTCTTAACATTTTCCTATGCATATGTATTCACCCAAGATACAGATTCATTTATTTGCTCTAATTTTTTATTATTTACATATAACTTACACTGTATGTTATACAAGGAACTCGTTGTGTAATACCTTAAATGACCAACAAACATTTTTTCTTTGTATGACTACCTGCTGATTGTTGAATCATTTGTTCTGTAGTCCACTATTCCCAAACATGTTTTACTTCTTGCCTTCACAATACTAACAATTGTATGGTCTAGTGTCGTAGTGCAATTCCATGGATTCATTGACACAATGATAGCCTCCATACAACCTAGAACTAAGGAGAAATTTCCTACTGATGTGAGGAACCAACTAATGAAACAGCTTGCCTTCAGAAATTGTGGCTATTCCATCACAGGAGGCTTTCAAAAAGAGACTGGACAACCATTTATCTGAAATAGTATAGATTCTCCTGTTTGAGCAGGGAGTTGGGCTAGAAAACCGCAAACTCTATCATTCTATGTTCTAATGAACTGAAGGAAGTCTCCTTTAAATTAAATCCAATCATCAATGAGTAAAAGAAGAGAACTGAAGAAGTGACTAAAACAACTGTCCAATTTTTAAGGAGTATTAGAATATTGGCAGAAGCTATTGAGTGGAATAACCCCAATAACCCCAAAATGCCTCTCCGCCTACTAATACTTTTTGGTCATCTTATTTTGCCTCCAATATTAGGGGCTTCAGAGTGCAAATACTTTATATATCTTGAGACTGCAGCTAGACTATAAAAATAACAAGGAAAATGTTACTTTAACACTGGTACAACTAAGGATAACTTAAACCTCTCTCCCCCAAAGGTACTTTTTCCCAAAACCAACTGGACTTTCTTGGTTTTTTTTCTTTGAAAATATTTTGTTTCTCATCCAAGTAATTCATCCAACTAAAGAAGCTTCTTAGATGAGAAGCAAAATGTTTTCAAAGAAAGAAAAAACCACCAAGATTTCCAAAAGTTGGAAAAAGCACTTCTGGGACAACAATGACCAGGATGATTGAGAATTTCCATAGGCATTAAATCTGTCTCAATTATGGCTGGGGAAAAGATGAAGTTTGTATCATGGAGACAAGCAGGAAAATTTGGGCAAACGAGGATCTGGCCATAATCAGGAATGCTACACCAACTATCAATCCCTGCTCCAGCCAGGACATATCATTCTCAGAACTCAGTTTCCCAAATTGTTTAGAATGGATGTTGTCAGAATTTATACTTAAGCACTGTAAATGATCTGTGCAATCAATTCCTCAATGAACCATTGGACTCCACCCAATCTGATTTGTGAAGAGGAAGTTCACTTGCATGGTATACAAGTTATATTGGGTAGTCATCTAAATGCTCTGCACCATTTCCTTCCTCTATCTCAAGCGTTGATCACTGCCACTATGCATTGCATTGTTGCTGACAGAAGCACTAGGGATAGTGCATTGCTTCCATTGCCCCTTTCTCTTACATTTTATAGGAGGCAGGTAACTGCTGCCCTTGCTGTCATTTGAAGCCATAAATTATTAGATTCACAAAGAATTACTTGCCATGACCCTGAAGGTTAAGGAGATGCCCATACATCTTCCTGACACCATGTGCAATAGAGTTCATTGGACTTATACCGACAGGCAAACTAAAGAGAAGCATCTCAGGTGTAGACACAGATGCTCCAATGCACTGTTTCTCCCTGATCCTTTTCTCTTGAAATGTGGTTGCTTTTTAAAGGTTAAGGCAGAGAAAGCAGACAATATGTCCCCTGAGAGCAGATGGTGCAATTCCTTTACAAGTTGCACACTCTGGGTTGAATGCTTGGCTGCGCCGTGTTTGTACAAGCTGGTACTATTCAAGGAAGAGGAAACATGAAGCTTTAGGAAAGACCTGATTGACTTATGTTATTTCTTTGTTCTTCCTAATGCTTCCACTCATTTTGGTTACTTTTTAATCTTTTCCTCTCCCCTCTCTTTGCCAAGCCTCACATAATTATATTCTCCTAGCTAAGAGTCTAAAAACGTCCCAATATCTACATATGAATATTGTGCAGGACTGAAGCTTAAGAATGGTTTAGTTATAAGAGGAAATGGCAACTATAAAACTGCATTCTGAAGTAATTATTCTAAATGTACTGGTGCACCTCTGCTGATCACCAAACAAGAATCATTTTTAATCATGCTTTTGCCTTCAATTAGGCATTTGTGTTAGGAAAGGATTATTAAATTAATTTAATAATGATTATTAAATTAGTTTAATAATGTGTTGGATTTCTGGATGATCAATTTTTGGTAACTTTATATGGTATCTGACTGGTCCAAATAATTTGAAGCTTAATTTTAATGCCTAATTTGAATCACTCCAGCCCATAAAATATCAGCTTTGGGCAACAAAGTACTGACTGCTACACTGCAGCTCAACAAGAAGTAAATTACATTCAGTGATACTGCCTCACAGGTATAATCCTGTCGCACTTTACACATTCATAGGTTCCAAAAAGATGGTAGAATGCAGTTGTAAAAATGCCTTGTTCATTGATAATGGGCAAAAAATTACCCTTCTCCCAAATTTTCTTTCTGTGGGATAATATCGATATTAGAATACATGTAAATATACCCCAAGGGCAGCAAAAAAAAATCTTGATTTTACATCTATTAATCTATCTATGTCAAACTGATCACAGTTCTTTGGTGCAGACACAATAGTCGGAATGAGATTTCAATAACAACATAATGTTTCATCCTTCATAACTTGCAATTGTCATGCTAAGTATTGATGGGCAGGTAATTGATTCCTCAATCTTCAGTTGGCATCATCTTGAATAAGTTACTCCCATAGCAGAAATGTGCTGATAGGTATTTATATAGGGAGTTTCTGGTGGTGATGGTGTGTGTGTGTGTGTGTGTGTGTGTGTATGCACGTGTGCGCGTGTGCGTACTTGTATTATTTAAGTAATATGTAAAACAAAAAAAAAGCCATTGGGAAAGAAGGGCAGACTTGGCTTCCTTCAAGGAGTATTTTGTAAAAAGAGGGAAATGTTTACATTAGCTAGGTAGTTCATGAACTAAACTCCTCCACATAGTTTCATTGTTCATTGCTATCAAATGCTGAGGGCTTGCTTTCAAATTAGTTGAACATTATCCGGAAATTTACTGGCTTTATGTATTCCCAACCAGGAGATTTCCTGCTGCCCTGTCAGGCTTCACTATAACACCTCTTTCTGTTTAGATAAAGAGGGATTACCTCTGCCACTTCACATCTCCCATACCTGGAAAAGTACAGATGCTGCCAGAGGACATAGGGCCCTGTTGTCAATTGTCAATTTCCTGTCACATTTGCCTTGGGAATTTTAAATGTATAGATTTTTTAAAACTTCCCTCCTTCCCTCCCTTCCTCCCTCCCTCCCTCCCTCCTTTTATAAATACTTATTATCCTCTGTTTTCAGAATACAATAAGTATTTTGAATGTGCCTTTGTATATAAATAGAGAGAACTCCAAAAATCTATATACCTATAGTTTGAGGATATAAATCTATATCTTCAAACCCCAAAATCTTTAACCTTAAACTGTCTATCGTGGACCTCATTCCATTCCTAAGAGGTCTGTAAGGGGGCATGCATAAGCGCACCAGTGTGCCTACCGTCCCTGTCCTACTGTTCCCATTTATCCATTTATTCGTACTCATTTATTATGTACTAGCTGTTTATACTTATATGTTTATATGTTATGTTCATACTGATACTTGTTTTCTCATACATGCTTGGCAAACAAACAAACAAAATAAATAAATACTAGAAAATGTGACTGTCAGAATGACAAAATTAAGGGATTGTGATAAATTGCAGATACTTTTGAAGACAATTTAAGTTAATCCTATGGCAACAGGCATATGAAAATTGTAATATATGTATGTTTTTAATAAGAGCTGATTTACAGCCAATCACAATTAAGCTTCACTTGGCACAGTTCTGGTATAATCAGAGTTTAGAGTGCTAGCTAGTTTTGGCAAGGTAGACTTGTGCATGCATGCCAGTATGGAAATAATTATCATACCTACAACTACTGTACTGTATGTATCTTTTGATTTTCCTTTCATTCAAGATCAATTCATCTCTAAAGAGGCGGTGTCACTGATGGCAAATGTCAGTGGTTAAAATGTAGTTAATGCCCCAATAATATTAGAGACAAAGCTGATACAAGGAAAAGAAGAAGCATATGAAGGGGAAAAAAGGGGGAAAAGAAAGAGGACTATTTAATATAGATTCTGGACAATGGGGTGGCTTCCCCATATGCCATGCCTCTCTGCACCATTTGGCCATGTTCAGCATGCATAATAGGGAAATTTTTTACTGTCATATTCCCCCTCTCTCTATCCTTTAATATTGGTATAGAAAATACTTGAGTGATCTGTACTACCAATATGATCAAAACATCCTACATAATGGATGCAGTGTGTGGGCCAGGTATCTGAGAACAATTTCACAGTAGCAATTATGCTACAAAATCAATGTATGAATCAGACCTTTTGCTCAAGCTGTTAATACTTACTTTTTTTATTGCCTAATTATTTCTATGCTGGAACGTAGAATTAGAGAAATGCTGGGAGAATATCCAGATAGGAGTACAAAAGAGTGCGAGCATGTCACTTGTCAATAATAATGCATGACTTGTTTACTTCAGCAGGGTAAATGTAGCCAGGTGGTCATCAAAAGAGGGTTTCAATTTGTCACCCCTTCCATGGGCCTCATAAGTAAAACAACCAAGGTATTTTATCATTCTTATGCTTTGTGAAAGGTAACAATTCCAGGAGGAAAGTGCTAAAAGACAACAACACAACAACAACAACAGCAACAACAAACTTAGTAACCTAATTTATTTTAGAATTGTGATGTCCTTGATGTTCCCTTTTGCTGGTTGTTTACCTGGAGATATTTCATTACATGACTAGGTAACATCTTGGCACTGGAAAGAAGTGAGGTTTGCTCCCTGTTTATATACAGTATAAATATAGTGCCTATTCAGACAAACAATTAAGCAGTAAACAACAGTCTAATCAAAGAACTACAAAAGAGAAAACAACACTCCTACCAACTACTGTATATAAACAGAGAGCAAACCCCATTCCTTTCTAGCACTGAAAGTATTACCTAGGTGGGTAACAAAAGGTCTGCAGGAACACAATCATGCTCAGAGAGCACAGACTTCACAATTCAACCTGAGCTACATATATTTTCTATTAGTTTAGAATCGCAAGACAGGAAACTCAAAATGGAACTATTTCAAAAAATAATTTGATTTGAGGCTGGACTCAGAACATGGAATGTGCAAATAGCCACACCTCTTGTATTCCTTAGTCAAACCATCAGGATAAACCACGGTTTTCTAACTACTGTATGGTTTACTGAAGGCACTATACAGCATGATTTACAGGTTTGAATGGCTGAGTTCACATAACCTTGTAAACCACTTTAGAGCCACATTGTGGGTTTGTTCAAGGTGTGAATGCCAAGAAATAGAGATTTTGTTTTAGCAAGGACTATTTTCCTCACGACTCTGCCTCTTCAGGATAGAAGAAATAACTTTACTAGGTAATGGTTGGGGACTTAGGAGGAATACCCTTCTATGCTCCCTTTTTCATAATCATGTGCCCCAGCTTTTGTTTTCTAATATATTTGCAGACATTTCTCCCAATATTTCCTTCTCTGAAAAGAGATGTAACTTTTCCCAATTGGACCATTGGAAGTGCCTTTCACCGTGGAGAATGCAGACGACCCTGTAACAGTGTCACATGGAACATGCAGTATTTCCCTGACTCTCTTTTATAAATGAATGAATGAATGAATTAATGAATGAATGAATGAATGAATGAATGAATGATCCTAGGGAAAACCTACAGTACTAAATACACATAAGTGATTTTAGGGTTGAAACTCGAATTGTCATGGTTACTTTTCTACATACTCTATTCTCTTAACATTTAAAGGGTGTTTTTCCCCTCTTAGCAAGACCTAAATCCAGGGAATGCTTCTCCTGCTGCCATCTTATTTCACAATGACAGATTTCAATGCCCCTCTCCCAAAGAAAACTAGAAGTGCTACCTTTTGAAGCAGAAAACCATTATTACTATTTCAGTCTTTAGAAGAGGAGATGGGAAGAATAGAATAGAATAGAATAGAATAGAATAGAATAGGAATGGAATAGGAATGGAATGGAATGGAATGGAATGGAATGGAATGGAATGGAATGGAATAGAATTCTTTATTGGCCAAGTGTGATTGGACACACAAGGAATTTGTCTTGGTGCAAATGCTCTCAGTGTACATAAAAGAAAAGATACATTTGTCAAGAGTCATAAGGTACAACACTTAATAGTCACAGAGTACAATAAGCAATCATACTACAAAAAAGTCAATAAAAATCATTAGGATGCAACATACGGACAGGAGGTTGTACAACTTTCCTCGTGGTGTAATCAGAACAATCTGGAACTGAACATACTTAAAACCATAGAAATGGTGGTAGACTTTAGAAGAACCCTCCCATACTACCACCTCTTACAATACTAGACAACACAGTATCAATAGTAGAAACCTTCAAATTTCTAGGTTCTACTATATTACATGACCTAAAATGGACACCTAACATCAAAAACATCATCAAAAAAGCACAACTGCCCAAGGAGCTGCTGATTCAGTTCTACAGAGGAATTATTGAATCTATCATCTGCACCTTCATAACTATCTGGTTTAGTTCTGCAACTCAACAGGACAGATACAAACTTCAGAGGATAATTAGGACTGCAGAAAAAACAATTACTACCAACCTGCCTTCAGTCGAGGACCTGTATACTGCACTAGTCAAAAAAAGGGCTGTGAAAATATTTACAGACCCCTCATATCCTGGACATAAACTATTTCAATTCCTTCCCTCAAAATGATGCTATAGAATACTGCATACCAGAACAACTAGACACAAGAACAGTTTTTTCCCGAAAGCCATCACTCTGCTAAACAAATAATTCCCTCAACACTTTCAACTATTACAAAGTCTGCACTACTATTACTGTTAATCTTCTCATCATTCCTTATCACCCATCCCCTCCCACTTGTGACTGTATGACTGTAACTTTGTTGCTTGTATCCTTATGATTTATATTGACTGTTTCCTAGTATGATTTGATAGCTTATTGTACCCTATGACTATTATTAAGTGTTGTACCTTATGATTCTTGATGAATGTATCTTTTATTTTATGTATACTGAGAGTATTTGCACTAAGACAAATTCCTTGTGTGTCCAACCACACTTGGCCAATAAAGAATTCTATTCTATTCTACAAGCAACAAGGTTACATAAGCGGGAGTAGATAGGTGAAAGGAAGGATAGGAGGGTTAATAGTAATAGTAATGCAGACTTAGTAAATAGTTTGACAGTGTTCAGGGAATTATTTGTTTGGCAGAGTGATCATGGGTGAGATTCTATCAGTTCGCAGCTATTCACTAGAACCGGTTATTAACATTCTAAGCAGTTTGGAGAACTGGTTGTTAGAAGAAATTACTGGCCTAATCTTGTAAGGAAGGCAGGAAGGAAACATTCTGGTGTTGCTTACAGAAACTGCCTCTCCGTTAACCCTTATTACATTCTTGGCAGGACTAGATTTCCTGTCTCAGGAACATCTCTGGAGATTTTTCCCCCTCCTTTGCTGGCACTTTGCTTGTGTGGAGTAACCATTCAAAGTTACAATGGCACTGAAAAAAGTGACTTATGACCATTTTTCACACTTACGACTGTTGCAGCATCCCCACAGTCATGAGAGGCCAGGCAAGGAGATGCATGTCTCGATGTGAGTGATGTTGAGTTGGCCATGCCCAGCCAATAACATGACCACCAAGCCATGTCCACCCAGTCACATGACCACCAAGCCACACCCACCAACTAAGCCACGCCCACAGGACAGGTTGTTAAAAAAATTGAATCCACCCCTGAGAGTGATGGCATTTGGGATAAAACTGTTCTTGTGTCTAGTTGTTCTGATGTGCAGTGCTCTATAGTGTTGTTTTGAGGGTAGGAGTTGAAACAGTTTATATCCAGGATGTGAGGGGTCTGTAATATCTAGCAGCATCTAATTCTGATGTTTTGAAACATGCATAGCCACACAAAAGAACAGGTAGCTTGGAACTAGCAACTTCTTTTCAGTGGTTAAGGATCATATGCTATGAATGTTGTTTAAGAAATGCAGGATCTCTGGTTGATGATGTAAAATGGATGGGCAACTGGAGAAATGTGAGTGTTCATTTGTGTGTATGTGTGAGAGAAAAAGCTTTCCATTGTTTGCCTGCTTCAGGATGGAAGCATCCTTTAATAGAACTCTGTTCTTCTCAGTTGGAATGGCAATGGGGTCCTTGAATACCACAGTGGACAGGCTAAAGATGCCCCGTGCCAATGCCACAATGTATGTTTTAATTTGTGCAGTGTGATTTTCCATTTTGTCCCTGTTTTGGCAGCAATGCATTTTTCAATACAGCTATTCCAATTTTAGAACTTACACCACAGTTTTACTATTCTGCAATCCTGATCAGAGAAAACTATGGAAACCTGAAGAAGGGTTGGTATGGAATATAAAAGGAGACATTGGGGGCTATGTTCAGTTGTAAGATTGTGGTTGATAGATGAGGTGGATGGGTGGAGGTAGGGCAGACTTTCTCAGCTTGGCAACTTCAAAATCCATGAGAAATCTGCCTCTTAAAATTCCCCATTGGCCATTGGCCGCACTGGCTAGGACATGGAATTGTCATCTCCCTATGTTTGAAAGATCCTAAACTGAGAAGTTATGATCACTTGCTAATCAGATGTTTACAAAAATGCGCCCTATTAATTGCTTATCTAATGCTTAAGTTTTTCCTCTGATTTCTTTCTTTCTTCTTTGCATACAAGGGAGGCAGCATAATCTACTGGCACAAAATATTAACTCTGAAAAGTCTTTCACATCCTACTGCAATTTTTCAAAGCAATGACACTTCATCGGCAGGTTGCATACTGCTATTGCAGCCCAAGTCAAAAGTTTTGTTTCCATTCGGTAGCACTCTAAATGCTTCCAGATGGGCGCTTTCTAATGCTATAAATCCGGAGGTTCTTTCCTTCTGTGTGTTGGAAAAAGGGCAGAAATGGAGGGAAACATGGAAGGATTATAAATGAGAGATCTGTGTCTGAAGCAAGGCAATTACACAACCCAATTCTCATCTAGAAATCAGCTGTCTGTGGAAGAGGACTTGGTGGGGAAATGCAGGAAGATTTCAAAAATAGCTGATGGGTAACCTTTGATTCCTTGTAGAAAAAAAGGGTTTCTTTGGGATTCTGTAAATACATTTTGCTTTCAGACTATAGTTATTGCTGCTTCACCTTCTCAAGGACCCAGAAATGAGTTTGCTTCCAAAGAAAATATGAAGTATAATATACTGTATTATCAAGCAAGGTTTTTGTCCTTGAATTCTCAGACAAGTTGCAGCTGAGACAAATCTTGAGACAGGAAGGTTTCTTTCTTTCCACTGATTTCCTTCTCTGCAAGAATTCTGAGAGACTGATAGCACTGGTCAGTCCTCACCTAATCCTCTAGAGCAGGGGTCTCCAACCTTGGCCACTTTAAGACTTGGGGACTTCAACTCCCAGAATTCTCCATCCAGCTTTAAGTCCTCAAGTCTTAAAGTGGCCAAGGTTGGAGACCCCTGCTCTAGACCAGGGGTGTCAAACTCAACTTCATTGATGACCGCATCAGGATTGTGCTTGACCTTGGGGAGCTAGGGTGGGCGTGGCCATGGTAGTATGGCCAGGATGGTTGTAGCCACTCGACATCACTCATCAAGGCTCTGTTTTCAGTTGTAATGGCTTCCTGGCAAAAACAGAGCCCAGGCGGGCTGTGCCTGGCCTCCCCGAACTCCTTTTTTACTGGCAGAGGGGTACAGGAGGCTGTCATGGCCAAAAACAGAGCTCAGGAGGGCCACGCAGCGGCACCATGGGCCAATCCTTCACTATTTACAGGGTGGCCCCGCAGGCCAGATCTAAGTACCCCGCAGGCCGGATCTGGCCCACGGGCCTTGAGTTTGACACCCCTGCTCTAGACTCTCCAGTTGCTTGGGGATTTTCTAAGCATCCCTCCCTTTTAGGAAAATACAGAGGGGACGGATGCAATTGGTTGAATCTCCCAAAGCTTAAATATGCCAGATCTTAGAGACTATCCTTCAGGCAAATGAGAATAATGCAACAATGGAATAAACAATGGGAAATTGAAAGAGTGAAGAGATACCTATAGATGAGAATGTGATTAGGAAAATATTAGAATGTGTGGAAATGAATAGATTAACAATAGCTGTTAAGGAGAAAAAGGAAACTGAATACTATAGGATATGGGTTCTATTTTACCAATGGTTAAATTATAAAAATGAAAGTTAGAAATAGGGAAATAAAATAAAGAAGAAATGGAAAAGAGATAAGTAAACATTATGACTAGTATGTTGAATATTATATTAATATTGTAGAATTAATATGTGGAATATTATTATGTTAAAGATTACACAATCAATATTAATTTAACAAAGAGTGTTGTATTTTGATTATTGTTTAATGAAGATATTCGTACCCAGACAACACACTGTTCAACTGAAGATGGAATGATTATGTTAAAAATAAAAAAAAAATATTAAAAGATGAAGTGGAGTAAACAATGGAGATCTCAGCCACGAATTTTAAAACAAGGCAGTCAAATGTCACCATACTACAGAACAAAAGTCTATTTAGCAAAAGGAAAAGGGAGAAGGAAAGCTAAAAACCTACAGCAGTGTTGCAAGGCTGGCTAGGGAATTCTGGGAGTTGAAGTCCAACCATCTTAAAACTGCCAAGGTTGTGAAACATTGCCCTAGGGAGAGAATTTAAGTCAAATTAAATTTAAAAATGGCTCAAAGGTGATTTGTACTTGAATAGAACCTTGGTTTCCAGAATTAGTGTTTTTGCCTAATAGAGCAAATTGTCTATACACCAAGTTGCATGACTCCGAGAGTGAAGCTACCGATTGGGTTTTCACTGTCTTATGGACGATGGAAGTCAGTGAAAATTAATCCTTTGAAAGAGATGTTTGTTCAGCTATCACAGCACTAGCTTTTTATAGTTAGTGGTCTAAGTCAGCGGCCCCCCAACTTTTTGGGCACCAGGAACTGGTTCCATGGAGAGAGTTCCTTCTGCAGACTGAGGCATAGTATTGCATGCTGTCTGCATCCCACAGATGGAGCTTCGCTTGTTCATGTGGCCTGGTTTCTAGCATGCTGCAGCCCAGTGCCAATGCACCGACCGGAGTTTGGGGGGGCTAGTCTAAATGACCTCTTAGGGGTAATTTCCACTCTGAACTAACATTATAAAATGACCACTGTGTTTCATTTTAACTGAAAAAATAGCAGCATCCAAAATGCCTCAGAATGCCTCTTGCTCTCTCCTGCCACATTAATGACTCATAACATCCTATGGCAGATGTGGGTGGTTCCCAGCACCCAATTTGTGACCTTTTTGAGAGCTTCACAGGGAATTTAACCACAGTGATTTTTTCCCCCATTTTTGAGATTTTCTGAGGAAAGTTTAAATGGGTGCTTGAAGCATTTTGTATTTAAAAACCTCAGAAACATTCTAAAACAATCTCCCTAATTCTCCTAGGTGTTTAGAATGGCAGGTTTAGCCACCTGTTGAGCTGCCCAAATAACAAGTGGCAGGATGCTGGGTGAGGTAGGTGTTATGATATGTACAGAATAACCCTTGAGTAACAAGGATATGCACATGGAAACATTTATGAGAGTAGTTATGAATAATTATTCAGCCACACACAGATACACTGAATTGAGTTAAAGTTTACTTTAAGAAATAGCACAGTCCAATAAATGATCCAGTAAAATGATACATTTTACAGTCCAAAGAATATCCAATTACAAAATGTCTTCTTACCGGTTGCCTTTGTCGTTTGTTGCCTTTGTCATTTACAGTAAACAAAGATATCAAAGTATAAACACAGCAACAGAAACTTTAGTTAGCAACAGAATGTCAGAGATACAGAATGTCAGAGAGAGCAAGCCATAATCTCTAGCTCCCTCTTATGGCAATTCGCAATACAATCAACCAATCAGAACACTACAAATCAATACAGTGACTTTTGTCTTAAAGCTACAAACATACATTGTTGGTTTATATATTGCCAATCCAACTAATTGATGGACAGATTCCTAACAGTAGGAAGGAGTATTCTCAGTGCTTCTGCTCAGTACAACCTTCCCTCAGCACCCATTCTGTGTCAGTCTGGCTAGTTCTGAACAGATGTATAGTGCTTCTCTTCCTTGCTGACAGATAACACGTGCAGAGGGAACATAGGGTGAACCAGGGATGGGATCTGACTGGTATAACTACTGGTTCTGTTGCTCTGCGTTGTGTGCGCATGCACGTGCGTGAATCTCACAAGTGCAATTTACGACCTGCTGAGCTTCCCGGACAGCTGAGCAGCGCTGCGTGCAAGTTCGCAGTGGTTGAAAAGGCCCCCTTTTCCTGCTTTTTCAACCACAGTTGTGTTGTGCAAAGCAGCTGCGGTTGAAAACGCAGTAAATAAAAGTCAGGAAACAGCCTGGGTGGGCAGGTGGGACAAAACAGCAGCAGACATAGAACCGGTTCTATGTATGCTCTCTGTTTGCTGCTTTTCATAGCAACCGGTTGTACAGAAGTAGACAGAACTGGGTAGAATCCCACCCCTGGAACCATGGGAGAATGATTGATAGCAAGCCAAAGCTGCAAGGAAATGGTAGTACCACCAACTAAGCAACTAAGGCAGCACTATAAATGATTAACTAGTAAATGATTATGGGGACCATGCATGCTAGATAAAACTTCTGGAACCCCATCAGTATGAATGGGCCACCCATAATAGTAATGACAACTATCACTGTGATATTCAGTGCCGGAAGGGGACAACTCGCTGCATCCAACTTATTACAGGACATCTCAACACGGGGCAATTTAACAATTCAATTTAATTATTCAAAATAATTTTTTTTAAAAAAATTGTCATTCATATTTCATTTTTTAAAAAAAATTGTCATTCATATTTCATTTTGTCCCCTTTTTTGCATCCTTCCTTTAATGATTTTATTCCACCATTTTTTAAATATTAGCCCAATTCTTGTCCTGCAATGAATTGTCCCATGTGAGTTGGCCGTGGGAGTTGTCCTGCAGTGAGTTGGCCATGGCAAGTTGACTGTGGCTAGTTGAATAGAATAGAATAGAATACTTTATTGGCCAAGTGTGATTGGACACACAAGGAATTTGTCTTGGTGTAAATACTCTCAGTATACATAAAGAAGAACATTCGTTATGAATCAAGAATCATAATGTACAACACTTAATGATAGTCATAGAGTACAATCAACATCAAATCATACTAGAAAACAGAGGATACAAGCAACAAAGTTATAGTCACAAGTGGGAGGGGATGGGTGAACTGTGGCTAGTTGGATGTGGCTATTTGGCCATGGAGAATTTCCATAAACTCATTCAGTGCTGCCAAAGCACTGAAATGGAAATATAATAGAAAGGAACTTTGAAAAGATATAATTGAAAAACCCTAGAAGTCAACAAGTTTAGATAATTTCACACATTTACTTTGTAACTCTTAGACAACAATACAAATTAATTCAGTATTATTCCCATATTACATATCTTAGTAAGGCTTGTTATAACCGTAGTTTTTCATGTAAAGGCATGATTTAGGAACATTAAGAGCTGTGTTCACACAGCGCCCAAAATCACACAGACCACTTTATGGCTTAGCAAGATACAAATGCACAATAATCTGTCTCTTTTTTCAATTATTTTTATTTGTTATTGCTTTTAAAATAATAACAGCAAAGAACAAAAGGGGCAAAACACAAACCTAATGATAGATGGCATATATTATGAAATAAAAGAAACAAAGAAGTGCTTTTTTAAAAAGGTGACAAAATCTGCTCATAGCTGGCAAGAATAAGCAGGTTCTGAGTAAAAGGGGGCACATATTTATCTTTCCAATGCTGTAATATCAGTATTTTAGCTACAGTTTGGGCATGGAGAATCTAGTTCTGTTGCCTAGTACTTTGTTTCTTAAATGCACTTAATAAAAAGCTGCACCTTGTTTAACCAAATATAGTTGCAATGCAGCTATGTTCAAAAAACAAGCATAATTGGGTATTTCTATGTATACTGTGCAACACAAGAAACTCATTCAATTCAGGGCAAAGGTTATTCTATCCCTAAGGTATCCTAGGCTAACTGTTAGTCAAAGCACCTTGCTTTGGCCAGCATTGTGTGAACTTCAAAATTTGGTCACTTCTGATCTCCTGCATTGGTCAACTGATTGGTCAGGGAAATGAGACAGTGGTATTAAAAGGGTTGAAAATACAAAGTGCTCCACTATAATACTATTGCAAAATGTCATTCATCAGATGAGATGTTGGCGGTAGTTCACAGCTGGCAGAGAGAAACAAGGCTAGATTAAAAAGAAGACGAGATGATGTGCTATCTTCTTGTCATCTTCCATCATGAATGAAGAAACAGGAAGTCTGAAATAGATATGGACTGGAACTGTCCCATTGTCTAAAGACAGTATCTAGGCTTTAGCAAGATTAGTCTATATATCAGCATTTAACCTAATTATTATGGGTTCTCAGTATTGCTATGTTAACTTCAACCAAAACCATTTCTTGATTGGCTGGACTTGTAAAATGTAACATTGATGTTGCACTGGAATTGCCAGCATTCAGTCCTGTGATGTTCTCCCCCCCTCCCCCCCCAGCTTCCAATTTGGCTTTGCTCTTCCATGGCTTCCCAACTTGCAAATGATTTATGGCTGATTATAGTCATAAAACAGCATGCCAAGTCTTGGCAAACATCAATTGGCTTTAGTGCCCATAACCTATCTAGCTGATGCAGAAGGGACACTGATGCAGTGAAACTCTGCCGGTATGCTCAAGACTCAAGAAGTCATGGATTCCAGGTAGGAAAAGAAGGAGGGGGTGAAGTGTCTTGCAACTTTGTGTTACTGAAGACGGCAATCTTTCCCCTGGCCAGGTCCAGCAAGATTTTGAGTTGCCAATTCTATGAGGAAAGACTTGTGAATGGTAGTGTCTAGATTAAGTTTGTTGTGCTAAGTTCGCCTGAGATAGTGATTCCGGCATAATTACAAGAATGTTCACAGCTACTTCAAGTGTCACAATACAAAATCCTTCTTCAATGTTCCTTACTCATTCTCCCAAATGTTTGTCAGATGAAAGAAGAACATTTGTTCCGCCATGAGGTGAGAGAATTGCTCCTTGTGCTGGAGTACATAATGAGCAGTACAACAAGCTGCTTCTTCAATGCTCAAGCAGATACAACTAGCTTGAGCATTTTAGAAACATATTTTTTTTCTTACCATTATCATTATTTTTTTAAAAAAAGCACTACTCATAGGCAGCTAATCTACCCCTGCATGATATGGAGAAATATAATTTCTAAATAAGAAGCAGCAAGACTGTTAGATGTGGTAAAAGCCTGTACAACATCAACCTGGAAGTACAAAAGTCAGCTTGCAATGTGGCATCACCATGCAGGTTCTGCTATTTTGAGTGTCCTCGTGGTTAGGAACAGATGCCTATGATTGTACCTATTCAAGTTCTTCTAGAGGACAAGACCAAATTGCTGTGTTATAACCAGGGGTGGGATCCGACAGGGTTAACTACCAATTCGGTAATTTATGAGGTTCGGTGATTTACGATCTGCTTCCCTGCACGCTGCCTGGCGTGCGCCTGTAAATCGTCATCAGCATGCTGCGTGCAGAGAAGCAGCCTTTCAAAAAGCCCTTTTTTCCTGCTTTTTAAACTGCAGCTGTGCCTCATACGGCAGCTGAAGTTGAAAAAAATCAGGAAATAAAGGTCAGGTAAGAGCCCAGGTTGGAGTGTGGGAAAAAACATCAGCAGACATAGAACCGGTTCTATGTCTGCTGCTCTTCAGAGCTACCGGTTCTACAGAGATGGACAGAACTGGTAGAAACCCACCCCTGGTTATAACAGAGAAGAATTGAAACAACACAGAACAAAATGCAACTATTTATGAATACACTGTTAAAACTTCTGATTGCACATTTGAAATTACATGAGGTCTTGCATTTTGAGCACCTAGTACTCATGAGTATAAATAACATAAAATCCAGTTGTTTTTATTCTTTTGTACATTCAGCAAAATCATATGAACCTAGTAAATTGGAATTAAATGCTAGTACCCATTTTCTTGGGAGAAAGCTCTTTTAAACTCTATGAGGCTTGGTTTGACATGATACAAATCGCACAGCATTGCATTTACAATTATACTCTTTTTCTGAACAGGTTCATTAGTTCAATTTGTTTTGAAATCTGTAGATACCTCCTAAATAGGTAAAATTAGAAAGAAAACTCCAAGTATTATTCCCAGAAATTGGGAGGGGGAGAATTACGTTATGGTCATCCATATCTATAAGTGAATGGTAGAAGAATTTCATCATAAGAACAATATCCAGATTTCTGGCAGCAGCCAGAACTCAGGCTGAGGTATGCAAATTTGAGTCTTGGTCACTTGAAATCTCATGCTGCATCAAATTTCAATCTTCCACCCTCTTGCAATTCCAGAAGCTATCTGTGATAAGAAATTAGTGATGGGTTTTCCTACCATGCTGAAGCACAAATACTAATGGCTCATGTCAGCTAGTAAAATAAAAGGTCCATCCCTATAAGAGGGAGAAGAAGACAATTCCATGCCCACAATTTGGCATTATCATATTGCCTTGGACAGCCCTAAAACATCAAGTCAAGCCACTCCTGACCATCTTATCCTAGGGGTCCTCCTCCTGATTGGACTACAATGTTATTCCCTAGGCTTTTAGATGGCTAAAAACGAACATAAAATGTGGTGCCCTCACTGGCTGTCTTTATCTAGGCACCAATAATATTTTTGGCGCACTGTGTTGTCCATATTTATAGGCTACACCAAGGAAGGGATTGATAGATTTTCCTCAATTTATGTCTCTCTCTTCTAGTCAGCCCTTCAAGACAGCCCATGCCAGGAAATAGACATCACAAGAATGACTGGAAGTCTGATTAATTCTTAGAGTATATAAAACTTGACAGAGATTCTCTCTTCCTTCTTCTTATATTGAAAAGAGTCGCCCTTTCTCTTGCTTTTCTGGGATAAGGTCACATTTTCATAATGGCTGTTGATTCCTTTTTCAAAGCTATTTGCATTCTCATTTATACCTCCCGTTAAATGTAAACATCTACCAATCACTTCCTTTAAGGGGAGCTAAGACTGGGAAGGCAAGGACTAGTAGGTTTAATACTCTGGCAAAACTTGCTCTAGTGTCACACAATTGTTTTGCAATTGGGTGCATTCAAAAGGAGCCTGACTGTCATTTGGTATCAAACCCTTTACATGGGTTTGATGCTATTCCAGGCTAACACCTTAGTAATTGGCTCCATTTCAGAAGCTGAAATACATATTAAGGAGAGGGAAGTTGTAACATGAAGCAACAGAGGGGTGAGGGAGCTGATTAACAAAGTGCCCATAGAAGACAATGGCTTCTACTAGATTTTTAAATATTAGGTAATTAGAATTAGATTAGAATCCTTTAGAATCAGATCAGAGGGGACAAGATGTGCCTGCACTAGCCTAATTGATGAATACATGCTGCTTTGATTCTTCCCATTAGAAGTCACCTGGTTGCAGGATCTTTGGAAAGATCTGTAAAATCTGTCACATTACAGCCAGGCCAAAACTACCATGACGTTATCATTAGAACAGCTAAGGATGATTTTAAGCTGCCTCTGGCATGGCTGGGGATGAAATGAAGCCAATGTTAGGAGGACCTGGAAGAACAAAAGAGGTGGCTAGAGTATGTTCATGCCATGGTTAGATGTGAGTGGGAAAAAACCCTTGGTTCCAGATAGTCATTCCTGCATCTTCACCACAATCTGCACATTAACCTCAATATGGCTTGGCAGATCACACAAATATATAAAGCTGAATTTCTACTATACGTCATGCATAAAAGTGGTTTCTACACCGTACTAGCTGAGTTCACTCAACACACTAGACCATGCTCAAACATACAACTTAACCTGTCTTGCTGATGCCAACTGCAAAAATAAAGCAGTGACCAATGGAGGGAAATTATGACGGGAATGAGACGGAAAAGATTAAGTGTTGTATTCTATGTCTAGTTTAAGGAGGTGGGGTGGGGGGAAAGTGCCGCAGTGATGAGTCTTTAAAAGTCATGTAAATGCCAAGAACTGAAAAAGATTATTTAGGGCTTTCCATGGCAGGTGCGTAAGTAGAGATGCAGAAAGATTGAAATAGGAAAAAGTGTTAGTGTTCAATTATGAAAGAGCTGCCTGTCAGACTCAGTGGCATGAGACGATGGAATTCTGAAATAATTAAAGCTGCATCAGCTACAAATCGTGTTCAGTTAGGAAACCCGGTGTAAATGCTTTGCTTTGGCTTCGGTAAACCTGCCACACTACAGCCCATTACGGATGCAAATGTTTGGGTTCATTTTTTCTCATTTTTGCAGAGATCTGTGGGAAGCAGGGAGTGTGATCGGAAGCAACCTCCCCAGTGGAAAACTAGAGTGGGAAATAACTGCATAAAGACATGTTCCTCTTGAAGCGCAGGCACATAGAGGAAAGAATAAACCCTTCTTCACTTTTCACTTTTCTGGCACTGCCCCCAGATTGTAGTTCACACTATGGGACCTCACATCCTTGAATAGCTAACTATTTGAGGAGGCTGACATTGGCCTCATTTTTCTATCCTTGTTCAGGTAATGACGGAATAGTACTGGTGTCAATTGACATGCCCAAATCATAAATCACATTCACTTCATCTGTCTCCTGCATGGGTGATATTACATAATACAGTCTGTGCAACTGTATTATGTGCAACCCCAAAATGTAGCTTAGAGAACACTACCAACACAACATGAAACACTGAGCTATACATATGTCTGCTATTGCAACGTTCATAAATATTTAAAGGAGGAATATTATGCTCCCAGGAAATACATTGAATATCCCAAGCAGCCAACAATTGCAAAGACACATGCACAAACTATCACATTATACAATATAAAGAAACAAATGCCTTTTTTTACAGTGATGTTGCTAATGCAACTCCAAGGAGCTCAAGCAGAGTTGAAAATTTGTTTGCCTGTCAATAACAGGAGGAAAATGATGCCTCAGTGTTAACACTATTAAGTTACAATTGATGCTGACAGCCCAAAATTTCCATTAATTCATAAACTCAAAGAGCTGACTCAAGCCATAAGTATAAACCACAGTAGCTGAACTGACACTGTACCTAACATGATTTGAGTGAACATCCTGTGTTCCTTATGGGCTTGCTGCTGGTTTTATCTTATTTTTTTGTTAGGTACTAGCATTTTTATTCTTTTACATTGTACTCAACTTCTTCTACATTGTACTCATCTTCTTCTGCCCGGACAACCTCAGTTACTGAATAAAAATTAGAATTCACCTCTTAGAGATGTCTTTGTTCACCTTTAGATCATTTTTTTGTTGTGTTCTCTGCTCAGACCATGTTTGTTTATACTAGTTAATAAAGAGAACGAGTTTATTCCTTCTAAAATCATTATGAAAGTAGAAAAAAAATACACAAGGTCACGTCCTTAAAAGAAAAAGGGAATTTAAATTTATCCAGAAAAAAAGTTTTCTATTCTAATTATGCATTCATTTCTTTTACCAGCACTGTTTTTAAAATTGCTTTTCTTCTTGCAGTAAAGGAGAAAAACACTTGTAGAAGAACAGAAACACTGCTGTGCATGTTACAATTAGCTGATGGCCACCAAGGCTACACTGAAACTCTTATTGCTGCTTTTCCTCTGAATGTATGCAGAGCAACATACAGGCGTGCTGGGGGTGGGCTAGAGGGTGGGTGGGAGTTCTTCCATCCAGTAGGAGAAAAATGTAATTGCTTTCAGCAATTACCTCCCAGTTACTGAGTTAATTTACAGAAGCATCAATTAAAATGTCGACAATTATAAAACCCTATAGCAATTATAAAACCCTATAGGAGCACGACCAGGAGGAAAGATCCTCGGAAACAACTATTTCTTCTACATTGTTCCATAACTTATTAGAAACTATAATATGGACATATTTAATATATGAGTAAAATTTAGCTGTGCCAAATACCTCAGGTTCAACCACAATAGCTCATTTTTATGCTTGTATTACAACGGTAACTGTTATGATATCTACAGAATAATCCTTGAGTAACAAGGATATGCACATGGAAACATTTATGAGAGTAGTTATGAATAATTATTCAGTCATACACAGCTACACTGAATTGAGTTAAAGTTTACTTTAAGAAATAGCACGGTCCAATAAACAGTCCAGGTCATATACATTTTTTAATATCCAATTACAAAGTCTTCTTACCAGTTGCCTTTGTCATTTCCAGTAAACAAAGATACCAAAGTATAAATACAACAGCAACAGAATGTCAGAGAAACAGAATGTCAGAGATATAGAATGTCAGAGAGAGCAAGCCATGATCTCTAGCTCCCTCTTATGGCAATTCACAATACAATCAACCAATCGGAACACAGTACAAACCAATACAGTAACTTTGTCTTAAAATTACAAACATACATTGTTGGTTTATATATTGCCAGCCCAACTAATTGTTGGATAGATTCCTAACAGTAACTCTGAATCCATTTTGGCAAACCATCCTAGAGGCAATAAATACAATTTAAAATCACAGCTTCTTATTACCACCTAGTAATAGTGTAAACTGGTAAGTTGGCTTTATGTTTTTCTGATATTGTGTTTATCCTCCCACCTTGAACTGTGACATGGGGGCATAAAAATTTAATAATAATAATCCCGTTATTTTGTGTCTTTAAATCAGTGTTGGCTCCTGATGACTGCCAGGATTAGTCCCTGCAGTTTTCTTGACAAGCTCTTTTCTAGAGCTGAGAAAGAGTGACTGGCTAGGGTGGGACTAGAACTAAAGCTCACAGTCTCAGTTTCTATCCTTGGACATTAACCACTAGACTAAACTCTCTACTAATGTATAAAACTGAAAAAAAATGTTACAAATTTTCTGTTAGGTAAACTTTTATATAGCCCATTGCTTTAGACTTTTTGGAAGAAGAAGAATTAAAGAAAGCTTTACTGCCTTCTTCCTCTTTGTCATGGTATATTGAAGGGTTTTGCCCCTTACTAGGTGTACTTGGACTAAACATACTTGCTTTTAGTCATTTTTTTATTTCCCTTCTGCATTGTGCACATTCTCTCTACTAAATTCTAAATTTTCTGAATAGACCAATTTTAATATAAAAAGGCATGTATTCTGATGGTCGTAAATGATAAATTGTTCAACAATATCCTTGGAAGGACTGCTGCTAATCTCATACTTACTTACAGAAATATTTCCTGCAATATATACAGTACACTGCATATGCTGATAAAAGATTCCAAGGGTACAATACCATAAAAACAATAACAGAATGACTACAAATCAACCAAATCATGTTAATCATAATCATAAATTATTATTGATAATTACAGTGAGGAATTACAGTAACTTCTTGCAGGATGGAAACTCAATCTCCTACCAATTCTCAAAGGTTTTCAGAAGTAGCCAGATCTTAGCAGTTTCCAAAATGCCAGCAGGGTTGCTGGCATAGAAAGCATTGGTTTAGACAGTTTTTCTTACACATAATAGATAGTCACTATAGTACCAGTGGAGGATTTTCAGCTATTTCAGATCCATTTGCACAAAGTTTTTCAGGCATGCGACTGTTTTTTTAAAGAGGAAAAAAGAATTAAGCTTCATGGTTTATTTCTATACATCTGTTGGAATAGACATTTAAAAAGCTAACAACAACAACAAAACCCACCTAAAAAGCAGAGCAAGAAAGAAAGGAGTGTGATGTTCTTACTCACACACAGCTTAGCTTTTGATGTTTGTCACCTCTGCTGTGGTGTGAGACTCTGTCCCAAGCACTGAGGCACAGTTACAGCACAATGGAAAATTGAAAGCTGTGTGAACTTTCTCCTATCTCATCTCAACACAAGCTGAGGTATGTTTATAAGTGACTCAGGGAAAATGGAATGAGCCAATTTTCATGGAAACATCTTCTAAGATTCCTTGTTTAACTTTGCAGCAGAGCTTAGATCCCTGGACTTTTTTGATAATCTTCCAGCTCAAGTAATGTCTGACTTTGCTTAGCTTTTAAACAATCAATCCCATGGAAGTCAATTGAAAAAATTGCTTCAGAGTATACAACTCCAGGATTACTTAACAGAGGGCTTTAAGGGCTGACTTACAGTATCCAAGATTTCCACACCTACAATCTTCTGCAGCTACTTTTAGCTTTGAGATATCCTATGCTATTACCAGTGTATCACTTAATTCCGTCATATATCTTTCTGGATGACTTTATGTAAGCGCTTCTAATGGTTATTGTTTATATCTTATGTTAACCTTTCAAATCACTTCCTGATTCTGTATTGTGAAGAGTGGTATACCATTTCAAATATTACTCATTGTTAACTGAATTTGCATGTTCCAAATTCCAAGATAATAATAATAATAGGAGAAAATCACATTTGTCATTGGGCATATCTCTCTCTCTCTCTCCCATGATGATTTGTGAATGTTTTTCCTAACAGATCATCAGAAGCTAGAACGAGAGGCTCGGATCTGCCGCCTTCTGAAACATCCTAACATAGGTAAGAAAAAGCTCTCTATTGTTTCCAAGGGATTTTGCATGCATCTGTTACACCTTTCTTTCATTTCTGGTAAATGACGGGAACACAACATCAGTATTCTCATACTCTATATTTCAAAGGCAGTTGTTACCTGGTGCTGTTTGTGCATTCAGCAGTTTTAATTTACCCCCAAGAAGGCATAATTAGATCTTCTTTGACAGCCTTTCCTAACTTATTGTACCCTGGATCTTTTGAGTTATAATTCCCATCCTCCTCGGCCATGCTGACCTAGGACTATTTTCGAATTTGCATGCTTTTGGATGGATTAACATAAAAAGATAATCAGCAAGAATTTTACAGTGCTCTTTAGTGCTAGTGTTGTCTCATTCCTTCTCCTTTAATTGTTTTGTTCTTAAAAATATATTTGAGAGTGCACTTCCATAGGTATTAATCCCCTCCCTTTCAAACACCCACGCACACATTCTCTTTCTCTCTGTGTACATTAGTGTTTTGTAATAAAAGGAAGTAATAGGCCATAATTTGCAGTCTGAAATGATTGCAGATCCAGGTTTATCAAAGATTAGCTTTGGATTGAAGAGTCTTGACAGGTTCTCCCCCAATGGACTTCCTTTTTTTGTCATTAAACTTTTTTTTTACTTATCAAGGTCTTCAACTGACCTGTGATAGTAGCCTTAATGCAAAGCCATCATGTTAATTGGCTCTAATCTTTCTTTTACTGAAGTATCTGGAAATATATTATCATACTTTGATGGGATTTTGTAGCAAGGTGGGCTCTTTGCTGCTGTTTCAATTCTACACATCTGATTTGGGGACAATGACCCTTCTGGGCCAAAGAAAGCCAAATGAACATTCCTGTTCTTGGATTTCCCTCTTTCTTTTTTCTGAGGGTGTTTAGTCAATAGGGGAGCAAACTACAGTCCTCAGATGGCATGTGGCTCTTGGCCAAAGTGTATGCTTCCTCAAAGGAATTTACAAGGTCTTTTCAAGCAAGCTATTCAGATCCCTAGTAAGAAGGTCTCTCACTTGGCAAACTGATGAATGGAGGGTAAATGAAAGAAAAACAAAGCATTGGAGAGAGGGGCAGGGGGGAGAAGGGAGACAAGAAAAGATAGATTTCAGAGAAAGATGTGACTTTTGTACCTGATCCTACTGACTGTTTGCTTTACCCTGCTCCAATTGACCTGCATCTCACACAACATTTATCTAAATTATATATATATGTATATATATGTGTGTGTGTGTGTGTGTGTGTGTGTGTGTGTCTGTCTGTCTATCTATCTATCTATCTATCTATCTATCTATCTATCTATCTATCTATCTATCTATCTATCTATCTATCTATCTATCTATCTACCTTCTACTTAACAGAAAGAAATTTGCAAGAGGGTGTATGGATTTGCACATTATGCCATGGTTTGTTTAACCATGATGTGTTGACTCACACTTGGCTGGGATTACATAACACCCATGAGCCATGGTTTATAAACAACAGTGGCTGAATTTATATAGCAGCAGCAACCTCCTTTATTGCAATAGTATTTTTCAATGCTGGGAGAATTGTGCCTGTTTTCAAGGCACCAGGTCTTGCCAAGTAAAAAATGATGGCAACTCTCTCTGTCCTGAGTGGGTTGCTATGCAACTCTTCCCCCTTTCCATTTCTTTTGCCTGTGCCTGTAGTAATCGGAAAAGTGCCAGAGTAGAATCTGACTGCTTTCAAAGGCAAACTTCAGTGATAAAAGATGACAGGAGCCCTCCAAAGTCAGGAAAAAAGTTGGTTTTCCTGTCGTCATGGGAAAAGGACATTGATGGGTAAAAAGATAAAGGAGAGATTCATCCCTTAAGAATTTTTTCTTGCATTCTTTTTCTTGGCCTGAAAAGGCTTGTAGGCTTGGTCTTGTGCCTCAAAAGCAGAAAGTGGCTTTTCATGCAAGAAGAAAAGCACAATTCACCTACTAATGTCTGCAGGTCAAGCCCATATGTAGGGCTGAGGGAGGAAAAGGGAAGCCATTTGTTCTGTCCCCTTGGTCTCCTTGCTCTCCAGAGCAATTCTCACTTTATAGAATAAATTCCCTTGATTTGAAGGACTAGCTGGAATCTAACAGGGGCTTTGCTAGAATGAATGAAAGAACACAAGAAAGTTCATGCAGAACAGACCCTGCTGGTCCCCTCATCTGTGTTCTGCATGTAACATGTGTCCCTAGTACTACCCATGTTTCCCTCCTTACGTACATGCACACCCATTGGCCTCTGCTTTATAAATGATTCAAATCTTAGAGAGCTTATCAGCTTGAATTTGTCTTGGCAAATGCCAGTAGAGCAGAGTCAGGTCCTTTCCATCAGAATCACAGACTGACGATTGCTGGACCAAGAGGCTGCTCCGGCAACAGAGGCCTTTATTTTTTTCTCATCCCTTTCTTTCCCTTGCCCCAATGACAGAAATGGTTCCTCAGATAAATAATAATATGTGGAGAGTGAAGGGGAAGGAAGCGGTTAATAGCTCTGGATAGAGGTGTAGGACCTGGATCTTTGAAATTAAAAGAGAGCCAAGGAGACCACTGTTCCTTCTCACCACTTTATTTTTACACTGATGTTTTCAAGTGACAAATCTGACCAAAATGGAAGAGAGACATTGACAAGGAAAACAAATAATTCTAATGGAAAGAACAGTAATTCAATAAGGAGTGCACCACAGGCTTTCTGAATGCCTGCGGGTAATTAGAATTAATTTAAAACAGATAAAAAAAATCACAGCAAGACAATGTGCTTAATGAAAAAATAAACAGCATAAACCATAATAATATCTTGGCTCCATCTGGCACTAAGTTCAGATCTCTGCCAGGCTATTTTGGTTTCTTGAATACGTGTTGTACTTCCAGGTTGCTGCTTTTTAATGCTGTCACCTATTTTTACCAACTGTTTGTTTCAAGTGTCTCAATACATCAAAGCCAAACTTGCATAAAACTTGGTTTTGTTATATCCTTCAGAACTAAAAAACAAAACATTAAATTCTTCAGAACAAATCTTGACTGCTCATATGGGATTCTAAAAAGGTCTGACTTCTAACAGAACCACTCAAGGGGGTCTGTGCTCAAATGATATTATTTATTATTTATCGTTTAATATCTGGCATAATTTACCAAGTATATACAGTAACTGTCTATATCCTACCTCTTATCTTCACCTCTTTATTTTCAAAACTTGAATTTGATTGATGCTCAAAAATCTGTGACAAAAGTCAATGTTATTATTACCAATTAACATTATAAAGTAATGATAGTACAACTATTATTTTTGATTGGCCTTTTTTGTTAACTATACTCGCCTAGCTTCTCCTGGGAGCATAGAATAAAAACATGCATTAAACTGATGACGATAATGACAGTGATGATGATGACAATGATGCTTTCTTTTTTGCATTCAGAGAGATGCAGTTCATCTGAAGGATGTCAAATTGGAGAATTTTTAATGCCTCACTTCCAACCACCATCATTTTATTTTGATCACTCTCTCTCTGACCCTTCAATCACTCTCTTCATCACTATTTATGTACAGTATGAAGGGTATAGGAAAGCAACAAATTTATTTTCTCGGTCGATACCAGTTATATTGTGCAATATAAAGTCTCAACTGCTGTAAGTCAGTGGCAATGATAAAATATAAAGGATGGGATGTATCAAGAGATGAAAAAACAGTGGATGATTGTAATCAATTATGGCTTCCATTTATTGAAATATTTATTGTACAACTTTACATATGTATGCATGTCCTCATGTCTTCTTCACAGACATACATATACATATACATATGCAGGTCTTGGTGTTTTCGGGTCTTTTCCCGTATAAGATTGAGAATATCTGGGCAACGTTTCAATGAGATCTCACTCACCATCTTCAGGCTGGTGCTTTCGGCTTGTTTGCACAAGCACAAAGCCGAAAGCACTAGCCTGAAGATAGCGAGTGAGATCTCGTCAAAACATTGCCCAGGTAGTCTCAATCTTACACGGGAAAAGACCCGAACACACCAAGACCTGCATACCTGTACCCATGAAAATCTACGAAAACAAATATATATATGGATCTCTGCTACTGTCAGTTAAAAGGAAGAAACAGCTGCAAGCTCACATTACTCCGAGAAGCACAAAGCCGAAGACACAAGCCTGAAGATGATGAATGAGACTTCATCGAAACATCGCCTAGATACTTCCAATTTTACGCGGGAGAAAAGCCGAATTACCAAAGATCCACATACAAATATCTGTGAAAACCTCAAAAAACATATATATAATATAATATAATATAATATAATATAATATAATATAATATAATATAATATAATATAATATAATATAATATAATATAATATAATATAATATAATATAATATAATATAATATAATATAATATAATATAATATAATATAATATAATATATACTTTGTGTTACTAAGTGTCTAATGGCACTTAGTAAGTGTTACTAAGTGGTCTAATGGCAATTACAACTGCCTCACATGTAATACTTCCCTGGTTTGAATCCCAGTAAGGGTATGGCTAGCTGAAGAGAGCTAACCAGCTCGAAATAGATCTATACTAGTCTCCCTTATTTAATTATTTATCAGCTCAAAACCTAACACATACACACACACACACACACGTATTTGTTTTCTTAAGTTTTCATGGGTATTTATATGTATAGTATTCAGCTTTGTTCGGGTATTTTCCCATATCATTATAATTGTGCTTTTAAAGTTGTAGCGACGTTTTGGCAGAATCTCATCTGCCATCATCAGGCTTGTGTATTGTGTATTGTGTTCGTCTGTGAGTCAGGCTTTCACAACCGTTTCTGTTTTAAATTTGGTGCTAGCCTACTGCTGTGTTAGAATGGTTTTTTCTTCATCCTGATTGGTTGGGAGGGTCTGTGTTTATTGGTCTTGGAGTTTGCTGTGTTCTGCTTGATTGGTGTTTCTAATATCTTCTGTCTGTTTTGTAGCGTTTTTTTGTCTTGATTGGCTGGCAACATTGTGTTTCCTGTATTGGAGGCTTTTAGTGCGGTTTGGCTTTGGGTAAACGGACAGTTATCATTTATTAGGAAGCTAAATTTCATCTGGGTGCCTGGTTGGGGTGTGTTTGAACTGGAGGTATCGGGCGGGGGGGTCTGTTTGAGCCCAGGTGTTTGCTTGACTTGTGGTGTGGATATTTTTTTGTTTGTGCAGGCTTCCAGATAATTGACAGTCTGGTGGAGTCATCTCTTCTATTCATGCTTTCAGATCTTTTTTCAATCTCTATGGCTTCTCTGATAATTCTGTAGCTGGGGTTTTCTATAGTGGCTAGGGTTTTGGTGCCATTGAAGTCAATGCTATGACCTGTGGCTTTCATGTGTTGGACTAATGAGGAAGTGTGTTCCAGCTTTTTTACTGCATTTTTGTGTTCATCCAGGCGGGTACTTATTCTTCTATTGGTCTGTTTGATGTATGTGGTAGGGCATGATGTGCAGGGGACTTCATATATGCCTTGGTTTTCCAGGTCAATTTTATCTTTGGGGTTTCTTTTTTGCGTGTTTAGTTAATTTTAAAAAATTAGGAGTTCAAAAGACAGGAGAATTATAATTTTTAAAATCTCCTCATTCCCCCAAAATTTGATTTCTCTGGGTCACTTCCCAAAATAAGATTGGGCATGGGACAATGCTGTAGCCATGGCTTTTCTGTATTCCATAGATAATTAACATTGCTGATGTTTGAATATATCTAGGATAGAATAGAATAGAATTCTTTATTGGCCAAGTGTGACTGGACACACAAGGAATTTGTCTTTGGTGCATATGCTCTCAGTGTACATAAGCAAAAAAATATCTAGCAGATATTTTAGCTTCTCTTAAGAGAATTGAGTAGTCTAGTGAGAAGCATCTTGGAGATTCAGTTGGTTCCTCTCCATTTTTTTTCTCTGCAGTCATAAAAAGCATTTTACTTTTTATGAATGGAAACCATAATATGTTAACTAATGTTAAATACACTATAAGATCACATAACAGGCTGTTTTTCTAGGATGACCAATTTCCAAAGGCAATTAAGTTCTGCAGTTTTATTTATTAATTAGGATACATTTATTGTGTTGTATACAAAAGAGTCAATAGCTCTGCTCATTGTTATTTTATATCATCCTAATTTTTTTCTGAGCGTTTTATCTTAATTGTTAAAGCTGTTTTATCTCCAAACACTTTCATCCTTTCTTTTGTGAAATGATACATTGTTTTTATTTCCTCCTTTGTTTAGGTGATAAGAAACAATGGGGTAAAACAATTCTTCTATATTCTTAACAGTTTTTAGAAAGATGTAGCTTCTCGTGATGTCCAGAGCCACAAGCAAGCCAAACACATCTAAATGTGGCTAGTTACACAAACCCAGCAGTATTGTTTTATAAATTACTATGCTCTATGAGCCCATGCTACTGGGATAATTCAATATACAATGGTTCAAATACTTTATAATGCTTTGGTAAAACCACATTTGAAATATTGCATCTAGTTGGGTCACCACAATATGTTATGGTTAGCCAGCAGCAGGTGCAGATGGCTGAGGAGAGCAAGGACTCAGATGAGGGGCCAGGACCATTAGGGAGTGGACTGCTACCTTCATAGATTGTGGGGGCTGGCAGCAGTGATGAGGAGGTTCCCGAGGAGCCTGTGCCAAGTGTGCATGCGCACAGGATTATTCGCAGGAAAGAGCACCTACAACAGCACAGGTGACTCAGGAGTAAGACTGCAAAGTAATGGCCCCTCCTTCAAGAAGATAAAAGCCAGCTGTGAACGAATGTATTTTGCAGAAGGCAAAGATGTTTTGAAACTACAGCTTTGTGGATATTCCAGTATCCTGAGTTTGTATTTGAAGATTCTTATTTTGCAAATTATTTCTTGTCTATTATCTTTTGGCAAGTCTCACTCAGTTTGGCAAGGCTTGTGCTTATCACAGTTAATTATTCTGTAAAAGCATTACAAGATATCTGTTCTTTTTGAATTGTGTTTGACTTGTCGGAAAAGGGCATGGGTCGGAACACAATATAAAAAAGATATTGAGACTCTAGAAAGAGTGCAGAGAAGAGCAACAGAGATGATTAGGGGACTGGAAGCTAAAACATACGAAGAACAGTTGCTGGAATTGGGTATGTCTAGTCTACTGGAAAGAAGGATTACGAGTGACATGATAGCAATGTTCCAATATCTAAGGGGCTGCCATAAAGAAGAGGGGTCAACCTATTCTCCAAAGAAGAAGGCAGGATAAGAAGCAATGGTTGGAAAACTAATCAAGAAAAGAACCAACATAGAACTAGGGAGAAATTTCCTGACAGTTGGAACAATTAATCAGTGTATTCTTGCCTCCAGGAGATGTGCTCCATCATGAAGGTTTTTAGGAAGAAATTGTGACCATTTGTGTCTGAAATGGTAGGATTTGCTACTTAAGCAAGGAATTGGCTAGAAGACCTCCAAGGTCCCTTCCAACTCTGTAATTATGTTATTCAAAGTAAGCATGCAACACAAATACAAATGGAAAGTCATCCTACCTTCTGCTAGGGTCAGCTGCTTTTCAATTTAGTCACTACAATTATAGCTAATCACAGCAGCTTGATTTTTCAAAAATCTGCAGACAAAGATTCTATAGGATATATTTTACTTCATTTGCAGTTTACTTGCATACCACTTTCTTTCCCATTGTTCTGATTTGGCCAGCTGGCCAAATGATCAAGCACGGAGCCTGCTTCTTACTTTGTTCTCCTGAAAGATCTAAATCCGAACCTAACAAAATGGCAGCACTTCTCCGTTGAGTCAGACAGGATTGTGTTAACATAATAGCCTAATAGTTAACATGTTACTATTTATACCCAGAAAGCTATTCTCCTTCTTCATCACACCCCCACAGCTCACTGCTGCTTGGTAAATTCAAAGATATCGTTCTTTATGACAGCAGCATAAGTAGGATGACTATTTGATCAATCTAGAAGGATCCAGAATGCGATGTTGTTAAATGCTGTTAAATGCATGGACTGAGATCCATGTGATTATGATTATGAGGGCCAAGAAATGCAGGGTTGTGCCTTTGGGGATTCTCAGGTTGGTTTCCTTCATCACCATTAGCTGTCATATGCTTTAATTTTAGCATAGCTTATTATGTAAGCTAAGCCAATGGTGGCTTGTTCATGAAACCATGATTGAGCAGACTGTGTGAATTCGATCTTCATCTACTAATGTCATAAACATAGATGAAGTGCTGTTAGTATAAGACAGAAGTATCGGCACACGAAGGTTATCAGGTTAAAGTGGAGCAACCTTTCCACATATTGAAATAAATGACATGGCAGGGGATACTTTCTAAAGGGTAAGAAACTATTAACTTAAGAGATCCATGCACCATATGGAGGAGAGGATAATTTCACTGAGTTGGAACCTTACAGTAAAAAAAAAAGTATTTGCTTGATTCAGACTGCAATGAATAGGAGAGGTTGTCTGTTTGTGTAGCGCTTTCCCCATTTGACATTGTAGCACAGGGGTCCCCAAACTTGGCAACTTTAAGACTTGTGGACTTCAACTCCCAGAATTCTCCAGCTGGCTGGAAAATTCTGGGAATTGAAGTCCACAAGTCTTAAATTTGCCAAGTTTGAAGATCTCTGTGCAGCACATACAATCACTGCAGAGAAGGTCAAGTGATTAAGGCACCAGCTTAGAAAGTTTCCACCTTAGCCATGAAAGCCAGTTGGGTAATTCTGGCCAGTCACTTTTCCTCTCAGCCCAACCTACTTCACAGAGGGGTTGTTGTGAGGAAAATAGGAAGGAGGTGTGTTGAATATGTTTCATCATACTGAATTATTTGCAAAAATAGTAAAGATGGGATACCAATAAAACCATTAAAAATAAATTAAAGATGGAAAATTTGAAACAATTTATTTCATTGTTTTGCTTTTCAATTTAAATGAAATGTCAAAAGATAAAATAAAGGGCAGACATTAAAAGAAATTAAAGAGCAATAACAATGGAAAAGATTAAAGAGCAATAACAATGGAAGAAGAAAAGAAATTGGAAATATGCACATATATGTACAAGCATTTAAAAGCATTTAAGAGGCTATAAAGATCCTGATTCAATATTTTTACATAGAATATTTATTCAGGTGAATGTAATCTCTTAGGAAAAACATAGTTAATAGAGCTAAGGGGTGGTGACTAGATTTGAATAAACACATTCTTATTTTTACAAGGTTTGAAAGCTCTTCATTGTTGTGTTAATTTTTTGGCCAATGCACTTTCCTACCCTTTTAAGTAGTTCCGTTACAAAAAAAAAGATGTACTTTCCTTCTCCAGTGTTTTGTAATAACAAACCTAGTAGCTGCCAAAGGAATTAAATTAGTTTCTTATTCCATCCATAAGCATGCATAATAAGCTAATGGCAGACTTCATTGCCAAGAATTGCTATATA
This sequence comes from Bungarus multicinctus, assembly GCA_023653725.1. Taxonomy (NCBI): domain Eukaryota; kingdom Metazoa; phylum Chordata; class Lepidosauria; order Squamata; family Elapidae; genus Bungarus; species Bungarus multicinctus. The sequence continues at coordinate 83,155,895 of CM042834.1, forward strand.
ATTTTCTTGGTAACTTCAACAACTTCTGAGGTAGACGGTTTGGCTGAATGTATATTGCTTCCAAAAATGAGATAACAGATAATTCTCGACTTACAATAGTTCATTTAGTGACTGTTCAAAGTTACAACAGCACTGAAAAAAACAGATTTATGACTGTTTTTCACAGTTACGACCTTTGCAACATCCTCATGATCAAGTCAGATGGTTGGCAACTGGTTCATCTTTATGACCACTGTTGTGTCCCAAGGTCATGTGATCCCCGTTTGCGACCTTCGGACAAGCAAATTTAATGGGGAAACCAGATTCACTTAACAACCAGGTTACTAATTTAACAGCTGCACTGATTCACTTAACAAATGTGGCAAGGAAAGTCGTAAAGCTCTGTTAACAATTGTCTCACTTAAAAACAGAAATATTGGGCTCAATTGTGGTTGTAAGTTGAGGACTACCTGTAGTTTGTTTGAAAAAACTGAAAGGAATCAAACATCTCCGCAGTTGCTGCAGTGATAAATTTGCTGAATGCTTTGAAATCATTTACATCTTGGATCCCATAGGAAATACAATACAATTATATTAGAAATAGGATTTGTCCAGATTTATTGAATATGTTCTAAATGTTGAAGTGTGAGGATGCAAATTGGACAAATGCTATCAATTATTATTCTCAATCTTTGTTATTGCCAATCTTTGGCTGTCTTGGCTTGTTAGGTTAGTGAGGAGGAAACGGCCAAAGGGATCCACATTATTCTTAATTACTAATTGAAAGAGGAAGGGATAGAAACCAGATTGCTCCTAAAGAAATACATTTGGATCTGGAAGTAATAATTAGTTACTAATATCTTTTCAGGGTAAGGTACTTGAGTAAGGGATTCCACAACACTCTAGAGATTTTTGATAAAGTTGACATCTTCATCAATACAGTGGAAAATCAGGCTCAGCATTAGGACAGAAACAATTTTGTTTGCCCTGCGATATGACATTTGGAAGTAGACAGAAAAAAAAAAGTGTAATCCTATTGATTGTTTTGGGCCCCCTTCAGCATTATTGATCTTGGTAATAGGTTCTAAATATACTCTCCAGTTGAAAGTTAGAGAGCTTTGTATTACTTTACTTCAATTGCTACTTTATCACAATGTAAGAAAAGATGGTACTGGAGGATTATAGCTGTATAGTGGTAATTATTTCATGGGATTCCTCAGTTTCCCCCCATTTTATTTAATATCTAAAGGAAACTGCTGGGGGAAATCACTTGACAAAAATTGATTGAGCTTCAATTGGAAATCTCTCAGTTGGATTGCCACAATGTGTTTTACTTTTGAAGAAGCCTGATAAACTTCTGATAGCTAAAAAAAAAAAAATAAGGAAGCAACTGGGATTGGCCTATATGTTCATGTAACATTGATGTATTTGTCAGCTGCCCTGTCTTAAATCCATTTACAGAGCCATTTCAAAGTGCTGTTGGTATACTCATTGTTAAGCAGACTAGAACATAATAAATAAAACAATAAAATATTCATCATTTTGCTTCCATAATAGCAGATGCTTGATGCTTGACCCTAAGCATTTTGCTCTGTTATTCAGCAACTATTATTTAAAAGAATGCTACTTTTACTGAATGAACACATCACTCTTATGACTAAGCCATTAGTAGCTAATTCGCTACTCAAAATGATGAACTTTGCTTGTCTATAAGTTAACTATGTTTCAAATGTTATCTCTTTATCTATTTTAAATATTCATGGGACAACCCTTATACTTTCTCCATTGCTAGCATAAATTTTGATAATTCTCACTTTACTGCCTTTATCTTAAGCTGATATATCTATATTGCAATAATATATCATAAGAGAATTGCTTCAATACTCTGTTGGTTCCTATCTGTGCTGCAAATTTTTTTTATAAAATTGTGTATAGAATTATATAAAGACATGATAACAATGCCAATTGTATTTTTAATTATTTTCTTACTGATGCTTATTATATTTCTTGCCTGTTTCATAGCAAAGTAGAATTGGTTTTCTTTAGTTATTAAATTGTCTGCCACAACTTCAGTGTTAATTTTTTTTTCTTTGAATGCTTTGTTAAAGAAAATATCTACCATGTCAGTCCTCTATTCCCAAAGAACTGTAATATTTTAACTAGACAGGACTTTTCCTTGTAGAAGGATTCTTCTTCAGTGAGGTTTATTGTGCATATGTATTTTTAATTATAAGTGATTAAACTGTATGTTTAAAGTATAAAGCTTGTACTTTCCTGATTCATCCCCTAAGTGTCATATTTCTTTTCAAAATTTGACATTACTGGGAGCAATTTCTAGTTCTCATCTTTGTGTTGAATAGTGCATCACATGGTGTGAAGAAGCAGCGTGTGTTGCCTTCGTACAATAAATCATTATGATGGCTCTTCTTACAGATTTCCTTCATTATAACAATTAAATACATTTTATAAGCATGTGTGTATAAGCCCATTAAATACACCTTACTGTCGCATTCTTATTGCAGTTCAGTTATTTTAAGAAAATTGAGAACAAATGCTTTTCTTCCTTCGTCAGTTAACTAAATTAACAAACATTACTTGAATAGAAGAATAGCATTAATCTTTTGAGGTGTGAAATCCAATTACACAATCATTTGATTCTTCTCAAGCTAACAAGCTAAAGTTATATAGGTACTGCTTATAGCCTATCTACAACTGTTTCTATGATCGCTTCCATTTCCTTACTTGTTGCTGATCATTTAGACTGAAGATGAAGAAAAAGCTTTGGAGTTCCATTAAGGAGACAATATATTGGGAGAGCACCTGCCTGGGGAGCACTAGAATAGCTCATCCTTTTGGGCAACAAAGTGCTCTAATCCTTAATTTATATACAGTATTTATGGCAAGTTTCATAACCTAGTTAATGCTTGCCCTCTGACCCCTTCTTTATGCTGCTCCACCCTTCCTTCATCATGCCACTATAAACAAATGCTTAGGGTCTCCTGTGGAGACCTGTTATTCCTGCAGCCCCCATGATTTTTTTAAAGACTGAAGGCCTGCTGTACTTGGAAACCTCTAGGTGGCCCCTGCCACTGCTTTGACTATTTTTATACTACTGGGCCAAGAGATAAAGGCAATGGCAGATATCTATTTCAGGATTCAAGAAGCTTGCAAATAGACGATGCCAAAGTATGGACTCAGTTGTACAGGACCTGTTTCAGGCTATGAATCCTACTCTGGGATGCCCATAAACATTCAAGATTCCACCTCACCCTAAATTAAGCAGCCTAGATTTATTAAGGTCAGGCTTTTAAACAACTGCTTCCCTTCCTCATACTCTTACAGTTTTCCATATGTTGATGACTCAACTCCTAAAAGGTATGTGAACTGCCATTCAAGGTTTAAGGTATCTATATTGGAGGGATATAGAATGGCAGGTCCTGAACCTGCTTCCCATTCAGGTACTTGGGTTTGGCTATATGGCCTTTATGTTATCTAATTTGTTCATCTTTAGATGGTATGTCCAGATAGACCTTACTTAATATTAACCATCTGAAGCTTCATATAATTTTCTAGAACTGAAGTCAAGAGCAGTGAATAACAATGCTTTTCCTCTCCTCTCCTCTCCTCTCCTCTCCTCTCCTCTCCTCTCCAATCCTCTCCTCCACCTCTGCCTTGTCTTGCCTTGCCTGTTTCTGGAAACTGGGGATGGCAAAATTTGATCTGACTTGGTCAAAATTTATTTTTAGATGATAATGCATAGGAGAAAACCTCATCTTCTATCATGATCTGATGGTGATCCAAATCAAATGCTGATGCTCATGCTGTTTGATGGGTATAAAATATGTGAGACAGAGCACATAGAATTAATGTACCCACCTATCCCCAACCCCACAAAATGAAAATGCAACAAGGGAGTGATAAGAGCACACAGAGGGAGAAAGATAGGATAAGCAAAAATATTTCTAAACTGTACTGGTAACTATCATCAGGTTGCCTGTCATTATGCGCACATGGAACTAGGGAGCAAACAGATAGGATTAACAGCCATGTCTCATATCTTCAAATGTACAATGGAGAATGAGAAAAAAAATTCATTCAAGCACAACAAAACTCATAAATCCCTAAAATAATTTGTAATACTGTAATAAATTTCAGAGAAAATCCAGCACAGACTGGCTCAAGATGACAATATTTTACCAAAAGTGATGTTTTTATAGCTTAGAAAAAAAATTCAAGGCAAGCATGCTAAAAAATAAAATATGTTGCAAGCAAAAACATATTGTGTCATAGGAAATGTTCTTACTAAAGCATCATAAAAATGATTTTTTTTCTTCTATTGTTTATCCTATCGTCTTATCTCCTAGAGATTGCTATTCTATTTTTTAATCTCTGCCACATTTTCCTTATGTAACATTCTATTCCTCTATGCAGTATAATGATTAAGTATTTATAAAATGTTTGTCCAAAGTGCCTCACATATATTATTAATTAGCTCTTGAAGAAACCTATAAAGTACACTAGTTTGGTTTTCCCTATGTTGCTCTCTATTGAAATGATTAGATAACTCAGTTATGTCCAAAATAAATCAAACTGTATCATGGTCAGGGATAGTGTAACTTTTACATATAAATATACACTTAGAAGAGTATATATAAATGTATTGTGCTTAATTATGAGTGAAAATTGATACAATAAACTAATCACTCTAGTCATATTTGATCTTGGAAGCTTTCAGGAGATATATAAAGATTTGGATTATAAATGTTGAAAGCAAGGATGTTATGAAAGAATTGACTTTCATGTATGCTATGCTGAAATGCATCAAGGGAAAACTGTAAAATCATATATAAATCTTGTTACCTTTTTACACATTAAGCCAAAAAAGTCTGTGAAGAATAAAGAAAATTAATCACATATACGATACGGGATGTAAAATATTAGAAAAATTTCAAATACATAAGAAAGTGGGAATAAAAACAATGTCTGGATACACAGTAATAACACTTAGGAGCTAAATAAAGATGACAGAAGCTAATAAAAATAACAAAAGAACAGACGTGCAAATTGGACTTTAGAAGAGAAAACATCTATATCATGCTGAATTATGTTAAAGTTGTTATATAAAAGTGATCAGTGGTGGTATTTTTGTTTACACACAGTATAACAGAAGGGACCTTGGAGGTTTTCTAATCCAACCTTCCCTGCTTAAGCAGGAAATCCTATCCCATTTCAGACAAATGGTTGTCCAGTCTTTTCTTTAAAATCTCTAGGGTTAAAGTATGTACAACCTCTGGAGACAGGTTGTTCCACTGATTAATTATTCAGTCAGGAAACTTCTCCTTAGTTCTAGGTTGGTTCTCTTTTTGATTAGTTTCCATCCTTTGCTTCTTGTTCTGCCTTCTGGTGCTTTGAAGAATAGGTTGGACCCCTCTTCTTTGTAGCATCCCCTTAGATATTAGAACACTGCTATCATGCCAGTGCTATCCTAGTCCTTCTTTTAATTCTTGCATATGTTCTGCATATGTTTTATCCTCCAGTCCCCTAATCATCTTTATTCCTTTTCTCTGCACTCTTTCTGGAATCTCAACATCTTTTTTATATCATGGTGACCAAAACTGGATGCAGCATGCCAAATGTAGTCTTACCAAGGCATTATAAAGTAATACTAACAGTTTATGTTATCTTGATTCTATCCCTTTTTTAATGCAGCCTAGGACTGCATTGGATTTTTTGGTAGCTACACTACACTGCTAGCTCATATTTAAGTGATTGTTCACTATGACTCCAAGATCCTTCACTAGGACTCCAAGATCTTTCTCTATTGACCCAGGTACCACCAATTCTATATCTGGGCATTTAATTTTTGTTGCTTAAATGTAGAACCTTACTTTTCTCATCATTAAATTTCATTTTATTAGATAGGGCCCAGTGTCCAAGTCTGTTGAGATCCTTCTATACATTGTATATTGTATATGTTCTGGGGTGTTGGCCATTCCTGCTAGCTCAGTGTCATTTACAAATTTGATGAGTCCCCTTTCTTTTCCCTTGTCTAAATCATTTTTGAAGATATTGAAGAGTACTGGGCCATAGAAAGAATCTTGAGGTACCCCACTCTATACATCCCTCCATATAGATGCAATTCTATTAAGGACTAAACATTGAGTGATTCTGGGGGTGATGCTGTTTATCCCACACTTTTCTATCTTATCAGATAATAAGTTGTGGTCTACTTTATCAAATGCTTTATTGAAGTCTATTATATTTGCAGCCTTTCTCTGGTCCACTAATTTTGTCACTTTGTCAAAAAATGCATTAAGATTTGTCTGGTATGATCTGATTTGACAAATCCATGTTGGTTCTGTTTATGATTTTGCTTGCATCTAGGTATTTGCAAATTTGTCACTTGATTATCTTTTCCAGGATCTTTCCAGGTATTATGTCAAGTGGATAGGTCTATAGTTTCCTGAATCCATTTTTTCCTTTTTTAAAATGGAACTACATCAGTCCCAGTCATCTAGTAGTTCCCCAGTGCTCCTGGATCTTTAAAACATATGGTTCAGTGGTTCTGATATCACCTCCTCCAATTTCCTTAAAACCATCTGGTTCTAGTGATTTAAACTCATCTAGCATGGATAGGTGTCATTTTCTTGTTTTTGTTTTACCTGCATTCCTAACTTGCATTTTACTGAGGTTTTTTTAATAGGTTAGCCTTTTTTTCGTTTTGTGTAAAGACAGATGCAAAAAATGACTTAAACAGTTATGCTTTCTCCCTGCTGCTCCTCACCTTCTTGCCATTTTCTCCCATTAGCGGACCAATAATTTCTTTAACTTTTTTTCTTGTTTTTATATGTTTTGTCTGTTTTTTACACACACATACTACACTCTGGATTGCTGTGTCCTGTCATCTGCTTCAAAGAAGCTCTTCTTCTCCTCTGAGAAGAGAATCAAGCATTGAAAGACATATTCGACCAATTTTTTAAAACATGGCAATAACTGAGAGCAGAGTACAAATGGAGACATTTCTAGATAACAATTTGCATTTCCAGATAAACTGTGATCCATCTTGAACAGAAAATTAGGAAACACAATGCAGAACTATGCCAATCTGTAATAGCATAGCTCCTATTTCTACATGTTTCTCCGGAACATGTTTTATACTTACTAAACTATTTCAATTTCTAATGGGGGCCAAACCAATTTCATCAAAATCTAAAAGAATTGTGCTCTATCCCAGTAATTCCCACTTGTGTGAAGAATGTCTTAAACAAATGGAAAACCAAACATTTTAAAGAAAGATTTTCTATTAACATTCAGAACTTCCAGAGGCAGCACATAATTGCTTAGATTATCAAACCCTAAAAGAATAATTTAAAAATGCATTAGTGGTAGTGTGAATCAGTTTTTAGTGCAGAGGAATGTATTTGAGACCAAGATTTTAAGATATTGTGAACCTGAAGTATTTGCACGTACTAGGAACTAACTTTGGTTATTTTTTTTAGTTTTATATTGGAGTGATCATTTAGTGATCCTACTAATTATAAATAAACATGAGCAATATACAAATTATAGTTTCAAAATCAACAAAAACATAAATGCATTTCCATTATTTGTTGACTTGGATTAACCATAAGGTTAATTTCTATTTGTATCTTATTTATTTTATATATTGATTTCTTCTCACCTGGATATGTTGGCTGGAATTCTGAGAATAAAAAAATCACAACTCAACACAAACTGATATCAAGTTAAAGAAATTAGGTTAATCTGTCATCTTTACATCCAGTTATATCCACATTCTGGGTGCTTTTGGGATCCTCCTAGTCTTTTCTGTCAGAAATGGTTAGCTATATCTAACCATTATAACACTTAGACTTATATACTGCTTCACAATGCTTTACAGCCCTCTCTAAACAGTTTACAGAGTAAGCATATTGCCCCCAACAATCTGGGTCCTCATTATATTGACCTTGGAAGGCTGAATCAACCTTGAGTCTGGTGAGATTCAAACTGCCAAATTGCAGTTAGCCGGCAGTGAGTCGAAGTAGCCTGCAGTACTGCATTCTACTACTGCACCACCACGGCTCTTGGATATAGATATAGATAGGGATAGGGATAGGGATAGATAGATAGAGATAGATAGATTTACACACACACACACACACACACACACACACTACTGATAGGTCAGAAAATATCCTGGAGGAAGTCAGTGGCAGCCAGGACCCTTCTGCTATTACAATAACTTCATAGATGTATCTGCCTAGCTTGTCAGAAGCTGAATCTGTCTCAAAGGAGAATTTAATTTGCTGTTCTAGCCATAGCACAGAACAGATAGGAACAGGATATTTTTAATTGATTATGCAAATGTTATGATTAAAATTTTAGTAATATTTATATTTCTGACAAACTTATATCAAATCCAAAGTTTGTTTAGTTTAGTTTGGCTGTTTTTAATTATATTCCACTAGTAAAATCTGCAATGATTCAGAAATATGAAGTAATTCTAAAACATGCCAAAATTAGATCAGAACTGAAATACGTATTATCTTTTCAGGGTTGTAAATCTATAGAGCTAGCCTGGCATCCTCCTAAAGAATGGACTGTTCAAGGGCTTCTTTAGTGCAAGTTCTTTCAATAAGAATTCATTTTTAAAAGCCCTGTAAATTTTAAATTTCCTGTAATAAATTGACACCGATTTTCCATATTTGTGTATTTTTCACTATGCTATTCTTGTGATGGGAATACCAAATCCTATGGTCATTTTAATTATGAAAAAGATGGTGGAGGGGGGATTTTTGGCTGTTTTAAAACCTATTAGCTGCATTGATTGTATGCTCTGGTATTCTCTACATTTTGTTTCTACGTTTCTTTAGAGCTGCAGCCGAAGTAAAGGAAATGTCACTTTGGACATGGAAGCCATCTCCAGATGGGGTATGGTGGGTGGAAGATTGACTTGATAACTAGTGTCCACAAGAATTTGTGTGAGAATATCATATTAAGCCTTGCAGACATAGACATCCTGCCTGCTAGAATGCTATGATAGTAAGGTTTCTTTTAAAGCCGAGGTACCCTGCCAAGCAAATTACATTAGCTATTGGTTGAGTAGAAAGCATCTATTTGATCTCTTATTGTTGGGTTCCAAGGATAGCATTTGAAGTTTGAGTAAAACATTTTTATCCTATTCTAAACCTGATTACCGCACTTCTGAGAATCTCCTCAATTGCTATTTGGAAGATGGTGAGTTTCTTAGCCATGATATTATTCAGCTTTCATCCTGATTCAACATGTTACTAAACAAAGGAAACTGGATAAGCTATAGTGATTTCCAGATAAAATTGCTGAAAATTATAATTACAATTCATTCCCAATTCTTTGAGCAAGGTGAAGTTTCAGACCTGCAATGCTTTTGTGCGATTGAGTTCCACATAGTCATAATGCCTTAAAATATATCTATTGAATTAAGCTCTATAAGCTGAATATCCATGGAAATACAGTATATTAAATACCCAGGATTCCTTTGTCTTAAATAACATTAAAATGTTTTCACATATTTCTGATGTACATTAATGATTTCATCTGAACTGACACTTAAATTGCAATACATTTTAATTGTTAATTCAAGGAAAAAAATTTAGGCTACCATATATATAACTCTGCTAAGAATTCAACCAATGGCTGGTTGGCTATTTTATGACAACTTAGAAGCAATAAATATTTTCCTACTTTAATTTAAAATAATATTATGTATCAAAAGTGTATATTTTCTCTGAACCAGGCTGAAATATGAGCAATGGTAAAGCAACATTACAACTTATGCAATGCAACTTATGATGCAATGGCTTTAAACACACAATACAAAGATCTGAAAAATGTTATTGGCTAATATAAGCTAATTGAATGAGTGAATTGAATATTCAGTAAAACAAATAAGCCCCCAATTTTCAGCAACAATACTAATCCCATCAATCTGCATCTGGGCACAATATACAAAATACCTATCTATTGGTCCCAAGTCTGCTTTCTGCTTTCCCTTAATTTCATACTTCCTTCTGCCCTGTTCTATTATATGACATCTAAACGTTGTATTCTATTAATTTCACAGTCTGATATCATCAATATTTCCATGGAAATGTTGCAATATAGTCATGGTCTATAAGAATATCTGTGTGTTTGCATCCTCCAGATGTATTTGGGTTTCAACTGCTGGCAGTACTGAATAGGAGGCATGACTGAGAAAGTGAAAGAGATGGATTTAAATATTGTTTTATTTTCTGCTGTTGTACTTTCACATTATAGCAAGAAAGTGTTTTATTCAATTTCAGAACCAAAAGATTAAATTGTTAAAATTGTAGAGAATTTCAATTATTGGATAAAGAAATAAATTATATGGTGAAATCTGGAGCTCCATTTAATGCAATTGGCATTGACAAAATGACCACTTGTCAATTGCAAAAGGCAGCTTTACTTGGAACAGCTTACAGTCTGAGATAATAGCCATCAAACAACATCAGCCTATTCAGGTCCTTGGGAAGGACTCAATAGATGAACAAAACTGCCGGATGCGGTCTAAAAACTGGCTGACTGTGCAACCAACCAAAATAATAGTAGTAATAATCTTATGTTTTATTTTTGCAGTGAGACTCCATGACAGCATATCAGAAGAGGCACACCATTATTTGATATTTGATCTGTAAGTAATTACAGAAAGTCCAAACATTTTCATATACATGTTGAGAGTTCCGTGAAATAAAAAGATTATAGACACAAACATGCATGCCTACTTCATCTTCCGTAGGGTGCTTTTCTCCAGGGAATTCCATGTTGCATATTGGATCTCTTGCTGTGTATGGTGTGTACACAGTGTTTTTTGTTGTTTTGTTACCATCTTCCAAAAAACAGGCTAGTGCTACAAAAAACATTAGCCCCCATTAATGAGAAACAATAAAGTACCATAAAAATGTTATTCAATCAAGTTTGGCTGCCTAGTGATGGCAGCCATGAGGTTTACTTAGTAGTGATACAGAAGTGATTGCCATGGCCTTTTTCTGGGATGGATTTTCAACTTTTCAAACTATCAGTTGTGAGTCAACTGATGTACATCATGGGCAATTTTTAAAAATCTATCCTCTGTTTCCACTTTGAGTTGGTGGACAATCATTCTTAGATACCTTGGCCCTATAGTTTGTGCCCTATTCTGGTCAGAAAGTAGTAACTAATTGGTTTAGACATTAGAGCTGTTTCCTGCAGTAGCTAATAAAAATAGACAATGCGACTATTCCATCTCTTACTCCTCAAGGCATTTCTCAGAATTTAAAAAAGATGGAAAATGGAATAGGGTAATCTGTGATGGTCCCAAATGGAGAATGGCAACATCTGGAATTTTCATCTACTCATGAAATGATTGCATTTAAGTGCCCCCTTATGAGGCATGCAGCTTTAATAGAATTGCCATTGCTCTTTATGCAGATCAGTCCTTCAAAGTTATTAGAGCAAAAATTAGCATCTTTAACATGGAATCCCTGGAGAACCAGCTGCTCTTCCACTATTGTCTCCATTTTTTTGATTAGATCCTGCCTGCTGTTTCAGCTTAGATTCATTACTGGAAAATTCACATAATCAGAATAGCTAGTTTATTCTAACCTTTCTTCCCAGGGGCTGCTCTTGGTTTCTTTATTTCTGCCTCTACCAAGAGAGTAAGACTGTGATAGAAATGGGATCTTACAATTCCAAGAAGGTATGCAATTAGACAAGCAAGAAACACTGAGTTGCCAGACGCTAGGAAGACATGAATGTTCTAAGCCAATAATAGATGCCATATAGTTCAAGACTTTAAGATTACAAGTATACAATGAAACAGACCAGTTTGTAAACTGCTTGTGGCAGTGTTTCCCAAACATGGCAACTTTAAGACTCATGCTGGCTGACAGAATTCTGGGAATTGAAACCACATGTCTTAATACAATAGCACATAGACGTATATACTACTCTATAGTGTTTTACAGCCCTCTCTAAATGGTTTTAGAGTCAGCATATCTCCCCCAACAGTTTGGGTCTTTATTTTACTGGCCTCAAAAGGATGGAATGCTTGATTCAACCTTGAGCTGATCAGGATTGAACTCCAGACAATGGGCAGAGTTTGCCTGAAATATTGCCTTCTAACCACTCCACCACCAATGGCTTAACAAAATGTTGGCAAGGTTGGGGAAAACTGGTTTAGGTGAATGAAAAACCTAATAACTTGCTCACAGATAACAGGGTATAAAATTTGTGGTGCTGAAAGGCAATTTCCCGCTCTATAAATGGCTAAGACACTATGCAAATAAAACAAAACAAAATATATACTTGATGGAAATCTCACTCATGCATAAAAGAAACATGAGGTTATATGTGACAAGTGTATGAATTAGGATTGTAGTCCTTCTTCAAACTATATTCATTGAACATAGTTCAAAATCCATAGACCTCTTCTTTCCTAGCAATGAAGATTTTTCTCCCATATCCCAGATAATCCACTCCCCCCCCCCCACACTTCCTGCCATGTTCCGTTATATTGTCCTGACTGCAAAGATCACTGATTACATCTAACAATCTAATATTTGTAGGCCACTTGGATTCATTCTATTAATGGTTATCCTTGTGACACCAATGTAATTTTATTTCTCTAAATTTTGTTTTAATATTGGTAGAATATGTAGTACACATGTTTTTATCATTACCCAGAACAGAATAACCAAGTTGGAAGGGACCTTGGAGGTCTTCTAGTCCAACCTCAAGCAGGAGACCCTATATCAAGGCTTACCACCTTCCAAGGCTCATTAGTTTTATTCCAATTCTTATTTGTTGCCTCAGAATTTCTCCTCATCTTTTTGAATTAGTCAATGACCAGATTGATTGATTGGTTGGCTGGTTGATCCCAACCCCCAATCTATCAGCTCTAAAGAACCCAAGTACTCCCCATATCCCCCTTGATTGGGCATCTGCCATTCTTTATTCAAAAACGATGTCAAGTTGTAATTACCCTTCTAAGCATTAACTTTTCACAGTGTTTTTATTCAGTGCATTCAGCAAACCTCATTAATGTTCATTCATCTTTAATGGTCCCATGCATATATTACATTCAGTCAAGCTCCTGCCCTTGAGAGAATATTTAGTTTTAACTTATACTTTTTTAAAAAAAATCCTATTTAACTTCATTTTGGTGGTCTCTAAAATTATTCAGGCAGCTTAGAAAGTAAAGCGATTCTGAACAGCCTTTCTGTTTTGCCAGTCATCACAGTTTTGCATATGCTAAAACAGACCTGTTAATCTAGCATGGCATGCAGTCTTTTTTTTTTAAAGGCCCCTATTCTTACAACCTATCTTACCATGAATATGACTAGTTACAAATATCCTAATATTTATATATTAGTATCTTGCTTTCTCAAACATATATGCCTTTCATAGTTGCTAGTTTATTATGGAATTACAAGTAGTCTTCAATTTATGAACACAATTGGGCCCCAAATTTCTGTTGCTAAGTGAAACATTGATTAAGTGAGCTTAGCCCCATTTTAGGATCTTTCTTGCCACAGTTGTTAAGTGAATCATTGTCGTTCTTAAGTTAGTAACATGGTTGTTAAGTGAATCTGGCCATCCCCACTGAATTTGCTTGTTAGAAGGTTGCAAAAGGTGATCATATGACCCTGGAATACTGCAACCATCATAAATATGAACCAGTTTCCAAGCATTTGGATTTTGATCACATGATCATGGGAAGGCTGCAATAGTTGTAAGTGTAAAAAATGATCATAAGTCCTTTTTTTCAGAGCCATTGTAACTTTAAATGGTCACTGAATGAATTGTTGTAAATCCAAGACTACTTGTATATATCTATGAATGAAACAGTGGTAATATGTCGTTCCCTAATCACTAAAGTGAAAAAAAAAATCAAACCCCAATATATATGAGCATGCATTTAGGTCAGGATAACCATACTGTATAAGACCTGGTATCAATGAGATTAAGATTGACAGGAGTCATCATGAGATTAAGAGAGCAGAGTGAGTCCACTATCCTCTACAATTCAGCCTGCATCAACTAAACTCTTTCTATTTGATACTTACCTAAATTTGGGTCAAGGTCCTTACATGGTACATGTGATTATTTGCCGTTGTCAATCAATGGAAGCTGATTCTCCTTTCCTTTCTTTTCAGTGTAACTGGAGGGGAGTTGTTTGAGGACATTGTTGCCAGAGAATACTATAGTGAAGCAGATGCCAGGTAGGTACTGAAAGGTAATGAAGTATCTCTAAGACAATGTTTTCCAACTTTGACAATTTTAAGATTGGTAGACTTCAACTCTCAGAATTCGGCTGTTAGCAGGCAGATTGAGGAATTCTGAAAGTTGAAGTCCATACATTTTAAAGTTGCTACAGCTGAAAAACACTTGTCCTAAATTTTCTGCCTGAAATTGGTTCCTAAATTTTCTGCCTGAAATTGATAGGCCAGAAGAGTGAAAACATTACTTTTTTCACTTATAAAATTTATTTTCAGTTCCTTGCTGTTAGATCGGCCTGTTTCCTACATTTCAACCATTAGTATACTAGTTTATGATGATGATGATGATGATGATGATGATGATGATGATGATGATGATGATGATACACAGCAAACGAGATAACCATGCTGGGTTCATATCACAAATCACTAGTCGAACACTTCCCAAGTGTTTAGGACTGCGTAGTGTATCAGCGGATTATGCGAGCAGATTCCAATAAGGTGGCCTTCTGCAGCTGATAAATGGTGATCTTATCAGTGTCAATTATTTTTAAGTGCTTGCCTAGGTTTTAGGCACAGCAACCAGTGTGCAGATTACCACTGGAACCACCTGCGCTGGTTTATGCCAGAGTCTCTGCAGTTCGATTTTCAAGTCCTGATATCTGGTGACTTTTTCAAGTTGTTTCTCATCAATTCTGCTGTCACCAGGTATGGCAATATTAACGATCTACACTTTTTTCTTTTCCACAATCATAATATCTGGGATGTATTCCAAAACTTTGTCAGTCTGTATTCGGAAGTCCCACATACTTTTGCATGCTCATTTTCGACCACTTTTTCAGGATTATGATCCCACCAGTTCTTTGCTACAGGCAGATGGTAGTTGTGACACAAGTTCCAGTGGACCACCTGAGCGACTATGTGGTGATGTTGTTTGTAGTCAGTCTGAGCTATTGTCTTGCAACAGCTCAGTATGTGATCAATGGTTTCATTTGCTTCTTTGCAGAGTCTGCATTTGGGGTCATCAGCAGATTTTTCTATTGTGGCTTTGATTACATTCGTTCTGATGGCTTGTTCTTGGGCTGCAAGAATCAGGCCTTCTATTTCTTTCTTCAGTGTTCCGTTGGTCAGCCATAACTAGGTCTTTTCCTTATCTACTTTTCCTTGGATCTTTTCAAGGAACTGTCCGTGCAGTGCTTTGTTACACCAGCTGTGAGCCCGAGTTTGCATCGCTGTTTTTCTATATTGATTCTTGGTTTGCTGCACTTTGAGCAGCTTCCTCTTGTTGACCTCCATCAAAGCTGGTTCAGAGGAAGCTGATTATTATTATTATTATTATTATTATTATTATTATTATTATTATTATTATTATTATTATTATATCCTTAATGAGATTCACAGCCTTTGGGACTGGTTCGTACCTCAACAGCTTGAATCCTAACCAAGGACCTAGGAACTGTTCAGGTAGCATCAGAGGATATAAGCTGTTCCAAGTAGGGTGATGTTATTGTTATTGTTATTATTGTTATTGTTATTATTATAGCAGCAATCTGTGATGCTGTATATTTCCAAGCTTTGATTTCACTGAAACAAGAGAAAAAATATTGTTTTTAAATACAGGTGGGTGAAGGCTTAATGGGGATTCAGATAGTTGTAGGCGATTAGCATTATTTTGTGGTCAAGATTATACAGGGGATCACACATCGTGCTGTACTTTGGTTTATTACATGAGTTCACACAGCATATTCATTATAAAGTATGATTTATACAAAATAGATCAGGTTTACGTAACATACTAAACTGAACTCAATGAAGCTATATGATACTTGGCACAATCCATAAACCCATTGTAGCTAAATTGCAACTGAGATTGGTGGTCTTCAGCCTTTCTTTGAAAAAGGAAAATTCTCTAAGCCAAAGGTCTGCTCCCTTTGATTTTAGATTGATCAAGAATAATGTATGTCTTTCAATCTCACAAATAATGAATTACCTTTTCTTTTAAGTTCAGTTCATTTTTATGGTACTTAAATTGTATCTGAATTTCCAATTTAAATTTGATCATTTAAAATTCAATGTAATACTGACATAGGTGGGTATTGGGCCTTTGTGAGATACATGTTTCTTCCAATTTGCAAAGCAAATTCAAGATGAGCTCTGCATCTAACGCAGAGAAGATAATCCATGAGATTGCCTTGCAGAAGGTTAAAAAGATACCCAATTTAATGCATACAAATTTGCTACAGGCTTGAAATTCAAATCCAATTGCATTTTAGCATCTGTGAATGGAGTCATTTCATTTTACAGGTGGCTCTTCTGTCTGTTCTGCCACCTGTGTCTTTATGTTTCCTGCATGATGTCTATACCTCATCTAGCAACCCTGGTGAGATCTACCAACAAAATGGTTCTTACGGCTACCATATCAGAACTGCAAAATGTTAATGAGCACTAGATGGTGCCAAATAGGGGGGCCTCCTTGCTACTATCTGATTGTTATCTGGAGTTTTGCAGCCCAGTAATGGTAGCCTATTGGGATCGTCATATCATCTAAAATAATCATTTACATGAGAAATTGGTCAGGTTGTTTTTGCTATCACTGCATAAAGAAATCTCTAAGTTCTTTTTGTTTGTTTCTCACCAAAAGGAACCTTAGTAACTCTAAAGATTCCCTGGTGGGTTTTCATTACACAGTCAGATTTCTCTTTGTTAAATAAGCTAAGATTGTAATGAAAGCTTGTTCTGCTTGGCTCTCAGCAGAAAAACACATAGGAAGATAGAAAATGAGAGGAGTGAAGCATGAAATGGAGACCACTGAGAAACATTATCTTGGGTCATTACCCATAACAAGGAATATGACATAATGTGACAATGTTTCTTCTTCCTAGCCATTGTATTCAGCAGATCCTGGAAGCTGTCTTGCATTGTCATCAGATGGGTGTGGTGCATCGGGATTTAAAGGTAAAATATTTATACATTGTAAAATTGAAAGAACTTAAAAGCATTTCTCTGGTTAAACTTCCTTCACAAAACCTAGAGTGAAAGTGTCTTCTATGAAATAAAAATCTCCTCTTGTTAATGTGCAACATAAACTGCTGATTTAAACTGTTATGGCCTGGCACCTGGATATAGCTGCAGGACCACCTACTCATACTCGTATCAGCCCAACCAATTCAATCAAACAGAGAGGAACTGTTACAGATTCCACATTTTCAGGAGATCCAAGTGATGAGATGCTGTTCTTTGAAGGCAGCACCAACACTGTAGAACAGCCCACTTTTGAGAAAAGTCCAGTCCCCTCTTTGCTAACATTTCAAAAGCTTGTAAAGTCCAAGTTGTTCCAGAGAGTCTTCTCTTGATTTTAGCAAGCCATCTTCATCTACTATTTTTATCACTTATAGCTTTCTGTGTGACTCCAGTTCTTTAATTGTTTTATAATTAGATTGATATTTTGTTTGACTTTATACTTTACATAAGCTACCAATCTCTGAACTGCAGTGGGTAATAAACAAACAAACACCATTATGCAATTGCTTACTGTTGAAAGATTTTTCCATTCTAAAGGTTCTGTAAAAATTTGAGTGTTTTTAGCCATCATCCCATAAAAAGGTGCAGGTCATTCTGACTTAGGGAGGGCAACATTTTCCATAATGAGGAGGCTGTTACTGGAAAAGACATTGTATAGACCTCTTGGTAACAATCTTCAGGAGTCTACAGTGCAGAGGTGGTATTCAGCAGGTTCTGACCAGTTCTGGAGAACCGGTAGCGGAAATTTTGAGTAGTTCGGACAACCGGCCAATACCACCTCTGACTGGAGATTTTACAGTATCCTTCCCCTGCCATGCCTACAAAGCCACACCCACAGAACTGGTAGTAAAAAAAAATTGAATCCCACCACTGCTACAATGCTTTCTCCAAGTAAACTGTATGAGACAGGCAGATTCCCCCTGAAGTAGATTGTCAAAGGAAATGAGGATTTAAGATTTAAAGTACATTATAGATAACAATCAGCACCTTGAATTGGGCTTGGAAGCTTTCTTCTTCTTGTGCCATATCTGTCATCGGACATTGGTGATCATGTTGGTGATCCTATTTTTATCAACAGCTGCACAAAAAAGTGCTGATGAGTTTTGCCCAAACCAGTTCCTTAGACTTTGAAGCCATGATGTTCTTATTCAGCCTGGACCTTATTTGCCTGAAGAATTAAGTGAAGTATGCCATATTTTTCCAGGTGTTGCATCATAAGTCCAAAATATTCTAACTTTCACTTTTTTATGGTTTTGATGATTTCCCTTGGCTTTCCTAGGTTGCTTGGAAGCTTATTGGCAACTAATGCAACTTATGCCAGGGGGTATGTGTGATGACCCAGGGCATGGCACAAAGGCAACACAGTCATTTAATCAATAAGGGTCCCTTTATTATGTCCAACTTTGCTCCCAATGTCCAGGTTACCTTCTGACTGGAGAAAAACTCTCTGCCTTTGACTGCAGAGAATTAAGTCCAAAACATGGTCAACACAAACTGTAACTTTAAGTCCAATCCAGCCAAACTGAAGTAATTAATTTGGCAGGGCAGGAGCAAGAATTCCAGACTTGAAGGCACAGCAAAACTCACATGGTTGGGAAGACACCAGGAACACAGATAAGCAACAACAACACAAGATAAAGTCACGTTTGCTCCCAGCAGCCTGCTGCACGCAGCCTGAATTTCTTATAAACAGTCTTCCCAGCTGTGGCTAATGAAGGGAATCAGGGACTTTCCTGTTAAGGTAAAATGTTGAACTGGTTAAGCATACAAGTCCCATAATGCTTCACTGTATATTCCCCTCCCACCAGTTATAAAGGATGCCCACTTTTGGCTTTGCCCAAACTCTCATTTACTTCCTGGAGGAGTGGTGTATCTGGGAGAGAGCATGGACGTGAATTGGTTTGATTTTTCTACAATAAAAGAATTATTCTGACAGCAAATAGTTTGGGAGTTGATTTTGGCTAAGATCCATTATAAGTTATCAACAAATGGTATCAGAGGATGGTTGCCAAATTAACTTGAACAAAACATGTCAGGATCAGAAAAATCCAGAATTAATACAAGAGCCTTCACCAGACAGATGGCAGCTCAGTTGACACCAATGTCAATTGAGGGGGACAATAATAGGAACTGCTTTGGATGAAGAAAATAAAACTCCTACAACTGAAAGAAATGAAGACGCACAACTAGATGCATATCCACCATTCACGAATGAAACCCAGGAGAAAGACAAAATAAGTGACAAAAATGAAGATTTAAAATCAACCCTGCTCAGAATCATCGAAATATCAACAAACAGCAAGGACCTGATGGCAGAATTAAGAGGACTTTTTCAAAATACAGACAAACCTCAAATTGAGGAAAGGCAAACAGAGAAAGAAAATGAAACTGCGAGCGCTGAACCGGTAAGTCCTTTGCAACCTTTTTTAAAATTACCGGAGTCGGGAAAATATGAAAAGGCGCCATTTTCAAACCTACACAACTCAAAGCCACAACCAATAAAAATGGCCGACCAGCAACCAATCACTGCAGAAGTTTTGAAAAGGGAGGCAAAAAGAAAGGGTAGCCCTGAGAGGAACTCTCCCTCAGAGCAGGAAATATCAAGAGCGATTGAAACGCTCACAGCAGCATTCGGAACTGCATTCACACCCCTGACTCCAAGACAGTCACAGACAACAAGTACTGAACTCCCAGCAACCACAGGCAGTTTCCCAGCACCTTCAAGCAGTATTCCAAAGGCTTCAGAAGTGACTGCCAGGAACACAGAAGTCACGATCCCTCTCAGCATGTCTCCAACAGTAATCTCTGATCTTCAAACAACTCAGAGAGACTTCACTGCTTCTTCCTCACTCCCGACAGCCTCACTGGCTTCCGCAGCAGTCCTAGTGCCTCCAGGTTACTTACTAGCACAACCAATAGCTCAAACCTCCCAAAGGGAATTTCCAGTGCCAGGAAACCCCCTCCTGAATCCAGCACAGTTTCAGAATACTACAACTTCCCAGTCAGGATTTAAGAATGAAACCGCAGCTCCAATGCAATTTTTTAATCCTTCATTTTCTGCAACAACTCTTCAGGAGACATCCTCCACAGGAAACCAACATAAAGTGAACATGGCACAAATTCAGAATATCATGCATGTACAGTCAGCTCCAGTCATCTTACAGAAAAAAGGGACAGTGAGTTTTTCAAACTTTACAGCTTGCATATCAATGTCCTTCTGCCAATATACACACATTCCAGAACATCAACAACAATTTTTGAACACCAACCCAGCTCAACACAACATTTTACCCAATGGTTTCCCCAAGCTATGCGCAACAGGTAATAATCTAATGGACTGGGCACAGCAATTTCAGATTGCATTAATGAGGGAGAACACTCTTTTTCTCATACTGAACCCACCCCCAAAACTATGGTCTATAGAGGTAGATTGTATTCACCATCGGGCGTTTTGCTTAATGTTGAGTTCCCTCGAACCAACCATACACCACATCATACCAAATGGGTCCACCATCTTTGAAATTTGGGAGAAGATATTTAACCTGTTTTATAGCAAAAATAGAAGTACTACTAGCAGAATATCTAGAGAGTTTCATTCTGCTAGATTGAGACCAGGAGTAAGCATGAGCAAGCATCTGCTCAACTTAAACGCCATGAGATCTGATCTGCTACGAAGGGGTGAGACAATCACAGAGGGAAGTTTTATTAGTATCATAATTAATTCCCTCGACTCTAGCTGGGACTATTTTCTAAATCAATTGGATAATCTAAATTATGACAACATTTCACTCGAAATATTATCAGGAAGGCTGGTGGCTGAGGATAATCTCAGAAAGGATCAAGTTTTGCTTCATAAGGAACACAGGGTTGCAAAAAGAGTTAACTTTGTGGAACAGGTAAACGTGTTACCAGGGTGCTATACATGTGGTTTGAGAGATCACTTTAAGAAGAATTGTCCTAAGGCCTATAAAGACAGAGAACCCATTAAGCATCCCCAGCCCTACTATACAAGTTATAAGAGGGAAAGGTCTAACTCTGAACAAAGATATCAAGATAGACACCCCAGTAGCCAAAGACACGATGTAAACCTGAGACGTAGAAAATCACCAAGCCCAAGAAGGAGCAGGGGATCCAGTTGGGAGAACAATAGGACTGACACTGATTCCGTGAATGGGATTAGGGATGTAGAACAGAATCTTGGCATAAACACAAGGAAACAATGTTGGTTAATCGACTCCAGGGCAACAACACATACATCTTGTAATAGAGAACTGTTCACCTCTTTAGACGAGGTGTCATTTAAACATTAAACTCGCCAACCAAAAATTCGTGCAAGTAGTTGGCAAAGGGGATGTCCACATCGCAGGTCTTGGGAGAATCAAGGAAGTTCTTTTCATACCTGAAATACCATATAACGTCCTACCTGTAATTAAATTTATTTATTTATTTACACATTTATATACCGCCCTTCTCCCGAAGGACTCAGGGTGGTGTACAGCCAACTCTAACACATTCCACTTTGCAAAAGTTAAAAGAAGATTAAATATCTTAAGGCTGCCACTAAAATTTATACCCAACCCCAATAAATTAACAATAAAAACCCCAAATTTAAAACCCCGAAATTTAAAACCCCAATTTCTAAAATTACACTTTAAAACTCCCATTTGAAATCAGTCCAGGCCGGCCTGCTCAAGAGCCAAGTTTTCAGCGCACGTCTGAATGCTCTCAGGTCGGCGGTGTTACGTAGTTCAGGAGGCAACCCATTCCAGAGGGTGGGTGCCCCCACAGAGAAGGCCCTATTACTCGGGATCACTAGGCGGCACATAGATGCCGTCAGGACCCGAAGGAGGCCCTCGTTATGGGAGCGCACAGGTCGGTGGGAGACTACCGGCAGAACGTGGTCTTGCAGATAGCCTAGTCCAATGCCATGGATCACTTTAAAGGTCAAAAACAGAACCTTAAAGCGAACACGGAAGGCCACCAGCAACCAATGCAGCAAATGTACCAAAATTGAGGTGTTATTTAAGAGTGACACCGTCCAACTTACCAATGATGGCAAGGAAGTAGGGGAAGTTATAGTGGCCAATGGGTTAGCTTATTTTATACCCAAGATAAATACCACAGCACAAGTCATAGCCAATTTATCAAATGATAGTGTTAAGAATGGGAAGAAAGAGAGGGAAAAGGATGACAATGCCAACAGTGACACAAGTGATGGGGAAATAGAAGGGGAAAGTGATAATGATATTAACAATGTAAGTGTTGAAAATGTTGTAATCAAAACGAATGACTCAAAGCATGTTTCAATTGGTAAACCTTTACACAATAATTGTGCACATATTTTGCATGGAAAGTTGGGGCATATTGGTTTTCCTGTTGTTAAAAAGATGTTGAATTGTTCTGAAGGATTCAAGGTAAACAATTGTGAAAATTATTTAGAGTGTTCCATTTGTAAGAGTTCAAAGTCAAAAGAAAAACCCTGGCCAAAAAAATCAGAAAGGAACACCACGCACATTTTTCAGTTGGTACACATGGATCTAGTGGGCCCCTTGAAGCCCTCTATTGGCCACAACAATATTTTCTCACAATTGTCGACGACCATAGTAGATACAATTTCGTATACACCCTCAAACACAAAGGGGAAACATTCACCAAGTTGAAAGAATTCTATAAGTGGGTAGAAATCAAATATAACATTAAAATCAAACAGATCATGACAGACCACGGTTCTGAATTTCTTTCCAAATAATTCAGTGACTGGATTAATAAACATGGTTTAATATACTTTACAACTTCGCCATTTTCTGCCTTTCAAAATGGTGTGGCTGAACGCAGGAATGGCATATTACAGACTATGGTTAGATGTATATTAGAAGATGCTGGATTAAACTTTTCATATTGGGGAGAGGCCGTCTTATATTCAAACTATACCCTTAATAAGAGGCCGTCTTATATTCAAACTATACCCCAAATAGGTCAAGTGTGATACAGAAAACCACATATGAAATAATGTACAATCAGAAGCCCACACTAACACATCTCCATGTTTTTGGGGTAACTGCCGATGTACACATACCCAAGCAACTCAGACAAAAAGGAAACAATGTATCAAAAAAACTCAAATGTGCTGGTTATGAACCAAAACCCAAAGCTTACAGATTCATGGATAGAAATCACAAGATAATCATATCGAGATCAGCAAATTTCTATGAAAACACAAACTGGAGTAAGATACACTCAAATGAAATAATAATCGGCAAGGATACATTCAAAACTGATCAGAAACAAACACAACTTCACACACACACTACAAAAACAAAATCCAACAGAAATAGCATTAAGGTTAGGGCATGGAAAGAAGGTCATCACATACTCAAAACCAAAGGTATAGATGAGTACAGCTCAGATGACTCATTGGAAAACAATATCCCAACTGAAAA
Organism: Bungarus multicinctus; assembly: GCA_023653725.1. Lineage (NCBI taxonomy): Eukaryota > Metazoa > Chordata > Lepidosauria > Squamata > Elapidae > Bungarus > Bungarus multicinctus. The sequence continues at coordinate 83,179,590 of CM042834.1, forward strand.
CATACCCAGGAAATCACTAAGGTCTAATAAGGGCAAAATTCCAAATACCTTAAGGGACTATGTGATATCAATTGATACCACCATAACTACACCCAAAAATTATAATGACATACATGCACTCTCACCAAAGGAACAGTTAAAATGGAAAGAGGCTATGCAGAGGGAGATAGAAAGTATTAAAAAACTAGACGTATATACCCAGAGGTCCCAGAGAACAAAAAAATTATCGGTACCAAGTGGGTATACAAAATAAAATCCTTAGAAGATAACAAAAATCTATACAAAGCAAGACTGGTGGCACAAGGTTTCTCACAAAAATTTCCAGATGATTACAAAGACACTTACTCACCTACAGTGAGGGCAGAGACTTTAAGACAGCCTTAGTCATTGCCTCAATTCTAAATGAACACGTATATCAATTCGATGTACAAACAGCATACCTACACGCACCATTAGATAAGGAATTATATGTCAGAGCACCACCAGGAATTGACTGTAATGAAGGACAAACCTGGCTACTCAATAAGAGTCTCTATGGTCTGCGACAATCGGGTAAGAGATGGTACGATTGTTTTTCCAAAACTTTAAGACTAATAGGTTTCACTGCCACATCAGCTGACAAATGTGTATTTATTAAAAGGGAACAAGGTATATGTGAAAAAGTACTTGTCTATGTAGATGATATATTATACATATGTAAAAGTAAATTTAAATATGACCAATTCACCAAGGAACTTCAAAAACACTTTTCATTAAAATGTTTGGGAAAAGTCGATAAATATTTAGGAGCTCAGATTACCGAATCAAGTAATGGTTTTATATTATCACAAAAGGAAAAGATATTAGAATTACTGGAAAAATGCAATATGTCTGATGCAAAACCATCATATACCCCCATGCAAACTGACTTTCTAAAGAGCATGTTTAATGATGATGAGGTATTTAAGGACAATAAAATCTATCGTTCTACAATTGGTTTGTTACTTTATATAGCCAATTGGACTAGACCAGACATAGCACTATCAGTCAACTTACTCTCAAGACACGTGAATAACCCAAAAATGCAACACTGGAATGCGATCAAAAGATTATTGAAATATTTGAAACACACCGCTGATGCAGTTTTGTCGCTTAATCCAAACACATCGAGCACCCCTAGACTTTCATGTTACGCAGATGCCGATTGGGCTGGATATGTCAAGACAAGAAAAAGTACCTTATTTTTCTGAATGATAGTCCCATCCACTGGTATACTGGAAAACAAAAACTTGCATCAACTTCAACTGCAGAAGCTGAATTTGTTTGTTTATCAAAGGCCGCAAATAACTTAATTTGGTTCGACGATTTACTAATGGACATTTGGAAAGAACTTTCATATCCAATAATCATTCAGGAGGATAATAAAGCAGCAATAGATATATCCAAGGCTGATGCTGTAGGCCACAGATCAAGGCACATCGACATAAAGTACAAACATGTGAGACAGTTGTCAGAAATTGGATTCTGTACACTGTGAGACTAAGGAACAAATTGCAGATATTTTAACCAAACCTCTTCCCCCAAAACAACATTCATACCTGACAAAGAAACTGTGTATAAATATATAAATGTTATATGGTAATATCTATGTTAATGTTTCCTCAATGATTAATCAGTTCGACCTTAGAAGAGGAATTGTTAAGGTAAAATGTTGAACTGGTTAAGCATACAAGTCCCATAATGCTTCACTGTATATTCCCCTCCCACCAGTTATAAAGGATGCCCACTTTTGGCTTTGCCCAGACTCTCGTTTACCTCCTGGAGGAGTGGTGTATCTGGAAGAGAGCATGGATGTGAATTGGTTTGATTTTTCTACAATAAAAGAATGATTCTGACAGCAAATAGTTTGGAAGTTGATTTTGGCTAAGATCCATTATAAGTTATCAACATTTCCTCCCCCGTAAGCCACACAACCCACGTTGCTCTCTTCTCCATTCTTCCCTGTGTGCCCTAGGATGAAGAGGGCGTGGGCCTGGGTCTTCCTCTGAACTTCCTCTCCCTTGTTCTACCTCTTCCCTGCTCTGCCCAGCTGGACTTTGCCCTTACCCAGCCCCTTCCACAGCCAATGGAGCCACACTCCTATTCCCTGTCAGCCATTCGGCTTCCTCCTCGGATTCAGACTCTGACAGGGGCATGACAGTATGGTTCTATTGAACCAATTAGCATTGGTGGCCAGTAAATTTGCAACTACATTCTGTTATCAGCTGTAGCTTCTGGTCAACTCACCACCAGCCCAATGTAGGGCAAATTGCAATAATCCACTTCAATGTTATTTTGACATATGATCATTATTCCCATACAAGCCTTTACAGTCTTTCTTTTGATGTTCTCTCACTTCAGTTTCATCTCAAAGCATTTCTCACTTTTATTCTGAATTCCATTTGCTTTGTTTTTTCTTAACCAATTTTTATTCTTTAAAATACTGCATTTTCTCTGCCACTTTTAATCTTAATTTCTTGTCTCTCATTTGCAGCTATCCTTTTTCTGTCTTAACACATTTTATGGCACCGTTCAACCTCCCTTTTTTTGCAGCAATCAATCTTTCTATACATTGTTTCTCATCCACAGTTTCTTCATCTTTTTAAATACTTTTGCAATGTTTTTGTTCATTATTCTTCCTATTAAAAATAATTTTATTGCTACCTCCACATTTCCCAGAAATATAGATTCTCTAAGATTGTATTCTTAGAGATGTAAAGATGTGCCAAGTTTAGTATTCTGCTTATAACACTTTTGCATCTCAGACACAAGAGAAAAGTGGGACCTTTTTTGAATTTTATTGTTCCCTTCTCTCTCTTTTTTCTCTTAAAGCCAGAGAACCTCTTGCTGGCCTCCAAACTGAAGGGAGCTGCTGTTAAACTAGCTGACTTTGGTCTTGCTATTGAAGTGGAAGGAGAACAGCAGGCCTGGTTTGGTAAGTAGGAAAACACTGGGCTTACAGAGATTCCATTTTGTGTGTGTATCAGAGGTGGTATTCAGCAGGTTCTGACCAGTTCTGGAGAACCGGTAGCAGAAATTTTGAATAGTTTGGAGAACCGGCAAATGCCACCTCTGACTAGAGATTTTACAGTATCCTTCCTCTGTCACGCCTACCAAGCCATGCCCACAGAACCGGTGGTAAAAAAAAAAAATTGAATCCCACCACTGGTATGTATGTATGTAATTGGACAAAATACATTTTACTCTCTCAATAAAATGAATCAGGACATTAATTCTGAACTGGTATTTTTCTACAGCTGGCACCCTCTAAAATGATAGATTAATATTTCCTCTGGTTGTTGTATATTTTTTCCTTCTTACTTTATTTTAGTTTTTATTCATGTTTGTTAAAACTTTCAATAAAATTATATTAAAAAAGAAAGAAAGAAAACTGGTATAAGGCTGAAGCCAGCAAGTCAGGAATCAATACCTCCCAGTCTAGGAAGAGCCATATCTCAGCCACCCAATGCCACTAAATAAACCATCACATATCTATTAATTTGAAAAGAACCCAACAGTTTCAATACTCACGTATACTGTATTTGTGTACAAACTCTGTATTCTCTGTTCTGAGAGGGTCAATCAGCTGCTGTGTTTAAAGCTTTGTTCTGGCCAGGTCATTCCTAAGCATCTTGGTGGCACAGTGGTTAGAGTGCTGTACTGCAGGCCACTTTTCCTATCAGCTGCCTGCAACTTGGCAGTTCAAATCCCACCAGACTCAAGATTGCCTCAGCTTTCCATCTTTCCAAGGTGGGTAAAATGAGGACCCAGATTGTTGGGGCAATATGCTGACTCTGTAAAACTGCTTAGAGAGGGCTGGAAAGTACTATAAAATGGTATATAAGTCTAAGTGCAGGGGTGGGATTCTACAGGTTCGCACCTATTTGCTAAAACCGGTTGTTAACATTCTAAGCAGTTCAGAGAACCGGTTGTTAGAAGAAATTACTGGCCTAATCCTATAAGGAAGGCAGGAAGGAAATATTCTGGCATTGCTTACAGAAACTGCCTCTCCGTTAACCCTTATTACATTCTTGGTAGGACTAGACTTCTGTCTCAGGAACTTCTCTGGAGTTTTTTTTCCCTCCTTGCTGGTACTTTACTTGTGTGGAGTGACCATTCAAAGTTACAATGCACTGAAAAAGTGACTTATGACCATTTTTCACACTTTCACTCACATAACCACCAAGCCACGCCCACCAACTAAGCCACACCTACAGAACTAGTTGTTAAAAAATTTGAATCCCACCCCTGTCTAAGTGCTATTGCTGTTGCTATCTTCTGCCAAGTCAAGCTAAAGGATTACACTTTTGGAGACAATATGTCAGATGTAGGAGAATTACATATTGCTGAAATAGTCTGTATTCTAAAAGTAATTACTTCAATGGAGTTTTTGTTTTGAAAAAAGTCAACCACCCTGATTTAGACTAAGTAAAGTGCCCTAATTTAAAGGGATTGTAGAAATTAATATATTGACTGTGGTCATATTTGTCTTCCCCAGTGGCATTTATTTATGTCTTTCTGTATCTGTATGTATAATATTATATAATATTAAAGCCAGCTGCCATTCCAGTTGAGAGAAAGTATGTGTTTACCTATAATACATAAATTGGAAGTACTAGCTGGAGTTTAATTAAGTCACAATAACTGCAAGCTGATTAGGTCATCCTATTGTCTGTTGCTATTGTATCTTTGAGCTGTAGACATGGGCTGTTAAGGGAATACCTTTATAATTTCTAAGCCCTAAATACATTTTGCAAATACACTAATGCAGCATATGCTTCTCCAACCAAAAAAGTCCCAGAAGTATCTTGAATAACGAGGCTGGAAAAGATGATTGCTTTGAGACTTCACAGAGCTATAGTTGGTTTGATCTGATAGCGCTTGCCTAGCTGAGCCAGCAGTGGGGTGCAAGACACTTTCAGTTGGCCATTGCCTGTCCTTCACAATCCCTCAAAACACATTGGAGGATGATTAGTGATCTTCTTCAAATCTATGAGACTTGCAGCTGTGAAAATCAAGAATGAAATCATTGCCCAACAGCCAAAGCAATAACTATCCTCCCATTCCAAAGGGGAAGAAAGCAAAGGAAGACAAGACCAAGACCTGCCTGCTGTTTTTGTTTGCAGGCTAACAAAACGTTGTCATTTTGATGTGAGCAAGAGATAGGAAGCAATCAAGCCGGCATTCCCAGGACAGGACTTACAGGGGGAACTCAAAACCAGAAGGTGGAGTTCCCTCCAGTGGGGAAATAGATTGCTTGCAGTCTCAGCTTTAGGGGAGAGAAAAATTGGGCTGTTTGAGAAGCATTTGGGAGTAGCAGGAGCAGTAAAATCAGATCCAAATAGAGTAGAAGTTAGAAAAACAGCTCCCATAGTATGTGCGTCATAATAGAACACGAGGCTCGGGAGATGACAATTATCCCTGCTATTTCAGCTCTTAATATTTCTCATGTAATAAGAAATCCCAAGACCGAAATTTTTTTCTAAATGAAAAGTTGTTGATTCTTCTGGAGGTAAATAGTGTAATTAGCAATCTATTTTGACTATTAAACAGGTTTTGCAGGCACTCCAGGTTACCTTTCTCCTGAAGTGCTCCGGAAGGATCCCTATGGCAAAGCTGTTGACCTTTGGGCATGTGGTAAGTGAGATCGTATTTCAAAGGATGCGGAAGACAGTAACTTAGAGCAGCAGCCCCCAAACCTTTGGGGACCAGGGATCGATTCTGTGGAGAGAGGCTTTTCCACGGATTAAAGGAGGCGTGGTTTCATGTTCTGCCTCCATCCTTTGGATGGAGCTTCATTTGTTTGAGAGTCCCAGTTTCTGGCATGCTGCGGAGCAGTGCTGGTCCACGAAACAGGGGTTGTGGATCCCTGACTTAGGGTTCCATGGGATCTACTACCAGGTTTTTGTCGATTTGTAGCTTGTCCATGGGATTGGCTATTTATGAAAATATTTAGTGGAATGCCTTCCCGAGCTGGTCTGCTCTATATGTGTTCAGAAATCACTTTGGGAGCGGGGGGGGGGGGGGGGGGGGGGGGAATGAGCATTTGAAATTTGATAGATTGGAGAGCATTAATTTGTGAAAGCTAGAGTTCATATCACCATTAACCTAAAATAAAATCCTATGAGAGGAAAAGATATGAGCATGCAAGTCCCTCCTTTGAGCTGTTAGTCATTTTTTCATTGATTCTGCAGCATGCGCCTGCCCACAGCATATTCCCTGCCCACTCTCCATAACACACGTGTGCCCATCCAGCCAGGCCATAGCACACTTCTGCATGGTCATATCACACAGCTGGTTGTGATGTTGCACTTTAGGATCGCATTGTTTAATGACAGAAATCCTTGTCCCAATGCTCATCGTTAAGTAAGACCTTCTGATTAGTTATAGACAGTGCAGATGTTGTCAGTTTAAGCGTAGCATTAAGAGTTTTTGCTCTCCAACATGCATCAGAATAGTTTGATGATGCATGCAAACTTCTCCAACTGAGTGCTATCTTGTAAATGAAAATAATGTATGGACAAGATAAAACCCCCTTGTCCCAACACTCAACGTTAAAGAACTTCTCTCCATTAAAACCAATGCCCATGTGTTCCTAAGCTTTGGTTTCTCATCATTAATGAAAAATACTAGGAAGATCATCTAATCCCATAAGAGATAAAGATACTCAAGAATCTTTTATGAGGGATGTTGGCAAGGCCTTGTGAAAATCTAGATGTACAATATTGACAGGATCTCACCATCCATGGCCTGCTAGCCCTTGCAAAAGACTTTAAATGATTCATGAGACAGATTCCCCTCTTCAGAATTCATGCTGGTTTTCCTTCAGCAAGCCTTATCTCTCTGTGGGCTTAGTTTGCTTTTGGTTTGATTATAGTTTCTTCCAATTTGCCTGGAACAGGTTAAACTGCCTGGGCTGTAATTTTCTGGATCTCCCACAGATCCCTTTTAAAATATTGGATGAAGACCATTATTAATGCTTCATTAGACCATTAAGACTCGCTTTCTCCAGCACAGGGAGTGACTATTCCTGATTCCTAGGATTGACTTATTATAATAAATCCTTGTCAAAATCAAATCATTTATTCCAGCAGCCCTATTTCCGTAGCAGAGCAAAACAACTTAGTTGAGGAAATACTCAGATTCCTAATGTAGCCATTGTGTAAACAAATTATAAGGGCAAACTGGATTGCCCTCCTTCCTGTTACGCTGAAAGGAAGCAACGAAGGAAGCCAGAATCTAGTAGTTTAAATTGCCTATAAATAGGTTCTACATCTGAAAGCAAACTTGTTTGCCAAAAATCTGGTGTTTTTACTGCAATCTTATTTCTAATAAATCTTAGTAAACAGAGAATTGTTCCTTGTTATTCCCCCCCCCCATTCTGATAGATGTTAGGAACAAAAGTCATCCCATTTGTAATTTAACACCTTTTTAAAATGCCATTCACAATAAAAATATTTAAGTGCTTTCATGCTGCAGATTTTTTTAAAAAAATGACAAGTTGATTATCCTTTTTTATCTTCTCATCTTTTCTATTGCTATTTCCTTAGCTTCTTATGAACTATAATTTTGTTGTTTGTATCTCACGAATTATGTTGATTTCCTTTATTTAATATCCTATTATGATTTATATTGTTTGCTTATTTACTGAGTTTGTACCTTATGATTGATGATGATTGCATTTTATGCATATGATCACGATTTATCACTTGTTGCTTGCATGTACACTTAGAGCTTATGCACCGGAGACAAATTCCATGTATGTCCAATCACATTAGGCCAATAAAGAATTCTAATGACTGGAAAAATGAAAAATTATGAAATGTTTTAATTTTTCTGTCCTCTACTGATTTCCAATCCCACTTACTTACTTATTACCACAAAAATAAAGATCACTGTCAGAAGATCATTCCTTTCAAAAGTTTGGCTCAGTTTTGTCTCAGACAGTGGACTTTCCATGCTTAAAGCTGAAGGACTTTAAAACATTCTTTGAATTCTGCACTGATGGGGTATTGGGAAAAAATGCAATCATATAGAAACCGACTGTCAGTTGTTTTAGCCAATCACTAGGAGAAGACTAGTCTCCTGAAGCCTGGGCTGTTTAGTAAACCTGCTACAGGTCATCCTTCGACTTACAATCATTTATTTAGTGGCCGTTCAAAATTAGAATGACACTGAAAAAGGAACTTACGATCAGTCCTCACACTTTGACCATTGCGGTATCCCCACAGTCACATGATCAAAATTTGGGGCACTTGGGGACTGCATGTATTTATGGCTGGGTCACGTAATCGCCATTTACGACCTTTTTGGCCGACTTTCAACAAGTAAAGTCAATGGGTGAAACCATTCACTTAACCATGTGATTCACTTAGCAAAGAGCAATGATTCATTTAACAACATGGTAAAAAAAAAAGTAGTAAAATCAGGCACAGCCACCTTGCTTAGCATTGGAAATTCTGGTCCCAATTGTGGTCATAAGTCAAGGACTGCCTGTATCTATTTGTAGAATTATATCTGACTATTCCTTCCACTAGGTAGATAAATTCAGTCACTGCTATCATTCAGTGAAAAGCCAATCCTAGAGATATTTTTACACATTTTCATGAAGAATTGCGGGTCTTGTTTTCAGGCAAATTATGATACTGATGATTCAGACTGAACTGCAAAGAGCTGACACTTATGCCTGAATCTTTGACATTTCAGTTAAGAAATAACCATTTTATACAACATTGGGATGATATAGGAGGATACTTAGCTCTTGACTCATCTCCTTTCTTGTCTTGCTCACTGTGTAGACCAATTCAGATCTCCTGTGTCAATCAATTCCTTGCCACTAGCTTATGTAACAATGTTCTCTCTGAACACACAGGAGTTATTCTCTATATTCTACTGGTTGGCTACCCTCCTTTCTGGGATGAGGATCAACACCGACTATATCAGCAGATCAAAGCTGGAGCCTATGATGTAAGCGAACTTCTCTTTCATATTCTTTTCTTCTCTCCCACTTTAATTTTTTTTGACTAACTTTTCTCACTTGCTTTATTTACGCACCACCATATTGGAAACCAATTTAATTATCAATCTAATGTTGCAATTAATACATTGGACGAGGGGTGAGACTATGTTTACATCCACACTTGGGTATTTGGGATTGATAAACCATGATTCTGAACTGCTGTTGAACATCAGTTTCATTCAGTTCTAGAAAATATGAACAATGTAGAGAAATACTGAAAGCTGTAATTCAACAGGATTTGGAAATCATAACTTTCAAATTAATTTTCCTTTCAGGCTATTTTATATTGTGAAGTTGTCATGGAGAAAACTAGGCCTATATATATGCCAATTTAAACATCTATAATATGAATAAAACAATTACAAAAGAATTGAAAAATAAAACTGTTTTTATTGTATCAATAAAAGGGGGCACATGAGATTATAGTAAAGAAGGAATAGCAACAAGGAGAGTTTATGAACAATGGAGCATCTGTTGGAGCATGATCTCTCTACTTGAGATGGGGTGATTTTTCTTTCCTGTGGTAGCTCTGTGTCAAATATATCTGTGGGGAGTTTTCTTTCTTTTTAGGGAAAGTGTTTAGGTTGATATAATGACTTCTTTGACCCTTCTTTCAAACCAGTGGACCAAAGTGTTGACTTTGCTGTCTTCAAAATAATGATCTTTTGAAGAGTGGCCATTTAGGTTAAAATTGAGCAGTCCTCTTCCTCTTTCAACAGAGGGGAAAGATACAACACCACCTATCTCCTGTCTACAACACAATCCGTTCAGCAGTCCCAAGAAGGTTCCACACCTATTTGCACTCTGATTCAGGTGACCCTGAGCATACAGATAAATCACCAAGTAGCCTCAATGACTTTCAGAGAGCTAATGACTGACACTCAGAGTGCTAACAACCAGATGACTGCAAAGAAATGACTTTGTCAAGGACTTGGAGTACTCATCTCTAATGATCTAAGTGCTAGAGCCCACTGTAACTACATAGCCAAAAAGGTATTAAGAGTTGTTAACCTAATCCTACATAGCTTTTTCTCTGGTAATATCACACTACTAACGAGAGCATACAAAACATTTGCTAGACCAATACTTGAATACAGCTCATCAGTCTGGAACCCGCATTACGTATCTGATATTAACACAGTTGAGAAAATCCAGATATATTTCACAAGAAGAGTTCTCCACTCCTCTACTCGTTGCAGAATACCTTATGCCACCAGACTTGAAATTCTAGACCTAGAAAATCTAGAATTATGCCACTTTCAATCTGATCTAAGTATAGTATATAAAATTATATATTGCAATGTCCTACCTGTCAATGAATACTTCAGCTTCAACCATAACAATACAAGAGCACACAATAGATACAAACTCAAGGTAAACCGCACCAAACTTGATTGCAGGAAATACGACTTCAGCAACAGAGTGGTCAATGTCTGGAATACTCTACCTAACTCTGTGGTTTCTTCCCCAAACCCCAAAAACTTTAACCTTAGACTATCTACTATTGACCTCACACCTTTCCTAAGAGGTTTATAGGGACATGCATAAGTGCACCAACATGCCTACCGTCCCTGTCCTATTGTTTCTTTTTACTTTTCTTATATGTATTCATTTCATGTATTCATAACTATGTTTATACTTATACCTGTTATCTTATAATCGCTTGACAAAATAAATAAAATAAATAAATAAAAAATAAATCTTTCCATTCTCCACCGTTCAATCAGAAGTGAAGAAGCTTCTTGGATGAGAATTGAAACACTTTTAAGGAAAACATAAATAAGCAAGTCCAGTTGCTTTTTGAAAAATATCTTTGGGACAACCATGACCTGGATGATAGAGAATCTCCATAAGTTATCTTGTCCCATTTCAAGCTCTTTGATGGTGGGCTTCAGTAGCTTTGGTCTGCCTGCTGATGATTTTTATCTAGGGATCGATGGAGCATAATTCCATTGGTTCTCATTGACATCTCAGTGGGTCTTGATATCTTCTAGATCATCTGAGAAATTTGGGGATAAAAAGCACAATTGTTCAATGGACCTCTTGCTATCTCTCTCAGGTAGATTTCAGGTAATGCTGCATCCTCAAAATGGAAGCTGTGATATGGTATCCTCCAGAACTCCTTTATGTATCTTATGGTTTTCAACATCTAGAAGTAGCTGGAGGGAAATAAACAAGACAGTTGAAGCTGGATGCTATAGTACAAGGGTCTTCAAATTTGGCAAGTTTAAGACTCGTGGACTTCAACTCCCAGAATTCCTGAGCTAACATGACTGGAGGAGGAATTCTGGGAGCTGAAGTCCACAAATCTTAAAGCTGCTATAATATGTTGATGATACTTTTTCTTCTTGATGTCTTTAGGAAATGGAATGGCTATCCTGAACACCTTCCTGCAATTAGTAATGGGCGGGATGAGGGATATTTTTTGAAACTGGACCCAGACCAGAGAGAAGAGCTCAACATGAGATCTCTATTCTAGACTTGAATCACTCTCTGATTTTCAAGATTAAAGCAAGGTCAAATATGCCATTGATGAACTCCAGGGAATATACCAACCATGTTTGTCTTTCTGAAGAGAGTGACCTTAGAATAATACTGGCCAGCTTGATAATCACTAGATTTAAATAGAGTATGGATGTGTTATTTCTGTCTAGTCTGGAACATACTGAACAAACTTGTCCAGGTAGCCACCAGGATTAAAAAACTAACTTGAAAGCGTGCATGCATACACACTAACACATACATAGGTTATCTTCAAAGCTTTACATGATTTATTTCTAAGATATAGTTTTCTGATTGAACTTCCACACTTCCTGAGAACTTGTAAAAATGTTTGCCTGTAATTCCTATGGTCCCTTCTGCAATAAATGCATGATTGAACTTCAGCCCCTTGGAATGCATTCTCTGCGATGTTGACTGGCCTAATACCTTTATTAATTTTTTAAAAGACCCTTTCAACTCATCTTGAAATGGGTGAATGGGCAAAATGGAGATGGGCAGGTAAGAAATAAGAAATATAAATAAATAAATATTTTTGTACTGCATGTAACAGTTGCACTTATTTCCCCTTAGTCAGCAACATACCAAGTGAAAACTCATACATGACATGAACTTCTAATTCGTCTTTATTGCTTTTAAAATAATGACAAAAAAGAAAGAACAACAAAAACACAAAGCTAATTAAGATAAAAATACATACATCTAGGCTTTTTTTTTTCTTTGACAATGTTTGTCTACAGAATATGTACTTAATACCTGGACTGCAAATCATTTTGGGCTTCTGGTATAATTACTGTCTCAGCAAAATATATTGTGTCTTAATTCTCTCCTGCAGAAGAGAGAATGAGGAGTTTTATCTTCTTGTACTTGCAGTTTCCTTCTCCTGAGTGGGATACCGTTACTCCTGAAGCAAAAGACCTCATCAATAAAATGTTAACAATCAATCCATCCAAACGTATCACAGCAGCAGAAGCTCTGAAGCATCCATGGATATCAGTAAGTACAAAGTGAATCATACTTTTCTTAGTACCTGCTTGGATTTTGATAACTATCTCCAGGTGACAGTGCTCCCCCATTTTAAAGTGTGGGACGGTGTGTAACATCAAAACCCAGGGCCTTCTAAATCCTTTAATTTAAGCCCTCCAAAACCTTTCAAGTTTCTTTTTGAATTCCTGAGAAAGTTGCTCACTGAGCTGCCCAGAGTCTTTGGGAACTGACACAGGGTTCAAACTGAATAAGCAAACATTGTAGTGCTTAAGATGAAAAAAAAAAAAACAGAACTTTTAAAGTGCAGAAGTAGTGATGGGCATGTTGAATGCAATTTTAATTTTATTTAAAATTAATTTCTTAAAGCAAATTGCTTTAACAAGTATGGCTCTTGACCACAAAAAGGTAGCAATCTCTAAATGTTGAAGTTGGAAGGAAAAATTATGCCTACCTAGCAGAGAATATGCAAAACTATGTAGAAAATTATGACAAGCACATGAGATCAGTCGAGATGATACTCCATTGCTCCTTTTTTAAAAAAACCATCAAATCTAATTGGGCTAAATGTCAAGTCTTTTTGCAACATTAATGTGGAGCAACATTCTGTAACAGGTTGTCCTAGTAGAGCCACAGGAGGGTGTATGGATGTGTTTCAATCAGAGGTGGTATTCAGCAGGTTCTGACGAGTTCTAGATTACCGGTAGTGGAAATTTTGAGTAGTTCAGAGAACCGGCAAATCCCACCTCTGACTGGAGGTTTTTCAGTATCTTGCCCGACAGAACCTGTAGTAAAAAAAATTTGAATTCCAAGCCACCCCGACAGAACTGGTAGTAAAAAAATTTGAATCCCACCACTGCTTTCAATACTTAATTACTACCTTCTTCATATCACCAACACATTTTAGTCTCTGCAGAAAAGCCAGCTTGTAATGGCTTTCAGTTACAACAACAGTGTGGAACTGAAGAATGGAAGGCAATCCTGTTTCACATATCATATTTTACAAGCACACAAGGAAGCACAGCTTCCAATACAAATTCAGGTTTCTAAAAGAAAGATGGGTTTTGTATTCATTTCCATTTCTAAGCATGCCTTCTTTATATCTTTTAGCACCGTTCCACTGTGGCTTCTTGCATGCACAGACAGGAGACTGTGGATTGCTTGAAGAAATTCAATGCCAGAAGAAAGCTAAAGGTAATTATGGGACTTGGTGCTTCCTTGTTTACTTAACTGAAGTTTCCCCCTTCATTTGTTTCCCATGTTCATGTTCCACATCTTTCAAGACTGGCTCCAGACTCAGGGGTGGGATTCTACCGGTTCGCACCTATTTGCTAGAACCGGTTGTTAACATTCTAAGCAATTCGGAGAACCAGTTATTATTTATTTATTTATTTATTTATTTATTTATATTAGAATTTCTATACCGCTCTTCTCCCTAGGGACTCAGGGCGGTGTACAGCCGAATCCGAACCCCAAGAAAACAGTACAAAAGTTAAAAAAGAATTAAATACTGGCTGGTTATAATTAATAAGAAAACCCACCCCCCAACTTTAAAACCCCGATTAAAATCGAAAAAATTTGGAGACAAGTTAAAAAACTATCTCAGCCCAGGCCGCCCTGCTCAAAGAGCCAGGTCTTCAACGCGCGCCTGAAGGCCCTCAGGTCCGTGCTGGTACGAAGTTCCAGTGGCAGAGTATTCCAGAGGGCAGGGGCCCCTACAGAGAAGGCCCTACTCCTCAGGGCCGCCAGACGACACATAGCGGCCGATGGCACCCGGAGAAGGCCCTCCCTGTGTGAATGCACCGGCCTACTGGAGATCACCGGTAGAATGCGGTCCTGCAGGTAACCTGGCCCAATGCCATGGATCGCCCTAAAGGTCAAAATTAGAACCTTAAAGCGAACCCGGAGAGCCACCGGCAACCAATGCAGCTCGCGCAGGAGAGGCGTCACATGGGCGCTACGCGACGCCTCCATGATCACCCGCACAGCTGCATTCTGTACCAGTTGGAGTCTCCGAGTGCTCCCCGCAGGGAGCCCCATGTAGAGGGCATTACAATAGTCCAGGCGAGAGGTGACAAGGGCCTGAGTGACCGTGCGCAGGGTGTCCCGATCCAGAAAGGGCTGCAACCGGTAGATCCGACGGATCTGATGAAACGCCCCCCTGGAGACGGCCGCAATATGATGTTCAAGCGACAGCCGTACATCCAGGAGGACACCAAGATTGCGAGCCCTCTCTGTGGGGGGCAAAATTTCCCCCCCAATAGCCAGCGAAGGTGTTAGCTGGCTATATCGGGGCGCCGGGAACCACAGCCACTCGGTCTTGGATGGGTTGAGCCGAAGCCTGTTCCCGCCCATCCAATCCCACACGGCCTCCAGGCACCGAGACATAGCCCCCACAGCATCGTTGGGGTGGTCCGGGGTGGAGATGTACAATTGGGTGTCATCTGCATATAGATGACACCTCACCCCAAGACCACGGATGATCTCACCCAGCGGCTTCATATAAATGTTGAACAAGAGAGGGGAGAGGACCGACCCCTGAGGCACCCCACACACCAGGGGCCTAGAGGTGGACCTCTCCCCTCCCGCCAACACAAATTGCAAACGGTCGGAGAGGAAGGAGGAGAACCATCGAAGGACGGTTCCCCCAATCCCAAACCCCTCCAACCGTCGCAATAGGATACTATGGTCGATAGTATCAAAAGCCGCCGAGAGATCTAATAGGACCAGGACAGAGGAGAACCCTCTGTCACGAGCCCTCCAGAGATCATCAACCAACGTGACCAATGCCGTCTCAGTGCTATGTCCAGGCCTGAAACCCGATTGGAATGGATCGAGGTAAGTTGTTTCCTCCAGGCACCGAGGGAGCTGACGTGCCACCACACTCTCGACAACCTTCGCCACAAAGGGAAGGTTGGAGATTGGACGATAGTTGTTTAAAACAGCTGGATCCAGGGAAGGCTTCTTGAGGAGGGGCCGCACCACCGCCGTCTTCAAGGTGGTAGGAAGCGACCCCTCTCTCAAAGAAGCGTTGATAATCCCCTGGAGCCAGCCTCGTGTTGTCTCCCTGGCGGCCGAAACCAGCCAGGAAGGGCACGGGTCCAGTAAACAGGTGGTGGCATTCAGACCCCCCAGTAGCCTGTCCACACCCTCGGCGGTCACAGGGTCGAACTCCCCCCAGATAACATTCACAAGACCTGCCCCAGACACCTCCCCCGGGACCATCCAATTGGAGTCGAGCCCCTCCCGAATCTGAGCGATTTTGTCGTGCAGAAATCGAGAAAACTCCTCCACCCTACCCTGCAGGAGGTCATCCCGCGCTCTCGGTTCAAGTAGAGAGCGGGTCACTCTAAACAGGGCGGCAGGCCGATTTCCTGCCGACGCAATAAGGGCGGAGAAATACGAAGATTTCGTCGCCCCTATCGCCACAAGGTAAGTCTTAATATGAGATCCCACCTGTGTTCGGTCAGACTCAGAACGACTCGCCCTCCAAATGCCCTCTAGACGTCTTTTCCGGCACTTCATCTCCCGTAGCTCCTCCGTATACCACGGAGCCAGATGGGATCTGTGCCGGGTCAGAGGTCGCAGAGGCACAACTCGATCTAGAGCCCCGGCGGCCAACCCGTCCCAAGTGGCCACCAGGTCTCCAGGCGAGCTGTGAGCCAGAGACTCAGGAAATGGCCCAAGCTCCCTCTGGAACCGCTCCGGGTCCATCAGGCGCCTGGGGCGGAACAATCTATATGGCTCCGCCTCCCTGCGGTGGGAGGTGGCGGAACAGAAGTCCAGTCTAAGGAGGGAGTGATCTGTCCATGACAAGGGTGTAATTACTAAATCCCCAAATTTACAGTCATTCAACCACTGCCCAGAGACAAAAATCAGGTCCAGCATGTGTCCTCCTATGTGAGTGGGAGCAGAAACTAACTGGGTCAGGTCCATGGCCGTCATGGAAGCCAAGAACTCCCGGACCAACCCCGAGGTTTCACCGGACGATGGCAGGTTGAAATCCCCCATGACCAAAAGCCTAGGGGTCTCAACCGCCAGCCCGGCTATTACCTCAAGGAGTCTGGGCAGGGCCGATGAGACGTTGCAGGGAGCCAGGTACGCCATCAAAAGACCCATCTGAACCCCTTGCCCCCACTTCACAAAAAGAGATTCACAGCCAGCCGTCTGAGGGACAGTGGCCTCCCTAGGACAAAGGACTTCCTTTATAAGCACCGCCACCCACCACCCCTTCCCTGAGCCCTAGGCTGGTGAAATGCAAGGAAACCTGGTGGGCACATCTCAACCAGAGGGACACCGCCCTCTGGGCCCAACCAGGTTTCGATGACACCTACCAGGTCCGCGGCCTCCTCCTGAACCAAATCATAGATCAGGGGAGCCTTATTAACCACGGACCTGGCATTGCACAACAACAGCCGGGTATTCAGGGCCTGAGGTTCCGGACAGCCAGGGCTGCAGGATGGGTAGGGAGGGTCGGAGCACGCTACCGCTTGCAAACATCGGGATCCAGGGAAGAAGAAATTACTGGCCTAACCCTTTAAGGAAGGCAGGAAGGAAACATTCTGGTGTTGTTTACAGAAACTGCCTCTCTGTTAACTCTTATTACATTCTTGGCAGGACTAGACTTCCTGTCTCTGGAACTTCTCTGGAGTTTTTTTCCTCATCTTTCCTGGTACTTTGCTTGCGTGGAGTGATCATTCAAAGTTACAATGGCACTGAAAAAAGTGACTTATGAACACTTACAACTGTTGCAGCATCCCCACAGTCATGGGAAGCCAGGCAAGGAGATGCGTGCCTTGATATGAGTGATATTGAGTTGGCCACACCCAGCCAATAACATGACCACCAAGCCATGTCCACCCAGTTACATGACCACCAAGCCACACCCACCAACTAAGCCACGCCCACCAACTAAGCCACACCCACTAACTAAGCTACGCCCACAGAACCGGTTGTTAAAAAAATTGAATCCCACCCCTATCCAGACTAGGTTTCTTGCAGGTCTCTATTTATTTATATTCTGCAGGTCCAGATGATGTCTCCTGTAATGGTAATTTTTCTATATTTTCTCATCACTTGTGCTCACATTCTTTATACACACACACACACACATAAACACGCCAAAGAGGAAAAGATGAACAAATGAAGGGTTTTAGACAGGACTATATTTCTGTTTCTACAACTAAATTAATTTCTATACATGAGGTAGATCTGTTCCATGTGTAGATAGACAGTATTGATACCACGGCCATTAGTTGAGACAGAAAAATCATTAAGAGTTTCATTCTGGTTCTTTCAAAAGTTCTTCCCCAAGTGATCTTGTTCATCTGAATTTGAAAAGCTAACATTTGGTCATTTACCCACTGGGTGAAAATTTGATAGAGATTTAAAAGTTTTCTAGGCCATTGTTTTGCTAAAATAAGGATATTACATCAACAATGCCTGGATGGTGTTATTAAACTGCTTTAGATTACTAGTCAGGAAACAACTGTCAGGATTCCAGCAGTTCCCCCATTTAAATCATGAATCTTGAGCCAAACTTCCAAAACCTAAAAAGGATTTATTGGGAATTAAACTGATCTGGATGTAGAAGACTCTGAGACACATAATTCATTGTCACCCTTGACCCTGATTTTCCCCCACCCCCCTGGGTGTATCGTAATTCATATTCTCCAATAGGACACATAGCCAAGAGTCATAAATCATGCTCTCCAGTTAGAATTTTATGAGGCAGAAACTTTGATCACTTAGTTACTATCTTTGAAAACATTTATGGAATTCAGTTTCGGTTTGCAAGCGGCTGCACTGCTCCCCCTCCCTTTCTGTTGGCAACTCTAAAAAGACCATTGAAATATTTTATGTATTTACAATATCCCTTTTGACCTAAAACTTTTTATTAAAATCTTAAAAGTAAATGTGATAGTTTCTTGAGAGATTTCTGAAAACTGATATCAGTAGAATTCAGATAAATTGCATTCTTCAAAGGTATGCCTTTGCAATTTTTAAACCACTTTTCACTCAGCTGTATGCTACTGTGGATAGGAAAAGGTTCAGTTAGGAGACTTAGCGGTAATAAATCATTATCAGTTTCTAGATTCAATGTTTTCTTGGATTATCTCCACACATAGATTCTATGAAACTTTGCAGATTTCTTTCCTTTTGGGCTGGACACTAACAAAATTACTGGCTAAGTAATAGATTGTGATCCGTGTTGGCTTTTTATACAGAAATCTGTTGATTCCGCTAATGTAATTTCTCACTGTCTCATACACTCAGGGGTGGGATTCTACCAGTTCGCACCTATTCACTAGAAACAGTTGTTAACATTCTAAGCAGTTCGGAGAATCAGTTGTTAGAAGAAATTACTGGCCTAATCCTGTAAGGAAAGCAGGAAGGAAACATTCTAGTGTTGCTTACAGAAACTACCTCTCCATTAACCCTTATTACATTCTTACATTACATGGCAGGACTGGACTTCCTGTCTCTGGAGCTTCTCTGGAGTATTTTTTCCCTCCTTTGCTGGTACTTTGCTTGTATGGAGTGACCATTCAAAGTTACAATGGCACTGAAAAAAGTGACTTATGAACACTTACAACTGTTGCAGCATCCCCACAGTCATGGGAAGCCAGGCAAGGAGATGCGTGCCTCGATGTGAGTGATATTGAATTGGCCACATCCAGCCAATAACATGACCACCAAGCCATGTCCACCCAGTCACATGACCACCAAGCCACATCCACCACCTAAGCCACGCCCACAGAACTGGTTGTTAAAAAATTTGAATCCCATCCCTGCATACACTTGATTGAAATATTGAGAAATTGTGGACTGTCACACAGTCAGACTGGATTTGGCATTTTTATCCACCTATTTAGTCCTTCCCAAGGACTTGAGACAGTTGAGGTTTTATGATATTAGAGGTATGTCACTGGATTATTATTATTTGTGAAATTCATTTGCAGCCTATCTCGCTGTGGGGCTACTCTAGGTGGTTTATAACAGTAAAAACACAGAAATAACAAGAAGTGTAAACAGTAACAAAATAATAAAACAATAAAATAAACAATGAAAATATAGTCATATGAAATTAAAAGAAATGCTCAACAGAGGAGACGTACAGACAGTTAATAAGCCGTAAATACACAGATCTATTTGACCTTTTTATGCTAGGCCCCAAAATTATATTTTGATGGACAATTTCAAATCTATCCATCACTAGAATAACAGAGATGTAGATTTTGCATTCTTATGCTAACTCGGCTTTTATTCAGTGCAAGTATATCTTGCTTTTTTCTGTAAATGCTAAACCAATTGCTCAGAATTCTCCATCAAACATATATGGAATGTTTCCTCTTCCTATTAAAAATGGATACTTCCTGCTAACAGGAAGTAAGTGTACCTGAAACTATAATGTTGGGCTATGGCAAATCAGGTGTATAATAAATTTATTTTATTTATTTATTTATTTTTATCATATTTTTATACCACTCCCTCTCCCAAAAAAGGGACTCGGGGCGGTGTACAGCCTACTAAAAAACACATAAATACAGTTAAAACACATAAATACAGTTAAAAATATATTAAATGCGATTGTTCCGGCTGTGTTCCATCAAAACCAAATACAACAATATAAAATCAGGGAATCTAGATAAAAATTAAAAATTAATTACTAAAACCGAACTAGTTTAAAACCAGAACCCATTTACTCGGCCAGGCCAGCCTGCCTAAAAAGTAGGGTTTTAACTGCGCGCCAGAAGGTCAGAATATCCGTCATAGCTCGTATCTCCGGGGGAGATCATTCCATAGGGAGGGAGCTCCCAAAGAGAAAGCCCGAACTCTCGGGGCCGTCAGCCGACAACAGCTGGGCGGCGGTACCCCAAGGAGGGCAACCCTGTGGGAGCATACTGGGCAGCGGGAGGTTGATGATGGCAGCAGGCGGTCCCTTAAGTACCCAGGTCCCAAGCCATGGAGCACTTTAAATACCATCAGTACCACCTTGAATCGAATCCGGAAGGCCACATGAAGCCAGTGCAGCCTGCGGAGAAGCGGTGTAACGTGGGAGCTCCGAGGGGCACCCACGATCACCCGCGTGGCTGCATTCTGGACCAACTGCAACCTCCGGAGACTCTTCAAGGGGAGCCCCATGTAGAGAGCATTGCAATAAATTATTTTATTGACTTACAGAGAATGGCTCTGGATATGTTACTTCAGTAATTGAAGCACTGAAGTCTCCCCCCCCCTCCCCCCCATCAAATGGATGTGATGAGACTGATCTATGGGACAATATGCTTGAGAACTCTGTGAAGTAATAGTATAGTAGTGGTAATTGTGATAGTTTTTATTTAGAGCTGCTAAATTGAAATAGAGGAGAAATGTATGCTACAGATGAGCCTTTGACAGCCTGCCCAAATGCTTTTCTTTTTAATGCCGAAAGTGGAATGAGTTTGGGGCATTATAGCGCAAACTTGCATTTTAGCACAACACTAAATATGGAAGGGAGAGGGATTGATTGTCCATTAGGATAATTTCTTCTGTTCTATGACCTGAGGCAAATGACTGATGCATCAGAAGAGCTTTAATCTGTTGAATGTCTCAAAAATAAATGGCATATTTGTGATTACCCTTGGGATACAGTAGGAAATCCTCTTTAATATAGCAAGACATTTATCAGTTCCCATCAGAACTCAAGCATTACTTGTTTAGTGAAGAATGGTGTTTCATTAACATTGGAAGGAAAGCTTTTTAATCTCTATATAAAATGACTATAATAAACTCTGTGTCCACCATTTGAAAACTTGCAGTTAAAAATCCCTGAGCTAATATCCAGTGACTTGATTTCTGCAAACTGTTTGCTGTTTCTATTAATATCTTCCCTGAACTATATTCATCCTGCCCTGAAACAGGGCCAAAGGTACATTCCCCTTGCAGCTCAGCCAGCTCTATTTTTCACTGGATGTTTTTAAGAAAAAGGAGATATTGGGGGGTGGGGAAGGGGGGATAGTCCTGATTTTGAACCCAACATTGTGTCCTGTTTCCCTTGTTTTTCTTTCTGTCTTTTGTGTGTTCCAGGGTGCAATCCTCACTACAATGCTAGCAACCCGTAATTTTTCTGGTAGGTAACACAACTCTATTTACTTGCTATCTCATCACTTATTGGCTACTAACTTTGGTTAGAAAATACGACTGGTTGCTGCACTAAGACTTCCACAAGCAGGTTTGGACATTTTCATGTGATTCCCAGATGACTTTTCCCTCTTATGTTTGTTCAAATATTCATATAAAGAAATGAAGGGAAAAAATTAAATTTATGTTGTAACCCATACCTGATAGTGGTGACCTGAGGAGAAAGGTCTGAAGATCTTATGTTACAGTATGTATATTCTTGGACTGTGACTTAAATGTATCACCAATCTGAGAAATGATCTGATCACCTATTTCCCTTACTGTATTTTAAAAATACCCCTAAAAGTTCCCGTTTGAACATGGAAGTAAGAAAGAGTTTCTTTGGCAGAAGAATCCATGAGGACATTTAATACAATCTGCACATTCTGTAGCTCTGCAGGAGGTAAATACTGAAAATGTTGGCTTCTTAAGATTAATTCCTTATAATTTTGTGAAAGAAAGATTCTTTTATGCAGTTTAGTATTCCTAAACAATACAAATAATTTTTCCTTCAATAACCCACCAACATACCCTTTTCTTCACTTAAAGCTGAAAAGCCACTGTAATTAATTATAGCTCAGGCCCCAATTCACAGAGTGTGATAAATGTAAACTCCCTTGGATTAACAGCTCATCAGCATAGCTTGAGGAACATCAACTAATCATTTCCAAAGGACATATCTGCATACCACTGCCCGTGTCTCATCATCCAATCGCAGCTGAGGCAGACCAGGGATAGCTTTAAGTGTTCCATTCTGAGAGTAGTTTTTTCCCTCTTATCTCCATGAGTTGTGTGTAGGCAAACTTGGCTATGTTGATGCCATAGAAGAAGTGGCCTAAAATGACTTATTCCATTCTGATTATTTGATTTATATAGCCATCCACTTAGCACATGACTCAGAGCACCATACATCATCAATAAACAGCAATATTTTATATATATATAACAACCACAGAAAACAAATAGTACAAATAAAACACAAAAACATAAGGCCATAAGATGCTTGGAAAGATTCATTCTATGGGATCATGTCACTCCATGATCCAATGCCTGAGGTAAGAATTAAAGTTACTGCCTTTCAAAGGTAAGCCAGAGCTGGGTCAGCTGAATCTTAGGAGGAATGCTGGTCAAAAGGATGGAGGTAGTGACAGAAAGAATATATCCTGGGTCCCATTAAGTGACATTGGCTGAGCAATAGAATCTAGAACATTCTGACCCTGTCAGGTCATACCAGAAAAGCAGAAATAAATGGAGCTCCAAATATGCTTTCTAAAAGGCAGTTCTGAAGAAGCTTCTTGGATGAGAAGCAAAATGTTTCCAAGGGGAGGAAAAAAACACAAACCCTAAAGAAATCTAGTTGCCTTTTGAAAAGCACCTTTGGGACAACCATGACCTGGATGATTCAGAATCTCCTTGACAAAGAAATGTAGCATTAGAAAATCCCTGGCTCTAACTGGTTACCCCTTGCTCAAAATCGAGTTGCTCTCCAGCACTGATCCAGCAGCAGCGCAAATCTAGATGCCTGCTGGAATGCCATTTTTTTTTAAGTAGGCAGAATGACTTTTCCTATCATCTAGTGGTTGATAAGGTTGATCCATAATTTTAAAGAATTAAAAAATAAGTCCAATGGGTCAATGAGGCAATGGAAAGGGGGAAGGACAAGAATTCAATCAAGGAAACCAACATTACAGCTTTTACTACAGAAATGTGTGCTGTAGGGGTAAGGGCAGAAACCTTCTGAGACATGCTGTAGAGATAGTAAGGCTTAGGAAAGGACCCAGGATAAGAAGGAATGCAGTAAACAAGTGTATGGATGTAACCTAAGTCTGGCTTGCATAGTGACTCACATAGATAGACACCAGGGACATTAATTCAGGAACTAGCATCTTTCTTCTATCATGTCATATTAATAAATAGATATTGACCATTTTCTTTGGATTATTAAGTAAAGACAAAATACAAAAATACTTTTTTTGCACATTGATAGAAAGGCTGTAATAAACAAATCAATGAAGTTCCCATCCCTCAACAACAGGACATTGAAACCATCACCATTATTTATTAACAGAGAGAACTTGAAAGAGCTCAGATTAGATAATAGAAAATTAATTTTACACTATTCTGTAAGAAATGTTGGGTAGCATGGTTATTAATCAAAGGGGATTTGCCCCCAAATACACCATCCTGTGAGATGAAGCTTTTTAAGGAATGATGATGATGATGATGATGTCTTTCCAGAATACAGGTATCAGGATGAAAGCATTTCCTTCCTGCATACAAATTGCATAGAAGTAAATTTTAAAAATCAATCATCATTCAGGAAAGTAAGGCGCTTTTATGGGATTTTTCAAAGGAATCTTGAATTCTAAAAACAATTTCCATTTGAAGAAAAAAATTTCACATGAAGAAAAATGAATCCATAAGAAATAAGGGGGACCTTTTGATTGATATTGTATTTGGAAAGTAATAAAATGATGACTTTAAAAGAGAAATAGCAAAAATTATGGAGGATTACACTTTTGCTGTGTACCCAGAGTATAGGTTTAGAGCCACTGAACAGTTTACCATCTTTAAGTCTTCTGGACTTCCCAGAGTCATCTTAATTACTGTAAGAAACATATTGTAAGAAAATGCTGAACCAGACAGACATTTGCTCTGCTCCAGCAAACATTTTTAGAACTTGATTGATTGGGACAGATACCCTTTTTGGAAGGAACAATTGTTAGAACAGACATTATGACATGAAGGCTATTTCAAGGTTTCCTCCCCAAACAAACAGATTTCAGATAATACGTACAAGTCCTCATTCTCATATACAGTATATGTGTCACTGTGGGAAATATTGGATGCAAAACCATAATTGGCTGTTGCTTTTACATGTCAGCTCATGTAATAAAGTATACATAGACAGCATTTACATGTGACAATATGTAATTTGTTAAACCCGAGCAGTTAAAGAATTTCAGCAAGTGGAACATGCATTGCAGAATTTTTAAAAACCCCAAGCTGTAGAAAAATATAATACACTTAGAAGATTGTGCAATAGACATGTATTTGATGGAATTAGAACATTTAAAAAGATCATAAGAAAAACATCATAACAACTTGAGAAATAAGAGAGGATATAAATCTTAACAATATAAGGAAACAAATTTTTTTAAAAAAAAAAAAAACCCTGGAGCTGTGGAAAGGTTAATTGGCTGAGAATACTGGAAATGTTACAGGTTTATCACAAGAACTAAAAAAAAATCCAAAACTTCACAGTATGAACTTTCTATCCAGAGTGAACCAAATATAGTAATCCAGATCTGCAATGGCAATGGGAGTGGGGTAGAAAAGAAGTGGCCTGTTTTTTATCATTGTCAAAATGTGGGCTGCAGCTGTCAGGATGTCATAATTGCAACACGTGATCTACACCAGCATGGGGGACTAAAATTAGCAGGAGAGACTGAGAGTGAGAAAAACAGGCAGGCAAGAGAACACTTATCTACAGTTGAACCATTTGTGAACCGATCTAAGAAAAAAAGTGAGACAAGCAAACTCAGGAAGTGGAGCGGTTTCACAGAGAAGACTAAATCATTATGGCCATGTGGTGGGAAGATCCTTAGTCCTTTCAAGAAGCAATAAATGAAATTCACAGAGAATGCTCCTTCGGTTCGCCAACATTGCTGGCTTCTGCTCTGACATCTTCAAGAACTTGGGAATACATGACTATAAGTGGCTGTGGCTTGTTTTGTTCAATTGGAAGGATCATAGTAATCCAGTGTGCAAGCTTCATGGGTTTCTGAGAGACTTCCTTCCGACTGCTGGATTATTATTAGAGAATGCTGCAGCACTGATTGTGTGGTTTTCAGTTCCCTTGTCTCCTGCTCTTATTCAGTTCTCCTCATGTTGCTGAGTCTCACTGTTCTAACTCTGGTATCATGCTTGTGCCTCTTGACCTGGTACCTTTTCTCCACAGGAGGGAAAAGCGGTGGCAACAAGAAGAATGATGGTGTGAAGGTAAGTCCTCTTCATTTCTGGATTCTACAAGATGACAAACACGCTTGGAGGTCTTCTCTAGTAGTGGGTCCCAGCGTGGCCCAGATCTTCTGTTTCATCTGTTTCTCAATTTTTAGACACATTTTTTTCCCATTCTTGCCTTTTCTACAAAAATACAACAGAAGGAAAAAAAAGTTTATATCTTGTAAAGCTTAAATATAGTAATGGTTGCCTCAGTTTATCCTTATTTAATCCATACCAGAATAAAGGTAAAAAAGAATTAGAGAGCAGACTTGTGAAAAGACAATAATAGAGAACTAAACAACATTTTGACCTGTTCATTGAGGCTGAGAAATTCTCTAACAATTCTCCTTCCATTCTTACTTACTTTTATAAATTGGAGAAAAGATTGTGCCTTTCTTCTACATTTCAATATTATCAGATAATTATGTGATTACGTAGGGATAATCTAGGCTCAGATTTAAGTTTTCAGAAGTTATAGTAATACTGTCTTCTTGTAGAACTGTAATTCACAAGTCTCTCTTTGGGATTTAATATCCCAGAATATTTCTGTGGCTGTGTATAATCTTACAACATATCCTAGTGTGAATTACTCTTGATCCCCTTAAATATTAGTTCCTAGTGAATTATCTTTGCATGCAAAGGATGTTTTTGAAGGAGGAGCTCTTACCACTTTGCAAATATCCCAGATTAATATGACAGCTATATTCTTTACTGCCTCTGGCATTTCTACTCCCATGTCAGGGTTGTCACAGGGGAGCCTAAGAAGAGAAATAGGAAGTTAGATTAAAATTGAGATTAAAAATATCACAATTCCCTGTGGTCCCAGCCAAGGTGGCCAGTGGAGAAAGTGGATTTGATTTAGCAAGATCTGTTAGATACAGTATTTTACTCCTAGCTTAGATTTTGAGCAGTGGTAAGAATCCCAGCTGTTGCCTTTTTTTTTTAACCTGCATAGTTTGTTGTGATTTTTAAGAAAACTGCACTCTACTACATTAATTACTATGATAAAGGGACTTTTTGGAAACCTGAGAGCAATTAAAGAATTCAGTGGTTGTTGTCACTCCTGGGTCTAAAGAGAAGGTAGTAAATCCAGAAACAATGCTAGCATTTGTAAGGCCATTGACACTTTGAAAGCTGGTTCATGATTTTACTGAGAAACGGATTCAAGCATGAACAACTTTTCTCTTTTTAGCACCAATACTACCTCCATTGCTCAGTCCCAAAATATTTGAGTTGGAAAAGAGCGTAATGTAATTGTGCACTGATATTATTACTGTTTTATTTTCTGGAAACCAAACTGGAATTTTCTGGAAAGGTGTCTGGCAACTCTTTCACAGTTGAGATGGTGATTTGATGGTGGTTTGAGGGCGTGAAAAGGAATGCAGTTTCAGAGAATGACCATATATATATGCCTTGGAGATTCTGACTACAGGACTGTCGGGCCAAGATATATATTTATGCTGAGGCAGCTGGCTGTTCCTAGTACTAACAGCCTCTCCTGGTGCCCTCACTGTTAATTCCTCTCAGAAACTAACTCAAGGAATCAGTTTCTTCCTTTACAATAGTTAAACCAGCTTACTGATATATTCTGGTACCTTTCCCCCCCACTTTCATTTCTGGGAGCAGTGATGGAGTTTTTGCTTGTTTTATTTCAAGGCACAAATGTCAGATTCACAGCCACAAGATTTGTGGATTTATCTAATAAAACCCATGGTTTGATATACAGCTCCCAAGAAGCAAATGTTTTAAACTTGAAGTAGGATTCTTTCCATGAATAGTCCATTTTAGAAAGATAGATATTCTTGTTTGGATAACAACATCTCCTTAAAAAAAGCTTCATTTTAACCAGCGGCTACACAATTACATTCACTGCCCCATTCAGAATCACATCTCCACACACTAAATTAATGCAATCATTGCACTCTACCATGTCCCATCCTATGTCCTAAAGTACTAAGTTCACTTCCCTGTATTGTGTTCTTTTACTGTATGTTTGTCCACTTAAATGAGGCCACTGCTTTTGTGTTGCATCATGTTATGTCTTATTACCTTTATAATTATTGTCCAGTAAGATTTCCTATTGTACCTTTTATTAGGTTTTCAATGGAAGGACCATAATCATAGCCTAGCTAGTTCCACTGTGGATAGTAAGATCTGTTTTCCTTTTTAAAAATAATTGTCAGAGGAGAACTGCGAAGCAATCATTTAAAACAAGATATGTTATACATAAATGATAGAAGAGAGTGAGGATCCCAGACGCTAATGGACATGAATTGCTCTTTCTACCCACATGATCTGAAGCATATAATAATTTAATTTGCAATACTCACATTTGAAACCAGTTTCTAAGGGCCGTGTGAAGCAGCTGAAGTGCTCAGCTGAACCCACTATCGGAAGTGCTGAGAAGCTACATCCTTTTGGAAGGGCAGCACAACTACTTCAAGGCACTTTCTACCTTGTCTGAGTAGGCATGGCCACAAGAATTGCTGGGATTGCTGCCAAAGCAAAGCAGAGTACAAAAATCAAAACTGAATAGTAATGATGATAAATAAGAGGGAACTTCAACACATTTTTGAATGCTCACTGAACTTCTGAAATGTAGCAAGTCAATTCCCTTCCAGTGTGCAATGTGAAGTAATTTCATCATGAATTAAAGGCAAAGTTTTAAGTTATATTTCTTGAGTTATTTCTAGGATTTCTGCTCTTAATATGCAAAGTGCTAATATGTGGTGTAACATGAATCCATGTCTGTAATTAATGAGAGGCTGATTTTCACCATTTAGTATATGGGTGATTTTTGATGCCATTCTGAGGTTATATGAAATATTCGAAATATAATCTCTGCTCCTTAAATTGTAATTAAATTTGTATTTTTGTAGCATTAGTTAGTATATAGTAAAAGTCTATTTTTAAAATCTTATTTTAAAAAAAAATTCTAATGAAGACATGTGTTAACACATTCCTACATAAGGTTACTGCACTTTGTAGAAATCTAGGAAAGAAGCAGACATAATATGAATAGCATCTACTTATTATTTTTGTTTCCAAATAAAAAGCTTAGCAACCCTCTTCTTTTTAATCGGAATGAAAATACTTTGTCATCATTAAAATCCAGTTTCCAGATTTTCCTTGGAAAAATTTCCTTTCCAGGCAAAATTGTATTCTATATTCCACTGTCACTACGACTTACATCAAACCTACATTTTGCTACCTGGTAATCAATGCAGATGTATAATGTGGGCATCTTGGAAAGTGATTGTGTGGGATCAGATATGCTTCACATATCCATGCAAAATACTCTGTAAATGTGTTTTTAGAAGAGTACACCCATTAATCATTTTGTGAAGCAATGGATTTCAGCTGCACCAAGTGTAGAATTTTAGATTAGTAAAGAGGCTTTCAGCACTTCAGCAATTATTTAAGAAAGATTCAGATATTGGTGTTGTAACATGTCCTGCCTCACTAAATTGAGTTAGAGGGTTGTTTGAATTCCTTCTAGCTTATCCTCTGATTCTAAATGAATAGTTTTTGCCTATTCTACTAACAGGATTACAATCTTTCCTCTTGGCAAGGCAGGCAGTTCTAGTCTGATATCTGATGTGCATTCAGCCTGGAAAATTTCCATTTGGAAATATTTGCTTTGGCTTGGATAAGAAATGAACTAAGTTGAGAATTAGATGTCAAGGCTGTGTTAGAGTAACAAGATTCATAGGGAGCAAAGATGAGTAGCGCTTAGGGTGTGAATTGGAGTATGTTGATTGAATTGCTCCTTGTGTGGTAAATTTTAGGTTAGCATGCTGTGCACAGTGGTTGTTCTGTCTTTATTGAAGACATGGAACTCTTCAATTAAGCATCAGGCTTACCCACAAGAAAACCCATTATCTTAGAGGGAATACCACAAGTGTCCCAGGTTCCTTGGCATCCCATGTTCTGCTCACTTCTTTCTTTTTCACTCTGTGTCTCTTCTTGTCCCATCTCTTCTCCTTGTTTTTCCAGAAAAGAAAGTCCAGTTCCAGCGTTCAGTTAATGGTGAGTGCCCTTTGTCTTCCTCAATGCTGATAATGTTGGGCCTCTCAACGTCTTCCAACCATTCCTGTTCTTAGAAAACATAGAGGGTTGGGTTGAAGGTTGAACCTCTTCGGTGCAGCATCTCCCCTACAAATCCCATTAAACAGGAATGGGTGGCACAAAAAGAAGCTGAAGCCCACCGAAGAGCACTGAGAATCTAATTTGAATTTCTAGGGAAAGGTTTTCAATGGTGCTTATCATTTAGCAGATGTGCAAACTGCCTCCATCCAAGGAGACATGAAGGAAAAGGCTATCTAATATGATTCTGCTGGAACTGTGCAGTCACAAGCAATCAGACAGCTGATGAAGCTTGATCAATTTGTTGTTTGAGACCAAGATATGTTAAAAAAAAGTCTCTGGTGGGATGAATGAGTAATCCTAGTACCAGAGCTGTCTTGTTGATAATGTTGGAGAGTAAATGGCTCCTCTTTCTCCATGTTAATTTGTGTACCAGTTGGCTGTTTATGGAAGAAAGTGTGTGTCAGGTTTTGATGGTCTGTGTGGGTCTTAGAAACCCTCTTTGTTTTACTGTACATTTCTTTCTTTACTATGTATCCAGTGTGGCCTCTTTCACTCCTGCACAGTCTCCCTCTCTCCCTCATCCTAGTTCCCTCCTGTTAATTTGTACATACTGTCTTTCACTTCTACACAGCCCTCTTATTCCTCCTAATGATAGGAGATTTCAGGACCTTCATTCCTGCTGTACTGATTGGTCTTGGTAGACAATTGCAAGAAAGGCAATTAAGTTGTTACATGTTGATGCAGTCGGACCTCCTGCTTAGTTTTGTAAGTTTCAGATAGAAGTCAGGGCAAATGTTACAGATGCAAAAGAAGAGCTGCAGTTATTGACCTGTACTGATGTTTACCTGGTTTTTGTTCCTTTGCAGTGTTTGATGCTGTTTGGGTAAACCTTAATGAGAGGTTAACAAACAGTTCTGCAACAAAGTTGAAAAAGTTTTACTTTGCTCCAACATTTTGCTTTTTTTCTTTTTTTTCTGGTCCAGGAATCTTCAGAGAGTACAAATACCACCATTGAAGATGAAGACACTAAAGGTACAATATAAGATTTTGGCAGAAGTAGTGTGCAATTGTTTCCAATCCTTTTGAGTCAATAACTCAGAGTTTAAATTGGTTCATTATCGAAAGAAATATTTGATCCAATAATTCTCATTACTCAAGTACAAATACATGTCTTAGCTATTTCAACAGTGTAACATTTTCCAGCAGAATATTACTTCTACTATAATTTCAGTTCATGAATTAGAGGACAATTAGATTTCATTCATACTACTGCAGTTCTGCTGATCTGTGTGATCCGGTTGCTAGGATTATACACTGAGAAAACATACAGTATAGGAGATGTGAACGATGGGATAACCCTCTGCAACCTTGCTTTTGCAGTGCAGCTGTTGCAGTGCAGGGCTGAGACCGTCATTGAACGTTGATCTGGGTATTTCCCTTGCTCTGCCCACCTCCTGTGATTCCTAGAAGTATCTGTCCTCTTCTAAGGCACAAATATCAAACTGTATGCTATAGCTATAAAGCTAAATCAATTAGAATAGAATGCTAAGGAGACCAAACAGCCCACATACTTTAGAAAAATGTTATTTGGTATACTTTTGTTTTCCTTTTCCAACAATTGTTTGTAATTGTCTCCAAAACATGGGCTGTCAGACCATTTCCATGGTACTGGCATTAAACTAAATCATTCTGTGGCACAGAGGTGACTAGAAATGGAATTTGGTTGAAAGAGAAAACAGAGGTTGGCAGGGGCACATACATCAAGCCTTTCTTATTGGAATGAAAAACCACACAACCAATGTGCCAATTGAAAGGTAGCAATTATGGAAGAAAGGTATTGCTCTCCAAACCTTGCTCATGAGCTTTCCAGATGTATATGGTTTTCCAGAATGCGATATTAGATGAGCCTCTTGTATGATCAAGTCCTTTCTTGTGTTTTCATTATGGACCCTTTTATATTATTTCAGTTTAGATGATTCTAAATGATCAGCAATATGCACCATAACAATAAAATAATTCAATAATAACAGAATAATAAATGAGAATGAGAGAATTCTTTTATTGGCCAAGTGTGATTGGATACTCAAGGAATTTGTCTTGGTGCAAATGCTCTCAGTATACATAAAAGAAAAGATACATTCATCAAGAGTCAAGAATCATAAGGTACAACATTTAATAATAGATTATTAATTAATACATTCTTCTACAATAGATAGGGCATAACATAAAATCTGTGCCCATAAATTATTCCATCCACTTTCCAGTGGCCTTTCAACATAAGCAAGTCTTAACATGTTTTTGGAATATCAGTGAGGGAAAGGGCCACTCATGCCTTCAGAGGCAAGTTGTTCCATAGAAAAGGAGCCTCACAGAGAATTCCTGCTTTTGAGGACTTCTTGCTGGATAAACTCATAGATGAGAACCCTTGGTAAACACTGACTACTTGAATGAATTAGTAACCTTACTCTTCTCCAAATAAATTATCTTCAAGATCCTAACCTTAGTATAATAGGAAAGGAATTGCATTACAACAGCATCCTCCCGAAAGTAACAAGGTTACTATAATAGTAATACTATAGGATCCTATCTGGGTCACACTCCAGGACCAGAGGTTTTGTCTTACAAACTGTCCAACTCATGCTGGAGCCCATTTTCAGGGAAGTTCTCTCTGAAGATGGGATCCAATGTGAGTCTGAAAGCTTTACTTGGAACAGCTTCCTCCTGCAGCTTCCATCCAGATTTGCCTATCCCAAGTCCTTGATAAGGATTCAATAGGTAGACAAAAATGCCAAATCCAGTCTGAACATCTGGCTGATTGTGTGAATAACAACAACAACAACAACAACAACAACAACAACAACAATAATAATAATAATAATAATAATAATAATATAAAAATAAAATAAAGCAGGCGGCAGAGGACTTTTGCAAGTGAAGCAGACATCGAAGAAGAGAAGCATGCTCTGGCAGATTATATGAAAGAAAGTGCAGCAAACCAAGAATGAATATAGGAAAACAGCGATGCAAACTCGGGCTCACAGCTGGTGTAACAAAGCACTGCATGGACAGTTCCTTGAAAAGATCCAAGGAAAAGTAGATAAGGAAAAGACCTGGTTATGGCTGACCAACGGAACACTGAAGAAAGAAACAGAAGGCCTGATTCTTGTAGCCCAAGAACAAGCCATCAGAACGAATGTAATCAAAGCCAGAATAGAAAAATCTGCTGATGACCCCAAATGCAGACTCTGCAAAGAAGTGGATAAAACCATTGATCACATACTGAATTGTTGCAAGACAATAGCTCAGACTGACTACAAATAATAACATCACAACACAGTTGCTCGGATGGTCCACTGGAACTTGTGTCACAACTACCATCTGCCTGTAGCAAAGAACTGGTGGGATCATAAGCCTGAAAAATGAGTCGAAAATGAGCATGCAAAACTACTGTGGGACTTCTGAATACAGACTGACAAAGTTTTGGAACACAACACCTTGGATATCATGATTGTGGAGAAGAAAAATGTGTGGATCGTCAACATTGCCATACCTAGTGACAGCAGAATCGACAAGAAACAACTTGAAAAAAATCACTAGATATCAGGACTTGAAAAACAAACTGGAGAGACTCTGGCATAAACCAGTGTAGGTGGTTCCAGTGGTAATCGGCACATTGGGTGCTGTGCCTAAAGACCTAGGCAAGCACTTGAAAACAATTGGTGCTGACAAAATCACCATTGGTCAGCTGCAGAAGGCCACTTTACTGGGATCTGCTCGCATAATCCACTGATACATCACACAGTCCTAAACGCTTGGGAAGTGTTTGACTAGTGATTTGTGATACAAAACCCAGCATAGTTACCTCGTTTGCAGTGTACACTGTAGTTTTTGTGTATAATAATATGATATGCATTCCATTCAGCTTCCCTAGCAAAGGATTGCTTTATATGATTTTGCCTTCCAGAAGACTCAAAAAGTACATTGAAGAGTTTTACACTCAGAGAGAGACATAAAAAATCTTTCTGGCTAATCCACCAAATGTGTGGATCCAGAGAAAGCACTCAGGCATTGCTTAATGTCTGTCTGGCAGCTTTTTCAGGAATAAGATCTATATAAAGGCACACAGCCTTGGCTGACAGTGATTTATTAACATATTTGTAAGACTTTGTAACTGAATTCCTACACCAGATTGTTTAAAAGAACGTCTAAGTGGATTTTGAGGTATAGGGATGATTAAATGACTTCTTTCCCTTTTTTTCTTTTCTCCAAATTGCCATCCTTGATGACTTCTCTTTTTGGGATTCAAAACTGATATTGACTGGATTCATATTTGTCCGGAGAGTTATATGGAGTGAAGAACACTTCTCAGTTCAATTCTCCTGGTTCAAATATTTTAAAAAGATGGTTTGGAACAAACATTATCAGAATATGCACAAAGAATTAAGTTTAGAATCTTGGTAAGAAGATTAGTTTAAATGGGTCTATCTTAACCCCATCTGAGCTGCAAAAGCTCAGGTGATTGTTTTTCTTTACTTCTTTGCTGCCATCTAGTGATTATCTGGATTTTTGCAGCCCAATAGCTATAGCTATTGCTGTCCTGTTTCCATTTTTTTCACAAACTGTCTAATAATCAATGGCAAAACTTTTCTTAGGATTAGTAGTTCTAGAATAGTCCTGCATGTTAGCAACAGCACTTCCTCATTAAATTTATGTTTGGCTACATCTGTTTACCAAAATATACATGCCATCTACTCTTCTGATTCCAAGGAGCTTACAACTCATAGAGTAAAACATTCATATAATTATAACATGCATCCATAAAACTAACAAATCAACTAAACTATGGAAAGCTTAAACCCAACACTGCAATTCAGTATGTCTAAAAAATCTCTTCAAGAGGACTGTTTTGTCATCTTCTGAAGCATCATCAGAGTAGGACCACATATAACCAGAACGAGCAAGTTGTACCAGAAGAAGAGGGCCATTTACCTAGAATAACAATTTCAAATCTAACCCCCATTTTTCTTGGAGGGGGGGGGGGATAGAATAGTAGTGAGTACCTGAATGTATACTGCTCAGATAGTCATGGCCTTCCCTGCCATTTTTTATAAAGGCAGAAATAGAATGGCTAATTAGCCCCTGAATTGTACAGGCATATAGAAAACCTGGTCTAAGGAGGATGATTTTCACAAATCTTATGAGGAAGATACTTCTCTGGCAAACAAACAAACAAACTGTGTGGTGTTCAGGAATTCTCACATTTATAGAGAATTATATGCCACATTTCTTTGAATGAGCCCATTTCCTGAAATGTTATGCACCAATACTACTAAAGATAGCTGTGCCACAGTCCCAAACTATATCCTTCATATTTCCTTACTTTTTGAGATGACCTTTCTTTCTCGGGCTTATCATGATTCATACCTCACCATCTCCAATCAAGGCAATGGCAGAATATTAGAGGAAATTTCCTTCTTCTCAATTTTCATTTCTGTTTCTTCATTTGGCAGCCATTTAAAAAGGTCTCATTGCTTACGTGGTTTGAACTTGAAATTCTGTAATTACAGATAATCCTCAACTTAAGACACAACTGAGCCCAAAATTTCTGTTGCTAAGCAAGGCAGTTAAATGAATTTTTCCCCATTTTATGACTTTTCTTGCTACAGTTGTTAAGTGAATCACTGCAGCTGTTAAGTTAGTAACATGGTTATCAAATGAGTCTGGCTTCCCCACTGATTTTGCTTGCAGAAGGTCGCAAAAGGTGAATCATATGACCCCAAAACACTGCAATCATCATAAACATATGTCAGTTGCAGAGGTGGTATTCAACAGGTTCTGACCAGTTCTGGAGAACCGGTAGCAGAAATGTTGAGTAGTTCAGAGAGCCGGCAAGTACCACCTCTGACTGGCCCTGCCTCCATCTATTCTCTGCCTCCCAAGTCCCAGCTGGGTCTTCTTTTGTTGCCCTGCATAGGAGAATGGAGCTGGAAAACAGGTTAGTGGGGTGGGACAGAATGGAGATTTTACAGTATCCTTCCCTTGCCACTCCCACCAAGCCACACCACACCCACCAAGCCACGCCCACAGAACCAGTAGTAAAAAATTTGAATCTTACCACTGGTCAGTTGCCAAGCATATGAATTCTGATCATGTGACCATGCCAATGCTGCCACAGTTGTGTGAAAAATGGTCATGTCCCTTTTTTCAGTGCCGTTCGAACCATCACAAAATGAATGGTTGTTAAGTTGACGACATGCTGCTTTATTTTCTTGTGGGTATTTTCCCACAAGAAAATATTTCATATTTTGTTTAATAAAGCAATTAATGTGGCAGTTTGGGGCTCATTTGTATTTTTTTTTAATCCTGCTGCTCTACTACTGCTTTTGAACTGCCCAGATCACTGTGTTATATTACCGTTTTCAGTTAATTAGAGGTAAGTGGGAAACGATCTTCTCTTGACAAGCATTGAAACTCTCCTTAATTGTGATGGAAGAATATCACAATAGAAGAAGATAGGAGAATGTACAAGGAAATTTTATTTACCCAGGGCAGTCTCATTAGAGTGACTGGGAATTAGTCTGTGTTTCTACTTTTCTATTCTTGGCCATTACCTTGACTTAAATCTTTTATTGTCCCTCCCCCCCCCACCTCTTTCCCTCCCTCCCTACTTTCAACAAGTTTTTTGAAAGAACTTATCTCTCTAAATATTGAGTAATAGTGTAAAGAACCAAAGGTTGCTCCCAGGATCCATTCTGCTGGCTTGGCTGTGGCTCTTCCATACTATCTACATTTCTGTAGTGCCTCAATTCTTGAGAAAGCAATCTGAATCCTCCCTGAAGTCATTTTCCCTTTGGTTGACCTTGAAATGCAGTGGATGGGGGCACATAAGATTGGAAGAGCCTTGCTGGCAGCACATTTAGTCCAGCTTCCTGTGTGACTCGGTGGACAACGGCTATTTCACTGCAATTCATATTAAGACAAGCTACCTATAATTGGGACAAATTATATACCCATCATTTTTGGTAACCTGATCTTCCACGAATTTCAATCTCTTTTTAAAACCATCTAAATGGGAGCTACTGATAGCAAATTATAGCTATGCACTGTGGGGAAAAATATTTCCTTTTATTGTCCTAGAATTTCCATGCATTTAATTTCAGTGAACTATCTCAAGTTATAATATTATAAGAAATGGAGGAAGCTTCTCTTTATCCTCAGAAATATACACCTTGCATATTTCTCTGGTATCTCCCTATACATTGCTTCATTTCAGTTTATAAAGCTTTACTTGCTATAGTTTTTCCTTCTAAGAGAACTGCTCTGGATCTGTAATTGTTTGAGTTGATTTTTTTCTCATATTTTCAGATTTTTTAATATCCCCCTTTAGATGCAGTGACCAGCATTGTGTACTTCCTGCAAATGTTGGTGTTTATACATTTTCATAAGGAAGTTACTGTATCAGCAGTTCTAATTTAAATTCCGTTTCTGATATTCTGAGCATGGAATTCATCTTCTTTTTTCTCCTGCCTTTCTCCTTCTTCATAAAACAGCAGTGAAAATACATGCATGCACATGCACAAACATGCATACATATCTACACACACAAGTGTGTGTGTGTTTTCATTGCTGTTTTAGGAAGAAAGAGAAAGACAAGAGAACAAAGAAGACAAATTCCTCCCTCAAAATATCAGAAAGGGAAAAGCTGTGGGGGTGCAGAGGTTAGAATGTAGTATTGTAGGCTAACTCTGCCCACAGCCAGCAGTTCAATCCTGACCCGCTCATGGTTGACTCAGCCTTCCATCCTTATGAGGTCAGTAAAATGAGGAACTCGATTGTTGGAGGCAATATGCTGACTCTGTAAATCGCTCAGAGAGTGTTGTAAAGCACTATGGTGCGGTATATAAGTCTAAGTGATATTTCTATTGCCAATTCCCAAGGCTACATTCCATGGTAGCTGAGTTTGCTCAGGAATTTTTTTGTGAAATACTATGTCAAATGCTTAGAAAATCCAAGTATATAGTATACCTAGGTTTATATAATATACTTCAAGTTCCCTTGTCTATGAATTTGCTGATAACATCATAATCAACAACATATTTGTAAGATGGTTTGTGGAAGCACTACTGGCTTTTCAACAAGCTTCATTCTTCTATAGGTTTACCTATTTTCCCCTCTAATAATAGAGCCGTTTCTAACTGATTTATCATATCCATTATTGCCCCTGGCTGTTTTCTAGCTCTCTGAAATAGATGCTGATGTGAAATAAGAATTGCATATTTCTGGGAAAAGATCAAAATTGTTCTTTAAGAAACTTGAATGGGTGCTATCTGCATATGGGGATTTATTCATTTTTAGTTTGTCAGGTTGCCTTAGAACTTCATGTCCCATTACTTCTACTTTAATTAGACTAGAGCTGGAAAGACCCCTGGAAGTTTTCTAGCCCAACGCCCTCTATTCAAGCAGGACCCTATTCCTGGGGTGGGATTCTCCTGGTTCGGACCGGTTCAGGCGCTCACCGAACGGTTGTTACACCAATTGAATTGCACTACTGCCTATACCTTTCTAGACAAGTGGCTGTTCATTCTCTTCTTAAAAACCTCCAGTGATGAAGCACCCACAATTGCTGGAGGCAAGTCATTTCACTGATCAATTATTCTAACTCAGGAAATTTCTCTTCAATTCTGTTTGGTTCTCCCCTTGATTAGTTTCCATCCATTGTTTCTTGTCTTCCCTTCTGCTGCTTTGAAAAATAAGTTGACCCCCTCTTCTTTGTGGCAGCCCCTCAGATACTGGAATACTGCTCTCATGTCACCCATAGTCCTTCTTTTCTCTAGACTAGCCATACCTATTAAAACATTAAAAACAATAACAAAAGTTGAAGTCCATCCACTTAAAGTTGCCAAGTTTGAAAAATACTGGTCTAGATTCACAATAAAAATGTTGAGCAACATAGGATCCAGAACCAATAGCATTCCACTTAATATTATTCTCTAAACTGATGGGGAGCCATTGATGAGTGCTTTCATCAGTTATGACAGTTATATCTTTTAGCCCACCTTTTGCCATTTTATTAATAAGGATAACATATACTTTGTCAAATGTGTTGCTGAGGTCATGACATTCTCCCAGTTTATTAGGATAATGACTCCATCATAGAGTTAGTCTGACATGACTTGTTTGTGATAAATCCATTCTGCTTCTGGCTAATTTTTGCATTCCTATCTAAGTGTTCATAAATATGCTGTTAAAAATCTACTCAGTCAAGTCAATAGGTCTGAAATTCCTTCAGTCATACATATTCTTTATTTTTCTGAAAACAGGGATACTTTTTGTTTGCCTTCACTTTTGGGAGATGTCACCAGTTTTCCAGGAAAGATTGCAGGAGTTGTGTAACCATCTCTTCTACATCCTTCCGTGTCCTAGTAATTCATCCTGAGGATTGGAATTTGTTTAAATTTGCCAAGTATGCTTTTATCTTCCCCTTGTTTAGAATTAACTCAACCCTTTCCTTCCATCAGTGACACCACAGTACTCATTGGGGCATCAGTTCCTTTCTGAGAGAAGGCAGACACAAACTATTGAGGCATTTTTACTTTTCTTCATCTCCTATATCTTTTCTTTATGAATGCTATGCCCCTGGAGCTATGATGCTTCATTAGCTGGGGCTAATCTGAGTTTGGAGACCACTATCAGCCAACTGACACTTACCTTTTCTTCATGCTGCCCCTGGGAGGGTTCAAAGAAGATAATTCAATGAGTGTTCCACTTTCTGAATGACTCTTGTAACCTGTAAATGGAAAAATAAATTACTAGCCTTCCATCCATATTATTTGGTACGAGTACTTGTGTTTGCTGAGTTCTGAAAAAAAAATTCAATAAGAAGTTTTTCAGGGGAAGGTCAATTGTTAAAAAAAAAAAAAGCATTAAAATAGTCCAAACATTTCCCAGCTGCCTTGCTGCTATTGTTATATTTAAACATCTGTGAAGGTGAAATGCAAGTACATTAACAATTTTGCTATTGGTTGCTTTTTCCAATAGCTGTGATCATAATTGCATGTTGCAGCTGTAATTGGATGAAGGGGAGGGATGAGTTCTAAACAATGTATATAGGAAGAGACAAACTTCAAGAACAGGATGCTAAATTATCCTTGGGAGATAAGGGATCTTTGCCTTGAGCTCAGAGCCAAAAAGTGAGATGAGGGAAAAGTTTATGCAATGGGGAGGTGAGCTGCCCCCCACTCCCAAACCCTGTACAATTGCAAAGAAAAATACCAGCTTTGCAGTACTTAAATAAACAAACAAACCAGGGCAGAGCCAAAACCAAAGCTGAAT
The DNA here is from genome assembly GCA_023653725.1 of Bungarus multicinctus. NCBI lineage: Eukaryota > Metazoa > Chordata > Lepidosauria > Squamata > Elapidae > Bungarus > Bungarus multicinctus. The sequence goes on from CM042834.1 coordinate 83,219,698, forward strand.
TCCGGGTGAAGTGAGGTTAATGAAGGACGACGCCAATCTCCACATGGCACAAAACAGTAGTGCAGAAGTGCTATGTTCCTCACTCTCTGAAGATGTTAAAGTGAAGGACAGTACACTCATTAATTTTTGGCTTTGCATAATTGCTGCTGTTGTTTTTATTTTGTATAATTCATTCTGGTTCAAATAGTTTTTGATATGCAGAAAACCCACCCTTCAGATACTGAAGGTCTTATTTATCATCACTGTGGTTGCTGAGGTGTCCCAAAGACTTGAATATATCGTCAAAACAGTAAGAAGTAGAAACTGGATTCCCCAAACAGTGAAGTTTGATTTCTATGCCCAATCATATTCTATGTGTTTCTTATGCTCAGCAGAAACAGACATACAATTCTGAGAAGGATTCCTTATCATTGTCATTTTCCATTCAATATTTTCACTGTTTCTCTTCTCTCTCTCTTTTTAAATCCAACAGTACGGAAACAGGAAATCATTAAGGTGACAGAGCAGCTGATTGAAGCAATAAGTAACGGGGACTTTGAGTCCTACACGTAAGTGTACCTGCTGTGTATTTTGGTTTGTATAGAGGGAGAAAGCACTCCTTTCAGCTTGCCTAGCGTGTAGGAGTGTAGTTAGTAATTCTAAATACCTTATCTATGGAAAATAGCATAGTGATATTGGCTGGTTTTGAAATGTCAGCTTGCTATGAAAGCAAGCAAATTAGTGACTTTTATTAGTATTTAAAACACAACTAGAAATGGACCTGGGGAACTTTCTATTTCTCTGTCCATTGTAAATTATCTTGTTATTATCTTCCATCCTAATTATTAAAAAATGAATTATTTTGGACCAGTGATAAATCTCAGCTGTTATTGCTAACTAAATTACGATTCATGACTGAGAGAATGAACTGCATGAATGTATTAATGAAGAATAGGAGATAAAGACCTTGCTTTTCTTTTCTCCCTGAGAATGAGGTTTTAAAAAAAACAAATATTCAAAAACCACTACTAGTTCTACTAGTAAATAATTAAGTAGCAAGATGATTCAAACATATCACTGTTAGGCCTAGCAGACATCTTGAAAGACATATGGAAGTAATGGGATGATTTAGAGATGATTCAGATCTCTAGATTCAGAACAGGCAAATTGCTCATTCTTGCAATATTGTGATGGAGTCACAATAATCCCATGTTTTTTTCATTATTAAAAGGAAAGACAGAAAAGCCAAGTAATTAATGGTAGCAAAATGTCCATGAATTGCAAGGGTATATTCTTGGTGAATAATTATGAGTTAAGAGAGTAGTTTCCATACGTTTAAAAAAAATGTTTTATTTGGAAACAATAGTTTATTTTCTCCCTTTACTAAAATTTTTGCTTTATGGTTTATTTTCTTTTAAAAATGGATTTTTCAAACACAGTTCTATAATGTCTGCCATACCTTCTTTTTAAGAATAATCAGTACAATACAAGCAATATAAAATAATGCCATTATTAAATAGTTTAAATCATAAACCAATAATAAAACAGTAGTAAAGAATTCCCATCTAGAAGATTTATAATGTGTGGATCAAGTACATCTACTGTACCATTTAAGAATTGAAACCTTCTCTTTAAATTGTGTCAGAAGTCAATCAGCAGCAGGATAGTTTTGTCACACAGTTGACATGGACTTTTAGCAGATCACTAGTTGCTCCTAGAATACTGTGAGACTTTTAATTCATCCTTCCAAATCATGTCTAAAAATACCTCTAAGCATATTATATCAACATATGCCTCAATATTCCAGCATAGAACTTATAAAGATATATTTTAAGGTAGATTGGTACAAGGTACTTCTACCTAGGATTGCACTTCTCTCAAAAACTTTAACCTTAGACAGTCTACTATTGACCTCACCCTCTTTCCTAAGAGGTCTGTAGGAGGCGTGCATAAGCGCACCAATGTGCCTACCGTCCCTGTCCTATTGTTTCTTTTATTTTTCTTATATGTACCCATTTCATGTATTCATAACAATGTATATACTTATACCTATTATCTTGTAAGTGATTGACAAATAAAAATAAATAAAATAAAAAATGAGCACCTGATCCTTCAGTGAAACATATGAGGAAGGGACTTTGATCCCAAGTCAAACCAAATCTCTATAGCAAACCCCCTTCCTCTCTTTGAATTCAGCTTCAGTGTGCTTACCATGTTCATAATTGACCTTGTCTTGTCAGCCAAAAGTCAATTGGATTGAGATGGGTGGCTATCCCTGGAGGCAGTGAAGGACAGTCTTTTTGGAGATATTAGCCCACCTCCATTCACAGCCTTTTCTCAACCTTTTTCACTGATGGATGGGTATAGTTTTATACTCTCACTTTATATTATTCAGCATGATGAAAAGCTTCTAAGTAAATTTGAATGGTGGGATAATTACTTCTCTTGTTCCTCTATCTTTTTGTGGACATCTCTAGTAAAATGTGCGATCCCGGAATGACGGCCTTTGAACCAGAAGCTCTGGGAAATCTGGTGGAAGGGCTGGATTTCCATCGATTCTACTTTGAAAACTGTAAGCATCCTTTATGTTTTGAAAAGTTGCTGGCCTTGGATTTAATTCTGTGTATGTCTGTATGTGTTTTTAATCCCTACACAATCAAGGATGGAAAGGAGAGGACATAGTTAACATATTTCTGTATGGAAGAGTGTTTTGCTTGTGAGAGAGAATGGTTGTTATATGCAAATTGAAGAATTAATTATGCAGGCCATCTTTATTTATTTATTTGCAATATTTAAATACCATTAACTATAGGCAATTAATTTTAATTTATACTCTCTTCCTCCCCCTTCAGATTTTGCCTTTGGAAAATGGATTCTAATGTGTGTAAATACACATGCACAGATAGATATAGATGATAGACATATACATACACACACACACACAATATAGATGTAGGTGATATAGAAATAGATGGTATAGATAGATATAGATGGGAATATTTCGAGGAATAGTTTGAATTGGAAATGAGCTGGAATTGTTAAGGCAGAGAAGTTGGCATTTATATTCTGTCTACTCTTCCTTTCATGAAGTCAAAAAATTGAGTTTTGAGTTGATGCTGTATATACCGTATTTTTCACTCCATAAGTCACACCTGACCATAAGATGCACCTACAGGAGGAAACCAAGAAAAAAAATATTCTGAACCAGAGGCTGAGATGACCACAGATAGGTGTCCTCTCATGTGCCAGCTCTGCCTATTGACTCCTGCACTGCGGGAAAGAGACAGAAGAGTTGGGCAATGACAAAGACAGAAGAGGCAGGGGTAAACACTGTAAAAGGACCCCGCTGCTGTGGCCCAGCTGCTATTCACCATATTTGCTCCATAAGACACACAGACATTTCCACACACATTTTGGGGGGAGGGGGAGTGCGTCTTACGGAGCAAAAAATATGGAATATTTACTATTACATTTCTACAGTTCTCTGGTTGTTTGTAAAAATATATTAAAAGATTGCTATGATGGAAGGCTGTCAATGAAAAGGATAAACAGAAGTATTTATACAGATTTAAATCCCTAGTCATATAGATTATTCTAAGTGAATCTCAAAGTTTCACACAAAGTCATGGGTCTTTTAATGTGGAGTGCATGTTTTTAGATTCTGAGTCTGGGATAAAAGATTTGCACAGTTGTTAAATTAAGCTTATTAGACTTAGGTTTGAATTGGAGCAGCAAAAAGTGTTTGTAGTCAATGAATAATAGAAATACACCCTTGAAAGAAATATTGCATTCTGTCTTATATGTGGCTGGAGCACACACTGAAACCCTAGCAAAATGTATCGCACACCTGTCTTTTGCATATTGATTCAGCTATTTCCCCATGAATGAGGTAATAATTTCTAAGGTACCCTGAAAAGATCTTGGAAGCTGCCTTCATATCATTGACTTTTTTTCCATCTGCAGTGTGGTCCAGGAACAGCAAGCCCGTGCACACAACCATCCTGAATCCACATATCCACTTAATGGGAGATGAGTCTGCCTGCATCGCTTACATTCGTATCACACAGTATGTGGATACAAGTGGGATCCCACGCACTGCCCAATCGGAGGAGACTCGAATCTGGCACCGCCGGGATGGCAAATGGCAAATTGTTCACTTCCACAGATCCGGAGCACCTTCGGTTTTACCACAGTAAGTCAGTCCCAAGCTATGCTGATTCCTATTATTGCTTCTCTTGGCACACAGGTAGCAGTATACAGGTGTGTCAATGTAAAATGTGGATTCAAAAATTCATTTTAAAGAAGATAGTAAAAAAAAAATCAGTTAAAGCCATTGTTAATTCATCCAACATACGAACATGCAGTATTGTTTCATTATCTGTGCCCAGCATCTGAAATTCAGAACTCTAAGAAGTGCAACAATGAAGCTAAACAAACATTAATGTACAGTATTGTTGGGCTTTCACAAGAATGAAGTATATTTTAACATACTTTAAATGAATCCAAGATAGCATAAAGTTGACCCTTCCTCTGTTCATATCTTTCTCAGAGGCATGGGTAATTTTTCTAGCTTACATTAATGTGTAAGTGAAACTGACATTTTTTTCTATTCCATTGTTGTATCCATACTATTACATCATAGTAGTATAAAAATATACAAATGGTATGTAATAGGTTTGTATACTATTTTGTGCTGTGGGGGTATGACATTTTACAGCCTATGATGAAAGAATGATGACCCAGCAGTAAGAATTTGAAACATGGGGTTCAGATTTTTCTTTTCTTTTTCTTTTAAATAAAAAATAACTTAGTAAACTATGTAAATTCTTTATGGAGGGGTGGAAAAATTGTAGATTGGGATTGAACAACACTAGATGATTCACCAGTTAAAAGCATTGAGTTCTTAGCTCTGAAAAGTGTGGATTTTGCATTCTTCTGCATTCAGCCATGTTTCTGGAATTGATTTTTTTTTTCTGTTGGGTTCTTATATGTAACAACTACATGGATGTTAGGTACAATATGACCCTTTCCATGCAAAGTAGAGCTGCGCCTATTCATTTGGCCGCTATAGACGGGTAAGAATTTCATTAAATTAATTTATCAAACATATAAACATGCACAACTGTCAAGATGATTCCATATTTGTCTACAGAGGACTACAGAGTTAAACAAGTGACAAAAATAATTATATGAAGCAGGAATGGCTAGCTGTGAGGAACCAGTTTGAGAAAACGGTTTAGGTAGAGTAAAATTTGCACATCCCTATCCACCAGCCCTAAAAAGCTGCAGTGAAGCCCATTTTTAGAACTGGGTAGACAATGCTTACATGTATGCTATGTCTTGCATATTTTTTTATATCAGAGTTTGAGGGTTGGAAATGCTGTCTTCCATCTTGTCTCTTCAAGAGAAAATGGCTTTTTTAAGCAGTTCTTGGGGCTGTGTGGACCAACCCTATCTGAACCTAATAGCACAGGTGTGGGGAATGATGACATCTTTAGGACTTTGGACTTCAACTACCAGAATTCCTATGTTCTCTCAGGAATTTTGTGAGTTGAAGTCCACAAATCATAAAAGAGGCATCATTTCCCCACACCTATAGTAGCAGCTGGTCAATAGCCAATTCTTAGCAAGCTATTCTTCCTCCAGTCCCAGGGGATCATTGGTAAGAAGAATCCCTTCCAACATAGCAGGCAGTACATATCTGCTGTTTAAAGGCCATCTTTATTTCCCCAGATTGTGAGAGCTGAACACCAGTAGCAAACAAGATTCTAAATTTGTCTACATTCATACAATTTTAGACACGTGACAAAAATAATTATATGGAGGCAAGAAAGGCTAGCTGTGAAGAACCAGTTTTAGAAAACAGTTTGGTTGGAGTAAAACAACTATTTCTTTTTGTGTCTTTCAGCTGAAGCACCTGCCTTGCAGGCCAGGTTTCTCACTGCCTCACTACAAAAGGAAGATACTCGTTATCCTTTATCTAAGGAACTTGGCAGCTGGCTCTCCTATTCGTTTCTTGCTGGAATTCCTTTTATCCTCGGAACTCCTTACCAAAATAAACTGAGCATTTCATAGACTTTTTTCCTCCTGTTTCATCTGGTTCCTCTTCGCTATTCTGTGCCAACCTAGAAGAAGATGGCATCTGTCATGGCCCTATTGCAGGAAATGGCTTTCTGTAGACAACAAGAAAGCAACCTGGAAGAGGCTGAGATAAAGCCTTCATCAAATAGAAAATCAGCACTTTCTAGCCTCAACCCCCCCCTTCACTCATCTCCTGCTTACAAGCTACAAGTAGCTGCTCGTTCTAATGGGAGGCCAGTTCTGATTGAAACATCCAGACACCAAACGAAGAAGCTTCTCTGAGTCAATGCCAGTGTTTTCACTTGTACCTGGAACCAGCTGTCAACTAAATCCAATGTCACGCCTCCTAAAACCAGGAAACAGGCAATTTACTTAAGTGGCCATATGCATCTAGTAAATAAACAAAATTATATAGTTTAAACTATTAATTACATAAATTTCAAACAAGTTTGTATTACTTGAAAAACTCTCTGTGTTCACAAATTTTTCTTGGAGTGAATTAAGTTTTATTTTGAATAGTGTGCAAAATTATTAATTTATCTTCCCATCAGAATATGTTTTGTGATTAGGCCAATAGATATTCCAAGCAATTCTAGCAAGGAAAATGCCCCCCACCCCCTTTTTTTTTTTTAGAGACTGAGCTGAAAGGAAATGGCTAGTAGTTTATCATCATAACCGTGACGCCAAGTCAGTGTTTTTCAATCTTGGCCATTTTCAGATGTGTGGACTTCAACTCCCCATCTTGGCTGAGGAATTCTGGGAGTAGAAGTCCACACATCTTAAAGCTGTAAAAAAAAAAGACGTTGTAAGCAGGGGTGGGATTCTACCAGTTTGGACAGGTTCTATAGAACCGGTTGTTATGATTCTGCACAGTTCAGAGAACCAGCAAATCGTGTCCCTGGCTGGCCTCGCCCCTCTCTGCCCAGTCAGTTCTTATCGCATATGCGCAACATTGCTGACTCGTTCTTCCCTACCCAGTCACTCCTTAAGATATTTTGTTCGCCTCCCAACAATCAGCTGTTCCTATGATCAGCTGTGCCGGGATTCCCTTTACTTACATACTGCTTCACCCAGGAGTCCTCCCTGAGGCCCAGGAAGGCAAAAAATGGAGGGAGGCACAGCACTGGTGCCAAAAAAAGGGGAGCCACATGGCCACACCCACCTAACCATGCCCACAGAACCGGTTGTTACAAAATTTAAATCCCATCCCTGGTTCTAAGTAACCATAAAAGAAATACTAGCTTGAAAATATTGACCTGACAGCAATTATTTCCGTGTTAGTTTTCAATATAGTGAGATATTTTCAAAATAGTGAAATATAGTGAAGTATATAATTAACACTATTCAGTGTATAACAGGAGCTTCGTTTATTTATGACCAGTTGGGAAACAGCTGCCTTAAAAAAGTGCTGTTTTGACTTCATAGGCTACTGAATTTGACTTTATCTTTGTCTCAGCAGCCTTTTGTTTCCTTACCTTTAACATTGTGAATCTTATTTTCTCTCTGCCTCTCCAAGACTTGGATTCTTAACTAGTTAATAGCAGTAGCCAGGCTCCTAGATCTGGGCTATCTCTGTTTGCTACTATCTAGCAGTCAGCTGAATTTTGGTAGCACTAAGCCGTAACAATCAAATAAATCAGCAAATGACTTCCAAAGTCCTCCCTCTACCTCCATCTACCTTTCCTACATATAAATTTCAGGAAATATGGCAGCATGGAAGACACCTGTTGCAGAAACAAAACTGCCCCTTAATCTGAAATAAAAATAGAGGCCAATGCTTTCCAGCAAAGATAGAAAATGCAAGCTTTACAAATGACACTTTGAGGCATTTCAATGATGCTTTTAACAAACAAAATGAAACCTTTCACTATTTCTTGTACTTTGCATGCCTTTTTACAGGAAAAATGAAACCCGTGTTATTTCGTAAACTTTTGAGTATTGCTGAAATGGATCTTTATGTAATACCTAGAAATATCAATTGTTTGGGTTTGTGATTGATTTTTTTTTTAAATAAAGTTGGGGTGGGGTGGGTGACTTAATATGTTATTGTTTACATTTGGAGTTGACTTGTGATATATTGTTATGAAAAGTGTAAAAAGGTACAAGAAAGTAAAAACAGGGAAGAAGGATGTGTTGCACGGCCCTATGGAAAGGCAGAAAGAAGTTTACACAACTACAAGAACCCTGTCAGGTTCATTTGTTATATGCTGCAGAAGTCTGACAATCCAAACTGCACATCTGAATGGCATCATGAAGATAGAATCAACTTTGGAACAGTGGCAATACCTGTTAATATATCATGACATAAAAGCCAGTTTGAAGAAACAGAGAAATGGATTCTTCTTAAGCCTGTATAATTTTTTTTGAATGATAGAGAAAACATGTTGAAAATGACTGGAAGGCATCACCTACTTGCCTTCCAAGGATAGAAATAAGAAGCCTGAGGATTATTATTATTATTTTGGCAGTCTCTCTGTTTCTTGTTCCCTTTTATTTTTTCCAGCTTTAAGAGTCTTTACTCTGTGGTGTGAGATTAACTACCATGCACTTCTACTAACAGGAGAATGAACTTATAAATGGCACTTCCTTCATTTGCATGACATCTAACTTTATAGACTGCTATATGTATTTCAAAACAAACAAACAATGCTTATTTAGGAACAATTACAACAGAAAATGGATAAGCTTGCTGTATACATTTTGAATGATGTACTTTTACCTTTTCCGTAAAATGCTTAGCTTTCCATCTTCTAAGACATTGTGAAACTGATGCTATAAAACTATGTTTGCAAAATGCAAGAATAATTTCCCACTGGAGCAGAGGGGAAGTAATGACAATTACAGGGCGCCTACTTGATAGGATTTGATTGCCTTAAATAGAAGTTTACTTTTTTACACGGAACAAAGTAGAAATATGCCATTTACACAAAACTGATAACATAATTGGGTAATTCAATGCTCCATTGGAGCTATGAGGAATTATATTGAGATTATTTGGGTTGAGAAGGGCTTTTAGAGTTCAAGAGGTATTGTATGGATCTAAATACATGTTCATATTTAAACTACTTGGGTTTCAGAATATTTGGGGGGGAGGGTTCCTTACTTAATTCTATCCAATTCTACATTTCACATTAACATGGCCCTCACTATCATGAATATCTATTTTTGAAGGGTCATTCTGACACATATCATAATTTTATATTGAGCGTCACTAAGCCTTATACTCAGCCCTGGATTCCAAGGAAGGAATGGATCTTCTTTTGAGCTTGAATCTTCTTTTAACCTGTTCATCCTTAAATAACTGGCTAGAGAGTTACTCGTGCTCTTTCCTCATGAAAATTTCAGTTTAGGTAATAAATACTTTTCAGAGTTGATAAACCTCGACAGCCTATCTTGTCTGAGTTTTTACTTGTAGAAAGAGTCTCCTATGTTTTCTATCAAGTGTTGTCATTGAGTATCTTTCTTGTGGCAGCTTAAACACTGCATTGTATAATATTTCATAGCTTCCAGCATCATTTTGAACAGTGCTTTGATAAGCTAAGAGAAGCTGGAGTCTACAGGAAGCTGACTTGAGTTTTTAGTCTTCCAGTAAAAAAATAATAATCCTGAAAGACTGAAATATATTTCAACTCCTCTGAATTTTGCCTGTTGCATCTGACACAAGCACTTGCACTTTAATCCTCTGAATTACATTGGAATTTCTAATTTTTTTTTCTTAACTAAGGAAGCATTTATAGCCACATTACTATCCATTGCTATATTTGTTTCTCTTCTACATTTTCTGTCTTTTCTTACTCTTTCAGATTTCTAGCATTTATAATGGCTCATTTCTAATGATTCCAAATATCAGCAAAGAAATTGTCAATAAAACACAATGCATTCTTATTTATTTATTTTGTACTGCTAGGTCTCATAGTCATAATTAACATTGCCTTTGAAGCCTGCCCTGCTTTCATAGGCTAGACAACCCAGTATCTTTCTTGATTGTAAGATAAAAAATATGGGGAAGAAGAAGCTTACATAATGTACATCACTTTATCCTACGAAAAGAACCATTTCTATTTTTATTTAAATTATTTTGGCAGGGAGAGGGAAATTATTTTCATGTCTAATGGCTGCTAACCTTTTCCAACACAATATCTTTGTTAATGTTTGAATAGCATATCATAACATTTCTCTGTTCTTCCTTTGTTGTCATCATTTTCTTTTTTACTTCTAACAAAATTTACAGCTTGTTTATATTTCTCTCCACCCATTCCCTAAGAAATGTCAATGATTTTTTTCTCCTATCTTCCTTTAAAGCCGAAGGGGGGGAGAGTAATTTTTATAATCTAACAAAACATTGTTCTATACAGAACTATCAGACCAAAGTTGACTTTCCGGATATTGCATCAAAGTAATGGAAGCATATTCCATTTTTTAAAAAAAAGAAGAAGAGGTGAAAATAGCAAATATTTTGAGCAAAAAACAATTCATGCAGTTATAGTTAAGAAATGACAGGTAACAAAAGCTTTATGAATGAAAGGATAGTGACGCTGAAGCCAATCCAAAATCAAATCTGGTCTATAAACTGCAATGAAGGAGGTCTTTTCTGGACATTACTCTTTATAAAAATAGGAAACCAGGGCTGATGTCTGCTTTGTCTATTAATATTTTTATATAATGGTTATGGAGATATCTCTTTCTCTGAAGATTTTCTAAATAAATCAATGCATGTATTTTAGCTCTAGTAAATTGGACAAGATAAAAGAGGCTACTGCAGCTGAAATACTTTGTGAATTCAGAAATTAATTTTAAAGGAATAATGGAATAATATATTCTGCTGCTCTATACATTTACCAATTCGTTATTTTGCAACTGAACTAACTTCCTGGCTCTAGAAAATAAGAGGCACGTTTTTGTGTTAGAATGTTTCATAGCAGATCTTATGACATTGTTCAGTGTCAGTTAGGCTGGTGAGATTATTTTTTCCCCTCTAAGCAAATGGAGATTCCAAATGAAGATTCCGTTCACTTGGCTTCCCGTATGGCTGGGAATACAGGCTAATTTTTTCCCCTCGCACTTATCTTCCATATTTTCTGTTTTATTGGGGTGGGTTTACTTCCTTCTCTTCAGTTCTTGCATAGCTGCAAACAAGCCACCTTTTGACTTTTTTCTGCCCTAAAATAAAATCTGTGGGAAACAGTTTGGGATTTTCATTTTCTAAGTGTTGCACAATTTTATGACTTTTTAACTTTAGCGGGAAGTAACAGGAAAAAAGTAAAATGGAACTCTGTGTATATATAAATATATATTATATAAATAACAAACACACAATATATATGTATATATATATCTGAATTAACTTTAGAAATATTTATTTCACACGAATGCAAAAAGCAAAAGCAAACCGAAAAAAAAGCAGCTTTGTAATGTAAGCAAATAAAAACTTCAGAGAGTTTCTTCCTCTCATTTGCAACTTGATGTGACTGGAATACTCAAAAAAAAAAAAAAAACCACCTTCAGTATCTTTTGTACGTGAATCAGAATTGTAAAGCAGCGTGATCGTGTCGGGTTCTTTCTTCCAGTTTTTTTTTTTTTTGAAGCTGTGGCTGTGAACAATGATCACTGCTAAAATTTTATGCTATATTTTTGGGGTGAAGGGGAGAAATAAGGGTTGTCAAATTTATTCTTGGTGTTTAAGTGCAATAAAATAGCTACAAATTCTTGTATGGAAAATACTGGTTCTCATTGAATAATTCCTAATCTGTCTTTAGTCTTATGTCTTTGTGCAACTTCTGTCTGAGGTGGATCATTTCCAAATTCTATAACACTTGGTGTTGGAAGGCTGAAACAACATTATCTGTGTTCATCCCATTCCTGAGAATGGGAATCTGACCCGACCAATGATTAGTGAAGCAGGTTTTATAACTACAACAGATTTACTTTCACAATTATATTATAGGATGCTTGTGTAGGTGCATCTGAGAGCAGGAGTAGGCAGCTATGGCAACTTAACAGCCTGTGGAATTCAATACCCATAATTCTTAAAGCCTGGCTCAGGAACTCTGGGACTTGAAATCCAAAAGTCGTAAAATTGCCATAGTTGCCCACCCATGTTCTAGAGAAAAGTTTTAAAATGTGCTGATGTGTGTGCATATGTAGAAAATAGAAGAAAGAATCTGATCTCAGATTATCAAGGCAGAGTGATAGGCGTTCAAAGAAGAGGTCAAAGGGTCGTGAGATGCTGAAGAATCAATCATTGGGGTCATTGCCTTTCCCTCTTCTCTCTTGGCCATACATACCTCCCCCACCCCCCAATAGTAGTCAACTTTTTTCATCAACCTGGGTGTTCTTCAAATGTATAATTTCTACCCAGTGGTAGGATTCCAAATTGCATGCTACTGGTTCTGTGTGCTTTGCATGTACGCGCTGCTCTCCAAAATCACTTTCCATGCACAGCACTCAAAGTTCACTTCACATGCACACGTAGCACTCAAAGATTGCTTCACGCACACAGAACTCAAAGATTGCCCTCAGTGAGGTGAGCTGTTTTTTTAGTTCAGCTGAGGTGCGGCAATCCACTCTGCCATAAGAATCAATGAAATATAGGATGGGAAAGGGTGGGGCTGGGTGGGCGGGGCTAGTCAGAGGTAGTATTTGCCAGTTCTCTGAATTGTTCAAAATATCAGCTACCGGTACGCCAAAACCTGTCCAAACCAGCTGAATATCCCCTCTGACTCTACCTCTCACAATACTTCAGACACTATGTGGTTGCTAAGAATTCTAGGATTTGAAGAATAGATATCTGGGGTAATGAGATTTGGAAATGATGAAAAGTGCTAAATAATCGGTCTCTCAACAGTCAAGCATTTTTCAAGCATATTTGGATATTATATGCGCATTTTGTTCTTTGTACTTGTATATAAAATTTAGTTCAGTGATAGGTGCTTGGAGGGAGATGACAAAGGAGACACATCCCAGTCCAGGTCTTAAGCCAGAATCAGGGTGCTATAGCTTGCACATGAAGAAAAGATTGCAATGCATGGGTCCCTTTCCTGGACTGTGGGCCCCACATAAAAATTAACATAATTATTTAGTAAAGTCAAGGTGAAGAGAATGAAGGGACTAAAGCGCATTGTGGCTTTAAAGAAAGCACAATATTTATTTGTGTGTTTGTTTATTTATACCATTTATATAGTCACCCATGAGGCAGAAGTAGGGCTGCCAGAGGAGGGCATGGGCAATTGGAAAGGAAAACAAAGGGATGGGGAAAAGGAGGAGACACAAACAGTTTATGTTTCTTGGCATCTGTGGCAAAAGTAGCACAAAATCCTGCAAAAAATGTACTTGGATCTAATTGCATATGAAATTAATTTTTCCAGTCTTAGAGAGACTAGTTTCCAATCGTACTTTATTTCCCTCCCCAAAAAAAGTTTGTTTTCAAGAACACATGTTAGTTTATTACAACATACTTTTCAAATTTCACCACAGAAACTCATGGAATGCCTCGGGCGGTTTGCAGACTACAGTGATTATAGATCTGAAAGGGCTGCCTTGATAGGTAGAATCGGGAACTAAATTAAATAACAAAAATCTTGGCTGTTAAGTCTGTTTGATGCACAAGGGAAAGAAAGAAGCAGATGGGTCACAATACATGAAAGTTTGTGGAAACAGTGGAAGAGAAAACAAAATAAAAAGGTAGATGATATTTGATTTTGAGGCTATGCTTGCCGGATGGAAGAACAAAAAATTCTGGCCAACTAAATTGTTGCCACTGACACTGTAATGTCAGCTCTGTATCTTTTATTATTAGCAAGATGTTGACAATGTGAATGCTTGCATGTGGTTAATGTCTTTGCTCCCTGCTTTTGTCCCAAGCTTGCTGATGTTTAATAAATAAACATCAAGCTATATTTTTGCTAGCTGGACTAAGTGGTATATCTACTTGTACTGATCTTCATCTAGGGACTGACTGGGAAGCTGCTGCTGTATTTTCCAATGCCTGTAGCTCCTGCTCTTCTCTATAAAGCGGTGCCATCTAGCGGGTCTTAGAAGAAATACCTTCTCTGTTGTTGTGCAGCCCAATATGCACAACATGTTGTGCAACACAATATGTTGTGCAGCCCAATATGCATAAACCCCCACACTCCCCAAGCCTGAGATCCAGAAGGCCCATACTCAGCTAGGTCTTTCACAAGGTTTTAAAAGCTTGGTTTTTCCCTCCAGCCTTAAAACAAGGATCTTATCTAAGCTCAGATGGACTATCTGTCTTTAGCTGTTTGCAAGATGGGGTGGATTTTTTGGATTTTAGCTGCATCGTGCTTGATCGTGTGCCCTAACTGTTTTAAATATTTTGAGTTGCTTTTTCTAAAAAGCAGCCTAGAGTTATATTATTTAAAACAAACAAACACGAGAGCTTCAGGAATAGAAGGGGTTGTCATACCCTCTGTTGATGTTTGGAGGTAGATTGGTATCGTGCTTAGTTTATCCCAAACATGCTGTTCAAAAGGCAACTGGACTTTCTTGGGGAGTGGGAGGGGGTTCCTTGAAAATGTTTCACTTCTCATCCAAGAAGCTTCTTCAGTTCTGGCTGAATGGTGGGGAATAGAAGGATATATATTTTTAGCAGTCAGAAGGTCAGTCATTAGTTCTCTGAGAGTCATTGAGGAGTCTATCTGTACTTTAGAGTCACCTGAGTCAGAGTGCAAATAGGTGTGGAACCTTCTTGGTGCTACTGTGTTGTAGACAGGAGATAGGTGGTGTCCTATCCTTCCCTCTCTGTTAAATTGTTAAGCTGTTCAGTTTTAATATAGATGGCCTCTTTGACCCCTTTTTCAAATCAGTGGTCCTCTCTGTCCAAAATGTGGACTTTGTTGTCTTCAAAAGAATGGCCTTTGTCTTTCAGATGCAGAGGGACCGCTGAATCTTGTCCTGATTGGTTTGTTCTCCTATGGCATACTGCCAATTTGTGAAGCGGCTGTTTTATTTCACCAATGGCATTGTCTCATGGCATTGCGCCTCATAGACTATATTATTCAGTTTGTGTCTGGGTATTCATCCTTGGGTAGACCAGCTTCTGCTTTAATATATTCTTGAGTTTCAAGTGTGCACGTATGTTGTGTTGGTTATAAAATCCTAATTCTTGGATGAGAAGTGAAAAATCCCCCGCCCCTCCCAAAAAAAAGTCTAGTTGCCTTTTGAATAGCATCTTTGGGACAATGATCTGGATAATTGAGACTCTCCATAGACCAGGGGTGTCAAACTCATGGGCTGGATGCATCACACTCTGGCCACCTTTACCCCCATTTTAGTGAAGGGGAAAAAGTCCTGATACGTTACGTGATAACATGACCATGCAAGCTTGACACCCCTGCCATAGACATTTAGCCATGTT
The DNA here is from genome assembly GCA_023653725.1 of Bungarus multicinctus. Lineage (NCBI taxonomy): Eukaryota > Metazoa > Chordata > Lepidosauria > Squamata > Elapidae > Bungarus > Bungarus multicinctus. The sequence goes on from CM042834.1 coordinate 83,235,134, forward strand.
TACTTAGGAATTCACATAAGTTCCCTATCATTACCTAATAGGTTTTTTTTCTCCTTTGAATAGATCAGCATTATTATTGTCATTTAAAGTACAACTAAAAGCAATTTAGTTATGAAGTTTCAATATCTTTCCATTTTGTTATTCAACTACTTCAAATAATCAAATACACAACTACCTCAAGCTATATTTGATGTTTAAATGAATCCCTAGTTAGTGGCTGCATTTTTTATGGAAAGGTCAAATTCCCAATCTCTCCTTCTCAAATTTTCAGTTTCCATTTGAGAGATTTAATTCTCCTGCTTTATATTTTCCTGCCTTTAAATTATATAATTGGCCATATTAGTTAACTTCTGTTTCATTTGAATGAAAATTATGCTGTGTATGCTGTTACAATCTCAATTGGAGAACTAATACTTGACTAATCTTCATCCTATTTGGTTCTAATATAGTAGACACTGTTTTATTTCTAGCACTGAAGGCAATCAGACATATGGATGGCTAATTGGGATGCTAATTGAGAAAGAAATTAACTTTTGAGTCCTGCTTTTATGAGAAACTGATTCATTTGAAAAATGAGAGTATTACCCTTAATAGGTTTGTTACCTTTATTGGCTAATTACTAAAGATAATTTAAATACTTTTGAAAAATTACAAAAGTAATTTAAGTTTTTTAAAAAGGAGCTGAAATGCAATATAATCAATTAAAACATTTGTTATATTTTCTGCTTGGACCAAATTCTTTCGCTGTCTCAGACACCCTTGTAGTTTTGAACAATTTTGAATATTCCAGAATTTCCCAGCCAGCACTGCAGGAGTTGAAGTCCCACATTTTGAAGTTCCAAAGTTTAAAAACATTGTTTCAAAGTTTTACAGTATGATTATTCCTCAGGTTTATGGCTTTATTAGAACTTTGGAGCTATAAAAAATAAAAACATGTACTTATCAACTATGCCATGAAGTACCAGAACTAAATGCAGCTAACTGTCCTTTTTCATTCATCTTCAGATCAGTCCAAACTTTCTTTATTTCAGTGTTAAGGAGTGGATTTTTAATTTTAGCCTACAGGAAAACAGAGATCTTTATAATCTTCTGAAAATTATTTAGATATCTGTTGGTAGATGTTTAACTTCACTCATTCTTGATTATTATGCTTCTAGAACAAATAAAAATGATAAAAACATAGTGTAATGTCAGGTTTCCAACAAATCCACCCCCATTCAAATCATAAGTCTCTAGCCGCATCTCTCAGAGTAAAAAAAAAAAAAGATTTATTAGGAGTGACTATGTCAGCATTAGCTGGGTGCAGCCAACACTAAAATACTTTATTTCCCCCTTGACCCTGGTCTTCCCCCCACCTCCTGGATGTATATTCTCCAATGGGACATATCCATAGCCAGGAGTCATCAATCATGCTCTCCAGTAATATTCTTGCCTGCCGACAGCTTTGGGCTGCCAAGGCGATTATCTGAGGCATTTAAGGAATGCACTGCTTTCCCCCACTCCCTTTCTGCTGGCAACTAAAAAGACCAAAGGAGTATTTTTTAGTTGACGCGTGAAATATCTTGAGGAGTCTTTGGTGCTGTATGAGCTTGGTTGTTTTTTTGCAGACATTTCATTATCCAAACTAGGTAACATCATCAATGCTAGTCTGCACTGATGACTAGCACGGATGATGTTACCTAGTTTGGATAATGAAATGTCTGCAAGAAAACAACCAAGCTCAGACAGCACTAAGGACCCTTCATTTCAACCCTCAGCTGCAAATATTCTCCTTGATTAATACCATCTTTGTCCACAGGATGTCAGGAGATAGCCATACATATAAGTACAACTTCGCTCAACAAAGTAATGTGCTTTCATTACCGTATTTATTCGAGTATAACGTGCACACGTGTATAACGCGCACCCCCTAATTTTCGATTAAAAATCGGTATAAAATTTTGTTTCACATCAAGCATTGCAATTGACAAAAAAACGTTGTTGAACACGTGATAAAAATCATTTATTGACAATGTAAACTGGTATAAACACAATACCGAAATAAAATTACCGGTAACAATATTTATTTAAAATGCTTCAAAGTCAGATTCATCATCAGTCACACTAAAGAGTTGTTCCCATTCTTCTCGAGTTAATGTTTCATCAGTGTCCCAGTTGGCAGGAACATCTGTTTCTCCAGTTTCTTCGCTTTCTTCTGAGTCTGAATTCCACAGCAGGTCGTCTTCTGTGCCGTCCATTTTATTGCTGATGCCTGTCTTCAAAAAACTCTTGATGATCATTTCTTTTGGTATGTCTTCCCATGATGTTTTAACCCAGGATGTCACGAAAGATAAGCCAGGTTTCTTGAGGTTTCCTTTTGCAGTCAATTCTTTGTCGTCAGATTTCATCCAGGTAATCCACTTTTCCCTGACTCTGTCTTTGAAGGGTTTGTTTAAAACGACATCTAGTGGCTGAAGAATAGAGGTTAGTCCACCTGGAATTACAGCTTGAAATGTATTTAGACTTTTCAGTTTGTCCTTCACAGAGTCTGTCAGGTGTTAGCAGAACTGGTCCCATACAAGCATGGATTTCTTCATTAGTGCGCCTGGTCTAGTATTCCAAACTTTATTTAACCATAAAATGATGCCCTTTTCATCCATCCATCCTTTAGGATGACAATGGATCACGACACCTGGTGGAAATTTAACTCCTTTTGGAATAGTCTTTCTTTTAAAAATCACCATTGGTTTAAGTTTAAAACTGTCTGCCATACAGGATAACACAGCGGTAAAATGAGTTTTCTCATGGCCTGTGGTTCTAATCTGGACTGTGTGCTTCCCTTTGCTGTCAATTGTCCTGTTGCCTGGTAGGTCAAAACACATGGGGGTCTCATCCATATTGCCTATCTGTGAAAGTTCAAAATTAATTTGCTTGCGTTGGTTGATTATAAAGGTATGGAATGAAGCGATCTTCTCTTCTAAATCATTAGGCAGCTTCTGTGCTATCTTTGTTCTCTGGCGTATTGCAAGTCCATGCCTTTTCATAAACTTTTGTGTCCATCCATTAGAGGCTTTGAAGTTTGAATCTTTGCAAAACTTTTGGGCTTGAAGTCTAATGTGGAGTGATGTGACGATGTACCCACTACTTCTTTGGTCAATGATCCATTCATAAAGTTCCTTCTCCATGTCTGGGTACATGGCTTGTCTACCTCGTTGTGCTTTTTTTGTTTTATTCATATCTTTCAGGATGACTTTCTGTTTTCTCCATTCTCTAACATTCGTCTCTGGTACAGTGAATTCTCAGCCAGCTGCTCGATTTCCATGAATTTCAGCATGATCAACAACTTTGAGCTTGAATGAAGCGTCATATGCAGAACGTTTTCTCTTGATACCCTGAGTTGCCATCTAACGGGTACCAGTATAACAAGGAAATGAAGCGGCGACCATACAACAGATAATAAGACTTCTCACCCCCAGTTCGGGCCGCGCACTATACGCAACGAGGGAACGTTTTGTTTTTCGGGGCTGCAGCCGCGCACTATAAGCTACGAGGGAACGTTTTGTTTTTCGGGGCTGCAGCCGCGCACTATACGCGAGGGCGAAGAAAAACAAAACGTCCCCTCGTAGCGTATAGTGCGCGGCGTCCCCTCGTAGCGTATAGTGCGCGGCTGCAGCCCCGAAAAACAAAACGTCCCCTCGTAGCTTATAGTGTGCGCTTTCCCTGCGACTGGAGAAAGAGCGAGCGCCGCCACGAGGATTTTCCGCCCCGTCGCGATAGTTTTGGAAGTCGGTGCGGGAAACAGTTGGCGTTTGCGGACTGTGGTTGTCTGGGTTATTTGGGGCTTCAAGAGCATGTAGGAAGCTTTTTTGGTGGGCGCGAAGTCTCCACCTGTCCAGAACGATCTCGCCCTCCCCACTTCCATCTCCCCCACGGAGCCCTTGCAACGCTAAGAGGGCTCACAGGCCTCGTCACTCCTGACTCTCCCCTACAACAAACTACCCATGCGGGGGCTGCGTTGATGTCCCGTCTCAAAGCCTCGCAGGGAAGACCCGATCCTAGCTGACCTTAACGCCACCGGGCATCTCTAGGCCGTGTGGTCGCCAGGGGTCATTGCATCGCTTAGGCACCCGGGGATTGGTTTTGTTTTGGCGAACGGCTTTGAGTGAAGCTAAAAGGGGCAGAACCAGCACTGGATGCTCCGTGTGGGATTCCAAGCCCGGAACACCTGCAGCGGAGCATCTGCAGAGGGACGCTTGGCAACCAGGGTGCGCCTGCTGGAAGCAATCCGTCCTCCACAGCCTGCACCAGCCCGAAAGAGTCGCCAGGCCCTGAAGCCCCCGGGCTAGTCCCCACTGCAAGCTACCCGCCACAGACAAACGCCTATGCCGCTGCCCCAAGTCACTCGCCCAACGCTCCGTCTGGGCCCCGGAGGTCCCTGCGACGGGCCGGCCGTGGCTACCGCCCGAGGTTGCCGGGAAGGGGCGCCCGGCAGCGTGGCCGTCTCCGCCAGCGCCCGCCGCACACGTTCCGGGGCTGCCCACCACACGGGGCGACTGCGCACGGCCCCCGGACGGTGCTTAAGGTGGGCCCGGCGTCTGGAGCGGAGCGGCCTTGGCGGGCGAGCTCAGCCTGGCCGTCACGGGAGGAGATGCCCTTCACCCACAGCGAGACTCCGTGGGCTCTCGGGACGGGCTCCGGCCGCCGGGAAGGCCAAAGAGGCGGCGACTGCCGGGCGAGGCGGCCGTAACCTGCCCAACCGGCGGAAGGGTCAGGGTGCCAGCCCCTCGCCTGCTTCCCGAGGGCTGAGGAGGGTCCCGGGGGGCGAGGGAGCCACGCAGAAACCGTCCTCCCCAGGCACCGATGCCCCCCGGCTGCTGCTGCTGTTGCTGGGCGCGCGTCCCCACGGGCCAGCGAGAACTGCCGGCGGAGCAGGTGAGCGCTGGGCGGGGGGCGCGGACCCCGGGAGGAGGCATGGTTCCTCCCCAGTCCCAAGTGGGCGACGCTGGGCCGTCGCTCTCCGCCTACGGGGGGGAACCGAGACACTCCCCAAGACCCCCCCTGCCCGCGGCAAAGGACCCGGGGGAGCTGAGTGGGAGAGGCGCGCGGGAGTCTCCCTCGTAGCTTATAATGCGCGGCTGCAGCCCCGAAAAACAAAACGTCCCCTCGTAGCTTATAGTGCGCGGCTGCAGCCTCAAAAAACAAAACGTCCCCTCGTAGCGTATAGTGCGCGGCTGCAGCCCCGAAAAACAAAACGTCCCCTCGTTGCGTACAGTGCGCGGCCCGAACTGGGGGTGAGAAGTCTTATTATCTGTTGTATGGTCGCCGCAGTGCGAACTCACAATTCGCCTGCGCCCTCATTGGACCGGCCGCCATTGCCACCCCACCTCACCCCTCGTTTGTAACGCGCACCCCCTAATTTTCAGTTTAAAATCGGTATAAAATTTTGCGCGTTATACTCGAATAAATATGGTACTTCAAACTCTTTGAGACAGCAAGCTGCCTTGCATGATGAAATATTTGAAGCTGTCAAAAATTCCTTATTAGTGTAAAGCTAACATTCAGAAAAAAACAAATTGCACACATTCAGCAGGTTTTTGTTTTGTTTTTTGAAGAAGAAGACATTTTGTTTCTCATCCAAGAAACTTCATCAGTTCAGGATGTGGGGGAGGGGAAATAGAAGGATTAGTTCTGACAGGATGGGGTCAGGAGGATCCTGTCAGACTGATGAAGCTTTTTGGATAAAAATCGAAACCTCAAGGAAAAAGCCTTTTTTCTTCCAGGAAAAAGCATAGTCCAATTGCCTTTTTTGGGGGGGAAGCATTTTTGAGAGTACCAGTCTAACTTACCTTGTAAAAGCAAGAAGAGCTTGGCTTGCTTATTCTTCTGGAGATAATGAATTTTAAGAGATATGGGCCACTACTGAGAAGGCCAGTCACATAGAACTCCTGGGGGGAGGTGTACTCTCAATAGGAACTTCCTAGCTGTCCCAAAAAGCTGGTCAGATTTTATTTTGGCAAGGCATTGCTCAATATAACCCAATTCTGTATAGTATTGTGAAGGGTTGTAAAAGTAATGACTAACATTTCACATTGGAAAGTTCCAGAAGCTTACTAGTAAGCAGAATAAAGACTTCCAACTGGATGTTATTCTACAATTTACATATTCTATCAGCAACTGTATTTTGGCTTCGTTGTAACTTCTGGATCATTTCAAAAGATAGCCCCATGGACAGCACAGTTCTACTCTGTGAAGGGTCGCAAAGATGATCTTATGGTAACTATGAAGTGACAGTTACAAAAACAAAAGCATTCTTTAAGCCTAGGAAGCAAAGAAAGTAATAAAAAATACACTCAAATTGGCCCCACCCTAGCCAAGAAGGAAATACACAGTCAGAATTCATGATTCTATTATTGTAACCTTTAACCTATAAGCACATATAGAGCTTGTTTCCTGGTCTGATGTATCTCACATGGCTGATAGGATATGAGAACTGTTGCCAAAGAATCCCTGCTGAGCTAGGGTCACCACACGTACATGGCGCTCCAGGGGAAACTGAGCAAAAGAACTCACTTGTCATAGCTTCCATCTGCTGCTTTAGCAGGAACCCAGAGGCCAGGAGTATCCTGAAATCAGGAACCAAGAGTAACTATCACAGATATGGGGCCAGCTCTTCACCCCCACTTTCTGACCTTGGGAAAAACTAATGCCAAAAGTCTTCTTGCTATTCAACTAGACCAACTGAGGAGCACAGTGGCACACATGGTTAAGACGCTGGGTTGACAATTTGCAAGCCTACATTCAAAGCCCAAGTGCTGCTGTGTGACAAGATGAGCTCCTGTCATTCGGTCCAGCTCCTGCTGACCTAGCACTTCAAATGTATGCAAACACTACTAAAGTGGTCTCATTAATGGGGACATGAGAGGATAAATAAGTACTACTTCAGTGGTCTCATTATTGGGGACATGAGAGTAGCCCTCAACTAACTGGGCATCCCTGGGCAATGGTGATGTCACCAGATAATATTTTCATTATGAAAGTGCTTTGGTGCTTCCAACATGGAAGTACAATATACTTTATTAGTTCAACTGATTTTATGGTGTTTATGTTTCTACTGGAAGAAGCCTATATCAATCAAAGTTTCCAGTATATTTAATCTGATCTAGTTTGTTATAGACAGTACGGTGCAGAGAGCAGATCTAGATCTGTGTTGACATCCCATTATCCCACCCCATGATCCTACCATGCTCTCAGCTTGACTGATCTTATAATTAGGTTTTAAAAATAAAGTGAAAGAACCAAGGATGCAATCTTGATCCCATTGAATTAAAAGTGGCATTTTCAAGAGATTCATCAATAAATAGATTACACTTTTAAATCGTCCATTTCTCTCTAATTTCAGTTCTTGCTGACATTATCACAGTAACCTAGGGTAACTCACAACATGATTATTTTCTGTGTTGTTTCTCACTGTTATCATAGCACACTCTGTCCTTTAACTGTCCATGTTCCAGCTCGCTGTAGCAAGGGCAAAGTCTGTTAGACCCATAGATGCTGGAGACAAACTTCAAGGTACCACAAAACATTGAAGCCGATTCTTCACTTCCGTTGACAGCCTGATGACTTTGTGAATGTCATGAATATTAATGCTATCTCTATATCTCTATTTCCAGGCTGTACTCCTATACATGCTTCTGAACTAATAAAAATTAGCAAGCAGCTAAATATACTTAGCATTGCACTGTATATTAGGATAATGAGATATTCACTGCAGTTTTCATAGTCAGGATTTCAGTCAGAGGGTTCAATCTGATCTGGAATGAAAATAGGAAGTGCTGATTACAGATACCGATAGCTGCATCAGAGATACACCTTAGGACTGATTCAGTTCTAGGGACTAATCTTGTTCAAACAGGATTGTAAAAGGAAGTTGAGAATATTAGATTTTGCAAGAGCTACTTCAGTTTTAGAAATTTGTTCAGAGTCTGTGCCTGAATTTGATCTTAGACTCTGATTGATAGCTGACTTGCTGAAGATTATCAATTGATTGAGTTACATATGCATGGGGTTGAATCTTCAGGATTTGTTATGGAATAGAAGTTTGTGCTAGTGAGGCAAAACAGATCTAGACTTAGTTTGTGCTCTCCCTTCAACCTCTACCAGAAACAGTTATCTGCTTCATTAATAGAAGCAACGTTGGGATGTATCAGTGATCATAATTAAGGTTTGATATTTACTGGGTTGGGTTGCATCATTGAGAAGAAAACTGGCAGTGCCAACTGCTATGCACTAATTTCCAAGAAGGCCATGTCATTAATTGAACATGTGGCTCTAAAAATGCCATAATTACTGGGAGAACATTGGAGTAAAAAACCCAAATGCATGCTAGTATAATTTATTCTGGAGAAGACTCCCAAGTATTTGGTTTATTTAAAGCTCAGAGTCCCATAATCAAGATGGATTCTCCATCTCCTCATATATGTTTTCACCTTCCCAATTGTATGATGAGCCTTTTCACTGACATCATCAAGACTAGGTACATTATTATTAAAGCTAAGCTATTGATTGACAAATGCAGTGAATTCCCCATAGATGAAAATATCCAGAAAGCACATAAGTATATTACTAAAGGAATTGTGTGAAGAATTCGTTAAATAGAATTTCTACAAGAACAATAATATATTCCTTTCTAACACTGGCACTGGGGTTGGTAGCTAAGAAAAGTAAACTTGGATTATATCATTAAGCATTTCTGGGAGATGTTCATATTCCTTTCTGCAATTGCCACATAATTCATAAGAACCAGAAGGGCTTCATGGAATGCTAGGTTGCCATTAGTTTGCATTATTATGGTTCTAATCTTCATAGCTTGAAACATTGAAATGACAGCTAGATCTCTCAATGTTACATAGTACATTGGTTAAAATAGATTTAAGGTACCATTTGAACCCAAAGCCTCCTGGTCATGCATCTCATAGGTTCATTGTTGTAAGGATAAAATGAGGGAAAACCCACACAATATGCCACACAAGGGAAAGATAAGATATAAAGGCAGTGAATAAATAATAAGGATAAGCCTTTTCACTGACATCATCAAGACTAGGGCTATAGACAGCACCTAGTTCAAATTTCATTCGGAAAAGTATCTTAAGATCTTGCACAAAGACAGCTTCGCTCTGCTCTTTATGAAAGGAACTCAACCTTTCTCAGGCTGGTGTGGAAATTGGAAAAAAGGTCAGGCTACTTTCAGGAAGAGCAGACAGGTTATGTGTTTCCATTCAAGCTGTAATAAAGTAATTGTTCCAAATGGGTCAGAGAATACTTTGGGGTTATTGAAATCTTTTTTTTAAATGTCCAAATTATATGTTTGGTTATTCCCAGTTTTAGGACCTCTTAAAAAGGAAAAAAAAGTGTTCTACCATTACATGGTTACTTTTCCCCAGAACTGCTTTTGCTTTTATGTCAGTATATGTAACTATTAATAGTATGATTTGTTTCAGTTTGTTTTTTCTTTCAGTGGTTCTCATGAAATTGTCTCAGGAGATCTTTTTTCATCTTTCTGTTGACTGCTTCTCCACAGCATGTTACAGGAAGTCTGGACTTACAACAGTTCATTTAATGGCCAATAGAAGTTACAACAGCACTGAAAAAAAGCGGCTTATAGCAATAGCACTTAGACTTATGTACCGCTTCACAGTGCTTTTACAGCCCTCTCTAAGCGGTTTACAGAATCAGCATATTGCCCCCAACAATCTGGGTCCTCATTTTACCCACCTCGGAAGACTGGAAGGCTGAGTCAACCTTGAGCCTGGTGGGATTCGATCTGCCAAATTGCAGGCAGCCAGGCAGTCAGCAGAAGTAGCCTGCAGTACTGCATTCTAACTACTGCGCCACCGCAGCTCTTAAATTATAACAATTTTTTCACATTTATGATCATTGCAGTATCCCCATGGTCACAGGATCAAAATTCAGAGGTTTGGTAACTGACTCATATTTATAATGTTTGCAGTGTCCTGGAATCATATGATCCCCTTTTATGACCTTCTGACAAGCGAAATCAATGGGAAAACCAGATTCATTTAACAACCGTGCGACTGACTTAACAACTACAATGATTCAATTAACAAACATGGCAAGAAAAGTTGTAAAATGGGGCAAAATTCACTTAAGAAATGTCTCACTTAGCAACAGAAATTTTGGGGCTCAATTGTGGTCATAAGTCGAAGATTACCTCCTGTGACATACAAAGAGACCTTTGTTTGACAGAGGTACACAACTCTGTACATTGCATATAGATGTCTCTTCTATGAACCAGAAAGAAGTGTTAGATCTATCGAAAGCAGCTCATATTTATTCCCATGAGAATTTCTCATGTTATCACTGATTTATCACTTTAGCCTCAATTTACCTTTCTGTTTCCTGGCAGTTATGTGGTAAGGAAGTTTTTTTTCCACACAATACCAGCATGCAATGATTTATACACAAAATGTTGGGAGCCGGAGGGCTTGAAGGGCAAATTTCCCCATATCTGATGGGTTTCGTGAATTTTGGCCTACCTAGCAGTGTCTGAAAATACAGTGCTTGAGGACTAGGCTATTGGTGAGACTCTGATGATCAATGCCCGAGACAGGGGAGTTACCAGAAAAAAGAAAAGAAAAGATGGCAGGAATCAGAGTAGATACAGATGCATTTCAGCACCTAAGTAGCAGCAAGGGGTGGAAGGGGAGGTGGGATAGGATTGTTTAAAAGTCACAATAGCTGTGATGATACAACCGGTGCCCTGCTCCCTTTTTACATGACACTTCCACTTCATGTAACACTTCATGTTGCACTTCCACACACCATCAGCAGGCACCTCTGAATATACAACAATACTGTATGTTTTTTTTAATTTTATTTATTAATTTATTAAATTTATATGCCATCCATCTCTGCCTGAGATGATTTTATATTGATATTCCCTTCCTAAATATTCCCTTCCACATTTTTTTCTAAAAATCCAATTATGTTATATGGGGCTTTTTTGTATGGTATCTTCAGTTGCCCTTAATTAATTACTTTATTTGCGGTCACAGACCAAAACCCAAGCACAACAAAAGAAGAACATGGGAAAATTAATCATGAACAATTGGTCACCAAAAACTTAACTAAGGGGAATTACAGCATTCTCCTCTGATGGCTACAGCTCTTAAAAAAAATTTGGAAACCTGAGAAGTAATGTATGAGGAGCCATCCCCTAGACAATATAAGAACAAATTGCTAACATTGGGTCTAGAAGGGTCTGTTCCAAGGAGAGACAGTAACTTAGATCTGCCTGCATTATACATAGGACAATATAAAAGGACATGCTCCACAGTTTCAACCTCAGCTGTGTCACAAGGGCATAGCCGCTCATTAATTGGGAGCCTCTTGAATCACCCATCTACTAGTGCTGATGGCAAGACATTAAAGCGAGATAGGGAGAAAGCTCTTCTATACTTGGGAATGGTTAGAGTGTAAAAATAGGAAGCCATCCTCAGTCCGTAATTATTAAATTGGCTGAAGATCAGAGGGGAGCAAGTTTTATTAGCTCTGGCTCGTAGATATTACAAGTCAATGTCCACAAGCCGTTGGACTACCCTAAATTGGGCGTCCTTAAGGCCATAATCTCCCAGGGCATCCCATGTAAAACCTAGCAGGTGTAATTTCTTCATCAGCTGCCTCTCCCAATGAGAAATATGAGAGTCAGCAAATGCCAGGGAGACGTAGCTACCAAGAACTGCCAGAAAGAGCACCCGAAACCACCAGTATCTTCAGTTGAATTTCAGGTTTCCTTATTTAGAAGGTATCACAGACGTTCATCAATGGAGAGGCAGGCTTGTTATTTCTCCATCCAGCATGGCCTCCTCAGAAGAGTTTCCTCTGGAAAGAACAACAGCCCTGTAGCTCAAGGCTGTTGTGAAACAGAAGGGTTAAGAGAAACTCAACTGTGTACCAGGACAGTCTCACATTTCACCTCAGCAGTGAACTTACTAGAAACATTCCCAGATAAGCCATTGCCCTGCCTCATTCAGAGACTTTTATGAGGGATCCAGATAAGGTCAACATAGATTTGTAACACTCTGTTTTCCTGGCACTTCTTCTTGTCTTTTCTTCTTCTACTTTACTATAGTACTGAAATACTGGTAAGGAAAGAAAATAGCTGCAAAATGTCCAGCAGTGTGATAAACCATTGATTTAAAGACATTTTTAGTAGTTGCAAGACACCATCTTTTAGCTTCAGCTTTCATATCTGCAAAATAAGGATTCTGATTCCGATCTATCAGTTTTTTTATTAGCATGACATTCTATAATTGCAACAACTAGTCTAAATTAATATTTCTAATACCCAAATAATTAGTTGCAATTATTTGCAAACTGTTTAAATATATTTTCCAATCCCTTAAACAAAACTGCAAGAATTCACACAATGAATAGTGGCTAAAGTTTTAGAGCAACTTGTAGAATAGAGTTATTTTTACAATTTCCCTCCATGTTCACCTAGAATTAATATTAAATTAATGGTGCCAACACAAGCATAAAGTGAGCAAGATTCTTTATAGAAGATCATACTCCCTACTATCTGAAAAGGAATGCATTTATTTTAGTTTATATTTTCTAACTTGATGGAAGATGCAGCAGTCCAAAATTGGGGAAATCTACTGGGCTGGGGGAAAACTATTTTTGTAGTTGGAATATAAAAAAAATGTAGAATATAAAATATTCATTGAAAGGCAATGCAAAGTCTAAACAGTAGTACAGTATGTGATATCAATTAGCAAACTGCCTGTAATTAGTATTTTATTCTGATCATTATGCTTAATCACTAGGAAGTGGAAGTTTCTGCCAATCTTATGGGTTGCAATAGTGCTAGTGATTGCAATTCTTAAATTGATATGACAATTGATTAATTTATATGTTTATTTCTGTCTTGTTTACCTATTCATTCTTTCTCATCAGTGCCTATATTTCCTGCAATGACAAGTGACCATTCTAGAAGGAAAGCTAGCTGGCTCAGGTACATTATTACTAACTCTGAACTATTAATTCACCAATATGGTGAATTCCCCATAGATGAAAATATCCAGAAAGCACATAAGTATATTACTAGAAGGAACTGTGAGGAATTAATTAAGTAGAATTTCTACAAGAGGTGATATTCAGCAGGTTCTGACCAGTTCTGGATAACCGGTAGCAGAAATTTTGAGTAGTTCAGAGAATCAACAAATATCACTTCTAATTGGAGATTTTACAGTATCCTTCCCTTGCCACGCCCACCAAGTCATGCCCACAGAACCAGTAGTAAAAAAATTTGAATTCCACCACTGATAATAACCCTTTCTAACTCTGGTGTTGGCGGCAAAGAAAATTAAACTTAGATTATATAATTAAGCATTTTTGGGAGGTGTTCATGTTCCTTTCTGCAACTGCCACACAATTCACAAGAACAAGAAGGGCTTCTTGGAACACTAGGCTGCCATTAGTTTCCATTATTATGGTTCTAATCTTCATAGCTTGAAACATGAAATAACTGCTAGCTCCCTCAATGCTATATAATATATTGGTTAAAATATTGTTCTAAGGCACCATTTGAACACAAAGCCTCCTGGTCATACATCTCATAGGTTCGTTGTTGTAGGGATAAAATAAAGAAAAATCCACACAATATGCCACACAAGGGAAAGATAAGATATAAATGCAGTGAATAAATATTTAATTTTATTTTTATTTATTTATTTTGATTTGTCAATCACTTAGAAGATAATAGGTATAATTAAAAACATAGTTATGACTACATATAACAAAAATAAAATATACAAGAAACAATAGGACAGGGACGGTAGGCATGTTGGTGCGCTTATAAACCTATAAACCTCTTAGGAAACGTGTGAGGTCAATAGTAGACAGTCTATGGTTAAAGTTTTTGGGGTTTGGGGAAGAAACCACAGAGTCAGGTAGAGTATTCCAGACATTGACCACTCTGTTGCTGAAGTCGTATTTCCTGCAATCAAGTTTGGTGCGGTTAACCTTGAGTTTGTATCTATTTTGTGCTCTTGTGTTGTTATGGTTGAAGCTGAAGTATTCATTGACAGGTAAGTCATTGCAATGTATGATTTTATATACCATACTTAGATCAGACCGAAGGCGGCGTAATTCAAGGTTTTCTAGGTCTAGAATTTCAAGTCTGGTGGCATAAGGTATTCTAGAATGAGTAGAGTAAATAATAAATTAATTTAAACTGGCTTACATTTATCTTTCTCTATACATGATATATTCTATGCAAAATAGCACTAAGAATTAAAGAATGCCACAGCTCTTTGCATTTTTACTGTATTATGCAATCAAATTACACAAAACTATGCAATTTAAAGTAAGGAGCGTTCAGATGCTCTGCTTTATCACAAATACAGGTAGCCTTGATTTAAAACAGTGACCATTCAAAGTTACAACGGCGTTGAAAAAAGTGATTTATAACCATTTTTCACATTTACAACTATTCTGGCATCCACATGGTCATGTAATTAAAATTTTAATGCTTAGCAACTGCATCATATTTATGATGGTTGCAATATTCTGGAGTCATGTGCTCGCTTTTTGTGACCTTCTGACAACCAGAGGCAATGGAGAAGCAGATTTACCTAACAATCATGTTACTATCTTAACAACTTCAGTGATTCACTTACCAACTATGGCAAGAAAAGTCTTAAAATGGGGCAAAACTTAACAAATTTCTCACTTAGAAATTGAAATTTTAGATTCAATTGTGGTCATAAGTTGAGGACTAACTACCTCTTAACTACAAAGCACAGTTAGTGTCAGGCACAAACAACCATATCCATACATGTAGAATTCAACTACCTATTTTATTGCTCAAAGTGTATACACATGCATCTTCTCAGACTGAAGTTTTGTACCTGGATAAAACTAGATAAGGTTCAATGGCATTCAAGGAAGGTCAGATTTTGTCCTGTTGTGCCCACTTAGGGATTTCAGACTAACTCCTCATTTGATTCCTCCTTCTGGCTTGGCCAGTCTCTCTCTTATGGCTATATCTGTCCAGGCATACAGGCATAAAATCACAAAATAAAGCATTAGTCCCTAATTATGTTTGCACTCTAGTTATCAGTTGTAGGTAAGAACAAAGATCAAATAGACTGTTGATCTCCAAGATACCCTTATTATCCAATAAGGAAATATAATAAAATCAAAGGCCTAGAATAAACTAAAAAAAAAAAAGAGTTCCACTCCTCCATCCATCCTTATGTAATTTGGCATCCACAAACACTACTTATTTATGCAATCATGAATTCTTCTTTCATCCAACTAGCCATCTATCCATTCTTTCTTTCATTCATTTCTATATGTAGCCTTTCTACCAAAAATTTAACTAGCAGCCAAAATTTAGAAGATAATGTATGTTTCAGTTCATCCTTCAAAAGAATAATAAGACTGAGCATTTATTATCATGCCTTTTATGTTACGGATTAGCATTTTGTAAATGTGAGTTCAAAGGGATCTAGTGGCAAGAGCCATTTAAGCCATTGCTGTCACTGCAACGTTTTCCCTAGTCACTTGAACTTTTATATTACATGTCCCCTAATAAAAATATTGTGAAACATAGAAAAATGCCCACCAAATTAACACCCTTTTCCCAGTGTGTCCAATCATTCCGCTCAACAACCATGCAAAACCCTTGCTACTTTTACATAACCAATTGCTTTCTTCTCTGCCGAGCTTTTCCTCGGCTTTCACCCAGTCAAAGGCAATTTGGGCAGTAAAGTAGCCTCTCCTTGGGCAAACAGTGTCAAGGTGAGAGCAAGTCATTAATTGTAATAATAAATCTTTATTGCAAATCCCTCTTCTTCCCATCCCCCACCCTGGATGTAACTTTCCATAAACTACATTTATGGTATGCTTTATAATGATTAACTCATTGCTTGGTAGCTTACAAAAGATTTTGAAAAGCCTGGCCCTGGATAAGCTAAGGGTGGGTTGGAATCTGAAACAGAAAGAGAAAAGGATTTCTCTTTTTCGGGATGGTTTAACCTCTCCTTTCATTTGTACAGCTAATGGCCTGCTGGCAAATCTCATTAGGAAAGCGAAGAATGCAGCTAGTTGCCTTTCCAATGAAATAATGTTAAGACAGCTTCTTTTTCTAAGCTCTGTAATAGAAAATAAAATACAATTACATAGACCTGTTGTCAGGTTGACTAATTTTAACTGTCTCAAACTCTACCTCAGTTCCCCTTCCATGGTGAGATATAAACGTATGACTGATCAGAAGGAAGAGTTTTTATAAAAACACCACAATCTAAGAGATCAATTTGGCATCTATTTTGCTATTTGGAGGGATCATTTGGCAAATATATTTATTCTTTTGAGTCTTTTCACTTGCACTTTGGTTCCCTGTGAACGTTTTAGGGCATTTTATTACCATAATTTTCTTGCAACCCCTTTTTAGCCTGCACTTTTTTCATTGATGGTTAGCTTCAATTTATACTTTTTAATGGTTTTATTCTCTTGTTTTATATTTGACTGACATGCGTCTGAACGTTTGGTTGTACATCATCCTCATATCCATTAATTTCAGGGTGATTCATTAAGAAAACTCAGAATAGTTCAATCAGACCTTTTGCAGGAAATATCTACTGAGGAATTGACAAACTTTGTGTCAGAAAGCAATACAACATAAATATTTGAAAAAACAACGGATTTGTTTTGCTTTAAATTTGTCCCCTCCAATGATCATTATTACCAGGAGGACTCTGTTTAATCAAATGCATTGGGGAAGCTGGAAATGAAGACATTCCTACATATAGTCCTATACCTATATCATTAGAGATACTTCAGTTCAAATTAAACCTGAATTTGTCTTGTGATTTGGACAAGCAACCTGCAATCCCAAAAGCCCCTTTTATCTCCCCAAAAAGCCTCTTCTGTAATGTCACTTTCAGCAGCATGACTAGAAAAACTTTGTTTCCTGTCATTTTGAAGCAAGAAGATCTGAAGGAAGCATTGTACACCTTAAAATTAACATTTTTAAAAAGGCAGAGCTATCCTACTGGGAGAAGGAAAAAGGCATTGGGTGAACAGGAGCAAAGAGAGGGAGAAAGGAGGTGGGCTATTCAGTGTGTTATTTCTTAAAGGCAATGCCCATTTTTCTATCATTTCTGCTCTTTTGCCTTTTTGTTCAGGTCACCTGTAATACAGTGGCTAATTGCTGTTTAAATTCATGCTCATTCTCCCCAGCACAGAAATGCCAGCTCTTTGGTGCTCTTTTGGTTGCTGTTGCTATTGTTCTTCAATAAATGGGGGTGCCCCAAAACCCCAGACTTCTCTGTCCAGCTTAACTGTCCCACAGCTTTTCAAAGGAAGCTAAACTGAAGAACAAATCATTATTGAAGCTTTCCTTCATTTCCTAGCTGTTGCTTAGTCCCAGTGGCCTGTTTTCTTTGCCTTAATAAAATCATGAAACACACCCAAATAATGTAGAATTTGAAGAAAGCAGTTCTGTACATAAAAGGTAAAATGTGATTATTACAATTTTTGCATGAAGCTGCTTCTCTTTCTTTCAAATTATTAATAAGAACAGAATTGTTTATTTTAGTGATGCTGCTTTAAGGATGCTTTTAACATGAAATCCCCTTGCTTTATTCATGGAATCTTACATGGAGCTTACACTCTTAGAGACATGTAACTCTTGAGATGCTTGCATGAAAACATAATGATAGAAACATAATTGCTAGAGAAATTACAAAAAAATAAATAAATACAAAGTCCAGGAAACAACATGTGCATTTTAAAAGAAATAGTTAAGTTTTTAAATATTGATTTCCCCCCCCCCACATGCTTTCACTGATTTCCTTTAGGTTTGAGAGAGATGATGATGTGATCCTACATCTCCACTGTCCAAGTCTAGCCATTACTCTGTGGTAGCTATGATCTGTTTCCATCCATTGCATTGGGATGTTTGTATTACTTGCACTTAAGGCTATCGAATGCTTTAGTTTGCTTTACCTTGTATGGAACTGAGCTGCCTGCTTCTTTACAAGAAGGAAAGGGAAAGCCATCTATCTCCTTAAAGAAGATCACATCTAAGTGTGTTTCTTTATTTATTTATTTCTATGATGATAGTAAGACAGGAAGTCTGTTAGCTTTTCATTTACATTGAAAAGAAAAGAGATTCTTTGGGAAGTCACAGACAAGATACATTGTTTTTACACTATCTTGAATATCTATTACAAATCCAGTGCATAATGGCATGGTGCAGTGCTGGAATTCTACATTACATATGATGGATACCAGGGTAGTCATATTTAACTATGGTGAACATTTAGAGCAATGTTGTATTTGTTCTCTTTTAGCCTAGAAGCCAAATAGCAGTGGCATCTGGGAAATGTCTGATACTAAGCACTTGCACCTGGAGTCAATTATTATACTGCCAATATTGATGTCCCATAGAACTGTTTTAGAGAGTTTTTACCCTATGGGAAGCCTTGACATTCTGAAAAGTATGAGCATCGCAAAGCTGAAAACCGAAGTATACACAAACTGAAGTACAAATTGCTTAACTCAAGGCAAAAACAAACTCAAATTGTTGATACTAACAAAGAAAAATTTGAATATTTTTTATCCAAGGCAATGTATAATTAAATAGGAACAAAGGAAGGAAGGAAGGAAGGAAGGAAGGAAGGAAGGAAGGAAGGAAGGAAGGAAGGAAGGAAGGAAGGAAGGAAGGATTTTGACATTAAATATTGAATCATATTTTAACAGAACTTTTCAGAATATTATATGGCTATTAAAATAAATAGGCATTCTTCTTAAATCTATAAATAATGATGCAGATAGATAAACATGAGATTTTATCTTCCCCTACACAAAACTTATATTCAGTATTTAAATCTCAAATCTTCCTGAAAATACCTTACAGAACTGATCAGCATCCTCTTAAACATAGGACTTTCATTTTTATCATGTGGTTCTGTTTGATGTTATAATCATTCAACATCTCTTTTAAGCAGAAAACATATAAGAATTTTCTTCTATTTCTAACTTTGTCCATCCAGTTGAATATCCAGAATATTTCTTCATATTTTTTTCCTTATATGACCTATGTTTATGATTTCAGTTTCCAGAAATAAAGAAAGACCAGGATGGGTTAAACTATGTGCATAAATTTGGGTTGTGAATATGTATTCTTAGAACACCTGCTTCAAGTTGGGAGGAGAAAGAAGAAAGGAGTATTCTGCAATGTATGTATGAGCAGCCAGTCCTACCATCAACATTCAAATTGCTGTCCACTCACAACCAGCACTTCAAAGCTTTCTACCTTCATTCCACAAAGCTGATATTTGTTGCAATTCAGTGAGAAAAGTTAATGTCCTCTTGACCTCTTTCTCCCGCACCTTGGGAAAATGTGTGTCCTTCTTCCTCCTTTTATCCCTCCCAATTCTATCATTTTAGAAGACATCTTTAACATTGTTCTGCAAATCTATGAAAGTACAAAGGCTGTTTAAAGTGCTGAATCTTTATGCTATGTTCAAACTCTTAGAATCTTTCTTTTTTAAAAAAACGACTTAGTAGTAAATTCCTAATTTAGTCCCAGTATCACTGAATAGTCAATAACTATAGTTTTCTGTTTGGTCATCACTAATACAAACATTGAATAGATGACCAAAAACTATTGTTTGCAATTTGTACTATTTCCTTTCAATGGTTTTGGGACCAGACTGTATTTCTAGTAATACTTTCTAAGTAATAGAATTCCTATGTCAGAAGAAAATCACAAACATAGGGTCATGTGATGACCTTTTGCAACCTTCTGACAAGCAAAGTCAATGGGGATGCCAGATTCACTTAACAGCCATGTTGCTAACTGAACAACTGCAGTGATTCACAACTGTGGCAAGAAAGGCCATCAAATTGGACAAAACTCATTTAATATTGCCTCACTTAGAAAACAGAAATGTTGGGCTCAGTTGTGGTTGTAAGTCAAGGACTATCTGTATAGCCTTGTTTGGATTTAAAATTACTACATGTAGTAATATAATCTTGGAAAGAAATATGATGAAAGGATCACAATGTGATATTAAATTATATGCTTAAAACATAGAATTCGTCATCTTGTGAAGAGCTTAGCTCTCCTGAGCCCGGCAAAGAAGATAGTTCTGCATAAGTGGAAAGACAGTTATTCTCCTGGTTTTTAAAAACTGGATCCAGGATATGACTTTGCGGTTTGTTTTTAAAAATCTTTGCATTGTAAAAACGAGAAGATGATTTGGCCTGTTGCTATAGGGTCGAGAGGAGGTCAAGAGGACAAGTTTAATGTTATAAGTTTAATGTTTGAATTAATGTTATATGTAGTTATTTCCAATTATTATTTGGAGAGGCTTTTTGTAGTTTTTTTCTTCTTCTCTTCTTTGCCACATTTAGTTAAAGTGCTTTTTAAGTCAGTTGGAAATTCTAAAGCCTCAAGTGACTACAGTTGGGAGAGAAAAAAAACCGTGTAGTCCAGACTGCCTTATAACCATTAAGCCTTACTGGTTTACATTCTTCTAGGAATGTAGCTGCTTATGAATGATTGCAAGGTCAGTGCTCATATGGTTATGCTGATTGATCCAAACACAACAGGAGGAATTCAGTAATTTGCATACTCCTCCTTGCGAGGCTAATAAATAATCAAGGCTATTATGTTGTCCATGCTGACTGATATCCTATTTATTTTTGCATAATGTATAATACATCCTCAGTAATCAAGATCCAAATTATCTATTTATATGCATAACCTGTGCAAGACAATCTAAAAATGGGGGGGGGAGAGAAGTTGAGTACATTTTAGAATGGATTATTGGATTACTACATCCATGAGACAAATCAGAATCATTTATTACATACAAATTTATTCCATACAAAGAACATGACCAAAATTGTTCTCAGTGGGTTTCTTATAATCACTGGTACATTGGCAAAATAAGTTCTCTTAAAAAGAATTGTCATTATAAAGTGCTAATCCATAATATAATACAAACATTCAGATGCTTACAACACAGGTGTCAAATTTGCCACATCACGTGACATTTTGTGACATTTTTCCCCTTGGCGAACCTGGAGTGGCATGGCCTGAAGCATCTGGCCAGCAGGCCACCAGTTTGATATCCCTAATTTACAGTATTTGACACTGTATGGAGCATATTATCCTATGTTTAAAAACTGGTGAGAGAACAAAATATGATCACTAATAAACCAACTGTTTATAAACACTGCTGTTTGACCACTGCTGTTTGACCATCCCTATTATTCAAATAACTGTGACGAAGGTTGATTGTGCTGCATTAGTAACAAAGTCTTCATTGCCAATGAAAATAGTAATACAGAATACTTTATAACATTTTATTGCATGTTTCATATTGAGGGTCAAAGATATGTACAAGATCTGTTTTTCTTCACCGTATCAGCCAATGTTAATATAAAAATCAGATTCTTTCTTCTTGACTCTTGCTTTTTTTAAAAAAATCTCCCCTTTTTCCAATATTTGAGGAAAAATATTCATATGGGCATTCAAGGATTTTAATAGAAATTTTCCCATACTCAGCTAATGTGAATTACTTTTTATTCGCCAATGTGTGTGAGAAAAAACACTAAATTTTTATTTCTTTGGATATTCAGAGTGACCATTAACAGAGCCTATAATGCAAACGAATAGGCCACAGATCACACACTTATAGTCTGTATTAAGTCTAAGGCAAAAGTACCTTGATTTTATTTACCATGGGAGTTTAAGCAGGTGATTTAAAAAGGAGTGGGAAGATAAGAAAGTACAATGTGGGTGAGTTTGGCTGGACAACAAATATGAACCGATAATTAAAAAGTGCACTAAAAACATAATTATTCAGGTTTCTGGCCAGGATGTTAAGATGAGAAAAAGGTCAGTTTGGCAGTTGAAGAGTGACAGTTAGAAAGTGAAGAATACAGTAGGCCAAATCAAGGCAGAGTTTCTCAGCTTCGCAACTTAAAGAGATGTGGATGTGAACTCTCAGAATTCCTTGACTTATGACCACAACTGAGCCCAAAATTTCTGTTGCAAAGTGAGACATTTGTTAAGTGAATTTTACCCCATTTTACAACTTTTCTCAACATAGTTGTTAAATGAATCGCTGAAATTAGTAACATGGCTGTTAAATGAGTCTGGCTTCCCCATTGACTTTGCTTGTCAGAAGGTTGCAAAAGGGTGACCCTGGGGCTCTGCAACTATCATAAATATGAGTCAGTTGCCAAGTGTCTGAAATTTAATCACATGATCATGGAGATGTTACAATGGTCATGAGTGTGGAAAACGGTCGTAACGTGTGTTTTTCAGTGCCATTGTAACTTTGAATGGAGAACCTGTATTTAAAACTAAGATTTCATCAGGGGTATTTCCTGTAAAATCTCATCAGAGATTTTACTGTAAAATGCTTCCCAGCGAATGATCTTATCAGAACTGACAGCATTGGCAATATCAACATTTCACGTTGGAAGTTGTCTTTTATGCTGGCTGCCCTCATGAACAATGCTAAGAGTAACTTTGATCTTCTCTTCTACTATATGTGCAATACACGATTGTATTCCAGATAATGGTACAAATTTTGCACCTCATTAAAGGCTGATTTCAGCACAAGGCAATGTCAGCATCCTATAATAAATTGTGAAACCAATATGTTTCCATAATGAATTAAAGAGCATATTGTATCATGCAATCATTCCTTTATTAGTCAGTCCAGCCATTGATCCATCTAAGCAGTCAGCCAGCCCACCATAACATTTCCATATTATACCCATTTTACATATCTCCACTTATGATACTATCATTCTTTAGAAAGAAAAGAAGCAATATGGACAATGCTTTGTAGGCAAGTATTCTGACACCTGCAGATGTGGAAAGCCGCACTCCCCCATTAGAATTGCTGTAGCCACCCAACTTCATACAAGTTACAGTGATCTAGACTTAATGGTATTCTATAAAGCAATTTCATACAGGAAAAAATCACTGATGGGGCACATAATTTTTTGCATTTTCAAAGTCCAATGCTCCCTGAAACCCTGAATAACTGGCATCAGTTCTTCAGAGTTTCAGAGAGCATGGGACTTTGAATTTGCAAAAGGAAATGTGCTCCATCAGTGATTTTCCTTGTAAGAAACTGCTTTATAGAATACCATTAGGTCACATGGAGTTATATCACCTTAGACTCAATATAAAATACCTTCCTATATTCACATAGACTGTAGTTTTCATACATAGTGAATGTATGGACTTGGCATTAAAACATCATATGAAAGTGCATAGTACTTGAATTTGAACACTTATTCCTACAGTTTTCAAAGATAATTTATGAGACTCTATAGATATAAATTAACCCCTTTATAAACAGACGCCAAAGTATCCAGTCACCATACAAACAATTGTCAAAAATGTTGGTTGTAGTTGTTATTAATATTATTTTGTAATATATCTTCATGTGAAAGACATTTTTCAGTCAGTTTAACTTTTCTAGTGAAGAAAGTTCTTTTACTGGCATGAATTTGCTTTCCTGGATTGTGTTAATCCTTAGAAAAAAAGGAGACCTAAGTTAGTTATTTTTAACTTCTGGAAATCTACATCAGCCCAAGACAAGACTGAATACATTATACATTGAATTTTAGGATTGTCTTGTCACCAAACAATTCCTCTATATCTTTTAATTTATCCTAGAGTTAAAAATTAGACTAATTGATTTGGAATTTTAGACTTACTATGATATTGAATATTTTCTTGAAATTCATACAAATATTCAAGGTCTCTTTCTATAAGGAATACACTCCATAAGCTACTTTCAAACTCATTAGGCACTATGCAAAATTACCATTTACTACACCACAGAAGATAGAACAATGGAAGGTTTTTGAGACTTGGTCCACTGGATAAAGAAAGTTCTATGTTTCTAAGGTACAAGGAAGTTTGTGGATAAAGAAGTACAAGCATATAACTACAGGAAAAATAGACTGGATCAATACAATAGAATCTAGCAAACAGTATACTTATTCTGAATTTGAGAAACCCATTCTTGGTGACAGCAGCAAGGACAACATGGATGAGTGACCTGCATCAAGCATCAAAGCACTAAGATAAGTTCATTGCACATCTTGTCACATTGAACAGAAACCTCAACAACATTGGGATTTACAGCCAAATGCCCTAGTATAAGATTCTGAATAGGCAATCTTTGGCTGCATCTGGAAACAGACTGCTGATTGGACTGATGTGCCAAAGTGCAAAATGGGCCAGAATATATTCCCCACAATCTCTTTGCCTTCCATCACCTGATGTGAATAGGGAGACTGTTCCTTCATATGATAGATTCTTCTTCATCCTCTTGAATCTCTTTATCGATTTGAAAAGCTATGTTTTCATAGCTAGTTATCCCTCCATATTTTCTCATATGGACCATCAAAGGTTTAGGAGACTGGCTACCTGCCAGGGTGGCTACATACATGCCAGTTCTGTTCTCCTCCAGAGAAGGACCCCAATCCATAGTTGGTCTGCTAGCTTGTTGGATTCTCTGCAGGGAAATGAACAAATGAATCAGTGTCATTATATGCCCAACGAAATTCCAAAAGCTAGGAATTAATTATTTTGCAGTTCATGGGTATTAACAGAATCGGCCATGTATTATTTGTGGGTTTTGATGGGATTCCAGTTAATCTAAGGCTAAGCTAACCTCCAGTGTGCATAAGAACTGATTTTGTTAACCTTTCACTAATGATTCAGTTTAATCATACCATATGTAGTATCTACAATACTTGTCCCACTGTTAACTTAAGAAATTATTCTACTATAGCAGTTCAAAAAATAGAAATTTCTGCATTACTTTTCTCCTGAAACTATGAGGAATTATGGCACTCAAATTCTGTTATGCCTTGGAATCTCATTAAGCCTTCTCAGGACTTGTAAACCCTTAGATACAAAAAACTTACAGTTTTGTTGCAGGATGTTTTTTGAGATCTAATTACTTGACCTAATATGGTTGTAACACCTGCACAAGTGAGGTACCAATAACTTCTGCTGGTGCCAACATTCTTCCTTGTTTACTTACTTTATCTTCCACCTGCCTTTCACACTCTGTCTTACTTAGAAAATACATTAACAGAGACCATCAAGGAAAATAATAAGTTTGTTCTTCAGATTGAACATGAAGATTTGCTCCTTAAACAAGGAAGAATGTTGATACCAGCAGAGATGCCCAAATGAATTATTTGCTTCCTTTTCACAAAATCCATGGTCTTTTGAGTGTTTTGGAGACAGAAACAAGGTACGATTGCTTCCATTTTTGTGAAGGAAGGAGACAGGTCTATTTTTTTAAAACTCACAGAAGCACTGGAAGCTTCAGGGACAATGCATCCAGTAATTGATTTGATGCAAGGAGAGAGAGCATTCACTCACCAGCCTTCTCTGTACTTATTTATGGGCTTGGTTGGCTGAACAATAATAGGCTGAAGGTGCAGATTGAGAGTTCCAAGCCCATAACAATACAGGTGATTCCATGTTGAAAGCCAATTGGATTTGCAGACAAGTAGGACAGAGAGAAAGAATGATGGATTGATCTTCAAGTGGACAAAATGATTGCAAGTAGTAAGGCTGGGGTCTGGCCAAGCTCTTTATCTATTCATTGTATGAATAGAATGAACTGTATGAGTTCATAATGACCCTCCAGATGTAATTCTAAAGTTCAGACTTGTGCCGAACAAATTTGAACAAATCTGGAGGAGCATTGGGCATTTCCTGCCCAGCTGTAAGTTCAAAAGCTTTCAGATTTTTTTTTAAAGTTAACCCGTTATTAATACTCCCAACTCTAAATTGAGCTTAACTTCAACTATGACATACTTATTTATAGACCATTTGATTAGAAGTGCATATTTGATTAAACCACAATTAATACTAATTGGCTTCAATCCGAATGCTTTAGTTAACAATCAAAATGAAAAATCCAGTTTTATTCCTTATTGCAAAAAGGAGAGAAAAGAAAATATTGCTGAGATTTACCAAAGGTGATCATACACCACTGTACAAAACTGAGGCTAAAATTAGAAAGAAAATATCAGAAATATATAATTGGGGCTAATTGCCACTTCCATGCTCTTTAATTTCCTCACATGTGTAATTATTGTTTTCCTTTCACGCTTCATCTCTGTAATGCAACCAATATGTTTGTAGCCCTGGTCTTATCCTCTTCCTTGGGACCTGTCTTTGCAAAGCCTTGATGAAAATGGTGGACATAATTTCTTAATAAGAGAAATGGAGAAACAGATAATCAGAGTTGGAAAGGACCTTGTAGTCATCTAATCCTACCCTTGCCCAAGCAGGAGACCCTACAGCATTTCTGACAGATGGCAGTCCAATCTCTTCTTGTAAGTTTCAAGTGATGGCGCTGCCACAACTTTTGAGGGCAAGATGTTCCATTGGTTGATTGTTCTCACTGTCAGAAAGTCTCTCCTTATTTCCAGGTTAAATCTCTCCTTGTTCAGTTTCCATCCATTATTCCTTGTCTGGCCTTCGGGTGCTTTAGAAAATAGCCCTTCCTCTCTGTGGCAGTCTCCCAAATATTGGAACACTGCTATCATGTCTCCCTTGGTCCTTCTCTTCACTAGATTAGTGAAGAAGCTCTGGTGGTGCAGTGGTTGGTATGCAGGCTCACTCTATCCACAGCCAAGAGTTAGATCCTGACCAGCTCAAGGTTGATTCAGCCTCGCATCCCTCTGAGGTCAGTAAAATGAGGACCCAGATTGCTGGGGGCAATATGCTGACACTGTAAAACCATTTAGAGCACTGTAAAGCACTATGAGACAATATATAAGTTTAAGTGCAATTGCTATTGCTAGACTACTATGGAACTAAAACCATTACAACTCTAGAACAAGTCCTATAATGGTTTTAACAGTGTTTTGAAATCTAAGAATCTTCCCAAATATTCCTTTTCTCTTTGCAACTGTTTCATTTGTTTTAGCTTAACAGGATTACGCTGGTGTTTTGTATTGGATGCTCTTTTCCTTCTTACTTACTTGCCAGAGGGTCCCTTCTTCTCGGAGCACAGCAAACAGCATCCCCATGGGAATCATCAGGCAAGAGAAGATCCCCATTAGGATGCCCAGAGCCTCAGACCAAAATGGAAAGCAGTAGGTCCCATTGTACTTTGAAGGCTGGTACTTGATTATGCTGTACACAAGCAGGGTCTGAAACAGAACATCAGATATCAGAGAACCGATCAATCTGCTATGGGAGTTTTTGTTTCCTTTCAAACCTAGATATTACAAGTTAATTAGATATATATCATACTGCTTAACAGATGCAATATTAATCCCATGGGATTAGAATAGTGGCACTCCAGAACATCATCAACGTACTCTTTTATCCTTAGCTACATAGAAACTATCTATTCCCATATAAATGGTTGGGGGTTGATACGGAATGAAGTTAGCATTTATTAGTCACTAAAGGGTTATCCTTTGGTGTGGTTTTTGTCTGCCATTGATATGGAACACCTGTGTAGAGTAAAACGAACTCCCTCAACTTCAGTAGATGAGGTTTCATCACCATCTTGTACAAACAAATAGTCCTTAACCTTGGGATGTTCTCCTGCTTAGCAGAATAGGCACAGCTTTCCTAGAAAAAGATAAGATAAACCTATCCTTCTTGCCCTTAATAAAATCAAGTGAGAAAGCACTGAAAACTAGGGTGGTTTTTTTTAATGGTTTGGAGCCCATGTGAGCTGGTCAAAAATCCCAATGAGATTGAACATCAGTGCAGACTTAATCAGGAGGGTGGTCCATGTTTGCTAACTGTAAATACATTTGTTAGCTTTATCTCTTTGGAATTCCCTGACTGGAAGAAGGAATGTAAGGTCATTCTTTTTGTTTTCCTTAATGTTCTTCCAATATTCTTAGGCATGCCTTGATTGCTGTTTTATATTGTTTTCTCGCACTGCCACGCAACAAAGCCTTGAGTACTCATACTGATATAATCGTTGCTTCTAAATTCAAAAGTATCTATGATTCAAATCTCCTGGGCTGGAGAAGGAACAATGCAACAAAGATGAAAAAAAAAATCTCTGGGTGGCAGACATAGGGATAATAATAAGAGCTAGAGGAAAGAATGCTTCAGAGCGACTATTGTTACCGTCATTGTTACTGGAGACAGGAACAACCAGCAGGCCCTAAAGTATATTCCTGGTTTGAAACCCAGCATCATGTGAATGTCACGGCAAAATCTTTTCATGCCTACAGAGAAGAAAAGGAATGGGAAACAATGATGCTGTTCAGTCAGAAATATATTATCTAATTGAAACTAATAGATTAACTGTTTGACTCTATGTATGTTTACTTAAATGTTTTTCAAAGTTCGGTGAGACTTTCTTCTAGGTAAACATGCATAAAATTGTAACCTGAGAGAAAATCCCACTGAGTGCAGTGAGAATAACTTCCAGGTAAGTAGGCAGTTTGTGCAGTCCAAGACCCACAGTCTGTGATTTCCAAACAATATTTTAATATTTCTTCAGCAGCCTAAACTACTGGGTTGTAATGTGAAAATTGATGCAATATTTAAATCATGTGAATGTGATAGGTTTCCTGCCTGAGGAGGGGGTTGGACTCAGAGGTGGTATTCAGCAGGTTCTGACCAGTTCTGGAGAACCAGTAGCGGAAATGTTGAGAAGTTCAGAGAACCGGCAAATACCATCTCTGACTGGCCCCGCCCCCATCTATTCTCTGCTTCCTGAGTCCCAGCTGATCGGCTGGGTCTTCTTTTGTTGCCCTGCGCAGGAGAACAGAGCTGGAAAGCAGGTTAGTGGGGTGGGGAGGGAATGGGATTTTGCAGTATCTTTCCCTTAGGAGTGGGGAGGGAATGGGGATTTTGCAGTATCCTTCCCCTGCCACGCGCACTCAAGCCACACCACGCCCATCAAGCCACGTCTACAGAACCAGTAGTAAAAAAATTTAAATCCCACCACTGGTTGGACTAGAACAGTGCCCTCAACCTTTGGGGCACCAGGGACCAGTTCCAGTTCCAGGAAGAGAGGTTTTTCCGCAGACCAGAGGGGACGTGGTTTTGCTTGCTGCCTGCATCATCCGGAGGGGGCTTCACTTGTTTGCACGGCCTGCTTTCTGGCATACTGTAGCCTGGTGCTGGTCCATGGACTGGAGGGTTGGGGACCCCTGGACTAGAAGACCTCCAAAGTCCCTATTAAAACTCTGTAACTCTTATTCTGGTTTTTAAGAAAATGCCACTGTCCTAGATTTTGTCTCCCAAAAAATAATACATTTTTGCATTTCTCATTTCACTTTAAAGAAAGCTTCTAACAATAGCAAAAATATCTTACCATAAACACGTGTTACTACCAGACAGGTAGTTATGACCACCACCATGAGCCCAAACCCAGCACTGTAGTCATCCAGCAGCACCAACCAGTACATTCCACCCTGCAGAGAAAAATCCAGAAAAGGTCCAAAGTCTATATTTATATAGTCGTACATATACATACATACATATATTTAGTTATTTATCAATAGATAACTCTGGATCAAGCTGTGGGTCTCTTGGCAGTTTTCTTGCAGACATTTCATCACCAAACCAGGTAACATCATCAGTGCAAGAAAACAGCCAAGCTCAGAGAGCACCAAGGACCCCACATTTATTCATTTATTTATTTATTTGAAAGCAAAGGTTACCCAACTCCATTTTGTTAGAGCTACATTTAAAAACATATTAAATGGAATATTACCTTTGTTTCTGAAAAAAATTGTTTGGGGCAAAATATCATAGCTATAGGCTAGGTTTCATTAAACATTCATGCCAGGATATACTGAAATTCCAAAGAAATTGATAAGACCTTGCTTAGATTTTGAATGTTGGGGATTAAGTAGCTGCAATTAACTGTTAATAGAAATTAGCCAATTAGTTGGGTAGATAGATAAGCCACATCTTCTGCTTTGATGATCTCCTCTTGTACTCATGTCGCATAGTTTACTAGATACTGAGTGTAATCCTCTTCATTCCTTGCCCTTTTGTTCCTTTATCCGAATACAGTACAGGTTTTATTTGTAACTACTCCCTAGAGTATTATCTTAAATCCCCAGCTATTGCAGTCTCTTCCAATCTACTTTGCTTACCTCTGTTGTGAGAATGAGCCCCATTAGAAACATCGCAACACAAATGATGCCTGAGAAAAAAGCCTTCTTCGGCCGCAGGTAGTATGGGAACTCATCTGTCACTGCAGTTACAATGGTCTCTAGAAAGGCAAACTGAACACAAAAGCGATCTCATTAACTGTAAGGTCCATTCATTTGAAGGTCCACGATAAAAGCCTTTCCTCTCAACAGGCTTTGCCCTTACCTGACTGTCCAAGCCAAGAGTCAACAGCATGAAGAAAAAGAGGAAAGACCAGAAAGGAGAAAGAGGAAGCATTGTCATGGCTTGTGGATACACTACAAAAGCCAACCCTGGACCTAGAATGGGCCAAGAATGAGAAAAATTATGAATGCAATCAAAGAGACATCATCAGGGCTGCATTTCGGGAGCATAAAAATTGAGTCACTGAACAAATGAGGTTGCAGCTCTCACTGAGTCAGCTTGCTCACATTGTCACACAATCTGCATTTTGATTGTTGGATGTGGTGGGCTGCCAATGTGGGATTTTATTCATTTATTTATTGGCCTCCTATGCAAACAAGCTGGCTGGTCCTGGCTTAAAGACATTTGCTGTCCACTGTGGAGGGGTTTTCCCTTGTTCCTGTTGTGCCTTAGGGTCATTGTTTACTCCTGGCGACTACATGAACTAGTCCCAGCATTTTCCTTGGCAGCATTTCCAGAAGTGGTTTGCCATTGCCTGCTTTCTAGGACTGAAAGAGAGTGAATGCCCCAAAGTCATGCAGCTGGTTTTGTGCCTAAAGTAGGAGTACAAGTCTTAGTTTCTAGCTCACTGCCTTAACCACTATATCAAACTAGCTTTGTTCCATAGTTGGTAGCTGAATGCTTTCAGTTGCCCTCTTGGTAATATGAATAGGATCCCTCCTGAAATTCATATGGATAAAAATTATAGCTCACACGTGATCGATCAGGAAATATGTTTCACAATTTCCACTTAATTTGGCTGTACATTTATCAGCTAATGCTAACACCTGCTGGATGCAATGTACGTATTTCTTGGCAAAAATACAAAAGCAGTTAGTGATAGTCAAGTTCTGTATTACAATGCTAATGAGATTTAAAACCTTTTATTGTTGATTGCTTGTTCTCTAGTACATTTTATCACAGAGTGATGCACAAAGAAGAAAATTAATTTCTTCTTAGTCTATGGATTATATGATTATTTGGAGAGGCTATCATTATGTACAGTTCTTCTTTGTCTTCTGTTAACCTGCTTATTCTATTGCCTTTAATCTTTCCAAGCATCGACATCTTTAAAAATTATGTGTCCAAAATATTAAATTTTAGCCAAATGGAGGACGCACATTGTGAAGGCAGCAAGATTTAGGGTGCCACTATTTCCTGCCAGTCCCAGGATGGGAGTAGAGTACTATGAAGCAGTTGGGTTGATGTAAACTAGGAAAGGGTAAGCTCCAATTCTAACCTACGATCAACTGTGGACGTTCACTGGGAGATGCTGGGCTAGTCCCTTTCTCTCAGCCAACCTATTTCACCAGGTTGTTCTGGTGGGTAGAAATAGGAGGAGCAAGTGCTATATGCATCTCCTTAATCTTCTGAATGAAAGGTAGCATCTAATATAATAAAGAATTTAATTTAATTTCTCTTTTCCAAAAGGTCTGGCTTTATCCCAGTGTTCATAGTTTTGAACTTATCAATGATCTGGGAGTCCTCCTTGTATAGTTCTTCTTGTGTTTGTACCCTTTCTTCCTCATATCTACCTTACCATTAGATCTTGCTTCTTACTGTACCCAATGTTGTGTAAAAGTTTCTTTTGATTCTAGTTTTCTTAAATCTCCTGTCCTTTCCACTCAATTTTTTGTTCTGAATTTCTTTACATTTTTTATTTAAATATACCTGCTTGTCTCTTCTTCTTTTTATCTAGAATTTGGCACTCAGTTGAATAATTATTTCCTCTGTCATTGCAGTGCAAATTCTCTGGCAGTCTAACAGACATTCTAACCTGTGTATATATACTTGTACACAAAAGATAGAAGAAATTTTTAGGTTTTACCTGCTTTGGCCACTTCCTGAACAGGAACATCAAGTTCTTGGGACATGTATCCCAAAACAGAAAAAATGGCAAAGCCAGCCAAAATGCTGGTAACAGCATTCCCCACAGTGACTATAAATGTATCCCTATAGAACAACAACAAAATAGGACCTTTAATCATCTGATCCCACACATTGCAGAATATCTAAAGAGATATAAGATAGCAATAGCACTTATATTGATTATACTGCTTCACAGTGTTTTACATCCCTCCCTAAGTGGTTTACAGAGTCAGCATATTGCCCCCAACAATCTGGGTCCTCATTTTACCACACTCAGAAGGATGGAAGGCTGAGTCAACCTTGAGCCGTTGAGATTCAAACTGCTGGCAGTTGTCAGTCAGCAGAATCAGCCTGCAGTACTGTATTCCAACCATGGCTCTTGATAATAAACAGGCTGGTATGCTTACTTGCTATAAATGCAAAGGTAGAGTGTAGAACTCTTCAGATGTTGAACGCTACCTTCTATCGGCCCTGTCTAACAAGACTACTAGTGAGATATATTAGGAACCCCAAGCCAATAAAGGTCTGGAAGATCACCTTTTATCCATTCCCATGTTAAAATGGCATCAAATATATACATATATGCCCACTACGCACACTGTCCTCTGGGGAAAGCAATGTTATGCTGACTTGTAGAACTGAAATAAGAAACGCAGTATGCCGTGGCATATGAAAATGTGGAGATCTTAGGATATGCAACATTGGTAGATATTTCAGGAAGAAAAAGCAATGGATATAAGAATTCTCACTAATTTGAGAATTAGTGGGGCAAAGCAATCATGACAGACATATAGATGGATAAAAATGTTGAATCCAATCTAAACATCTGACTGACTATGCGACAAACCATAATAATAATAATTTCTTTGATTTATATGGTTGTCAATCTCATTTAAGCAACTCTAGGCACCTTGCAAAAGTTAAAAAAAACCAATCCAATTTAAGTTAAAAGCCAATATACTGTACAAAAAGTATACCAGCAACAGCTTTACATCAGCTCAACAAAGGGATTGTTAAAGTTCCTACCATTGCCAGACAACCAGACACAATGAAAGATATCTTCTGACTCAATTAGCCTTTCCTTTCCTTTCCTTACCTCTCCTCTCCTCCCCTCTGCTCTCCTTCCCTTCCCTTTTATAAGTTTAGCTGTATATCCATAATTCTCTTTTCTCTCCTCTGACATCCCATCCGTGATTCTGTTTAAAATACACAAAACAATAATTTGCTTTAAATATGCTCCATCTCTATTACATATAAATTGAAAATATATACCTGTAAATATTCTGGTGGAACGTATTATATGATGCAAAGGTGAGAAGTCCCCCAAATCCTACCCCAAGAGAGTAGAAGATCTGCAAAGCTGCTTCAATCCACACCTACATTAGAAATGGAAAACAGGAAGTTAAATAATTTCAATAAGCCAGCAAGCAACCAGTATTGGTTACTAAAGCTTTTACCCACAACTGTATACAAGATATCTGTTTCAACACAATGAATATAAAGATAGTTTGAAAAGGATGCATTTGAATTCTCTGTGAAGGGAAACTATGATGCTCACTAGAAAGAGTGGTTTTTCCTGGCACATTTTTTTTCAGTCATAGCTTTTATAATGATGAAATTCTAAAGAAAAATGTTGCCAAATTACTGTCATCCATCACTACCTGAAATTGCTTTTAAATATATTTTATATCTTCCCTGCCATAAGTGCTCGTCATATAAGGGAATCAAAGAAAATGCTACTTGACAAATAGTGTAGAAATATGAAAACTTATTCATACTTTCTTCTTTGTGCAATAATGAACTACAGTATGTGTAGACAGGCCCACTCAAATTCATTTCAGGATCATATATAAAGTTCTAGTCCTTAAACAGAGAATTTTAAATAATGTTAACAATGCCTTGATCAGTTTCTGGTTAATGCAGTTTTCTTGGCAGGGTTACAGAAATGCCACTGCCCTTTTAAAGGGTTTCTTTTAAGGTTTCCAATTTACCCAAAGATCTGGAATTTCCAGTAAGTTCCAGCCAAGAACTCTGCTTAGTTTCTAAGATCACTCAAACATGAGATAGTCAAAAGATATAAATAAATAAACTCTTTTATATAATAATATTGACACAGCGCTCACCTTGGGAGACAATAGAAGCTCAAACTGGGGTGTGAGATAGAACTTGATTCCTAACCAGGCCCCCTCGAGTGTCACCCCACGAATCAGGAGCATGATCAGAATGAGGTAAGGAAACGTGGCGGTGAAATAAACAACCTACAAGAAAACAGAGGCATTTATTTGTAGCAGCTCTAAAAAGGTGTTGTTTCTTTTTACAAAGTCCTATAATCCTTGTAATCTTCCATAAATGTACACTATTGCCATGTGCAAAATGGTTATCGTGATTCCATGAACAATAATGAAGGATCCATAAATTGAAATAAGAGAAATGGCAGAAGCATAAAGACCTTCAACATAAAGACCTTCAACAACCTGCTTAACACACACAAAAAATCCAGAAACAGAATGTGTATTCCTATGTTTGAAAAACTCTAGTGGGTCTGCTCATTATATCTATTATCAAATACTTCTGACTATCAAAATATCTTATTTAATAAACAAGTAAGATCTTTCTTCCTGTGTTTTAAAACCCATTTGATCTAGTACTATCCATTTGCAATGTATTATGACAGCATTTTTAGATCTGCGATCTTTTGCAAAAATGTTCAGAACCTACAGGTGATGCTGGAGTATTAAATGTCTATCAGTCCTCCACAATTATTAAATTATACTGCTGAAATAAAGAAAAGTTGAAAGAATCAGGAGTGTATTTGGCATAGAAGAAATGTAAAATTCATTTCTTAGCTCAGAACTTAAGCATAACACACAAAATTATCTGCTACAATGTCCTACCAGTCAATGACTACTTCAGCTTCAACCACAACAATAAAAGAGCACACAGCAGATACAAACTCAATGTAAACCACTTCAAACTTGATTGCAGAAAGTAGGACTTCAGCAACAGAGTGGTCAATGCCTGGAATGCACTACCTGAGTCTGTTGTTACATCCTGTAACCCCCACTCTTTTAACTTTAAACTATCCACTATTGACCTCACTCCATTCCTAAGAGATCTGTAAGGGGCGTGCCTAAGTGCGCCATTGTGCCTACCGTCCCTGTCCTATTGTCCCCATTTATTCGTACCTATTTCCTGTATTCTTACTCATGTTTATACTTATACCTATTATCTTGTAAGCGATTGACAAATCAAATAAATAAATTAAATAAATAAATAAAATGATCTAAGGAGGAGGGAGTTGACCCCATGAGAAAAATAATGTTAAAGATGCTCACTCCTGTCCTAAAATATAGAAAAAATATGTTTTCTAATTCCTACCATAATTATCACATCTACAAAAAGTCAAATAAAATTATTTTATAATTTGAGGGTGGGGAAGAAAAAACAGACAGGTGTCTTCTGCTAATTTATACTTTACTTTGCCAGAAGATTTGACTCCCTTTAAGATGCAAAGATACACGATCAGCCAAGCTAGCAGGAGGCAGAGGCAGAGATTCCAGCGAATCCTCCCAGGATCTCCAATGCCCGAGCTCCCTTGGATGTGGAGGACATATCGGCTTAAAAAAGAGAGAGAAAAACTTCAGCGGGTGGAATTTCCTCCTGCAATTATTCATGATGAGCTGACAAAGTAGATCAGCCTGAAAAGCCTTTCCAACTAGCAAAAAGCATAACATTGTGTGGAGATTGCTTTATATGACAGTACTGTATGTGTGTATATATTTTCCCCATACATATTGTATGTGTGCACCCTGCAGGGAAGCAACAGTTAAACGGCTGTTAAATCAGATGTATTTAATCTGATTAAATACATCCAATTAAATGGAGGCTTTTGTTTAACTTGGGATTTGGTGGCTTTTCCATGAACAGAGACTTCTTTGTCTAAAGAATTTGCAATATTACCACGAATTAAGAAATGCTTGATACAGTTCATTTCTTGCATAGGTATTATTTCAAATAATAAATTGGTGAT
Source organism: Bungarus multicinctus (assembly GCA_023653725.1). Taxonomy (NCBI): domain Eukaryota; kingdom Metazoa; phylum Chordata; class Lepidosauria; order Squamata; family Elapidae; genus Bungarus; species Bungarus multicinctus. The sequence continues at coordinate 83,271,421 of CM042834.1, forward strand.
GAGTGCATGTGTGCATGTGTGTGGTAGCTACACACGACACGACACACAAAAGCTATTTTTCACATTACATTAATTTGCATGGAGTTCAGCATACACTCTGCTTAAGATGCCTTTGTCAATAAGGTCTTTAATAATTTCCAGTCCTATTAACGAAATAGTTTACTTTGAACAAAATGAACAATACCTCCACATAGGTTAATTAAGCTGAACTAAAGCTCCAGTCCCTACTCTTTGGCTGTTTTAATCTTATATGGATTTCTATAGAGTCTTATTTTCATAATTCTCACTAAAATATTACGCAGTTAGAAAACAAAAACAAGAACTATCTTACACATGTAATAATATGGATAGATTCATATGTTTCACAGTAAATATCACATCCACATCATGAACCATTTGTGAAGATTTGGATAGGAAATGTGAGGCCCCCTCAATTATTTGCCCCTCAACTACAACTCTCATACAGTGATGCTTAAAAGTTTTTGAACTCTTTTCAATTTTCAATATTTCTGCATAAATATGACCTAAAAGGAGACCTATTTGTCACATAAATCCTAACATTAGATAGGATTTATTAAATAAATCAGTCAAAAACACATTTTACTTGTGCATTTACTGAGGAAAAAAAATCCAAGTCTACTTACCACATTATAGGTTATATTTATGCAGAAATATTGAAAATTCAAACCAATTCACAAATTTTTAAGCACCATCTTTACTAACCTCTGACCATGCTTATGAGTGTTGAGGAATATCTGGAGAGCTCTTAGACTGAAGAGGGCAAACTTATCACCATAGGTTACTTTCTTTCCCACCCTTTTCTTGTCTAAGCTACTTACCTCCAATATTCCTCACTCGGACTGACAGTGTTAGAAGTGTTGAAAGGGGCAGCACTGTTCCCTGTGTGCATGACATGGTGGTCCAGGCACAGGTCTGTGTTCCACCAGTTGCCGCAGTACTGCCAAGGCAAGTTGTTGGTCAACGAGGCAAAGAGGTAGAAGAGAACATAGGCAATGATCATGTTATAGTAAATGGCCACCAAGGAGACAATCAGGATTGTGGCCATACCAATACCTAAAGAAGAGCAAAAATGATATATAGTGGCAACAAAACACAGGCAACCCCCACAGTTGATGGTTGTTTACTGCAATGTTCATGATGCAGCTACATGAAGCCCTGATGGCATAGTGATTCAGTGCTTTATTGCAGGCAACTCTGCTCACAACCTAGAGTTTGATCCTGATGGAGCTCAGCCTTCCATCCTTCCAAGGTTGGCAAAATGAGGACCCAGATTGTTGAGGGCAATATGCAAATAATGCTGACATTGTAAACAACCCAGAGAGTGCTGGAAAGCACTATGGGGCAGTATATAAGCCTAAATGCTATTGTCCCAAAGGTACTTTTTCAAGAGACAACTGGACTGTCTGGTTTTTCTTTGAAGGCGTTTCATTTCTCATCCAAGAAGCTTCTTCAGCTCTGACTGGATGGTGGGGAATGGAAGGAATTATACTTGCATTCCACACCATCCAATCAGAATAGAAGCAGCTTTTTCGATGAGAAGCAAAACATCTTCAAAAAAACAAAAAACAAACCAGAAAGTCCAAAAGCACCTTTGGACAATCATGACCTGGATAACTAAAAATATCCATAGACATCTAAATGCTATTGATATAAATGCAGTCCATGAGTTCAGTTGAGATTACTAGCTCTTTCTAGCCACTTTGTGAGGGCACCAATAGTCTTGCTGTCTTCTTCTATTGCTTTAACTGCATTGGATCATGCATTAAATTTAGCCCTTTTTTCAAAATCCTAAATTAGTCAGGATATCCAAGTTATCCAAGTTAAAGTCCTACAGAAGTGTTGGAATTATAACTCCCAAAGTTCTTAATTATAACTCCCAGAGTCCCGGGGGGAGGGTTGGAGTCAGCCAGGCTGGAGTGCATGTCTGGGAGGGCCCAGAGGGTCGTGAGTTGTGGGGGCGATCAGAATTTGGACAGCAGGGGGCGGGTTCCATCGGCACCATAAGTGGGAGGGGCAGATATGACGGGGGTAGAGGGCCATATCAGGTTAGGGGATCGCGTACCCGCTGTCTCCAAGCGGTAGCATGCTCTGACCCTCCTGATCCGTTTGGCAGGCCTGGTTGTGCAGAGTTTCAGGCCCTGAGTATCCGGTTGATGTTGTGCAATGCCAGGTCCGTTGTAACAAGGCCCCCCTGATTTACGACCTTATTCAGGAGGAGGGCATGGACCTGGCTGGTGTCACCGAAACCTGGTTGGGCCCAGAGAGTGGTGTTCCTCTGGTGGAGATGTGCCCACCAGGTTTCCAAGCATTCCAACGACCAAGGTCTCAGGGAAGGGGTGGTGGGGTGGCGGCGATTATTAGAGAAGTTCTTTGTCCTAGGGAGGCCACTGTTCCTCAGACGGCTGATTGTGAGTCTCTCTTTGTGAAGTGGGGGCAGGGGGTTCAGATGGGCCTTTTGATAACGTACCTGGCTCCTTGCCACATGTCATCGGCCCTGCCCGGGCTCCTCGAGGTGATAGCCGGGCTGGCAGTTGAGACCCCTAGGCTTTTAGTCATTGGTGATTTCAACCTGCCTTCTCTCGGGGAAACCTCTGGGGTGGCTCGGGAGTTCCTGGCTTCCATGACGGCCATGGATCCAATTAGTTTCTGGCCCCACTCACACGGGGGGACACACACTGTACCTGATTTTTGCCTCTGGTCAGTGGTTGAATGATCCTTCTGGGGATCTAGTTATAAAGCCCTTGTCATAGTCTGGTCATTCTCTTCTTAGACTTGACTTCTGTGCCACCACCCCCCATTGCAGGGAGGCAGAACCGAGGAGATGGTTCTGCCCCAGGCACCTGATGGATCCTGAATGGTTCCAGATGGAGCTTGGGCCATTCCCTGAAACTCTGGCTCATAACTCGGCCATAGACTTGGTGGCCACCTGGGATAGGTTGGCCGCTGAGGCTCTGGACCGAGTTGTGCCTTTGCGACCTCTGACTTGGCACAGATCCCATTTGGCTCCGTGGTTCACAGAGGAGCTGAGGGGGATGAAGTGCTGGAAAAGACGTCTGGAGGGCATCTGGAGGACCAGTCGTGCCGAGTCTGACTGGACACAGGTGAGGTCCTATATTAGGACCTATCTAGTGGTGATAGAGGCGGTGAAACATTCGCATTTCTCCGCCCTTATTGCATCGGCAGAAAATTGGTCTGCCACTCTGTTTAGAGTAACCCGCTCTCTGCTTGAGCCAAGAACGCGGGAGGACCTCTTGCAGGGTAGGGCAGAAGAGTTTTCCCGATTTCTGCACGATAAAATCGCTCAGATTCGGGATGGGCTGGACTCCAGTTGGGTGGTCCCGGGGGAGGTGTCCGGGGCAAGTCTTGAGATGGTTATCTGGGAGGAGTTCGATCCTGTGACCGCCAAGGGTGTGGACAGATTACTGGGGAGGCTGAATGCCACCACATGTTTATTGGACCCGTGCCCTTCCTGGTTGGTTTCTACCTCCAGGGAGGTGACACGAGGCTGGCTCCAGGGGATTGTCAACACTTCGTTGACGGAGGGGGCTCTTCCTACTGCCCTGAAAACGGCGGTGGTGTGACCCCTCCTCAAGAAGCCTTCCCTGGATCCGGCTCTTTTAAATAACTATCGTCCTGTCTCCAACCTTCCCTTTCTGTCGAAGGTTGTTGAGAGTGTGGTGGCACGTCAGCTCCCTCAGTACCTGGAGGAAGCATTCTATTTAGATCCGTTCCAATCGGGCTTCAGGCCCGGGTACAGTACCGAAACAGCATTGGTCGTGTTGGTCAATGATCTCTGGAGGGCCCGTGACAGAAGTTATTCCTCTGTCCTGGTCCTATTAGATCTATCAGCGGCTTTTGATACTATCGACCATAGTATCCTATTGCGGCGGTTGGAGGGGTTGGGAATTGGGGGCACCGTTTTGCGGTGGTTCTCCTCCTTCCTCTCAGACCGCTCGCAATTTGTGTTGATGGGGGGGAGAGGTCCACCCCTAGGCCCCTCATTTGTGGGGTGCCTCAGGGGTCGGTCCTCTCCCCTCTTCTGTTCAACATTTATGTGAAGCCGCTGGGAGAGATCATCTGTGGTTTTGGGGTGAAATGTCATCTCTATGCTGATGACACTCAGCTTTACATCTCCACCCCAAACCACCCCAACGATGCTGTGGAGGTCATGGCCCGTTGCCTGGAGGCTGTGCGGAACTGAATGGGCGGGAACAGGCTTCGACTCAACCCTTCCAAGACTGAGTGGCTGTGGTTTCCGGCAGCCCGATATAGTTAGCTGACTCCATCGCTGGCTATTGGGGATGAGATCTTGACCCCCACAGAAAGGGATCGCAATCTTGGTGTCCTCCTGGATGTACGGCTGTCTTTGGAAGATCACATCACGGCTGTCTCCAGGGGGGCTTTTTATCAGGTTCGCCTGATACGCCAGATGCGGCCCTTTCTTGATTGGGACGCCTTACGCACAGTCACCCATGCCCTGGTCACCTCCTGCCTGGACTACTATAATGCCCTCTACATTGGGCTCCCTGCAGGGAGCACCCGGAGGCTCCAACTGGTACAAAATATGGCCATGTGGGTGGTTATTGGGGTGTTGAGATACTCACATGTGACACTTCTCCTGCGCGAGCTGCATTGGTTGCCAGTGGCCTTCCAGGTTCGCTTTAAAGTATTGGTTTTGGCCTTTAAAGCGCTCCATGGCATCGGACCAGGATACTTATAAGACCGCATTCTGCCAGTAGTCTCCCACCAACCGGAGCACTCCCACAGAAAGGGTCTCCTTCGGGTCCCGACGGCATCTATGTGCCACCTGGTGACCCCGAGAAATAGGGCCTTCTCTGTGGGGGCACCCGCCCTTTGGAACGGGCTGCCCCCTGGGCTACGAACAACCACTGACCTAAGGGCGTTCACACGTGACCTGAAAACCTGGCTCTTTGAGCAGGCCGGTCTGAGCTGACTTCAAATGGGATTTTAAATAAGGGGTTTTAGATTTGATTGGTTGGGATATGAAAGTTTTAGTTTATTTTAATTGGGGGTTTTAAATTTTTAATTGGCAGCCCATAATTTAATTCTTTTTAAATTATATTTATATTTGTAATTTATATATATTTTAGCTGGCTGTTCACCGCTCTGAGTCCTTCGGGAGAAGGGCGGTATATAAAATAATTTAATAAATAAAAATAAATAAAGATAACTAGTAAAGCTGAAAAACAGCTAGAAATTTGAATAGTTTCATTCATTCTTAACACATTTGGAATTTATTAATTCTATAACAGTATTCTAACATAATTTATAGTCAGTTAATTTTGAAATGTGTCAGCTTTGCAAAAAAAAACCCCTATCTATATTCAATCTGCCGAGTGTTAGACCACCGAGACAGTCATGCTCCTAAAACTTTGGGAGAGAGAATTCTCTTCCCAAATGTTTTTTTTTTTCACTTTCACAGTAATGAAAGTATACTTCCAGTTGTAAATTACTGCTCTCACCTATTGAGGTAAGGAAGGCTCTACTTTTATCTCTACAATGTAAGGACTAACCTGTTCCACTGTCAACCGTAAGAATTACATCTGCAAAAGAAATGAAGGCAGGCACCATGACAAAACTAGATTAGCATTGCACACAGACCTTTGAAGAGAGGGCTTATCTTCCAAACAGCAAGAGGCCCCAGGCTTGAGAACTGGCCTAATGATAGCTCCATGAAGAAGATGGGTATCCCACATATAGCCAACATAATGAAATAAGGAACGAGGAATGCCCCTGCGGGAGAGAAATTACAAACAAGTGACAAAAGGGACACAATTGGGATGGAAAGTTGAATGTGATAATCACAGCATGAGCCAAATGCTATTCCTTCTTTATATGTGAGATATGGTCCTCATAAAACTAGAATATGGACCATCTAGCAAAAGTAAGATATGGGAAGATTCAGAACATACAGTGAAGTAGATCTTCATGCTAAAAAATAACTAAATTAGGGACCTTTTTTGCAAGGAGATGTTCTGATAGTCACACACTTGGAAGCCTTTAAGAGATGATTAGAAAATAATCTAAAAGAAGCTCTCAGTGGTTCACAAAATTTGAAAATAACTGTCTCCTGCATCAGGGATATTATACTATTTACTCCTGCTACTATTATCCTCACAATAAATGTCATCCACCATTTATTTAGAAGATAAAATGCTGAATCAAGCAGATTTTAATCTAATTTTGCATTCTCCTTTTATTGTTTTATAGACTTTAATCTCATCATGAGAGTTTCCAGGTACCAAATTGAAAATTTGACTCAGAACTTTTTTCTTCCTCTTGCTTACATATACTAGGTGTGAAATAAGAGAAGGAAAGTAGAAGGAAATAGTAGGAAGAAACAGAGAAAAGTACTCTCTCTACCTGTTACTTTTGAAATATTTTAAATCCACAACACAAAGCATACAACTCTTACAACTCTATCTTATCTCCATAGCACTGGAATTTGGTGGTAGAACGTATCTCCTATGTGTAGAAAGATCTAGAATCACTCCTTAACTTTATTTTAAAATATTTCTGTGTCTTAGCATCTAAGAATATTTCTATCTGTGTCAACATTGCCAGTTTCCTTTTCCCAATCTGTCAGAACTAGATTGAAGATTATGCACATTGATCATCACTGCTGTCAATTTCAAAACACCAAGAAGCGAAGACCTAATCACTACTTCCTTACTGTTGTCAAATAGGAGAACATGAAACAAGCAACAAAATAAATTTAATTCATGCTCAATGCATTTTCAGGAGGATAGGCATCAGTGACAAGTTGCAGTTAAAAGACTATAGAGGATGAATTTTTATGTAGAGAAGTAAGATGTTGGCTGAATTCTAGAGACCACATGGCAGGGACAGGCAAGTCTCTACAGTAAGAAAACAGCTGGCCCACAGGTCTTGCAGAACTTCAATCTTGAAAAAGGAACATTTGGCTTGTGCAATTCAAGTTACACTGCAGTTAATTCAAAAATAAAGTGGCTTAATTACTGGGCACAGTCAACAATAGGAGATCATAGAAATGCTCAGCTTCTTTTGCAATGATTTGAAGAGCCCATGTGGAACTTCCTGGAGTAGAAATCTGGTATTAGTCAGTAAATCTCCATGAAGTTCAGGAAATCTACACCAGATAGTGTAGACAACATTATATTAGTTTTTCACTGAAGAATCAGAGGTGGTATTCAGCAGGTTCTGACCAGTTCTGGAGAACCAGAAGTGGAAATTTTGAATAGTTCTGAGAACCTGCAAATACTACCTCTGGTCCTGCCCCATCTATTCTCTGCCTCCCGAGTCCCAGCTGATCGACTGGGTCTTCTTTTGTTGCCCTGCACAGGAGAACAGATCTGGAAAGATGGTTAGTGGGGTGGGGAGGGAATGGGATTTTGCAGTAACCTTCCCTTGGAGTGGGGTGGGAATTGAAATTTTGCAGTGTCCTTCCCCTGCCGCACCCACCAAGCCACACTACGCCCACCAAGCCATGCCCACAGAACCGGTAGTAAAAATTTTTGAATCCCACCACTATGAAGAATACCATGACCTGGTCTATAGTAGCTTTCAAAGAAGCAACAAAGTCTTAATTTATTCTTTGGTAGAGAGGAGCTAAGGCACAGTGTGCTTCAGAAGAAGAGTCAATAGATTGTGTATATGTACTGTATCTCCCTTTCTTCATAAATTTTTGTGGTCAGAAAAAAGATGGAAAATTTGGCAAAAAACATGAGATGACTACTTAGATATACTTATATATTCTCCCCATCACTACTATCTATTAATATGGCAGGGCCCCACCTGGATACATATCTTACGGAGTTTTGAAGGCTAATTGTGTTGCAACCCAAATATTTAGAGGATTAAAAGCCAAATATGAAAGAAAATTGAATTTACTACTACAGCAGTTGGCAGGCTTTAGTTTGTGGAAGTAGTTATTTATTTTATCATTCCTTTTTATTGGCATTTCAAGATCCTCGCAAAAATATGTATACTTAAGATTAAGAAATCTAAATCACAAATACATTTTTGATTACTAGAAGTGAGCAGGGGGGAGAGAGCCAGTTTGGTTTAATGATTAAGCTAACAGGCTAGAAACAGGATACCATGAGTTCTAGTCCTGCCTTAGGCATGAAGCCTACTGGGTGACTTGGGTCAGCCATTCCCTGCCAGCCTTAGGAAGCAAACAAAGGCAAATCACTTCTGAAATCTTGCCAAGAAAACTGCAGGGATTTGTCTAAGCAGTCACTGGCAGTCAATGCTGACTCGAAGGCACCATAGGGGAAAAAAGTGTGTGTGGAGTTCACAGTCTTTCCTTATTGAAACCTACTTCTATTTATTTAAAGTTCTCTTTAATTTAGCAATAAATTTCAAATTTGAGAAAGACACTCTGTCATTGCTATCCCTTAACAATTTGATGATAGACTACTTGCTCATCTACTGCAAATCAACCCGAGATCTGTTATAACATTCCGGTTGTTTTTTCCTGCAACCCTGTTATAAATGTTTTGATATGATCACAGGATTGTGTTCTGTGTTTTGTTCTAATTGATGCAATCAACAACCCTACTTAATTCTCAGCTTAGGACCTTGGTTAGTAGCAAGGAACCAGAAGAACTTTGTGACTAGGATAAATCACTTTCTATATTGTTGATTACCTATGTTACATAAATATCACCAGACTGACCGCATTCCCTCAGGAACCAGAATATGTTTCCTCCTCTTCCTCCTCCAGTATGAAGCAACTCCATACTAGCATGCTTCTTAACTCCCCCACCTCCAAACACACACACACCTTTAGCCAGTGATTCTGTTCCAGTTATTGTGTATATATATTGGCAAATTTATATCATTTTCTGTCCATGCCAAGTGCCCATTGTTTATTTTTCTGAACTGCAGGGAAATGCAATGAAAACATAACTTTAATAAACTCAATGGAAAACAAATTAACTTGTGTGGGATCATTTTTTTTTCTTAATCATATCTATATCCTGGAAAGAATTTTCTAATTTCTAATTTGGGAAGTTTCTAATTTCCCAAAGCTGAATCTTGGAATATCAGAATTTCCCCCCCTCCTTTTGCTGATATTGTTGCCCAGTAGAAAATATTTCCAGCAGTGTGTTGCCCTTTGGTGTAATTTATTCATGCAAGCTGAATAACACACTGACTTAGAACAAGGAAGCCACCTATTGATTCATCAGCATGGCTTTTGGGAATACATGAGATATTTGGCAAATAAGCTTGGCATCATACTGAAGCTGCTTCACAATAAATAATTGACATATTATGATGTCCAGAATGTTTTAAAAGAAAGGTTGTATTGTGCACACACACACACACACGAAGAATTTATACTTACATATTTATATCCCATATTTATTATTTTTATAAATAATGTAAGGCAGTGACTATATATATTACTCTTTCCTCCTCCTATTTCCTCACAAAAACCCTGGTTCAGCTGAGAGAGAGCAACCAACTCAAAGTCGCCTAGCCAATTCTCCTGCCTAAGTAGGGACAAGAATTCACTGACTCCAGGTTTCTAAGCCTGGTGCCTTCAGACGTCTTCTTCATTTACCCAAAAGTCTCCTGAATTTCACACAGACCCAGAAATGTTTTCATGAGGAGCAGGAGCTCAGTTCAGATGAAAGCAATACTTGTCACATGTTTAAAAAGAACAAGAGAAAAGAAGATAAAATCATTAGCAAATTATGGGTGAATGCGGATACATGGTGCTGGAGAGTGCAGCCTTATCATTTCATAATAAGCAGAGGCCAAATCAATTGGCTGTTTGTTACTTGACAACATTTGAAAGTATGATGAATCAATCTATATCCAGTTGCGTCCATATCACATTCATTAGTCTTGTTTTTGAAGGCCACTGTTCCAAATATAGGAATGTTTGTACATCATTTTACAATTGGAAACATTTTGAAATAAGACATTTGCAGACCCCATGAATTATGTACCATTGTACTTGAACAGAAACCTATGAAAAGATTTCTGCAGCATGTCTAGTGACAAGTAACTCATGAAGAAATGTAAGGGAAATATAAGGGATAGGGTGAGCAAACAACAGGTGACAATTTGATCAGAAGGAAAAGGCAGTACTGGAGGTGATATACACTATGGACTCCAGAGTCTTTCCATCAGCAATGAACAGAAGTAATATATATAATTTAGAAATGGGTTGTTCATACTTGGGATGTCTGTCTCTTTATTTTTATTGTAAACCTTCTATCACCATTTTGATGCTGTGGTTGTTATGGAATACAAGAAAGTATCTTCCATATCACTTGTATGCTTCATGTTTATTTTTTTCTAAACTTTTCTCCTTACTCCTAATTCTTGCTAGTTTTAGTGGAGGAAGTGTAGACTAAGCTCAGTGGAACAACTATACAGTTTCTATTAGATAGTTTCTGCTATCTAATTTGCAGAAAGTCTGTCTCATATGTATACTTTATTTGATACCTGTACATTAGGCTTAAGTAAGCACACATTTATCCCTAAAAGGCTTTTGTGACTATTGAATTTGTAGCAATATATCACATAGTATTAGTTGATGTGATAGTGGTTGTGAATAACATAATAATGACTTGGAATCTTTCCACGCCATTACTCATGTAATTAAACTCCTGTAAAGTGGAATTTAATAAATGTAGAATCTAATGTGTCTCTGATGCTATATTTGATATTATGTTGTTATTTGTGCTTTATATAGCATCAGAGAACATTAGATACTACATTTATTAAATTCCAGTTTACAGGGAGTTAATGGCATGGAAATATTCCAAGTTATTATTTATGTTATTTGCTTGTTTGTGCTTTAGAGTGATGTAGTGGCCTAGTGGTGAAGATGCTCGCCTCCCACCCGGAAAGTTGAGAGTTAGCAGTAGGGCAGATGTTTCTCTCTTAAGGCACAAAGAAAAAAATAATCTGCTGTGAATTTTGCAGTAAACACTCAGCTCCATCCAGTTGCCCTGACTCTACCCTGAATTCAGGGATTACAGAATCATAAAAGGCAGTTGTTCTTTGTGCTAGTCTAGTAAAGAGAAGGACCAGGAGAGAAATGATAGCAGTCTTCCAATATTTGAGGGACTGCCACAGGGTGGAAGGGGTCAAGTTATTTTCTAAAGCACCTGTAGGCCAAACAAGGAATAATGGATGGAAACCGAACAAGGAGAGATTTAACCTGGAAATAAGGAGAAACTTTCTGACAGGAACAATTAACCAATGGAACAGCTTGCCCTCGGAAGTTGTGGGAGCTTCATCACTTGAGACTTTCAAGAAGAGATTGGACTCCCATCTGTCAGAAATGGTGTAGGGTCTCCCGCTTGGGGGGGAGGGGTTGGACTAGATGACCTACAAGGTCCCTTCCAACTCTGATTATCTGTTATCTGTGCTTTAGACTCTTTTTTAAATTTTAATATGAACTGCTCAGTCTCCACTTCAACTGGAGCAACAATACTTACATAAAATTTCTCTTCTCTGGGGCCCTATTTTTTAAAAGATGCTGATATCTTTTCCTGTTGCCAGTTGTCAATATAGATATGAAAATCTCATTATAAAATAATAAGAAAAATAGACATCTTCCACACAAAGGCAAGGAACAATGACAGTCAAGTTCTCACCTCCCCCATTTGTATAGGCACGATATGGAAATCTCCAAACATTCCCCAATCCAACGCAGTAGCCAATACAAGACAAAAGGAAATCCAGCTTGCCTGTCCAATTTCCTCTGTCTTCAGGATATTCGGTGTCTAGGTCACCATCTCCTTGGTCACTAGGAGTCATTAACAAGTCTGGAATGACTGGCTGATAAGGAAGAGATAGAGAAATGCAGAAGAAATGAAAGAGTCACATGAAAAAAGGGCAAGGGGAGAGGACAAGGCATATTTCAGAGCAAGGAGATGATGGCTTTTAACGTATTTAGTATCTAACAGAAGCTAGAATGAGGTATACAAGTCCTTATTTCATTGGTCCACTAAACCAGAACTTTTCATGTTACTTAGTATGCATCGTGAGGTGAGATGGGTAGCAAAAATTTTTAATAATAAATAAAAGTGCATCCTTTGGTGTTGCACTACACTGTAAATTGCATGTGTAAATCAGCCATCACAGCTGAGACTTCTCAGGTAGGGTTTCATCTCCTTTCTCACATCCCACCAATGTTTCTTCTGTCCATAAAGCCAATTTGTAGATTTCAGATGTGACTCTCGACATCTGCTTCGCAAAGCTGACAGTCTTTACACCAAGCTCTCCAGTACCATGGAAAGCTCTTGGCAATTTTCACAGCCCAGCTGCTTCTAAGTCAGAGTGTGGATTATGTGAACTGACATAACCACACAGAGCTTTAGCACAGTGCCAGAATCTGTGGGAGCACAGTGACTTGCAAAGGAGCATCCACAATCGTATCAAGAAAAAAAAAGAATAGACATTATTAAATATTACATAAAAGCACGAGTCGTTCTGAGAATGCTTATATTATCATCTCATTGAAACATTTTAAATGCTACTTTTATCCTATCAGATTAAGTTATGTAGCTATATGTTCGGCAATCCAACAAATATTTTTAGATATTTTTCTATGAATAACAATAGCAATAACACTTAAACTTATATTCCGCTTCGCAGTGCTTTGAGCCCTCTCTAAGCAGTTTACAGAATCAACATATTGCCTCCAATCTCATTTTATCAACCTCAGAAAGATGGAAGGTTGAATCAATCTTTAGCCCATCAGGATCGAACTCCTGGCAGTGAGCAGAGTTAGCCTGCAATACTGCATTCTAACTACCACCAGAGTTCTAGTAGAATATCTAGAAATAGTAGTTGATAGCAGAAGGAAAATCTTCCAGGGACTTACCCAATAACCTTAGACAAAACATCCCCAATTCTGCAGTCTCAAAATATGAACAACAGTGCCCATAATTCCAAACTGGATACTCCATTAGGGAAGGCTTTATGAGAATATACCTTCCAGGTGTTTTAAAAATGTAAATGCACTTGTCCTATTAAAGAAAAGCCCAACTAGCTCTGCCTTTAAAATGTTTCTCCCACCCTCCTTTCCATGGCTTTCAACTACATCTTCTCAAGAAGCTGCCTCATGGGTTCCATCTATCTGGAAAATGTACATATAGATAGATTTGCTTGGTTTTTTTTTCATTCTTGATATGAAAAACTATGGGTATTTCCACATCATCATTTCTACAACCTCTAGTATCCATCAGCACTATCCTAAAAATGCAAGATGAGTCAATGATCCTTTGGGTGGCCAAAAGGAAAGCACTTACACACACACACACACACACTTAATGTTCATCCTACAATACCCTTTACTCTTCTCACAAATGATTTAAATAAAAAAGACCTATTGACGAGGGTCAATTCAGTTATCTCTTCTCATTAGATAAAGCTTGGTAAACCAGTGATGTGGTACCACAGCCTGTTAGATTCAACAGAGATTGGGCAGAACTAAAGAGCAGGAGACAAGACGGGGCAATTTTCCACCAAAGGGATCCAATGTTACCACTGTCTTTGCACACTGCTTTCACACCTGAGGGGAAGCTGATGGATTCATTGCCAAAGAGCAATAATGCTGTGGAACACAGAGTATGGCTCATTTAGGTGGAACCCAAAACTCTGCTTACCTAAGAATGAGCCACTGTACATGTTTAGAAAATAGCTAAAATCTATATTGGTCATTCATATATTCCTTGGAAACAATTCCAGGCTGAATTCTGGAAGTCTGGTGAGCTCTGACCTAATTTAAGCATTTGCCCTTCTTTTTCACAAGTCATTCTCTTTTCACTTACCACAGTTATACATGCAAAGCTTATTTTGCTCAGTTTCCATGGAAACAATGAAGAAAAAGTTAACACAGAAAACTGGCCCTAATAATGGAGCACTGTTAAGACTTTTCCCTCAAGACTTGAGTTAGGGTGGTGTCAAGTCTCTTATAGGATTTTATTTGTTATTCTCAGTGCTCTCTCTTCTGAAAGTACATTATTCTTTTCTTTGTTTTATGGTTCATATTATTTTTAATAACATAAGCCACTCAGCATCTTTATGAAGTTCAGCAACTTTTAAATTTGACAAATAGATAAATAAACTTCCTCTACTCTGTTTTTGAACTTTAAGTCAACAACATCTACTTTTCTTCCCCACCTCCCAAGCATTTCAAGGCTAAATATACATTTTTGAATATTCAGATACTATCACATCTTCTATGACTAAATTATGTAGAAATGCTGCTTTAGAATACTAGTTCTATTTCTGATTTTTAAAAAGTGGAATTAGATTATAGGATACATTTTTATCTTACATAGATCTCCCAACGATTTTCCACAAATATTAGTCATGAACAACAAGGAACATGTTTGTATCCAAAAAGGAAGAGGAACTGGCTGTCATGAAAATTTACAAGGAGACACTTAACTGCTGGTGGATTTAACCTTCAACCTATTTGGCAGCAAATTCCAGGAAAAAAATTACCATCAATTGTCAAGCTGGGTTATTCTAGAGTTTTGATTTATGATGCCAAAATTTAATATGAATTGTTTGTTTGTTGTGTCTTTGAGACAGATAGCTTTGATTTTCCAAAACTGCCTAGATTAATCCCTGCAGTTTTCTTTAAAAAGTTTTTTAGGAGTGATTCAACGTTGCCTTCTTCCTAGGGCTAAGAGAGAATAATGGTTTTAATTATTGTTATATGTTACTGAGATTATAATTATGTTTGCATTATTGTTATACCATTTATTTTTTTAATGAGCTGCTTAAGACTGAAATTGATTGAAGCAGCATAAAAGCATATGAAATAAATAAATGTTCCTTTTATTATCATTCAGCTGAACCTCTTTTCCTGTAACTTAAAGCTATTGTTCTGAGCTCTTAAATTTAACACTGGAATAATAAAGACTAGTTCAGCTTCTAGGATGTCTGTTTCACAAACTTTCTACACCCATGGACCACTGAATAAGCTTTCAGAATATGTGATATCACCTAGTTAAGCAATTCTTTCCAATTTAATAACATGGGGAATTCACATTTTGGGTGAAGAAGAAAGGGATTTTTGTTGCATTTGTATATGTCTTCCCATCCTTCCACTGTGAACCTAAATTTGAATCCAAATTATGACATCCAAAAATAAGTACTTATTCACCATTTGAATTATTTTATGAATCCTCTGCTACAGGAGTTTTAAACTCAAGGCCCGGGGGCCAGATCCTGCTTGTGGAGTGCTTAAATCTGGCCCATAGGGCCACCTTGAAAACAATGAAGGACTGGTCCATGGTGCCTCTGCCAGTGAAAACAGAGCTCAGGAGGGCCGTGGGCAGCCCTACCAAGGTCTGTTTTCATTGGCAGAGGGTTGCAGGAGGCCATTGCAGCTGAAAACAGAGCTCAAGAGTCTGTTTTCACTGGCACAGCACTCGGGCCACCACAGACATCCCTGACATTAGTCATGTCGACCTGGCCATGCCCACCCCAGCCCCCTGAAGTCAAAAACGACCCTGATGCGGCCCTCAATGAAATCTAATTTGACCCCTGCTCTACTACAACAAGAACTCTTTGCATTATTTTTGCTGGTCAAGGAAACAGAAATCTCTGAGTATCAAGCTCACTGTGCGTGAGTTTGGTGGCCATATAAATTTGTTTAATAAATGTGTATAGAGTTGTATAGAGTAGGATGGGTGCCATGGCTAATGACAAACATGTGACACGATGCTGCAACATAACTCTGCATCTTTTCAATATACACCACAATGTCAAAGTGTCACATCAAGACTTCACAATGTTCATTTAGTCATTCTAAGGAATCCTCAGCTTGCTACATAGGTCCCCATATTGTATCCCTCACCTAAAAAAGGGGTGCCTTTTTCTTTCCCATGCACACATTTAAAACAAAGTTCTTTCTCTTATAGAAAATAGACTTTTCTATGCATTCCATGGACTCTCACTTTGCAATCGTCAAACCTATCAGCACTTTGAAGTCAGCTAGGCCAACAAAGAGATGTGACAGGAATCCCAGGAATGCTGTACGATATAATCCTGAAAGCCTATCATAGTTTCTCTCTGCCCCATCAAATATGAGCAACATTAAGGTAGGATTATCTTGAGTTTCTTTCTAATGCTTTTCTCTTTTTCAGGACTGAGAAATCTTTTTGAAAGTCCTCTTTAATCATTTGCTCATTTCTTGTCTATTCCAAAGGCCATGCTAGCTGGGGAATTCTGGGAGTTGAAATCCACACATCTTAAAGTCACCAAGCTTGAGAAACATTGCCATAGTTAAACATTGCCATAGTTTAACATAGTTAAAAAGCTACGTAACACAGAACACATTTTCAGGTACATTCTCTGTAGGTTGCATTTAGTTCCCCATAACAGCTTCACAACCCATTTGAAAATTTCTAGGTCTCAAGAAAGCCAGGATGAAGAAGACTGCCAAATGGTATGCAGGTGGGCATTATCAAGGTTTCTTTGTGATTTTGCACAGTAGCATGAAAAAGTCACAGATATTCATCTTTTCCGAAAAACATAATCTTAGATACACTTTCCAAAGACAAGTTGCACTATAAAACAGTGACACTGAGTTCTGAGCAAACATACATAAGATTGTGCTCAACAGTAGTTTGGAGTGTAGAGGACAGAAATTGGCAAGGAAGGAATTGGATTTTAATGTAGATGCAATAGATCTAATCATTGTACTCTTTTATGACTATGTAACAGGGAAACACAAAGAACAAAGCAGGACAACTTGATGCACACAGTCTTTGTTTGCAAGCTCTGTGGGGTGGAGAAATTTCACTGAAAGTATTAAAATATATTAAGGTGAGAAAAAGTAAAGTGAAGTGTAGAAGAAAGTTACAATGACTCTCAACTGTGCATGTACATGCACACGACCAGCAAACCCCTTGCCAACAAAAATGCAGCTCACCTCTGATTTTCTCCCTTTAGTTTACATGAAAGGAAACCTTGGGATCCTAAAAAGCAAACTAGCTCTTGAGTGATCCTTTCTTTCTCACTCAAGGCATCCACTGCTAGAAATAACAAATTGTGAGACGTTTTCATTGGAGGCTGTAAAGATTATATGCTATGTTTTCTGTATTTTCCTTACTTCTGAAGGAAGACATAAAGGAAAATTCCCTCAAGAATAGAGCCTCTCTGCAGGGAATTTCAGAGAGTCTGTAGTTGTTCCTTGGTAATCTACAAGATCTACCTACGTTTTCTAGAAAGACTTCCAACAGATATAGTAAAAATAGGAAATAGGAAAGAAACTGTTGAAACAAAAAGCAGAGTGGGAGAAAGTGAGAAGCACTGAGACAGATAAAATACTATATCTGGCCTTGTAATTCATATGGAAGAGAACGGATTTGGTAATTATTCAGCTCTACAATGTATATGCTTGACTAAGTCATAAGGGGCTTCTGATTCTGGCTGAAATGAAGAAAGGGGCAGCCCACCCAAATAAGTTTAGGAAATGAAAAATTTCCTTAAAGTATCCATTCATATACCTTAAAGTATCCATTCATTCATTCATTCATTCATTCATCTCATTTATATACTCACCTAAGTGACTCTGGGCATCTTACAATTAAAAAAAAACATGCCACCAAATATGAAAGCATAAATACATGCAAACTTAAAAACTGTATCAAAAGTTAGAATTGCAGTATTAAAAATTTAAAAAGTGGAGAGAATACCCTTACGACAGCAACCACCCCGAAGGTTGCCTATCATTCGTCAACCCTCATGTAAATTGGCAGAGTCACGTTTCAGAACTTTTTCTGAAGGTCAGAAGAGTGAGGTCCATCTCACTTCTGGTGGGTAAAGTGTTCCAATTAGCATAGCAATTATACTTTCAGAGAATGAAAGAGAATTCCGAAGAGCCCGTCTTTCCCTATGTTATTTATAATGGGTAAAATAAAAGCTCGGTGTTATTTTTTTTTAAAGTAATCTTGTTTGTTTTAAAACATACTCTTACACATACACAAAACAAAAGACAACTGTTTTCATTTCAGATCGTCTACTCTTTCAAGTAATGTTTGCAACTTTTCAGCCAAATTAAATTGGATTTATTATTTAACAGCTTTAATGCTGTTATTAATATTATTTAAAGCTGTAAAGTTATTTTTTTTCACAAGTTACTACTTCTTTTACTGTTGATACACTGTGTTAATGATTCAGGAACAATGAACAGGTAAAACAGTCAAATTTATTCAGCAGAAAGAACAATTACTCCTGATTCCTTGTTTCAACTGGTAGAAACAAAAGGCCTCTGTCAACCATAGGGCGTTGAATCTGCATTCCTGGGTCTGGACCATCACAACAGTGGTTGTGAAATGATGTAGGTTGCCATTAAAGACAATCCCCATGCCAGATGCCTAGAAAAAGAGAGGTGTAAACATAACAATAACATTATAATACTTTATAATGCCTTGGTAAGGCCACATTTGGAATACCTCATCCAGGTTTGGTCACCATGATGTAAAAAAAGATATATTGACCTCACCCCTTTCCTAAGAGGCTGTAGGGGACATATATAAGTGCACCAACGTGCCTACCATCCCTGTTCTATTGTTTCTTTTATTTTTCTTATATGTATCCATGTATTCATAACTATGTTTTTACTTATACCTATTATCTTGTAAGCAATTGACAAACCAAATTAATTAATTAATTAATTAATTAATTAAATAAATAAATAAATAAAAGATATTGAGACTCTAGAAAGAGTGCAGAGAAAAGCAGCAAAGTTGATTAGGGGATTTGAGGCTAAAACATATAAAGAATGGTTGCTGGAACTGGGTATGTCTAGTTTGAAGAAAAGAAGGACTAGGGGTGACATGATAGCAGTCTTCCATGCTTTGAGACCATGCAGTCTTCGCATCTCATGTTATGCTTAAGGAAAGTCACTGGTGTCTTCTTGTGGGTGGAATATAGCTGTTCTGCACAAGGATCCCACCTATCTGACATGCAGAAGAGAGCCTGTCTTGGCTTTTTCCAAACTATGGAAAAGACTCCCTTTGGAGTTGTACTTGATCCTCACTACCTCAGCCTTTAAAAAAAAAAAACCTCTGTGAACGATCACCTGGCTTTTAATAGTTAAAGTCATTTTGGAGTCCACCTTACATATTATTATTTGTTTTGAGTTTTGGAACATTGTTAACTGAGTTGAGTGCTCATGTAGGGAACAATAAATTAAATAAAAATACCTATTAAAGATGTATTGCAAATAATTTTATGTCAAGACCCATAAAATTTCCAAAACCTTAATGTGGCAAGATTTACTTTACCATTATCAAATTACATATATTGTTTCCACTGTACGGGGAATATACTGTATTTTGTAAACATGATTATCTAACTTTCTTGAGATCAACTTTAATAAATGTCTTGAATATAGCATTATTGTATATTGGGAGGAAAACTTGCTCCGTAGATATTCCCACCTCAGGACTGGAGTTGCATTCTTCTAATAAATATCAGGTAAATGCCTTTCATTTAAAATAAATACATACATACATACATACATACATACATACATACATACATACATACATACATACATAAATTGAATAGCTAAAATGCATGAGTCGATTCTTAATTAACATGTCTTTATTTTGCTAATAATGGTTATTCCTTCTGTACTACTCTCAGAACAGATGGTGCTTCCAGACTAGACTTTTCCTATTCAATCACCATTCCTTTGTGGAATTTTTTTATAGGCTGTCACCGCTTTGCATCCTTTCTCCCATTGTTTACCTTTTCAACAAAAGCAAAAGTATAAAGAGGGAAGGAGGGAAAAGTTGTACAGGGCATTTGGATTGGTAGCACCTGGATCTATTAGTAAAAAAATTTTCTCATGCTAAGAGAGGGAAAAAAATCTATAGTACAACTGAATCACAAGGTATACTGGAAAAATCAACATATGCTGTCTTTTTCAAATCAAAAGTCTTTCCTTATTATTATGGTTTATTGTACAGTCAACCAGATGTTTAGACTGGATCTGGTATTTTTATCCACCTATTTAATCCTTTCCAAGGACTTTGGATTGGCAGATGATGATGCTTGATAGCATCATTGCAAGCTATAATCTGTTCTAACTAATCCTGTCTTTTGCAATTGACCAATGGTAATTTTATCAATGCCATTGGTGTTCCAGTTTGTTGTCAGTTGTTTTGGGATTACATCCAAAGTGCCTATTACTACTGGTTCAAACTTTGCTTAATAGGGGACATGGGTGCAATTCCAAAGCAACCGAAGCATCACTTCAACATGAAATCATAGCTGCCAATTCTTTAGCTGATGTTGCCTTCACATACATCAAGTTCTTGTCATAATACATCAGCATTGTATATGTATGGATCTCTAGAGGGACCACTGTGGCTGGTTTATGCCATAATCTTTCAACATTGATTTTCAGATCTTGATATTTTGTGGTCTTCTCCTATTCTTTGTCTTTTATTCTACTATCCCCAGATAACATCAATTATGAACAATTTCTTCTGTTCAACCCCAGTTAAATCTGGTATGTTCTGAGCCAAGATTTTATTTGTGTTTGGAAATTATTAATAATTATTTGCATAGTGTTGGAATCAAAACAGTCTATTTTGTACATTATAATGAAATTTTCAATTAGAAGTGAAATAAATCAAAAGTTGCTGCCCATACAATTTCCTGGTATTTGTAGTTATCCTGTCCACTCTTCACTATCACCCTCTGCTAAGGAGAGAACAAGACTTACATTCACAGGGAAATGAGATCACATCAATTATTTCCTCAAGCCACTTTGCTTAAAGAGGACTGTTAAAAATGATAGTGGGTCTTACTGTTACTTGTTTGAAGGCATATCGTACATCAGAAGTGTCAAACTAAATTTCACTGAGGGCCGAATCAGGGTTGTGTTTTACCTCAGGAGCCGGGGTGGGCGGGGCCTGGGTGGGCATGGCCAGCTTGACATCACTTGTGTCGGGGACACCTGTGGTGGCCCAAGTGCTCTGCCAGCAAAAATGGGCTCCAGGGCTGCGTTTTCAGCTGCAATGGTTTCCTACAACCCTCTGCCAGCGAAAAAGGAATTTGGGAGGGGCGCGTTTTTGCTGGTAGAGGCACAGTGGGCCAGTCCTTTGCTGTTTCCAGGTTGGCCTCGTAGGCCAGATCTAAGCATCCTGTGGGCCGAATCAAACTCAAAGCCGAGTTTGGCACTTGTGTTTTAGATGAAATGGCTTCATTTCTGTTTTAGATGAAATGGCTTCATTTCTGTTTTAAATGGAAAGATCCACAAGAAGGTGAGATCTGGGGCCTTCAAGTTGCTCGTCAGTAGTACCATCTGGATAACAGATTGAGCAGGCACACAGGCTACCCAAACATTGTCTTTCCAAAACGACAATATGCATGATTGTATTTCTATTTATAAGACAGTAATTACTAAATTGGCACACATGCACACTTTACAGAAGCCTGCTTTATACAATTTTGTCCTCACTGTTGGGTTTTTCCTGTTTGCCTTTGGGTGATACTTAAGAGGAACTTTAGGATATTTGATGCCTGTATCTATGCTCATCACCAAAGTGTGGAAAATTCACCTTGCTTAATAGCTTACAAATCAGATGGATCATGGCCAGCTGATTTTTTTCAAACTGTGCGAGTTGGGGCCGTGGATTTTCCCATCATATTATACTAGCAAAATACTGTCTTTGTGGAATGGCTGTGATTATTTATATTCCACATTTGCTTACCCAGAAACAAGATATTCCTTTTATTGCTCTCAAAATGCAGGGGGAAGACACCTGTCAAAGAGATTACCATCTTGAGAGTCACTGAAAAACAAAAAAACCTTATTGTTTTATCAAAAGTTTAATAAAGCTTGGCTTTTGTCAGGGAGAAAAAGAGAGGCTTTTGATACCTATATTCATTGTCCAAAAGGCAAGAATCAATCAAGAAATGATATAAAAATCGAATGAATGATCATCAATATATGTACTGTAAGTCTTTGCTTCTGGATTGGGGCTGCCTTTGGATTGTGCATCTGGATTTCTTCTGAAGTTCACAAAAGACAATAAGGGAATAAAATTCAAGGATGAAGTGAATACATTAGATTTAGAATTATTTTATTGGCCAAGTATGATTGGACACACAAGGAATTTGTCTTGGTGCAATATATGAATTTATAACATTGTGAAAACTGCACTGGCTGTGCCCTTGTCCAATTTTTTTACGAAAATCTGTAGGAAAAATATTCTGTCCCTCCAGAATTCCAAGGGGGCAATTAATTAATGAAAAACAATCTGGAACAGTAGAAGTCAAAGTCTTCTGTCCATATTTCTATATCTGTAGGTAACAAATCAAGTGAAACCAAGCTTGATTCAAATAGAATCAGATTGAACCAATAACAGACACTGCTTCAGCCTATTATTTAATTATTCTGAGCACTTTTGTTCATTTTTAAAAAAACTTTAAACAGAGGTCTCCAAACTTGGCAACTTTAAGACTTGTGGACTTCAACTTCCAGAATTCTTCAGGCTGGCTGGGGAATTCTGGGAGTTGAAGTCCACAAGTCTCAAAGTTGCCAAGTTTGGAGATCCCTGCTCTAAACAATGTTCTCCTCTTTTTCCTTCTCTGCTCTAGACAAAATGTTTGCCCTGTAATAAAACACTAGGTATGAAATATAGCACCCAGGAAAAGCAACCCCTTCATAAATCACATTCATCCATAGCCAAACATGTTCTCATTGCATAAATCTTCTCAGAGGCCTTAAGGTAGCGGCAGTAACTTGGAAAGATCTGGAATCTATTTAACTACAAAAGAGAAGTTTGAACAATATATATCAGGAAGTCTGTATTATTTTTGGAAATGGACAGAGCCAATTTCTATTTGTCCAGCATAGAAAAGCAGAGTTTTTTTGGAATGAGTTGGAATCTTCAGCCAACAAAAAAATCCTGAAAAATTCTGAGCCCACCAAGAACCAGCCAACACAATGTTCTTGGTGGACTCAGAACTTTTAAAGATTTTTGGGGGGAGGGCAAGGGCTAGAAAACAGGAAAGAAATCTCTAGATAAAACTCAATCCCCCCACCCCAAAAAAGGAAGGAAAATGCCCACCAGGTAACACAGGACATTCAGGCTGAGGGGAGGGGGAGGGACAGGATATGGAAAGAGACCCATAGACCAGCCCCAGTGATTGCGCCAGCACTTCTCAAGTGCAGCAAGGCAGACTGAACGCAACATCACAATCCCTTCCACCTCTCTCCCTTATTCCGTATCCCAGTGTTCAGTCGCACCTGTCACATGTTGAATAAAGTGGAGCAAAGGGACAGCAACTGTTGCAAACACTCTCTGAACCTCACCCCAAAACCCACTGACTCCCATTCTTGCCCTCCCGCCCACCTGCTAATTACCCACATGAGTCACCCCGGTGGAAACACCTGCTGCCTTTTTAGAAAAAGCAGCTGCCTCTTGGGTTGGATGCAGCTGACTCCCTGTGAAATGCGAGTGATGAGGGAACTTGCTAATTATAAAGGGTGAGACCGAAGGTTTCGTCCTGAGAACTGCCCATCCCTCTGGTGTGCGGCTGTCAATCTAGGAGCAGAGAAAGCTCTACTCCTCCCAAGGGCGATACAGATAAATCCTTGGGGGAATCTGGTTACACACAGTAGACCCCTTGCCACACTTACCTAAGGCTGCTATGCTGTATCTCAGCCCCTCTGATAGGAAAACAGAACCACCTGCTGCAGCTCCTCTCTGCTCCACCTCTGTGGCATCCCGTGAAGTGCTTTCAAATACAAATTGCAGGCTCTTACCTTTTGAGCATGATGCTCCTGGCTCTTCTGCATGGTAGAGCCTGGTTGCTATGCTCTCCCTGCCTACGTGTGTATTCTTCCTCTTCCACTTGTTCAAGAGATGTCTTCTTTCTCTCTGCACAATGGGAAGGGAAGAAAGCAGCATCCAAAACAATAAGCAGATCAATAAATATCCTCCTGGTTGTCTTTTCTCTCTCTTTCCAGATTGCTGCTTCCTGACTGAGTGTAACTGGCACAGGGAGGAGAGATGTTAACACTCTCTAGAATAAAGCAAAATGAGAGAGAGAGTGTGTGTGTGAGAGAGAGAGCTGCTGGGAAGGACTAGGAACAACACAAGCTGGCTAGCGTGCAGGTTTGCTTAGCATTAAATGGGTATTGCAGATTGTCAAAAAGAAAGACAAAGGACAAATATTCATACTCTTAGATCAATAGAAGAGAATATCTGTTACTCAGGGTGTGTGGGATTCTTGTTGCTTGATGAGCTTGGTTATTTTCTCACAGATGTTTCATTACCAAACTAGGTAATATCATCAGTGTTAGTAGGGAATTGGGTATGCTCTCATTTTATGTACTAGAGCAGGGCTTTTAACACTCAAGGCCTTGACCCATGGGGTGCTTAGATCTGTCACTCTGGAAACAGCAAAGGCCTGGGGTGCCTTTCCCAGTAAAAACAGAGCTTGGGAGGGCTCAGACAGCTCTCCTGCACTCCATTTTTGCTGGCAGAGAGTTGCAGGAGGCTGTTGTGGCCGAAAACGGAGCTCAGGAGCTTGTTTTTGCTGGCAGGGCACTCAGGCCACCACAGGTACCAGTGACACCAGTGATGTCAAGATGGCCATGTCCACCCTGTCTATGCCCAACCCAGCCCACCGAGGTCAAAAACAACCCTAATGCAGTCCTCAATGAAATTGAGTTTGATACCCCTGTACTAGAGGCTTGCCTTGTCAGTGGTTCGTTGATTGGGTTGTTGTTCACCTTTAGCTTATTTGTCTGAGTTGGCAGTTCCTTGATTGGGATATTGTTCGCTTCTTGATTGTTGATCTAATGTTAATCTTGGTGTTAATCTCTGAATAGCTGATGTTGATTGCTGGTGAGGAGGTGTTTTGGTCTTTTTGTTTCTTTTTTTGCCTTTTGATTGTCTCTTTGGAATGATATGTAGATCCTGTTTATTTCTGACAAATCAGCCATCAACAGGCACATAGAGTTAAAGAACATGCATACACAAAAGGGCTTGCAGAACTTCAAGAATGTATGAGCTCTTAAAGAATGCATGACTTTTTGGTAGGCCAAGCACTTGAGATGTTTATCAAGGTAAATATCTATCTTCCCACTGTCATTACAAACTGGCAGCATGAGAAACAGCTGATCACAATGAAAAGCTATTACAACATTTACCAGAGTTGTAATTGTTTGTTTGGAGTAGATTGCCTGCAAACTCCTATCAAATATTTGGGGATTGCAATAGTAGAAAGGGACATTCTGAACACTGCCAAAATCATTCATTGAAACTCATGAGAGTTATTGGGCCATATCAACTCCATCTATTCCGCACAAATGCTACACTTTATCTCATCATCATGGATACTGTAATTATTGGCTCATTCAGCCTAGTTCCATCTGCATGGGTAGGAGTGACATAAAAAATTGGAAGAAGACAGAGGCTGGATGAATGTAAAAAAAGAAAAAACCCAAACAACTCTTAATAATAGTAAGAGCAGTTTAATGAGAAATTTAAAGTAATAACATCTGGATCGTAACCTGAACACCATTTGCACTGAAAATAATCGTGACCAATCAATTGCAAACTGCAGCTTTACCTGAAACAACTTACATCCTGAGACAATATCTTTAATACCATGAAACAACAATATCTGATTGTCCAGGTCTTTGGAAAGGATTCGATGGGTGGACAAAAATGCCAAATCCAGTCTAAGATGCATTAGTCTGGGCCAATTAGTGTGTGATTAACAACAATAGGAGAACTAATGGCCCAGCAATTTAATGGCCTCTCTTTGAATTGCAGTGGCTGGACCATCATCTATCATGCTGCTTTAATCAGAATTCCTCCAATGAATAAGTTGGATTTGGTGCGCTAAGTGATCATTTCCAATTCTACAATTCTAGGACAGTTGCTATTAGTGGAATAGGTTTCATTCATCCGAGCAACAGTTTTCAACTCAAGAGCCTGACAATATCATATTGCTTCACAATAGGGCCCTAGTTACATGGAAAGTTCAATTTTTTGTTCCCCTTTCTCAGTTATGAGGGTTCTAGACTCTGCTATCCCAGATTAGTCTATCCGCTTTTTAAAACACTTAATTTACTGATTTCATAAAAAAATATTAATAAATCTGTTCAAGATCCATGCTATCTAAAGAAATGAGAGGGGGGAAATGCACAGCAGCAGACCTGAAATGCAAATTTGTTCATTAAGTTTGATTGAGCAATGTTGGGTATAAAACTAGAAATATTCCCAGAAATAATAATCCACTTGAAACAGGACCTTACTACAAGAACAGAGAACAACAAGAACACTTTTCTTAGGTCCTCCTAGTTTTCTTTCTAGTTTACATCTCTTCAAAAGTTCCTGTCAACTCGTAAAGCAGTTCCATTTTAAGCTCTGCAGTTTCTCATTCTTCTCTCTTCCCTTAAGATTGACAGGAGTGCAGAGTTGACAGTTAAGCTGTAGCATCTTCTTGTTCTTCTTCCTCAGTGCTTGATATCTTTGCTCCCTCTACTGGCAAAAGTAGATAGGGTAAAATTCAGAAGGAATGTTGTAATAATAAAATAGGAGTAGAAAACCAGTGACGTCCTTGTTGCTAGTTAATAAATGACAGAAACAAATGACATCCTTTCCCAGATGTACAAAACATAGTTGATCCAAGGCAAATTGGCATGTCTCAACTAAGCTTTTGGAAGCTCAGATGTTTCAGAATATGCTTTCAAAGCAAAAGCATCTGATCCCATTTCAGGTCTGCGAGGAGATGGAGACTGAGGACTGGTTTTATGGCTGCTTCTCATTACTGTGCACACAGACTTTGCGGGAACCAAAAGGACCAGTCTGTCATTTCATGGACTTTTACCCCATTGAGTAAACAAGCAAAGCCTGATAGAGTTTCGGTTGGAAGTTCATCTTCTCAGTATATGGCAGGAGCCGCTTTGAATTTACATTTTCTTTGCTAGTTTTCCCAGAACTCCTCTTTTATATGCATTTAATATTTTGTTAGTTGTCAACCAGCAGCCAGAATTTGATGGCCCTCCAGGTAAAATGGCCTCCAGTGCCTAGAATTCCATACTCAGTATTTCTCAATCTTAGCAGCTCTAAGATGTATGGACTCAAGCTCTCAGAATTCCCCTGCCACCAAGGCTGGCTGGAGAATTCTGGGAGCTGAAGTCCACACATTTTAGAGCTGCTGAAGTTGAGAAGCATTGCCATAGATTATGGGATTGGCTGAGAATTCTAACTGATATCTAATACATTTGGAAAGTGCCACCATTTATGGAATGATGCATGGGATTTTTGCTCCTATTTGCAAGTTTGTGCTGCCTTTTATCTCTAGTTTCACCACTGTCCTTACCCTGAGAAATGTTTGAATGATGCATGTAGTTTTCACATCTTCTTTATCATGTGCACAAACCCACAATTTGATAGAGGGTTTTTATAAAAATGTCACAATGAAGTAGAAAATAATATATCATCTAAATGAAAGGAAGAAGAACAAAGGAAAATGATAAAGTAGCGCTTGGTAACTGGAGCCTTGGAAGCTAATCTGGACACAATCATCGTTTCTAATCTCAGAAAATTAAGCATGTACTGAGAGTGGAGAGTAGGTAGAGGCAGACAGATTTCCTGGATCCTTTCCCTTGTATAAAAGAGGAGTTAGGCAGTATTGGTGAGGTTGAGCCTTCAGCTCTCAGTTCAAAATATAATTTCCACTGTTAAATACAAGTTCTGATTGGGCTCGGAGAACCTTTGAAAGAATCTTTTTCAGAACCAGAGGTGGTCTGCTGTTGATATATTAATTCATCAGGCAACATCATGTGTCCATGAGTCTAAGAAGGTGAAAGAGAAAGAGCCATAGGCACATTGTTTCTGTTTCCTTAATAGCAGCTTCATCTGCAGATGATTTTTTTTTCCTTTTGGAAAAATGTTTTTTGTACACTCCAAGGGTGATGTGCTCACAACAACCTTGGGATCAGTTTGATTAAAGCAGAAAGACTAACCAAAGATTACCCAGAAATTTGAGCCACTCTCCAGAGAATTGAATGGAATGCAACTGGACATTCATGCTTGTATGGTGTCCGCTGGGCCCTTATTTCAGAATCTGTGTATCTCTTGTCACTGAAAAAGTTGTCCATCCACACACTCTATTATATTATTAGCTCTCCATACAGTATAGAAATACAAATCACCAAGACTGGCCATGATAGTATTCCCCCTGCCCCGGTGGCCATCTTTAGAGAGGAATTCCCGAGCTCAGATATTTTTCTCCTTTTTATTTTTGGTGCTCCTATCTATTTTCCTATCTGCTCCTAAAATGCTGTAGGGCAAGAAGAAACCAGCTTCTTAACTGGTATGGCTTTTCCATTGATATGATTATATGAGAATTCCATGAAGCCCCATAGATGTTATGGTTTCCTCATGGCTGTTCCTGCCATAGAAAAGAAATATTTGTAAGGGAAGAAAGGAGAAAGAAACGCTCCGGACTGGCCAAAGTACATATTACACAAGCTATAAGCAGTTCACATACATTTCTGTATACAATTTAAACGATTTCCAAGGAAGGGCTCAAACAGCATGTGGACTGTAGCACATCAGAAGTACATTAACTCTTTCACCTGCCATAGACCTGACAAAACTCAATCAATCAATCAATCAGAATAGAGCTGGAAGGAACCTTAGAGGTCTAGTCCAATCCCCTGATCAAGCAGGAGACCTTAGACCATTTCAGACATGGGGCTGTCCAGTGACCCATAACGACTGAAGACAAGCTGTTCCACTGGTTAATTGTTCTCACTCTTAGAAAGTTTCTCCCTTAGTTCTAAGTTGCTTCTCTCCTTGATTAGTTTCCATCCATTGTTTCTTGTCTTACCTTCTGGTGCTTTGGAAAATATGTCGACCCCCTCTTCTTTGTGGCAGCCACCCAAATACTGAAATACTGCTATCATGTCACCTCTAGTCCTTCTGTTTTCTAGACTATCGATATCCAACTCCTGCAACAGTTCTTCTATGTTTTAGTGCATATGTTTTAGTGCAGAAAAGAGCATCTTAGTTGCTATTCTCTGCACTTTTTCCAAAGTCTCAATATATTTTTGTAATGTGGTGACCAAAACTGGATTAAGCTTTGGTCTGACTAAGGATTTATAAAGTAATATTAATACTTCACCATCACCCTGCTAAGCCTCAAGTGTGACCATCCATTGATACAAAGAGAGCAAGGACATAATGCTATGTACAGTGTAATGAAGGAGCAAAGAGATAGTTGTATTGTTGCTTGGATATTGTCACCAGGGAGGACTGTTAATGACAGTATAAATATTTGCATTTACTCTTTTCTTCTGTTTTATTATAAACTTAGGGCCATGGGATACAGTCTGCATAGAATAGATGGTAGCTATTTATTAGATTTTCTGAGAAGTTGGATTGTTATTTCACATAATAAGAAAGCTGGCTTTCCAGGATGAATCTGACTTTTAATCACATTAGTTCTCCACTTTTCTCTGCTTCTTCAGGTCCAGCCACAATAGCTGAGTCAATAGCTAAGCAAATTGGTAAGACATCTTCTGTCTCAAGCAGCAAGCCCATCTCCACAAGATTGTGCTACAATAGCAGTAGCACTTAGACTTACATACCGCTTCACCGTGCTTTTACAGTGCTCTCTAAGTGGTTTACAGAGTCAGCATATTGCTCTCAACAATCTGGATCCCCATTTTACCAATCTCGGAAGGCTGAGTCAACCTTGAGCCTGATGAAATTTGAACTGCCAAATTGCAGGCAGGCAGCAATCAGCAGAAGTAGCCTGCAGTACTGCACTCTAACCACTGCACCACCGCAGTTAGATTTCTTTTCAGGAAACTGAGGCCAAAAGGAGGCTTCGTATGTGTGTATGTGTGTGTGTGTGTGTTTGTGTGTGTTTGTGTGTGCGTGTGTGCGTGAGAGAGAGTGGGGGGAAGGAGGAAGAGGGAATGAAATGCTATGACACAGCTTTGTTCTATCAACAGAAGTCATATCTATTATTTTCAACACAGTGAAAAAACAATCTGTTCCAAATCCTCTTCTATGCGTCTAGTAAATATAGGAGATCTTAATTATTTCTCCAAAATGGCTGGTCTGATTAATCTTCATCAGAACAGTTCTAGATATAATAGCATTCTAATATATTTAGCAGGCATCTGTCAAATCTAACCCTATCCAGTTTGTAAAATGGCTGTCACTCTGCTATGTGAGGTACACCCAAGGTTTGGATCTGGCTTTTTCAACAGTTACTCAGTGTGAACAGAATCTTACCGCCATCTTTCTGGAATTTCTGTCTGTCCCCAAGTGACATCCTGATTCCACAGTCCATTTGTACAAAGTGCCATCTGCAAAGTTATCCTGGTATCAACAAGTAGAAGCAATGTGAGTCACAAAGCAATTAAGCTCAAGAAATGGTGAAGTGTTGACTGTGTTGTGTCCCAAAGACACCAGTGCCAGCTGCTTCACATGCTATCTCAAACCATCTTTCTGTGTTTGCTGTTCTTAGATGGGGGCTTGTCAGCCTGGGGACAGTCATAAAGCAAGATTAGAAACTCAGAGTAACTAATTGTTTATGACTCACTGTCCTTGGTCTTTGGCCCTAAGAAAGCAGCCCTTCCCTTCTCTTCATTTTCCTCGGCTGCCCCCTTGTTAAGATGTCAACAGTCCAAAAGAGCCCCACATTCCAAGCTTCAAGGCAAAGTAAACTGGTTTAAAATGTGACATGAGTGTAACAAAGATTTAAACGTTTCTTTCATGTGTTTGAAAGCTGCGCATGTTTTTTGTTTGCAAAAGTAATGTTTGCAAAAACTGACAAGAAATGGATTAATTTAATAAAGGCAATACAGTCAGCTAGATGTTTAGACTAGATTTGGCATTTTTATCCACCTATCATTCCCAAGGTCTGAGATACCCAGATGTTTTATTTATTTTTATTTATCACATTTATTTACTGCCCACCTCATGATTCAAGGTGACTCTGAACTGGCTTGATGTTGTAGCTCAATGGTGTTAAAGGTATTGTTGCAGGATGTAAATTGTTGCAAGTAAAGGTGCCTTTTGGAATTGACTAATGATGGTTTTGTTAGTGCTGATGATGTTTATTATTATCATAGTTACATTATCATCATGGGTGGGATTCTACAGGTTCACACCTATTCGCTAGAATTGGTTGTTAACATTCTAAGCAGTTCAGAGAACCGGTTGTTAGAAGAAATTACCGGCCTAATCCTGTAAGGAAGGCAGGAAGGAAACATTCTGGTGTTGCTTACAGAAACTGCCTCTCCATTAACCCTTATTACATTCTTGGCAGGACTAGACTTCCTGTCTCAGGAACTTCTCTGGAGTTTTTTTTCCCCTCCTTTGCTGGTACTTTGCTTGTGTGGAGTGACTATTCAAAGTTACAATAGCACTAAAAAAAGTGACATGACTGTTTTTCACACTTACAACTGTTGCAGAATCCCCACAGTCATGAGAGGCCAGGCGAGGAGATGTGTGCCTCGATGTGAGTGATGTTGAGTTGGCCATGCCCAGCTAGTAACATGACCACCAAGCCATGTCCATCCAATCACATGACCACCAAGCCACACCCACCAACTAAGCCATGACCACGGAACCAGTTGTTACAAAAATTGAATCCCACCCTGATTATTATTATTATTACACAGTATGCTACGAAATCATTGATATCATTGTTGAGTACTTGCAGCTAAAAACAGGTTTAGTTCAAACAAGAGATATTTCTCAGTAATCACACCTAATCAAAATAATTAGTTGATAACTTTCAGAAAATAAAAATAAATAAGAGAATGCATGTATAATTTATTATAGCTCTTTTTATTTTCTGTATATTTTAGAACTTACTGGTTATTTATTTACAGAGGAAAAATTCAGCAAAACAATCCAGTCTAACTCAGCAAACTTTTTTACATGTATTACATGTAAGATTAGGAAACAATTAGAAATAGATCTTCCTTGCACCAGTCCTTTAACGTGGGAGAAACCAAGTAGTTGAAAGAAATTTTAGTAGTAGTAGTAGTTTAATTAAACCACTTCAAAAAAGTGAACCAAAAGAAACATAATGAATTTATACTGATATTCCAAATATAATAGACTAAATTTCAGATATGAAACAAAAATATTCAAATATTTGCTTTGAAGAATAAATGCATTTATTCTTAGCTTTTAGCATGCTAAGCCATAGAAGTCGTTGTTCATTACTGAAATGGGTATATTACAAAAATCTCCTGCCTATAGAAACACAGACATTAAACATTTCAAAGCCATTTAATAATTCAAGTCTAATAATTTGTAGCATAAAAAAAAATCCTTTGCTTTACTACTAAGAGTATCTACCAGTATCATGCTCTAAATTTTAAAAAGGCATATGGTCACATTCTCTCAGCCCAACCCACCTCACAAGATTGTTGTTGGGAAAATAGGTAGAAGTATTATGTACTCTACTTTGACTTGTACAAAAATAAAGGTGGGAAATTATTAGTTGTTTAGACAGGATTTGGTATCTTTATCCACCTATTGAGTCTTTCTGGACCTGGGACAGGCAGACATTGTTACTTTTTTATTTATTCCATTTATATGCTGCCTATCTCCCTGATAAGACAACCCTGGGCAGTTTGTTTGATGATGTTGTATCATTATTATTTACTCCTTCCTCGCCTCCAGACTCCGAAATAGTACTTCAATGGATCTCATTAAAAAGACGGAAGGGTAATCACAAATATCCAAAATATTTTTTTAATTATTTAGGCTTATAAAATTACCTTAAAAACACATGCAAATAAGACAAACTTGAACAGGCATAACGAAGAAACATAAATGCACTTTTGTTGTCAAGTTCTGCAGATCATTAAATTGAGGAAAACAAATAAGGCAGCCTACAAGAAGAAAGCAATTAGTTCAAAGCCAAATATATACCGAGAGGGTGAAAGTTAGAAAGTCATCCGATCAGCTACAGATAATCCTCGATTTATGACTTCATTTAACAAGAGTTTGAAGTTACAATGGTCTTGGAAAAAGTGACTTACTATAGGATCTGTCCTTGAAGTTATGACCATCACACCATCCCCATGATCACATGGTCACAATTCAAGCACTTTGGCAACTGGTTCGCATTTGTGACAATTATGCAGCATCTTGCAGTCACGTGGTTGTGATGCACAATCTTCCCAGCTGGCTTCCAACAGGCATTGGGGGAACAGACTTACTTAATGACTTCCTTGATCACTACTAGTTTCATTTCATTGGCTGAGTTCACACACCATGTTAAGTCATAATGTGGTTTGCTTGTTTAATAATTTATTTATTTATTGTTAACAGGTAAACTCCACCACAGTAGCTTGCCACCACTATTATTTGTGTAAACTCAGTCATTGTGGTCTGCCACTGGCACTTATTCAACAAACCATGGATTAATGTAATGAGTGCATCAAGCTAATGTACCATTTCTGCATCTCTGCTGCATGTAATGGTTGCTATTAGTGGAATTCAATCAAAGATATATGGGGGGAATAAGTTGATTTTTTTTTTTAGAATTCCATTTTGAGGTTATGCCCTCTCCTGTCAGCTATAATCACACAAAGAAGATGCCCACATCCATTTTAAAGAACTGGTGAAGTTTTACTACAAGTTTGATTAGAGTACTAATAGCAGAGCAAGTCAGTGAACAGTGGAGACCTGGTCTTATTGATTCATTCTGCTCTTTTCTTCATATAGGGAAATCATGACTGAATTCCCACATTGTGGGAAGGCATTGTATTAACCATGCTTCTTAAATAAACATAATGGCTAGTTGGCACATAATATTATGCCATATAGTATATTTACAAACTCCACAATGATTGGATTTACACATATGAAGTGCACTGCAGTCATCTTTACCAGGTAGATCCGACAGGAAACACAACCAGATAAACTAACTCTACTTTATTGTAAAGCTATAGAACAGGAATCTTGCAAATCTGAAAGTAAAGTTCTCCCACAGTCTCCTTTACAGCCTGAAAAATTAAGATGGGTCCCTTCTGAGCATCTTGCTCCATCCACTAAGCAGCTACAGGCTATGCTATCTCTTTTTGGACCATTCTCCAGGCAGCACCTTTTTCACCCATCACCCAATGTCTTTCCCACACATTATGAAAATTGCTGATCATGATGATGACGATGATGCACTGTGGTCCATACCCTGGACCCCTTATGTTTTACAGCCAGGGAAGCTTTAAGTCAGCCTTTCTTCAGGGCTGCCCCTGATGATATGGGGCTGCAGGTGCCAGAATCCTCACCAGCATATAAATCCAGTGCTGAGGCAGTAACAGATAAATCATACTAGCACTGATGATGTTACCTAGTTTGGGTAATGAAGTATCTGCATGGAAACAAGAAAGCTCAGAAAGCATCAAGAGCCCCTAAGATAAATCTCTTGCTAAGTAGGATGGTAATCCAAGCTCTTATCCTCAACCCCAAAATACTGTGCAGGAATATGGTGGGAGGAACTAAGAAAAACATGAGTCTATAAGCGTCTCACACCAAGTCAGATGCCTTTGATGTGGAATATATGCATGAATAAAATTTTCAAGAAAACAATGTTGGACTTTTGGCATTCTAAAAGAGACTGTTTTGTGGAAACCAGTAACAGATTTCCTTCCCTCTCTTGAGGACTTTGGCTAGTTTTTCAGCAACTTGACTGTCATGTTCTTTTCTACTTGTTTCTTTTGCCTACTTAGCCTTTAATATGACTTTAGTTCCTAATGGTATACATACTGTATAGTATGTAAAACCGGGTCTCAGTTTCTATCATCTGACCTAACCTATGATTTGGCTTGGAATAAGTCACTTGGCTCCTGCCTTTTTGACCCACATAACAAGGCCTGAGTAATGACAAAACATAATTTAATAATTAATTAAATTTATGAATCACCTGACTCTATAAATTCTGATTCAGATCAGATGAAGATTCAGATTTTTTTTCCTAAGTACACCGCTTCCTTGTTTCTTTCTTCCCAAACACCCATGCTTCCTCCCCTGTCTGAGACAACAGCAAGTCTTTCTCTAATAGCAACAGAGGCCTATTTGGTTTTTAACTCCTAGGAATTAGTTGATTACATTTGTCCAGTAGAGTAGCATATAGAAAAAGCAACTGGCTTCCAGTGTTGAGAGTCTGACAACTAGTTTGACTCTCTGGGAAATCCATATCATTCTGGGTACATTAGTCTGGAGATATAATGGAAAGGTTGAGTTCAAGGCATAAATTCTTCCTTGATAGTCATTGGTGAGGTGGAAACTAGATTGGTGGTGCTGCTGCAGATGCCGCCTATAGGGCCGGGAGTGCCGACCGCCGGTGGGGTAGGTGTGGTTGTACTGGCTGGCTGTGTTTGCTGTTGCATCTTCTTCTTGTTCACTTTCCTCTCCTTTGCTCGCCGGTTCTGGAACCAGATTTTCACCTGCAGAGACAAATGAAGGCCATAAGATTAAGAAAGGGCTTAGAGAAACAGTTCCCCCTAATCTATCATAGTTTACCGTTAATATGAAGGATTGGTGAACTGTTACATATTTTCACAGAGGAACAGAATGGATTTTTAGATAAATATTGCAGAGGAACTGCTTTGCAAATTTCAGAAAAGAGTACATACTGAAATATGAGTGCATTTTTATTCATATACTGGTACAAGGAGCAATTAAAATGAGAATAAAACCAATTCTTCATGCTTATCTAAAAGTCCATCCATTTATTTCCAAATGAATATTAATTTTTGTACATATAAATGATAGTAAACCTCCTAAACATTTACCCTGACCACTCTGCTTAATTAGCCTGCGTAATTTAAAAACAGAGTGATGGTTTGCAACTGGAGGAGTCTCTGAAGCACTCACCTGCCGCTCAGTGAGTCCAAGGGCTGCTGCCAGTTCTGCTTTCCGCCGGATGGTGATGTAGCGACTGTAGTGGAATTCCTTCTCCAATTCCAGCCGCTGGTGGTCTGTATATACAACGCGGTACTTGTCTTTTGTTCTGGTCTTGCCTAACAAAAACAAACAGTTGTACATGGTGTTAAATATCTAGATATAAAATATGTGAGGCAATCGATAATAATAATAATAATAATAATAATAATAATAATAATAATGAAGGATGCAAGATTGTGAAATAGGAGGAGGTGGGGGAAATCACTGAGAGGAGGAAGATGGGAGAGGAGAGGAAATAGTGCCACAATATGTTCTTTTGGTAGTAGATACTCACTTTCTGAAAATTAAGGGTCATGCATTTTGTTTTCATATGTATATCCCTTTGAAACTATGATTCAGTTAAATCAAAATTAAGCAATTCTGTTTTAAAAATTGATAAAAATTATTATCAATGAGATTTAAAACTGTTGCATTGTTAAACCTTCATTATTAATAGTGAGGAATTTGAATTCATCCCAGGCTGGTCACTCGCCTGTGACATGGTTTTTTTATTTCTTTAGTCCTTTATTTGTATCCCAATTTTATTATTTTTACAAATAATTCAAGGCAATGAACATACACAACACACCTCCTCCTCAGTGGTGGGATTCAAATTTTTTTACTACCGGTTCTGTGGGCATGGTTTTGTGGATATGGTGTGGCTGGTGGCCGTGGTTTGGTTGGTGTGGCAGGGGAAAGATACTTTAAAATCCCCATTCCCTCCACACTCCAAGTGGAAAGTTAGTGAAAATCCTATTCCCTCTGCATCCCACTAACCTGCTTTCCAGTTCCGTTCTCCTGTGCAGGGCAACAAAAGAAGACCCAGCCGATCAGCTGGGACTCGGGAGTCAGAGAATAGATGGGGTGGGGCCAGTCAGAGGGGGTATTTGCTGGTTCTCCGAACTACTCAAAATTTCTGCTACCGGTTCTCCAGAACTGGTCAGAACCTGCTGAATACCACCTCTGCTCCTCCTCCTGTTTCCCCACTGTTACAACTCTAGGGGACCAGTTGGACTGAGAGACAATGACTGATTTAAGACACCCAGCTGGCTTTTATAGTTAAGAAGGGACTTGAATTCACAGTATCTTGCTTTCTACTCTGGTGCCTTAGCCACTAGACCAGCATTCCCCAACGTTTCCAGGTCGATGGTCTGGCCCAGGGGAGAAGAGGGGATGGTTTTGTGTGAGGGGCAAGCACACGCCACACAGCTAGTGCAAGTAGGGCTGTGAGTGCCAGTGCCTGCAGTTCACACATGCTCCCACACTATTCATGCGGTCCAGTTCTGAATGTGGTAGTGGGCCACAGCCCAGAGGTTGGAGACTCCTGCACTACACCAAAGATTAAAACAGATTGCTGTTTTTCTGTTACTATTACTTATTTTCTCTCTGAAAATTACATTTTTATACTAGAAAACAAAACAGGTCTAAACATGATTAATCAATGTTTATTTAACTTTTTTTCTTCCCTTCTTCCTCCATTTAGATCTAATTTGACAGGAGCCAAATGCTTTTTGTAGCACCGATGCAGCAAACATTATATGAAGGTCTTCTATCCATTTTGTCACGTTTTACAGCTTTAAAACAAACAGTACACAATCCAGCAATCTATTAGTAGACTAATTCAGTAAGATTTTCTCCTCTCATCTACAGAACCCTGCAGACTTTCAAAATCTGTTCTTAAAAGTTTGAATTTTCTTGAGCAAATTTTGAGAATGCTGTGGGCTACAGGAGGAAATGTTTCCTCACAAATCCTCAGTGATAAT
The DNA here is from genome assembly GCA_023653725.1 of Bungarus multicinctus. Taxonomy (NCBI): domain Eukaryota; kingdom Metazoa; phylum Chordata; class Lepidosauria; order Squamata; family Elapidae; genus Bungarus; species Bungarus multicinctus. The sequence goes on from CM042834.1 coordinate 83,309,174, forward strand.
TCTTTCTACTGACCAAAAAAAATTAGTGGATTCTACCAAATCCACTACAAAAAAATATGGGTGGATGAACTGCATGGCATACTTCACTCACCTCAGTTTTTATTCTTAAAAAAAAAACAAATAAAGTTCAAATTCTTATTCAAGATGTGCAGAAAGTGTGTCCAAGGGATTGCTTGCATCTTACCAATATTTTTTTCTGTCCCACCTCCAAATTTGGGGGATAGTTTTCTTAGAACTCATATATTGCCACTCTCGTAGAATAAAGATTGCTCTTATGATAGTGTAGATAATATAAAGAAATGTATATATAAAATGAAACTTTGTGACTGGCTGCTACATGATGTGGTGAATCTTTCTAGAAATCTAGAAGTCATCCAGATGCTAATTCTCACATGCTATGATTCTGGCATTCTCTCCAGCTGTGCCTTATTAATTTTACTTCAATTTTTCTCAAATAAAACAAATAGCAAAAGTAATGGACTTTGAAGATGCAGGTAAGTTGACTATTGACACTTCCAATTTTGGGGTTGGAGAAGATTCCTGAGCTTGTGGACAGCTAAGGGAATAAACAAATGGACCATGATACAAATCAACTCAAAGCTCTAAATCAAAGCACAAATGACAAGACTCAATTCATCCAACTCTGGAGATAATATGTAAAGACTTAGCTCTCTGGACAAGGCTCTAATGCTGGGAAGGGTGGAAGCAAAGAGAAGAAAAGGATAACCAGGAGCAATTTGGTTTCATTGTACATATAAAAATACAATTTGGTCATGTGTAATTTATATGAAAAATTCCAGTGTAATTATTTATATCAGTAACGAATATAATGTGTGTGTGTGTGTGTGTGTGTGTGTGTGTGTGTGTGTATAATACAATTTAGAGGTGTGTGTTTTTTCTTTTAAAACCCCCAGGAGTCTCTTGAAACCACTACTTTTCTTTTTTATTGTTAGAAATGCTGTTGCGTTTACATAACAACTGGCACATAGAGAACTGAGAGTGTTCATTATTATTTATTATGCATACTGATAACAAAACAGAAGGCTTTCATCTCTTTAAATATTAAGTGTCCCAGAAGTTCTATTGGATATGTTAGTATTTAAAACTAACATTAAAACTACTTCAGATAAAATTTTTCACAAATGTACTGAACCACGTGAAATCCATATTCCATTAACTCTCCGGTTTGAGTCTGTGAAGCCTTATTATAAGTAATGTGCAATAAAAATACTCTGTATATCCTCATGAAAGATAAACATATAAAAGAAGCATAATACAGGTAGTCTCAGACATCATGTATGGGAAGAAGAGCTAACCGATTCGCCCCTTGGCCTCCCTATACAGTACAGAGGTCATGTGGCACCATGCCAAAGCAGGCACCATTTTAGAACAGGTGTAATGAATTGTGGCTGCTCCCAAAATGGGCCCACTTCTGGGACAGCATGCCACGCAGCCTCCATGTAGAAAGGCCAGGACAGCTCCATGTAGCTTCTATTTAGAAAGACTACTTAAGCAGATCAGTTGCTTGCCAAAGGAGATATATGAAAAAATAAGGTGGACAGAATTGCAATGGGGGTGGGGTGGGGAGTAGGGAAGTGATGGTGGGGAGGTGGGGATGGGACCCAATGGGGTGGGAAGCAGACCCAAAGCCAGGTATGCTGATCAACTGATAGAGAGATAATGGCTGACTGAGTGGTTTTACTAACATTGACAATTTCTTTATGCAGTTCCCATAACTTCAGGGGATGCAAGCATTTCATAAAGTGTCCTTGCATGCCATCAAAATCCCCATTGTAATTTTCACAGCAAGGCAAATAACTTCACACAAAAGCTGTAAAATTTAAGTGAGACAGGAAAAGTAAAGTCATTGAAACAGATTTTGAGTAGGAAGGAGATTTCAAGCATAAGGAATAAAAGATACCTAGAAAAGAAATGAAAAATATTAAATGCTTATAATGTCATTCAGCAATATTTCTACTACAGCAGATTGTAAATATATACTGTATATTTATATATAATCTTCACACATTCTAATTCAAGAATCAGTTCTTTTTAAAACAATACATATTTTTTAAAGATTAAAATGTTCAGGAAAATTAAGAGATATTTATCTGGCAATAAAAAGAAAATATCACTGGTCTTTGATGTATCTGCCTAGGATGGAGAATTCTACAAATGAGTGCAACAATCATTAATGTTTTGCTTGTTTCCAAGGAGATGTTCCCACTATTGAAAGAGTTCCAATATGTTCAAAGTATTGGCTCCAATTAATCCCAGCTTCTAGAAATCTTAAAACCGCACTACTCCTGCCAAAAACTAATAAATGAAATGGTTATCCCTTTCCAAGACAGTCATAATTTATACTGTAATACAAGGTCATAGAAGATGTTCCATATCACTGAGTGAACGTGAATATTCTTGTATGTACAGTATGTTAAAACTAAATCTAAGAGCAAACCCAGTCGAAAGCCTTATCCTTCAAGATGAATTAAGCCTCTGTAGAAAAGCACTGAAGAGATGCCCCTGAACCACCTACTCAAAACAAAGAAAACTGATAAAATAGCTAAATACACTCATCAATATACTTTGTAAATAAAAGTATATGTTATGATATTTATGTAGTTACTTACCAAGCACATCTAAATTATATTAAAGTAACTAAAATATCTTTACAACCCCAAGGTGTATCACAACTTTTGAGCACCCCTAATGTTTGGAAATTGAAAGTTGAAAATTTTGACACGCCTTAATGTAGTAAGTCTCAGAATCAATCATCAATATTTTTATCCAGAACCAGCAGCCTGTGGGTAATGGGAAAGACCCTTGATTGGGACCATTGATTTAATATATTTCCCATTTAGTAAAGGGATACAAAAGTAGGACAGGATAATTTACTCTGCCCTAACAGGGAACCTGTGTTCTGCCTTAAGCAGTGCTGTCTTGATAGCTTTAATATGGGACCAAGCAAAGAAAAGCCCGGTTGGTTGGCTGGCTGGTTGGCTGGACCAACAAATAGGCACACATGCACATACATATACACACATACACACCACATACATATATATGTAACTGTTGGATTTTCTGCCATTAGGAGAAGAATTCATTAATTGCTCTCCCTGTTATAGGACTGGGAAGGAAACAAGTTTTGACTGATAGCTAGACCATGGATTTATCCATCTATTGGAACCTGATCCTTGGTGTTGATGGGGTTTTTCTGATTCTCCTGCTTCCCAACTGCCACTCATATTGTGGAATTAATACTGTAGCTAATTTTGAAGGAGTGTGTGAGCGAGGAAGGCTATCTGTTTACCCAAAAGCTGTTCTTATCTATTTTACTGGAAGTCCCCACCTATCTTTTAGATTAGATCCCTCTCACATTCTTTTTTTTTCCTTTTATGATCTCTCTTATGTCCAGTATATTTCTTTCTTGTTCCCTCTCATTAGTCTATCTCAGTCCCTTGTTCATTACCACCCCCTTCTTTCTCCCTAGCTTTTTCTCTGCTTTCTCTTATGTCTTGTCCTCACTCATCATTCTGTTTTTCTCATAATTTTGCTGTTTCTCACTGTCTTTTTTGCTCTGTCCAAATCAACCATAAGGATAGCTGGCAGATGCTGGATTCCTGCTTCACATAGGAATGCTTTTAAGTGAGTTATTATTTCCATGTGCATCTTGCAATCCTGTATTAATTTGACTTGAATAAGAACCCTGACTAATGCCTGACTAATGCTGTGAAAAATCATTGCCCAATGATTGATCAATCTTTCTCCCAAAAGAAAAGGGATACTTTGCAGAAATCAAAAGTTGCTGGGCAAATCCTAGCCCCTACCACACAATCACTATGGTCTCCAATAGAGCATTGTAACTACACACATTTAATAGCAATAGCACTCAGACTTATATATCACTTCATAGTGTTTTACAGCCCTCTCTAAGTAGTTTACAGAGTCTGCATATTGCCCCCAACAATCTAGGTCCTCGTTTTATTGATCTCTCAGAAAGATGAACTGCTGAGTCAATCTTGAATCTGGTGAGACTTGAACTGCCAAATTGCAGGCAGCCAGCAGGCAGTAGAAGTAGCCTGCCGTACTGCATTCTAAACACTGCACCATCACGGCTCTTAATAGTTGTGTTGGGAGGTAAATGGAAAATCCCTTTAACATTAGATCAGATAAATATGGAGTTAGAAAATCTCCTATGGGTGGGGGATGAGACAAAGGTTGTATCTTGATGGCATACAGTATCTTTAAAATTCTTTAAAGATGGCTAGCAAATGATCTTCCAGCCAGTGTTAAGAGGACATAACAAGCCTTAAGACTTCACTAGTCACTGCAAGCAATCAGGGACTGTAATATTAAGCACTAGTGCTCTGGAGAAGAATGCAATATAGACAAGAAAGGCAAAAAAAGGAGACTTAAATGGCTGCTACTGTTCAGCCTAGTTTAAAATCTGTGTTACTATATTAATATAGACTGGGAAAATTTAGCATCAGTTTATAACATGCCATTTCATTCAAGCTATTTTGTATTTATTTAGCATATGGTATATCATACATGGACTTGCAATATATATATAAACAGTTTCCCAAGATTAAAAACACAATAAAATATGAATGCTAAAAAGATCTATATTCTGATATAAATGACTAGGCCGTCTAACCATTTATATGAAAAAAAAATCAGATACTGAATTGGTATGTACCCTCAGCTAACAGCTGGCCACGGTATGATCTACAGTTTGATCTGGGACCCCACTGTTGCACTGAGGGGAAGATACTATGCCTCACTTATAGACTGAGTCCGGGTAGACACCAATGAGGTACGAATCCTATTGTAGATTGTCCTTTGCTGGCATGATAGTTCAAAGCCTGACACCTTGTTCATAGAGTCATTTTTATGTCCTCCTGTATCTGGATGTTCAGCAACCCATTTGGCTTTTCCTTGGGAATCGATGTTACAATTGTTGAACAGATATTGTGCAAGTGCCAGTGGGGGCTTCCTAGATTTGAACCTTCTAGATGATACATGAGGAAGGGAGCATGCATGGGAAGTAGTGATCTGTTCATATTTTTTCTACATTCTCTCACTAGTGCATTTTGCCTTTGGAAAACGGGGTGGGGGGTGGGGGCTGATATATGATTCAGAATAGGAACTCAAGAGTGGTTTTAATTCATCGTCTTATAATCTTCATGTGTTGTTGAGTCTGGAGTCTAGCTTACTTGTATGACAGATGTTAGGCCATACAGGAGCACAGTATTCTGCTGCTGAATAGACTAGCCCTAGTGCTGATGACCTGAGGGTGGCAGCTGAAGCTCCCCATTTAGTTCCTCATCATTTCTGCAGTATTTTGTGCAGCATATCAACAGAGCTACAGTGTCAAATAATCCACTTTTTATTATTAGATTCAGCTGCAAAAGTACTATGATATTGTAAAAAAAAAAAAATCTGATGATGGATATGTCCCCCTCAGTGCAAGAGAATTCGTCATCAAGTTAGATAATCAATGTTTTCATGCATGTGGCTCCATTAGTGATGTTTTTTAAATACTTAACTGTAAGCATATGACAACCTGTACTGGGATGGGACTTCTTGGCCAGTGGTGAGATTCAAATTTTTTTACTACCGGTTCTGTGGGCATGGCTTGTTGGGCATGGCAGGGGAAGGATACTGTAAAATCTCCAGTCAGAGGTGGGATTTGCCAGTTCTCTGAACTACTCAAAATTTCCGCTACCAGTTCTCCAGAACTGGTCAGAACCTGCTGAATACCACCTCTGTAATCTTGGCCCAAAGAGGAGAAAAGCCTAATATTTCAATACTACATGAACTTTCGTGTAGTAGAAAAATTAAAATGAGATGATAGAAATGACCTATCTCTTTATTGCTACCGAATTGACAAGACATTTGAGAAATTGAAAGAATACTGTCAGAAGGAGAAATGGTGCCCAGTTACATGATTTATGACCGATTAGTTATTAGCTATTAGTAATAAGATCGTAGCAGCAGGTGGCAAGTGATCAGCCCAGGGGAAATATGTTACTTTCTAGTCAAACAACCAAGCCCAATCTAATCAGTTCCTTTTTTTTTCTCCTTGCATCAAAGAAACAATGTACATTTATAGAATATGCATAAATACATGCTTTTGTGTATTTATTTAAATTAATAAATAAAAACATACACACAAAGCTGTATAACTACTCGGTCAGATAGTGCACACATTTAAAAGCAACAAATGTCAATCATGAAACATTATATGTGACAACCTTGCATTATACCTGGGAAGCCTCTGGCAACCAGTACAATTTATAAAGTAGCAGTGTTGCAGATGCATTTTGAAGAACTCTCATAATTACTTTGTAGCCATAACTATTTGCACCACTGTTTTCTGGAACAACTGTAGTCTTCAAGAAGTCTTCAGGAGCAGCCCAAAGCAGAGCACATTGCTGTCATCAAAATGCAGTGATCAAGGAATGAGTGACCATAAGTAGGGCCTCCCAATTGAGAAATTGTGCATGTGGTAGACTTGTGCAAAGGTCCTCCAAGTCACTGTCCCTTCTATTTTTCAAATAGGAGCTGAGAAATGGCCCCCAAAATGTGAAACTGGTCTCCATGGGGCAATGCAACCCCATGCCCAACTAGAGGTGAACAATATCCAAATCCAGATGGTCCCAAAATCTACTTGATCTTCTAAGATTGAGCCTGTTTTTGATTTTCTAAAGTTGAGCCTGACTGAGCCTGCTTTTCTTCATCTCAAACCCAAAGGCATCTTATTCACACGGACTAGAACTGAGCCTGGGCCAATAAACTGAAACTGAATCTGAACTGGAGCCAGATCGACATAGTTGTCCCTGTAGTTATTAAGCAGATACCCTTAGGATCAATGTAGTCATGTGAAACCTCCAACATGGGCTTTTTTCAATAGGTCAGTACTAGGCATTTTTCCTTATTGCACCAATATGATGAGAGTATCGTGTACGTATAGAAGATAGGACTCAGCAGCCCTTCATCAGTATTGCATGTAGTTACTGTCTTCAGGGCACTCTGTCCTATTTATATTTGAAAATATCAAGCTGCTGATGCCATACATGAGCTTTTGCCAGGATCACAGAAAGAGGAAGGAGCTCCACTTAGCCAAGTCCCACGGTTAGCATAGATTGTGCCAAAGAGATGTGTAATTTGTGGATTCCCTTTTTCATTTACTGGGATCACTATTGCTTTTCACTGGAAAAAGTTTAGGTGTCAATTGACACACAAAGGAAGATGTTCATGGGATGCAAAATGTTACAGCGGAAGCCAGAAGATTCAACTATTTGCGTTCCATTGCCAAAATCTCAAGATTCCAACTTTCAAAAGTGAACATTAATGTAGAAATTGATGAATAGTCAAGTGTTTCTGTAACAGTTGCATCTTTTTATACTGTATAATGAAAGTGCAGAAGCAAAAACCGTATAAATTGTCAAATTTCTGTTGTCCCTGTAGTTTTTAATCTTACAACAAAAGTAATGGAAACCATGGGAAAAAAGCCAAAAGGGCTAAACTGTTCCAATGAGAGCAGAAAAAATGTCACTATGCAGTGATATCTGCTTCTTTGAGGGAGAGGTTTGCCCTTTGTCTTGAATAAGGTTATGGTGTATCTGCTCCTCAAGAAGCCCTTGCTGGATCCAAATAATCCTGGATAATTTCCAGTCTCCAATCTTCCTTTTTTTAGAGAAAGTTGTTGAGAAGGTATTTGGGTTTTGATCGTGGAGATGAATGGATTAGCTGGATCCATTTCAGTCAGGTTTCAGGCTGGATCGTAATTCAGACATAGTATTGGTTGCACTTGTTGACAAGCTGTGCCAAGTCAGGATGGGGGTAATGTGTCCATCTTTGTGTTCCCTGATCTCTTAGCAGTTTTTGATACCATCAATCATGTTATCCTTCTTGACTGGGTACAAGGCTTGGGGGTGGGGACTATTTTATAGAGATTCTCCTTTCTTAGTGGCCAGTTTCATTCAATATTAACAGGGACAGGATTTGACTCTCCCTGTTAATATTATTGTCAAATCCATGGCCTCTCACTTATGGGATGCCATGTGGTTCAACACCCATCCTTCTATTTAAATATATATAAACCCACTGTGTGAGGTCATGTGTTAGTTCAGGGTCAGATATCATCAGATTGCCCAAATTCAGAATGCGATATGAACCCACCCAAAGGGCAAGTAGTAGCTAAGAGGGTCTTTGCGTAGGTTATACCAGATGTACCCCTTCTTGGACCAGGAGACCTTTCAGGTCATTCTTAGCTACCATATGAATGGATTATATAACACAGAGTACATGGGGCTGTTCTTGAAGGCCTTTCAGAAGTTACAAATAGGCCAGAAAGTAACACAATGGGCAGTGATCTTGTTATGCCCATGTGACCATATCATTCCATGAGAGCTGCACTGGATACCAGTTGGCTTTCTGGTGCAATTCAAAATGCTGTGGCCAAGTGCTGTGGCCACTGATGTATTTGCGCAGATACATCAGATGCGTCCCTTCTCTTGCAATGAGGCAGAGTCACTGTATTCTGGGTCACATCCCCACCTTTTTAAACTGTAAATCTCCCAGAATTGTTGAAAGACAGGCAACCTTTAAATTGTGTAGCTAAATAAATATTAATTTGAAGTTGATGCATAATTACTTTTGCTGTTGCAACAAAGGCCACTGCAAGGAAGTTTCCCTGATATAAATTCCAACTTTATCAAGAGTTAGAGACACTACCAATCTTCGTAGAGAAAGTATACCAGGCTAGTGCTTCATGCAATCAATCTTCTTCTATCTTTTTTCTCAAGACAGACAAACTAGTTTGCAATAATTAATTTGCCTCATGATTGCAAAGTAGGGTCATTTGGATCTATGCAGTTCAAATATAGTTAGAATGTATGAGAAATATGTTCAGCTGTGAGATGCTCTTTAGTACATCCATATATTTTCTCCAAAATGAATACTAACATATTGATTGCTCTACTGAACGTTACGTAGCAAAAGAAAGTAAGAGATCCTTATGTTTCATGGCCATCATCTAGTGGTTATCCAGATTTGTGGAGTGGAAATGCAGCCAGTGAGTTGTTGAAGAGCTGGAGTTTAATGCAGATTTAAGAATGTGGTGCTGCAGAATTTCTTCAGTAACAACCATTAGCAAAGCAAAATTTGACGTATAAGAATGTCCTTCCTTCCTTTGACATGCCATCTGACTCACAATAACTCTGGGCAGCTTACAATTACAAAAACAAAAAATTACAAAAGATCAAAAAAGATCATGAATGACCCTAAAAACAAAATACAACTGAACACACATTCCACACACACCCTCCAGTCAACCTTAATTCTGCTCCAGAAGTCTTTAATAGAAACCTAAAGGTCATTAAGGTGGGAACCATTTATGAAACAGAAGAACATGCAAAAATGTGGACAGTATTTGCAATTTTGTGTGTATGTGTTTCAAAAATTTGTTTCATGTTCTTTGTCTATATTTTATATGAGATTTGGGAAAGGAGATTTCCAAGAAATAATATAAATTTTAATAAATATAGGTTTCATTACTAACATTTTAGAAATTATGTAATCCTGGGGGGAAATGTCACTTGAACATTGACCAAACCCCAAGGTTCTATCTTACACCTAGTCAACCCCTTCATAAATGGTTTAGATAGGGGGATAGAAAGGGAACTCATCCAATTTGCTAACAATACCAAGCTGGGGAAAATAGCCAACACTTTAGAAGATAGGCTTGACAAACTTGAACACTGGCCCTATCCAACAAAATGCAATTCAGTGGTACGAAAAAGTATGTCACTTAGGCAAGAACAACCAAATGAACAAAACTGGTTCAACAGCACTAACTGTAAGAGAAGTCTAGGAGATCTAGTGGACAACCACTTAAATATGAACGAGCACTTTGTTGCAGCTATCAAAAAGGATAACACAATCCTAGTCTGCATCAACAGAAGAATAGTATCAAGATCATGTGAAGTATTAGTACTCCGATATATAGTAGAAATGTAAGACCATATTTGAAACATTGTGTCCAGTTCTGGTCACCATGATACAAAACAGATGTTAAGATTCTAGAATGAGTGCAGAGAAGAGCAACAAGGTGATTAGGGGTCTGGAGGCTAAAACATATGAATGAATGGTGGAAGGAACTGAATATGTTCAGTCTAGTGAAAAGAAGGACTGGGGTGATATGATAACAGTTTTCCAATGTTTAAAGGCTGCCCCAGAGAGAAAGGGTCAACTATTCTCCAAAGTACTTGAGGGAAGGACAAGAAACAATGGATAGAAAGTTATCAAGGAGAGACACAGTCTAAAACTAAGAGGATATTTTCGGACAGGGAGAGCAATTAATCAATGGTATGGCTTGCCTCCAGAAGTTGTGTGTGCTCCATCACTGGAGGTTTTCAAGAAAAGATTGGACAGACATTTATCTAGAATGGTACAAGATTTCCTGATTAAACAGGAGAGTGGACTAGAAGTTCCTCAGGGTCCCTTCCGTTATTCTGTATTCTGTAAATTGATTGAAGATGGTGAGATTATAAAGACCGAAACTGTCTTTATATTCTACAACAATTTGGGCTAAGAAATCATTGGTCCAGAATTAACCAAAGGAAATTTCATGATTCTCAATGTACTTGAATGTAATTTCTCCAAACCTAGTTCAGTTCCTTAATTACTGAACTAGGTTGGCTCTTTACAGAAGACAAGATATAGAGTAGTTCTCCACTTACCACAATTAAGCCCAGAATTTATGTCGCTAAGTGAGAAATTTGTTAAGTGGGTTTTGCCCCATTTTACATATTTTCTTGCCATTTTCTTGTGAAGTCAATCACTGGAGTTGTTAAATTAGTAACACAGTTGCTAAGTGAATCTGGCTTCCCCATTGACTTTGCTTGTCAGAAGGTCTCACTGCATAAGGAATTTACTTATTCTTATAGCTAGAAGATCTCATGTGATAGGAATCGGTGTATGAGAATACCTGACAAAATATTTTTTCAGTTGAGTCTGCTAATTTAAGTAAGTACCCAGATATAGAAACCCACAAACATAACTCCCTAACTTCAAAGACAGTCTCCTGTAATCTTTGCTTTCTAATTAACTCTTATTCTTTACCCATTAAACTAGTCCCCTGATAATAGGTCTGGAGCTCAATTCTCTCTCTTTCTCCCCTCCCTGCCTCTCTCTCTCTCTAACATATGTATATTTTGAAAAGTTCATTGCTGACACCCAACTATCTAAAGATAACTCAAGACAACTTATTTTGTCTTTTTTCAACCTTACCATAATTTTGAAAGGTAAATGACCCCCTTGATCAGCCCAGATAAATCCACTAATGAGACAAGAGGCAAGGAGTTCAAAATGGAGATCAAGGGGAGGCTAATGTCTCCATGCAGTAAAACTATCATTACCTTTGTTAATGTGTAACTCTAATAATGCTCAACTTAGCTATCAATAGATAAAGAAGCTGCTTTAATATGCTCACATACCATAAAAGAATCACCTCCGAGTATATAGACAGGGGTAGAAAAATTGAAACCCATTCAGGTTCCTTTATCCCTAGCAATTTACTCTAGAGAAATGATTTTAGCCAAGATCAAGGGTACTGACTGCATTCTTTAGTGATTCTGGGATCGGAACAGCTCAGTTAATTACAAATTGATTGTAACCAGGTCTCTGGGTAAAGGGGTAGATCAGGAGGTAAAATAAGCCTGTGCTATGTGAAGCTTTTTCTCAATATATGTTTCATTTGAAAGATGCTGGAGATATGTAATCTAAAATTCAAAATTCTTTTTTTTTTCCAAATTGTATTATTTTTTAAACAAACAAACATACACAAACTCAAAATTCTTCATGAAGTTCCATTTTTTCTATACAGGTAGTCCTCGACTTATGACCACAATTGTGCCCAACATTTATGTTGCCAAGTGAAAATGTGTTTAAGTGAGGTTTGCCCCATTTTACAACTTTTTCTGCCACATTTGTTAAGTGAATCATTGCATTTATTCAGTTAGTAACACGGAATACTATGAAATATGGAATAAATTCTATAAATGGTTGGAACTGAGATGAGAGACCCAGAATAAAAAAATAACCAGGATTTATAGAATGGAGAATTGAAGTTATGTATGTAATCACAACAGAATATAATTGGATAAGACAAAAGTTAAAAATCAATATAGATGAGATTATGATGTCTTTATAAATTATATACTGGATAGACCAATTGTATAAAGGTAACAATGTACATATGATACCTATCATATAGTTTAGTATGCAAGGCAAAGATGATGCCAGGACAGTTACATTGTGTCCAATGTTTTAATGTGTAATTAATAAAATATATTTAAAAATAAAAAAAAATTAAGTTAGTAACACGGTTAAGTGAATCTGGCTTCCCCATTGACTTTGCTTGCCAAGATTGCTGTTCGCAAAAGATTGCTGCATGACTCTGGGATACTATAACCATCATAAATACTAACCAGCTACCAAGCATCTGAATGTAAATCACAGGGGAATGCTGCAATGATCATAAGTGTGAAAAATGGTCACAAGTCACTTTTTTTAGTGCCACTATAACTTTGGATGGTCACTAAAGGAACTCTTGTAAGTTGGGGACTTTCCCGTATAGCAATACTTATCATTAGACATTGAGGTTTTTCTCATGATGATAATGGGAAGATTTTATGTTTACGAATAATGCTATAAAATGAATAAAATGAAAAAATGAGGTACTTTCAAGCTACAAATCAGACATAAAGTGGGACAAAGTTTTCCTACCCAATCATAATATTAAATTATAATCTCAGTTCCTGAATGGAACTTGAAAATCCAAAGAAAAGGATTAGCTATGCTAATTCAAATATTTTTGTTTAGTAAAAAGCCTTATTAATTCTTTAAATTCATTGTGGTTGCATGATTTCCTTTTGCAAACACTTTTAGATCCCTGACCGGTCTCAAACAATTGTAACATATTAAGAAAAAAAGTTTTTGACCCATTTCTTTGACCCATTTCTTCCCAAAACTAGTCAGATACAGAATTACTGGTACATATTACGGAAAAGTTAGAAATGTCCTGAAACTCTTATCATCACAATTTCATTGCTCATAGTTAATTATTTAAAGCATCCCTTAGCTAGAATATCTGCATTTTTCAATGTATATCCAACAGAAAGCAATACTCTGCAAATGAAATATATCTTCATCTGTACGAATATTTCACAGAAATTTTAGTTGTATGTGCACTCCAATTACCATCTAGGCATATATATTCACATCTATATTACAGTAATGTGGCATGCAATACTAAAAAACCCATGCATACAGTATTGATGAGCAGTAATGCTTCCAAAGCATTTCTTTTGCAGCATAAAATAATTGTGAAACCAAGGTAACCCTAAATTCATTATAAAGAACTCTCTAGTTGAATATATCTCTTGGTGACTACCTGGACCTAACCACATAGCCCAGGGGTCTGCAACCTGCGGCTCTGGAGCCACATGCAGCTCTTTCAGCCCTCTGCTGCAGCTCCCTATCAGCTAATCCCACCACTGGCTGGTCCCTCCACTCCTCTCCCCGTCAATCCTCTCCTGGCCTGCGAAGGTGATGGCGAGAGATGGAGACTCACTCCATATTCCAGAGCAGGATGGGAGCGAGTGACATTGAGTTGGCCACACCCACCCAGTCACACCAGTTGTTAAATTATTGACTCCTGGTGGTTTATTTTCTGTGGGAAACTGGTCCAAGTGGCTCTTTAAATGTTTAAAGTTGCTGACCCCTGACATAGCCTTCTTGGTAGCAATGCAGAAGTTGCTTGTCATTGCCTTCTTCCCAACCTGCTCTAGATTTTTGTGATGTTTTGCTATTAAAACTTATTAACCGTCTTTTGCTTTTCAAGATCAGCCAAAGCCAGTTAGCTGCTGCGCCTACTATATGGCACAAATTCAAATGAAACAAACAAAATGTTAAAAAGTTATGATGTACAGTATATACAATTACTTACCAAGCACATCTAAATTTATATTAAAGTAACCAAAATATCTTACAATCCCCAAGGCATGTTACAACTTTTGAGCACCCCTAATATTTGGAAATTGAAAGTTGAAAAATGTGACATGCCCTAAATTGGCACAAGTTCATTATATAGTATAATGTCCTCAAAGGATAAAGAAAAACTTCTCAAAACTGGTGAATAACTAATTTTAAAATATTTTTTTTCTTCAATGGGGGATCATTTCAAAGTAGCCCACATGAGATCTCTGGTACTAAAGATGGACTGTCACCTTTCTGTCAAGTGGTATAGAGAAAATCCTACAAAATCCTATAATCTGAATTTGAACAAAAAGCTGTAAACAAATTCATGTTTCTCATAGATCTCTGGATTAAGATGGAAGGGTTACTTTCTGCAAAGATAAGTTACACTGTCAGAGAAAATACATAATTACCATATTTTTCACACTATAAGATGCACCTGCACCTAGATTTAGAGGAAAACAAAAAAAAATATTCTGAACCAGATAGGTATCCTCTCATGTGCCAGCTCTGCCTATTGACTCCGACATTGCGGAAGAGACAGAAGAGGCAGTGTTCAGCACTGTAAAAGGACCCCGCCGCCATGGCCCAGCTGCTATTCAGCAAAGGATCAGCACCTGTCCACCATTGGGGACCTCTGAGGTAATACACTTCATGCTCTGTGATGCAATATTTGCTCCATAAGATGCAGATATTTCCACCCACTTTTGGGGGAAGGGGAAAGTGTGTCTTATTGTTGTGGTTAGCCAGCAGCAGGTGCAGACTGCTGAGGAGAGCAAGGACTCAGATGAGGGACCAGGACCATTAGGGAGTGGATTGCTGTATTCAGAGATTGTGGGGGCTGGCAGCAATGATGAGGAGGTTCCGAGGAACCTGTGCCAAGTGTGCGCGCGCAGGATTGCTCGTAGGAAAGAGCAGTTACAATAGCATGGGCGACTTGGGAGTAAGGCTGCAAGATAATGGCCCCTCCTTCAAGAAGATAAAAGTTAGCTGTGAAAGGAATGTACTTTGCAGAAGGCAAAGACATTTTGAAACTCCAGCCTCGTGGACATTCCAGTATCCTGAGTTTGTATTTGAAGATTCTTGTATTGCAAATTATTTCTTGTCTGTTATCTTTTGGCAAGTCCTGCATAGTTTGGCAAGGCTTGTGCTTATCACAGTTAATTATTTTGTAAAAGTATTACAAGATTTCTGTTCTTTTTGGATGGTGTTTGATTTGTTGGGAAAGGGCGTGAGTCAGAATACTTATGGAGCAAAAAATACGGTACATTTTTTTCCCTTAGTGATAGTTATTACAAAAAAGGATATAAAAAATGAATTTTCTTTGTATGCTAGAAAGAAAGAATAGTTACTCTACTAAGTTAGATATGTGATTCGATGGAATGGCTACTTTGCATTGAAATGACCTTTGCTGGGAACATATGACATGTGTTTCAACTTGGAAGAAATTCTTCCACTTGTGACAATGGTACAGCACCACTATACTTTCAATTGTGAAATCTAAAACTCTAGTAATGCTGCCTAGCATATATAGCTCAATCTATATGATGCTGCAAAAGAATTATGCCAAAAGGCCTAGACAATCTCAACATTTTTAGTTTGCTCATCCAGAGGTAGAAAAGGAAGTGCAGGATCAAATATTCTCAAACTATTATTTGTTTGATTCCTGATGATCTATGAACTTAGAAGGAATAGTCACTAGCTACACAGGCATTTTTTTTTGTCACTGATAAAGGATTCTTTTGGTCAGAATCAAATTATCTATGTAGTGTCCCTGCTATAGGGCTTCAAAATTATTTCAACATTGCTAATGTACTCTGTTTTTACTTTAAAAACTAACTCTTTAAGAGTTCTATCCCTTTAAGCGAAAAATTAACTTTGTATGAGCTTCAATTTATACAACAAAAGGAAACATTTATTAAATATTCTAAGTCCCCCAATAATTTTCAAATGGTCTGTTAAAAAAGATTAAATTATTGAGGATGAAGAGTTTTATTTGAGAACAATATATATTTTATAAGACAAAAGTAAACATATTTTTGAAACATTATGTATTAGAAATGTTACTAACAAACTATAGTATATAGTAGAAACTTATGAAAACCCTAACTTTAGGTTCAACTACATATAAGATGGGAACATAACAAATACATTTTCCAAAATATTTCAAATAATTGGAAAGGGGTGCTCAATATACTCTTAATAATTAGATCCTGGATGGAATAGGAGTGGAAAATGGTCCTTGCATTATGGATTTTTCCTGATCAAAACATGCCTCTTCAAAATTGTTGTGCATTTTGTTTTGTTTACATTTTTGCCTAATGGAGAGAAAGGAGTCACGGGAAAGATTTAGCTCCCTCCACCATTCTTAGATTCAACATTAAGATTAAAATATAAATGAAAAACATCTCCTGCATTCCTAAACGTTTCTTACATTACTTCATTACAGTTTTCCTTTCTCCATCTAAAGCAGGGCTGTCAGACTCACAGCCTGCGGGCTGGATATATCAAGCGCTGGCCAGGCCCACACCATTTTAGTGAAGGGGGGAAAAATTGTAATACATCACATGATGATGTTTCATCACGAGTTTGACATCCCTGATCTAAAGCAAGAGTGGGAAGACTGGGCTTTGTGATCACTTTGTTTTTACTGCAAGCCCCAGTTCTATTCAGTGAGAATCAGGTGTGAAAGAGGTAAGAATTAGGTGTAAAAGAACTGTGCAAATCTGAATAGGTCTGAACCCCCTCCTGGAAGCCTCACAAAAGCTGGAATCTTTGTTCCGTGTATCCAAAATCCCGGAAAAGATAGATTATAGTCAGATTAAGAGTCTTTTCATGTCTTTAGATTTAGACGAGTAGATTTACATGTTATTATTTACTTATTTATTTAAACTTATTGACTGCCCAATTCCAGTGTCTCTGGGCAGCCTATTATAATTTATGTAAATGTATTGACCACCCAAATATCTAGTCTGGGCCTTTCAATCTAGTTAAATCAGTAATCATTCCACAGTTACGATTGGTCAGTTTAGTATGAAATTAATTCCCAAATATTTTAGCATAAACCGAGAGCTAATTATGAGCCAACTACATGAACTTTTTGCACTTAGGAAAGAAATGAATTGCAAGCTTTAACCTTGCTCATATATTGCTTTCCAACTGATGAAGAACAAAAATGAAATCAAAATAAAATGAGGCCATTAAATCTGGAAAGATGTCACACACTGAGTTTGTTCCATAATTTTATTTCCATTTTTTTTTTAAAAAAATTGTTATTCTTATCAATGAGTTCAGACATGAGAATGAACTTCTCTAACTATATTAGTTCACTTAAGGAGAGGTTAGAAACCAAGAAGAGATTTTTGTCTGATAAGACCTTTGTTGACTGCAGTGGAGAGTGCAATGCTTATCTTTCAGTAACACTGCCTTTTAAATCAACAGAACTTAAATTTAATGTTGGTGACACTGTATGTGTCTACTTTCATTAAAATAGGAGCAGTGATCTGATCTAAAGGAAAAGGTAAGGTTTTCCTTTCACAGTTATGTCCAACTATATGGGGAAGTGCCCATCGCCATTTCTTAGCCAAGGGAGCCAGCATTGTCTAAAGACTTTTCCATGGACATATGGCCAGTATGACTATATACCAAGATGCACAGAATGCTGTTACTTTCCCACTGAATCTATCAACTATTTACCTACTCATATCTGCATGTTTTTGAACTGCTAGGTAAACAGGAACTGGGCAATTAAAGAATGCCCACCCTGTTGGGCAGAACTTGGGTCTTGAACCCAGGTTGTCAGTTTTCAAGCTCAGTGTCTTTCACCACTGAGCCATCACATCCTCAGACCTAATATACAGTACTGCATTCAAATACTTTGCTGTACTTTTACCTAAGGTGCATGGCTTATATCCTATAATTCTCTGTGTAATCTTCTTTGTCAACTCAGAAGAAAATAATATTTGAACTCAGTGGGTCTTTGTGCTAAAAAGAGAATACAGGATTGCAGCCTTAATAACTTTCTCAAACTTAAAATTCACTATTATTACCAACCATAGCCATTTTTAATCTTTTAAACCTACATTTCAATTTGCTTGCCTTTTCTCTATTTTTTTCTCTGCTTTTCCTTCTGCTCTTTCATTATTTATGTTTTTCACCTCTGTGTTCCTGTTATGAAATAACAATAAAAATGAGAAAAAATAGTGGCATTAGTTAATTTTAGATTACTGCAGGAAACTGTGTGCATTAGGTTGCTACCCTGCTTTTTTAGGTCAAATGTTGCTCTAGGTTTAAACAATATTAACCACTCTGCCATATTTATTACAGTATTACCAATGGAGTTACAAAATTATTTTTTATAGAAGCTGTTTAGATATGCATGAAATATGATATAGAAATGAATTAAAATAAAAGCATCTGCAATGTAGATTTGTGGGGCATGTTACAATTAAAATAGAACAATAAATTGAAGAATCACTTACATTACTTTTGAAAAAAATAATTATGAAAATATTATAGTGCAAATCTTTTTAAGACAAATGTGTCTACTGACATACATATTTCAAATCAAAGGAATGTTGTATTTTTTGTATCATTATGGAAACTTTAAAATATTTTAAAAGGCTACTGGTTACTCAAAACATCTCAAGTCAGCTCAGAAGCATGCTGTGGTTAATAATTCAAGAAAGAGTTCTTTGTGTACGTGCATAGTTGTGTGTATATCTAGTATGCTTCTGTGCGTATCTCTATATACATTGCAAAAGATATCACCACCATCAGGGCTTTGATGGTATATGTTCCATATTGAAAAATTGAAAAATCCAGAATTAATGAATGTAAGAATGAAATATAAGGTCAACAGTTCAGTAGAACTAGAGTTCATTAACTTATAGGGTGTCAATCGTGTAAAACTAAAATATGTTTATATGTAGGATTTGAATATATTTGGGTTTTTCTTCTTAGCAGAATTGATACTAACCAAGCAAATATTTCTAAATGTTTTCTCATTTCAATTGTAATCAATTATTTTGTGCAATATTAAAATGCAGGTTGCTCATGGCATTCATATATCCTTTCATTACCTTCACCGCCACCTCCATCAACAGAGTTAACAAGAACCAAACTATAATATTATCTATGATAAAATAGAGTACTGTTGTGAGATAATTACCCCAACTAAAGTATAGAAATTACACTACAATGTTGATATCACAATTGAAAGATGGGAAAAGTTCAAAGCTCAAACATAAAAACATGTACTGGTTATTTATAAATATTGAGAGCAATAAAATCATAAAATTGGTGAATGTTTGCAATTTAAAATTGCAAGATTCCACAAGTATTTTGTGAACATTCACAGTACAGATTAAGAGCCAGAATGTAAATCTGCACAAAAGATTTTTGCCTTTCCTTACCACTGTTTCATTACCCCTTTTTAATCCAGAAACATTAATATAATCACAGTCTAGAAAAGTTAATTATATTTCCTACTTTATATTTTAAGCCACCCAGTTTGAGGAGGGGAGAGAGAGACGGGGGGGGGGGGGGGGGGGCGAGAGAAGCTGGAATATGTTTATTCCCTAACTATAGTTACTTAAAAATAAGAACTTTACTGTGTTTTGCATTGCTAGTTTTCTTTCTAGTAAGTCATATGCATTTTATTAGTTACTGTGGGGGAGAAGTTGCTGAAAAAATTTATCTGCATTTTGAAGTCTTTATAAAGCATGCTGCCTTATCTTTAAAGATTGTAAATGGGTATCACAATGAAGAGTGAAGTAGTTTTTGATAGCATTTTTATAGTAATGATGTAAACTATAAACCTAACCATGAATTGTATCTGGAACGAAAGTTTAAAGCAGAGATAACACAAAAGTTGACTAGATGTAGTTGGACCCCACATCCATGACCATTCTGGCTAAGACTGATAGTTGAGTTCAATGACATTTGGGAGAGCTACACTTGATAGTATAATTCACACACACCATAAACTAATTCAATAAAAGTGTGGAATGCTAACTTTTTTTCTATAGTGCAGCTTATAGCGTCTCCAGCAAATGACAATGATAGCAAAATTACGATAGCAAAATTACAATCTCATAATTTTGGCGACATTCTTTTGCCATTATTGTGGTTTGCCGTCATGGACTGGAAATTGCAAAGAGAGAGAGGTGTATTTCCTCTTTTTGAATTTCTTTAATTCCACCCTGACTTCATGTCTCTGGCTTTTCTATCCTTTATGAAACTGGCATTACAAAAATTTAGGACAGATTCAGTGGTGGGATTCAAATAATTTAACAACCAGTTCTCTGCCCTAATGATTTCTTCCAACCAGTTTACCTAACTGCTCAGAAACTTAACAACTGGTTCTCCCGAAGTAGTGCAAACTGGCTGAATCCCACCACTGGACAGATTTAATAAAATACTTCCACATATTGCTCTTTGCTTCACATGACAAGCAGTCTGGACTTGGATGGGATAATTTCAGCAGAGAAAATAATAGGAAAAGGGGCTTCAGCATCATAGTTCAAAAATGAATATCCAGTCTATGATGGATATTTATTTTCTATGATCTACCATATCACCTAATGCAGGGATCTTCAAACTTGACAGTTTTAACACTTGCGGACTTCAACTCCCAAAATTCCTCCTCTAGTCATGTTAGCTCAGGAATTCTGGGAGTTGAAGTCCACAAGTCTTAAACTTGCGAAGTTTGAACACCTTTGACCTAATGCAACCGTAAGGTGGAATGTTTCTTTTCAACAAAGGATTTTTACTGACTTTATTTTTAAAACCAATTATATAACAGATGCTGCTTAATGTGTTTTAATTAAATACCATTAATTGGTATCAACTCTTAGTGACCACATATTTTTATCCATCACAATGGAGAAAACTGGGCCACTCAGTGTTCTAACAGTGCACTCATCACCACTGTAACAGAGGCCATCCCCTTTGCTGCTAGTTGTCCTCTTCTTTCCTTCCACTTTTCTCAGCATGTTCTCCAGAAAATTAGATCTTGGTTTAACATATCCAAAATAGGATAATTTAAGCCTCATCATGTGTCATAAATGAGAATTATGGTTTGATATATTTGACGATCCATTTGCTTGTTTTCTTGGAGGTCTACGGTATTCTTAGATGCCTTCTCCAATATCTATTGATGATAGTACCCCTCTCTGTGTTTCTACCCAAAGTTAAGCAGCTGTGAGGATCTCTTGTTTCTATGTCTTAGACTTAAACCTTTTAAGAAATGCCTGAGGTCAGACTGCTTTTCAGCAATACAGAATTCTGCTGGTACAGAATCCCTCTGCTTCCACGGAAGATTGTCAGTCTAACAAGGTCTGGAGCAGACTAGAAAAATAACCAATAAATGAGGACTACTCTTATTGTAACAGTTATAGTGCAAAATCATGCAGGTATGAATATGCTTGCCTGCTACCTCACTTATGTGACCTAGAAATGGTCTTACCTGGAACATTCCTTAAATTAGTTTCTTGGCCCAAGTTCAAGTATCTCCTCTTATTTAACTGTTGCCTTGATAGCAACCTTTTCTCCTGTCCTTTAAAGTCCATTCCCTATGCTTTCTACAAGTTCCACCTACAGAATCCTCATTTAATGACCACTTCTTCAGCAACCATTCTAAATAACAACGCTGAATGAGGAAACTTCAAAACCATTCCTCATAGTTGCTGCTGTCACTGCTTCTGCATGGTCATGTGATTCCAACTTGGACGCTATTACAATTATGGTAGTTGCAGTCATGTGATCACAATTTGCAACCTTCACTGCCACCTCCCCAAAAGTGAAATCAATGGAGAAGATAGCAGGAAGTCACAAATTGCAATTATGTGACATCAGCCTAGCATCCATGCTTCCCGGATTCTGGGGTGCTGAAAACAATAAATCAGGTCCTTGTTTCCCTCCAGCTATTTTATTGAGGCTACCCTTGAAGACAACTTGGAAGTTGCAACATAGAATGTTGCTTGTTGAAGAGTGCTAACCAGTTCAATAGCAATTTTCCAAGCAGGATGCTGATAATTACCAATAAAGCTTTATTTATCTTGGCTCTTTGTTAACTCCTGTAAGTAGAATCTTCCTGACTTACCAAATCTAGCTGAAATATTTTTGGATACCCATCCTGTGGAAAATCTGTGAATCTGAATCCTACAAAAAGACCTGTCTCCTGTGATACAACCTTTGAAATCAGGTTGGTCCCCACCTTGCTATCTTTTCAAAAACTTTTCAAAGCGGGTAAGATGATTTTTCAATGTGATATATTACACAAACTTTAACACTGAAGTTTAAAATTTAAAATTACTTAATATCCTACCTGTAACACCGATGCATAATCTACATGATGCATAATCTACATATATTTGTTGTATTATTCCAGATATTCAAGCTAGATTAAATCAATGGCTCTTGAGCTAGTAGCCTATATTTTACATATTTACATTTACCAGTAACTTTAACCAATGCAAATAAATTACGTTACAACAAATTACAATAAATTGTATTAAATTTGATACAAGATTATTAAAGAATATATCTTTTAATATTATCTGGCTATCTAAATAATACTAAAAAGTAATTTCTTAAAGGTCCTCCCTCCTGGTTAAAAATTACAATATCAACCCATTATTTTTCTAGCAGTATCTAACATGTTATTTTTCCATAACATTACTAAGCTATTTATACTCGGGGGCTGAGCAAAAACTTACAATTTGCAAAAAATTGTATTATGATTTACTATTTACATAATTAGGATGTTCATATTTGTAGGACAAATAATAATTTCTTACTATAGGAGCAGCAACTATTGACCCATTTAGGCCGATAATGTGGTCACAGCAATTCATAATTTTCATTTATCTTTTATCTTTGTCTTTAAGATTTTTATTTATTAAAAAAGTTGTAATAAATTGTCCCTTTGATTATATACCTGTACCAGTCATTCATGTAAATGACATGCTTTATCTGTACTGAATGAACTGCAATCAAAGTAATTTTTATCAATATTTTCAAATATTTTTAGCTTAGCTGGGTCCTTGCACTGATGATTTTACTTAATTGAGTAATGCAGCATCTGCAAGAAAACAATTAAGCTCAGAAAACAATGACGCTACTTCAAATTAGAATTAACATTTTCAGTCACTGATATAGACACTGACATATCACTTACATAATATGAACTTCCAATATATTTAAAAACATCTTCTCTTCAGGCTATTATTCCCTAATTACAAGACAATTCCACCCTTTTTTTTCAAAGTACAGGTAGTCCTTGACTTGTAACTATTTGTTTAACGATGTGTTTAAAATGGTATTTATTGTGTATTGAAATAAATTTCATATACATTTTTAAAAATCAAAAGTAGCAATTTTATAATAAAGGATATTTTTAGAACTTAAAAAAAATTCACAAAGTTATCTTAGGAGCTGCTAGATGTGTTTAAAATGATATTTATTTATTGTGTATTGAAATAAATTTCATGTGTAATTAGTATTATGCACTAAATGTCTGTATTGCTCTATATATTAAAAATTTTTCTTCTTTAGTTTGTTTTGTAATATGGTATGTTACTTTACAGGGTGTTTAAGAAATAAAATGATCAGTTGCATTAAAGAAAATCAATTTCCTTGGTTGTAATCTAGAAGATAGAAAGCAAAACTCAAGATATGTTTTATAATCAAATTAGATTTAATTTAGTTAGCGGTAATTCAGTCAGTATTTCTGTCTTAATTCTATTGAGTTTTTATTTTATGGAAAGTCTGAAATAGTTTTTTCTTTGTTACTAAGCAAACCCTCCAAATCATTTGACCTAGTTTTGATAAATTTAAGATGATATCAAGCCTTTGATTTAAAATTCTTTCCAGGTTAAAAAAAAAAGACTCTGAAGTTAACCATTCAGATAACAAAAATGTGAGCCTCCCATTAATTATTAGTCTTGCAGGCTCTTAGTAAACAATCTAACAAGTTGAAAGAGCAATGCCCAAAATGTGTTACCATGGATTAATATATCCAGTCTGAACTTGGATAACTAAATCTTATAAAGATGTGAAAGATTTTATGTAATGATTCCATTACATAAATTAATAGACTCTGCATTTTTGTTGTATTAGACATGTGATCATCCACATGTTAAATGCTACAAAAGAGATAACCACCTGCATGCAGTTTCCTTATCAACCCTCATTGAAACAGCCTGTAAATTTGGGGATTCTCAGAACAACACAGCAGCATTGCAGAGGGAAGGTAAGATCTCTTCCACAAGGTCCTTCCAGTGTATAACAAAGCAGTCAGCCAGAGCCTGTAAGATGAAGAAAGTACCCTACCCAGATCACTAATGATTCAACACCTATTTTGATTCGCGCTAACTTGCTATATGATCACAGACCACAAAGACGGCTGAAGACAGTACATTATCCTGGGATTGTTTTATCACACCACTTCTAGCATATTGGGGAGCAAATAATAGGAAAGCAATCATTTTGGCTGTGGAGGTATTCATTAAACCTTGTGCAAGGCAGTCACTATATATTTCATGAAAGGAGATACATTTTTGTGACAGATGAATACTTACAAGAACAAAACAAACAAACCCCCTGGCCTCCATTCCAGGCTGCGATGGAGAATATATATTTTCCAGAAGGTAAATTTCATTGAGCTGAAGGGGCAGCTACTTCTGAAGACAGGTATTCTGCTGAAGTCCTCTTGCTTTCAGTGGGAAATGAGATGTCCAAACTTCATTCTCTGAAACCAAGGGAACTTGAAAATTTAAACTTTTGGGGCTCATTTACAACACCAGCAACCTGCCCAGCGAAACCTTCCAGCGCAGTTCACAATCACACATTTCAAGTCCTTTTTTCGATCCTGCCCCAACTGAAATCGTCACTGTCATCATTTATTCATATGGCACCTAACTCCCGAGGGATGATGTGTTTAGAGTACTGCACGCTTAGGTTTACATTTTCAGGCTGGTGCGTTATTCCATCTTGTCCTCGTTTCTCTTCACAAACCAACCTCACCCGAATATATATAAGCAATGTTTGTCCAGGGTCTGCAGTATTGTTTGGGACACTATCATCTTCTTCAATACCTGTTTTCCTTGCTACCTTCTTGGAGAACAGGAGAACATCCAGATTCAGTATCTGAAGCAGAACATCCAGATTCAGTCAGTTTTGTTCCATATAGTATCAACCTTTGTGATATATATACATATATAGAACTATCCATCTTGAATATATAGTACTATACACACATATATATGTACACTTGCTATATATGTACATATTACATACATACATATATATATATAACACACACATGCTATATACATGTATGTTTATATGTATGGGAACAAAATTTCATTTTAATGTGTGCCAGTGTGCCCACAGTAAAAAATAAAGGTTATCTATTCTCTGTTCTGCCCAGCCCAGGAAGCCCGAAAGTGCAAGGACGATGGTGGCCTCGTATGGGAGGCCCAGCTCTCAGGTAAATGGAAGTGCCCCCACTTCAAAGGCCGCTTAGCCGCCCATCCTCAAAGCTGAGAACAAGGAGGCTCGCTGGGCGCCCCGCCGCAACGCAGCCCCTCTGCCTATCAGCATAACAAAGCAGCACGCTTGCAAATTTGCCCCGGGTTTGACTGAGGCGTTCGAAGGGCCTTTTCAAGAAGCAGGTCGCCGGCCTGCCGCCTTTGAACTGGGCACCGGTTGCGGGGTCTTTTGTCACCCCAGAATGTTCATTTGCGTTCGCCTGGAGAGAGACTTCCACTTTCCCACCGCGTCACCCTGGGGTTCCCCTTAAAACTCCTTTCTCGCCCCGAGTTCAAGAGTTCAGCGCGGCCGCAAAATTAGAGGCTGGTTTTCGGTGCTGGAAAGTCAAAGCTCCCGAGAAATAAATTGGGGGAGAGAAGGAGACGAAAGAAGGGGGTGGGGGGGAAGCAACGAGGCTGACTGGGCTTGGCGGGAAAGTAGCTTCGCGCCTTTTTCTGCTCAGGGACCCGAGGCATATCGCTTAAATGCAGAGCGTTCATTTACAGCCAGTCGGTTTGGCCATTTTAAAATCTCGAATCCCGTTTGGAAAAACATAAAAAGATGCAATGAACAGCAAGTCGGTTCTGCGACATTGAGAACTAATTTTAGTTCACTATGCATCGATCAGCAAACTCTAACATTTACTGAAGTGGCGTTGAGAGAAGCGAACTGTTTCGAATGCAGGCTTGTCTTAAAGACAATGATAAATAAAACGACACACACAAAAATTAAAGGACTACATTATTTTTCTCCATGCAGTTATAAATCCCAGCTTTATAACCCAAATTTACAAAAAAAGCAAGCTAAAAGCTATATGAGGTATCTATTGGCATGCATATAGATATCTCTGCAAAGAATCCTATTTTATATTCATGGGGTGGTTTTTTAAAGACCAAGGTAGGAAATAAGTTCATATGAGAAAGAAAACCCTTTAAAATTTTCACCTCTTTGTTAAAAAAAATAACTGAGCTGAGATCAATGAAGCTTGTTCTCACAAATAAGGGTCATTAAATCACACACACACACACTTGCTGTTACCTCTGTCCCATAAAAACTTAAGGTGCCATACATTCATTAGTTGAACCTGTTTACTGTGCCATTAGCTTTCACTTCTTAAGAAGGGGTGTGGGAATCGTACTGATAAGCAACTTATATATTCACCAAAAAATAGTCAGCATTTTCTTATACGGTAGTACAGGAACATCACTATCTCATATACATTTTAATTGACACAAAGATTCTATATTCACAATAGTTTTTTAGTTTAGAGAGCAACCACCAGTTATAAATTGAAATGTGGGAATATAACCATCTGAGAAGGCTAGAGAAAGTAAGAATATAGGCAGTAAGTGTTCTTGTGCAGATGCTTAAACGTGAGCAAATACAAAAGAACTTTTCCACAGAAATGTTAATCAGAGAACAGAAGTTACTACATTTTCAAATACTGAATTCTACCTGAATTCTTAATAACGGAAGAAGTGGTAGATTACATATTTTCATATTGTGTACCTTTTTACTTGTGATTGTTGTATAGGAATCCACTTCATACTAAATGATTGGGGGGGATTTTTGAGAAAATTAACATTTGCCCAAAGGGCATCCTTGAGTTTGCTAAAAGTTTCAGAGACTGTACAGAAAGAGGAATAATCTACCAGTGGAATAATACTGCTAACATTAACGTTAAAGAATAATGCTAGTATTGACACATATATCAATATACACCTTATCCAAGATATGGTAGTATCTCCATTCATCATACTGAAAGGGGTGCACAAACAAAACTGCAAGAATGAAATTAATTGAAAACAGTAGAATTTGATTACAGTAGCCATACAGAATAAAAACATCAAGTATGCAATGCCATCAAATGTGGAAACCAATAAGAGATAGCTGTACTTTGATAAACACAAAAATGAAGCACACAATTATGTTGTCAGATGTTCCCATATCTTAACAAAAAGACAACTTATTTTTATTGTATTCTCTTCCTGGCTGATCTGCTAAATCACACCCACGTGCAGACAATTCCCAAAACTTTCTTTACCAGAGCCTTCACAATCAATATTTGATATTTTCCCTGTGTCAATTATCATTCTCTGTAGAGAGGGTTTCAGTAAACTAGACTGAGACAAAATGCAGTTTACTATAGCTTTACTTGATGAGAGAAAAATTAACTTGTGACTCAGTGTCAGAATCTGGGTGACGTGTTTGACAACAATACTGGAAAGACTTAAGTAAAAGGTAGTTCTTGGAAAGTTCTAGTCATTCCTTTCAATGTAGATTAGGCAAATATAGAGACACATACACACACAAACAAACAGAAGCCCATGTACCTATTCGATTTATTTTTATATATTACTTTCATCCTATTTCCTTGATATTCCCCTTTGAATGTAGTTCTGGACAATTGTGAAAACTTACATTATATACTGACTATAATAAGCTTCATTTGTTCCAAATACTATCTTGATGTGATCATCAACTGGGCAGGCCATAGCCAATCACAATATGGGAAGATATCTGGTCCTTTATTGCTCAGTCAAGCTGACTAGAATGGGACTATCTATTCCTAAAGATGAAGGCTATTCTGGCCAGCAACCAGCTTTCTTGTGTTTCTTATCATTTTAGCCATGGACTGAACCAGGAGCTCTTTCTTGAGAAACAGAAGACCCTTTCCAAGTCATTAATTCATTAATCGAAGAATATCCACGTATAACTCCAGGAGTAACCTTTTACAAATTGTTTATAACTAGCAAACATTGCACAAGTGGAATTTCCTTCTGTGTAAGGAAGCCACCTCCAAACCTCCTGGATCTGTAACCAATTCTTGCAAGTATCCCTCCCTTTTCGTGTTAAAATGTAGTTTGACCACAAATTCTTGTGTCTACAAGTTGATGGGGAAAGATAATGAAGAGTAAACGTTATAAAGTGACCAGCTCAACCCTGCAGAAACGCGAAGGAAAAAGTCGTCGGACCGTAGAGACTGCTCGTCCTACCGGCCTGAAAAAGATCCCTCCCCGGAGCCAGAGACGGAGGAGAGAAAGAGACAAATCCTTACCACTGTTGCTGCTAGTGGGAACGTGGCGCCTCATCCACTCATAAGGCGTGCGCCTTTGCGCGTTTGGGGAGAGCTGGGGGACTGGGGCGCTCATGGGCGGAGGCAGCAGTCCAGAGCCGGGTGGCGGAATTGGATTGAAATCCGAGGGGCTGTATCCTAGCTGCCCCGGGCTGGCGACAGAAGGGGGTCCTGCGCCGTAGGTGTGCCAGTCCTCTTTAGTAGGCGGGTACGGAGGGCCCCAGGTCCCCGCGGGCTGCCCCTGGTGAGGATCGCTGTTAATTCCGGGCATGTGGTGGTAGCTGGCAAAATCCGAGTACTGAGAGGGCACGGGCACATAATTTGGGGGGCTGAGGTTCAGGCCCGGGTGCCTGACCGGGTTGGGGTACATGTTGGTGTCCTTATCCAACAGATAACCCACATACATCATCCCCAAGTAGCTCAGCGTGCATAATGTGCCCGGCGCCTCAGCAGTGTCTTCCCTGCCTTGCCTTTGCAGAGAACTCCCAGCCTCTTCCTGATTAACAGTTCACCTGAACTACTTGCTCAGGTTTTTTTTTTTTCCTTCCCTTCCCAACTTTGCAAAGGCACCTCCCTGAGGAAAAGCCTGGTTTTTTTTATTATTGGGCCAACCTCTCGGAGCATTTGCATTGAAAGGCAGGGTTGCATTTCAAAGTCCCGGAATCAAAGTGGAAGCCACTGGGGCGAATTCAAATGGCACTAAGCAGATAGAAGGGACGGGGGTGGGGGCTGAAGGTCCTTATAAGGACTATGCTTAGAGGGCAAGGAAAACCTGAGAAATTCCCAGAGGTTACAAAGAATTCCAGGTACAAAAGGATTCATTAGGGAAATGACCCAGGAAGAAAAGAATGTCAGTTGATGTTTCAGTTTTCCCAGACTCCGGGCAGGCATCAGGACTGTAACATACAGTTACAGGAGACCCCTCTGCTAACAATTTCAACAATCCGATTTTAAAAATTCAACAACTGATTTTGAAAGAGGGAGGGGCCCTTAATTTGGTCATTATATTCTCTTGTATTAGCATTTCAGGCTCATTCTGCCTGCAAAACTAATATTTAAGCCCTCTTGCTTGATATGCCCAATTAAGTACATGTTAAGGTGGGTTAGAGGTGGCCTATTTATTTCATTTCCACAGTGCTCTAGCCTGGTGCCCAAAATTTGTCTCAAAACAATTTCTTCCAGTACAACCAGCCAATATCTTCATAGTAGGTTAGAAATGTTAGTAGCTATAGCTGGATGTCTCCTGACTGCAACACCTTGATGAATATGTCAGCCTTGATCAAGCACCCCAGAAAGTTTGGGCAAAATACGTGGAATTTCCTAAATCTAAATATTAACATAAATAATCACAATCTATTTATCCTAAGAATATCTTTTTCTATACTTCTTTATTTAAAGAGTGTAAGAGCCATAAACTATTTTTCCACTTGGTTTTCCTCTTTGAGCAAAACTAAGATCTTTTTTTTTAAATCAGTGGATTTTGACTCAAGCAAGTCTGAAATAACTGATTTGTAATGTTTTAATTGAAGAAACGTGTTATTTTTCTTTGCAAAAGAAAAAAGCCATATAACACAGGGAAATGGATATTAGCCTGGTATTCCACACATACCTCTCCCACCACAAAAAAATCCCTTGAATATACTTCAGTGTATATTAAGAAAGGTGTTATGCTAAAAAAAAGTTAAGTTCTAAGAATTCCAGACCTTGACTGGGGTTGATAGAGGGAATTTTCTTAACTGAAGTTTCAGAAGGTGAGAAAAATTCACTTGTAAAGAAAATGAAGTTTCTTTAATAACAAACTGGGAGTGATTTCATTTATACCGTTTGGCAAAAAGCCTAATGGGTATAGATAGAAAAGGATGCCTGGCCAGGCTGTTTTTTCCTGCCCCAGCTTCAGAATCTGAAGATGCTTCCAGCTATGTGCTTAGTTAATTTAGGATACCCAGCTGGGAATAGCTAATTAAAACATAGAAATACAACATCAAAGAAAGCTTTGCATCACTTTATTTATTAATGTTTTATATTATTAAAGACTGCCCTAGAAATGAGATATAGATCCATCTTGGCGGAAGGCCCACGAAATGCGCGGTCCAAGTAATTGCATTTAGGTGCAGGATAATCCTTAAAAGAAAGCCTGTGTGAGTGATATACATCAGGACTGGAAGGATCCCTTCGCCCCCAAGCCTACGAAATTCATGGGGTTTGCGCGCGTATACGGTGCAAAGATAGGGGTGCTAGATCTTGAGGCACCTGTTGTTACTTGTTGTTTTTAAAAAGTCGGTCCCGGAAGAAGTGGGGTTCCCAGGACTCCCTTTTTTTCCACAGCCCACAGCCAAGCGCGGCCAGCCGTCCCTTTTATCCTTTTGATGCCAGCTCACACCTCTCCGTTGTGCAAAGCGGGTGGTCTTAGGACGCGGGAAAACCCTTTTCCGCAATAAGGGGAATCCTAACAACCTGCAGCTTGCAGGTTAAATGAAGAAATGGGGGAAAAAACAAGCGGAAAGTGGCAGAATTTCCACTCCAGCTGTGCAACCTTACACTGAGAATAATAAGCAGAAATAAGTTAGCACTACTTCGGAGTAAGTTAGCGCTGTTTCTACTGACTCTCTTCGAAAACCATGCGGCTTATTCCGGAATACAGACGGAACTTAATAGGTTACCAGGCAGAGAAACGTGCATCTGTGGTCGAGAGACATTTCTAAGCGTTTGTCCGACCTGTAGTTGCTCTTATCATATCGAGAACCCAATCCACAAGGTTCTGCGCGCTGCCTCTTTAAAGAAACCTCAAGCCACAATTCGTCGTATCCTTCAGTTCACGGAATGATTAATCAACGGACCTCAGTTCTTCCCGTCCCGTTCCCCTCCACCCCAAGAACATTATTAATTTGAAGGCTACTGCTTAGAAGGGTACGGCAGGATGACAGAACTCATGGTTAACGACAGAACATGGTTAACGACGCCAAGGAATGTGTCTGACAGTATACCATTTGCAGTGTATTTCGCCACCACCTCTATCCCATTTAGCCATATTCTGGGAAAGATATTCTGGGAATGTTTCAGGATTGTAGCTTCAATTACATGTCTCCACATTTTAAAACTCTCTTTTCACTAAAAGTGTATGTGGGAGAAATAAATAGTATCCTGTGCTTAGAAAGAAATAGGGATAGAATTAAACGGGACAGAATAATCATTGTGGTAGCAAGTTGCAATGTGAGGCATAAAAGTAATTTTAATACTTTCCATTCAACGACCTCGGTTCCTTTGAGAGAGACAGGCAAAAAGTCCTCTTCTGGAACAAGCAAATGGTGCAAGAAAACATCAAGAGAATGACCACAATGTTTCAACTGCTAAACTATGGAAATAATACTCTTATAAATTTTGCAAAATAATACTCTTATAAATTTCATTATCAGAAAGGAAATGAAAACCCCAAATATTCATGTATTTCTAAATGAAAATTTAAAAAAATATTTTAATTACTAGACCCTGGTTGTTCATTGGTTTTTTTTAAAAAAAAAACACTTTTATTTCCTATAGTAGAATATTATTTATTAAAGTAAGCAATATATTAAAAGCATTAGGTTTATAGTTGTCATTATTTGATGCAACTCTACTACAGCTAAACGTACATTATCAAATTTATAGGCCACCTGATGCCATTGTGATTTTGGGCACCATACAATATTAAACAATTTATTTTTAAACAAAGTAAAACAAAACTAAAATTCAGAGAATATTAATGCAGTCTTAACAAACCAATTTTCAGACAATTTATTCAAAATAAAGGAAACTATGAATGTTTACATGGATTTTTTTTTAAATATGACATTTAAATTAATATGTTTATTATGCCATCATTTAGAATCTCCATGTGCAGATATGATATTGGGAAGAGTGCTCTGATTTATGTAGCAATGCGGACCTATATATTAGCAGATGGAAAATAAGCAATGCAAGCAATATTTTGAACAAAATGTTGCTATGAATCTTAGCTCCTTTATTATCTAGGAATTCAAAATGTATCACAAATATGCTGACCATTTTGATAAATTTTGATAAGGAAATGTTTAATCTTTCTCCTTTTTCTGTGCTACTATGTAACATTGAATTTAAAAACCAAAAACAAGACTCACATTTTTCTACTAATCAGTTGATAGAAAGTCATTGATAACATTAAGAGGAAATCATTCATAACTGAGAGACCCAATACAATGCAGCACCAAAAACCGCTAACAGTAAATCATAAAACATTATAGTAACAGATCACAAAACACGGCAATGGAACCTGAAATCTGTATCTTGTAGCATGTGAAACAGGTAGTGCTCGACTTACAACCTCAACTGAGCCCAAAAGTTTGCCTTGCTAAGCAAGGCCGTTGTTAATTGAAATTTTGCCCCATTTTACAACCTTTTTGCAAGAGAGTTGTCAAGTGAATCACTGCAGCTGTTAAATGAATAATACTTTTGTTAAGCAAATTTGGCTTTCCCCCATAGCCTTTGCTTGTGAGAAGCCAGCTGGGAAGGTTATCCATAGTGATCACATAACTCTGGAACACCACAACTGTGATAAACACTGGAGTTATAACTGCCTTGAAAAAAATGATTTACAAAGTTCTAAGTGTAAAACATGTTGTAAATCATTTTTTTCAAGGCAGTTATAACTTCAGTCACTAAACAAATGGTTATAAGTCAAGGACTATCTGTATCACAAATAGCTTACAACAAAAAAGTTCTCAAAGATAAGATCAGACGCTTAATTAGAAAAGCTGGCAAAATCTAATAAATTCTCTCTTATAACATAATTTTCCATTTTTGTGTGTCATTTATTATTTTGATGGATTAACAAGGACAAGAGATTATGAAGCTTCTAGTAACTTAGTTTAAAATCATATGGTTTTACAGTCCTCTTTTCCTTAATAACCTTCCACATCTTCCCAATTATCTCTATAAATCGGGACCTTCCCTCAATAATCTTAGATGTTATACAGCAGATGCCATACTGGAGAAGAGAAGAGAATACTCAGATTTGATTTTAAACACTAATTTCCATTATGGGGATATACATAACGAGCAGAGAAAAGCACATTTAAAATGTCAGTTTGGTGTACTGCAGTCATCAGCCACAACAAAAGGAAATTCACCGCTGTTAAGTTGGGAATCATATTAATTCATAAGAGGCATATATGGAATTTAGTGTAATATGTAGTCTTGGCTTTTAGTTTTAATTAGCTTTAGAAATATTGTTACAATTATTGGTCAAAGTCTGGTGTAAAATTGTAACAGTTCTTTAAGACAATCAAATAGGATCTGCTACATTGCCCAGTAATTCTAGTAATATTCAATGAGCACGAGTTCCCCATTCCTGCAATAATTTTAAAAAATAGCACAGAAGTATTAATTCACTTGAAATACACACTCACCTTGATTCTTTCACAACAGTATCACTTTGCACTATACTCACCTTGATTCTTTCACAACAGTATCACTTTGCACTATACTTAAGATCAACTATCTAATCATGAGAAATCAGAATATAGATATAAAAACTGGTAAGCTTCTAGGACTAGCAAAGACATAGCATTTGCTTAGATTAAAAAGGATCTGTGTTAGAAGGTTAGGATTAGGGCTCAATTTTTTTTGACAATCTCTATTAAAAAGTCTTTTGTTTTTGTTATTGATTGTAATAGTTGTACTGAGGTTACAGCCAATATGTTTGATACTAAAATACAATAGTTAACTTGCATCCAATCAATAGCCGTTTCACCAATCAATGGTATACAATCACAACATTCTACCCCATGGCTGGTTGTATTGGGAACAAAATACAATGAGACCCATATTCAAGTTGTCATTACAAATCGCAGGGCTATCCTAACTTAACATTGCCCATATCTTCCCGCCAAACTACTCCATGCATAACATCCACAATGCTTAATACCCACAGTTCACTTACTGTCTTGCAGTCCTACTACTATTTACATCATCAATAAATCCTATTAAACAGATATAAAATATCAGCTTGTAATTAATAATATTATAAAATTTATTAATATTATTAATGTTAATAGTATTGTAATTGTCTGTTTTAATATTGTAATTTAATTATTACCAATATTTTTCTATAAGCTATCTAGAGTCACTTTAGTGTAAGATGGGCAGTTATATAAATATGTATGTATGTATGTATTGGCAATAGAGTGAAGCTGATTAATTACTGCAGACTGTTGTTTAGAGCACCAGGACTTGTTTTTGCCTAGATGCTGGTTCATGCTTTTTAGTGTATGTTTTTTATTGTTGCTATGATCCACCCAGAATTATGATACATAAAATAAATGGCCATGTAAATCTTTTAAATAAATAAACACACAAATTCCTATTCCCAGAATAGAAACAAATAGTCTGGTCTTGGTTAGTGTAATTGTGCTAAGCTTTAATTTATTAAGTACCAAAAAGAATTATTTTTTAAATTCATAAACTACATTTTTAAATTCATAAACTAAGTCAGAAAACAACTAATAGTCAACAGATCCACAAAACCATACCTCCTGTTAAAATAAATGTCCTCATTCACAATCCAGTGGAAAAATTTAGAGAAGCTGAGGTATCAACAAAATTCAGATCTTTTCTATGTTTGTGAAATAACCCATTCTGTTCTTGGGATTGTGAAAGCAGAAATACAGTAGCAGCCAAGCATGAAAATAGTATACAAAACTATGAATGATCTCTTGTTACTCTGATAGCAAAACAAAATGATATGCAAAAGGTATAGTTCTAACGTAAAGGCCAATAATTTCAATGTTTATAAAGAAAAAAAGCACAATAAAATTCTGGACACCAGGCCTCAAATAGTTCTAAAATAATCTCATCAATATGGATAATTATAATGATTCAATTGCATTTATTTCCTTACCTTCTGCATCCAGGATACTATCCTATCATTTTTCAAAGATCAGTTGGGACTATTATGACTCCATCTTCTAAATGTACACCTTCCATTTCCTTTAGTATGTCAAATAAAGTCACTTTTATTCTACTAGCCTTTATAAATCTACATTATGATTTCATCTTTCATCTTCTTGTATGATGTGAGTCAGTCTCTGGCAAAGTTGTAAATAAATACAAACACAAGCCAAACATTATATTAAGTATGTAGCAGCTTGGTATCATTCATACCAGAATGTAGTTCTGGATGGTGAGTTTCGGAAACAGCAGAATTTTGGGAAAGGACTATCATTATTTGAGATAGCCACTGATAATAGTCCTGTATGGTCTATTCACAAAGAGACAAGTTTTTCTTGCCAGAATGTCCTTAACTTTAGATGAGTTTGGATAAGTGCTATTCAACACATGAACAGTTGCTAAACTGTAAGAAGGACAAACTTCTTACGTAAAATATGTGATACTAAGCCCCAGAATCTTATGACATTTTGGTTCTTGTATTCCAAAGAAGAAATGAAACAGTTAAAATCTGGAATTTCTTACACAATTATCAGACACATACTTATGGACTGCCCTTCTAAATCTATGTGAGCTTTCTTTCTGATGAAAGTTTACTTTGGTCTAAAGGATTAGATGGGATAAGAAAAATCAACTGAATTGACAATAGAATCATAAAGATCCACTGATAAGCTTTCCTTTTGGTCTCTTTTACAACTTAAGAATTATATTTGAAAGAGTGAATTCATGAAAAAGACATCTACCTTTCTGGTTCTACCAAAAACATTTGCACGCTTACCATATATACAAAGAAAACACCACTCAATTAACATTGATCATTTTATAACTTTCTCTTCACTGTTGGATGATGCAAGCCCAATAAAAGTAGCCCTACATCAGATTTTATTTTCTTATTGTAGGAAAAAGCTAATAAATGTCATGCATGTATTGCCTTAAAATAAAAGAGGGTGTTATATTAGGGAATGTAATTATAGGTCCTTTGTCTCTTTCCAAAGAGCATTACTGTATTTCTTGCCCTTTGCAACTTTTCATGCCATGGCGATATATAAACCTAAATAGGGTTAGAACCACAAAAATGCTATGGCAGAGCAGGGTGCAATGGTTAAAACCAGGAAATCTGAATTCCAGGAAAACCTTTGGGCCAGTCACTCTCTCTCAGAACAACCTACCTCACAAGGTTATCGTTATGGAGAAAACAAGAGGCAGAAGATGTGTTGCATTTGTTCTCCACCTTGAGTTTTTGTAAAAATAATGGTGAAATACAAATGAAATTATAATTAAGTATTATAAATAACTAAACTAACTACTGTAACTAAGTAAATAAATCGATTGTGAGAATCGCTGGGTTGGTATATGTGTTTATGTATCAAGGACCTTTTGCTACACAGAGGAAAATAAAATATAACAAACAATAAAAATACCTTTCTCCAGTTAGGTGTATATTCTAGCCAACATGAAATTACTAAATTTGAAAAATGCATATTCAGGAAATGCTTTCAGAAAGTCATGTGTGAAGGTGATTTCATGGGAAAGGGAAGGGGTCAATGAGAGAAGAGGTGCATGGTTAAGTATTTGAAATTACACTACCACAGGATTCACTGACAGGAAAGTGTGTACATGGATGAAATTACTATTTTGCTTCTGGGGTATCTGAAAGGTTTTTAAAAGCTCTACAAAACCCTCAGGTATTAGCCGTAGATCTCCTTTTTGTATTCAGGTATTTTGCACAAACTCATCCAGTAATTTAATGTAGTGTCCCATTCTGTAAATTCAAAATTTGTCTACCGTTTTTTTCTGACCCCATTCACTCTGTGTATGTGTGTGTGTGTGTGCGCGCATGTGTGTGTGTGTTGCACACCATTGCTTCAAGTTGTGCATCAGGAAGAAAGCATGAAATCAATTGTTTTAATGCCAGCTCTGTTATTAAGCAATCCCCTTGGTAAACTTAAGCCCCAGATGTAATTAACAGAAGCCACTGTTAACATTTTGCTGCTGCTCCTAGGATCTTTTAAAAGTCCCAACACTCTGAAATGCCCTGATCTCTTCACAGTGTTCGTGTTATCAACAGTGGGAAAATTATTGTTTCAGAACGAGTTTCACTTTCCCAAATATGAGAATGCTACGATTATTTTAAAAAATTGTTTTAACATTGTCCCATCCAGTTGGAAAAGTACAGGCAAGATTAAACGTGTAAGCTCCCCAAATACTCAGTTTTCTCTAAGCATGTCTTTATTTTGATAGTCTGCTGAATGTTAGAATCCACTAGAACCGCTGAGACTTTGCTTTTCCATAATTTGCCTGGAACGGCTTTATTTATCTTTGTGATTATGCAGTGCACTATAGTTCTGAATTCTCCGTTACTATCTCATAAAGTTTATTGCCACAACAGTGGTAAAAAGAGGCAGAACAAAACTGCCTGACCTATAGCAATTTCAATAAAAAGTTTGAATATTTGTCTGCCTTTTTGGTTTAATTCATACACTTGCAAGTAAATAAACAAGAGAAAAACAAAATACCCGCCCCCTGCCAAATTGTAAAAGAAAATAAATGAACATGTTGATGAAAAGGGGTCACTTTTCAGACAATGCAAGAGAGGATAAATTATGTAATTTTGCATAAATAAAGTGCAAGTTAGGAATTGTGTTTTGTCTTCTTGAACAAAAGTACAAAAGAAAAACCCCAACATATATTAATACAAACTATCCCATCAAAAGGTAAGAAGCTTGAGATATCATGTTTGTATATCCATAAAGTTTTCCAGTATTTCTTTCTGCCAGTTTGGAACTTTCAGTCATCCTCTGCAGCCAATCAATAGCCTTGCTGAGTTTTGCCTGCTTCCTTATGCAGTGATGCAGGGTTTTGATGCAAATAGGAACTGAATTGGTCACTTTGAAGTGGTCATGTATACACACTCCATTCAAATCTTTATTGAGGCAAAGATCTATAGAGCATTAATAGGATAGGGCAATCTGTGAACAATGTTTTATAGTAGAATGTCTGATCATTGATAACATTTAGCATTGTTTTGAGAGGGGCTGCCAGGGCACCCTCGTGTCCAGAGCCCCCAACCTCTCAAAACAAACAAAACCTCCAAAGAAATTACCCTAACCCTTCCAATGACAACAATCTGTCACAGCTGGTTAAGATGATCAATTGAAACCCACACCCCTTAAATCTTGCTAATTGCTGGTAATCCCTACAATTAATCTAATTCATCATTAATTTTAAAAGCTGGCTGGTCAGGACTTTTTTTTTAATGGCTACTTTCTAGTTTTGACGATACTTTGTAGTATCATAAAAATCCTATAAGTGGTACTACCAAATATCATTCTTCTGTGATACTTTTACAAAAGTTCCTATCCCAGTTACAGCTTTAATTGGCAGGACTATTCTGGCTGTTTCACAAAGGTTCAGTCAACCATTAGACAGGAACATAATTTCTTTTCTTTTTTTTATACCTCTTTGCTGCCATCTAGTGGATATTCAAATATATGCAGCTCAGACACTAACCCAAAACCACAGATCAATCCAAAACTTTTACTTTTAAGTAGGACCATCACACACAATGTCCACATTAGAAATTCTCAAAAGAGATGAAACCAATGCCAATTTTGTAAAATGTAAAATGTTTGCTTTTTGGTGAGTGAGTAGCAATAATGGAAAAGTATCTTGCATCTCTAATAAGTTTCTATCTCCTCCAGCAATGTCCACATTCTCCCTGATTTTTTCCTACCTGACCTTCTGGATTCTCCCCTGATTCTTGGATTAGATTAATTTAAAATGTGCTTGAGATTGAGGGCCAAAGGTTTCTTCTTCCAAATGCAAAGACAGGGAAAAGAATGTAATGAATGTAATATAAGTATCACTCCCATATCTGGCCATATACAACCATATGGTCACTAGATTGTAGAAAAGAATGAGAGTTTTCTGTGTCTCTTTGCTGTCACCTAGTGAGGAACTAGGTTTTTGCAACTCAGATCTAATAGTCCCAGATAAAACATTTTGAACTGGAGAATGGGTCAGAGAGAGCCTATATATTCTCTGCTAGGAGATATGACTTTTAGACCAGCAATTCCCACTCTGATGTTGTACTACAAATTCTAAAAATTTATATCAGCTGGAATCTATGGAAGTTGCAGTTGAGCAAATTTGGAGAACATTGTTTTAAACACTGCTATTCAGGAGTAGGAAATTTGGATCCTTTTTCAAACAGAAATGTGGACCACACTAGTTATAAAAAGGGAACACATGATGCATGGATTTACTTTTTTAACATGCCTCCTTCCTTCATGAGCTTCAGGGCTGTGCACTGCATAAGCATTCCCAAGGTAGAGTACAGGGAGATAGCCCAGCAAGTAGGAATGGATATTTCTGCTCTATCTTATAAATCTTCCTCAAAGCAACTGCTTAAATACTGACAGAGACTGAATTTTGAACCAGATGTTTACCCCATCTAGCAAAGAACAGGAGAATATTTAGTT
This sequence comes from Bungarus multicinctus, assembly GCA_023653725.1. Classification (NCBI taxonomy): domain Eukaryota; kingdom Metazoa; phylum Chordata; class Lepidosauria; order Squamata; family Elapidae; genus Bungarus; species Bungarus multicinctus. The sequence goes on from CM042834.1 coordinate 83,349,269, forward strand.
CAAGAATGGAAAACCTTGTGACAGTTATACTATAATTTCCTAGCAATATCCGAAGGGTTGCAGGTTCTTCAGCCCTGTCCTAATGCTTAGATAGAACTATTTATCATTATTTGTCAACAATACTGTACAGAGAATAACCCAGAGGTGATATTAAGCAGGTTCTGACCAGTTCTAGAGAACCGGTAGTGGAAATTTTGAGTAGTTCGGAGAACCGGCAAATACCATTTCTGACTGGAGATTTTACATTATCTTTCCACTGCCACGCCCACCAAGCCATGCCTACAGGACCGGTAGTAAAAAAATTTGAATCCAACCACTGGAACAACCCAGCTTCCAAAAATATGGAACAACTAATTTTTCTCCGATTTATCTTTGGATTAAGCTGTTCTTGGATCCACAGGAGGACATACTGTCACTAGAGCAATGTGAAACAGCTAACAAACTGAGTTCTGGTGGGGTGGCCTAATGTCTTCTGACATAAAGCAGTAAAGCACACCCACCCACATGCATACAAACAGGGCTGGGACAGTATACTGTAAGAAAGGCTGGCCTTAGCCTTTCTACTCCCTTAGCCTTGCTTCTGACTGAATCAGCTCTAATCTATGTGCATATTTGTATTGAGGGAGATGAGAGTTCTTTGCAACACATTCCACTAAATTGCAAATGGATTTTTTTTCCTCAGTATTTTTCCAGTGATGCATTCATGGCAGCTTTGCTGGAAGGCCTTCTCAGTCCTTCTACAAACTTCTCAGAGGAAACCCTACTGCAAACATTGTCCGCTTTGGAATATCCTCCAGAAGTCCTTGAGCAACTGAGCCATGCCACCCCCACCCTCCTTACCTGATTACAACTAACTGAATCAAAAGGTAGTAACAAACTAAGCAGTTTATTGTTTTAAAGTCAGATGCATCAGTCCTTTCTTTAATCTTTTACAGCCAGTCAAGGGCAGATTAAAGAAGAGATTTAGAGGCTCTGAGCTCTGTAATTCCTTACAACCCAGATACAGGAACATGGATCAATGAAGGCAGAGATCAAAGAAAAGCATAACGGAAGCAAAAGTAATGATTAATTGTTTGTATTGTTTAATTGTTTGTATGTGTGTTTTTAAAAACAGAGGTGGGTCCTGTAGGAGGAGACTAAATAAGCGAAAACAGACTCAAAGCATTAAAAAAGATCAAAACTAATACTGAAACAAATTGCATAATTAAGACAATTATTAAAAAGAAAAATGTTTTCAGTACCTACAGGAAAACAATGGTGCCACCACTAAGACGATTCTCTCCTCCTGATATGTAGCAGGTAGATGTTCAATAAATATATGCCACAAAGGTCCTTTAAGGACCAAAAGCAAATAAGCAACAATATTAACAGACAGCCGTTATTATCCTGTTAGTTTCCTCTAGCATTTTGATTTGTCTTAAATTACTCAGAGCTTCCAGATTATCTTTGCAGGTAGATCCAGTAAAAGAGCATTATAATACTTTTCTTTAAGGGTAACAGCAACATGGACAACTGAGATCATAACACCACAATCCCTGGGTAGAGTTGCAGATTTGAGAGCCAGTAGAAGGCAATATTTGTAGCTCAGGGTTGAACTGTGGGATCCTTGGTGCTCTCTGAACTTGGTTGTTTCTTTGTAGACGTTTCATTGCCTGACTAAGTAACATCATCAGTGTTAACACTGATGTTGCCTAGCTGAGTTATGAAATGTCTGCAAGGACACAACCAAGCTCACAGAGCACTAAAGTCCCCACATATTTCCAAGCATGGAAACTGATTAAAAGTGCTTATAAATGGATCCAGAACAATGTCAGATCTAAAACATTTTGATACTTAGGTCAGAGCATTCCTAGCTGAGTCTCTTATATTCAGATAATGCTGTTTTTTGCTAAGACCTGATCTTATATATGTAGCTTACTTGAATTTTAGAATCACAATCTTATACTTCTACTTTATGTAAGGGATCTCTGTTTTGTTTTGTTTCAAAATTAATTCCAGAATTATTTTGTTGAATTCGTAACAAGGGGACAATTGAGAACCTAAAAAGTGAAGTAATAAAAGAGAATCCAGGCTTTTGAATTGTAGGCAAAGCTGTGAGTAGACTAAAATAGGAGAATCTTGGGGTAATAAAGAATGGAAAGGAAGTAGCTGGAAAGTTTTTTTAAAAAATCCTGGGTGGTGACAATGGAAAGTCAGCCTATCTTATTGCCAATAAATTGAAATTGAGGTAGCCAGTGCCTCCTTGTTACGAGGAGCTGAGTTTGATATTATGATACCTTTTTGTCCAATAAAACATATCACATTGTGATGTTTATATGTCTTTCTGCTTTAGCCAGGATGGTTTTTTATTCTTCCAGAATGACAGCGCCACCTCATGGAAATTAGAATAAGGCTCAATTCAGAATTTAAGATCCAATCCTCATTATAAAGTTACTTGCAAAAATTCTTGTGCAAACTTGCAAGAATTCTCTTGGAATTGTTTTCCTTATCCATAATACATTTACTTCCAAAATATACACAAACAATTGTAAAATGTTTTTCAAATAATCTTTTTTTAAATGCTGTTTGAATTATTTTAGAAAGAAGTAGTGCTAACTTACATGTAGAAGTTTCCAGTCATTTGAAAGCGTAATAATATTAAAATGTTACATAAATGCTAAAAGGAACATTTACTGGAAAACAAGTACTATATAATGCAAACATAGTCTTCAAAGAAATACTATGTATTCAGAATTTCCAGTTACAACTTTTTACCAGGAGTAAATTTTCCTTAGTTACCTCCTGCGAACAGTAGATGGTGCAGGAAGAAGGGAACTGATTCCTATTTCTTTCAAGGGACAGAGTAGAAAACTTTTTTTCTGTTGCATATACAAGAAGAAAACTTGGAATCTAAGTTTTGAATCTATAATCAGTGACTTGAAAAACAACCTGAATGGTCTGATTCAAAATATTTGTCTTGAGCTTCAAATTGAAATGAATCTATGGAGCTGCCCACATTTTGATCCTGTAGTATAGGATTGGGAATATATGGGTTTGTACGTGAATATATTTTGGATGCATGTTAACCATTGCTTTTATCAATGAAAATGATATAAAGTATAAATATGACTCTAGGTTAAAAATGTGCAATATTTCCAACGAATAGGTACAATCATATTTACAAGTAGGGGAGCTTTGTAGGAGAAAATGACTGAAAATTTGCATGGCATATATCATGTGAGCGTCTCTACCCTCTTAAAGTAGAGCTGCAGAGTGATGAATATGGAGGCAAGAAGGTTATTCTGAATGAACGAAAACCAGTACTGCCTTGCTTAATCGGTGCCAAAGCTACAGGAAGTAAGACCTCTGCAAGACAGAGGTCAATGATGGATATGTAGCAAACAGTTACAGATATAATATACACTAACACAGTGCTGTCAAACTTTTGGCCTATGGGCTGGATGCATCATGCACTGGCCACGCCCATACCCAGTTTAGCAAAGGGAGAAAGGCATGAGTTTGACATCCCTGCACTAACAGGATCTTAGCATTTAGCATTTTCCCTGGAAGCATTCAAATGACAGTTGTACTAGAAACCTAAGTTATTCAAGTTACATCCAAGTGAAAGCTAAAAAAAAAAAAGATAATTCAATATATAAGCAATGTATCCCAGTACAAAGAAAAATACCAACTGCAAGAAGAAATTAAATTTGGAGTTGTAAAGTAATTTAAAGCTGACCTCGAGAAGGTATGAATCAGCTCTTGAGATGGGAGGAAGGAATGAACTATTAAGGAGAGACTTGGAGATGTGATTACATAGTCCAGAGATTGAAGCAACCTTGACAGAGTAATTTAAAATAACTGTACCTTGATTTTTTTTTTTTTAGTATAACAGGGAACAGAGAAAACAGATAGACTTTCAAGGTTATATTATTATATCCTCTAGCAATAAAATATTCCTGTTTCTTCATCCGATCCAGTATGAAGGGCTGAAGAGTGGAAGAAAAAAAGAAGACATTTAAAATGTGATCCAGAATGATAAGGACATTAAATGTTCGTACACAAGGTTCAGACAGGGAATATTTCAGCAACAAAATCGGCATTATATGTCACAACCCTGTTAAAAAGCCTAGCAGTGAATTAGATACTCTTTAAGAAAAAACAAATACTTGTCTGAAGTCACAGAATTATCTTCCAAAAATATCTATGCAGTAGGATGTTCAGAACCACGTGATCGATTCTGAACAAAGCCCATGAAGTAGTAAAATTGGGCAAGAGGAAGTGTGGGTGTGCCAAGTTATGTTCCATAGTATATGCCAATATTCAAAAGTGTATCAGCTTATAATAGAATATAGCTGAGCAAGGAGTGGGCTGTACAAGTAAAACAGCTGTGTAGCAATTTTGGCATAAGCATTAATCCTATGCTGAATCTGCTTTACAACATCTCAAAATATTTCCCCAGTTAAAGAACTGGTCCACAGACTGGTAGAGCTGTAAAGATCCACCTAGACAAGGTAGGTATTGGTGTAATAACATATTGTGTCATGTATGTAGAGGGGTAAAATATTATTGTAACACTTGATGTTCACCTGAGTCCCACCCACATACTTATTTGGGATTTATACCATTCTTCATTTATACCTTCTTATTTGCTTAATACATTTTCTAGGATTGGAGATTAAGAAAGATAATGTGCAGTGCATTTATAGATACAGTTTAAGTAATTCTTTACTATTAATAAATTTAGAAAGATGAAAGATGAAAAATAGCAGAGCTGGAAGGAGGGAGGACACCAATCAATATTTTAAAGATGTAGGGCGGAAGGACCCTGCCTGAAGGCCCAAAGGCAACCCACATTTTTAGCTCTGTCCAAATAATTTCAGTCATTTGGAATACTGCCTTTATTACTGCAATGAGGAGAGATTGATGTCTCCTGTTCCTCTGTTTAGAAAGCCAACCCCCTCGCCCCAGAATAAGCCATTAAAAATTATTTTAAAAAGCCTTATTTGCTTGTTGTAAGAATGTAACAAAGTTCTTATGACCTTTTTTTTCACCATCTCAAGCAGTTTCAAAAGGCAATATGTTGAAAGAGTTAAATTGCTAGAAACTGGGGATGCTTGCCAATGTTGGTTGCTTATCTCCTCCAAATTCCTACATATAGATCTGAAAACCTGGAAGGGGGATGAGGGAATGGTAAACAACACAATTGGGTATGACAAAAATGTGTACACATTTGTTTTTGTAAAAAGCCTTATTTGCTTGTTGTAAGAATGTAACAAAGTTTTTATGACCTTTTTTTTCACCATCTCAAGCAGTTTCAAAAGGCAATATGTTGAAAGAGTTAAATTGCTAGAAACTGGGGATGCTTGCCAATGTTGGTTGCTTATCTCCTCCAAATTCCTACATATAGATCTGAAAACCTGGAAGGGGGATGAGGGAATGGTAAACAACACAATTGGGTATGACAAAAATGTGTACACATTTGTTTTTGTAACTGGTGTATTACTCCTTAGGCATCAACTGTAACCAAGTTATTTCCAATAACTGTTGATCAAATCAGTTCTACCTATAAGCTTGGAAGAATTTTAGCCCATTCCTCCTTACAGAGGAATTCAACTCAGGCAAAAATACTGATCTAATATTCACACATGGTTGGAAAAAATGACAAAAAAACATATAGACTTTAAACCAGAGATATTTTTATTGGGTATTTTACCAGAAATATACAGTAGAGAATTGAAATACTTGATTGTAAATGTATTAACAGTGGCTAGAATTGTATTTGCTAAAAATTGGAAAAATGAGAAAATACCAACGCAGAAGGAAGTTATCAAGAAAATAATGGAATGTGCTGAAATGAGTAAATTGACATTTGAAATTAGACAGCAAGAAGACAAACAATATTACTAGATATGGGATTTATTTTATCAATGGTTAGATAAAAAAATGGAAATGAAATATTTTAGAGAACTTTACAGTATTATAAAGAATATAACATATTATAGAGAATGTAACATAAGGATATATTATTATTGGATGGATTTATGATAATGTAATAAATGTTATAATATAAATTAATTTAAAATGTTGAATATCTTGCATAAAATGATGGAATAATAGTTATAGTCAAATAAATGATTAACAATGATAATAATATACATATGTATATATTAGATGGATAATATGAGAATTTATATAAATTATAAGTGAGGACTATGGAGATGAAGCACAAAAAACTTGTAACCAACCGACACACTGTATGTAACTGGAAGATGGTTTTATGTTTTGTTTGTGTATGTTTATTTTAAAAAAAAGTTCAACTCGGAGATATTGATGAACTTCATTACGCAAATGCTTGTTTCAAGTCCTTCCGCAACATGTCTATAGAATTAAAGTCAAGACTTTGATTTGGCCATTCAAAAACACTCACTTTCTTTTGCTTTAACTGCTATTTGGTTGATTTGCTTATATATTGTGGGTTGTTTGGGCGAACTCCTTGCTCTGAAGATCAGCTGGCAGCAAACCGGTTTGCTGTGACAAGCATGTGGGCCTGCCCTCCTGCCCCTGCTCTTTCCTGTGTTCCTGCTCTTTCCAAAGCTAGCTGAGGAATTCTGGGAGTTGAAGTCCTCCAGGCTTAAAATTGACAAGGTTGGAGACCCCTGGTTTAGAGCACAGCTGATTCACGTGGCAGAATGGTTTGCCACACCTCAGCTGTTTTATTCATAGGGACTGCTGTAGAAAGTATGTATTAGAGCTTTTCTAAATATGTGTGCATGCACAGAGCATGTGATCACTGAACCAGTTGTTATATTAGTGGAATCCCACCCCTGCTTCCACATACCTATGTTGTAGAATAAAATAGAAACTTTATTGATTTAGTTATTTGACCATATCAAAACTATAAAACTAAAGCAAATATACAAATGGAAAACAAAAGTATATAATGAACTCAAACTTCTGTTCTTTAAATAAGGCAGGACCACCCACACTCGCATCTGATTGTCATTCCATTGATTGAAACACCTGGCTCTAATTTCCCTTCCAAATGAAATGATAATCCTAGAGACTCACAGATTTTTGCCACACCCTGTATATAGCTACAGATTATTTTCCTCCATAAATCAATGAACAAGAATAATGGTCTTGACTTATTTGTTTAATGGGATTCTTTTTATCAGTTTTTAGGACTTGTGTGGAGAACATATCACATTTTAGATCATGTTTATAAAGAAATGTCCAAAGGGTTCACAAACTTTTCGGCGTCACTGTGCAGCTAAACTCCAGGTTTCTTTCTGTCAATGGGTGGTGAAGCTCCAAAATGAGCAAAGAGAATCAGACTACTAGACCAATAGATTTAGTGAACTGCTCCTCCCCTATCTTGGCTTGTATAAATCTTCAATAACTCAGTTAGCAAATGGTTAATCCTTTTAGGAGGTAAGTGCCTCCAGATGTGCTCAAATGACTGGGCAACCGGAAGACATTGCTATTATTACTCACATTGGAGCAGGGCTGCTGCCTCTGAGAATATTCTCCCACCAAGTTAGATATGCAAAGCACTTAAGTGTGTGTGTGTGTGGGGGGGGGGAGAAGTTCTGGGAACAGCCAGATCTACAGACAAAAGGTCAGTGCCATATGGCATTTGGAGGCTGTGCACTGTCCTATTGCGATGCAACTGAAGGAACTGATGCTACCAGAGAGGGAGCATAGCGCACTGCATAGTGCTTCTGATTCCTCAACAGGAAAGTTTCATTCTCCGTAACTGGATCCACACAATCAACACAAGTAGGAAGAAGCCTCCTGCTTGCCTGTTACTTTAGGAAACAGACATGCATCAAACACTGGAACAGACAGTGAAGGAAAGCATGACTTTTTCAGCAGTTTGCATCAGCAGTTCGCACATCTGAGGTCACAGGGTTTTTCATTTAACTAAAAACAAACAAATTCCATGTTTGTGTAAGTGAACTTGGGACCAGACTGCCTTTTTCCGTTATTATTTAGAAGCTCCTTGGTTATTTCATTTTATTACATCCTCTTAGTTAGCATGATTGCCCTTCTCCTGCTGCAGATTAAAAGCTCAGGGCTGAGCAGAAATAAGGCAGGATTTTTTTTAAAGTTCTTCTCTGCAAAATGTAACAAGAGGCATTTCGTACTCTCTTGTGAAAAGATAAAAATCTCTTTTCCACAGGCATAGGGGAAGAAGGAGCATTTCCAATACTAAGACCTCCCCTACCATTAAGTCCAGGAAAGCATTAGTGAACAGAGTTTATGGGCCACGTAACTGCATTCCTGAGCCAGCTTGCTGTTCCTGGGGGCAGTAAAAGACACTGTCCGATCCCCAGTGCTGAAATAGGATTCAGCTGCCATGCTAAACTGCTCTCATATATGGTTTAAAAGGGGCTGTCTTGCTCTTCTAGCTACAAGCACATTTAGGTTTAGCTAAGGTTCTTGCAACTCCATGTAATAATGGGTATGCTTCACTGGCTGCGACAACCTAAATAAGGTTTTGCACATGCTGTTAAATGAAAATGTGCACCTACATGCATATCTGAATTCCAGTCCGGCTTTTAAAATGATATGCCAATTCCCAATCTGCCTGATATAGTAACTGTGTTGATCCCAAAATTTTGCTTACTACTGTTGGGGTGGGCGGGAACCCTACAAAAACTATTGAGGTAGTTTTACAACATTGGTAATGATGGCCTCATAACAGGAATGCATTTTCTCCTTCCCATTATTCAGCATGAAGAAAACAGGTAGGCTTTTTTTATGCTGACAAATTACATATATATATATATATATATATTACAGTTATAAAGTTGTAATACAAAGTATATACTTATTCCCCTGCCTGAGCTGATAAGGAGAGAGCCAGTGGTGTAGTGGCAATTACAACTGCCTCATATGTAATACTTCCCTGGTTCAAATCCCAGTAAGGGTATGGCTAGCTGAAGAGAGCTAACTAGCTTGAAATAGATCTATACTAGTCTCCCTTATTTATTATTTAAAAATTATCAGCTTAAAAACCTTACACACATGTAAACTAAAGGCAACGAAACAAATAGCTTTCTGTCGGTATGGTCTCTGGTGATGAGCCGAAAGACAGAAAAGAAAGCAGTATGCTTTCTCCCTTAATTGGGGCTTAACAGGGTGTTGTAATACAAAGTATATACTTATTCCCCTGCCTGAGCTGATAAGGAGAGAGCCAGTGGTGTCGTGGCAATTACAACTGCCTCATATGTAATACTTCCCTGGTTCGAATCCCAGTAAGGGTATGGCTAGCTGAAGAGAGCTAATTAGCTTGAAATAGATCTATACTAGTCTCCCTTATTTATTATTTAAAAATTATCAGCTTAAAAACCTTACACACATGTAAACTAAAGGCAACGAAACAAATAGCTTTCTGTCGGTATGGTCTCTGGTGATGAGCCGAAAGACAGAAAAGAAAGCAGTATGCTTTCTCCCTTAATTGGGGCTTAACAGGGTGTTGTAATACAAAGTATATACTTATTCCCCTGCCTGAGCTGATAAGGAGAGAGCCAGTGGTGTAGTGGCAATTACAACTGCCTCACATGTAATACTTCCCTGGTTCGAATCCCAGTAAGGGTATGGCTAGCTGAAGAGAGCTAACTAGCTTGAAATAGATCTATACTAGTCTCCCTTATTTATTATTTAAAAATTATCAGCTTAAAAACCTTACACACATGTAAACTAAAGGCAACGAAACAAATAGCTTTCTGTCGGTATGGTCTCTGGTGATGAGCCGAAAGACAGAAAAGAAAGCAGTATGCTTTCTCCCTTAATTGGGGCTTAACAGGGTGTTGTAATACAAAGTATATACTTATTCCCCTGCCTGAGCTGATAAGGAGAGAGCCAGTGGTGTAGTGGCAATTACAACTGCCTCACATGTAATACTTCCCTGGTTCGAATCCCAGTAAGGGTATGGCTAGCTGAAGAGAGCTAACTAGCTTGAAATAGATCTATACTAGTCTCCCTTATTTATTATTTAAAAATTATCAGCTTAAAAACCTTACACACACACATATATATATATATATATATATATATATATATATATATATATATATATGTATGTATGTATGTAATTTATCAGCATAGAAAGCACAGAAAAGCACAGAAAAGAAAGCAGTATGCTTTCTCCCTTAATTGGGGCTTAACAAGGTGTTGTAATACAAAGTATATATATATATATATATATTCATTTAACAAAAGGTGATTCTGGGCAGTATACAACAATGGAATAAAACAACCTTGGTCTGGTTTTGCTGGAAACATACAGATGAGTAAGGGAGAGAGAGGAAGATGGAAGGATAGAGAGATGGAGAGAGAGAGAGGGAGGAAGGGAGGGAAAGAGAAAGAAGTCCTAAAGTCGGGCATTGAGTTGGTCTCAAGTTGAGGGCTCCTATCAGATTTTTTTGGGGGGTGGTTGTTGCTAGCCACCCTTGACATTAATTCCTCTCTAAGATCAATACATCAATATCTAACCACCGATTGCTGATGTTGGACATTTGGGAGACTTCAAGAGCATAGAGGTCTTAAAGCACTATCCCTAAAATTGTGCCATGGTTTTAAATCTATTTTTGCAAAATTCCTTAAAAACACAGCACTGTTATTCTTATGTTCTCTAGAGCATTCAAAAAGTCAGAAGAAACAGAAAACATTCTAATTTTGAATGTTCCAATAAATATTCCTTGCCCAAATTACTCATCAGTAAAGAGTACAACATTCCTAGCAGGACTCAAACTGAATTAGCCACACTTAGTGGAATCATATTTTCAGAATGAGGCATGAATTCAAGAGTGCCCCTTTAAAATGAAGATGCTTTTAAGCACCGTTGAATATCCTAGTCTTATCACTAATTCTTGTCTCAGCCTTCTAAGGAATGAGAGGAGCAAGATAAAAGATATGACTTACACACTGTAGAATTCACATCCAAGAAACTATTTATTCTTAATGGAAAAATGTGTGCAGCCTAGTCATTTATCTTTGCCTGCTATACTCAAATCTATACAGAACATAAACAATACAGGAATTCCTTCTCAAAAGGAAAAAAAAATACTGTTTAACATCACACAAATTAATGTAACCTTCTTCAACTTGGCACCACTTTAGTTTTCCATCAATCCAGCAAGTATTTCTAAAGCTAAAAAAGATGCAGTCTAATACATCTGGAGGTGCTATCTGGGGAAATCTATTATGAGAAATAATGACAAAAGAAAGATTTCAAATAATCATGTGCTATTCGTTTTATAATGCAGAGTCTGCAGTTTTTCAATTATTAAAAGGGGAAACATTCAGATGGGAATCCACCGGTATCAGGAGAGAGCATGGTTATCCAGGGCTGGGATACTGCATGTGATATCTCCAGACATCACTACAGAACTTCCTGCTTCACTCTGGGCTCCATTTCAGAACATGTTGCCATTATTGCAGATAAAATAAACCATTTGCTCTTTCATCTCTGGACCCACATTGCACCAATTTCCAGACTGATAAAATAGTGCAAGATGATCTAGTTTCAGTGCTCCAAAAGGAGCATATGGAGCCTATGGAAAAGCTTTCTCTCTTCTGCAGCTATTGCTGTTTCCCTGCTGTGGCTATTTGAGACGGCATCTAAGCTCAGGAATTAATGCAGCATATGGACTCCAACTATTGTTGCATCATTGTAATGCTACAATCTTTTCTTCCTTTCAACCTGCAACTAAATAATTGCAGTTCATCGCAGGTATACCTTACGTGCTGATAAAAGAAACCCTCCAAGCTTTGATAAAGATGTTGGTTACAATTTCCACTTGTGCTTCTCAGGAATTTGCAATGTGAAAATGTCATCTGCACAAAACATAGGAGGTAATCCTTATTTAACAACCAGTTATTCAGTGGCTGTTTGAAGTTGCAATGGCCTTGATACTCGCAACCAATCTTCCAAAGTTCCAGTTGTTGCAGTACCCTGTGGATAGATAATTGCAATCTGGCCACTTGGCACTAGCTAGCGTTTATGAGCTAGTTGTAGCTAGTTATAGCATTCAATGCTCATGTAATTGTCATTTGCGACTGCTATGGTGACTGCCAATTGCAATTGCCATTTCTGGGAAAGTGGCAGAGAAAGCTGCACATTGCACCTGTAAGTTGCTCTTGCTGCTATTTCTCTTGAGCAGCCTGTTATGAGATTCCAGGGAATCCCCCCCCCCCTTGGCTTCCATAATGCAGGGGTGTCAAACTCTCAGCCCATGGGCTGGATGCGTTATGCATTGGTCACGCCCTCACCTAGTTTAGCAAAGGGGAAAAAAACTCCCCATGTGTCACCTAGCCGTGAAGACATGAGTTGACACCTCTGCCATAGTGCCTGTACAAGCTTATTTATTACTGTTAAGTTACTACACATTCCACCAAGAGAAGAATAAACAAGCAAGTGAATTAACAAACAGCTTGGCTCTAGGGGTATGGTGTGCAGAAGTTGACCTTACAAGAAGTCTAAGCTTTGTGCTTTTTGAAAAAAAAATGTCAAAAAAAACAAACAATAAAAACAATTGGAACATGCTCAAAAGCCCTTCCAGGGTAAAAGAAATCAGCCAACACTGGCCTGAAGATGAGTCTTTTTAGAGACTAACAAACTCAGTTGGCAGAGACTGAAGTTGTTTGTTTTGAACTCCATGTATCTTTCAACTGCTAAATAGAGGACCAGAAGAAAGAAGTGGAGTGTCATGAACAACTTGTTACTGTAAGTGCATGAAAGCAGTTGCACTCAGCCACACTCACGCAGCAACATCACACCTCATTTGGCCACACTCTATACCACTCACCTGTCTATTGGCCTGCTTGAAAATGGTGCAGGACTTACAACTCCTGAAGGTTTCCCCATTGACTTGCCTGTTGGAAGCCAGCAGGAAGTCAGAAGTCAAAGATCCTTGAATAAAAACCTGAGATCCTTGCTTAACAGCAACAATGGGGACTGCCAGGATTGCTGTTGCTAAGTAACGGAGTCACATCACACTGTGCTTTATAACCATGTTGCTTAGCGATGGAAATTCAGTACTGTAATTCCAATTATTGTTGTTAAGTGAGGACTACTTGTCTGTTCAATCACATCCTCTGTGATGGCTTTATGCTCACATTTAAAAAATCAGTTTGCTTTAGTCATTCAGACCAACAAGCTTAAGCTTAAAAAGGAGACATCCAAGCAAGAATTCAGCAGCTTCTGGAAAACACCAAGTTTACAGAGAGGCCTGTGACTTTGTTTAGCTGAACAATTTCTATAGCCACGCATTCAACACACAGTTCAGGACAGCACTCAATTGATGAATTGTTCTTCGTCGTTGAAGAACAATATAACAGAACCACATAATAAAAAGACATACAAAAACAAAGTCATGTAGGTAGAAAAAGTGCTGGGGGGGGGGAAGCAAAATCTTCCAGTATGTCATACCAATCCCAGACCCTGGTATGGTATGACCCTGGGGTGAAAATAATAAGGTCTTTAATGCCTTCTGAAAGCTTGGTAGGGTCAGAGCTAGCTAGATCCTGGAGGAGGAGGTGCTGTTTTAAAGGTCAGGACAGCAATGGAGAAGATAGGTCTCCTGGGGAATGTTACAAGCTTTTGTATGGAGCTTGCCAACATCAGAGATAATTGGAGTTAAGCTGCTCTTGAAAGACTTTATAGATAAGAGCCACCTCTTAAATTACACCCAGAATCAAAGTGGTAACCAGTGCAAATTTATGCCTGTTGCTTCTCTGCTAAGCACTGTGTTTTCTCAAATTCCACCTACGCTAACCTAGGCAAACAAGGCTGCATTGTGCAACTTCTGAACTGAGTAAGTTAATTCTGAGCATAGAATAATGTATTTAGTAAATTGCCTGAATATGAATACTGAGGAATTAGCCCCATTTGTTTCAATGGGTTATATTATTCGAGTTCAGCCATACTAGTAGATCAATTCATAGTGTAGACATATGATTGTTATATATGAAATCAAGATTTTTTAATTTTTTATTTGATTTGTCAATCACTTACAAGATAATAGGTATAAGTATAAACATGAGTAAGAGTACAGGAAATGGGTACAAATAAATGGGGACAATAGGACAGGGATGGTAGGCACAATGGTTGACATTCCAAAAACTGAGTGGGTCTTCAAATGATATCAAATTCAATGATATTAGATGTAATATCTTTCAGTCACATTTATATATGCTATGTTGCAGAGAACATGAAACTGTGTTTATGACTTTTTTGTTTGGCTGGCTCAAGATATTTTGCAGTTGAAATCAAGGACAAAAGAGCACTTTCTTCCTTATTTCATCCAGAAGGCATCTGGGTTGGCAGTGGGGCTGTATTTGAATAACGAGATAGCATCTTACTATACACTAAAGGTAATAAACTAGCTTTTACAATTTGATTAAATTTATTGGTGAATATCCAAGGATTCTTAGAGACTAGGGGAGAGATTATGAAGTATTCATAGCTTTGACATTTCACTGCCATTTTCCAACAATTGCCCCTCGAAAGTTATTGTCTGAGATTTTTTTAAAAAATTTCTCATCTTTGAACAAAGCAATTATGAATAATATGCCCATGTATTTATAATTCTCTACATATTTGCCATATTCGAAGTATATACATATTTACATTAAAAGATATTATATTAATGAACCCCCGAAAATTTACATTTTTAATACAACAAAGCTCATCTCTGATAATTTCAGATATATATAGTTGCTTTTTCTCATCAACAAAAAAGACTTAGTTTGCTATAGTCTTCTCCCGGGATACCCTGTCTTGAGTCCTTGAGATTTCTGGTGGTTTCCTATCCACACATTAACAATGTTCAGCCCTGGCTATCATCCATACTTAAGTCTGTTCAGTCAGGTACATTAACCCAGCTTAGGCTGATTATGCATCATCAGGTTGTTAATCCATGGTGATCACACAGATTTTTTTCTCTATGCAATTTGTTCCTAAACTGGTCCTTCAGCTCTTCCAAATGTGTTACCCTGGCTACTGTAACTAAGTCCATCCACCTTGCTTTCTGTCTTTCCTTCTGTCCTTTTCCCAACATTACAGCTTTTTTTTCCCCCTAGAGACCCGAGTCTTCATATAACATTTCTGAAGTAGGATAATTTGACCCTGGTCATTTGTGTCTTGAGTGAAGACTCTTGGGATGATTTCTTTCACGATCCAGATGGCCAGTATTCTCAGGAGTCTTCTCTAAAACCTTGTGTATTTTTACCTAGCCGAATGGCTCCTTGAGGAATTTGTTCTGAGCTCATCAAAAAGCTCACAACAACAAAAAGCGTCTCTCATTTCTTTTCTTCATACCTACACTCAAGCAACCCAGCCACCACCCTATGGCCTTTTGTGTGGGAGGCCCTTGGAGGAGGGGGCTCCTCAACAGCCCCTATTCGAGGAAGCTATCCACACAGAAAGCAAACTGTGATTCACATGCTCAAGGCCCCCTGTCTATGCATGGTGCAGATCTGTTCGAAACTGGGTTTTTTAAGGGTTGCGAGCTCCTCAAGCCCATTTCTGTCTCTCTGGTGTGGGTGCCTGCTTTCGATTCTGGCCTCTTTCCCTCCCCACTCACGCCGCCGCCCCCCCCCTCCCCGTTTGTCAACCAGCCCATAGTTGCGTCCTTCGCAAAAACTTTTTCAACAGGGATCCCTCCCAGCAAACAAAGAACAAGGCAGGCCACTAACTCAAGGTTATCTCCGCCAATAAGCCCCACCACGTCCGCTCTTCAACCCACTCCACACCACTCCAGTCCGGACGCCCCTCCACCGACTTCGCGCCCAGAAGGTGCGAGGGAGGGGAGTGGAGGCGGGGCCGGAGAAGGAGGAGCGAACAGGCGGGCAGCGCTCCTCACATGTGGCAGGAGGCCTCCCTTCTTTAATGAAAACATGAGTCAGCGGCTGGCGTCGGCCGCGGATTTTCTAAACATTTCCTCATATCCTGAGAAAGGGGCGAACCGAAGGAGGAGGGAAAGATGGAGGCTGGTAGGAGGGGGCCGGCGTGGGGAATAGAGGCCAGAATCGAAAGCAGGCACCCATACCAGAGAGACAGAAATGGGCTTGAGGAGCTCGCAACCCTTAAAAAACCCAGTTTCGAATAGATCTGCACCATGGATAGACACAACGCGCACCCACTCATTCGATTGGGATTGTTCCGCTCGGAGGATGGGATTCGGACCGTTGACACCAGCTTCCCTCCAGCTCTCGTTTTCCTCCGAGTTTTTTGACCTGCCGCCTCTTTGGGCTCCAACGTTTGTTGCGTCTCTCGGTTCCAGTTGTTTGAAGTTAGCCTCCCCCTCGCCCCACCCTTAATTTGCCCTTCTTCTCCAGAAAGGAAAAAAAGCAAAAAGGGTTCTTTTTTCCTTTTCCATCCTTCCTGTCTCTGTCTGCGATTACGATCCAAAAAGTTTGAACCCAAAGTAGGATTAAATCAACAACCGCAAAGCCTCATTCCTGGCAGAGGCTTCTTGTTGGTTTAAAAGAACCGCTGCAGAGCTGGAGCAAGGGCTCGGTTTAGGATCCTGTGACGAATACTCGGGGGGGTAATAAAACAAACAAACCAGAGGCTCTAGTCAGGCAGTGGGCGCTCTGGGCATCCTCCTCCCCCCCCCCCCAGTCCCGCCCCTTCAAGCTTCAGACAACCCTCCCCAGGCATTTTTTCCCCCTTTTCCTTTTTTCTTTCTTTTTCTTTTTTGCAAGACTGCATAGCTCAGCTAAAGGACTCGGGGCAGTCGGAGAAACTTCAGAAGAAAGATAAAACGAAGTTTTGGAAGGGAGTCCCAGCAAGTTCTGGGCGCCGTTTGGCGAGAGCCCTTTCTGCAAAGTTAAGGTAAGCCTTTCCGTAGTCTCCTTTGCTTTTAGTTCTTCGGCTCTTATTTGTTGCACAGGCTAAAAACAAGTTGCAAATGGAAACTCTTTTTTTTTTAATGGATCCAGATGTGGAAGGCTCACCATATTTGCTTTTGGGATCAGTTTCCAAAAGGGCAAAACGCAGCATTTGCAAAGATTTAAATGCTTCATTTTGAGTCAATTTCTTTCTTTCACTGATTTCCAAAAAGCATCTCCCTATAAAGCAGAGTTGCAAAGCGCTTGTTTCAGGGACTGAACTTCAAAAAGAAAGAGAAATGAGGACAAACCTAAACGTTACTTGAAAGTAAGATTCTCAAGGAGAGAAGAACTAAGGAGAAATTTCCTGACAGAACAATTAATCTATAGGAAAAACTTGCCTCCAGAAGTTGTGAACGCTCCAATACTGGAAGTTTTTAAGAAGATGTTGGATAACCATTTGTCTGAAGTGGTGTAAGGTTTCCTGCCTAAGCGGGGTTGGACTAGAAGACCTCCAAGGTCCCTTCCAACTCTGTTATTCTAATAAGATCTTCAATGCCCTAAACTGAAATTAGGCGATGGGAGTCATTGGGCTGAAGGTTCAGGTTTGTCCCCATTTCTCTTTCAAACTTTTTCTCCTGTTTGTGTCTATCCAATGAAATACAGTGGCTAGCATTTGAAACAAATTATTTGCAACATCACAAGGACTCAAAAAAGAAAGAAAAAAAGTCTATTGGTTTGCCTGAGGATGGGAGAAAGCATCTCCCTGTGTCCTGTTTACTGTCCTTTTTTGTAATAGTTTTAATCAGATTTCAAGAGTACTAATACTGTACTGGTTTTACTTTCATTAGTTAAAGATGAACTCTATGATGTGTGAAAACGGCTTCCTAGAGAGCCAAACACCAAAAATGTGAAAAGAGATGATATAATATTCTGTTCTCAAAATATTGCTGATCATTGCAGAAGAGAAAACTTTTCCTGAAGTTTTTCCTTTTTTCCTGCTATCCTGAAAAGATAGAAATGGCTAGTTATCTTTCCCATGCTTCAGGCATCTTCTATATCACCTGCTACTTAGTTTTTCTCTTTTATAGACAGTGCTGGCATTTATGCCTCAAGAAAAATAAATTGAATTCAAAACTTTCTGAGAGGGGATACTCTGGGTACAAGTTCAAAATACTCCAATTCGGGTTCGTGACAATTTTTCTGACTTTTCTGTAATATCCGTATGCTGTTTTGACCAATTTGCAAGTATCTAAACTCAAAATATCCCCATTTCAAGATCCACCCCCCCACCCCATTCTGAACACAAATTAGAACAATTGTGCATGAAACACTTCTGGAATGGCTGGAACAGTATTGGGATGCTTCCAGTAATGCTGGAACAACCTGTCTCGAATTTGAAACAAGTATTGTGAGCTCAGAAGAGCTCATTTAGAACTTTTCTATTACTTGACCTATGAACTCACCAGAGTGGGTACTTCATCACATCAGTATTTCTCACAGTGTGTAGTACATTCAGTGCATATGCATTTGTAGGGCATCTTCTTAACCACTGTTGTAAAAGAACATGAACTACAAATCCTGATTCCAATTTCAAAAATTAACTTCCTGGGTGGTCTTTGAGAAACAACTTCAGTTCAAATCCATCTGGTGATACAGCAAAATTAATTAGTCTGTAGAATGCCATGACGACACTGCTAATATATTCAATATTCGGGCATCTAGATTAAAATTCATAGGTAACTAAAATACAGCTACAAGGCAGGAACACAAATCCCATGGCTGCTTATTTGAACATCCCTTTGTTTATTTGAAAGAAACACAATTGTAACATGGCCTGCTTTCTTGCTACTATAATCAGTTTTATCCTTATAGTGCCACTCTCTTTTATAATGCTCCTTTTTTGGGCGGGAAGGTGTGAACTAAATGTGATATATTAATATTATTTTATAATATTAATGTTTCAAAGTGTCTATTATTTATTCCCAATAATATGAATTTGTGACTGAAAGTTTTTTAGCTGGTGTTGGTCTTATTACGCCTTGAGTTCTTTCCAAGAATCTGGAATGCTGCAATGTATCAGCATGGTATATGTGCAGATCCAAGCAATATGGCCTTTTGCAATTGACATAATTTTTCTCCATGTGCAAATATTCCATGTGCCATCCAATAGTTTTGGTATGGCATCCAATGTGCCAATAACAACTGTGACTACCATGGTCAGTTTATGCCATAATCTTTCCATTTCTATTTTCAGATCTTGATGCTTTATTATCTTTTCCCATTTTTTTTTTTACTGTCCCCTAGTATTGCCACATCAATTATCTACACTTTCTTTGCTTCAACTAGTTATAGCTGGTGTGCGAGGAGCCAAGGTTTTATCAGTCTGTATTCATAAAGCCTACAATATTTTAACATTATCATCATCATCATCATTATCATCATTATCTTAAATTTATTGGCAGCCCCACTGCAATTAAGGTTTGATGACTTCTCATAATGCATTTTAGATCACTTGACTCTCCTCTGCTTTTCTGCAGTTTTTCTTTGAACTGTATCCAACTCTGGGTCCTTCAGGAAAACCACAAACAGACCCTGAGTGCCAGTATGCCTTGAACTCAGGATTCCTTGCCTAGACTGAATTTGGTGTTTTTTTATTCTTCCAGCTAGGCTTCATTCTGAAGAAACATGGGAGAGATTTAGACTACTGGCCAGCCAAGGAAGCAAATGCAGCAGGAGATATGTTCCTTCTCCATTTCCATTCTCCCATTGCTGCTGTGACAGCTACTTCTGAACTGCAAGGCTCAGTGCCTGGTCTTATTTTCTGCTTCTAAGCAGTGGATAGACTCCCTGGCTAGTCTGTTAGCTCAGTGATCTTTGCTGCCTCTGGCACACCTGAATTGCTCAAATGCAGCCATGAAGTTGAACAGAAAACGATATGCTTTTGTCATTTATTTTTATTTATTTATTTTATTTTATTTATTTGTTAAGCGATTATAAGATAACAGGTATAAGTAAAAACATAGTTATGAATACATGAAATGGATACATATAAGAAAAATAAAAAGAAACAATAGGACAGGGACGGTAGGCACGTTGGTGCGCTTATGCATGCCCCCTGTAGGTCTCTTAGGAAAGGGGTAAGGTGCAATAGTAGACAGTCTAAGATTAAAGTTTTTGGGGTTTGGGGAAGAAACCACAGAGCCAGGTAGAGTATTCCAGACATTGATCAATCTGTTGCTGAAGTCCTATTTCCTGCAATCAAGTTTGGTGCGGTTTACCATGAGTTTGTATCTATTGTGTGCTCTTTATTGTTATGGTCAAAGCTGAAGTATTCATTGAGAGGTAGGACATTGCAATATATAATTTTATGTAATATACTTAGATCGGACCAAAGGCGGCGTAGTTCTAGGTTTTCTAGGTCTAGAATTTCAAGTTTGGTGGCATAGGATATTCTGCAACGAGTAGAGGAGTGGAGAACTCTTCTTGTGAAATATTTCTGGACTTTCTCAACTGTATTATCTCCTACCTCCCAAGTACTGAAGAAGTGGAGGACACTATGTGCATTTGAGAATGCATTAGAATTACGGAAAAAGCAAAGGGGTTAGGTTATTTATTTCCCAGTCCTCAGAGTCAGAAGATATTTTCTAGGAAAAAGTTGAATATTTGCATTAGAAGATCAGCAACTTCACGTTTGTTTTTACTGCATTAAAATCCAAGTATCCACCCAATATCCTTGAGTGGATATTGTCTGGACCCAGTGATTTATTTAGTCATGATTTGTCCTGAAGGTCCATGATTTCATCTGGTAACCTCTGTTTGCAGTACAATCTTACATCTTCCAATTCCATTTCTTTCTGTAGCATATCTATTGCCTGATAGACTGCCAACTCCCCCAGCTTGTCTTACTTCAAATGTGGTTAGTTGTAGCTTCTAACTGTAATTAGCAACTTCTAACTAACATTGCCTGAATGTGAGCAAAGAACTTGGCCTGTAATGGTTGGATCTGGATAAACCTTAAGTCCATTAGGAACACACATATGGGAAATTAAAAAAAAAAACATTGGTAAAAGGCAATGGCAAATGACTTCCACATTGCTTCCACCAGTATTATATGGATGGATAACTATACTGTAAACACCAGGACCTAAAGTTGACACAAGAGAGTCTCTAATCTTAGTTTTAGCTTCAATATACAGTATTCTAATTAGCTTGTATGATGACATTTTTAAAAATACTGAGATCTCTAAGCATTTTGAAGACTTGGACCTCTATTTTCTCTTTTAATTTTTTATTAATTAAAAAAAACCTTTACTATTTAGAGAAGTTTGTTCTTTTTAAATCAAATGTGCTAATACTAGTCTTGTTTGTTGTTGTTGTTGGCGCACTCATGTGTTTCACAGGAATTACATCGTAGTCACTATTTCCAATTGGTTCATTAGTCTGTGTGTTTATTGCTTATTTTGGTCATAGACCAGCATAAAGCAACATAACAATCATTCTAAATTAGAAATAAAACATCATACTGTGATAATACAAAAGTAAAAAATAAGAATTATTGGCATAGAATTGCAAAGTAAATGGATTAAGGCCAGATAGAAACCTATAAAATTACAATCTAGTGTCTAAAAGTGTTAATTAATTAAGATAGATAACTATACATAAAGAAGAAATAGTAGGATCTATAAGATCCTAGGAGAATGTAAAGTTATCCCAACTTATATTGAGCCTAGTACCTGTTCAAGCCCTACAAGCAGAGGTGGTATTCAGTAGGTTCTGACCAATTCTGGAGAACCGGTAGCAGAAATTTTGAGTAGTTTCTGAGAACCGGCAAATACCACCCCTGACTGGAGATTTTATAGTATCCTTCCCCTGCCACGCCCACCAAGCCACGGCCACAGAGCTGGTAGTAAAAATTGTTAAATCCCACCACTGCCTACTAGGATTTGATTGGGATCATGACAGTTATGATTCAACCAACTACAGCAAGAAAATAGCAAGATAAGACATGGAATGGTATGTGTATAAGGTAGACGGGATTATAAGATATAATGAATCATGGCAACCTAGGCAAAGTTCAGAATCACTTCATCTTGGAGGAGCTATTTATGTTTGATCATAGCTCTGACACAAATCTGGGCTACATTATCTAAAATCTCTACCTTTTGGTCAGTTAGCAGCAGACAAAGGTAATCAGACTCCAACCTGCCTGGTAAATGGTGAAATAAACATTATACATGTCTTGTAGATTTCTATTAAAAAGTCAGCAGTAACACATGATTCATGTTTTCAATTTCCCCTTCACTGCAGAGACAGAGGAAGCAGAGATAGGAGCAACTCCTTAGGTATGTTACAGAATCTACCATCCAAAAGAGCAGAGGGGCGGGCATTGCAGCAGGCAAGTGTAAAATATCTTCTTGTGATATTGCACAGGTAATGTGCAAGAGCCCGTTTTTGTGAGTTCACTTAATTAATATAGATCATTTTTCAGGACCATATATCTGGTATGTTGCTTGAAAGATGCTTTGGCCTGATCTGTCCCATTGAAATCAATATATCAGAGAAGACTCTTCAGTGCCTTAGGGTGGCACCAAGTAAAACAGATTGTATAACTGTGTCAAGGGGGCAACATCTAATGGTTCTAAATTCTTAGACACATATATTTGGAAGTTTTAAGACAGCCGCACTATTACTTTTATTCCACTAGATATGTAATTACCTTCTATCTTACAAAAAAAATCTTAGTATGGCAACTATACTTCTGACCTCTTATAGAGATTGAGTTTGGGGCCTCCACAAGCCAATGGTGTAGAAAACAAGTCCAAGATTTTTGAATATCTGAACCTATTCAGTGTTATTCCCTTTTCCTTGTCTCCTATAATTCAATCTAAAAAGCTTTTCGAAACAATTATTTTTATTTTTTTGCTAATTAATAATAAAATGGTTTGTGCACTTGACTTAGGGCTCCCTTCAACCCAGTGGGTGAAATACAAATGAAGCTTTCATTATCTGAATGTAAAAGTAGTACAGTAGGTCTACCAGCCAGGTTTGGAGAAGGATGCTCTAAATTTTGTGAGATGTGCTACCATATTATTAATAAATTAATCCTTGTATTTGAGACAGATACTAAATATTTATATGGTTGCTTTTGTTCTGGTCGGTTGGTTGGTCCGGGTCATCAAAGATGTGGGAATTGAAACATCAGTCAGAAAACTTAAAACTGTAAACCATCGTTTATGAAAATGAATTTCTGGATTCCCTAACCATCAAACATGCTGGAATTTGAAGAAAATTGTTTTCTAGGCAATACTTCCTGCCTGGAAAAATTAAAAACTTCCCACCTTGTTTATTAACAGTTGGATACATATTTAAACTAGTTGGAAAATAACATACTGTAGGAAGCATGAATTGATCTGAGAGTAAGAACAACTGTGAGGCATATAAAATATATGTAGTAAAGCTTGTATTGAGTAAAAGAAAAACAAAACCCCTCTGAAATTGCTTTTCTTAACTGTTGCCATAGATTATGGTAACTGAATTGTAATTCTGTATCTGGCTTTGGATATTCAACTTTCTTCTGGCTTGTAACTTGATTGATGTTCTCTCCTGTCCTGCAGGAAAATCTCAAAATTCTGGAGTTAGAAAACCAAGAGAAGATCTTTCTCTTGGATATAAAAAGATGCTTCCTTTTTCAGAGTGAAATTTTTGTGCTAATCTGCTGACATAGAAAGTAAGGGTAGCAGAGGATATAGGCTTAAGTGATAGAAAACTCAAGACGCTTGAGTTTTTCTTCATGACTTCACAGTTTCTGGAAATTTTACTTCTCTAGTCCGGAGTCTTGCATTTATTGAGGAATTTGGACAGCTGTTGTCAGAGCCCCTTGCTCTTCTTTCATTTGGTGTGATCCTGCTTGCATTTTCCTACTGCTGTTCTGCTAAAAACACAACATTAATTTTGTCTGAGCTCAGCTTTAACCTCTAGCCTTTCCTTGGTATGCCTGACCTAGTGCCTGACCTCTATGGTATTCCACCCTGACCTCTTCTGTTCTTTCTCTATCCCTAAACTTATTCCCAGCTTTAGTATGATGAAGTACTAAAGCTAACGTGCAGTGGGACATATGCAAGCATCCTGTGTCAGGCGATCAGAACTGTCAACTCCTTGCAGTTACTGTCACTAAGCTAGACAGAAGGCTTGGTACATTAGCCCCCACCCCTTAATCTCAGGGTTCTGGTTGTAAATGGCACAACTCATCTACTTAAAAGGATAATCTTCGTGTATAGCACGAAGCGCTATTGTGCAATTCTTTCAGAAGATTCTTGGGTTATGACTACAATGTTTAAAGTTTAAAGAAACCACTTCTAGCATCACCATTTTATGGTTGGTCACATAGCCAGCAAAAAATTTAGACTGGATTTGGCATTTTAGCCTTCCTATCCAGTCCTTCCCACGGACCTGGGGTAGGCAGATTGATGATGATGATGAGGAGGAGGAGGAGGAGTCACACAGTCAGAACAATGCTTAGGCTGGAGCTAGCATTTTTATCCATTGATTGAATCCTTCTCAAGGACCTGGAAGAGGCAAATGATGTTGTTTGATGGTGTTAAAAGTACTGGATGTAAGCGGCTTTATGCAAAGCTGCCTTTCGCAATTGACAGATACTGATTTTTTTCCCCCAATTATGGTTAGTCACACAGTCAGCCAAATGTTCAGACTTGGATTTGACATTTTTACCCACATCTCCAAACCCCCATCAAGTCCTTCTCAAGGACCTGGGGTAGGAAGATGTTTTATGGTGTTAGAAGCATTCTCGCAGGATAATTCCACCTTTTTTTAATATATAATTCAAGGTGGCAAACATACCTAATACAAGTAGTCTTGTTTAGTAACTACCTCGTTTAGTTACCATTCACACTTGCAACAGTGATGAAAAATAACTTTGCAACTAATGCTTGCATTTATGACCTTTTCAAGTCGATAAAGCAAAGTATTAGCTAAGTAAGATCATTAATATGGCCATGCTTAACAATCTAGTTGCCAGGCCCAATTATGTTTGCTAAATGACAACTACCTGTATTCTGGCCTCCTGTTTTCCCCTCCACAACCCTGTGAGATAAGTTTCTTTATTACTCCTTGACTCTGGTTTAAAAAAACACATACTATAGATTAATAGATACTCTTTATTGTTAATGTGAGTCTATGGCCTGAAAATTGTGACTTGAATCATTTAATTCTGCTACAGTTCAGGACAATGTTCTCATTTTGGATAAAAAATTAAAGTTTGATCTGACTTTCAAATTGTTCTGGCCTGGCTTATCCCGGCAGATAACTAAAAGACATAACAAATGATACTGAGAATTAAGTTTGTTTGTTTAAACAAAAGCGGGGGGAAATCCCTTTAAAATGTATGAAAGGAATGCATGTGTTGTTTATTGGCATTCCTGTTTAAATAAATCTACAGGGTCCTTTCTAAATGGATGAGTAATAGGGCATAATTAATTTTCTGCTCAATTATGCATTGTTGTAAGTTATTGCTTGTATATCCTCTGAATATATTAATAATACTTTAGAAACCCTGAGTATACCCTCTGTTTCAAACATGTACAACAAGCTTATTAGTATCCCCTTTGTATTCTACTAACCAGTTGCTACTGGAATGTGAAATTGCCAAAGTTAAAGTGCACAACAAAAATATTTGTGGCTTTGTTTAGATATTTGATTCCTACTTATTGTTTATACAAATATTTGTTATCTTTTTTTATTGTAAGGGAGCAGGAAGTCTAGACTAGCCAATTCAAATAGGTGGGGGGGAGAGCAACAAGTAAACCATAGGTAATTAAACTTAAAAAACAGCTCATAAGAAGAAACTATCTTTACAGGAACAAAGTGTTTTCATGCTGTCGGATAAAACTGCATGAGAGCTGTGATCCATCATCTTTTATTAAAAGGAAATGTTTTTGTAAGCAAGGCATGCAAAAACAACAAAATGCAAAACATGCAAAAACCAAGGGACCAACATGCCACTGAAGTGTAGGAGGAATCCCTTCTTCATTCTTGATTACATACAATCTCTTCAATCTCTTTTGTCCCTGTTATAAGCTAAGAACAGATTCAACCAGCCTCCAATGTTCCTTAAAAAATCATCGGATTAAGCGGAAGAAAAAGAAGCATATTAAGTTAAATCAGGAAAAAAAAGAAAACACAAGGGTCTACTCTTTCATATTCCCAGCAGTAAGAATAATTTCCTTTCTCACTGAGGTCTTTTGACTTTTACAGAGATTGGCTTGTTTTTAGAAAGAATTAAAAAAAAAACTTGCAGAAATAAAATAAAAGCTAAGGCAGTAGGATTTCTGCAAGTCTTAGTGGGTAGTTCTTTTGCAATAACTAAACAAAGAAATGCTTCAGCTCATTCCCAGAACACTGCCTTTAGTGTGAATGCATTAAAAGCCTGTGTGATAGCTCTGTATCACAGCAGTGACAAAGTATCTCATGGTACCATAATTAATAAAATGGTAAATATATACAGAAGTTATCCAACTCTATCTACAATCCTTAAGATTCATAAATCATGCAGTAATAAATGTCACAAATGCCATGGAACATGAAATGACATGAAACAGAAGAAACATTTTACTATATGTAGAGACAAGTAAAAAAGTAATGAAAAGACAAACACGGTGCTATTAAAAAAATTGGAAATCAAATTTGAAATGAAACCACATTTTTTTCTTATTATATAGAATCCCAGAAAAAAAAATCCTGCAAAAAATATATGCTCTCAGCAGCAAAAACATATTTTGCCCAACATTGGAAGAAAGATACAATTCTGAAAATAGTTCTTTGGGAACTTAAACTTGGAGAGAATACAAGAGAATTAAACTAGGAGTATATGGCAAAGAAAAGCCAGAAGTAGGGAATGACCCAAAAAAATTTCTGGGAACTTACATGGCCATATTTATTGAGCTTTTTGTCATTCAATTATCTAATATAGAATAGGAAGGTTGATAGTTTGTGTTAATATCCTTCAGTATTTTTCTTCTTACTGGCTTAGTATATACACAATATGGATCACTGTGATTTTCCTCCTGTTATGACAAATTGTATACGGTTTGTATTTTTAATCTGATGATAAATCCTCAGAGGCAGGGGAGAAACTTGGACATTGTATGACTTCAGCCAATGTTCATTTTCAGTAATCTACTGTATATAGGGTTCAGAGCTTTTATCTTGACTTCTGATATTTGGAGACTGAACAGTTAATGTTCTGGCTTTTCCAGCTTGAAAGAATTTTTCTCCTAGTTTCAACTATGTGTTGGAAAATGCCCAAGTCTGCAGTTCTTTAGAAAGTAGAATATTTTTTTTAAATGCATCCACAAGCCTCAAAAAAAAAATGAAAATTTATTTTATAGCTTGTCCAGGGCAAGAGAGAAAGATAAATAATGCCATAGAACTGAGGTGGTGTCTAGTTTACAAAGAGAGAATGCCATCTTTAGAATGGAGACTCGAGATGATTTGTTTTCTGCTGGCCCTGATTCAGAGTAAACCACAAGCAAACATATTTTCAGTATACTTTCAGTATAAATAAGACAATGAGACTTGCCAGGAAAAGCAATTCAAACATGAATGTAGCAATTTAATTGGTGCCAATTACTGTGTCTTGGTAATGTTGAGAATTCAGCCACAACTCCTTAAAATCCTGCATGTCCAAGAAAATGATAGTACTAGAAAAGCCATATGAATGGATTAGTTTGATGTGTTGGGAATCTATTACCTGTTCAGGTTTCCTGTAAGTGAACAGTTATGAGATTTACACATTTTGTCAGAGTTTGTCACATATTGGATGCATCAGCAACTTCTTAGTGATTATTAGTATTTTAGGATCACCTTCTTGTATAGGTAATGTGAGGCATCAGCATTTCTTTTTCTGTATATCTAAGTACAATTTTCATTTAAAGTCATCTGATATAATGTGTTAGGATTTTATGTTTTACTTTATTTTTTTTATGTCCATGCAAATACTGTGTCCTTATTTGCAGATTTGATTTGCACACTTATTGCTCAAAGATAAGAGCATTCAAATGTGCACAAGATATTTTAACTCACATGCTAGTCTACTTGTCCCTTTGTTTTTATTGTTTCCTAGTCTAATAGAGTTTAATCACAATATCTTTCCACCTGGTTTTTATACCAATATATCAATGCAAGTTACAACCTGCACTTTAGCGTAATACTCTTTTTTGCTTACTCATTGGATTTAAGGTATTGTGTTCATGGTTCAAACAAACTGATGTAATTCACTGGGTAATCCAGAAAATAAAAGAGTTCCTGTAAAATATCAAGAGGGGAAGCATCAATGCCTCAGCTTGGTTTGTGATCTGATGGGCTGATATTAGGGAGGAAACACATAATTGACCTATCCTGAAGCATTGCAGCATGCAAACTGGGAGGAGCTATTTGGTTTGCGGCCACACAGGTTGAAATACTGGAGTTGTATCCAGACCTTCTGATACACCAAACTACTTTGCAAATTAATGTTTTCCCACCAACTTATTATTATTGAGTCTCTTCACACTCCTCCTTTTGGGCTCTCCATCCATTGTGTTCCATTCAACTTTGTTGCTGCAATGTGATTTTCTTGCTCTGATTAGTTTTATACAGGTTTTGTGTTTACATTAAGATAGTATATCAGTATAGATAATGAATAGCTTACTTGCTTACTTTTTTCATATATCTTTATATATATATATATATCTTTATGCTGAATTTTCAATTGAGCTATCAAGCACAAGCAATCAGAACAACTTCCAGAATGATAAAATGGGTTTCTTTATTGTTGACCAGTTTACGAAAATCTCCCAAGATTGTCTGCTTTCCCTTGGGAAACGGTAGATAGAAACCTAAAGTTTCAAACATTTCTTCCCCTGAATGAACTCTAAGCTGGAATGTCTTTTAACCCATCCACCTCCAATTGGGGCCCTTCTCCTTCAGCTGGTGATTCCCTCACACTTCCCCTATTCCAACAAAAAACTCCACACTAGATAAAATCAGATATAAAATCAGAAAATGTTTCAAGCAAAAAATCTGAAAATGTTAATCAAATGAATAAAAAATATATTTAAAATTGGTCAACAAAAATGTCTTCCAACATTTTCAGGTGAAGGGATTGGAATAAACCATGTGATATTCTTGTTTTAAGCATAATAGCCTTCACCTTATGATGAATAAAAACACAAAGTTTGATTAGATGACCAAATGGGAATGAAGGCTTATTTCTATAACTTGAAATTTCTAATTAATACCAGATAACACTGATATTATTTTAGCACTGTATATGTATAAACTACTGAT
The DNA here is from genome assembly GCA_023653725.1 of Bungarus multicinctus. Taxonomy (NCBI): domain Eukaryota; kingdom Metazoa; phylum Chordata; class Lepidosauria; order Squamata; family Elapidae; genus Bungarus; species Bungarus multicinctus. The sequence continues at coordinate 83,378,438 of CM042834.1, forward strand.
TCCTGCAATTTGGGAATGATTGGCATGTTTGGAAGACATCTTGGGGTGTTTTTGCAAGATGACTGTCAAGAAGAATATGATTAGTTATAAGGCACTGATTTACTAGAATATTCCTTGCCAGCCAATTTCCCCTAGCTCCCAGAATGCTCTGTGCCATCTATAAAAATATCAATTTTCTAAGCAGGTGGAGACAGTTCAAAATATGACTGTGGCTGCCCATCCTTCTTATTTTTCTAAAGAGAATATTATTTTCTAAGAAAATAAAATTTCATTTTTATAAGCTTCACTTAGAATCCAGAGGCACTTCTAAAAATAAAGGGGGGCACTGATGTTAATCAAGAAGATTTGTTTTTAAATGTAAGAAATTGTATAGTGCCTGAAGGGTTTTGTGAGGTGAAAGAATTCCCCATAGATCTAAATCCTTGAATTTCTGGAAAACAGTCAAAGATAAATCAACTTTATAAAGTACTGAAAATATAGTTGGTTTGCATTCTAATTGTAGGAATCCCACTAAGTACTGGCATGCATCTAGGGTACATAAAGTTCCTTGGTTTTCTTCCAACATTTAATTTTCAGTCTTAATGGGTATTTCTATTAACCTTCTATTAGTGTGTTTATATTGTTAATGTTCTGTATGTCTGAAACAATGCTTTCTTTTTCATTTGAATAATATAAGCAGTAAGGCATCTTTGTCTTACCACTGTAACATGCCTTCAGTGAGAAAACACTGAAAATGATTCTTTTAGAACAACCTTCCCCAACCCAATATTCTCTAGATGCATGCTGATAAGGGGCTTGTGGTTTTGCCATCTCAACACATCTGGAAAATACCAGGTTGAAGAAGTCTGTTCCACATTATATGTCATCAATTGATAAAAGGGCATTCCTATTAAAATAAAATCTCAGATGCAAATAACATGAAATAACAACTTATTCCAAAATAAAGTAAGTTTTAAAAAACATGCTTTTAAAATGCTGGAGATACTCTCTTTTATAAATGTTAGAAGAAAAATCACCTGGCCAGTAATTTTTCACCTCCAAAAGTATTTGGAGATAAACTGGAAGGATAAACTAATTATGTAGCTGAGATAAGAAGACAGGGTCTTTTTCAATGTATGAAGAGATGTCAACATGGTTAGTTGCCAGGGTTTAAATTTGTTTTAGTCCTTCCCTCTTCCTTCCCCATTACACAACTGGTGTCTACAGTTTCTTTTCCTAAATGTGGAAATGTCCAGGTAGATTTTTGACTCTAAGTTGGAGAAAAGATTTTGGTAGCTGGCAAAGAACAGTTACTATGGAAACTATGACTAGCTGTTTTAATGTACCAGTTGTTAATACTAACTTTATCCCATGTTTTCAAGATGGGCTCTTATGACTCAGAAATTTTCCAGACTGCTTCCACTTAGAGAAATTAACAATCACAAAGCACTTGTCCCAAGAGATTTGGCCCAAGTTGGGAGGATACAGTCTACTTTCTAAAGGAAGAAACAGGCAATGCAAGTGAAAACTATGCTAATGTTAAATTTTGGCCCAGGAATTCGCCAAAATATTTGCTCTCTAATTCAGCCCACCAGTTAAAAGTTACTCATATTGTTAGTGTGCAAATCTCCTTTTTTCTGACTGGGAAATGAAAAAAACATTTGCTGTTCATGATAGCCCAACTGGGTGCCTGCCTGCCACTGCTAAAGCTTACCTCAGGATGGTGCATAAATGCAAGTTAGCAGAAAGAGCAGCCCAGAATAGCATTAATTTATACAAATGGAATTTAAGAAGCCATTTTCTCAACTTTATGCTGGAGTTAAGAAAAAAAAGATATGGAAAGAGTTGTGGTGCTAAAAATGAAAAATGGCACAAGAGCTTCAAATAAGAGTAGAAACTGCATATAAACTTGTATACAATGTACATAAGCACACACACACACGTCATATAATATATATGACTGAAATAGCAGGAGCTTACTGTGTTTTCTGGAGATTAATCCAGCACTTGGCTCCTGTTCTCTGCTGCATTCTCAGGTACGTCAGCAGACATTCTCTCTGCCTGACCCTTCTGTGTCCATAAAGGTATTTTCCCATAATCAGTTCCAAGATTTTTTTTGTCTGCTTTTCCAAAGCAACCTAATGCTCTATGGGACTGTTTCTTGATGCTAATAAGGAGAAAGAGGAAGCATATGCATTGAGTGGGGTGAATACCAATGCTCTGAGACTTATTTATAACAGTGGCATTTTGCCAAACAGATGTTTCATTTTATTTTAAGCTTTTACAACACAAACCACTTCTTTTCTATTTTCACTCCCACCCCTGAAATGGAGTAGGAAGGTTATGACATGGTCCTGTATACTTTCTGAAGAATTAACTAATAAGTCTGTTGATAATTCTTGCTCATTTGTTAGTCCTGCTCTGCACAGAACTGTTCCACCTGTTGTGCATAATCTAGCTCCATGAGAAAGTCTCACAGATACAAGCTCAGTTCCAGAAAGGTTTAAAAAGGTACATACGATACATATTTATATACTTGACATGCTTGCTTATTTATAAGTCAGAAGAGAAGTGAAGTCATATATCTAAATATATGCTAAATCTCAATCAGCTTCAGAGGCAATCTGTTTTTCTTATGAGAAAATAATTAAGATCAGAGATGCTGAGTCACATAACTGGGGTCGCGCATAATATATAAAAACAATCATAATTGTTTCCAATAGTCATTTCCTCTATTGTAACTGTGTTGCTCAGTACAAATACTTGCCAAACATTTTCAAAGATCAGACACTCAAGCAGTGAACATCTGGACAAGTCAGGACTGCTTCAGATGGATCTCACTGCGTATAACAGTATCATAGGCATGTGCAGGTAGGGCTTGCTTAACATCCTGAGAATGCTGACAATTGCTAGCTTGTCTCACTGCTGCCAGGATGAAAAATGTAGCATCAGACTTGGGGTTTTGTCATTCTTTATAGTTCCTATTGCTGAAGAATGTTAAATCCCCCAATGTGGCAGAGAGGTTTTTATCCAGCTGAATCGCCAACTCTAAACCATGAAGTTAGCACCCTGAAGTCAATTTCCCTGCCTTTTAATCATTTCATTTCATTATTTTATTATTTTATTTTAGGAAATTTATATTGCTGCCTATTCACACATGGTGACTCAAAATGGCTTACAGGAATATAAAAACCTCATATATAAAACAATAAAACTAACAAAAAAGAATAATAAAATAATAACCCCCCATCCCAGCAACAACACATCACACGAGCTATTTAATGGGCTCCATCCCATTCTGCATTCCTCAGGCCCACTGGCAGAACCAGGTCTTCAGAGCCTTCCAGAAGAGTGTCACAGTGGGGCCATTCTAATCTCTGGGGGGGATGATGTTCCAGGGAGAGGGAGCCACCATGGAGAAGGTCCTTTTGGGTCCCACCAAAATTAATGTGTAATTTTTTTAACCACCCTTGTCTCTATTTTAAAAAAATTATCTTCAGTTTTTATGTTTTTAACATTTTGCACCATCCAGAGTCACTCTGAGGGAGATGGGCAGTTTCTAAATGAAACAAACAAACAGAGAAACAAATACCTGGTGCTGTCCAGATGTAATATAATAACAACTTTCAAAATTCTCGGTAGTCAGAGATGGATCCCTTATCAGTTTTCCCACTCCGCTTAGTGATCCGAAGAAGAAAAGGGAGCATTGCTATAACAGGCCCCTTGTTATAAAACTTGGTGAGAAATCAGGAAGAATGTGAACTGATAAGCTGCATGGCCTTCATTGCCTATATATTATTGCTTAGGTAATGGAGGGGAACCCAAGGTAAACTTGAACTCAAACATATAGTAGGTATATGTAAGAACCACGTCTCACACAGTTCACAAGCAAACACCCTGATGTCAGTTCAATCCATTACACAGTATTAAAACAAAAGATGGTGAAACCATCGCTCCCACAACGAATGTTTTCTATCTCAAGAATTTGAATTTTGCAGCTGGCTTTTTAATTAGCTGGTACAAGACATACAGTCTTTTAAGATATCTAGAAATGTGATCCCTTTGTTGTGTCCAGAATACTTATTTCCTAATATTTATCTGGTGTTCCATGTCATCCATGCCTCTGTAATTTCATTTTCCTCCATTTATAGGTCATCTTTAGCTTCTTGGCCAAGGGTAGCAGCAGAGACCTCATTATTTCTTGATTCTGGACACCCAGAACAATTCAGAGGCAGGGTTTTGCTCCATTTGTAAGTTCTTATGGATACCTCTGCCCTTTCTGACATGCAAGTTATTTCCGCCCTTAGTATACCACTCCCTGCCTTTTTCAAGAGACAACTGTGTCGTATTGGTTATTTGTATTCTATGTTTCTCTAATGTCTGTGGTATTTTTTTCTTTCTAATCCTCCAACCCTACACCTTGGCTTTAAGTTCCAGGCACTTGCATATAAGCTCCTAAACAGTCTCAACTTTTGATTTTCTGTGATCTGTACATTTACCCACATGATTTCTGTTTTCTTGATTATTTTTATTTTTTAGAAAAATGATTCCATTCCCTTGCCCTCTTTCCAATCAACCTTCAGGTTTGTTTTTGCTTTCCAATGATCTTTTTATTGTGAAATATAATCTGTTTCTTTTAGTTTGTATTTGTAGTCTACGCTACCCAGAATCTGCTGGTTATTAGGATGTGTTATATAAGTACTATTAAAAAATGTACTCATCATATCACTACGGTTTCCCTCCCTTCCCACTCAATATCAGATTAAAAGCTACTCTACATAAAAGTATATTACACACCAACAATATGATATCCTTCTGATTCAAATGGAGCCCATCCTTTATAACCTGGCTTATTTCCAAACCTATTTCCAGTGCCTCAGAAATCTAAATTTAACCTGTTGGCACTCTTATCTAATCCATGCAAGGAATTTACTCATCTCAGCTCAACCTAATTGCCCTGTTTATGGAACAGGTAACATTTTTGGGAAGGCTATTGTGTGGGTCCTGGAAAATAACCCACACAACAGCCTAAATTTAGCTTTCAGACAATTTCTCAGATCACTGATATCAGCAAACACCAAAATATTGTTGCTCCCCAGCATTACCTCCCAGACTATCTAGATTAGGGGTGTCAAACTCACATTGTCATGGCGGCGTCACGTGACATATTGGGACATTTTCCCCTTTCACTAAACTGGGCATGGGCGTGGCCAGCATGTGATGTATCCAGCCGACAGACTGGGAGTTTGGCAGTCCTGATCTATTCTAGATGATACATAAAGAGATGAGGAACTTCCATGTAGGTTTATTTCTGCACAAAATTTGAGGGAATAAGCTTAGCAATGTGGGAAGCATATGGGTTAAACAAGTAGAAAGAATGTACTGGGTTAAATATGTAGAAGTATGTCCTGCCAACTATTTAACCAAGAAGATAATGTGGATAATGTTTTCCCAAAACAAAATGCAGACCTTTCAAAGACCCATGAAGTAATAGTGACCGGAGACTATAATTACCCTGATATCTATTGGGAGATAAACTCAACCAAGAACATTTCAGCAAGAAATTCCTCATTTGTCTTGCTGATAACTTTCTCCTTCAAAGGATGAGGAAAGCATCAGGGGATCAACTTGATCTGATACCAATCCATAGGAACCTTCACATAAGATGGTTATAATATTCCAGGGTGGACTCCCTGTCCTGGGAACCCACAGGTTCATTTCTGTTCAACAGCTATGTATAGTATATTAAAATGTGCATGTGTTTAATTGTTATTAAAGGAATTAACAAAAGTCATAAGAGAAAAAAAAATAAAGAACAGTAAATCATGAAAATAGAAAATAGAAAAAGAAAATTTATAAAGAAATGGCTCCTTGACAGCAGTTATACATTTTTACTTTGCCTACTCTAAGGCTAAATAATTATTTCCTTCTTTCCATAAACTACCCTTTTAAATCCATAAATCATAGGTTCATTTTTCTTTTCTTTTTTTTCCCACCAAAAAATCCATAAGGGGTTTCCAATCTCTAATAAATGCAGTTGTTGACCTTTTTCTAATCAAACAGGTAAATTTCATCTTCTCTGCTAATTCTGAATGCATTAAATTCTGTTTCAGTTGTGGAACATTCAACAATGTTGCAAGTCTAAGTTTTCACTGAACTTCTAGAGATTAAAAAGAGACAGTTGCAAAAAATTCCAAGTAGGAAATTAGTATGAATTTAAAAAATATCTAATCCGTGCATATTAACTTTTTATCATAAAAGTGGAAAGTGCAGAAATGTCATCAAGGAAGAGTATATACAGGTTACCCAGATTTGTAAAGATTTTTCAGGAAAATCTACTGCTCACAATGAGTTGAGGTTAATGTAAAATAATAACAATGAAAAAAGACTTCAGATATTGTCTAAATTCGAAGTACATAGCTACTTACTGAACATGGCGAAGGGCTAATAGATAACAATGGAAATGAAATTTTATTCTGACTTCGTTTTTTCTAAGATAGTTAACCGCCAATTGTGAAGGTCAGATTTATGGCCATCACACTTATGGAAAATTCATACAATCTGGGATAAGTACCAAGAAAGGAAAGGTGAGTGATCAGGTGAATAGCAGGTAAGCTTTATTAAGAAAAATGAAGGAACTGGGAAAGTCTAACCAGGGGAGTAGATGAAGAATGCAATAATAATCTTCAACTATATGAAAGAAAGTCAACATTAAAGAAAGCTGAGGATGGGTTTTCTGTAATCCCAGAGGGCAGGCTGTGTATTATGGATGTCAGTTGCAAAAGCAGATTCTGATTGAACTTATGAACAGTAGGAGCAATTTGTTGGTAGAATTAATCCAGAAAAATGGGGAGCTTGTATTTGCTGGATGTATTCAGCTGTCATGAATGTTTTAATTTGTATTGTTGAATTGAATGGATAGTTAGACCAAATGGCTTAAATAGCTCCTTATAGGATTCTGTGACTCGAACTGCTCATATGAATTCCAGTATATATCTGTCAGAAAGAACATTTAACTCACCTGTCATGATAGATGGCCATATTTATGCTATACTAAGAACCAAAACTTTCTTTTCCCAATTCTAGTCTCAGTTTTTAATTGCGGCTGCTACTTTAGATGCTATATCACTATGTTTGCTTTGCTGTTTAAAATTTGCATTATATAATGAATTTTCTTCAGACTGCTGCCCTCCAGATGGCTCTAGCTACAATTTCCATAAGTTTCAGACAGCATAGGTAACAGCTGCCTGTTGTACTTCAACATATCTAGAAGACTTGAGAAAACTGGGCTTGGATCTAGAATCAACCTGGTGCCTGGCAGCAACAGAATCCATCTTCTGCCATGCTGAACTTTCTATTCATATTTGAGATATTTGTTAATTAGTGTTGATTGGAGAATCAGATTTTTGATTACATCTTAATTTATATTCCAATCTTTTAGTAGTTTACAACATCTAAAATTATTGGAAACTATATAATAACTTCAACCAGGAATATGGGATGAGAAATTAAATCCAAATGACATAAACATGATATGCCACACCCAATGAAAACCTGGTAGAATGGAGCATCATAACTAAGCATGTTCTGCATTGATTTCAACTACAGATAGTCCTCGATTTACAGCGGTTCATTTAATGACCATTCAAAGTTACAACGGCATTTTAAAAAGTGATTTATGACTGGTTTTTAGTTTTACACTTATGACCATTGCAGCATACCCATAGTCACATGATCAAAATCCAGATACTTGGCAACTGACTCATATTTATGACCATCACTGTGTCCTGGGGTTATGGGATCAATTTTGCTACCTTCTGACAAGCAAAGTCAATGGGAAAGCCAAATTCACTTAACAGCCATGTTACTAACATAACAAATACAATGATTCACTTAACAATTGTGGCCAAAGAAGTCACAAAATGGGCCAACAAATGTTTCACTTAGCAACATACATTTGAGGCTCAATTCTGGTTGTAACTCGAGGATTACCTGTACTAAATAGGGCTGATCTCATTCAAATCTGTTGTACTTTGGATGATTTGCAGAAAAATGTTTCTTTTCTTTTCCAGGATAATGTGAGGGAAATTATCCCTAATGTAAGTCAAAGACATATTTTAAAGATAGTATAAACTGTACAATTAAGGATTAATTATTTGTGTGGCTATTACATAGCATGATATCTGGATAAATGGCCACCTATATCTTTGAACTGCATTGTGGGTCAGCTAGATGTTCTTGAAAACTTCTTGAAGTAGTCTTAGTTATAGTCTAGTTAAATCTTATCATTTTGATTGCCCTTATATTTGTAATTGCTTTTGGATTTCTATTTTTATTGCATTATAAGCCACCCAGAGTCATTCTGTATAGCAAGATGGGTGTCATGTAAATTTAATAAATAAAAGTACAGTGGGTTACAATACAGATAATCCTTGATTTATGACTACAATTGAGTCCAAAATTTCTATTGCTAAGTGAGCCATTTGTTAAGTGAATTTGCCCCATTTTACGGCTTTTCTTACCACAGTTTTGTAAAGTGAATCACTGCAGAAGTTAAGTTGGTAACACGGTTGTTAAGTGAACCTGGCTTCCCCATTAACTATGCTTGTCACAAAGTCACAAAAGATGGATGACATGACCCTGGGACACTGCAACTGTCATAAATATGAGTCAGTTGCCAAGGGTCTGGATTTTGATCACATTACCCTGGGGGTGCTGCAAAAAGTTTGTAACTGTGGAAAATGATTTTAAGTCACTTTTTTTCAATGCTGTTTTAACTTTGAACACTCACTAAATGAACTGTAGTAAGTTAAGGACTACCCATAGTTCCATACTCTGATCAGGTTCTAAAAAATATTCCCACAATAAAAATCAATTCAAGCAAAATCCCATTTTATTGGGGTTTCGCTTTTCTCTAGGTTCGCATCTGCAGCCTCATGCCAAGTGAACAATGTAAACTGAAGCAAGATTCTGCTAAACCAAAATGGCACATTTTCCTCTTTTTCTGACTCCCCAGGAGGGTCAAGATAAGTAAATAATCACTCTAGATTGAAGCTAAAGAGAAAAAAAAAACCTATCAGATATTGAATATCAGTACATGCATGCTATTAAGATCACCAATCCCTCGAGATCCTCAGTCATAGCTTGGTTTCAAATTTCAGACTTCTGTGTTTTATTATCAACTATTTATGCATTTTCAAAGCCAATCCATATGTGTATATTCTTTTTGACTTCAGTTAGGGGTTGGGAAAATGTCTTTCTGATAGTAATCTGGCCTATGAGTAAACATAATGTCATGGGATTCTGACGACCCCAGGGGACAGATGTTGCAATAACAGATGTTTCCGGGAAAAGAGGAGAAAAAACCCCCTTTGAGTTATTCATTTTATGGAGTGGGAAAGAAATGGACTTACAGAGACCAAGTCAACACAAAGGATAATGGTTAAATTTACTGCAAAGGAAAGTTTTGCATTGGATGATGGATATTTAGAGTTTACCTCTCAATGGTCCAGGAGGAATAATTGATTGCCAAAAAGTGTGAAATGTAGTCAAGCCAAATGTTGGTTTAAAACCTTGAATAATGCCAAATACTAAAACTCCTGCCACGCTTCCTTTCTACACATGGGCATCTATGATCTCACTTAATGACTCAGATCCATTTTTAAAAAGGAGAAATATATTGTATTTTATTTTCTCTTAATTTATAACAGCTGTGCTGGGTTTGCTTGGCAGAATCTCAGCCTGGCAAAGCATTATGGGAATTCCTGGAAATGTGTGCTGGCCAAGCCCATCTTTGAAAAGAAAAGAAAAGAAAACACATAGAAAAGAAGTTAAATGCTTTTCACTTCCTTTATGTGATATTTAATGTGCTAGGAACGCCTGTTAATTGTTCAATATAATATCTCTCTCTCTTTCTGTCTGTAATATTGCACTATTGACTCTTTTTGGTATTATTTCAAAATAGTTGTTTCTCTAAAAATTATGCATTCATTGAAAACCACAACAGATATAAGATATTATCTTTCTTCCTTAAGCGTATAAGGGAGAATACCAATCTTTATAAAGGGCAGTCAACTAATTTGTTATTTACTGAGATGTCTGTACTTGGTCCAAGCAATAAAATGCTCATTGAAGCAACAAAGGGCGTGGAAATATATATACTGTAGCTTCATTCTATTTGCATGCCTTTGTTTTTTTATCAGTCCTAGCCTGTATATTCCCATTTTTCTTTATACTTTTTCTTTGAAAATTTGAGATCCTTTGTTTTGCTTTCTACCAATTGCTATCATCTTAGCACTGTTGTATATGCATTAGGGTGTTTCTAAAACAGCCCTTATTTTTGATCTTGGCACAGAATGCTGTTTCCTTAATTACAAATATGCTTAGGAATTTGCTTAATTATATATTATACTGCATAAGTGATTTGTGAACCTTTTACAGATACTGCGCCTACTTTTCGGTATGGTTCAGCTGATCAGTCAACATTTAGGCAGCGGAAACTGAATGCTATTTTGTACAGCTATTAGCTGCAAATAATTAGTCTTTTTCAAGAGAGTGGGGAATGGGAATTAAAGCTATATCAACCAAACCTGAAGAGTAAGATATTTGAATTGTATGTTGGTCTATGTCCATAAAAAAGAGATTGAGTTTTGAAGCCATTATTTGTGTTGGCTAATAATAAGATACATTTACTGGCAATGAAATACCTAGGCATCTTCACAACAGGTTAAGTGGGAATATGCGCAAAGTATTATTTTATCAATGACTGGACACACAGGTTAAAGTTAACTTGACCCAATACTCTATTTAGCATATATGTTCTTCAACAATTAGCTATTGTCCTGGCTAGAAAAGGTCAACTCTACTCTCATAGCTCTTATGAATTCCCCTAGCCACATAAACAGCAAGTTGAGTTCTGTAGTGATTTGAGGGAAGGGGGTGATAGCTGGCAGAACACTAAGTCTTTCACTTTCTGAGGTCCCAGAGACTAAAATTCAAGGGATTCCTAGCCAGACTTGTCAATTATCATGAGAAGTTCCTAAGAGTAGGAAACTTGGATAGCCAGTCATAGGGAACAATACCTTTTAAGTGATTCCAGAGTCAGTAAGAAACTTTGGAAAAAGTAAGGAACTCTTAATAACTGAATTTATTTATTTATTTAGCATATGGTAAATACTATATGGACTTATAGTGGTTCAAATGTTAATGTCCAGTCTACCTAGCCATTCCAGGACAGGATGGTCTATGTTGAAAAAAATCATACGATAACAATGATTGTGGCAAAAAATGCTTCAATACTTATCAGAAATACTAGATGTTCTATTATCAGGTAAACTAACTTAAAGTACCCAGCTCTTTTGTCTATTAAATCTATAAAAAATTGAATTAAGAGAGAGAATGTATTATTTTGCAATGCAAAATGGAAGAAGAACAAAAATTCAGATAGAAGTGGTCTATTTATAAGATATTTGCAATCACATTGATTCATTAAGAGTTTTCTTAAAAAAAAAACAACCCAATAGTAGATCAGATAATCATTTTTAAGAATTATGACCAATTAAACATTGACGGAATAATCAGTCATGTTTGTAGGATTCTTCTTAAACTTACATGTTAAATAATAATGCTTCTACAATTGGCCATAGTATATAAAACTTAAGTCAGTATTAAATTAGAATCTTTTTTTTAAGGGTGATCAAATTTTATTTTAAAATTATTTTGAAGTATGTATTAACAGCATTTTCCCCAAATTACAATGATAGTCAAAATGATATGCATTTGATGATATTATCCTACAAATACAGGTAAGCCCTCATTTATGGTAATTGGAACCAGAGTTTGGTAAGAAGGAGAGGGTACTGATTGGTTGCTAGATTCTACATGTTCCCATTGGTCTACTGAAAGGAATGCTCATTATGCTATTTACATCTTGAGGTAGATATTGATACTGACCATTGCAGTTTGTTATAAAATAGCTGCTAAGTCCTGGGGAATAAAAATGGTTGTAAAATCAGATCTTAGCAAGTGACAATATCACTTAAGTTCATTCTATAAGATGTGAATGTTTTCAATAGGGTGAAATACTTCCTTCCCTTGCTGATGCTCTACAGTTGTTCTGGATTATTTCCCTAATTGTATGGAGTACATAAAAGGTGAATAGAAAGTTAAATCTATTCTGCTAGCCAGTGCCATTCATGTCATAGGACACCAGTAATTTTACCAAATTTATCAGCAAAAATCAACCATGGTAGATACAGCTGATAAAAAGAAAACCCTTCAATAAATTATCTCATACTGTTACAATGTAAAATTCTTCACTAATCAATGGAGGATAATTATAATGAAGACCATCTAAATTAAGAAAATGTATTTTTTTTTCCTCCAAATTGTTTCAAATCTATCACAGGTCGGAGGTAAAACAGATGTTCACTGAATTTGAATCAGGTAACTGCTGCACAAGGAGATTTGACTAAACATGAACATTTGGAGTTTTGTTTACAGAGGCATCTTGACATTTCAGTTGCAATCTTAATCTTGATTGGAAATTTCAGGAATAGCTTTTGCTATGCATATACTTATAATGTACAATTACAGTGTGGCTGACCAGATATAATGTGTTGCTTGAGAACATAATACAGTGGAAAAAATAAACTAGAAATGTCTAACATCTACCCACCTTTTGGCTATGTTGAGTCAGAATAAGTTACCTTTTATTTACCTTAGACTTGAAGAATGTTTTTCTTCTTTGTTTTCTTCCACTACTGCTTCTTCTGCAAACAAGGTCGGTCATACACACCATACATCTAAAATACCAAGATACAAATTGGTTCTCTTCATTGGTCTCATTTTGCAATCTTCCTGGGGACTTTATCAGTTGTGTTGCAGATTGACAATGGCAATAGAAAAGCCGTTACAAGATTTCAAAATAGGTACAAGATTGTAAAATCTGGTGTAAAACAGTACCTTATATTTGTATTTGACTGATATTGATAATTCACTATAATTATAGACCAACAATGGATTAGATGATTCTGTTCTTCCAATGAGCTGTGAAGCTTATGCATTTTTAAGGGGGAAAAAAGAATAAAGGAAATATAGCCATGTCATTCCGTGTTTGAGAAATTACATTTGAGATGAATTAAAGAAAATTAGATACAGGTTTTTAAAAAGCACAATTCTCAACTATTTCTTAGCCCATCAAATATTTCTTAGACTGGCTTAATTTTTTAAACATATTTCTGAATACTATCAAATGCAGTAAGTTATTATTCTCCATTACATCTCTAATGTAATATCTCTAATATTTGGAAGGTGATATTTATTAAAGAGTGGTATATTTTAAGTTATATGTTTACAGGGCAATACATATTTATAGAACAATATGTTATATATTTAAGATATGGGTCTCAATGTTGAACTAATTATCCACTAATAATTCCACCTCAGGGATACCTTAGAATAAAGCTGTGTTTAAATTCAACATACATGCTGATACAGTGCAATGTTCATTATATACAAAAAGCATCTACAGTACATTGCTTTCAAATGACTATTGGCTGATGTAAGCAGGAGAATCAGAGTCACCTGTTGATTGCCATTTCAGTAGGCAGGAGTGGGCCTTGGTTGTAATGTGAGGAATGCTACTGGCTATTCTTGAAATAGTCTCATTTGAGACATTTGCAGCAGCTGTATTTTCCCCAGAATGGATTTTAGGGAGCAAGAAGTACCTGTTTCTCACTCAAATCAGGCTGACCACAGAATGAAATGACCTCTCATCCAGTCATATTCCTTTGCTTTAATAACAAACAGTTCAGTCCCCAAGATGGGCTAGTAATTTCCTATTTTGCAATCTGTGCTTAGGAACAAAAAAAAAGTGAGATTTTTTTTGTACTAGAGGAAAATATAGGTTCTGCTATTGATCCTAAAGGAATAGCAATAGAAGAGAGCATGATATTGGCAGTTGGAACTATAAATAGTTATATTTTTGTTTCCTTGTTTGTTTTAAAGGGGCATCTGCAAGAGATCAATTTCTGGGGTACCAATAGATGCCATTTCTTAATTGAAAAAACACAAAGCTCACCAGCCATGACCAATGAAATCAGTTTTACTTATAGCTTCATAGATGCCCGTATGTTCATACCTCTGATGCTTTAATGAAAAATGAAGAGTTATCTATTTCCATAAGCTGTACATTCCCTAGAAGGAAGAAAATGTAAAGCTGTATGAGTAGAAGACTTAGGATGTTGTTTTACAATTAGTTTGTTAGGGGATTAGTCCAGAAGTCTCCAAACTTGGCAACTTCTAGGAGTTGAAGTACATAAGTCTTAAAGTTGCCAAGTTTGGGGACCCCTGGATTAGTCCATTTAAAATGGCACTCTCAAACTTTACTTAATTTTGGAGAGAAGTAATGTTGGTTTTTTTATGCTACACCACAGTTTCCTATCTCAAAAAGAGAGAAATTGATCTGTTGATTTTTGGTCGTAGGGAATTTTGGAGCCCACAAGAAGAGTTTTGGGTTCTATATCCACCCCTGGAATTACAGCTTGTCAACACCAACATTTAACCATAAAGTATTGAACAAGGAGAAAAAGTAGACATGGTTTATGGGGGAGTTTTAGGTTACTTCAGAGATTTTTACTGGCAGATAATGATGCACCATTCTGATGGGCTGGATGTGGATCATTTGGATGTGAACAAAGTCATTTATTCTGGACTTGACATTTGAAAAAAAAACCAAAGATTAGGAATAAAATAGGGAGCATTTCTGTGCTACATACAAGACCAATCTATTTTTCCCATTTCAGTGTTTTTTAAATGTACACTACTGTGCACATATTTATGTATTTGTCCAATTTGTGCTGATCAATCAGAATCTCAGCTGTTCATAGAGTACTTATAATAGACTAAAATATTCAGAGTAGGACTAAAATAATAAACTTGGACATAGTAACCCAATAAAGAGGGACGCGGTGGCTCAGTGGCTAAGACATTGAGCTTGTTGATCAGAAAAGTCAGTAGTTCGATGATTCAAATCCCTAGCACCATGTAATGGAGTGAGCTCCCATTACTTATCCCAGCTTCTGCCAACCTAGCAGTTCAAAAGCATGTAAGAAATGCAAGTAGAAAAAGAGAGGCCACTTTGTTGGGAAGGTAGCAGTGTTCCATGCACCTTCGGCATTTAGTCATGCTGGCCACATGACCAAGGAGATGTCTTTGCACAGCGCTGGGTCTTTGGCTTTGTAATGGAGATGAGCACCAACCCCTAGAGCTGGAAACAACTAGCACTTATGTGTGAGGGGAACCTTTACCTTTAACTCAATAAAGACCATAAATAGATTATTCACTGGTGTCATCTCAACCATCTATAAGTTTCCCAAGACATCTCGGTATGTAACAAGTACTACAATGCCAGTAATATTGGGGCAAGACTAAGGTCCACGAAGAGGCTCTGCCATAATACAAGTGTGACCACAGAGAAACAGTTCCTATAAATCTCAGTCCACCTTACCTTATGATAATGGTGATAATGGGGAATTTTAAGCAGGTTATCTTGATATGCATGGATAAGAGAGATCAATTTTAGTTAGAGATGTCGGTCCTGCAGAAACCCCAGAACAATGCCATATAGGCTTTCTAGGTTAAAAAGCAACCTTTTGAATTGTACCCAGATAGTTACTCAAATCAATGTAGCACTTTTATTTATTTACTTATTTATTTATTTAATAAATATATATGGTCACCCAACTGACCCGCAATATAAGAGTTCCAGTACTAAACTGAAGCACCTTCTAATACCTAAAACCCATTATTACTAAATGAAACAGTAGTGAGCAATTCAGGACAGATAAAAGGAAGTTCTTCTTGAGATAGCACATAATTAAGCTGTAAAGATTAATGCCCCAACATGCAAAGATGGAGACCATACTGGATGCCTCTAAAAGACACTCCCAGCAAGTTCATGGAGGTTCTCAATGACTGCTAGGAACTATACATTATACATTCCCTCTGGGTTAAGAGGGAAGGATGCCTCAGAGCATTAATCACTGTAGAATATAAAGTCACTGTGGAATATAAAGCGAACAACACTCATATCCTATTATTAGGCTTCCTATGATCATCTAGTTGGTCACTTTGGAGCAGGACATTAGACGGACCTGTGAGATTCAGTTTGATGTAACTTAATACAGTATATAGTACAATAAGAAAATATGTGTTTGCCCAAAGTTTCATCTTCCAATCACACACAAATTGGAATTGAAAACGAGATACTTAAAGATGCCTACAGAGATTTTTAAAAAGTTCTGCTTTAATAAGATTCGGGGTTGTAAATATTTTGCATGTTAATATAAGCATGGTTATCATTGGGCACACATTATCTAGCTTTGCTTCAGTTTCCACTGGTTCTGCAATGCTTGAAAACATTGCCATCTTTTCACTGTAATTTCTTCTCAATTCTCCTTTCCCAGGGTAACTCAAGTACTGTTTATCATTAAAACCCTTGTTATCATGTCTTGCTTATCCAGAGGCAACCTCAACTCCCTGATACGCCTCCCTATCTCCAGATGCAAATGTATGACGCTAATTATTTGTATTCTGTCTGGCAAGGTCAAAAAGACAGCATTTGATGGGATCCATATGGCTTTTGAATGAACCATAGATTCTAGGATTGGTCTTTAAAACCTTTTATATAAATAACGGGAGTGGCCAGAAAGAGCCACTTTTTCAAGTGTTGGAAATATTGCTTGTCTGTGGATAATGTGGCATGATGAACTTTTTTGGGAAAGGGACTCATAAGAGATAGAGTGCTCTTGTAAGAGGAGTCAGTTACTTTATTGTCTTTCTCACCAAGTCAAAATTGGAAAAAGAAGTTGAAGAGAAGGATTTAAAAAAAACATTGTCTTACATTCTGCATATTGGAGGCCCTCCACTACAACAGATAAAAAACAGAATCAAAATATCCAAAAGTGATACTCCCATTCTCTGGTACTACTTTTGATAACTTCAATTACAACTAACTAATATAAACAAATACAGTTGACAAGTAACAGTTTGGGCAACTTGGTTCTTTACATAAATACAAAATTGATGCAAGAACCAACTTGTTTAATCCCCTTGTACAATCTGTATCAGAATCAGCACAACTAATGCTTATACTTACAAGCATTTCTTTATATTGTCTCCAAGTACAAATGTACTAATACTTGTTCAATTCACATTTGTAATGCCACATCCTTTTCCATAATACAGCTCAATTTTTTCTTAATATTTTATATTTCCTTGTTTCCTTTACTTTCTACAATCACACACATGGGTGGAGAGATATGTTTTTACAAACTGTTAGGAGATATATGTTTTTACAAACTGTTTTGATAAACTGTTATTTGTCAACTGTAGTTGCTTCTATTAGTTAGTTGTAATTGAAATTACAAAAGTAGTACCAGAGAATGGGAGTATCACTCTTGGATATTTAGGCTGTTCTGTTTCTTAGCAAGCGTGTACCACCTATTCCGAATGGACTGTTCAGACTGTCCCCTGAGATTGACAAGCTACATGTATTCTCTTTTAAGATTAAAGTCATTTCGGACAGTCACCTTTCCTGTCCCATTGCCATATATGGTTGGACAGGTAGAGAGATTATCCTTTTAATGGTAAACTAAACCTGCAGTGTTGCCTCACTAAACTTACATAGTAATAGCACTTAGACTTATACACTGCTCCACAGAGCCTTACAACCCTCTCTAAGCAGTTTATAGAGTCAGCATATTGCCCCCAACGATATAGGTCCTCATTTTACCAACCTTGGAAGAACGGAAGGCTGAGTTAAACCTGAACCTGGTGAGATTTGAATTGCCAAATTGCAGGTAGCAGGCAGGCAGCAGAAGTATCCTGCAGTACTGCATTCTAACCACTCTGCCACCATGGCTAATTGCAATATGACATCATGTCAGAGAACAGAACAATTTTTTTTAATTATGTGCCCATTCTTTGTCATAACTTTTAGAAGTTTTAATTGGATTGTATCGTTTTGTGTTCATATAGAAATTTTAGTATCAGTTTGATGCTGCCTAAGGTTCATTTTTGCCGAACAATGGCCATGATGACCCAACATACAGCTCTAATTTTTTTTAGTGATAACTTATTAGTTTTCTTAAACGCATCAGATAAGAAAACTTCAACAGCAGTATTTGAATTTGTTCTGAATAAATAAAATATATATTCTTTTCATCTGCCATAACAATGTAGAATTTTATTCTGGGAAAAATTAGGAGGAAATATAGAATCTGTTCATAAATTCAGATTATAGTGGAAATAACTCTGAGTTGAGTGTTGTACAGTAAAACACTTATTTTAGGTCACGATTATTTTGAGTGGATTTAGCTGTAGATGCAGTTAAGCAATTTAAGGCACACAAATGTTCCCAAAGCTAAATAAACAGGAAACAAATTCTTCTTGTAGACAAAACCTGGGAAAGCAGGAAAAGAAAGAATCCCAAGGCTTTGGGGGAAAGTTGCTGAATAAATCAGAAACACATTGGAATTTACTGGTAAATCAATTAATTCAAGCTGAGCAAGACAAAAATAGATGATGATCACACATCATTTAAGAATTTGTTTCTCTAGCATGCTGAGCATATAACCAAACAGGCCATAGTATGCCCTGGTTCAAAAGCTGACACCCACATTCTATGGTTGCATTAAAGTTTGGGTCTGGTTTACTTCCATCAAAATCTAAAAATGTTCACATCCTCGTAGTCTTTCAGTTCTCCCTGAAACCTAGACAGTGAAGTGCACTCCAGTATTGGAAATAATAAGGTACTAGCCAGAGGTGGGGCTGCTGGGGGTTCGCAGGGATTCAGGAGATCCCCTAGCTAAGATTCTGTGCAGTTCGGAGAACCCCCAAATCCCACTCCTGGCTGGCCTCACCCACTCCGTCCCTCCCCTCCCAGGAAATCCCCACACAGTCCCGTTTTGGATGCAGGTAAGTGCAGGGCACACATGGAGGCTTGAACCCCACCCCGAGTTCGGAAAGGCCGGAAATGGACCCATTTTCAGCTTCCAGAGAGCCTCTAGAGTCTGAGGATGCTGTTTTTGCTCTCCCAGAGGCTCAAGGAAAACCTCTGGAGCCCAGGGAGGGCAAAAACACCCCCCCACCGTGGTGCAGGAGGCCGACTTGGCCACGCCCACCATGGCCATACCCACCCAACAACTAGGCAGAGAACCCTTTGCTAAAATTTTTGAAGCCCACACCTGGTAATAGCATGATCACCATTTATTGAGCAAATTTACAGGCTGCTGCAAAGGCCTTTTCTTCTTGCATTAAGAAGGAATTTCAGGGAGAACAGGTAGGACCTGGGACAGAGAAAGGTTACAACTCTTCTGCTTGTGCTTCATCCTGTTGCTGCTGTTCCTTAATTCCTGAAAAATAAAGGTCACCCCAGAAGGCCATTAATGCAACCTGCAGTTTAGTGGTACTACTACTATCTAAGCATAAAGGAGTCACTTTTTTTAAAGAAATAGATGCCCAGTTTTATTTATTTATTTATTTTATTTGTTTAAACTTCTATACCGCCCCCTCTCCCAAAAAAGGGACTCGGGGCGGTGTACAGCCTACTAAAACATACAAGATATACAATAAATACAATTAAAAATAAATTAAATAATTTAATCCGGCTGTCTAATTCAGATTCAATTTAAAAGTTAAAAACTAAAAACCCCAATTAAAATTTAATTAAAAACCTGAAACACAGTTACTGGGCCAGGCCGGCCTGATTAAAAAATAAAGTTTTCACCGCGCGCCGGAAGGTCAGGATATCCGTCATAGACCGTATCTCCGGGAGAAGATCATTCCATAGGGAGGGAGCCCCCACAGAGAAAGCCCGAACTCTCGGGGCCGTCAGCCGACAACGGCCAGACGGCGGTACCCCAAGCAGGGCAACCCTGTGGGAGCGTACTGGGCGGCGGGAGGTTGACGATGGCAGTAGGCGGTCCCGTAAGTACCCAGGTCCCGAGCCATGGAGCGCTTTAAATACCATCAGTACCACCTTGAATCGAATCCGGTAGGCCACAGGAAGCCAGTGCAGCCTGCGAAGCAGCGGTGTAACGGAGCTCCGAGGGGCACCCACAATCACTCGCGTGGCTGCATTCTGGACCAGCTGTAACCTCCGGAGACTCTTCAAGGGGAGCCCCATGTAGAGAGCATTGCAATAATCCAGGCGGGAAGTGACGAGGGCGGACGTGACTGTGCGAAGTGCGCCCAGATCCAGAAAGGGCCGCAACTGGTAAATCAGATGTATCTGATAAAAAGCCCCCCTGGCGACGGCTGCAATATGCTCTTCCAAAGACAGCCGTACATCCAGGAGGACACCCAGATTGCGTGCCCTTTCCACGGGGGTCAAAACCTCTCCCCCCACGGCCAGCGAAGGAACCAGCTGGCTGTATCTGGGCGCAGGAAACCACAGCCACTCGGTTTTAGTCGGGTTGAGCCGGAGCCTGTTACGACCCATCCAACTCCGCACGGCCTCCAGGCACCGGGACATTACTTCGACAGCTTCGTTGGGGTGGCCCGGGATGGAGATGTACAGCTGAGTATCATCAGCGTACTGATGGAACTCCACCCCGAAGCCACGGATGATCTCACCCAGCGGCTTCACATAAATGTTGAACAGCAGGGGCGAGAGCACCGACCCCTGAGGAACCCCACATAGTAGGCACCTCGGGGCCGACCTCTGCCCCCCTGTCAACACAAATTGCGAACGGTCGGAGAGGAAGGAGGTGAACCACCGTAACACGGTGCCCCCCACTCCCAACCCCTCCAACCGCCGCAATAAGATACTGTGGTCGACAGTATCAAAAGCCGCTGAGAGATCTAATAGGACCAGGACAGAGGAACAACCCCTGTCCCGAGCCCTCCAGAGATCATCAACCAACGCGACCAGAGCCGTCTCCGTGCTGTGCCCGGGCCTGAAACCCGATTGGAGGGGGTCAAGATAACTCGCTTCATCCAGGCACTGCGGGAGCTGACGTGCCACCACACTCTCAACAACCTTCGCAACAAAACGAAGGTTGGAGACGGGACGATAATTAGATAACAGTGCTGGGTCCAAGGACGGTTTCTTGAGGAGGGGCCGCACCACCGCCTCTTTCAAGGCAGCAGGTAGCAGCCCCTCTCTCAAGGAAGCGTTTATAATACCCTGGAACCAGCCTCGTGTCACCTCCCGAGTGGCCAAAACCAGCCAGGAGGGACACGGGTCCAACAAACAGGTGGTGGCATTAAGCCCCCCCAGTATCCTGTCCACATCCTCTAAAGTAACAGGGTCGATCTCAACCCAACCAACTCCACCGATATCCACCCCCACCCCCCCACCCGGAGATGGCCAGTCGGAGTCCAGTTCGCTCCGGATCTGAGCGATTTTGTCCTGCAGAAACCTAGAAAACTCCTCAGCCCGTCCCTGTAAGGGGTCTTCCCGCGCTCCCACCTCCAGGAGGGAGCGGGTCACCCTAAACAGGGCGGCTGGGCGGTTTTCCGCGGACGCGATAAGGGTGGAGAGGTAAGACCTCCTCGCCATCCTTATTGCCACTAGATACGTCTTAATATAAGAACGCAGTAGTGTTCGGTCAGACCCAGAGCGGCTGGACCTCCAACTGCTCTCTAGGCGTCTTTTCCGGCGCTTCATTTCCCTTAGCTCCTCAGAAAACCAGGGAGCCAGATGGGATCGGCACCGGGTCAGAGGCCGCAAGGGCACGACTCGGTCAAGGGCCCCAGCAGCCACCCTATCCCAGGTGGCGACCAAGCCCTCAACCGAGTCGTGTGAATGAGCTTCGGGAAATGGCCCAAGCTCCGTCAGGAACCTATCAGGGTCCATCAGGCGCCTGGGGCGGTACCATTTTAATGGCCCCGCCTCCCTGCGGTCAGGGGGCGCGGAACGGAAGTCGAGCTTCAGGAGCGAGTGATCCGTCCATGACAGGGGTTCCACAACTATATCCCCTATACCCAGATCACTCTGCCACTGATCAGAGACAAAAACCAAATCCAAGGTGTGACCTCCCACGTGAGTAGGGTCCCGAATTAACTGGGTCAGGCCCATGGCCGTCATGGAAGCCATGAACTCCTGGGCAATCCCCGAGGTACCGCCGGCAGATGGCAGGTTGAAATCCCCCATGACCATAAGCCTGGGGGTCCCAACCGCCACGCCAGCTATAACCTCAAGGAGCTCAAGCAGGGCCGCTGCCGCATAGCAGGGAGCCAGGTATGCGACCAGCAAGCCCACCTGAACCGTGGAACCGAACTTCACGAAAAGGAGCTCACACCCGGTCGTCTGAGATACAGTGGCCTCCCTCGGACACAGATCTTCCTTAATAACTACCGCGACCCCCCCTCCCCTCCCCTGGGCACTCGGCCGATGAAAGACCCGAAACCCGGCTGGGCACATCTCCACCAGAGGGACTCCCCCCTCTTGGCCCAGCCAGGTCTCGGTAACTCCCACCAGGTCCGCGCCCCCCTCACAGATCAAATCATGGATGAGGGGGGCTTTATTAACGACGGACCTGGTGTTACACAACATCAGCCGAAGGCCCAGGGCCCGATTGCTCAAACCCCCTGGGGAACGGGAGATGACAAGGGGGTCGGAGCGCGCCACAGCAAGTAAACAGCGGGGGCGCGCTCCCAACACAGAATGTGGCCCCCTACAACCGCCAAATCTGCCCCTCCCGCTCACCGTATCAATCGATTTAATTCCACCCTCCCCAATGACCCCCCCCATCCTTAATACAGTCCTGTCCGGATTATGACTCTCCCGGCCACGCTCAACCCCCGGCCTGGTCCCAGCCTCCGGCGAGTTGTCCCCCAACACCCGCCCGGACCTACCTAACCCCCTTAAAAACCTAACTAAAAATTTAATCAAACACCCCCCCCTCCCACGTTTCTTAAAAGCCCACCATCTCTCCGGATTCCATAATCCGTCCTTGAGATGGGCCCTCGAGAGAGTAGAGGGCCATTCCCGAGACAGGGGGACATGTCTCAGGGCCCATAGATCACTCATAGAATAAGATGTCGCGGGCTGGGTCTTCTCTTTTCGTTGGCCAATTCCAAGTCCAAGCCGCCCCTGCCGCCTCCAAACGGGTGAAAATCGTGAGGGCAATCCTCCATCCTCGGCTCCAGCCATAGGGGCAGCTCTCCGGCCCCAGCTCCGGCAACAGCCACAGTCCACCAGTCGTCCCGGCTCCAACTGTGGCGGCCATTTTCCGGCCTCAACTCCAGCCGCCCGGACCACGGGGATGACTCTAACTTCAGCTGGGGCCCTTACAATGGCCCCAGCCCCAGCTCCAGCGGCAGTCCTCCAGCCGCCACAGCGACAGTCCTCCGGCCGCCCCAGCAGCTGTCCCTCAAGTCCAGTTCCAGCCGCCCGAAACGCAGCGGCAAATCTAATTTCAGCTGGGGCCTTTACAACGGGGGCTGCCTGTCCCCCCCCGGGTCCCCACACCACCCCTGCCACAGGCGGGGAGGACCCAAAGGGGGGGGAACTCCAAGCCCCCTCCAGATCGCCAAACGTCATCTCCTGAGGCGCCAGCCAACAGCCACTGGGTGCAGCGCCAGACCTGCCAAGCCATAGCCCGGACACTGCCCCCCCCCACGGGTCCTCTCACCACCCCTGCCACAGGTGGGAGGGACCCGGGGGAGGGGAAACCCAACGGGCCGCCAAACGCCAGGTCATCAGGCGTCAGGCTCGAGCTGATGAAATTGTTAGAATTGCTGGAGGCCAACACAGAGGTGGAACATAGGCCACCAAACGCTGAGCCGCCAAACGCCAAGCCGCCAGGCGGCAAACGCAGTCCACTGGGCACAGCGCCAGCCGCCAAACGCCGAGCGGTCCGGCGGCGAATACAATCCACTGGACGCAGCGCCGGACCCGTCACGTCATGGTCCGAACGCTGCCCACCCCCCCACGGGTCCCCTCTCCACCCCTGCCACAGGTGGGGAGGATCCGGGGGGGGAAAACTCAGCGAGCCGCCGAACGCCGGGCCATCAGGTACCGAGCTCGAGCCACTAAGACCGCCAGGAGTCAGGCCGCCGGACGCCGAATATGGGCCGCTGAATACTGCGCCGCCGAACGCCGAGCCGCTGGACGCCGAGCGCAGTCCCTCGGCATCGCGTCTTGACCGCGGGGGCTGCCCACCCCCCCACGGGTCCCCTCGCCACCCCTGCCACAGGTGAGGAGGACCCGGGGGGGGGGAACTCAACGCCCCGTTCGGATATCGCGGAGGAGCTCTTCCAGCTGACCTCCGGTCGCCATCTTAACTCTCTTTACTAGCTACAACTTAAATAGCTACAACTTTAAATAGCTACAACTTAGGACATCTAGATCTATTCAAAATGAAAAGTTTTGCTTAAGTGTTAACAGAAAGAGTTAGATTCATAGGCAAGTAGCCCCTTCCTAGCTGCAGATAATTTTCAGGTTAATTTTCAAAACTGTAAACTCTCTCCCCTTTAACAGTAGGCAGTCAGCAGCCATTTATTTCCCAAGATAATTCTACTGTTTTTAATAGCTGCTTCTAAGATATTGTTCTTTACATCATTCTGTGGTCTTCGGCATATAGTCCATGTTAAATTGCCAGTTTCTTCAGAATAGCAAAGGAAGCATTAAGCCCTCATGCCACAACTCCATCCCTTTGGGGCATTGTCATGCCCCCCCGAGGAGGAAGATGAACAGTTGACAGGGAGTGGGAGTGTGGTTCCATTGGCTGTGGAGGAAACTGGAGAAGTGCAAATCTGAATGGGCAGATCAGGGGAGAGGTAGAACAAGGGAGAGGTAGAACAAGGGAGAGAGAGGTCAGAGGAAGACTCAGGCCCACCGCTTCTTCATCCTAGGACACACAGGAAGGTTTAAAAAAGAGAGCAACATAGGTTGCATACCTTACGGAGGAGGAAAGGGCCCTGATTCCCTTCATTAGCCACAGCTGGGGAGGGAGTTTAAAAGAGATGCATGCTGAGTGCGGCAGCTGCTGGGAGCAAATGTGAGTTTATCTTGTGTTGACTTTGCTTATCTGTGTTCCTGGCCTCTTCCCAAACATGTTGAGTTATTGCTGTGTCTTCCCATCTGGAATTTTTGCTCCTGCCCTGTCAAACTAATTACCTCATTTTGCCTTGATTGGACTTATAGTTACAGTTTTTGTTGACCATGTTTTGGACTTGATTCTCTGCAGTCAAAGGATGTTCCTGGGAGAGATTTTTCCAGCCAGAAGATAACCAGGACATTGGGGGCAAAGTTGGAGTTAATAAAGGGACTCCTACTGATTATCTGACTGCGTTGCCTTTGTGCCATGGCCCAGGTCATCACAGGCATCTAGAAAATGGGTGGGGTGTGTATTGTGATGTCATGACATTGCTAACATCAGCTTGATCACCCCTTGTCCCTCTATGGATATGGATAGTCCCCGGCATGATGCCATCTTTTGTAATTTGCATAATCTCTAAGTTTATGCAACAATTCAAACTGACAGCAAAAAGGTAGGCCCTCTGGAGCATGTAGAAGCTGTCTGCAGATCCTTCTGGAGATCATCCAGGAGCTACTCTTCAGGAAACAACTTTTTGCTTTTAAATCCAAAATGTTGTAAGTCCTACTGGCCTTTCCAGGGTTTCTCAGGCTTTCATACTGCTACATGATGTATCTGCATAATAACGATCAGCCCCAGTTGGAACAGATGTTTAGTACATGTTATAGTTGATAGTAATAGGAATTCATGATCAATAGCATACTTTCCATTCGCTCTACATTCTTACCTCTGTACTTGGATTGAAAAGATAGTTTCCATTTCATAATTTTCAGAGAGACATAGTAAAAATATTTTTTTCAAAATACCGTCAATAGTAATACTTCAAAATACCGTCAGTAGTAACTAGAACTGTCAGTGCACTGTCATCTGATAAACTTTATATCCCTTCTCATGTCTGAGTTTAGTGGAAACTAAGTGAAGCTTTAAAGCTTTTTAATTATCTCTTTTGGGGGAATTGTGAAAAATAGATAGATAGATGGTAGGTAGGTATTTATTTATTTATTTTATTACACTTTTATACTGCCCCCTCTCCCAAAAATGGGACTCGGGGCGGTGTACAGCCAAGATAAAATAACATAAATAGTAAAAAATTTAAGAGAGATTTAAAAGAAATTAAGCTAGTGGCTGGAATAATATTATAAAAGCAGAATAAAAAGGGGTAAAAAAGTTTAAAAAGGTAGATAGGCAGGCAGACAGACTTAACAGGATTTGCTTCATGTTGAAGGATTTGTACCCTCCATTACATTTGTACAGTTGTTAGGCTGCCAGAAAAAGCTGTGGTTAAATGTGAAAGGAATATAGCTTTCTTTATAGAATCTGCATAGAGCAGGGGTGTCAAACTCGCGGCCCATGGCCCGGATGTCACCCGGTTTAGCGAAGGGGGAAAAAATCCTAATACATCACATGATGCCGACGTGATGATGTGTTTCACACACCTGACAGAGATCCTTGCAATCCTATTGTATTTCTAGATTTGTGTATGAAACTGTTGAGAAGGCAAATAAATATGCTTAAGGAGCTTGAATACCAGGAGCTATCAATAGTATCAGATGATGGTATCACAAGTTCTTTATTCCACTTTCTTCAAAACTAAATATAGTTGCAAAAGAGTTTCCGAGTATGTTGCATTTTTTTTCCTCCAAATCCTTTTTCTTGTTGGTGTTCTTCCATCTGGAAAATGATACAGACCACAGCCATAAGAATTGGACTGTACCTGAAAAAGCAGTCTGCTCAGTCTAGTTTTTTGGTGTTCAATTTTTCACTTATGAAATGGAAAACATAATTTACTTATGGGCACTTTGCATGAGCATACTCACATAAACACACACACTGCTCCCAAGACAAGAAAAGGGACTTAAGAGCTCTGGAACACTTCTTTATCTCCAAGTTCAAAGCATTGGTTGTCATCCATCTAGAGAAGATGTGTGAAACTCAGAATATGAATACAAAAAAATGGGGGGGGGAGAGTTAGATATAGTGGTTTTCATAGATAAATACCTCATTCAGCGGCTATCTCCAAATTGTAAAGTGACCCCAGACGATGTAAGAAATTATGAAAAGTAGTCACAAGATGCTTCTTATCTCACTACATTGGGATGTTGTGGTTATGATTCAGTGCCAGCACTTTTCCAAAAGTACAGTCGTGCAGTCATCAGTAATGGCTTCAAGCTGCTGCTTGGATTTTGTGACTTCCACCCACAACAATGAACTCTAAGCCCTATTAAACCAATATTGTGAAGAGAGTAAAAAGCAAGAGACATTGTCTATTTTTTAAAATCAGTACCAAGCCCAAGGATTTGCATTATGGAGACACTTGGCACCTATACTGATTGTTCAAATTAAAGTCAAGGTTAGGGCTAGGAATTTTCTTTGCCCATTGCTTTTCTCCATTAAAGTGGATAGTCACTACCTTGGCTGCCACACACAACCCTAAAGAAAGGAACAGATTAGTCATTCATTGTATTAATATGATTCTAATGTATCAATATTTATTAAATCTATCCATGGCCATGGCATGTACTGCCCGCTCTCCAGATTTGTATGCATCACTGGTTTGGGTTTTCTTTTTACAGGGTACTGCATGAAACAGAACTGATGGCCACGATGCCTGCTTTCTTGCAAAAGATGCTAGTCTTCTTGGTCCTCTTCCTCACAAGTAAGCAAACACTTGGGCATATTATGGATGTACAAATGCTTCTATGTAAAGTGCTCACAAAACTTCCATTTTGTATAGAAATAAGCTGTGATTGGCTATCTTTCATATAGAGAAAAAAGAAATTCTGCCGAATCACATTTTGTGACTTTATTGCCAATATACAATTGCTTTGACATCTTTAAAGAATAGCATTTGCTTCTCAGCTGCAACATGCACATTGCCTTGTGCATGCACACACACACACACATGCACTTCTGTAACTCAGGCTTACAGAATTTGTTATATTAAACAAAGTCAACCAATTCACCGTCCATTTAATATGTAAGTCCCATTCATTTCCATGAAAAATTACTTCAGTGTTGATCACCACTTTTGGATATCACCCTGAGGGCAGTGGTATTAGATATAATCAATTAAAGTTAGAGTTCGAAGATAGAAGCCCTGCTGTACACTATATGCAAACCATTTGTGCTTGTGCATGGGACAGGCAGAGTTTGCCGGGCTACTGTTTTAGAAGCTTCCCTAATCCTGAGGATAGGAAGATTAATGCCTTCAGGAAAATTGGGGAAAAAGCCCTTATATGTTGAAATAATATCCTTTTCTCTGAATCCAATTCAGTTGATAACACTGTGCTTTGTTTCAGTAGGAACACAAATATTGTTTCCAAAAAGAATTCTAACGATTGGTTTGTACACTGTCCCCACTTTTACCATGGATAGTCCAATTTTCTTTTTCTAACTGCAGTATTTGTTTTACTAAAGATGAGTCCAGGATCATAAACGTAAACCTTCTCAGCTGACTTCTACATCTTTAGCAGGTGTTTTAATGAAGATAAAACAAAAGCAGATGCAGGTTACCCTATCAAAAATTCTCCTGTGAAACTTCCATCTTCTCAGATGACAGACCTAGGATTCATTGGGCATGCCTCAGTTTACTTGAAACTCTTATTTGTTTTTTCAGTCTTCTCCTTTTCCTTCTCTCAAAAGAAGGAAAGAAAGAGCAGTTGAGTATTGGTAAGCCACAGACACATTGCAGTTCATGAATTGGGATCATTTTTGGAGCCTGAAAGTTACATGGGTTTCCTGCAGTGGTCTGTTAAATAAACAGAAAGACTTAAGGCAGCTTGAGAAACTGTCTCAGAGACATCCTTAAGGCTGGGGACTCACAAAATAAAGATGCAGAGCCTTGGCATAAAATGAATCAACACAACAGCTTCCAGTTTCCAAGAGCTCTGCCACCGTTGCTGTCTTAAATCCCATCCCTAAATTTTAGCGCTTAAGTTCCATTGCTGACTTTCTACACCCTATTTGATTTCTGCAATAATTATACCTTTTCATCTTTTAATTTCGTAAATAACAGTCAAGAACAGGGTGAGAATTCTGTTTGAAGAGAATATTCTGCAGACCAGTCCAAAGCCTGTTTAGATGTGGGAAAAGTAAAAGCAAACTAGGGCATTTGTTTATTTTAAAAAGGAGGAGCTCTTAATATTTCTTTGAGTTGAATTCAGAGTTTTATGGAGCAGAGGTCCACTAACTGAAGGTGTCTGAGGGAGTGAATGTGGAGTGAATGAAGGGAATGGCAAATTCCATGGCCCAAATGGAGGGAGATCAGGATCGGAGGGCGAAGACCATCTTGTGGTTATCCTGGGTATGGCAACACATAATGATGATGATGGGCATGGGTTGTTATGGGAGCCATAGGGCAAGCCATTGCAGCAGATGATGCCACCAATGATTAGTACCAACAGCATGTTCTGCTGCTCGGAGCTCACTCCCAGACCCTGGAAATCCTTGGAGATCTTGTGGTTTAATTGTTTCTGATGAATGCCAGGTCAGTTAGTAGTAAGGAAGAGTGAGCCAACCCAGCACAAACACTGAGACCTGGCAGAGAATGGCTCTGCTCTCAGAGATGTGCCCAGCTGGGTTAGGGTTTGGTGCCAGCCAAGACTCCAGTGTAGAAGAGGAAAAGTGCCGGTGGTCATTTAAGAAACTCTTTTGGCCTTCAGGGGCTGTGCTTTCCAAGTTGGCTTGGGCTTGGGAAACTGGGTTTATGGGACCCATTCCTGAAACTGAGCTATTGAGATCAGGTGGAAGTGTTGCCTACTGTACCAGCCTTCCTGCTGCATAAAAGTTTCCCTGCTTGAGCTGCTGGAGGCCATCTCAGGGTTAGTAGTGGAGTTTTCTAGGCTTATAGTCCTGGGGTACTTCCATCTCCATCTGTGGGTACGGCATAGGAGATCGCGACTACCATAGCAGCCATGGGCCTAATTCAAATCATTTCAAGTCCAATTTGGGATAATAATTACATGCCAGATATGATCTGCTTGTTGGAACAATGGCAACATGATTAGTGGGGAATAACCTGTTGGTATCCCTCATGTCATGGTGAGATCATGCCCTGTTGGCCTTCAGATTCCATTATGCTGTTCTCTCCACAGGGAGGCCAGACCCATTTGAGCAATCTGCCCCTGGCAACTAATGGCAACAAAATGGCTTCCAGAGGGAAATGGGGAATATCCAGTGTGGGGTGGGGGAGGGAGGTTGCTGCATGTTCCTGCCAAAACTTTGGTAATGTCCTGGAATCAAAGGGCAGCCATGATTTTGGACAGGATCATGCCTGTGTGACCTCCCTTGACCCATCACTCCCAACTCTTCCCATGGTTTATGGAGGAGCTGAAGGTTCAGAAAAGTGTTAAAACACCTAGAGTGTCACTGGAAGAAAATGAAGGATTATTCCAACTAGATACCACTTAGAGCTGCTTGTGCTGGTAATAGTGGCAAAAGGTTAATATTTCTCCACCTTTATTGCATCCAAAGGGTGTCCTCCAGCAGCCATGTTCAGGATTACCAAGTCCCTAATGGGACAGGAGAACTGGTGAACATCTTTAGGAACGTGGTGAACATTTTTGTTCAACACCTGTCAGACAGAATCACTTGGGTTTGTTCCCAGTTGGAATCCATACATGGTACAGATCCATGTGAGATACCTGGGGAAAGATCTTGTACAGTTATCTGAGAATAGTACAAATTCTGTTGGACTTGATGAAGTGAACAGGGTCCTCAAGGCCATCAGTGCAACCACCTATCAATTAGAACTTGTCCCTCCTGGTTGATGAAAGTTTCCAGGACATGACAGCCAGTTGGGTTCAGGCAGTGATAAATTCTTCACTGCACATGAATCTTATAGCTACAACTCTCTAAAGTTACTCTGTGAACTTATAACTCTGTGAAGTTACTCATTGTGAGGACCTCTGACCAGATGTGTGCATCTGAGCAAGTGTAGTCTTAAAAACAGCAGTAATTTGAAAACAGCAGTAATTCATCCTTGGTAGGTGCTTATGTGATTGCAATGTATTTTTAGAATGTTTAGTTCATTGCAACACTTTTTCAAGTTCCAATAGGACTTTTTAAAAGTTTGGGCATTGTCCTATTTGTATGAAAATTGCTAATTTACATGATTGCTTGTCTAGAGTCTTTAGTTTGTGCTCTTCAGGCTAAAATTAGGTGGCCAACTCAGCTGGTATGTTCTGAACTGCTCCTCTTATCAACTCCCTCTTCTACAAAAACTCTGCAGGAGAAGGACAGTATGGACAACTAACTGTTGGGTCTGGCTGAGTGAGAGCTGTAGATCATAAACATGATGCTTTTGGTGTGCCCCTACATAATAGTTAAGTGTCCCTACTGAACTTCATAGGAATATTAAGGTGTCAGGTTCAGCTGTTTGTGGTGGTGATGACTGAACTAGGCAGAGGATTGTAGTCTTCAAGGAAAAAGAGGTCTTGGGTAAGGAAGGGTTGCAGGTGTTGTAAATCAGCAATAAGTGGGAGTAAGTTATCTAGAAAGAGAAGCCATCTTCTGGTTGGTGACTCAACTGTAAGAAGTGTCGATTTAAGAAAGGATGTGAGGTTTGAAAGAGGTGAGTTATATGCCTGGTGCTACTGCCAGCAGAGAAAAGAGGCACATTGTTAAGATTTGTAGGAAGCAATTCAGGAAAATGCTGTCTACGGTATCGTTTCCCATGGATTTCCTGGCAATTTTCATTTTCATTTCACATCCTTAGCTTGTTTAGATTTCTTTAACACAAATCACAGCAGACACTTCAGTAACAGGGGTCAAAATTAATGGGCCAGAATATGCCATGTTCTAGGAAGAAAAAAAATATCCTTATTATACTGGAGTTTTCCAGTTGTTCTGTACACAATGCCTGAATTATACTCACATCATGCAATTACTCATAATTTATTGTTCTGCCGGAGACCAATCTCAGGATCTTCCTAGTAGGAAAAGGCATTAGATGGAAAACAAGACCCTTTCATTCATGGCTATGAATTCATTTTTTTATCAAATATCTTGACTGGCTGGCCTCTAACCCCTGCCTCCAAATGGGAAATGATTTTGCCTTTCAAGCAGCTCTAATGTTTAGATTTTTCAGAAACACATTGCTTTGTTTTTATCCCTGTCCTTACATTCATCTCTGTACATTCTTCCGTGGTGCCCTATGTTCTGTCTCTTGCTCATTTCATTTCCAAATGATATCTTAAAGGTGTGAAAGAAATCAGCTCCCTGGAAATTACTCCTAGTGCCCACGAAGTTGTCCTCAACCTCTACACTGATTTTACCCTGAAATGTTCAGGCCACAACGAGGTTATCTGGAAAACAGACAACAAGCATACCAAATTAGACACTGTCCTGGAGAAAAGGGGCACCATTTTTACCAACACCCTCACATTAAGGAACTTGACTGGTTTGAACACAGGTGAATATTCCTGTACCAACGATCAAGCCCTGGATGAAAAGTCCATCTACATTTTTGTACCAGGTATTGACGATTGTACAACTTTGATACTTTTAATCATGTATCTTATGCTTCTTGTATATGCAGGTATTTGGTTCTGTGGAATGAACAGAAAGTACAGGAAAAAAAAAATCAAGGACTCTGTTCTGGATGCAAACATGGCTTTCCAGATAATTCAGTCAAATTTACACATTTTCCAGGCCACACTACTTTTCCTAGAATATTAATAATACAGTATTTGCTTCTTCCTACTATCATCTACCTGCTGGGGAGTTGAAATAGAATGCCTAGATGAAAATCTCTCTTTTGATTTTTATATACTGCATACCTTTTGGCTTTGGCTGTGGCCACCACTGTAATGGAGACCCTACAAATTTCATCTATGAGAATAAAGACTTTGAGATGGAGGCAGAATCCTGTTCCTCCTCTAAACCGATCTAATACAGGATTAAGACACAGGGTTTTTTCTTTGAGATAAATTCCTCTACCTCCATATATAAAAGTTACAACCTTGCAGCCTGTTTAAACCCAATGCCTACTATACCAGCTGTGGAGATGTACATGTATATGCACTCATATACTTATTCACATGCTAAACCCCAAAACATACACACATCTATTATACTGTGGAACAATGTAATAGAGAGGAAACAAGCCACATCTCTCTGCAGAGAAAATGTCATTGTTGCATTTCTCTTCCACGTTCCATACTGAGCTGCTCTGGTCACAAGTATATCCCTTAAGAGGTAATCAATAATCTGTCTTCAGTCTTTGTGATTTAGATACCTCCCTAGTCAATGACAAAACCAGCTTCTCTCCATTCTTCTTCACAGATCTCTCCATGCCTTTCCTACCAAGCATCCCTGAAGAGACCTTTGTGTTCAGCCCAGGTTATGGTGAAGTCATTATTCCTTGCCGTGTGACAAACCCCAATGCCACAGTATCTCTTCATGAAAAGAGAGTTAATGATCCAGTCCCTGGAATGTATTTTCCACAGCAAGGCTTTAAAGGACGGTTTGAAGACAGGACCTACATCTGCAAGGCAATGATAGAAGATGAAGAGTTTGAGTCTGAAACATTCTATGTCTACACTATCCAAGGTGAATCTTGCATCAGTGTTTACACGTTTTCATTATTATGCATAGCATTAACCAGTGTGTGGAGCAGAAAGAATTCTCTGAATGAAAACAAGACATCATCCTAGATAGGGGTGCATTGGGAATAGCACTTTAGACTTTTATAGTGCTTTACAGCACTCTCTAAGCAGAGTCAGCATATTGACCCCAACAATCTGGGTCCTCATTTTACTGACCTTGGAAGAATGGAAGGCTGAGTCAACCTTGAGCCAATCAGAAGCGAACTGTCAGCAGTCAGCAGAATTGCCCTGCAATATTGCATTCTAACAACACCACTCAGCAAATGTATCTGCTTCACTAAAAATGTTTAGCAAGCTTTGCAAAGAGATCCATCTTTACTTCCTTTGGAAAAAATACTTTGTTTTCAGTGAGAGCACATTCATTAAACAACTGAGAAGTGAATATGTTGCAGCAGAAGCTACATCATTACTTGCCAAAGTAATGGACTGCTTTTTGGCACTTGAGCAGGGTTGATATGTCTGTGACAGGAGGCTGAATCTGTTTGATCTGAGCTATAATATTTAAGCTGCTTTGCATTTGGGCATTTGTCTGATTATAATGTGAATGTATTTTTCTGACTTTCTTTCAATCTGAAATTGAGGGAATGGTCATGTCAAGTCACCTTGTTGATTATCCAGAGGAGAAACATACTCAGATCTCCACTGTGATTAAGTTCAATGCTAGGCCAAGGCCTTTGTCCTGTTCTCCACAAGATTTTAAGATTCTAGATTCTAAAGAATGTATCTACCTCAGGATTGAATATGGAGTCCTTGGTGCTCTCTGAGCTTCGTTGTTCGCTTGCGGACATTTTATTACCAACTAAGTAACATCATTAGCCTGAGGGTGTTACCTAGTTGGGTAATAAAACACCTGCAAGCAAACAACTAAACCAGAGAGCATCATTAACTCCACTTTAGGGCCTCTTGTAGTCCTGTACTGGGGTAGTTATTCACTGTTAACATCTTATGCTTTATTAATATTGAAGTTTTCAAATTGTCTATGCAGTGAAACCCACAGAAAACAATTTTCTCACTCTGAGACAGCGGCATATTGATTGAGCTTGCTGAAATTGTTTTTTTCATATAAGTTGCTGTGAGCTAACTTTCTTCTCTATTCACTAGTTTTGTTCTTTTACAGTTCCTTTTCCTTCATCCTTCATCAATGTTTCTATCAGTGCAGTGCAAACTATTTTGAAACAAGGTGAAAATATCATTGTGACATGTGCAGTAAAAGGCATTGAGTTGATCGGTTATACCTGGCATTATCCTGGACAGATGGTAAGCAAGTAGACATGGATCTTTGTGTGAGTGTTTGCATTTGTGTCTGTGTTTTCTAATTTCCACAACATTGTCTTATGCTCTAGGTCAGATATCAAACCATGTAGTAGGGCTATATTACTATTATTTATCCTTATCTTTCATATGACCTATTCCTTTAGCATCTTATGACTATCATTTTGTTGTTATGACTTGTGCTGATTGTTTTATTTATTATCTTATGGCTATCACTGAGTTTTCCATCTTATGATTCATGATGATTGTATTATCATTATGAACATGATTTATCACCTCATGCTTGTATGTACACTGAGAACTTAGGCCCTTGTGTGTCCAATCACACTTGGCCAATAAAGAATTCTATTCTAGTCATAGGAAATAAAGTAGACCCTGAGATATCTTAGAGAATTATGCTTAGAGAAATATGCTTAGACATTACTGCAAAATGGCAACTAAACATTTGGTCCTCTAAGCAAAACAAAGACATTTCCTTTCCTAATTATTACAGAAAGAACTGCAGACATTCTTTCCTAATCACAATAAAGCCAAAATGACAAAATGTATATTGTGTATACCCTACCAAATTCATTCTTGTTGGCCCCACCATAGGAAAAGCCTAATCTGTTGTTGGTACTAATTATATTTATGTCCCTAAATAATGGTCAATTATACGGGAATAGTCCAATAAGTAGCTTAGTCTCAGCTAGGTATTTACTGTGAACATTTTGAATTGACCTCAGAAGAGAGCCAGCAAGGAGTGAAGCTATTCCAATGGATGGGTTATTGTGGACAACCAGGATGCTTCTGCCTTCTGATCAACAACAATTTTTGGATCCACTTTCAAGCACTGGCTAAACAACAGCTTTACAATTCACCAACCTTGTGATTATCACATAATTTACCAAAACCAGGTCTTTCTCCTTTAAATAGGAGTGAACCTGGATTATCAGCAAACGCTGATAAAAGACCTTCCTTGTCATTGAAGTTATGTGACTGTCCACAGCATGAGTGCAAATCCAAGAGAGCCCCCAGATTCCTAAAGGAGAATGCTTTAAGGCATATCTCCCCAATCTTAAAGCTCAGATCCAGAAATCAGCAGCATTTTCTCAGTATTTAATTCATCTCAGTCACTTTGCAAATTATTTTGCAATTTAGAGACTTTTTTTCCCCCTTCACTTCTCCTCTGTGTATCTGAGATTGGAATACTGCCTTGTAATATCAACACAGATATTCTGTGGCAACTCATGTTTTTTTAAAAAAGTATAACATGGAGGCTGAGAAACATGTGCATTTTATCATCCAGAGTAGCAGATTTATATTTTTATTACTATCCAATATTCTCATCAAAAAAGTGTTCTGCAAAAGAGAATTAGTCTTCTGCTTCTTGAGAAGGGAAAAGGTATACTGCGACTTTATCGTGTATATTTCAGGTTTGCTATTGGTATGTTTTCTACTGAAATCTTCCGTGTCACATGTACCATGCAACTATCAGGCACTATGCTATAAAAACAGGAACAATTGTCATATTTTCACCATAAAGAAAATATATTAAATGAAAACATTTAATCATTTGAGACAGCCTATGGCTATGTTCCTTGTTTGAGCTTTGGAAACTCTAAATGGACTAGTACTGAGTGTTACTTCCACTGCATTATTTTTACTATCTTTTACAGGTAGGCAAAGAGGTAAAACCCGTGACGCACATTGTTTCAGGAGACAAACATTATACTAGTTCCATCTTAACTATTCACAATGCAGACTTGGATGATCAGGGTCTATATGCATGTGAGGCCAAGGACACGTATTTTGGACAAGAAGAACAACAAAGTATCTTCATCAGAGTAATTGGTATGTTAGGCAAAATCTTTTTCTTTGTCACCAGGCTTGACACCAAATCTTCCTAAAATAACTTTTATGGCTTTAGGCATTTCAGTAGTGCTGATTTTCATAGGCAACATTGGAAAACAAATCTCTTTTAAGTCATTCCAGTTGAAAAATCATAATACAGGTAGTCCTGTACTTACCACAGTTCATTTAGTGACATTTAGTTCATACTTACAATAGCACTGAAAAAAGGGACTTATGATCGTTTTTCACACTTACAACTGTTGCAGCATCCCCATGGTCACATGATCAAAACTCAGATGCTTGGCAACTGGTTCATATTTATGATGGTTGCAGTGTCCTGTGGTCATGTGATCTGCTTTTGCAACCTTCTGTCAAGCAGAATCAATGGGGAACGCAGATTTGCTTAATAGGCTAACTTAACAATTGCAGTGATTCACTTAACAAAAGTGACAAGACAAGCCATAAAAAGGGACAAAACTCACTTAACAAATGTTTCACTTAGTAACATAAATTCTAGGCTCTACTCTGGTCATAAGCCGAGGACTACCTGTAATGGGTAAATCAGTTTACCATTGTCATTTTGTTTTGTTTAAGAAATATACATTTGTCATAAAAGACTATAAACAAAATTACAAGGCATCTCTTATATTTTGCTCAAGATGTCAGCTATTTTTTTCCAGGAAAAGATATAGATTGCATAAGTGTCACAGGATGGGTTTTTCTTTTTTAATTAAACTGGGATTGTGTTCCAGACCCTGGTTTTCTTTCACAAAGCCTTGTGTGATAGATACACCAAGCTTCAGCTCAAATTGCTCACAAAAAGAGCATAATAGGGGTCGGAGCATGCCCCCGCTCGTAAACAGCAGGGGCGAGCTCCCGAAACACAATAAGGCCCCCTATCCACGCCATACCTGCCTCTCCCATTGATCGTGCGAATAATCATCTCCTCCTCCCCCCAGAGAGAAACCCCCATCCTTGATTTAACCACCCCTGCCCCCAAAATCTCCTGGTTGCGCGTAACCCTCTGTCTGGCCCTTGTCTCAGACGGGTTGTCCCCCCAAACCCAGCCTGGTCACCTTCCCTAACCCTGTTAAAAATAAAGGAATATAATTGAGTATGCTTCCCTTGGCTGTGCCATCTCTCAGGATTCCAAAATCTGTCATCAAGGTATGCCCTAGAAAGGTCGGGGGGGCACCTCAAAGAAAGGGGGACATTTCTGAGGGCTCACAAGTCCGCCGCTGAATAGGTTAACAGCCCGGTTAAATGGTGACCGGCCAGTCGTGTCTCTAATGTTCGAAGTCAAGATTGGGGAGGGGAAGGTCAATAAGATTGGGACCGACCCACCCTGGCATCACAAACATCTGGCCACAATCTCCGTCCTCGCCGCCGCCATCGCCGCCATTGACGTGGACGAAATCGAGGCCGGAATGGTCGAGATTAGGCCCGTCTTCAGTACTGCCACCAGAGCCCCTGTCTTCAGTACCACCGCCGGTGCTACCGGAGCCCGGGTCCCCGCCGTCGGGACCGCCACCGTGGTCCTGACGGCATACATGCGTGCACCAGAACCCAGAACAGCAACGGGTGATAGCTAGCGTGCCTAGAGAGATGGTTCTGGGTACCACTTCCGGCATACATGGCATCGGTTTGCCATCATGGTTTTAGGTTGTCTAATACAACTCACGTTGGACCAATCCAACACTGTAAGGAGGAGGTAACAAAAAGGATCCTCAAATTTGCTGTGCTTTATACCTATTAAAAAAGAAGGTAGTGTAGTAGTACACTAGAAAGCAGTTATAAATTATTTCTATTCCTGTTCAGTTAAAACTTTAAACAGAAGCTCATCCTAACATTTATAGTAAAGTTAACTAGTAACGCTATTCACTGAACCATGACCTTTCTTCATACAAGTTACTTATTTATTTTTTCATTTTTTAAAAAAGCTTAGCCACACTTAATAAGGCTGGTAGCCTGCAATGGCTGAGCAAATATAAACGTACCTTCTAAATGAACAACAATTTAAAGTCACAATTGCCAAAACATCCCAGGGAAACATTTACCAAGCAAGATTCAAACAGCTTGATACAATGGTTAGATATGGGAGATTGCATTCTATCCAGTGGTGGGATTCAAATAATTTAACAACCGGTTCTCTGCCCTAATGACTGGTTGGGTGGGCATGGCCAACTTGACTTCACCTTCTTTGCCCTAATGACTGTTTTAAGTATAAAAAAAGATATACCAAAAGGTATATTATTTCATTCATTTGATACTTAAGAACAATAAAAGAGGTACACAAAACTAGATTCTGTTACAAGAAAGAATTTTAAAATATTAATGAAAATTTATTAGAAAAATTATTAGACAAAACATTAAAACTATTATTTAAGGTATTTCCAAATTGCTGTTTCATTGGTGTCCTCACTTGTACTTTTCTTCAGTTTTACTAGAGCATCATTGGCTGTATGATTTACTCTTAACTATTTTTTGACTATAGGAATAGGGTCCCATTCCTTTAGAGGCAGGCAATTAGAATAGTCATTAGGTTTGTTATATTGGAAATAGGCAACTTGTCTTCTCTGAACATATGATGTTCATTTTTGAAAAATCCCTTTCCGCTTCTGCTGAACTTATAGCAATTGTTCTGACAATATTGTTAGCTTTTTGAATACTGTCAGGAATTACATATTCCAGGGGGACGCTGAGTGATTTGCGAATGTTCTGGAAGACAAAATCGCTTGACTTTATTCCCAGTTAGATGCTGACGTGGTTGCTGGTCTGTTGGAAGCCCCTGAGGCAGGTTCTTGCCCTCTTAGCTTGGAACAGTTTGACCCTGTTGCTCCCGAGGAAGTGGACTGGATCCTAGGGAGTATGCGCATAAGCACCTGTGTTTTAGACCCATGTCCCTCCTGGCTTATGAAAGTTTCCCAGGAGCTGACAGGCAGGTGGCTGTGGTCTGCCCTTTTCTTAAGAAGGCATCGTTGGACTCCACCTGGTTGGATAATTTCCAACCTGTCTCCAATCTTCCCTTTTGGGGAAAGGTGGTCATGTGGCAACTCCAGAGATTTCTGGATGAAACAGATTATCTTGACCTCTACCAATCAGGATTCAGGCCTGGTGCCATGGGCTTGCCATTTCAGGGGGACGGGCTGTGGGAGGTGCAGCACCATGAGGATTGGCAGCGGATGGCATGGCAGCAGCATGAAGGGTTGCATTAGAAGCCACGGCGCACAACAGACATCCAGGAAGGCCGCATCAGAGCTCCGTAACCCAGCGCTTAGCAGCATGTCATGTCAGAGGTCCACAATGCACAAATGTGGCAGGTGATGGATGAGGCAGCTGGAGGAGCAGGACTTACCCTGAAAACACTTACAGAGCAGATGCTGGATTGGCCAAAGAAACCAGCATGGGGAGAGGGCTCCTGAGTAGGTGGGCTGCCGGATGGGCGAACTTTTTTAGAAGGAAATAAAAGCAGTGCTGGCAGGCAAAGCTCCCAGCGCTAGCTTTACATGGGACATGCTGTCTGTAGTTGCTGCCCTGTCAGATTTCCAAGGGGGGTTAAAGGAAACACTGTATGTAGGTATGTGTCTTGACTTCTTTCTTATGTCTGCGGGTGCTGGCCAATGGCAGTTTTGAGACCTGGATTTGGGATGATAGAGATGTTCATGTAATACCTCATTAATGAGCTGCATAAACACAGCTGGGGCTCCCTGGAGACAGAAACCGATTGGTCACACTTTTGGATGATCTCTGGCGGGAGCGGGATGAAGATAGTGCATCCATCCTTGTTCTACTCAGTGGCTTTCAATACATCAACCATTGGATTCTCTTGGGACTGCTTTGAGGGATAGGAGTGGGTGGCCTTGTGCTCTCCTGGTTCACTTCCTTCCTCTGCAATTGCTCTCAGTCAGTTTTGATAGGAGGGGAGAGATCCAGCCCTCACCCACTGCTTTACAGGTTTCTGTAGGACTCAATACTCTCTTCGCTCCTGTTCAATATTTAATTGAAGCCACTGGGTGAGATCATATGTCACCATGGACTGAAGTATCACCTATATGCTGATGATACTCAACTGTATGTCTCAGCCCGTGGTGAGTTAAGTGTTGCTGTGTCCTCCTTCTTGCAGTGCCTGGAGGGTGTTAGGGGCTGGATGGGGAGCAATGAATTGAAACTAAACCCTTGCAAGACTGAGTGGCTCTAGGTTTGGGGTTCGTAGGCTCAGGGAGAATTGCCACCTTTGGTTTTGGATGGGGTGGCACTACCCCAAACAGACCCTGTACGTAATCTATGGATTTTCCTGGACTCATGACTCCTGCTCAAAGAGCAGGTGGCAGTCATGGCCAGGAGGGCCTTTTGCACAACTGCGGGTTATGCACCAGTTACGCCCTTTCCTGGACCAACAGTCCCTACTCACAGTCACTCATGCCCTAGTCACCTCCCATCTTGACTATTGCAACACAATCTACAAGGGGCTGCCCTTGAAGAGCATCCGGAAACTTCAGTTGGTGCAAAATGCAGCAGCCCACATGGTTTTGTGCAGACCCCGGTGTGCACATGTTTCACCTCTCCTGCAGGAGCTGCATTGGTTGCCCATTTGCTTCCAGGTACAATTCAAGGTGCTAGTTGTCACCTTTAAAGCCCTTCATGGCTTGGGTCCAGGTTATCTGAGGAAACATCTCTTGCTGGTCACATCTACCCGACCCATCAGAGCAGGGAGGCAGGGAATGTTGCAGGTCC
The DNA here is from genome assembly GCA_023653725.1 of Bungarus multicinctus. Lineage (NCBI taxonomy): Eukaryota > Metazoa > Chordata > Lepidosauria > Squamata > Elapidae > Bungarus > Bungarus multicinctus. The sequence goes on from CM042834.1 coordinate 83,419,911, forward strand.
CATCCCCAAGGGAGATACACCTGGTGAGACCCAGAAGAAGGGCCTTCTCCGTAGTGGCTCCCTCTCTCTGGAACATCATTCCCCCAGAGATTAGAATGGCCCCCACTCTAATACTCTTCTGGAAGGTGCTGAAGACCTGGTTCTGCCAGCAGGCCTGGAAAACCCAGAGCAGGATAGAGCCCATTAAATAGCTTGTGTGATCTGCTGTCGTTGGAGCAGGGGTGGGAGTTGGGGGGTAATTTTGTTATATTGGCGGATGCGCGTCTTCGCCGGAGCTCTCTCCGGCCTGGGCGGCTTCAGTCGTGGCCCCCCTTGTCCCCTAGGTCCCCCCACCAGTGGCAGAGGCGGGGGAAGATCGGGGGAGACCGGCTAGGACCATCAGAAGCCGGTCGGGGGTCTGCCGGAGCCGCAGGACCGGCGAGGAGGACGGCGCGGGCGTGACGGCTCCGGCGGCCTCGAAACGGTCGCGGAGGCCCCGTTTGGCGGCCGAAGGAATGGAGTGGGTGCGACGGCGCTCGCGGCTGCTGTGGCGGCCTCCGGAGCTGTTGCGGCGGCGCTTTTATCGCCGATGGTCCCGGCGGTCTCTGGGGTGGAGATATCCCCGCGGCATGGCCCCAGCGGCCTCCTGAGGAGCGTGGTAATCCCGGATTTTCCGGAGCGGCGCGGACTCGGGGGAGCCGCTTGAGGAGCCCTGGACTGGCCTCGGCGGCCCTGTTAAAGCCGCGGAGGCCTCGGAACAGCTGCCGCGGCAACCCCGGAGCTCCTGGGGGCTGTGGAGAGGCCTCGATACCCCCGGTGAGGCATGGCTGTGTGGTAGGCTTGGCGGCCTCGCTCGGGCCGCGGCGGTCTTGGGGGGCCCGGGCAGTTCCGGAGTGGATTCGCTCTGGCCATGGCGGCCCTGGATTGGACCCGGGGCGGCCCTGGTGGCCCCGAAGACGGCGCGGAGACTGGGGTGCCCATGGAGCGGCTTGGTTGAGGAGTGGCAGTTCCGACGCCCTCGAAGCCTGCTAAGGAGATCTGGCGCCGGCCGTTGGCGCCCCTGGACAATCGGTGGAGCTGTGGCTGTTTCCCTCTCTTCCCTGGGGCCCCCACCGGTGGCAGAGGTGGTGGGCCCGGGGGGGGATTGACTCTGCCTGTGACTCTTCTCCCTCCGGGGGTTCCACCAGTGGCAGAGGTGGAAGGACCGGGGGGAGGGGGCGTGTACCCCAGTCTGACTGGACTACATCATTCGTGGCCGAAGGATGGCAGAGATTACGGAGAACGTCCCAGGACCGTCGTGACAGGGTGGCCGGGACCACGGAGATATTCGAGGGAAGAGCTTTGGGCCCTGAGGGATGTCCCCCTCTCCCTTAAGTGGCCTTCAAGGCTCTCCAGAACTTTCCTTGATGAAGGATCCTGGGATCCTGAGCGATGGTGGGGCCGGAGAAACCGGAAAAAGCACGGGAAACCCGGGGTTATTAAATTTTTAATGGGTTTTTTTAAGGGGTTAGAAGTATCCAGGGCGGGTGTGGGAGACAGCCCGCATGGAATTGGGGGCAGCCGGGCCAGCCCGCGCGCCTGGGAGGCCTCGGGGGCTTCTGTGTTGGGGTGGCAGACGGGGGGTGGGATGCCGGGGGCCAATTTCATTAGCACGGTGACTGGGAGAGGTAGATATGCTGGGGGTAGAGGGCCGTATCCGGTAAGGGGATCGCGCTCCCGATGTTTGCAAGCAGTAGCGCGCTCCGACCCTCCTCACCCATCTTGCAGTCCTGGCTGTCCGGAGCCTCAGGCCCTGAATACCCGGCTGTTGTTGTGCAATGCCAGGTCCGTGGTTAATAAGGCTCCCCTGATTTATGATCTGGTTCAGGAGGAGGCCGCGGACCTGGTAGGTGTCACCGAAACCTGGTTGGGCCCAGAGGGTGGTGTCCCTCTGGTTGAGATGTGCCCACCAGGTTTCCTTGCATTTCACCAGCCTAGGGCTCAGGAAAGGGGCGGCGGGGTGGCGGTGCTTATAAAGGAGGTCCTTTGTCCTAGGGAGGCCACTGTTCCTCAGACGGCTGGCTGTGAATCTCTTTTTGTGAAGTGGGGACAAGGGGTTCAGATGGGTCTTTTGATGGCGTACCTGGCTCCCTGCCATGTCTCATCGGCCCTGCCTGGACTCCTTGAGGTAATAGCCGGGCTGGCGGTTGAGACCCCTAGGCTTTTGGTCATGGGGGATTTCAACCTGCCATCGCCCGGTGGAACCTCGGGGTTGGTCCGGGAGTTCTTGGCTTCCATGACGGCCATGGACCTGACCCAGTTAGTTTCTGCTCCCACTCACATAGGAGGACACATGCTGGACCTGATTTTTGTCTCTGGGCAGTGGTTGAATGACTGTAACTTCGGGGATTTAGTAATCACACCCTTGTCATGGACAGATCATTCCCTCCTCAGACTGGACTTCTGTTCCGCCACCCCCCACCGCAGGGAGGCAGAACCACATAGATTGTTCTGCCCCAGGCGCCTGATGGACCCGGAGCGGTTCCAGAGGGAGCTTGGGCCATTTCCTGAGTCTCTGGCTCACAGCTCGCCTGGAGACCTGGTGGCCACCTGGGATGGGTTGGCCGCCGGGGCTCTAGATCGAGTTGCGCCTCTGCGACCTCTGACCCGGCACAGATCCCACTTGGTTCCGTGGTATATGGAGGACCTACGGGAGATGAAGTGCCGGAAAAAACGTCTAGAGAGCACTTGGAGGGCGAGCCGTTCTGAGTCTGACCGAACACAGGTGAGATCTCATATTAAGACTTACCTTGTGGCGATAGGGGCGGTGAAATCTTCGTATTTCTCCACCCTTATTGCGTCGGCAGAAAATCGGCCTGCCGCCCTGTTTAGAGTGACCCGCTCTCTACTTGAACCGAGAGCGTGGGATGACCTCATGCAGGGCAGGGCAGAGGAGTTTTCCCGATTTCTGCACGACAAAATCGCTCAGATTCGGGAGGGGCTCGACTCCAATTGGATGGTCCCGGGGGAGGTGTCCGGGGCAGGTCTTGTGAATGTTATCTGGGGGGAGTTCGACCCTGTGACCGCTGAGGGCGTGGACAGGCTGCTGGGGGGTCTGAATGCCACCACCTGTTTATTGGACCCGTGCCCTTCCTGGCTGGTTTCGGCCGCCAGGGAGACGACACGAGGCTGGCTCCAGGGGATTATCAACGCTTCTTTGAGAGAGGGGTCGCTTCCTACCGCCTTGAAGATGGCGGTGGTGCGGCCCCTCCTCAAGAAGCCTTCGCTGGACCCAGCTGTTTTAAACAACTATCGTCCAGTCTCCAACCTTCCCTTTGTGGCGAAGGTTGTTGAGAGCGTGGTGGCACGTCAGCTCCCTCAGTACCTGGAGGAAACGACTTACCTCGATCCATTCCAATCGGGTTTCAGGCCTGGGCATAGCACTGAAACAGCATTGGTCGCGTTGGTTGATGATCTCTGGAGGGCCCGTGACAGAGGGTTCTCCTCTGTCCTGGTCCTATTAGATCTCTCGGCGGCTTTTGATACTATCGACCATAGTATCCTATTGCGAAGGTTGGAGGGGTTGGGGATTGGGGGAACTGTCCTTCGATGGTTCTCCTCCTTCCTCTCCGACCGTTCGCAATTTGTGTTGGCGGGAGGGGAGAGGTCCACCTCTAGGCCCCTGGTTTGTGGGGTGCCTCAGGGGTCGGTCCTCTCCCCTCTCTTGTTCAACATTTATGTGAAGCCGCTGGGTGAGATCATCCGTGGTCTTGGGGTGCGGTGTCATCTGTACGCAGATGACACCCAACTGTACATCTCCACCCCGGACCACCCCAACGATACTGTGGAGGCTATGTCCCGGTGCCTGGAGGCCGTGCGGGATTGGATGGGCGGGAACAGGCTCCAGCTCAACCCATCCAAGACCGAGTGGCTGTGGTTCCCGGCGCCCCGATATGGCCAGCTTTGCCCCCCACAGAGAGGGCTCGCAATCTGGGCGTCCTCCTGGATGTACGGCTGTCGCTTGAACATCATATTGCGGCTGTCTCCAGGGGGGCGTTTTATCAGATCCGTCGGATCTACCGGTTGCGGCCCTTTCTGGATCGGGGCGCCCTGCGCACGGTCACTCAGGCCCTTGTCACCTGTCTCCTGGACTATTGTAATGCTCTCTACATGGGGCTCCCTGCGGGGAGCACTCGGAGACTCCAACTGGTGCAAAATGCGGCAAAATGATCATGGGGGCGTCACGTAGTACCCATGTGACGCCTCTCCTACGCGAGCTGCATTGGCTGCCAGTGGCTCTCCGGGTTCGCTTTAAGGTTCTAGTTTTGACCTTTAAGGCGATCCATGGCATTGGGCCAGGTTATCTGCAGGACCGCATTCTACCGGTGATCTCCAGCAGGCCGGTGCGTTCTCACAGGGAGGGCCTTCTCCGGGTGCCGTCGGCCGCTATGTGTCGTCTGGCGGCCCCGAGGAGTAGGGCCTTCTCTGTGGGGGCCCCTGCCCTCTGGAATACTCTGCCACCTGAACTTCGTACCAGCACAGACCTGAGGGCCTTCAGGCGCGTGTTGAAGACCTGGCTCTTTGAGCAGACTGGCCTGGGCTGAGGTAGTTTTAAATTGTCTCCGAATTTTTGATTTTAAATTGGGTTTTAAAGTTGGGGGTGGTTCTAATTAATGTAATCAGCCATTATTTAATCGCTTTTTAATTTTTGTATTGTTTTTTGGGGTTTGGATTTGGCTGTACACCACCCTGAGTCCCTAGGGAGAAGGGCGGTATAGAAATCCTACAAATAAATAAAATAAATAAATAAATAAATATTGTACTTTATTAATTTATTTGATTTTTTTTAGTTTTTATTGTTTTAAATGTGGTTTTATGTTCTGTAAGTCGCCTCGAGTCACCATGGGTGAATAGGCAGCAATATAAATTCAGTAATTCAATAAATCAATATAAATTCAATAAATCAATAAATCGTTCAATCCCAAAGGGGTTGCAACTCACAGGTTGAGAACCACTGATTTAGAATATCAATCATCAATGCCAAATCAGTCATAAAATATATATTTTCAAAATGGGCAACCATATCTAAGTATTTTTCATTTGAATGAAAATAGTGATGTGGCACTAGATAAGCACGCTACACAGCTAGGGTTGATCTTATACTACAGGCAGTCCATCTTAGTTCCTAAACTCTACCAATCTTTATAATTTCAATTCAAAGTTGTTCAGATATTTTGATAAGTTCAGTTTGGTTCTTATTGGATTGATGAAAAAATAGTATATATCTTTTCAATAAATGTTTTTAAATGATTTACTTGCTTTATTTCCTTTATCGCATCATCTAAAACAAGATGGCTTAAGTATTGCCATATTATGATGTTTGGAAACTCTTTTGCTATTCTAGTGCTCACTGCAGATTTTCTTCCAAGCATAACATTGGTACCATCGGAGCAAAATCCTATTAATTATTTTTCTAGGTAGTTCTTAATAAACCCAACAATTATTTAAATTTTCAATAATTGAAGAACATATTGTCTCTGCATCTTGTTTTTCCAATTTAACTAGCTCAACAAAAATTGTTGGTGAGGTAACTGAATCGTCAACTTTTAAGAAAAGTGTAACAACTGGTTTGCAAGATATTTTTGGGACTTCATATTTTCAGATTATTTTCAATAATTTTAGTAAATAATTGTATTTTAATTTCTTTTGCAATGAAATCAATTATTTTCACTGCAATTTTACATGAAAGCAATCCTATTCCCATATCTAGTCATGTGTGGCCAGAATTTGAAAACATTTAATATAGCAGAGTTTCTGACTAAAATTGCCCCACTGAGATCAGCATATGTGGGCCTGATTGGAGTAGATTGTAGGGGTGATACAGAAATACAATTTTATGTTATTTTATACTATTTTACATATTTATGTACTACATTATTGTATTTTATTCCATAATTATTATATTTTATCCTATTCTTATTTTAAATTATTTTTATAGGATTTTATTGGTAATATGTATTTGAATCTTGTATTTTGATATGGCCTATAGCAGTGATGGCAAACCTTTTTGTTATGGTGTGCTGAAAGTGTGCGCGTGCCAGCAGCCACAATGCAATGCACCCCGTCCCCTCTGCACATGCATGTGCAACACCCCCGTCCCACCCCCTTACCTGCACTGCCCATGTGCGCACCTCCCAACTGATTTTTGTCCCATTTGAGGCCATTTTCACCCTCCTGGAGGCTCGAGGAAAACCTCGGGAGGTCAAAAAACAGGCCTTCTGGAAATAACAGAAGTGCCCATTTTCAGCCTCTGGAGAGCCGCTGGAGCCCAGGAGGGCCTCTGGAGTCATTTTTGCCCTCCCGGAGGCTTGAAGAAAGACTCTGGAGCTTCAGGAGACTGAAAACGGACCTGTTTCCACCCTTCTGGTATTTCTGGAAGGCCCGTTTTTCAGCCTCCTGAGGCTGCAGAGGCTTCCTTTGAGCCTCCAGGAGGGTGAAAATGGCCTCAAACAAGCCAAAAATCAGCTAGGAGGCACGTGCATGCGCAATGCAGGTAAGTTTGGCTGGGTCTCGCGCGCCCACACAAATGGCTCTGCATGTCATAGGTTTGCCATCATGGGCCTTTAAAACACATAGTTTTATGCTGTTTATTAAAATAATCAATTTGTGCCAATTAATTCTCATCATCATTAACTCACATTGTCAAACAAAAAAAATTAATATAGGTCAATTTGTGTCTTTTCGAATCACCCTTTCTGACCTAGAGCGTGGCTTTGTGACTTTTCACACTGTTCTAAATGAGACCGTATTTGCAGAACTGCACAAAAGTCACACCTTTTTGATACAGATGGAAGCCTATCCAAGTCCAACCATCGAGTGGTTTCAGAACAAGAAGCCCCTGACTTCTCAGAGCAACAGTGATTTTGCTATCAACAGCAGGAATTTGTCAGAAACCAGGTAAACTGTTTCATCTCAACATTTTAGTATATGCAGCATTAAGCCATCTATTATTTCTAATTGATATACTGTATACATCATGGACAGGTATCTATCCTCCCTTTACTAACAAAAATCTAGTATCACTAATGGATTTTATAAAGCTTTGCATCTGTATGGAAAAAGTGGATAATGTCAATAATACAAGGATAAAGAAAATGTTTTTTGTTTCCCTTTCTTTGTATTCATTGGTCCAATCTAAATCAAGCATCCAGGAACATATATTTATTAAATTAGAAATCAGAGTGGGATGGCATACTATATATCTTTTAAGATAGCTATCATCTAATACATGATGGCAAATTCTAGTTTATCAAATATCACAATTCATTCTAGCTTAACTAAAATGGGTTTCTCTCTTTGAGTGGAAATTTTTCCCCTTGAAACGTAACATCATTTGTGCTCCCAAATAAGCTCCACTGTTTTGACTGTTGCAAGATTCTTTTTTCCCCCAGGTATCAGACTTCTCTGACCCTTGTAAGGGTGAAAGCAAGTGAGGGAGGTTTGTACACTGTCCGAGCATTTCACGAAGATGACTTAAAAGAACTCTCCTTTTATTTGCAGATTAATGGTGAGCACACTGCCTTGCAATCTGTTTTATTTACAGCCAAAAGAACCTCTTTGCAAAGATTACACCTTATTAAATATATTTTTATTTTAAGTCATATTTTAAATATCCAGGACAAGGCAGTTAATTTTCACTTAAGTATGTCAAGAGTAAGGTGAATCACCATGGAGGTGTTCTAACGGTTATAATATGAGGACCTGGTCATAAGTAGGGTTTTTTTTTTTGAGGGGGGAGGAGTCTGCTGTAACTTTGACTGGTCACTAAATGAGTAGTCAAGGATTACCTGTATATCACATGGACTCTCATAAGACTTTTGGGAATGCAAAATATCATGAGATTTCTTGCAAAAAGAAAAAAAATAACTTTCTTTCAGAGCCAATTTTAGCACATAGTCTTGGCTATCCAAAGAGAATGTGTTTCCCCTTGAACAAGGATGGTGATAGGGGAGGAAAAAAAAACCAGTTGTGGCATCTTAGGCTAACCACACCCCTGCTTGGAACTTCTGTTCAAGAACTGTAGCCATTGGCTATCATTTGTCAATGTTAAGGAGAGAATCCAAAGACAGTTCACTGGCAAAAACTGGCAGAACGAAGAGTAGACATGTGTAAGAGTCTCTGATTGAGAACATAGTCCTATTTCTGGCCGATGCCATCTGGAGAATCAAAGTCATTGACTGTCCTCTTTTGTTGTGGTCTTTTCAGAACCTGGGCAGTTTGGAAAATGAAGCAAGCTATTAATGCTGTCTGCACATTCCTCCTTTATCAGCTACAGCTGAACATTAGCACGCAGTAGGGTGTCCCTGGTACACTTGCACTTACTTCATGCAGCTATCAAAGGATGAGGGGAATCTTCTTAAAACAAAGGAGATTGAGAGAGGCTGCTTTCATCAGTCATGCTTTCTAAATATATTCTATACTCTCCTGCTGTTCAATAAAATCCTTCCATCTAGTGGTTGTGTGGATTATTGCAAACTAAACAGGGAGCCACGGAACTGGGTTCAAAGGCAAGACAGACAGAAGATTGCAAAATCTGTATAATGGTATTTGAAAGATAAGAATTTAGGATTGCACAATTTCTCCTTTTTAGCCAAAAAGGTAAACATAAATAGGAGGTATTGGAGTATTGGAGAAATAATAGGGAAGGCCATCTTAAAGAATAATGGCAAGAAATAAAAGGAGTATGAATTAGAAAGTAGGTCTTCTCTTGGATAACTTCCAAATTACAAAACATTCTGTCCCCAGAGCTTGGCTCACATTGTTTCATCACTCAAAAAAATGCTAAAACCTTTTATTTAATAAGGGAAACTATGATGTCTTAAGATACATTTATGGGCCATAGTGTATTCTTTATTGCTTTTTGTTTTAATATTCCTTTTATTTTTATTGTTCTAAACTTCCCAGAATCTTTGGATTGGGTGTCTTTTTTTTTGCTGGGGAAGAATAATGTCTAATAAATAAATAGGTCATTTTAACTTCTAATGCAATTTTCATTTGACACAGTTCTCAAGGGCTTCTTATGCCTCTCGAGCAAAAAACTTCTTCCTTCCCTAAAAGCCATCACTTTCTAGTGGGTCTTGAAATTGTCCCATTAAGGAGTAGAACAGTTTTCCATTCTTCCTTCCAAGTGTGCTGTGTGGTTGTTACTCCAGACTTTCCTTTGTCGTGTGTTATTGTCCATGTCCAGTTCCCTGACTCAAAGTCAGTGAAGCTACTTAAGAAACTCAACATTGCATGACAAGAATTTTATTCAGAGGCATGTTTGGGGAATGAAGCAATGGGAATTTTTTAAAAGTTAAATTCGCAGCCATAACAGTGCACCATTTTTTTATGAGAGCCATATGTGCAACACTACTAAAAGGGCTTCAACCATAAAATTGTGGGTACCATCTTGACATTTAATTATTTATTAGGATAAAGCTGCTTTAATGAGCTAAATTGCTCTCTATCAACAGGAAGTGGAGATCCTTAGCTTATCTCTGACTATTTAATTAATTAAAGGATTTCAGTTTTTTTACGGCTTTCCCACAGTTTAACAATTACTTATCCTTGTACTTCTTAGCCAAAGTGATTGTGATTATAGTCTATAGCAGGGGTCTTCAAACTTGACAGCTTTAAGACTTGTGGACTTCAACTCCCAGAATTCCTCTTCCAGTATGTTAGTTCAGAAATTCTGGGAGTTAAAATCCACAAGTCTTAGACTTGCCACGTTTGAAGTCCCTTGGTCTGTAGTCTTCATATTTATCTAAAGGGTTCTGACTAGATTCATACAACATGCTAATCTGAAGCCTAAAAGCTATATTATGGCTTAGCATATCTTGTAAACCCAGTCATTATTACTCAAAAACTATGATTCAGCATACTGCAAACCAACCTAGCAAATTGTTTATGCAATAATTGTTAAGAAAAATCACACCTTGGCATGTTATCATAGTAGGTATTTGCAGTGGTTCACCTGAATGAAGATCATATAGCATCTTCAGTCTGCCATTTTTGTTTGTACAGAATGATGGAAATTTTCTCCCATTGCTGTGCATGCATTAAAGAATGTCTTCAGTGCAGGACCACTGTATGCATAATAACAAGTCTGACTATTGGCTGTTAATGTTTCCCTGTTTTCTGTGATTTAACGTGATCATTAATTTACTGACAGGCTCATAACTATAATGCATCATTTATTTGCAACCTTCTAAGTAGTAATATTGCCCAATAACTGGTATGTATGTCTCCAGAACTTTAGGGGATTTCCTAATAAATCCTAATAATTCCAGAGGCACATGGATATGAAACTAAAAGCATTCAGTTTATTTTTTAAAAATAAAAGTATAGGATAAATGGAATATCAGTTGAGCAAGATATAGCAATGAATTTAAACATCATGTTTCTAACTCAGAAAGTACCTTTTGTATGGTTCATTTTCCAGGAAGCTTTCCCTTGCAAAAGCTGTATACTCCTATCACCAATTATTTGTTATCTCATATTCTTTTCTCCAATGTAACCAGTCCCAGCTACAGTGACTGAACTGAGAGACAGTAGCAACAAAACAAATGGTGAGCAAACAGTGATCTGTACTACAGAAGGAATGCCCCAACCAGAGATTACCTGGTATACCTGTAATAATGACAAATGGTAAGGAGAACATTTGCACCAAACATATTGAGTGATTTTGCATTTAAAGCCCTGGGTGGGGAGAACAGCAGGAAAGAACTTGCCATGGGATTTTGCTGCAGATCGATCTTTTTATAATCTCATTATACGTGAAATAAATTCAGATCTTGTGCTTGTTAGAACATGATTTGAATTTCACAATAAGTGAAACATGCATCAAAATGTCTCAGGGCATTCGTAGGGTACTGCTGTCCAGCCTTCCAAGTCCACAATTCCAGCAATTCCAATTCCAGCAAGTTATCCTCCATTCCTCCCCCTCTCTTTTCATTTTTTCAACTGACCATCAACTTTCCATGGTTACTGAGCATATTTAGCCCTGTTTGGGGATGGTTCCATTATCCCATATATTTTTGAAAGGGGAGGTGGAAGAGGAGATGTTAAATTCACAAACCTTTCCTGATCATCCCTTGGTCTCACAGTGGCTGTTTTTGGGCAAAATTATTGGCCATTATGCTTTTTCCATAAATACTTTTGAGAGAACTGCAAAATAATTATAAGAATAATAGCTGCTGCTCAGATGCCTCTGGGTTGAATAATTCACTCTGTAGCAGGACAGCTTGAGAAGCTAAGCATGGAGCTCCTGAATGTACAGGACCTACTGCTGAGAAAACTTTTAGTGGGACTAACCTTTAGATGCGCAGATAAACGAATATTATACGGTAGAGATGTAACATATTACTCAATATGATGGAGATAACTGGTCAAACTCTCTTTGATTGCTTTCCAAAACAGGTGTGCAGGGGAAACTACTAAGATCCTGGGAAACACCTCAGAAGAAATGAATCTGCAAACAAATTTCACTTATGAAGATGACAGAAAAGTATACGTTGTGACAAGCAAGCTCCACTTTCACAGAGTAGATGAGCCTATCTTTATCCAATGTGCAGCTCAAAATCTCCTTGGTGCACACACTCAGCAAATCACCCTGGTCCCATACAGTGAGTCCTGCAATATCCATCTTATTGTTTTTGTCACACATGTAGATATGCAATAGTGTTATTGCACTGGTGTGGGCAGAAGTTGTGTCCCCTAGCTGTACTGTACATCTGTTATAACTGAGTAATTTCCAGTTTAGTTTGCACCCAGCATCATCCCAGTTAGTCTCAGCTTAGCTAGCAAAAATATAACTTTATGCTATTTAATAAACTTCAGTAAATGTCAAAGTATTTAACTGACAAAAACATGAAAAAGGCAGGGAAAAGCAGGGAAAGAGAAATATATGAACAACAGGCAATTTTTTTTATATTATATATCTATCATAAAGTACAAAACTGCTCTGATAATGCCTCAGAGAAAGTACAAGTTAGTGTACGACTACATCCAACAGTGGGAACTGGACAAGGTCAGGAAGCTCCATGTGTACGAGGTGTGGACTCTCACTTCTTGGAAAATCTCAATTGGAGAAATGAGATGGAGATTATGAAATACAAGTTTGATGCGTTTTATGGTGAGGCAGCCATCCAACATAAGTTTAAGTATAAGAAGTAGGAACTAATAATTGGGGACAATAGGACAGGGATGGTGGGCACGATTGTGCCCTTATGCACACCCCTTGCAGACCTTTTAGGAATGGGGTGACATCAATAGAGGTTAGTTTGAGGGTAAAGGAGTGGGGGATTTGAGCAAATGACAACAGAATCAGGTAGTGAGTTCCAGATATTGACCACTCTGTTGCTGAAATCGTTCTTCCTGCAATCAAGTTTAGAGTGGTTTACATTAAGTTTATATCTGTTGTGTGCTCTTGTGTTGTTGTGGTTAAAGCTGAAATATTAACTGGTAAGATGTAACATACGATTTTGTGTACTATGCTTAAGTCCAATCTTAGCCGGCGTAGTTCAAGTTGTCTAAGCCTAGAATCTCAAGTCCGGTGGTGTAGGGTATTCTGTTACGAACAGAGGAATGTAGTACTTTTCTGATAAAATACTACTGGACTCGCTCAAATGTATTTATATCTGATATACAGTGTGGATTCCAGATAGCAGAGCTGAATTCAAATATTGGTCTAGCAAAGGTTTTGAATGCCCTAGTTTGCAAATCAGTATTACCAGAGGAGAAGCTTCGTAAAATTAGATTTACAACTCTTAAAGCCTTTTTGGCAATACTGTACCAGTGAGCTTTGGCGTTTATTCTCATTCGATATGAGAACTCCAGGGTCCTTGACAATTTTGGACCTTCTTCAACCCTCCCTCTGAGACTTGCCTATCCTAGAGGATCATAACCACAAATCCTGGTGCCAAACTTGACCCAGAAAGAGATCACTAACTTTGCAGACTTTGAAAGCCATTGTTGTGGCCCGACAGCTGCCTCTTGATAATCTTGACCCGATTTTGGCTGAATGATCGCTACGATTAGAGGTCCTAGAAAAAGAAAAGGCTGGTAACATTATTTTAAGTCTCTTTGTAAGAGACTTTGCAGGTGAAAAATGGATTAAGAATCTAAATAAATATATTGAGACAGCATTGGCCATAAATGTATATGTAAATGTAGTAATTCTGTTTATGTTTCTTGTTTTAGATCTACCTTTTAAAGTGATCGTTATTTCAGTAATCGTGGCTTTTGTGATTCTCATGGTTCTTTTCCTGGTGATCCTCATTTTCTTGTGGAGAAAAGTAAGAATCTGCTTTTAGCCCTTAGTGTCTCAGATTATTAAATTCTCAGCTTTTGAATAATGATGCTGAATTTCAGAAAATGATTAGCTAAACAAACTCCTGAAGCCATGGGAATAATAGTTCTAAGAATGATAGTTGATTTGCTTAACTTCGATTATTATGAACTGTGAGTCTACCATGCCAAGGTTCTGAGAATAATCTGAAATACCAATCAGAGATTATAGTATTTACAAAATTCCCCATAATGTAGGGCAAGTATATACTTGTTTATAGGAAATAGTGTTAATGGTTTTTTTGGTATTATTTTGAAATTATTTTCTCAATTTTCTTAGTGACAACGTGTCAACTTTTTAAATGTGTAACTATTATCAAAATGAGAACATTAAAAAGAGAATGAACATTTTTCAAGTTTGTAAAAGAATTTTTATTTTTATATCATGGAAGCTAACTAAACTAATGGAGCTGCTTTTAAATGGCTGCTTTTTAGGGTCCCAGTGAATGGGTGGGATAAATTACAGGCTGCTATCCTTATTGAAAGACCCATTGATTTCTGTGCAGAAACTTCTGCTGATGTTGTAATGTACCACTTGAGTTACTTTAGCTCTCTTAAGGAAGGGAAGGAGGCAGCACCCTTCCCTTGGAGAAAGGCCTTTGTATGTAGAGACAGACTATAGGTTTTGGTGTGCAATAATACCTTGTGCAAATTACACAAGGAGGAGATCTCCAGAGTGAGCCTCTTCTTGCAGTGGGCTGCATCTTATGTAGCCCTGCCATCTTCTAACTATTTTGTTTCCTTCTACCAGAAGCCTCGATATGAAATTCGCTGGAAGGTGATTGAGTCAGTCAGCTCTGATGGGCATGAATATATCTACGTGGACCCTATGCAACTGCCATATGATTCCAGCTGGGAAGTCCCAAGGGACAGGCTGGTTTTAGGTGAGAAGAGGAGGAGCAGGATAAGAGACAAGTTTAATACATAGAACCTAGATGCCACTAAATACCACCCTTACCCAACAGATAGCATTCTTGCAATTAAAATTAGGGTTTTTTAATTGAATTCTATGGGGATCAGAAAGCCTTAGTCCATAATGAAACCATTTTACTGATTCTTCTCCATGACACCTAGGAGGAGGAGAGTTCATCTGTACAAGGTTGGGGAAGGTTGCATTCAGAATTCCATGTCTGAGTCTTGTTTCTCACTAGATGGCTCTTAGACTGTGAAGCCTCATCCATTGATCTGCAAAATACTTTTCAAAGGCTTTTAAAGGATGCTGAAAGATGAGTGACAGGCATAATAACTATATTCAGATTGTAATATAATATGCATTACTTAATATTATGAGGAAACCCAGTAATTCACATTTGTGTATCTATGTGATGAGATGCTTCATAAACATGAAAGAATTGGGCTGGGAATAATGTTTTGTATTTGAAATACTCACCTCCCATTGGTTACCGTTCCGGCGGGAGATCAATCCCCTGCCATTGGCTGGCGAGGCGCGGGCAGCCTTTAAAAGAGAGGCTGCCGCGGCTCCTGGCTTTAGTCCGATCTGAAATAAACAGAAGAGCTGAAATCACTTGAGTGTGTGCCTCGTTTTTCCCACCGCCTAAACTCTGGCGACGAAGGTGGGATCGAGACAGCACTAATTAAGCGAGTGCAATAGCGGCGGAGATCAAGCGGCACGATGTCCGGGAACAATACACCGCCCGAACAATTCAACCTGGCGAAAGAGGAATGGCAGTCATACGTGGACCGATTCCTCATGTTCCTGGAGAGCAGCGACCTGAGCGGCGTATCGGAACAACGGAAGAGAGCGGTTTTCCTGACCCATTGCGGCCCGACTGTATTCCAAATGGCGAAAGCACTAGCGTCACCAACCGATATCAAGACTTTAACCTGGCCCGAACTGGAAAAAATCCTGCGAGCACACTATGCACCAACGGTCTCCTGTCTGATTAAGCGCCACGAATTCTATCTCAGGAATCAGAAAGAAGATGAAACTATCGCCGATTTCGTGGCAGCCTTAAGGGACATCGGCGGTGAGTGTGAATTCCTGAACTTCGACGAAGCCCTAAGGGACCACATAGTTCTAGGGTTAAAAGATCCAATACTGCAGAGCCGATTGTTAAACCGGCCCAAAATAACAGTGAAGGAAGCCATGGAAGAAGTCACCGCAGCCGAAGCCACCCAAAAATCAGCGGCAAAAATGAAAAAGATTAACAAATCTGTGAACTATAACACCAGAGAATCACCCAAACCAGAGGGGGACCGAGAGAAGACTACAACACATCACGAAGACCTTGAAACAGAGACCAGTAGCGAGGAGGACGATGTGTGCCACCTGAAGGCAGGGAGAGACAAAAAAGAGCGGGCAAACAGAAGGTTCGAATTTGAATGCAACCGTTGCGGAGGGAATCACCCCCGGTCAGAATGCCGTTTCATCGATGCGATCTGCCGGAAATGCGAGAAGAAAGGGCACATCGCAAGAGTATGCAGATCCAGGTCGAACTACAGCCCGAGGCGAAGAGGAAGCCCCCCCCCAAGAGAAAGAGAAAGAGAGAAAGACGAGCAGCCGTTGGAGCCTGGAGGGAAGACAAAGGCGGAACAAAGAATCAAATTACAGAAAAGAGGAAACACACCAAACGGTCATAATTGGCCATTCAAATACAAGGAATGTGAGGAAAGTCCACATTCAAGTAAGAATTGAGGAACAAGACTGTGAAATGGAAGTGGACTCGGGATCATTCCTCTCTATGGTCTCATGGGCCACTATAAAAAATTTGATCCCAGATATCCAACGAAGCGAACTGGAAACGCAAAATTTAACACTAAAAGACTACCAAGGTAACAAAATCCCTGTCGTTGGCGTCGGACATTTCCAGGTCACCTTCAAAAACCACACTGAAATCCTACCACTAACAATAGTTGATCGAAACAGACCCAGCCTTCTGGGATTGGAATGGTTCGAACCGCTTGGAATTGGGATGACCGGCGTCAACCACATCTCAGACGCAGACTGGGAGGCAGATCTCATCAAGGAATTCCAGGACCTGTTCAGCGGCGAATTAGGCAAGTACTGGAGTAACCCTATTTCTTTTAACCTAGACCCTAAAGTAGCCCCAATTAGACTGAAAGCAAGGCGTGTGCCCTTCGCCTTAAAACCAAAAATCGAGGAACAATTAGATAAATTAATTAAGCAAGGAGTCCTCGAACCAGTCGACCACGCCAATGGGAGACCCCCATAGTCACCCCTATTAAAGCGGATGGGTCGATTCGTATCTGCGGGGACTACAAGGCGACTCTTAACCATGCGCTACAACAAAGTCCATACCGCGTTCCAGTCGTCCAACATTTACTGCACTCCATAAAAGGTGGAAAAATCTTCGCTAAACTCGATTTGGCCCAGGCATACCAGCAACTGCCTGTAGACTCGAAAACAGCAGAAGCCCAAACAATCGTCACACACCGGGGCGCTTTTAAATGTAACCGCCTCCAATTTGGCGTTAGCGTGGCACCAGGCATTTTTCAATGCTTAATGGAACGTCTCCTCCACGGAATACCGGGAGTCATTCCATACTTTGATGATGTCCTGATCGCGGCTAAAAATAAGGTGCAACTGCGAGACCGTCTAAGACAAGTTCTCACCAAATTCACTGAAGCCGGCCTCAAAGTTAAAAAAGACAAATGCACATTGATCACAGATAGAATCGAATTCCTGGGATACCTAATTGATGGCGACGGCATTCACCCTACAGAAGGAAAAATCCGCGCAATCAAAGATGCCCCCACTCCGACTAACAAGGGAGAACTACAAGCATTCTTAGGGTTAATAAACTTTTATCATGTTTTTCTACCGCAGAAAGCCACGGTTGCGGAACCGTTACATAGACTCCTGGACAAAGACAATGTTTGGAAATGGGGCAGTCGGGAGGAAACAGCTTTTAAAAAAATAAAGGACCTCATTACTTCAACAAAGGTACTAATACAATATAACGAGACTTTACCATTAACATTGACTTGCGATGCGTCGCCTTTTGGGGTCGGAGCTGTTCTGAGCCACCTCTTACCAGATGGCACAGAGGCTCCAATTGCATTCTATTCTAAAACATTGTCCAAAAGCCAACGAAATTATAGTCAACTGGACAAGGAAGCACTGGCCATCATATCAGGCATTAAACGTTTCCACGAGTACCTCTATGGTCGCCTGTTCTCTGTTATAACCGATCATAAACCTTTATTGGGAATCCTGGCTGGAAACAAAGCGACTCCTAACATATTGTCACCCAGAATGACTAGATGGTCGGAATTTCTTGCTGCTTATAACTATACTTTGTCTTACCGACCCGGTCAGTCTATCACGCACGCCGATGCATTAAGCCGTTGCCCATTGCCGGACATTGACCCTGACCCGAACCCCAGCATATCCACTCTGCTGATTGAAGCTCTACCCAACCTCCCAATGACAGCAGCAGACATCGCTCACGAAACTGCCAAAGACCACCTACTGCACAGAGTGGTTTCCTGGATTGCCAAGGGGTGGCCAGTTTCTGACTTACAAGACTTGTACAAACCCTTTAAACAGAGACAAACGGAACTTTCCGTACTTAAAGGTTGCATACTTTGGGGGGATCGGGTGGTTATTCCACCCAGACTGAGGGATCCGATTTTGGGACTATTGCATGAAGGATACCCCGGGGTAGTTAAAATGAAAAGTTTAGCCAGAAGCTATGTCTGGTGGCCTGGGCTTGACAGGGATATTGTAAATTGGGTTGCGGGTTGCCAGCCATGCCAAGAATCCCGACCCTCACCCCCGCAAGCACCAATCGCTGAGTGGGAACTGCCCAGGGGCCCATGGTCGAGAGTTCACATAGACTTCGCGGGTCCAACGAAGGGTTATACGTTTCTAATCCTGGTAGACGCTTACTCGAACTGGCTAGAGGTCAGCCTCATGCAGTCTACCTCCTCCGAAGCTGTCATTCGACAGCTCAGGAGATGGTTTGCCACACACGGTCTACCAGATGTACTAGTCTCAGACAACGGCCCTCAATTCACAGCTACAGAATTTGAGGGTTATTTAGCCAGCCTGGGCATACGGCATGCCCTAACCGCACCGGCCCACCCAGCAGCAAACGGACGAGCCGAACGCATGGTTCGGTTCACTAAAGAAACACTCCACAAGTTAGGCCAGGGCCCTATACAAGCATGCATCGATAAACTACTATCTATACAACACACCACACCCAGCACCACCACGAACAAAACCCCGGCCGAATTACTCATGGGGAGAAAATTACGCTCCCCTTTGGACCGTCTACACCCCACATACTCCACAGACAAACCACTAGACTCTTCTAGCAGACTCCGCACATTTCAAGTAGGAGACTTAGTTTACGCAAAAAATTTGGTGGGACATCCCCTATGGGTGCCAGCCACCATCACCCAACTCACAGGCCCACGATCGTACCGACTTACCACTTCTGACAACAGAAGCTGGAAGCGGCACATTGACCAACTACGATCCCGCACCCTTACCAGACCACACGAAGACCCTGGGGGGGGAGGGAATCAACCAAGAACCCAAGAAACAGCATACCCACACCCACCAAACAACCAAGAAACAGCATACCCACACCCACCAAACAACCAAGGAACAACAGACCCACAAACAAATAACGACAACCTAATCTCCATACACACACCCTCAACACTAGCTCCGGTCGAGTTTCGCAGCTACGCACCTGAGCCGGAGGAACTTCCCGACGACGAGACACCAAACGCGGCCGATGATAATCCAGTCCAGGAAGGGAGCGGCCTAGCCATCTCAACAAATCGAGCTAAGCCCGTTAGGAGTGGCCCGGCCGGCTCGACCTTCCAGAAGTTTCCCCGGCCAGGGACAGGAGGACCAACAGGTCCATCCGCACCGGCCGTCAGCGATGAAGTGAGTGAGTTGCGCAGGTCCAGTCGGACCCACAGGGGCCCCGCCTACCTACGTGATTACGTAACATAGGCGGAGCTCCTGATTGGTCGGACTGAACCAAGAGGGGAGGGGTGTTTTGTATTTGAAATACTCACCTCCCATTGGTTACCATTCCGGCAGGAGATCAATCCCCTGCCATTGGCTGGCGAAGCGCGGGCAGCCTTTAAAAGAGAGGCTGCCACGGCTCCTGGCTTTAGTCTGATCTGAAATAAACAGAAGAGCTGAAATCACTTGAGAGTGTGCCTCGTTTTTCCCGCTGCCTAAACAAATAAGATGAAGGCCGAGTCAGGAGTTTAAAAAAAGAGGTTGCCAAGGAGATATCAGCCATGTTAAAGCCAGAAAAGAAAGGCCGTTACATTGGTGGCTTAGAAAAATAATCAGCAGCTTGTATAAACAACATACATTGTGGCGCTCAGGATATAATGTAGTTGTTAAATTGTATTTCATGAATACCATCACAGTGGTTTTGACAGTCAAGACTTCAAGTAATGAAGGAGGAATATTGGTATTGATGTTTTTTTTTAATTCTGTGAAGCTGTCCAGAAAGTAATCTGAAGTGAGGTGACCTAGAAATTTAATACAACGACAGTACATCTGAGAATGTGAAGCTCAAAATATGTAATTACTCTGCCCCTGGTGGACTCACTGGAGAAGAGCCTAATGCTGGGAACAATTGAGGGCAAAAGAAGAAGGGGATGGTAGAGAATGAGGTGGCTGGATGGAGTTACTGAAGCAGTTGGTGTGAGCTTAAATGGACTCCAGGGAATGGTAGAGGACAGGAAGACCTGGAGGAACGTTGTCCATGGGGTCGTGATGAGTTGGACACGACTTCGTGATCAACAACAATAACAACAACAAAGCGGTCACCTTTAGCATACTGTTCTAATTGGGATCACACTCTTAGCAGATCAGACAGGAAGAGGCCAGCCCTGGTCCACCCCTAAGTCATTCCCTGAGGCATAGCTCTTTCTTCTGCCCAAACTTTCATGTTAAGGATGATCCATACAACAATTCTGTCAAGTCCTCCCCTGTTTGTAGTTAGAGAAGAGGATGTATTTTATATTTTATTTTAATTTAATCAGAATTTTTGACTGTTGCAATCTTATTATTCTCAGCTGTTTTACAGGAGGCAAAAATCACATAGCTATTTGATCTATCTTCTGTTTGCTACAGGACGTACGTTGGGCTCTGGAGCCTTTGGGCGTGTAGTGGAAGCAATTGCTCACAGCCTCAGCCACTCCCAGTCCACCATGAGAGTTGCTGTGAAAATGCTCAAGTGTGAGTTTGGACTGTTTCTTCTTCCTCCCAGCACATGGAAATACAACTAATCATGCTGTCTTCACTGCCTGGCTTACTCCTTTAGGCTGTCTAACAATATATTGTCATATTCCTTGCTTATCCACCTTCCCATTCCATTATCTTTGGTACCAATCCCGTGGCATACATAACTGTGTCCATAATGTATAAAATGTTATCTATATAATAGTATACATGATTTATCTGGTTCAGTATCCAACAAGATTGCCCCGATCTTCCTAAACCCAGTGTGGACTGCATTTTAAAGCAATCTACCTTGAGTCGCCATGTGCAAATAGGGGGCAATATAAATCTCTTAAATAAATAAAGTAGTATCTATATTTCATTACTGCATTCATCCACCCTACAGCCACAGCCCGAAGCAGTGAAAAGCAGGCTCTGATGTCAGAACTGAAGATCATGAGCCACCTTGGGCCTCATTTGAACATTGTGAACTTGCTTGGTGCTTGCACCAAAGGAGGTACTGTTTTCATTTTGATCTCTTCAACCCGTATGTCTGTCTCTATCCTTGCCATTTTCTTCTGGAATTGCAGTTTTTTTATTTGGCATGGAGTTTGGCAAATGTTCATGTTTTCATTAGTTAATGAGCTATTCCTGTATAGCTATTTTCTGAAAAGGATATAATCTGCCTTTTATCACCTCCCAATTTCCATCCAATGCAAATGAGAACACTACCATTTACCTCTTTCCAAACCACACATATTTCAATTTCTTCATTAAAATCTAAGTTCAACTCCTGCTGATTTACATGGAGAGATTTAGTTAGAATTTTGCATTAATAGTTTGTCTTGCCTTTCCAGGACTTTAAAAAAAAAACATTCCAGTTTAATATACAATCCAGGATTTCCCAAGTGGTTTTCCATCCAATTACTAATCACAGTTAACTATGTTTAGCTTTTCAAGATCAGCCAAAGCCAGTTGTGTGCTACCACGTGTGTGCCTTTTGAATGAAACCATCTTTGATGTATAATGAAAGCCCTGTTAGTTTTATTGAATCTATTATACACACAACTTCATTTGCTATTTTTAGCCCTTTAATACTATAGAGACTGTCCTGATCAAAAAATAAATTCAAATGTTAATGGAGATTAGTTCTGGAAAGTCCTCTTTTCTAAATGCATTGTATCAACATTGCTAGCTGTTTTTCAATTATGTTTTTAAGATTATGTAAATAGCCAGGTTTGTAAATAACACAACCATCATCTGATATAGCTACTGTACACTGAAATATAATTATTTTTATCAAATAAATCTGTTTCTGCCATCTGCTGAAAAGTTTAAAATCACATTATAGTTTTTAAAAATTATACTTTGCATGTCCTGCCTACTTTCCTGGTTTTGAACAGGTTCCAGTGCTAGGAGAGGTATGCTATGGTATGTAATATGTGCAGGTATTTACAACTCTTAAAGAAAAAAAAGAAACATTACTTAATCCAAATGATGAAAGCAATGAGAGGATCAGTGCAGGAAACAGGGTACAAGGAGCTGGTTCACATGCTCATCCAGTTAAAGGTTCTTGCTTTGTAGTAGAATAGTCAGCAGATGGCAGATGTGTGATATAAATGTTCCAAGGGACAGCAACACAAATCTCTGAGTAATCAATATGTGCTTGATCATTTGTTTATAATCACTATTTTATTGTAATCTGATTGCAATGAAAGTCCATATTGATTTGATGATATAGATCAATAGTTTATAGATGTTATGGATTCAAGTATATAGGTACACACACACATGTGTTTGATCTATTTATATGCAGTACTCTTTGTGTCTCTTCATTGGGAAAGGAGTTTTGTATCTTCTGTTCTACTACTTAGAGAAGAATATCAACCAATAAGAGTATGAATTGATCCATCTGCTTTAAGGAGAGGGTAATTTGGCCATCAGATATCCTCAAAATATCAATTCATTGTATTATTCCAATATTTGACAATAATAATGATACTCCAAATGATGTTTAATATAGCATTATTGGTTTTTAATAAAGAAAATTGGATATACATCTGGGAAATATGAGGGTATTACAAGCTTCTACAAAAGCATGCAACGACATTTTAACACTTTAAAAAAAAGACTAATCTCTTTCTCAGAAGAGACATACAGAGAAAGTTGAAAGTCTACTTTCCACATCTAAGTAATACTATTTTACCTGGACTATATTCACTACGCATGTGAGATCCCCCAAATATTTGCTTTGCTAAGTAAAATGTTCTGTCACACAAAAATCTAGTATTCAAAGAACAAATATTCTAGATGAGCTTTTGTTTGGAAATGGTAGTCTTGAAGCTTATGGAGTGCTCAGTTATGTAAACACCCCAAACAAATGCTTGTAAAGACTTGCAACTTCAGTCCATCATTAGCTTATGAACAAAAGATATTCTCTGACTTCCTGAAAATGGCCTTCTGTATAGGTCCCATCTACATCATAACTGAATATTGTCGCAACGGAGACCTGGTGGACTATCTACACAGGAACAAGCACACCTTCCTGCAGTGCTACAGTGAGAAAGCCAAGCAAGAAGCAGAATTGTATGGGAATGGCATGCGTGTGGACCAGCTGCAGAGGTGCCTGTAAATCTGATTACAGTATCTATTTATATAGTCATACTCAACTTATATCAATAGTGAGGCCGAGTTTATAAACACAAATATAACAAATTGAAAAATCCACTGATACAGAAACCTATGCAAAAATTCATCGAAAAACAAAAATAGGTTTGTTGAGGCACAGCGTTGAGGATTAGGAGTTTTGTGTTCTTCCCAAACCCTGCTTCTTCTAGTTATAATTTTCCTAGTACCCCGAAAAAGATCTTCAGGGATTACTTCTCCTTTATAAACAGAATACAATTAAAGTGAATTCAACTCAGATTGGACTTATTCACTTTATGCTATTTTAAAAAAATATTACATCAGAATTCTCTCATATTGAATACCAAAAGGAACTAAGAAATATCCTGGCAGTTTTGCTGCATGGCCCTACTGAAGCCTTTGTAACATCCTGGAACCTAAGGGAGTTCAAGGCCTTGGATAGGATCATGCCTCTGCAATTCTCTGCAGCTCTCTTGACCCATCGTTTCCCATGGTTCATGGAGGAGTTGTTGGTTCTGAAAAAGTTAAGAGATGCTCAGAGTGCTGCTGGACGAAAACTAAGAATAACTTTCACCAGATACAACTTAGAGCTGCTATTAAAGCCTATCTCATACAAGTTAGACTGGTGAAACAACATATTATGGCCCAATAACGGCCAGCGGAACTGACAGCAGATTTGGACAGTAAGGTGGTTGGGGAGGAACATGGGCCAGTCCTGGAATCTGGGGAAGGCTTTGATGAGTGCTCTGTGTTGGAGGCAGAGATGGGGACAGGGCCATCTTGGAGTCAGCTGCCTTCGGAGTCAGACATCAGTGAGGCAGAAGAACAGCTAGAACCTGTTCCCAGTGTGCGCATGCACAGAGTTGCCAGAGGAAGGAAACAATTGAGGAACAAGGGGTGACTTGGGAGTAAAGCCAAAAGTGGACAGTGAATGGCCCCTCCCCTAGAGAATAAAAGAGGAGCGAAAGGGGAGTGGGGCTTTTCAGGAGACAATTAGTTCATTCCGGCATGCTTCCAAAGTATTGCAGCATCTGAAAGATATCGGTCTGGCCACTCTCCAAGCCTGATAAAGATCTGTAATTGGGAACTATCTTGAAATACGGTTGGCCGGGACTTTGTTGGAGAGGAAATTCATTGTAAATTAAATAAAAGGAGTTTATCGGGATGAGGACTCAGCTTTGTGCTGTTGGGGAAACCTAGGTCAGAACACAACATTACTCCTGCTTCCTCTCCAACCGCTCGCAATTTGTGTTGACGGGGGAGAGAGGTCCACCTCTAGGCCCCTCATTTGTGGGGTGCCTCAGGGGTCGGTCCTCTCCCCTCTTCTGTTCAACATTTATGTGAAGCCGCTGGGGGAGATCATCCGTGGTTTTGGGGTGCGGTATCATCTGTATGCAGATGATACCCAGCTTTACATCTCCACCCCGGGCCACCCCAATGATGCTGTGGAGGCTATGTCCCAGTGCCTGGAGGCCGTGCAGAATTGGATGGGCGGGAACAGGCTCCGGCTCAACCCGTCCAAGACCGAGTGGCTGTAGTTTCCGGCGGCCCGATATAGTCAGCTGACTCTGTCGCTGGCTATTGGGAGTGAGATTTTACCCCCCACAGGAAGGTTCGCAATTTGGGTGTCCTCCTGGATGCACGACTGTTCTTAGAAGACCATATTATGGCCGTCTCCAGGGGGGCTTTTTATCGGGTTCACCTGATTTACCAGTTGCGGCCCTTTCTGGATCGGGATGCCTTACCACGGTCACTCATGCCCTTGTCACCTCTCACCTGGATTACTGTAACACTCTCTACATGGGGCTCCCTGCGGGGAGCACCCGGAGACTCCAACTGGTACAAAATGCGGCCGCGCGGGTGATTATGGGGGCGTCACGAAGCTCCCATGTGACACCTCTCCTGCGCAAGCTGCATTGGTTGCCGGTGGTTTTCCGGGTTCTGACCTTTAAAGCGATCCATGGCATTGGACCAGGTTATCTGCAGGACCTCGTTCTGCCGGTGATCTCCAACAGACCTGTGCGTTCCCACAGAGAGGGCCTTCTCCGGGTGCCGTCAGCTTCTATGTGTTGTCTGGCAGCCCCCAGGGGTAGGGCCTTCTCTGTGGGGGCCCCCGCCCTCTGGAATGGTCTGCCTCCAGAGATACGCACCAACACGGACCTGAGAGCTTTCAGACGTGTGCTAAAAACTTGGCTCTTTGAGCAGGCTGGCCTAGGCTGATATAGGATTTTTAATTTAGTCTTACGTTTTAATTGTTTTTTAATATTTGGGTTTTAATTATCTTACGGGGGAGGAGCAAAATTTTTAAACAGCCTAAATTATTTAATCTGTTTTTAACTTTTGTATAGTGTATTGGGGTCTGTGATTGGCTGTGCACCGCCCTGAGTCCTTCGGGAGAAGGGCGGTATATAAATATTAAAAATAAATAAATAAATACTTCTCCACCCTTATTTTATCCCCAGTGTGTTACCTATCAGTCCTTTATTGGCTCATTCAGTCCCTCCTGGCACAGAGGTGCTCAGATGACCATCTTCAGGGCTGTACAGTGGAATATGTTAAACACCTGATGGACAAAATTGCTTGGATTCATTCCAGGTTGGATCTCATGCATGGAGTCAGTCCATATGATATGCTGGGAAGGGGTCTTGCCTGGGAATGGTTTGACCCACCAGCGTGGACAACTTTTGTCCAGTTTCCAACCAACCCTTTTTTGGTGAAGGTTGTGAAAAAGGTAATGGCCTAGCACCTTCTGAGGGACTTAGATAAAACAAATGATCTAGATCCTTTTCAATCAGGATTCAGGCCCCGTTATGGGATGAAAACAGCATTGCTCACACTTGTCAATGATCTTTGGCAAGAGCAGAATGGGGGGTAATGCAACCATCTTTTGTTCTCCTTGACCTCTCAGCGGCTTTTAGTACTATCAACCATGGTATCCTTTTGTGTCAGTTATGGGGACTGAGGTTGAGAAGCACAGTATTGCACTAGTGTGGCTCCTTTCTCCAAGAAAATATGTTAATAGGAAGTGAGAGTCAGGTGCACCTTCGACATATGTATGTATGTATATGTCTCGGGTACTGGAAAAATAAACAGGCGTACCTTCCAGGGCTTTCATTATGAGGTGGTGAGTGAGAGAAACTCCTGGTGTGCTGGAGCCATTTCAGGGGGAAAGGGAGCAAACTTTGCTTTCCACAGGCACTTAGAGACTTCATTAACCTGCTAAGGGAGAGAGACTCTTTGCCGGGGTGCTCCATGGTATCCTTTTGGGTCAGCTATAGGAACTGAGACTAGATGGCACAGTTTTGCGCTAGTGTGTCACAGGGCTCAGGGCTGTCCACTCCTTTTTAATGAAAACCGCTGGGTAAGATCATCTGTCACCATGGGTTGATGTATCTGCAGTATGTTGATCTTTTCTACCTTTTAATATTGTAAGCTGCTCAGAGTTACCATGCAGTAAGATGGGTGCCTAATAAATTTTACAATAAAATAAATATAATGAGGAGGTAGTTGTCTCATTTAAGATGAGTGTTGTTTTATCTGAAAATTACTTCTAAGTTGCAATTCACTTATACAGAAATTGTCTCCAACATGAATCAGCAGACTTCCAGCTATATTGGAATGAGGCTTATAAAAAATAACAGTGAACTGTTAAATCTGCTTTTATTATGCTTAGGATAGTGCAAGGAATATTTTGCATATGAATTGTTCTTATGCAGTGTAGGAAAGCAAGTATATATTTTTGTCTATATGTATTCTATATACATGTACATAAAAAATGAAAAGCACAAACATACATAATGAAAACCTAATTTATTTAAATTTAAAAGCATCTGTTTAAAAGCAAAAAAAAAAAAAAAAAGCACACGCATTCCAATCTGTATTCCAGAGTAAAATGTATTGCATGTACCAAATGAAGAGAGAGAGTTCAAAGTTTTATACATACGAAATCTTGTCCTGGGAAAGGATATCCAGAGATTCTTCTAGTTATGGTACTTTCCATGCATATATACAGGGTGTTCTAAAAGTCATGCCCAACAGACAATTTATTATTTAAATTACATTAAATATTTGAATTGCTCCTCTGATAGTCCTCTGACCTAGATCACAGTTGAACACGAAATTATGGTCATAAGTTGTACCAGTCATTAAGTGGATGATCATGCACTATTTTGCGACCATTAAGTGCAAAGTCATTAAGTGAATCTTGTCCACAATGGTAATTTTTTTTTACCAGAAACTGAAAGTAAACATTAGTTAAATTGTAGTCATATGACCACAGAATTCTGCAAACAGCCATAAATATGAGCCTGTTGCTCAGCAACCAAAATATAATCATGTGCCATGGAGATGGGGATGGTTGTCAGAATTTTGAATTCAGGTTATAAATAGTCCTGGAGAAATCTGTTAGAACTTCGGTCACTCTGTGACCAATCATAAGTTGAGAATTATCTATACATTTAACCTCTCCTAACTCATTTGAAGCATGATTTTTGAATACTCCTAAGTACCATAAGGTTCTCTCTGAAAAAAAAAAGCAATAAAACATTGTAATAGGCCCAGGGAGCTTGACTTTTGGTACATGCTGTATACAAATAATGCTCTTCAATTACTGATAATAGCCAAGATGCTTCATAACTCAGATATTTGACCACATGCACATACTTAAATTCAGTTTTGTTGATAAATAATGTATGTATAAATCACAGGAATTAGTTTACCTTTCACTTGAAATATTTCTCTAGCTTCCATGAGGCAATCATCATATTTTGCTTTCTTTTCCTGCAAAAAATAATTTCTCTTGCACTTTTCCTTTTCTTTGCCTATGGGCATAGCTTTTACTATTATAAACAAATAATGGGGAAAGAAAATACTGTTTTAAGTTTTGATTCTTGCCTTCCTGATTTTATACTAGAGGTAGCTTATCATCAGAAAACTGTTCTAAGGGGACAAATGGTTTAAAAAACTTATCCCTCTTTGCAGCCATACATCCGTATCCGTAGAAAGTGATGGGGGCTACATGGACATGAGTAAGGATGAATCATTGGATTATGTGCCCATGTCTGACATGAAGGGTGAAATCAAGTATGTAGACATTGATTCTTCCAATTATGGCGCGACCTATGAGCTGGACAGCTATTCGCCTTCAGGTAAGAGACTACCAAAAAACAGTTTGTGTAATTATAAAAAAAAATGAAGTTTTGTTCATTCTTAAATGAACAAAAGAGAGAGAGAGAGAGAGAGAGAGAGAGAGACTCTGCCAGAGTTGCTGGTGCTCCTAATAAAGGGAATGTTTAGTTAAATAACTGTGTGTTTATCATGTTTGGGAACCAAGTCAGAACATCTGGCTTCCCAGCATGCACTTATTTTGAGAGTGTGGGCTGATGGGTAAAAGGGTTGGATCAGCTTCAAAACAATATAATGAAATGTGTCCCTCTGGCCACTAGATGGGGCTAGAGAGCACCGACACTATACAGTGGAGCCTTGGATCATGACCATAATCCATTCCTGGATTCTGTTCACAAACCAGTTTGGTTGTGTTCAGAAGCATGACCGACTGTGCATGTATGCAGTTTTTAAAAAATGGTGCCGATGGGGAAATCTTTCCGCACTGATTTTGTTCGCCACTTGATTTTTGAATTGTGACTCGATTCAAAAATCAGGTGGATTTTTTGTTCGTCACCCAATTTGATCGCATACAGAAGCATCGAGGTTCCACTGTATATAAAAATTGTATGCTAATGCATGATAAACTGCTTCACTCACTGACAGATTCTGGCCTTAATAGTGCTTATAAGTTGCGGACTATCTGTATAATTTAATGTTGGGTGACAGAAGCTTCTGATTCCATTGATCGTATTTCCAGAATCTTATATTCCAGCAAGACCATTATAGTATATGTGTACAGAAAGGTTTTATGTCTCTATCCTTTTAAAAGGTGATTTAATAAACATTGTGTTATTTTATATTTCCAGCTTCAGAAAAAGCGACCTTGATCAGCGAGTCTCCTCTTCTCAGCTATATTGATCTTGTTGGAGTTAGCTTCCAAGTGGCTAAGGGAATGGAGTTCTTAGCTTCTAAAAACGTAAATATATTTGCACTCAGGGTTATATAACTATATTTATGGATATTTGGTTTCAAAGGAGAAGGGGACACAGTTGAGTATGTGTTTGTGCTCAAGAAAGAAACAGAAACAGGTGGAGGTGAACAAGGATGATTCTCTCAAAAGCATAAATAGGAGGGCTGTTAATTTAGGTGTTACTAGACTTCGGTATGTTGTTTGCTTAGACATTACTGCAACCTTTTCCACAACCAGTCGTGTTTACCTAATCCCCCTGCATGCACAAACCAAAAGCCATGACATTCAGTAAGACAAGACTATCTTAGTATTTTCAGATTCTTTAAGCCAGTCCTTCAGAATACAGATCTGATAGATCATGAATGGGAAGCTGATTTGTATTCTTCCTTACCAATTAAACAGAAGATTTTCTGTATATATCTTGCTTTATATGCTCCCAAACCTGGTTAACTTGGGGTATTAAGCCTCCTTGGATTAAATGGAGGGGTTCCTCTCCTTAAAATAGCAAAAAAAAAATTTTGTAGTGCGGCCTAGTAAGTATCACAAAAAAATCCAATTAATTGTGTCACAAAGTTCATTTCAGACATAATGGCTCACTCATCAGCATGTCTGTGTTGTCATAATCTTGATCGGTATTGAGCCATTTTGGTCACGTGAGGCATTTGGCTAATAGTGGTGGCAAGGAGGAAAAAAAAAAGACTAAAACTTGTGCAGACAAAGAAACTGCTTCTAAATTACCACATAATCTGTGGTTGTTTTTCCTGAAGTGCATTCTCACAAGCCAGAATGTCACATACAGTATGTATGTCACAAGTACCACAAGGTTTAAAAAAATATGGCTGGGAAACATCCTGAGCTATAAGACAGAGAATTTCTCAGGTTCTACCCAGCAATGAATTTGAATAGCAAGATAGGTGACAGATACAGTACATGTAATTAATAATGAATTTGAAGGGTGAAAGAATCACAGCATCTCAAAGTACAAGGAACTAATTCTGCAATGTAGTATGAATTCAGCCCTTGTAATTTCTAAAACTCAGCATGTTATGTGAGCCAGGCAATGGTGGCTATTCAACAAACAGTGGTTAAGCAAAAGTTGGCTTAACATATAAACTTAGTGTTCAAAATCAAATTCTCTGATTTTGTATGATTCTCGATTCTTTGGAACCATGGGCATAAATGCCACAATATAGTAAACAATGGAAAAACTATTTCTTTGTTTTTCTGTTCCCTTGTGACTGGTTGCAGTTCCTACTTCCACACATGTGCTTGTGTGTGTGAACCGAGGCAAAAGGTGGAACAGAGCAGCCTTAGATTTAACCCAAGACGGCTACTCTTTCTTTGAACAAAGTGTTGCATTAATGCAAATATGAATGTGTACTGTTGTTTTTAACCTAATGGTTGTCCCAAACAGTGAGGTGGGAAGTATATAAATTTAATAAATAAATGTTAAACTGACTCCAAATATGCTTTGAGCAATCTGTGACAGTCGCAGGGGTAATGGTCTTAAAAATAAGTATCACAGCTAAAGCATTGCTACTTGAATTTGCACAGTCTTTGCAGAGTATTTTAAAGAATTATGAAGTTAACAAAATGAGGCTGTAATGTGAGAGGACAAAATGAAGTCATAAAGCTTAGACAGCAGTATTTCCACATCTCCCTAGAGCAGCTGCCTGAGCACTTCATCATATGAATTACATGTCTCACTGCATGTTGTGATGTTGCTTTGTTCTGAGGAACTCTGAGGCACAATAGTTACTTTTGAAAAAAAAATTAGGACATCTGAGATTTATGTCTATACGCTCAATGTGTCTTTTCCCTATTATTCAGTGTGTACACCGTGATCTGGCTGCGAGAAATGTACTGATCTGTGAAGGGAAACTGGTGAAGATCTGTGACTTTGGCCTAGCCAGGGACATCATGCGGGATTCAAATTATATTTCCAAAGGAAATGTGAGTAGCAAGATTACCTGGCCTATGGGCGGCCCCTTTGACCAAAATAGGAAGAGTTAAACATACATTTAGGATTCTTGCTCCATCTGGCCGTCTTAATTTCTTAGGAAAGGCACATGCCCACAAATCTAAATTTCAAATCCACAAGTATTCTGAAGATTTGTTTTGTTTGATTAGCCATATACCCACATGCAGCCACCATTAAAAGAGTAGGAATTATGAGTTCTCAGAAGACAACATCTTCTTTATTATGTTTTAATTAGACCAAACTTAGCCTGAATAGTTATGGCTTTTTGATTGTTGGTGGTATCATGGAAAAATTCAATGAAAGAAACAACACAAGACAACAATTCTTACTTTAAAAGTCAGAGGTTTATTTCACTAGTAATTTAGAATATAAACAACCATCATAACAGAACTTACATTAATAACCCATTGCAATGAGATCCACTGTCATAGCTGGTCCAGCAAGGACAGCTGTAGGCCAGTGGCCCGAGCTGATCTCCAGCTCCAGTTTATATACCTTTCTTCTAATGGACACTTTCTTGCCACATTTCATAACTCATTTCCTTGTTCTTTCTTGCTGATCATTTACTTTCCACATATACCCATGTACATCTGAAACCTCTATCCATCTAATAAGTTTCCTGACAAAGATTGTGGACTCGCAGCTTTCAAATACACTAGAAAGCAGTTAAGTCTTGTGTCTACAAAATGTACACTGAAAGTTCCACAAGTTTGGCAAAAGTAGCTGCGCATGACTGGGATGTCAGCTGTCTGAATGGAGACGTCCCGGAGGGCTTCGTTCGGCCTGGGCGGAGGGCGTCGGAGAGAGAGTTTTCCCCCCTGGTCTTCTGCCAGCTGGTAGGGATGGATCTAGCCGTCGCTTTGAGGCCATCCTGGAGTGTGCTGGAGCCGCGGCAGCTGAGCGGTGGGTCTGTGATGCAGAGCCTGCAGGACTACAGCTGCGCCCGCCATCTTGGATGGCGGGATATTTGAATTCCAGGCGAGAGGATAGGCTGAGGTTTGTCTTGCTGCGATGGAGATGTTCCGGAGGGCTTCATTCGATCTGGGCAGAGGATGTCGGGGGGAGAGTTTTCCCCCCTGGTCTTCTGCCAGCTGGTAGGGATGGATCTGACCGTCGCCTTGAGTCCATCCTGGAGTGTGTCGGAGCTGCGACGGCCGAGCGGTGGGTCTGCGACGCGGAGCTTGCAGGACTACAGCTGCGCCCGCCATCTTGGATGGCGGGATATTTGAATTCCAGGCGAGAGGATCGGCTGAGGTTTGTTTTGCTACGATCCCCTCTCGCTCTCGCTTTAGTGGGTGGACGAGGCTGCTGGCATTTGCTGTCTTGCCTTGTCGCCCTATTTTACTTGCAGCGTTTTGCCTGGCAGCGTTTGACATCGTTGCTTTTCCTGTGTGAGCTCTGGAAACTTGTTTGCTGATTATCATCAATTCCAGGCCATTGTCACCCTTAGTGGAACACCCACCAGCCAGCAAATGCCCCTATCTGACTATCCCTGACCAGGAGAAAGGTGCCAGAGGAGGAGGTTTTTAGACTGTCATCATGGTGAGAGGACGATGGCGGTTGTATATCATCTCTCTCCCCACTGTTGTGAAGGACAGAGGGTTGAACTTTAACCTCCACCTAGAGGTCCGTGTGATCTGGTCCCTCACCATTGTGAGAGGATGGTGGGCCTATTATCATCGGGACTCCCCAGTGACCGTGAGAGGGTCATAGGGGTAGGGGATCTCTTCTTTTGCAGGACAACTTATTCTGGCCCTTGCTTTGTTATCAGGCCTTACTGCCCAGAGATGATGAAAAGCTGAAGCTTACTTATTCGGCAGCCGAACTGTGGGGCCTGAGGAATGCCCCCCTTTCTCAGGTGTGGCCCTCAGACCTATCCCTGTCATACCTCGAGGATGGTTCTTGGGTACCAGAGAGGAGACACGGCGCAGCTGGGGGTTTTAATTATAGGGATTTTAAGGGTTCTTTTAAATTATTTAAATTCCTGATGAAATTTTTAATGGGGTTAGGGAAAGGGAATTTATTATTGGGGTTAGGGAGGGGGTCCGGACTGGGTTTGGGGGACAACCCGTCTGGGGATAAGGCCAGACCAGGGCATGCCTGCGACTGGAAGGCCTTGGGATCGGGGACGGTCAATCCGAAGATGGGGGCTTCTTCTGGGGAGGGGGATGAAAGGGCTATCCCTACGATCGGTGGGAGAGGCAGGTATGGTGTTGACAGGGGGTCTTATCAAGTTATGGGAGCCCACCCCCGCTGTTTACAAGCGGTGGTGTGCTCCGGCCC
Organism: Bungarus multicinctus; assembly: GCA_023653725.1. Classification (NCBI taxonomy): domain Eukaryota; kingdom Metazoa; phylum Chordata; class Lepidosauria; order Squamata; family Elapidae; genus Bungarus; species Bungarus multicinctus. The sequence goes on from CM042834.1 coordinate 83,453,430, forward strand.
CCAGGTCACGTCTCGCTCCCTGAGTTGTTTGAATGATCGGGCCCTGGGCCTTTGGCTGATACTTTGCAATGCCAGGTCCGTAGTGAATAAAGCCCCCCTTGTTCACGATCTTGTCACGGAGGGGAGTGTGGACCTGGCTGGCATTACCGAGACCTGGCTGGGACAGGAGGGGGGTGTCCCTCTAGTAGAGATGTGCCCAGCCAGGTTTCGGGTTTTTCATCGGCCGAGGGCCCAGGGGAGGGGTGGGGGGGTTACGGTAATTATTCGGGAGGATCTGTATCCTAGGGAATCCACTGTTCCTCAGACGACCGGATGTGAGTCCCTTTTTGTTAAGTGTGGTTCCAGGGTTCAGATGGGCCTTTTGATCACATACCTGGCTCCCTGCTATGTGACATCAGCCCTGCCTGAGCTCCTCGAGGTCATAGCCGGTCTGGCGGTTGAGACCCCCAGGCTGATGGTCATGGGGGATCTCAACCTGCCTTCGGCCGGTGGGGCCTCGGGGATTGCCCAGGAGTTCTTGGCTTCCATGACAGCCTTGGGCCTGACCCAATTAATTAAGGAACCCATGCATACTGGGGGTCACATTCTGGATCTGGTTTTTGTCTCTGGACAGTGGCAGGATGATCTGGGTGTTGGGGATGTTTTTGTTGAACCCTTGTCATGGTCAGATCATTCGCTCCTTAGGCTGGACTTCCAGGCCGCTCCTCCCCATCGCAGGGAGGTGGACCAAATACGTTGGTACCGCCCCAGGCGCCTGATGGATCCAGATAGGTTCCTGATGGAGCTTGGGCCATATCCCGACATTCGAACTCACAACTCGGTGGGGGACCTGGTCGCCACCTGGGAAAGGGTGGCGGCTGGGGCCCTGGACCGGATCGTGCCCTTGCGGCCTCTGACCTGGCGCCGCTCTCGCTCGGCCCCCTGGTTTTCCGGGGAGCTGAGGGAGATGAAGCGCCGGAAAAGACGCCTGGAGAGTATTTGGAGGACTACTCGCTCCGGACCCAACCGAACACTTTTACGGTCTTATATCAAGACCTATTTAGTGGCGATAAGGGTGGCAAAGCGTCTTTACTTTTCCACCCTTATTGCATTCGCAGGAAACCGCCCGGCTGCCCTGTTTAGAGTGACCCGCTCCCTCTTGGAAGGGGGAGCGCGGGAGGACCCCTTGCAGGGACAGGCTGAGGATTTTTCAAAGTTCCTGGTGGATAAAATCGCTCGGATCCGGGATGGGTTGGACTCTGAATGGGCGGCTCTGGGTGGGGGATCGGGGGCGGAACTTGAAACAGTCATTTGGGATGAGTTTGATCCTGTGACCCTTGAAGACGTGGACAGGTTGCTGCGGGGACTGAATGCGACCACATGTTTATTGGACCCGTGTCCCTCCTGGCTGGTGTTGGCCACCCGGGAGGTGACACGAGGTTGGTTTCAGGGTATTATTAACGCTTCCTTGAGTGAGGGATATCTACCCGCCGCCTTGAAAGAGGCAGTGGTGAGACCCCTCCTCAAGAAACCGTCCCTGGACCCAACTCTGTTATCTAATTATCGTCCTGTCTCCAACCTTCGTTTTATGGCGAAGGTTGTTGAGAGTGTGGTTTCCCCAGCACCTGGATGAAGCTGTCTATTTGGATCCACGCCAATCGGGCTTCAGGCCTGGGCACAGCACAGAGACAGCGTTGGTCGCATTGGTGGATGATCTCTGGAGGGCCCGTGACAGAGGTTTTTCCTCTGTCCTGGTCCTCTTAGATCTCTCGGCGGCTTTTGATACTGTTGACCACAGTATCCTATTGCAGCGGCTGGGGGGGTTGGGAGTGGGAGGCACCATTATGCGGTGGTTCTCCTCCTTCCTCTCTGACCGCTCGCAATTTGTGTTGGCAGGGGGGCAGATGTCGGCCCCGAGGCCCCTGGTTTGCGGGGTGCCTCAGGGGTCGGTGCTCTCGCCCCTTCTGTTCAACATCTATATGAAGCCGCTAGGTGAGATCATCCGTGGCTTTGGGGTAGAGTTCCATCAGTACGCTGATGATACTCAGCTGTACATTTCTACCCCGGGCCACCCCGATGAAGCCGTCAAAGTGATGACCCAGTGCCTGGAGGCTGTGCGGTGTTGGATGGGGCGGAACAGGCTTCAGCTCAACCCATCTAAGACTGAGTGGCTGTGCTTCCCAGCACCCCGGTACAGCCAGCTGGTTCCATCGCTGGCTGTGGGGGGGGGAAATTCTTGCCCCCACAGAGAGGGCCCGCAATCTGGGTGTCCTCCTGGATGTACGGCTGTCATTGGAAGACCACGTGGCAGCCGTCGCCAGGGGGGCTTTTGGAGAGGTCCGTAGGATCTACCAGTTGCGGCCCTTTCTGGATCGGGATGCGCTTCGCTCGGTCACCTCCGCCCTGGTGACCTCCCGCCTAGACTATGCCAATGCTCTCTACATGGGGCTGCCTTTGAAGAGCATCCGGAGGCTCCAGTTGGTGCAGAATGCAGCCGCGAGGGTGGTAATGGGAGCTCCTAGGGGCTCCCATGTTATGCCACTTCTGCATGCGCTGCATTGGCTCCCAGTGGCCCTCCGGGTGCGCTTCAAAGTCTTGGTCACTATCTTTAAAGCACTCCATGGCTCGGGACCGGGATATTTGCGAGACCGCCTCCTGCCACCATCGGCTTCCCACCGACCGGTATGCTCCCATAGAGTCGGTCTCCTCGGGGTGCTGCCGGCTGGACGGCTGGCGACCCCGAGGGCGCGGGCCTTCTCATTGGGAGTACCCCCTCTCTGGAATGAATTACCCCCGGAGGTAAGGACCGCCCCTGATCTCATGGCCTTCCGTCGGTTACTCAAAACTCACCTATTTTGGCAGGCCGGACTGGCCTTGGGGTCTTTTAAATTTTAACCTGGTTTTAATTTCTTCTAACTCTCGTTTATATTTTAATTAGAGCCACACTATATTCAATTTTTAAATTTTAATATTATCATGTTGTGTGTTGTATATGTGTTCTGTATATGTATTTTTATTGGCTGTTCACTGCCCCGAGTCCCTTTGGGGAGAGGGGGGTGGTATATAAATCAAATAAATAAATAAATAAATAAATAAAAGTTGCATGTTGGCGTCTAGGATGTCTTCACCAAATCATAGACATAGCCATCTTAGACCAGGAGCCTCCCATCACAAAGCAAGGGCATCTAACAGTAAATGACCAGAGATTATTTTGGCCTCATTCAGCAGATAATTGAGCCTGTTTTGATATTCTTCATGAATATATTTCTAAATCTCTGGAAAGATTAACTTTTTCCTGAATTTAAAAAGAGATTTTTACCAACTTGGCACAAAACTTCAAGCATTACATATGCATGAAGGACAAGGATGGCAAATGATTCCAAGACAAACAGGGGATCCTGCAACAATAGCAGAATCATTTCAGTAAGATCTCCAACATTGAATTCCCACATCCACCAATTCCAGAAGACACACCAACCCATGAACCCATTTCACTCATAACTGAGGAAGAAGTCCACAATGTTGTGAACAGAATTAAGAACATGAAGGCCCCTGGACCTGACAATCCATGGACTTCTGGAAACTAAAGGAAGTGTGAGACACCGATACCTTGGCTGACTGAATTCCTCAATGCTATAATCAGTATAATGAACACTAGCCATGTACCATACTTGTTGATTGGTCAACAAGCGTAACAGTTCCCATTTTCAAGAACAAGTGTGGCCCAGTTGACTTATCACCAATCCACCTTTTGTTTCACACTATGAAGATCTTTGAGAGGATCCTTGATCAATGCATTTGCAGCATTGTCCAACTCACCATCAAACAATGTGGCTTTGTTATAGGATGTTGAACAACTGATGCCATCTTTGCAGCCCATCAGCTCATAGAGAAACACCATGGGAAGAGACAACCACTACATATGGCATTCCTAGACCTGGAGAAGGCATTTGATTGTGGCCCACTGTTGTAGCCCACCAGAGCAGAGCTGGCAGCAGATTCAAACAGTGAGGAGGTTGAGGAGGAACATGAGCCAGTCCTGGAGTCTGAGGAAGGCTCTGACAAATGCTCTGCATCAGAGGCAGAAATGGGGCCAGGGCTGTCTGACAGTTATCAGCTGCCTTCAGATGAGACATCAGTGAGGCAGAAGAACAGCTGGAGCTGTTCTCAGTGTGTGCATGTGCAAAGTTGCCAGACGAAGAGAACTGCTAAGGGACAAGGGTCGACTTGGGAGTAAAGCCACAGGTGGACAGTGAATGGCCCCTCCCATAGGAAATAAAAGAGAGTGAAAGGGGAGTATTAATTAATTAATTGCAGGAGACAATTAATTCATTCCTGCATTCTTGCCAAGTATTGTAGCATCTGAAAGATATCAGCCAGGCCACTCTCCAAGCCTGACAAAGGTCTGTAAATTGTGAACTATGTTCGGCCTTTGCCTGGTCGATGGCAGTCAGGGAAGATCCAGCCAAAGACACAATTGACATATTCCTCGCAACATCTGTGGGCCCTGAGAAACGTCCCCCTATCTCAGAGTTGGCCCGCTTGCCTTTCCAAGGCCTTTCTCAAGGACGGATCTTGGGATCCGGAGAGATGGTGGGGTCGCCGGAAACGTGGGAGGGAGGGCTGTTTTAAATTTTTAATTAGATTCTTAAAGGGGTTAGGGTTGGCCGGGCGGGGGTTGGGGGACAACCCGCCTGGGGCTGGGACCGGGTCGTGGGTTGAGCGTTGCCGGGAGGGTTTGGGATCGGACGGGGCTGTATTGAGGATGGGGGGTTGTCCCAGGGAGGGTGATTTTAAAGCGATTAGTACGGTGAGCGGGAGAGGCAGATTTGGCGGTTATAGGGGGCCACATTCGGTTCTGGGAGCGCGCCCCCGCTATTTGTCGGCGGTGGCGCGCTCCGACCCCCTTGTTATATCCCGTTCCCCGGGGGGTGTGAACGATCGGGCCCGGGGCCTTCGGCTGATGTTGTGTAACGCCAGGTCCGTTATTAATAAGGCCCCCCTCATTTATGATTTGATCTGTGAGGGGGGAGCGGACCTGGTGGGTATTACCGAGACCTGGCTGGGCCCAGAGGGGGGAGTGCCCCTTGTGGAGATGTGCCCAGCCGGGTTTCGGGCTTTTCATCGGCCGAGGGCCCAGGGGAGGGGCGGGGGTGTTGCGGTGGTTATTAAGGAGGATCTGTGTCCGAGGGAATCCACTGTTTCTCAGACGACCGGGTGTGAGTCTCTTTTCGTGAAGTTCGGTCCCAGGGTGCAGGTGGGCTTGCTGATCGCATACCTGGCTCCCTGCTATGCGGCATCGGCCCTGCTTGAGCTCCTCGAGGTTATAGCCGGCGTGGCGGTTGAGACCCCCAGGCTTATGGTCATGGGGGATTTCAACCTCCCTTCTGCCGGCGGTACCACGGGGATTGCTCAGGAGTTCATGGCTTCCATGACAGCCATGGGCCTGACCCAGTTAATTCGGGACCCTACTCACGTGGGAGGTCACACCCTGGATTTAGTTTTTGTCTCTGATCAGTGGCAGAGTGGTCTGGGTGTAGGGGACATAGTCATAGAACCCCTGTCATGGACAGACCATTCGCTCCTGAAGCTCGACTTCCGTTCCGCACCCCCCGACCGCAGGGAGGCGGGACCGCTTAAATGGTACCGCCCCAGGCGCCTGATGGACCCGGATAGGTTCCTGATGGAGCTTGGGCCATTTCCCGAAGCTCACACACACGACTCGGTTGAGGGCCTGGTTGCCACCTGGGATAGGGTGGCTGCTGGGGCCCTTGACCGGGTCGTGCCCTTGCGGCCTCTGACCCGGTGCCGATCCCAAATGGCTCCTTGGTTTTCTGAGGAGCTAAGGGAGATGAAGCGCCGGAAAAGACGCCTAGAGAGTAGTTGGAGAGCTAGCCGTTCTGAGTCTGACCGAACACTTCTACGATCTTATATTAAGACGTACTTAGTGGCGATAAGGGTGGCAAGGAGGACTTACCTCTCCACCCTTATTGCGTCCGCGGAAAACCGCCCAGCCGCCCTGTTTAGGGTGACCCGCTCCCTTTTAGAGATGGAAGCGCGGGAGGATCCCTTACAGGGACGGGCTGAGGAGTTTTCTAGGTTTCTGCAGGACAAAATCGCTCAGATTCGGGACGAGCTGGACTTTGACTGGGCATCTCCGGGCGGGGGGGCGGGGGTAGATATCGGTGAGGCCATTTGGGTTGAGTTCGACCCTGTTACTGTAGAAGACGTGGACAGGGTGCTGGGGGGACTGAATGCCACCACCTGTTTGTTGGACCCGTGCCCCTCCTGGCTGGTTTTGGCCACTCGGGAGGTGACACGAAGCTGGTTCCAGGGTATTATAAACGCTTCCTTGAGAGAGGGGCTTTTACCGGCCGCCTTGAAGGAGGCGGTGGTGCGGCCCCTCCTCAAGAAACCGTCCCTGGACCCAGCACTGTTATCAAATTATCGTCCTGTCTCCAACCTTCGCTTTGTTGCGAAGGTTGTAGAGAGTGTGGTGGCCCGTCAGCTCCCCCGCTTCCTGGATGAAGCGAGTTATCTTGACCCCCTCCAATCGGGCTTCAGGCCCGGGCACAGCACGGAGACGGCGTTGGTCGCGTTGGTTGATGATCTCTGGAGGGCTCGGGACAGAGGTTGTTCCTCTGTCCTGGTCCTGTTAGATCTCTCGGCGGCTTTTGATACTGTCGACCACAGTATCTTATTGCAGCGGTTGGAGGGGTTGGGGGTTGGAGGCACCGTGTTGCGGTGGTTCTCCTCCTTCCTCTCTGACCGCTCGCAATTTGTGTTGACGGGGGGGCAGAGATAGTCCCCAAGGCCCCTGCTTTGTGGGGTGCCTCAGGGGTCGGTGCTCTCGCCCCTTCTGTTCAACATTTATGTAAAGCCGCTGGGTGAGATTATCCGTGGCTTTGGGGTGGAGTTCCATCAGTACGCTGATGATACTCAGCTGTACATCTCCACCCCGGGCCACCCCAACGAAGCCGTCGAAGTGATGTCCCGGTGCCTGGAGGCCGTGCGGGGTTGGATGGGTCGTAACAGGCTTCGTCTCAACCCGGCCAAAACCGAGTGGCTGTGGTTTCCTGCGTCCAGATACAGCCAGCTTACTCCTTCGCTGGCCGTGGGGGGAGAGGTTTTGACCCCCGTGGAAAGGGCACGCAACTTGGGTGTCCTCCTGGATGTACGGCTGTCTTTGGAAGAACATATTGCGGCCGTCACCAGGGGGGCTTTTCATCAGATTCGTCTGATTTACCAGTTGCGGCCCTTTCTGGATCTGGGCGCACTTCGCACAGTCACTTCTGCCCTCGTTATCTCCCGCTTGGATTATTGCAATGCTCTCTACATGGGGCTCCCCTTGAAGAGTCTCTGGAGGCTGCAGTTAGTTCAGAATGCAGCCGCGCGGGTGATCGTGGGCGCCCCTCGGGGCGCGCACGTAACACCACTTCTCCGCAGGCTGCACTGGCTTCCTGTGGCCTTCCGGATTCGATTCAAGGTGGTACTGATGGTATTTAAAGTGCTCCATGGCTCGGGACCTGGGTACTTACGGGACCGCCTGCTGCCATCAACAACCTCCCGCCGCCCAGTACGCTCCCACAGGGTCGCCCTACTTGGGGTACCGCCACCTGATCGCTGGCGGCCCCGAGGGTGCGTGCTTTCTCTGTGGGAGCACCCTCCCTGTGGAATGATCTCCCCCCGGAGATACGAGCCATGACAGATATCCTCTCCTTCCGGCGCGCAGTTAAGACCCTATTTTTTAAACAGGCTGGCCTGGCCCAGTAAGGGTTAAAGGGGTTTTAAGTTAATAGGGTTTTTAAAATTTTAACTCCATTTTTAAACTTTCGGGATACAGCTATATTTATGTTTAATTCGGTTTTAAATTCTATTTAATCTTGTATTCTTGTATTTTAATGTATTTACTAGGCTGTACACCGCCCCGAGTCCCTTTTCGGAGAGGGAGCGGTATAGAAATATGATCAAATAAATAAATAAATAACTATCTGTGAAGGACTGTTGGCCAGGGCTTTGCTGGAGAGGAATTCACTGTAAATTAAATAAAAAGGGTTTATTGGGATAAGGACTCGGCTTCATACTGTTGGGGAAGCCTAGGTCAGAACACTCACTGATCGTCATGCCCCTGGTGGAGACTGACTCTGAGGGAGAGGAGAAACAGCCGACAGGGAGTGGAAGTGTGACTCCGGAGATTGTGGAGGAGGCTGGGGAAGGGCAGAGGCCGGCTAAGCAGTCAGAGGAGGACCCAGGCCCATCGCCTCTCGATCTTAGGACACACAGGGAGGAGAGGATAAGGGAGTGGCGTGGTCTATAGGAGAGGGCCTTGATCCTCTTCATGGGCTGCAGCTGTGACAAATGGTTAAGAGGACAGATATGCCTACTGGCGAGTGCTGGAAACAAAGCGTGGAAATATCTCTAGTTTATGGTTCCTCTCTGAATTTGGCATCTTCCTAGTGTGTGTTCTGTTTTCTGTGGATGTCCTCCAGCCCTTATCTTGCCTGGTTTGTGTTGTTTTTTTTACTCTTTATAATTTAAACGGCATTTCCTCCTCCTGGTAACTGCTTGTGTGGGAGTTTTTTATTTCCAGTCAAGGATATTTGGAGCTTGGAAGCTGAAGGAATAAAAGGGGCTTCGCCTGTTTTTTGTGACTGTGTTTATTTTATATCCCACCCTGGGTCATCACACTGATCTGGTATGCCCTCCGGGATCATAGAGTACCTGAACCACTCATTGACTGGGCCAAAATGTTCTACAAGAACATCAGCAGCCAAGTGCGATGCCCAGCTGGCCTCTTCAAAAGATTCCCAGTGATGGTTGGGGTCCACCAAGGCTCTACACTGTCACCACTTCTGTTTATATTGGTTATGGATACCATCGCACATGACCTGCAGCAGAGCACACCTTGGGCTATTCTCTATGCTGATGATGTTATGCTTGCTTCTACCACCAGAGGCAAACTACAGCAGGAAGTTCAAATATGGAATAATCACTTCAATCATTTTGAACTCTGCCTCAACATCAAGCAAACTGAGTACTTATAGGCTGTACTACCCTGAAAATGCTTCAAAACAATGGACAAAGCTTAAAGAAGGTAGATATTTTTTGGTATCTGGGATCCCACCTCCAAGGCAATGGTGACATCAATGGTGAGGTGCGAGCAAGGGTGAATGCAGCCTGGATGCATTGGCAAGAACTCACTGGTGTGTTATGTAACAGATAAATGCCAACCCATCTTAAATCTAAGATTTATAAGACGAATGCTGGGCAGCAACAACAGGGACTGAAAGCTATCTCCATGCCATGGAAATGTGAATGCTCTGTTGGATATCGGACATCTCCCTTCTTGACCACATCACAAATGACACCATTCAACAACATTTTAGTGTGGCACCAATTAAAGAGAAGATGAGAGAAGGCCAGTTCCGCTGGTGTGGATATGTCCTGAGAGCAGCACCTTTCAACGTTGCCAAGAATGCTTTCTGCCTACCAACTAGAAGTCAATGGCCAGCGACCTCGTGGGAGTCCAAAACCAAGATGGCAAGACACCATCAACAAAGATATGCAAATCATAGGCCTGCACCCTGGAGACACAGCTGACCATGCAAAGTGGCGCTCAATGATCTGAAAAGTGGACCCTGCACTTGTGAGAATATGCTAGGAAGATTTTCACCAACTTGGAGATCTCCTTATATTTAGAACTATAATCTGTATAATTCCTTGTCATTGGTTATGCTGGGAAGACTGGTTGGAGTTGAAATCAAACATCTAATGAACTTCAGATTGCCAATCATTTCTTTTCAGCTAATATCTATATAAGGTAAAAGTTCCCCTGGCACATACGTGCTAGTTGTTTCTAGCTTTAGGGGGCAGTGCTCATTTCCATTACAAAGCCGAAGAGCCAGCGCTGTCTGAAGATGTCTCCATGGTCATGTGGCCAGTTTGACTAAACGCTGAAGGCGCACGGAATGCTGTTATCTTCTCACCAAAGAGGTCCCTATTTTTCTACTTACATTTTTACATGCTTTTGAACTGCTAAGTTGGCAGAAGCTGGGACAAGTAACGGGAGCTCACTCCATTAGGGATTTGAACCGCTGAACTGCCAATCTTTCTGATTGACAAGCTCAGCGTCTTGGCCAGTAAGCCACCACCCCACTTTTAATATCTATATATCTATATCTATATAGCTGTATCATTAACGCAGTACAACATGAACACAATATCGTTATGGATACAGTTATCCCAAATTCCTCATTCATAAAAGTTAAATTACCCTATTGATCTTAGCATTCCCATGCTGATCACTTTGTTGAATTTGGGGCGGGGAGAGGTGCATATATACACTTAGGTCGAGGCTTTCAGGGACTGAAACCAAAGTATGACCAGAGTCCCAATATGTATCATTTTGCACAGCTGGAAACAGAAGGCACGTCTCTAAATCTCCCTTACCCTGTCACTTTCTCCAGCAAATAGGAAACGAAACTCTTTGCAATTCTTCCTGGAAATTATTATTTTTTTTTGGTGCTGGTTGCACAACCGAGCCCTCTTTCAGCCTAGAAGATGGTGATTAGAACAGCACGCAAGCTGCTAGAGGGGGGAAAAAAAACAGAAGCAGACTGATTTCACATGCCACAGAAAAGCATAAGCTTGGGAGAGGAATACAGGAAATGATAGTAACAAGCATAATATAGCTGTCCTTTAGTTGAGAGTGTCTTTTGCTCAACAGGTCCATTTTTTTCTATCCAATTTAATATTACTCCAGATTATTTCAGGCTGTATTTTTTAATTTTTTTATCTCTAGAAGTTCACAACCACTCTTTATGTAGGATAGTCTTTGACTAATAGTTCTCAGGATGTATTTCAATGCAAATAAAGTCTATTAAAACTAGAAACTATTAAAATAAAACTATTGACATTTTGGGAAGCATAAAGAGCTACTTTGCACTTAAGAGGCACCCAAAGTCTGCAGCTATATTGTCTTTCTAATATTGCATGAATCTCCAATTCTTCCTCACCACACTGTTGTATTTCACTATGGAAGCAATCTAATACATATAATATTCACAATGTAAATAGTGGTCCCTATGAACAAGTTGCTCTGTTTGGATGCGTGCGCTAATATTTGCAGACTCAAGGATGTGACCAGAGACCAATAAATGTTAGAGGCAGTATCTCATTAAAGCCCTGTTAGCTTTCAGTATGTGGAATTTTCTCCATACATTGTAACTTGTGAAGAAAATTAGTATTTGAAGTTTTTTCTCCTTCCATCTCTGTTTTTGAAATAGCCGTCCTTTCTTTAAAGTTGGATTTGGGTTGGGATCATCATTTAAATTACTTTTGAAGCAGCAATCCGTTCTCTACATATGAAATCTAGAACTTGGTATTATTGTTAATTACTTGACTAAGTGTTTTACTGCTGATCAGAGTGACATTTTGTCATATTACTATCATGCTAAACAGGACTGGCAATAGCAAGGTTATAGTCATGAGATCCCCCTTCTTGACTGGGAAGGACTCAGTTCTTCCTAACGCGTTCCATTAACATTCACAGAAACGTTTAGAATGGAATAACCAAGTTGGAAGGGACCTTGGAGGTCTTCTAGTCCAACCCCCTGCTTAGGCAGGAAACCCTACATCACTTCAAATGGTTATCCAACATCTTTTTAAAACTTCCAGTGTTGGAGCATTCACAACTGCTGGAGGCAGATTGTTCCACTGATTAATTGTTCTAACTATCAGGAAATTTCTCCTCAGTTCTACGTTGTTTCTCTCCTTGATTAGTTTCTACCCTTTGCTTCTTGTATCATTAGCAAAGTAACCATTCAAAAACCTTCAATGGTCAGTACTATGGGAAGTTTTTTTAAAAAATAAAATCCATTTTACTTTTTTAAATAGACCTTCTTGCCTTTGAAATGGATGGCCCCCGAGAGCATCTTCAACAACCTCTACACTACCTTAAGTGATGTGTGGTCTTTTGGGATTCTTCTATGGGAAATATTCACTCTAGGTATGTCTCTGTGGTCAGTATTGTCAAATTAACCTTCCAAATATTCTGTGTTCAAAATTTAAAAAATGTTACTTCTGTAGTATATCTACATAATCTTCTCTATTTATATTAGTGTTTTCTATTATCCATTTTTCTGTCTGAGAGGGACCATTCTCAACAACCCTGTCATTGTGTGAAATTGAGAAGCAATGGTGATTGCTTAAGTTCACTCTTTTGTTCTTAGGTGGGACTCCATATCCTGAACTGCCTATGAATGACCAATTTTATAATGCCATTAAACGTGGCTACCGGATGTCCAAACCTACACATGCATCCAATGAAATGTAAGTGGTTTGGGTAAACAATTGTCTTTAAGGGAAATGTCATCTACTTCTCAAGACTTTTCCAAACCTTGAAATCTTCTTTCATATGTTTTAGCTATGAAATTATGCAGAAATGCTGGGAAGAGAAGTTTGAGATTCGACCATCTTTCTCTCAACTGGTAGTACTCATGGGGAACCTGCTAACAGACAGCTACAAGAAGGTAAACTATATTTGACCTGAACAGATAAAGAGGACCAGTTTTTAAACCAAAATCTGTCTAGATTATATCTTTTCTTTTACCATAGAAAGGATATGGGACTGAGTACTTGTCTCCAAATCTTGTTGGCTATTATTTGGGAAAAGTACTGAAAAATATGTTTCCTATTAATTTTGATGAGATTCCAATGTTCAATTGCCATCCAGAATTCTAAACCTTGATCTATTGTTCTTCATTATCATAAGCTCTTAAAAGATATTTTTTGTATGCAGTACCCAGTGGCTTTAGATATAAGAATGAACATGATAAATGGGAGCCAGTTTCAATAAGCAGCTCAACATCCTAATATCTTTTTCTATAAAAAGTATGCGATAATCATAACTAGTAAGTGAAGGCTTACTTTATTGGGAAGTAGGAAGTGAGGAATTTTGTTGTATCAAAATTCTCCAGGTTTGGTCTCTTTTGTAATATAGTAATGTTTCTAACCATGGATCTTGTTGTTTACTAGGAGCAATAGTAGGAATCCTGAGATGTATTGTTGTAAATCTGTGGGCTGAATGCCCAACCCATTTCTATATCAGTCTCATTTGGGGGGATTCTCAGGTACCCCTGAAATCTGAAGTAAAATAAGTGACAGGAAATAAAAGAACCATTGTAGATGTGACACTGAATTAGTAGGGGTTGTTGGTTGTTTTTTTTTTTTACTTTTGCAGCTGTTAAACATCTTAACTGCTATGAACTGCTGTTATAATCTTAGAAAGTAATGTACAAAATTCAAAGCTCAATTTATTGACATTCCTGGAGGCAGGGAATGACAGCTAAATATTTTAAAAAATAGTTTTCTACCAAACCTAAAATTTGGCATTTTCTGAACGATTCTATTCAGACTCTGTTACATTCTGGTGATCTCAACAAGTCACTCAGTCTGCTCGCGATTCTGAAATAAGTCAGGCATGTAGAAGGTAAGGAAATCTGATGAAATGTATTGGCTACAGATCGGTGCGCCAGACTGCAACCAAGATATGCACTATAGCCTCAGTTTAAATCAGATTTCATGTGACAGATAGCTTCATTCATGGTCCCAAAGCCCTTCAAACCTTTGAAAGATACAGGTGGCATATCTCAAGTTAGCAAAGTATAGACACATGACCAAAACAATTGGCTTATATAGGGCATTGTTTTTTTAAAAAAAGGGAAACACAGTGTGCATGCATAGTCTTCATGTTGAGACATACTTGACCTCATCATTTCCTTCTGGAGATACAAGTTCATATATGTCTAAAAAATCTACTTCAAAGTAAGATCCATCCATTTTCAGTAACCATGACTTCTAAATCCTTGGAATTGCACTGATAATATATTAACTATTACTGCAACATCCAGATGTATGATAACTCAAATATAAAACATTGTTCAATGTAGATGAATAGGTATATGTACTCATCCATTCTTTCTTATTCTCATTGCCTTGCATGCGAGCAGAAATATCAACAGGTCAATGAAGAATTCTTGAAAAGTGATCACCCTGCTATTATGCGTACGAGGCCCAGGAACACAGGATTCAGTCCTTCTAGGTCCACTGCGAGTGACAGTGTCAGTTCAGGTTCTGTCCTCTATACAGCTGTGGAGCAGAATGGAGTGGACAATGATTATATCATTCCTTTGCCTGATCCTAAACCAGAGGGAGACACTAATAACCCTCCGGAGGCCTCTAGCAGCAGAGCAAGGTTAGAATATTTTTAACTTGTATCGCCTACCATGATGTTATTCCATCCCAACTGCTTGTTTTCTTGACTAGGAAAATATAACAAATATGAAAAAAGTTGTTGAAAATAATTTTAAGGTCTGCAGAATGCCTTCACTTGAAGAATATATTCATAAGAAGATGCTCCAGAGAGTTATAAAAACTCACAGCACAAAAAATAATTGGTTGTTCTCTTTCTTCTTTGGAAAAGATTGCAAAGACCAGACTCCTGTCTAGAATACTAAAAATCTCCACAGACCGTTCACATCCTGGACATTCATATTTTGAACTGTTACCATCAGGGAGGCGTTATAGGTGTCTTAAAATGAGGACTAATAGATTGAGAAACATTTTCTTTTCCAAGGCAGTAATTGTCTTGAATCAAACAGTGCATTTGTGATTTAGTCCTATTATTATTATTATTTTAATTTTTAAATACTCTGTAGTGTGAATGTGATGTGGTGTTTGGGACACTGTGCTGGAGTAGTTTTCAAATTTCATTGTATTCATGGAATGCAATGACAATAAAGGTATTCTGTTCTATTAAATAACCCTGCCAAATTATCTTCTAGAAATTTATTTCTTTTTCAAAAATTAGAGCAAGTGTTCCTGAATTTTTCTGTCATCCCTCTAGCATCACTAGCTCCAAAATCAAGCTGGATGATGATGATTCTGATGCCAATGACTATGACGATAGTGAGAATGATGATAATGATGATGATGATGATTCATGCCATTCAACTATGTCTATCACAATTGAATGATCCTAATTCTCCCTCTTTTTCTTTCTCAATTTTTAGTTCAACTCTAAATGAAGCAAACACTTCATCTACTATATCTTGTGACAGTCCTTTAGCCCCAGAGCAAGAAGAAGAACAAGAAGCATCTGAGTTAAAGTCAGATTGCTAAGGTTACCAGTGCTCTGTGTTCCTGCATATACTGGGGAGTTCCACCCAGTGGGAAAAAGTGCATTCATTCACTTCATTCAATCATATCAAAATACAATGTCCTCCCTTCCTCTGTAACCTAAAACAGAAGCCTGGAATTATCGAAAGAGGTCTTTTCTGAGACCAGGAGTATTGGAGTAAGACCGCAGACTAAATCAGAACAATTCAAGTCAGCGTTGTGTGATAATTCTTGGTGGCTTCTGAACTGGGATTGCGTTCAGTTCAACCTTTAATGCAGAATTGGCTCTTCCGTCACCAGATACCTTAGTTCACCATTCATGTTCCCACCTGCTAAATCAGAGTATCAGAAGAAAATCTATGATATATTATCTTCACTTAATAGCCACAATAATTTCTGGATCAAACAGCTCTCCCCATGACAAAGCAAATCTCCACAAGATCAAGCAAAAGGGCCTCCCGGGGTTCAATTGGGGCAAATGTCTTTTGATTCGTGCAACTTTACTTGACCGTTACTCGCTTACTGGATTATCAAGTGACGCTTTTAAAAACATATCCTTGGACAGGATGGAAAATGGGACAGATGGACAGGAGAAGTCCCATGCAGAAGTCACTTAAGAGACTCAGAAAAGTTTTGTCCATTGTTTAAGGTTTATAATTGCTGAACTTCAAGCTCAGACATTTAAGCTGGGGCCTGCCTTTCTTTTTAGGTCTCCTTTCATTACAGCATTCCATGGTAAATGATTTCATGAGTTACAGGTACTCAGATTCTGCAGCTGCTAAGGACAGTAGCTAAAGCAGCATTTTTAAGGGGGGAAAAATGCAGAGTGCATGGAGACTCATCCAGAGATTCAGCTGAGAAGGAACATTCAGTGTTACATTTCCAGCACGCTGCTCTTTCATTGGATGAAATGAAGTAATTAAAAAGGAATCCTTGGATTTATCCAAGACCGTAACAGGATGAAAAATGGATCATACATTTTTTTTTCCTCTTTCTGCTTGTGCACTTTTTAAGCAAAAAAAAAAAAAAAACAGCCTCACTGCCTGATGGGCAGCTATATCTTTGGTTTATTTCAGAGGGTTATTAGTAACCGCCATTGTATTCTGCTGAATCCTACAGGTGTTCAGTTGCAACAGGTAGATCTTGGAAAATGAGATTGGATCTAACTGGTCTTTGATGGGACTTTAGCAACTCATGCAAAACCCTAAGGCTGTAGGCTGTTTGGGAAATTGAAAAAGTTTCTCCAGCTGCAAGAAGTTCTTTCTTTATTGTGGCCAGTGAAGCTGCATTGACATACCTTTGTCATTTCCAGCAATCGGACTTGATTATCATTATTCAGTCTTTCTGAGGTTGGAGACAGCACTTAATAACTTTGGGTTGCCATACCCACAGCCTAAAATATCTTCCAGCATGCTTACCAGGCAGAAAAATCTAGGAGATCTAGGTCCCATACCAGTTCCTATGATAAATGTGTCTTTCCCTATATAAATTGGAGGGCGGGCCCCCGCCATTCGTTTAATGCCCTATCGGTAGTAATACGGCACAATGGTGAGGATTGCTTTGGCTGTGGCTGCCTTGTTGCCTTTTTTAATCCATTGATACCCCAGTACTCCCCCATGGGCTGCTACTTAGATTTAATGAGCAGGTAGCTGAAGTGCTTTTGCGCATTTCATGTTGCACAATGCAAACATGTACTCCAGTTTTGCTTCACTCAGAAAGCAATCTATTATAAAAAGGCTTTTTAAAAAAAAAAAATTCTAGTGTCCTCTTTTCTACCAGAGGTAGTTCTAAAGTGCCTCGTTATCTTCTTTTTAAAAAGTATTTTAGCTACTTTTGATCACATTGTATTAATTGTAGGACAGATATATTATATACCTATAGTTACGATGGGTGTGGGTGTGTGTGTGTGTGTATCATACAGATAGACAGGAGGGCATATACAGTGATTATTTTCCTCTGGTTGATCTATTAACAATTTTTCATTTTTGAAATAATATTCATATTTACCTCTTTAGCTTTTCTCAGTGTTATATTTGTTCTTTTGTTTAAGGTACAGTCAGAGTATTTGTTATAAACGTTCAGTTGATGTGGCAACAATAGAGTTAGGGAATGTTTGCAGGCAAACATGCCAGTTTAAAGTCCAGTGTTATAATGGTTAAAATGAATTATTCTATAAATTATGGCCAGTACTATGTCTATCTCCTTCAAATATATTATATACTTTTTTTCAATCAGCTTTTAAAATTATTCTGTGATAACGTTTTCTAATCATTACCCAAATGATTATATCGTCTGTTGAAAATACAAAAAGCATCAAGTCTCTAATTGTTTCTGAGAAGGGGACCCATAGTTAGATCTCTAATATGCTTTTTAGTCTTTTAACAATATAGCATCACTACAGTTTACTCCTACATTCCTAAATGTTTTATTTTTATGATATATTTTTTAAAAAATTTAGCCTACTTTGTACAGGCAATTATAGAGTTTTTCAAATGAATCACATTTGTCACAAGCTGATTTAAAACAGGTTTATATTGAACAGTGAATAATTTCAATGGTCAAATAGTTTAGTTCCCAGGTAGGCCACCTGCCTTCAGATGAGGCTAGAATCCATTCTTTACATCTTTTCTTAAAATAATAAGGAGGCAGATCAAAAGTTAGACAGGCAGCTAACAAAATGATAGGATGGGATGGGATATCGGTATAGGTTTGCTTATCTTTTTAAGAAGGCAGGGCCAGATACACTTCATAGCAGTATTAGCTCAGCAGATTTTTTTTTTTAAGTTTAACAGTTTCCTTGAAAAAGAAGCAGTCTCCTTGAAAAGCTTCATTTGCCTTTCAGCAGATTGAACTGAACAGTTTTTTTCAACTGCATTTATTGGGGTTTAAGTGTTTTAGGTAAAATGGTTTCCAGCCAAGTGGAACAACCAAGGACACTACCAATGTAAGAGTACCACACCATCACCATCATTTCCCTCTCCAATGTGAAGTACTAGTACATTATTTTAAGAAACATTTGTTGATCTAAGGTAAAGATTGGTTTCTTCCATAGGAAACTGTTCTTGCTGCTGCCTCAAAAGCTAAATGACAGTTAATCTGTCAGAAAGAAAACTGACAAATCTTTCTTCCCCTAACCCCAAATTATTAGGTACTATGCCTTTTTCAGATGCTTCCATTCATTCTGACTTGCTAGGTCTTCTATCCCAAATGACACCAAGCCCTGCCTGTTCTAGCTTCTTCTTAAGTTAGATGAGTGAGCATTGTTGATGAGTCTTTCACATTGGCTAGATGGAGAGGAGGAAGCAAGAGTCGTTTAACCAAAGGGCCTTTATGTTGTCATGAATTTAATAGCCATAATTTGACCTAAGATGATAATATAATATTATTTAAACAGAATAATTTACTACGGTACTTTTATATTGCTGATAATTGGCTTGCTTGGTTATAGGGTTTCTTTGCGAGTTTGTTTTTTATATGTTTGTTTGTTTTTGGTAATATTAAGAGGAGTGAATCAAAACCAACAGTTTCTCTCTTGAATGAAATGTGATAAACTTGGAACATCTATCAATTTTTGCAAACTTGGTTTGATTTTTATTAAGTATCCATTTTCTATAATGTTTTAACGTACAATTGTTGAAATATAGCTCATATATAAATACATATCTTTCTACATCCAACAACCACTATTAGCTAGATTTCATAAAAAATATTGTCACACCAGTATTATTTTCAAAATAAATAGCATTTTTCTTAATGATGTATCTACAATTTTTATTATTTGTCATTCCTTTTCCATTGGATTGGATTGGTTTTATTCATTGGAAGAAATAGGATAGGGTAGAGTCTTGCTTGTTGTATTGCATAATCTACAGCAGACTACTGACAAAAATGCAATGCATTGTCCAATTTCTCTAAAGCTTCTTTGGTAGATTAAAGCATGGGGAATACAATGCAATTAATTGTTGGCTTGTTACTGGCATTTAAAGCCTTGATCCCGCAAAATAAGTAAGCCTTTCAATAGCATTTGAATTCTAGAATCAAGAAAGTGTTTGAGGAGATCCGGAGGGATTGGAAAATCAATTTCTTCACTTCAGTCTATTCATTATTATAGATGTCTTAAACAACGTGGGAATCCTTTCAATTCACATTATTCACAGACATAATCTTATACAGCAACTTACTCATTCCAAACTGACATTTCTTTGCACCTTAAAAAAATAAGATTTAATTTAAAAATCTTTCCAGACATATATAAAGCAATAGCTAACAAAACCATAAAAGAACTAGTTGAGTGCTATGAGAAAATAATCTGAGCCTGCAGCATTGATTTACAGAAAAAAGTGACCTTTTGTATTCTAGTCCTCTTTGAATTACAAACTACATAAAACACTGACTCATACAGATTTAGAAATTTACAGTTCTTAGAATTAAATTGGAGAAGTATAATTCTATCAGCATGAAAATCCCTTTGAACAATTCTCAATTTTTAGAGCCGATTTTCACGTTACTTTACAATGATTCAGGGGAAAATAGACCAAAGCAAAGGGTTAATAGCTACCATTGTCAGATAAAATTCTGATAAAGCAGTCTATAAAGTGTTGATCACCTCTGCATGTTCATCTTTGTAATATTTTAAATTATAGTGGCATACATTTCCTTCCTGCTTTGATAATGTGTTCTACAATTTTAAATGATGGAATGGATTCAGGAGATTTGAGCCAAGATAGGAAAGTACAGAGGATGTAACAAAGCCAACATATTTTGTTCATGTTTTCTAGTGAGAATCAAAGAGATAATTGATTCTATATGCACTTACTCTGGTTCATATTTTACTTCTTGAAGTTTTCATATAAACTTCAATCACCTAAATTACCAATAAATCTAAATTAGCATTGCATGAAGCCATCTTCCACTTAGTATATCTTCCTTTTTTTAAAGAAAAACATCTTTAATATTTAGGTTTTTTTCCTTTGTCTAACTTTGACATTTGCAGTTTCCACTTTTTCAAAATTTTGTCACAGGAGAGAGTCAGAGAGTCAGCAAGAGGTCAATCAAGTTCACAGTATCAAAAGTCAAAACAAGCATTAATATCCATTTACTTAGTGCAAACCATGTTTTATTGAATGTAGACTAGACAATGGAAATAAAAATTAAGTGCTTTTTGGTTATGTGAAGTGGCACTGTTGTTTTTCAGAATACTTCAATGTATTTAAAATCAGTAGGAAAATGCAAGCATCATTTTACTCACAGCTGCCAACATGCCCGCAATGTGAGATCTTACATAGCATGTATGAACTTAATGATGGTACTAAATGCTGTGAAATATCACTGCTATTTTCTGGGATCCTCCAGACAGAGAAAGTGAACCTCCTTACACTTTAGAAATCTTTAATTGAAGTCACAATAATTAAGCAATGAGCATGATTTGTAGATCAGAACCAAACCACTGTACATTGCCTATATCAATCCAGATCTCCAGTCTTTACGGAAGTGTTCAACTTTCCCCAGGGCTGGAGAATAGGATGACTTGTCTGTCATTTCTATAGTGGGAGCCCTTGAAATTCCAGAGCCAACCAAGGAGGAAGAACACAAGGCAGAATAATTTCAGGTAAGAATTGGAGAGTAAAAATGGTAGTACCCCACACATATTTCTACACAGTTCTTCAGCAAGCAGCATAAATAGTACATACTGCCCTGATGACTTGGCTTTGCCAGCAGGGCTGGACAACCCAGAGTGGGATGGAGGAGCCCATGAAATGGTTTATCTGACTGGTTTGTCGCTGGGAGGAATAGGAGAGGGGAGTTATTTTTTTAAATTATTTTTGTTATGTTCTGCGCTTCCCCTCCCCCCTGGTCCGGTTTCCAGCAGGGGGTGCCCAGCCACAACCTGATTGGCTGATAGTTTGACAGCCAACTATATAAGGAGCTGTCAAACAGCCAATAGCTGTTGCCTCACGGCTGAGTGGGTTATTCGCTGTTATTGTGCAGATTCAATAAAGCCTGAGCAACCAATTTAGCCGCCTTGCCTTATTCTGTTGTGTGTTCATTCCCAATACAAAGCACTGGCAACAAGGATGGGATTTCCACCCTCGAGGCATTAGGCAAGCTTGAAGTCCTCCTATAGGGCAACCAAAAGAGCTGATCACTGTGGCAGAAAGAGCCAAACAAGCCAGAAGGACATACAAAAAGCAAAGTCACACTGAGGGAGCTCGACAAAGTCTACCAGCCACCTGCCTAAGGATCAAGGGTTCTGTGAAGTTGTTCAGAATGGCAGCGTTAAATTCATTCGTGCCATTTGACGCATCTGGTGGATTTGACAGGCAGCCGGTGAAGGGTGCTGTATCTAAATTTCTGTGGCAAACAAATGTTGGACACAGCCAGAGCTCTGTTAGCACCTCAGCCCCTGAATTCTGTCACCTGGGAGGCGTTAATGGCAAAGCTTAAGAATCATTTTTTGCTCCCACTCCCTCACGAATTGCCCGAAGGTATGTACTGGAGACACTCCACAAGGGTCACCCGGGCATTATTCGTATGTAATCCTTAGGCCGAAGTTATATGTGGTGGCCAGAGATAGATCAGGCAATATCTGAATGGGTGTCGGGGTGTCAGCAGTGTCAGGAAACTAGGCCATTACCCCCAAAAGCTCCAGTAAGAGTCGGAAGCCCCCCGAGGTCCATGGTCATGCCTGCACATTGATTTGGTGGTGCCCTTCCAAGGCCAGATCTTTCTCATCTTAGTAGACACTTTCTCCAAGTGGGTTGAGGTAATTTTAATGACCTCTACAACATCTGAAGCTGTTAGCTTAGCTTTACAAAAGGTGTTTGCTAGCCATGGGCTTCCCGATCTAATTGTATCAGATAATGGGCCACAATTTACTTCAAGAAGTTTTGAGCTGTTTCTCATTGGTTTAGGCATAAGACACGCATTAATTGCTCCTTTCAATCCCTCTAGTAATGGTATGGTGGAACAGGGGGGTAAGATCTGCAAAAGAGGCTCTAGCAAGGATGGGCCCAGGGCCATGGCCAGCTAGAGTAGCCCAGTATCTGCTAATCCAGCATTCTACCCCATGCCTATCCACAAATCATAGCCCAGCAGAATTATTAATGGGCCGAAGACTTAGAACAGTCTTAGATAGGCTGCATCCTGTCTATACACCAGAAAAGCCCCTTGACTCACATAGCAACCCAGGGAGTTTGAGGTGGGGGACCAGGTATTTGCTAGGAATTACACTGGCAATGCCCTGTGGCTACCAGCGTCCATAACTGGCATAACCAGGCCATGTTCATACATTGTGAAGTTAGAGGATGGCCGGATCTCGAGGCACCACATTAATCAACTCGGGGTGAGGGAACCTGAGACTGGGAGCTGTATTAACTAGGGAGAATGATGAGTTCTCGGGGATTGACACAAGACCATCTGCACCAACAACACGCCAGCAACCACACCAGAGAGGCCATGGGTCGAGGAATAACAGGCGGAGATCCAACTGCAGCAGTCAGAGGTTCTGGTCGAGGAGATTCCCACCACGTCCAATGAGCTAACTCTGCTCAGATCAACCAGGATCCAGTGCCGCCCAGCCTACCTCGAAGATTACGCATGCACTGTCGAGGTGGGAAGGAGTGCTATGTTCTGAAGTTCCTCCTCTGGTCCAGTTTCCAGCAGGGGGCGCCCAGCCACAACCTGATTGGCCGATAGTTTGACAGCTGACTATATAAGGAGCTATCAAACAGGCCAACAGCTGTTACCTCACGGCTGAGTGGGTTATTCACTGTTAGTGCGCAAATTCAATGAAGCCTGAGCAACCAATTTAGCTGCCCACCTCATTCTGTTGTGCATTCTTTCCCAATACGAAGCAATTTTTATTTTTTATACTGTTTTTAACTGCTTATAAGCTGCCTAGAGTTGCTGTGAGCAAGTAGGCGGCTATATAAATTTCCCAATTAAATAGGTTTGTATCCTATTTTCATTTCAAGTATTACTTTTTAACATTCTTGGAAGTCTTCCATACAAATGAGCTAAATCAATTCCAAATTGCTACCATCTTTCATATCCTCATGACATGTGGGGCTTCCAGAAGGATTCATGTCCTGGGCTTATTTAGAGGTTCAGAGAAAATGCTGCAGACCAAAAGCAACAGGGAAATAGCATCTTTGCTTCTGTGGTTACCCCCTGGCAGACGAAATCCTGGCTCCATGGGATACGTCTTCCCTAGGAGTGAAAAGCCATAGAAATGAAAGTGCTTCTCCTCTGGAATGTTCTTAGAATTTCTTTGCTTACCCTTGCATAATAGCCATCTTCATATTCCTTCATATTCCTTCCATCCCCATGAAATGCAAACAAAGCAAGAGAAGTGGACAAGTGAGTACAAAGGAGAAAGGCAGTTTGAATTGCTTCAATTGCATTTCAAATTCCCAAAGGTTAGTGGGAGGAGCTGCTGCCTGCTTGTGAGGGAAGCAGAGAGTGAGTACAAAGGAGAAAGGCAGTTTGAAATGCTTCCATTGCATTTCAAATTCCCAGAGGTTGGTGGGGAGCTGTTGGCTGCTTGTGAGGGAGGCAGAGAGTGAGAAAGGAGAAAGATAGTGGCCCGCACACCAAATGGCGCACGAATCATATAACTATAAACCAAAAATACCAATAATACATTCAGGGTTAGTGTGCTTGAGATTGTGATTTTATTTTATTTCAAAATGACTGGCTTAGTAATACTTGTTTTACAACTATCTTTCGCAGTATTCTTTTCAAATTTGGATACTGTCCTCTTTGTGAAAAATTACCAGTCTATGTGGACAGATTACCTATCTAGGATCTCTAATCTGTGCTCTCCAAGCAGAAATTAGGTGCCCAGTCCAGCCATCTACTGAGCTGCTGGGCTATCAGCCCCCACTACCACAAAGATCCTACAGGAAAAGGGCAGTATGGACAACTGTGGGATTTGGCAAGGTGAGAGCTGTGGACCATAAACACAAAGCTTTTGCTGTGTCCCAGCATAACAGATACAGTGCCCTTGCTGACCTTAATAGGGACACTAAAGTGACAAGTCAAGGTAGTTGTGATAATGATAACTCCAATAAGCCAGGGATCATGGTCCTAGAAGAAGAACTTGCTTTGGAAAGGAGAAAGTATGAATCAGGTATTACACACCAAAAAGAGTAAGGCATCCAAAAAGAGAAGCCACATTCTGGTTGGAGATTCAATTGTTAAGGGATGTAAATTTAGGAAAGGATACTGAGGTTTTGAAAGAGGTCAGGTGTCTGCCAGGTGCTAGCAAGAGACAAGAGGCGTAATCTTAAGATAGTCAAGAATGCCAGTAAGGACTGTGATGTTGATGTTATTATACATCTTGGTACAAATGATCTGTTCCAGAAGGATGTACTTACTGTTCAGAAAGACTTCCAGAGCTTGAGGTATGAACTTAGTAGTATGGGCTGTAGGCTTATCTTTTCAGAGGTCCTACCAGTATATAAGGAACAAAAAGGGAAAGGCCAGAATGTTTGGCTAAAGGGAAGGCTTTGGTTTTATTAATCATGATGTCTGCAGCTGGTCCCATGAAAAACTTTACAAAAGAAATAGTTTGCATCCATCAAAGAAAGGGACTGAGTTACTTGGCATTAAATTCACAGATTTCCTGGATAAACATTTAAACTGAACAGTGGGGACAGAGAATTAATGGATACAGAACATTTCTGTCCCAGCAACCTAAAATTAATAAGGATATCAGTGCATGTAAAATAGATGTTTATAGCAGGTAAGATTATCAGTCTTAGATCTCAAGTGCCTATATACAAATGCACAAAGTCTGGGGAACAAACACTTGAAGGTAGATATGATATAGTTGGAATAACAGAAGCTTGGTGGGATGAAACCCATGATTGGAACATATTGGTAGAAGGATACAAATTGTTCAAAAAAGGAGGAGGTGGAGTTGCACTGTATGTAAAGGACCACTATATTGCTACAGAAATGCATGAAACCAAAGATGAAAACCTCCTAGAATGCATATGGGTCAATATAAAAGAAAAAAAGAATAACATGGCCATAGGTGTATATTATAGGCCACCCAATCAAGCAGAAAAAATAGATGTCCTTTTTGCCAACCAACTAACAAACATATGCAGGAAACACACAACAATAGTAATGGGGGACTTCAATTATCCTGATATCAATTAGAAAACTAATTCTTCACCAAGTGAAAAATCAAATAAGTTCCTAACCAACTTAGCTGACAACTTTGTTGTCCAAAAGGTAGAGGGTGAAACTAGAGGGACAGCCATACTGGACTTAATTCTTACAAACAGAAAAGAAGTGATAGAGGGAGTTGAAACTGCAGAAACCTTGGGTGAGAGTGACCATGTCATACTAGAATTCCACATAACACAAACATAAGCAATAGAACATAATGACACCAGAGTCTTGGATTTTAAAAGAGCTGATTTTAATAAACTCAGAGAGAACTTGGGAAAGATTCCATGGATGAAAATCCTAAAGGGGAAAACAACTCAAGAATCTTGGGAAACTCTGAGAAGTACAATCACAGAAGCCCAGACCGGCACAATACCAATGAGAAAGAAAAACAAGAAATCTAAGAAGAAACCAGCATGGCTGCACAAAAATCTCTCTGGCAAATTGAAAGAAAAAAAGGACTACAAAAAATGGAAAGGACATACAACTAAGGCAGAATATCAGCAGATAGCCAGAATCTGCAAAGACGAAGTCAAGAAAGCAAAGCTCAGAAAGAACAAAGACTTGCAACAAAAGTCAAATATAATAAAAAATGTTTCTTCCAACATATAAATAACAAGAAAAAAATCAAGGAAACTGTCAGTCCACTAAAGAGAGAAGATGGCAAGGAAGTAAAGGGCAACAAAGAGAAAGCAGAACTGCTTAACTCATTCTTTGCATTGGTCTTCACTCAAAAAGAAACTATAGCTCAACCCACCAAAAACGTAACTGTAAAAGACAGACCAGAAATAAAAGTTAAAATAAGCAAAAAAAATTGTAAGAGAACACCTGTCTGATCTTGATGAACACAAACCATTGGGGCCTGATGGATTACATCCCAGAGTTTTAAAGGAGCTGGCAGAGGTCATCTCAGAACCACTACACCATATCTTTCAAAAATCCTGGAGCACCGGGGAACTACCAGAGGACTGGAAAAGAGCTGATGTGGTTCCCATCTTCAAAAAAGGAGAAAAAAAAACAGACCCAGGAAACTATAGACCAATTAGCCTTACATCAATACTTGGGAAGATACTGGAAAAGATAATAAAAAAACAGATCTGCCAACATCTAGAAACAAGTAAAGTAATAACTAGCAGTCAGCACAGGTTTGTTAAGAACAGATCATGCCAAACCAATCTTATTTCATTCTTCAACATTGTGACTAAATTAGTAGACCAGCAAAATACTGTGGACATTTCAGCAAGGCATTCGACAAAGTAGACCACAACTTACTTCTTAGTAAGCTAGAAAAAGATGGAATAGATAGCACCACCACTTGATGGACTCCCAACTGGCTGACAAACCATACTCAACGAGTAGTCCTTAATGGGTCTAAGTCTACATGGAGGGAAGTAAGCAGTGGGGTGCCACAAGATTCTGTCTTAGGCCCAGTACTCTTCAATATCTTCATTAAGATTTCCTTAAGAAAACACGATAGGAGAATTGGACACAATTGAGTGAACTGAGACTCTGAGAGAACATTGCTATTACGCAGCAGTTTTCTATTTCCGGGCATCTGGATCTGCAAACGTGTAATCCCAGTGACTGAAGGTGGAACAGCTATTTTATGACTCTTTTCCTTTTTTCTCTCTTTCTATGTTATTTATCTCTCTTTGGTGCTTTAACTAGCTACTGTTCCTCTCTCAATCTTTTTTTATTTTTATATAGTATTACGCAAGTACATATATATGAGGTAGAGGGAAACTGTTTATTGCTATTGTGATACAATTAGTTTGATTTAACTGACTTATTAGTAATATTGATAATTACATTCTTATCAGTTTATATATAATATATAGAAAAGATATTAAGAGATAGATAGACAAATTCATTAATTACTGTATTGATTAATTTAGTTTATTGGTTATTTTTATGATATATTATCTAATACTGAATGTTAATCTGGGAGAATATAATTAATATAATACAAAAACAAAAACAAATTTTAGGAGAAATGACCTCCATAACTTCTACAACACTCAAAGCTGGAAAGAAGACTACATTAACAACTCCGACAGCAACACCCTCACCAATGCTACAGAAGACAATTGAGGAGTCTTTAACATTGGAAAAACAGTCTTCTATTACAAACGCTAATATTCATTCGACACTGCTCACCCTATAAGATTCTATGTCAAAGTTACAAGAAATAATGCTTAAAAATCATACAGAGACGAGAGCAGATACAAATGAATTGAAAGAACAAATGGGGAATCTAAAAGTAGAAATGAAAATGGACATTTCTAAACTAGATGAAAAAATTGGAACATTACAGCGAGCGTTGGAGAAAAACGAAGGAATAATAAAAGAAGTAGAGAAGAGGACAGAAAAAACTGAAAAGAAATTGGAAAGAGTCGATGAACACTTAAAGAATATTAGTAAGGAAACGGAAGACTCCCTGGTATTTTTAGAGATGGATAAGGCCGCAACGTACCTAAGATTCCAAAATATAGTGGAATCAAAAGAAGAGGACTTAGAACAGGTGATCGCGGAAATCTTGGCGGAGATATTGGACAGAGACAAAGATGAGATTTTGAAAGAATTAGAGGAAGTCTACAGAGTAAGTACTAATTACGCAAGACGACATAAGTGCCCAAGAGCATGTATGTTTTGCAAGAAAGGTTCGAGACATTATATATAAAATATCGAGAGATGAAATAATCAAATATAAGGATAAAGAAATCCTAGTTCTTAAAGAAATTCCAAGAAGGGTTAGAGAAGCAAGACGAGACTATAAATCTCTGGCAGCCCAATTGAACCAAAAAGGTATTAGATTTAAATGGCTTGTCCCGAAAGGGATGTTAATCACTTGGGGATGTTAATCACTTGGGGATGTTAATCACTTGGGGAAAAATTAAAGTAGACTCTTTTGAAAAAGTCCAAGATTTCTATGAAAGACTGGTAAGCTCCGAAGAGCAGACCAGCAAAGATGAATTAGAATCAGAATCTCAAGAAGACCAAGAATATCAAAAGAAGGGACAGAAGATTACAGAAAACCTGAACAATAACCAAAAACAAGAAGAAGGAAAAGAAGGAAATAAGGTACAATATCAATCATAAGTAAAATTTGGAGTAACTACAAGGCAAAGAGCAAGAAATAATTAAACCCAAACCTTCAAGAAGAACAAGATTAATTAAAATTAATCTTGTTGATTTCTGGTTTCCAAGATGGCGGATGGGCGCTTTCGCCAGAGGCTCCTCCGGCCTGGATGGTCTACGATGCGAGCCCCCATGTCCCCTGGGCCCCCTCGCCAGTAGCAGAGGTGGGGGAGGACCAGGGGAGACCAACGGTTTACAGCAGGAGCTGGTCGGGGGCTTGCTGGAGCCATGGGGCCGGTAGGAGCAACAGCGTTGGTGCGGCGGCCCCGGCAGCCTCGGAGCGGCCTCGGAGGCCTCAACATAGATGTGGCGGCCTTGGAGTGGCTTGGGAGCAGCCTCGGTGGCCTCGGGAGCGATAGCGCCGACACGGAGCGGCCCCGGTGGCCTCACTATTGGCGCGGCGGCCTCAGAGTCTCGGGGGTGGCGGCGCTGATATGGAGCGGCCCTGGTGGCCTCGGAGCGGCCTCGGCGGCCTCGGCATGGCCGCGGTGGCCTCGGAACAGCTTCGGAATGGTCTCAGCGGCCTCGGCGTGGCCGCAGCGGTCTTGGAACGGCCTTGGAGCAGCCTTGCCGGCCTCGGAGATGATGGCGTTGGCGCGGAGTGGCCCCGGTGGCCTCGGAGCGGCTTCAGCGTTGCTGTGATGTCTTGGGAGCGGCCTCGGAGTGGCCGCGGCGGCCTCGGAGCGGCCTTGGAGCGGCCTCGGCGGTGGCGTGGTGGCTCAGCGGCCTCGGAGCACGATGGTGATGGAGCGGCGGCCTCGACGGCCTCGGAGGTTGGACAGTGGTGTGCGGCGTCGGGCGGTGGCGCTCCTGGATGGCCGACGGAGCTGTGGACGATGCCCCCTTTCCCCTGGGGCCCCCACCGGTGGCAGAGGTGGTTGGGCCAGGAGGGGGGGGATCGGCGGCTCCGTCTGTGACTTTTCTCCCCCCGGGGTCTCCACTGGTGGCAGAGGTAGATGGACCGGGAGGAGGGGCCGTGGACCCTGAGGCGGCCGGAGCCCATCGAGTGCCACAAGGGAACATCGAAAGCCGTGGAGGGCATCATTAGACTGCCAGGACATTGTTGTTGAGGCCTCAGAGGTACTCTAGGAGAGAGCTTTGGGCCTTGAGGGATGTCCCACTCTCCCTTAAGTGGCCTTCAAGGCTCTCCATGTAGATGGTTCCGCCCCAGGCGCCTGATGGACCCTGAGCGGTTCCAGAGGGTGCTTGGGCCATTTCCCGAGACTCTGGCTCACAACTCGCCTGGAGACCTGGTAGCCACCTGGGATAGGTTGGCTGCCGGGGCTCTGGACCGAGTTGCGCCTCTGCAACCTCTGACTCGGCACAGATCCCACTTGGCTCCGTGGTTTACGGAGGAGCTACGGGAGATGAAGTGCCGCAAAAGACGTCTAGAGAGTGTTTGGAGGGCTAGCCGCACTGAGTCCGACCGAACACAGGTGAGGTCTTATATTAAGATCTACCTTGTGGCGATAGAGGCGGCGAAACGTTCGCATTTCTCCGCCCTTATTGCGTCAGCAGAAAATTGGCCTGCCGCCCTGTTTAGAGTGACCCGCTCTCTGCTTGAGCCGAGAGCACGGGATGACCTCTTGCAGGGTAGGGTGGAGGAGTTTTCCCGATTTCTGCATGACAAAATCGCTCAGATTCAGGACGGGATGGACTCCAATTGGGTGGTCCCGGGGGAGGTGTCCGGGGCAGGTCTTGAGAATATTATCTGGGAAGAGTTTGACCCTGTGACTGCTGAGGGTGTGGACAGGTTGCTGGCGGGGCTGAATGCCACCACATGTTTGTTGGACCCGTGTCCCTCCTGGTTGGTTTCGGCCGCCAGGGAGATGATACGAGGCTGGCTCCAGGGGATTATCAACGCTTCGTTGAGAGAGGGGTCGCTCCCTACTGCCCTGAAAATGGCGGTGGTGCGGCCCCTCCTCAAGAAGCCTACCCTGGACCCGGCTGTTTTAAATAATTATCGTCCAGTCTCCAACCTTCCTTTTTTAGCTAAGGTTGTTGAGAGCGTGGTGGCACGTCAGCTCCCTCAGTACCTGGAGGAAGCGACTTACCTCGATCCATTTCAATCGGGCTTCAGGCCCGGGCACAGTACCGAAACAGCATTGGTCGCGTTGGTCGATGATCTCTGGAGGGCCCGTGACAGGGGTTTTTCCTCTGTCCTGGTCCCATTAGACCTCTCGGCGGCTTTTGATACTATCGACCATAGTATCTTATTGCGGCGGTTGGAGGGGTTGGGGATTGGGGGAACTGTCTTGCGATGGTTCTCCTCCTTCCTCTCCAACCGCTCGCAATTTGTGTTGGCGGTGGGGGAGAGGTCCACCTCTAGGCCCCTTATTTGTGGGGTGCCTCAGGGGTCGGTCCTCTCCCCTCTCTTGTTCAACATTTATGTGAAGCCGCTGGGCGAGATCATCCGTGGTCTTGGGGTGCGGTGCCATCTGTATGCGGATGACACCCAGCTTTACATCTCCACCCCAGACCACCCCAACGATGCTGTGGAGGCTATGTCCCGGTGCCTGGAAGCCGTGCGGAATTGGATGGGCGGGAAAAGGCTCCGACTCAACCCATCCAAGACTGAGTGGCTGTGGTTTCCGGCGCCCCGATATAGCCAGCTGACACCTTCGCTGGCTATTGGGGGAGAGATTCTGCCCCCTACAGGGAGGGCTCGCAATTTGGGTATCCTCCTGGATGCACGGCTGTCTTTAGAAGACCATATTGCGGCCATCTCCAGGGGGGCTTTTTATCAGGTTCACCTGATTTACCAGTTGCGGCCCTTCCTGGATCGGGACGCCCTACGCACGGTCACTCACGCCCTTGTCACCTCTCGCCTGGATTACTGTAACGCTCTCTACATGAGGCTCCCTGTGGGGAGCACCCGGAGACTCCAACTAGTGCAAAATGCAGCCGCGTGGGTGATTATGGGGGCGTCGCAAAGCTCCCATGTGACGCCTCTCCTGCGCGAGCTGCATTGGTTGCTGGTGGCTTTCCGGGTTCACTTTAAGGTTCTAGTTTTGACCTTTAAAGCGATCCATGGCATTGGGCCAGGCTACCTGCAGGACCGCGTTCTGCCGGTGATCTCTAACGACCTGTGCGTTCCCACAGGGAGGGCCTTCTCCAGGTGCCGTCGGCCTCTATGTGTCATCTGGCGGCCCCCAGGAATAGGGCCTTCTCTGTGGGGGCCCCTGCCCTCTGGAATAGTCTGCCCCCAGAGATACGTACCAGCACGGACCTGAGAGCCTTCAGACGTGTGTTAAAAACCTGGCTCTTCGAGCAGGCTGGCCTGGGCTGATATGAGATTTTAACTGTCTTCTGTGTTAATTTGGATTTTAATTTGGGGTTTTTAAATATTTATGGGGGAGGGTGGACTTTTAATTTAACAGCCCAAATTATTTAATTCATTTTAATTTTTGTATTATGTGTTGGGGTAGAATTGGCTGTGCACCGCCCTGAGTCCTTCGGGAGAAGGGCGGTATATAAGTGTTAAAAATAAATAAATAAAAATAAATAAATAAAATAAAGAAGAAAAATAAGAAGTGAGAAAAATCATTCAATAACAATAAGAGAAGGTATTAGATTAATAAACATAGAGTACTAGAGAGAAAGTAATTAAGAGATAAAGATATAGACAAATTAGAACTATGGAAAAAGAGGTGAAACTCCTATCTATTAATATAAATGATTTAAACTCAAAAATAAAAAGACAAAGGATTCTGGCAAAGTTGATAAAACAAAATGTAATGTAGATATTGTTTGTTTACAGGAAACACACATTTTGAAAGCACAGAAAAATTATTTAGTTTGCTCCAAATTAGGGACAGTGTTTACAGCTTCCGCAGATAATGAAAAAAAGAATGGAATAGCAGTGTATATTAAAGAAGAGATAAAAGCAACATTATTATTCACAGACCCCAAGGGAAGAGTTCTGGCAATAGAAATACAGATAAATTTGAAAAAAATCTTACTGGTAGTAATCTACGCTCCTAATGTTAATCAAAAAGAATTTTATAAAGCTTTATATGCTAAAATTATTGAATTGGAAAGGAAAAATATTTGTATTATTGGGGATTTCAATGCTGTAACAGATTATCAAAAAGATTATAATGGGGGAAATAAGAAGGGAAGGGAAAAAAGGAAGAGAGAATTACCTAAAATTTGCGTAGAAATGATTAAGGAATTAAATTTAATAGATGTATGGAGGAAACTAAACCCAGATAAGAAGAAATTTACTTTTTATTCAAACCCCCACCATTCATGGTCGCGTATTGATATGGCATGGATGAGTGGAGATCTAATACAAGAAGTGATGGAAGTAGAAATTATATCGAACACTTGGGCAGACCACAATCCTCTTAAAATTAATTGGCAGGGTAAGAAAAAACCAAGGAGAAGGTGGACTTTAAACTCTCAACTATTAAAAGATGAGGAATTTATAAAGAAACTTAAGAAAGAATTAAATTTCTATCTTAAAGAAAATAATAATTCAGATACAACTATTCAAAATTTATGGGATGCGATGAAGGCCATTATAAGGGGAATTATAATATCTTATACCGTTCAAAAAAATAAAGAAAAACATGCTCAGCATAACAACCTATACCAAACAATTAAGAGATTAGAAACTGAATTACAGGAGATACCACAAAAGACTAAAACCCAAGAACAATTGATTTATTATAAACATAAACTCAATTTAATGGAACAGGAAGAATTGATTAGAAATTTGAAAATAACTAAGCAAATAGAATTTGAACACACAAACAAGCCTGGCAGATGGCTCTCTTATAAGAGAAAGAGAAAAGAACTATTTACCAATTACAAGATGAAAGCGGAAATTATCAGCATACAATAGAAAAGAAAAAAGAGAAATAATCTAGATCTGACTTAAATGTGAAAATATAAAGATCTATTGGATATAAATGGAAATTTAAAAACAAAACAAGAGCTCCAAGAACAAGGGCTGCTAATAGATTGGTGGGCCTATCTTCAAATACAAAGCCGATATAATGAGGATATAAAAGACTATGGAATATATTTGAAACCACAACAACTAGATAAAATCTTATTAGGACCAGATAAAAAAAATATTACTAAAATTTATAAGTATCTTTTAGAAGTAGAACTGGAAGAAGAAGTAGTGAAAGGATGTATGATTGCCTGTATGATTAAAAATCTTCATTTTTAAAAAATAAACTTTATTGATTTTACAATTAAAATAAATGAACAACACACACACAACACAGAGACAAAAAAAGATAGAAAAAAAAGAAGGAAAAAAGGAAACAAAACAAATATATGCTACCATCATAGCAAATAGACTAAAAAGAATTCTGAATGAGTATATACATAAGGATCAAATGGATTTCTCCCCAACAGACAAATTAGGAATGATCTAAGAATAGTGTTAGATGTCTTGGAATATTATGAAGCCCACTTGGAAAACCAAATAGCCCCTGTATTTCTGGATGCTCAGAAGGCTTTTGATAATTTAAATTGGCAATTTTTAATCCAACAAATCTATAATATGAATTTAGGCACCAAATTTGAAAACATTGTAACTACAATCTATACCACACAAAAGGCGAATATTATAATAAATGGAGAATATACTCAATCATTAAAAATAGAGAAAGGAGTTAGACAGGGATGTCCTTTATCACCCCTGCTCTTCATATTATCTTTGGAAACATTACTAACGTGAATCAGACAGAACCCAGAAATAAAGGGGTTAAAGATCAAGAAAGAAGAGTATAAATTACAATCATTTGCAGATGGTATGCTTTTTTTATTGAGGATCCAATAGAAAAAGGACAGGAACTAATGAAGAAGTTAGAACAATTTGGAACAGTTGCAGGATTTAAAATTAATACAAAGAAAAAGAAATTGATAACCAAGAATTTAACAGAAAAACAGAAATTAGAATTAGAAAAGGTGATGGGACTACAAGTGGCAAAGAAAATCAAACACTTAGGAATATGGTTGACGGCACAATGTAAGACGATAATGGAAAATAACTACGAAAATTACTGCAACAGATAAAGAAAGATATAGAGATATGGGTTAAACTGCAATTCTCTTTATTAGGGAGGATTGCTACTATCAAAATGACTATTCTCCCCAAATTCATCTATCTATTTCAGACAATACCAATTAAAATACATAAAAACTACTTCATGGAACTTAATAGGACAATTGCAAAATTTATTTGGCAAGGATAAAAGCTGAGAATAAAAGCAATGCAAGATATGAAGAGTGGGGGGGTATGGCGCTCCCAAATTGGGAGTTATATCATAGTGCAGCTTCCTTAGTGTGGCTGAAAGAATGGGTGAATTTATCTAATAAAAGAATACTAGTTTTAGAAGGCCATGATCTACAGAGGGGGTGGCATGCCTTTCTATAGGATATGGGGAAAACCAAACAGAAATATTTCATAGACATTTAGTTAGAGATTCCCTACTGGCCAATTGGAACAAAATAAGGAAAAAGCATTATTTAAAGATCCCGATTTGGATTTCAACAATGGAGGTGATGATTCACCTGAATAATTTGGATATCAATAAGATGATAAAATATAAAGATTTATTAGATACACAAGGAAATATGAAATCTTGGCAAGACCTTCAGGAACAAGGGCTACAGGTTGACCTGTGGGCTTAATTCCAAGTGCAGAATAGATACAGACAAGATAAGAAAGAATTCGGAATCTATATCAAACCACAACAATTAGATAAAATTCTATTAGGCCCAGATAAAAAAATATACAACAAAATTCTATAACTACTTATTAGAGATAGAATTAGAGGAAGAAATAGTTAAAGGTAATATGATAGCTTGGAGTAGGAATATAGGTCGCAGCATTATTTTAACAGAATGAGAGAAGATCTGGAACAGAAATAACAAAATTACAAAATCGGCAACATACAAAGAAAATGCCTACAAAATGTTCTATAGATGGCACCTCCCTCCTTTGAGACTAGCGAAGATGTTCCCCAACATGAGCCTGAAATGCTAGAAGTGCAAAAAGAAAGATGGAACATTTTACCATATGTGATGGTCCTGCACAGAAGCCCAAAGATATTGGCTAAGAATTAAAAAATGGCTGGAGGAAATTATGACTGATCAGATTGAATTTAAACCAGAATTCTCAAAAAAAGTTAAATATATAATATTACATATATTGACAGCAGTCAGATTGGCCTTTGCACAATGCTGGAAACAACCTTATACTCCACCAGAGGAAATGATTATCCAGAAAATATCAAGTTGTGCAGAAATGGATAAATTAACTTTAGCACTAAGAGATAAAGAAACATCAGAGTACTATAAGAGTTGGAACTGTTGGTATGAATGGATAGATCGAAGATAGATTATATAATAATAAATCATAATAAATCATAAAGCAGGGTAAGCTATAATTGTAGTAATTATGTATTCGCACTAAAGACTATTTGTAACTATGGCACAAAATAATGATATAAATAAGGAACCACAAACTGTTGATGATGTAATTATTTTTCAATATCTTCGGTAATGACTTAGATAAGGGAATAGAAGGGAAATTTACCAAATTTGCAGATGATACTAAGCTGGCAGGAATAGCTAACACCCAAGAAGATTGACAGATTAGAACACTGGGCAAAATGAAATTCAATGTAGAATTTCACTGGTGATTCAAGGAGAGAAAGGTGACTATTACACAACTGCATAATACAATACTTAAAAGACAGGACAAATGAAGAGTTGGAGCAAATGAAGTTGTGTGGAAAGCGCTTTAGTCAAGTCAACCAATCCAGGCACTCTCACAAAGAGAATTAATGCTCAGTTCTCCTGAGCTAGATTTATGTATTAAGCAGTACCCCAAGTTTTTTGGTTGAAAAAGTAGCATTTTTTTCTTACAGGATCTGACAGTTTGAACAAGGAATACATTATAGTCTTCCCCTAAATTATAGTCTTCCCCTAAATTCTGACAGAGTTGAAAGATAAAAGGAAACTGATTAAGGTACAAATATGTAATATTAACCTGTATGTAAGACTTTCATTAAGTTACATTTTTATGTTGTAAACTTTTCAAACATTTTAAAAGATTTTTTAAAATTAAAGGAGATTCTTTTTAAAACTGTTGTTTGTGATCGTTCTTGCTCATCCTAAGAATTGTGGGTTAAAATTTCTCATAGTTTTTTTCTGCACATAAAGGTAATAATCCTGTTAGCAGAAAATGTTAATATGCTTAGTGTAATCCCAGGGCACAGAGAAAGCTTGTGGCACCAAGAGGAGAGAGAGCAGCTATAGCAAGAGGATAAACTAAAGGACATGGTGGGAACAGGTGACAAATGGATAGCCCTAGTTATTGAGCAGAAGACAGATCATTGGGATGAATGGAAGGTAAGTCTGGAACCCCACCAATAGATTTACTTGCAATATCTTCACATTAATGGTACATTAAATAGTTCTCTCAACCTAGGTTCCCTCCAAATATGTGCATTTCAATTCTCATAATTCCCCAGCCAGCATGACTAGCAGATCCATACCTCTAAAAGTCTCCAGGATAGAGCAGGGTTAAGTAGTTAGTGTACAGTGAACAAGCTAACATGAGCAAACCTAACAAAGTTGAATGTCCATCTTTAATTTCCATCCACTAATATTGAACTCCAGAGCAGTTTCCCCACATCAGCTTAAGATCATTCTACATACTGGTCATAGAAATCTGTGAATCAACTTGAAGTATGTTAATTACAACGTTAAATAATTCTGTACTTTCAACTAGAGATGAAAGTATGCAAAGTTCTGAATCTTTGGACATAACATTTTAATTAATATGTTTGTCAACCAATGAAATTAATATCAGTCCAAAAATGTTTATTTTGTACTTCGAAGTCCTTAGAGCTCTCCGATTTTTGCAGTCTACTTTCAGATGATGTTCCTTGTCAGGGAATGAAACATCAGTACTAGTGAAGTTTATTTCTGGTTTATATACAGTAGCTTGTCCCGTCACTGTTGATAGGGGTGTGGTTTTCTTTTTGGTACTTCCTTGATTAGGTATTGTTTTATGTTTGATCACCTGGTGTTAATCCCTGCTTATTGGGATGTTGGTTGCTGGGGATGATGGATTCTGATATTTTTGTCTCCTCCTTAGCTTTTTTAATCTTAGTCTCTTTTGAATGGCATGTGGTTTATGCTTCTATTGATGGCCAACATGTCTGAATGCCAAGCTTTTGGAATCCCATAGTAGTTTGCCATTTAACTTGGTCTAGTATGCTCACATGCTGAAATTATGATTGAGTCTGTCCGTGTGTTGCTAATTAAGGAGTTATGTCTTCTTACTCTACTATTGGTTGGTGATTATGGATGTGCTAGTATTCTGCCCATCCTGCTCATCCTATATGATAGTTATTACAGCCACTACCTGTGTGTTTAGGGATCATGTTTTTTTCTTCTTGAGTTACTGGATCCAGATGATTAATAGAATGTTTACCAAAAATGGGAAATAAAGAATACAGAAAGCAGAAAGAGAATATTTTTTAAAAAATCTACTGCCTTTAAATGAAGTTATAGTTATGCTAGGATTACACTATGTATTCCTCTTTGCAACTGTTTGTAGTGGCATATTTGATGGTTCTTGATTGTTAAGATGATTCAAATGTACACATGTGAAATGAGAGATGTTACAGTTTTGCAACTGTATTCACTGTAAAGGCCTTGAAATGAATTCCCCACCCCCCCGGCCCAAGGTCAAATAGCCTTCAAAAGTTCTTGATGCCAAGAGCTGCTGTTGCCAATCTGGGATGCAAAAAAATCACTGCCGAGATATAGAAATGGCTTTTTCATCAGGGGAGACTTGATTCACATGGGAAGTATGAGCTGTTGCAGACATGATGGGCCTCTTTTGTCCATCAATAGTCAGTAAGAGCTGAGTCAATGAGAAAAAAAATTACAGTCTTGCCTACCACAAAAACAAGACGTGCTTTTAAGCAATTCCTGCAACGGTTGTTTTCAGGAAGAAAGGAATAAAATATACCCACAAGTAGGGTTATTATGCTTCAACTTTCTAAAGAAGAGATTTGTTTATGCAATGCACCATGCAAAACAGTTCCCTGAATCAGTTACAGTTCTTTTGGTTTTCCTCATTCAAACCAGCCTTGAAACAGTATTTTGAAATTAAGCATCTCGATGCCCTATCTATTTATGCTATGAAAGCACAAGCATCGGACAATTAAAATCAGCATTTATATTTGAAATCGCAAGTCCTTACGATCAAATCAGTGCATGCTAGAACTACACAGGGCTTCCTAGCAAAGCAAAAGGGAATTCTGGAGCAAGAAAGAGCACAGCTGTAGTTTCAGAGAAGTGCCAGACATGCAGCTGCACACATTCTAAAACTGGGGTCTCCAACTTTGGCAACTTTAAGCTTTCAACTCCCAGACTTCCTGATGTCCATCAGGCTTAAAGTTGCCAAGCTTGGAGATCCCTGTTCTAAAATACCCTTCTTGCAGGGATGGGATTCTACAGATTCGCACCTACAGTATTTGCTAGAACCAGTTCTTAACATTCTAAGCAGTTCGGAGAACCGGTTGTTAGAAGAAATTACTGGCCTAATCCTGTAAGGAAGGACAGGAAGGAAACATTCTGCTGTTGCTTACAGAAACTGCCTCTCCGTTAACCCTTATTACATTCTTGGCAGGACTAGGCTTCCTGTCTCAGGAACTTCTCTGGAGGTTTTTTCTCCTCCTTTGCTGGTACTTTGCTCATGTGGAGTGACCATTCAAAGTTACAATGGCACTGAAAAAAGTGTCTTATGACCATTTTTCACACTTACTACTGTTGCAGCATCCCCACAGTCATAAGAGGCCAGGCGAGGAGACGTGTGCCTCGATGTGAGTGATATTGAGTTGGCCACACCCAGCCAATAACATGACCACCAAGCCATGTCCCACCTAGTCACATGACCACCAAGCCATGCCCACCACCTAAGTCACACCCACAGAAAAGGTTGTTAAAAATTTGAATCCCACCCCTGCCTTCTTGCTATAAAATTCAAAGTGTTGCACTGTTCTCATTCCTAGCAAAACATTTTCTAACTAAAAAGCCAGTAGTGGGCTATAATCTTTTCCCTAGGGCCCCCACCGGTGGCAGAGGTGGTGGGCCCGGGGGGGGGATTGACTCTGCCTATGACTCTTCTCCTTCCGGGGGTTCCACCGGTGGCAGAGGTGGGACGACCGGGGGGGGGGGGGGGGGCGGTGCATACCCCAGTCTGACTGGACTCCATCGTTCATGGCCAGGAGATGGCAGAGATCACAGACGCTTCGGGACCGTCGAGATGAGGTGGCTGGGGCCACGGATGTACTCGAGGGCAGAGCTTTGGGCCCTGAGGGATGTCCCCCTCTCCCTTAGGTGGCCTCCAAGACTCTCAAAAACTTTCCGCAATGAGGGATCCTGGGATCCTGAGCGATGGTGGGGCCGGAGAAACCGGAGAAACTGGAGAAAGCGCGGGAAACCCGGGGTCACTAAATTTTTAATGGGTTTTTTTAGGGGGTTGGAAGGATCCAGGGTGGGTATGGGAGACAGCCCACATGGAGTTGGGGGCAGCCGGGCCGGCCCAAGCGCCTGGGGGGCCTCGGGGGTCTCCGTGTCGGGGTGGCAGACGGGGGGTGGGCAGCCGGGGGCCAATTTTATTAGCACGGTGACTGGGAGAGGTAGATATGCTGGGGGTAGAGGGCCGTATCCGGTAAGGGGATTGCGCTCCCGATGTTTGCAAGCGGTAGCGTGCTCCGACCCTCCATACCCATCCTGCAGCCCTGGCTGTCCAGAACCTCAGGCCCTGAATACCCGGCTGTTGTTGTGCAATGCCAGGTCCGTGGTTAACAAGGCTCCCCTGATCTATGATTTGGTTCAGGAGGAGGCCGCGGACCTGGTAGGTGTCACCGAAACCTGGTTGGGCCCAGAGGGCGGTGTCCCTCTGGTTGAGATGTGCCCACCAGGTTTCCTTGCATTTCACCAGCCTAGGGCTCAGGGAAGGGGTGGTGGGGTGGCGGTGCTCATAAAGGAAGTCCTTTGTCCTAGGGAGGCCACTGTCCCTCAGACGGCTGGCTGTGAATCTCTTTTTGTGAAGTGGGGGCAAGGGGTTCAGATGGGTCTTTTGATGGCGTACCTGGCTCCCTGCCACGTCTCATCGGCCCTGCCCGGACTCCTTGAGGTGATAGCCGGGCTGGCAGTTGAGACCCCTAGGCTTTTGGTCATGGGGATTTCAACCTGCCATCGTCCGGTGAAACCTCGGGGTTGGTCCGGGAGTTCTTGGCTTCCATGACGGCCATGGACCTGACCCAGTTAGTTTCTGCTCCCACTCACATTGGAGGACACATGCTGGACCTGATTTTTGTCTCTGGGCAGTGGTTGAATGACTGTAATTTCGGGGATCTAGTCATCACACCCTTGTCATGGACAGATCATTCCCTCCTTAGGCTGGACTTCTGTTCCCCCACCCCCCACCGCAGGGAGGCGGAGCCACATAGATTGTTCCTCCCCAGGCGCCTGATGGACCCGGAGCGGTTCCAGAGGGAGCTTGGGCCATTTCCTGAGTCTCTGGCTCACAGCTCGCCTGGAGACCTGGTGGCCACCTGGGATGGGTTGGCTGCCGGGGCTCTAGATCGAGTTGTGCCTCTGCGACCTCTGACCCGGCACAGATCCCATTTGGCTCCGTGGTATACGGAGGAGCTACGGGAGATGAAGTGCCGGAAAAGACGTCTAGAGGGCATTTGGAGAGCGAGCCGTTCTGAGTCTGACCGAACACAGGTGAGATATTAAGACTTACCTTGTGGCGATAGGGGTGGCGAAATCTTCGTATTTCTCCGCCCTTATTGCGTCAGCAGGAAATCAGCCTGCCGCCCTGTTTGGAGTGACCCGCTCTCTACTTGAACCGAGAGCGCGGGATGACCTCCTGCAGGGTAGGGCGGAGGAGTTTTCTCGATTTCTGCATGACAAAATTGCTCAGATTCAGGAGGGGCTCGACTCAATTGGATGGTCCCAGGGGAGGTGTCCGGGGCAGGTCTTGTGAATGTTATGTGGGGGGAGTTCGACCCTGTGACCGCCGAGGGTGTGGACAGGTTGCTGGGGGATCTGAATGCCACCACCTGTTTATTGGATCCGTGCCCTTCCTGGCTGGTTTCGGCCGCCAGGGAGACGACACGAGGCTGGCTCCAGGGGATTATCAACGCTTCTTTGAGAGAGGGGTTGCTTCCTGCCGCCCTGAAGACGGCGGTGGTGCGGCCCCTCCTCAAGAAGCCTTCCCTGGATCCAGTCTGACCGAACACAGGTGAGATATTAAGACTTACCTTGTGGCGATAGGGGCGGCGAAATCTTCGTATTTCTCCGCCCTTATTGCGTCAGCAGGAAATCAGCCTGCCGCCCTGTTTGGAGTGACCCGCTCTCTACTTGAACCGAGAGCGCGGGATGACCTCCTGCAGGGTAGGGCGGAGGAGTTTTCTCGATTTCTGCATGACAAAATTGCTCAGATTCGGGAGGGGCTCGACTCAATTGGATGGTCCCAGGGGAGGTGTCCGGGGCAGGTCTTGTGAATGTTATGTGGGGGGAGTTCGACCCTGTGACCGCCGAGGGTGTGGACAGGTTGCTGGGGGGTCTGAATGCCACCACCTGTTTATTGGATCCGTGCCCTTCCTGGCTGGTTTCGGCCGCCAGGGAGACGACACGAGG
Source organism: Bungarus multicinctus (assembly GCA_023653725.1). Lineage (NCBI taxonomy): Eukaryota > Metazoa > Chordata > Lepidosauria > Squamata > Elapidae > Bungarus > Bungarus multicinctus. The sequence continues at coordinate 83,495,604 of CM042834.1, forward strand.
CTGGCTCCAGGGGATTATCAACGCTTCTTTGAGAGAGGGGTTGCTTCCTGCCGCCCTGAAGACGGCGGTGGTGCGGCCCCTCCTCAAGAAGCCTTCCCTGGATCCAGTTGTTTTAAACAACTATCATCCAGTCTCCAACCTTCCCTTTGTGGCGAAGGTTGTTGAGAGTGTGGTGGCACGTCAGCTCCCTCAGTACCTGGAGGAAACGATCTACCTCGATCCGTTCCAATTGGGCTTCAGGCCTGGGCATAGCACTGAGACGGCATTGGTCGCGTTGGTTGATGATCTCTGGAGGGCTCGTGACAGAGGGTTCTCCTCTGTCCTGGTCCTATTAGACCTCTCGGCGGCTTTCGATACTATCGACCATAGTATCCTGTTGCGACGGTTGGAGGGGTTGGGGATTGGGGGAACCGTCCTTCGATGGTTCTCCTCCTTCCTCTCCGACCGTTCGCAATTTGTGTTGGCGGGAGGGGAGAGGTCCACCTCTAGGCCCCTGGTTTGTGGGGTGCCTCAGGAGTCGGTCCTTTCCCCTCTCTTGTTCAACATTTATATGAAGCCGCTGGGTGAGATCATCCGTGGTCTTGGGGTGAGGTGTCATCTCTATGCAGATGACACCCAGCTGTACATCTCCACCCCGGACCACCCCAACGATTCTGTGGGGGCTATGTCTAGGTGCCTGGAGGCCGTGCGGGATTGGATGGGCGGGAACAGGCTTCGGCTCAACCCATCCAAGACCGAGTGGCTGTGGTTTCCGGCACCCCGATATAGCCAGCTGACACCTTCACTGGCTATTGGGGGGGAAATTTTGCCCCCCACAGAGAGGGCTCGCAACCTGGGAGTCCTCCTGGATGTACGGCTGTCACTTGAACATCATGTTTCGGCCGTCTCCAGGGGGGCGTTTCATCAGATCCGTCGGATCTACCAGTTGCGGCCCTTTCTGGATCGGGACGCCCTGCGCACGGTCACTCAGGCCCTTGTCACCTCTCGCCTGGACTATTGTAATGCCCTCTACATGGGGCTCCCTGCGGGGAGCACCCGGAGACTCCAGCTGGTGCAAAATGCAGCCGCGCGGGTGATCATGGGGGCGTCACGTAGCGCCCATGTGACGCCTCTCCTGCGCGAGCTGCATTGGTTGCCAGTGGCTCTCCGGGTTCGCTTTAAGGTTCTAGTTTTGACCTTTAGGGCGATCCATGGCATTGGGCCAGGTTACCTGCAGGACCGCATTCTACCAGTGATCTCCAGCAGGCCGGTGCGTTCACACAGGGAGGGTCTGCTCTGGGTGCCGTCAGCCGCTATGTGTCGTCTGGCGGCCCTGAGGAGTAGGGCCTTCTCTGTGGGGGCCCCTGCCCTCTGGAATACTCTGCCACCGGAACTTCGTACCGGCATGGACCTGAGGGCCTTCAGGCGCGCGTTGTAGACCTGGCTCTTTGACAGGCCGGCCTGGGCTGAGATGGTTTTAATTGGTCTCCATATTATCTTCGATTTTAACTGGGGTTTTAAGGGGGGGAGGTTTCTTATTAATCAGCTAGTATCTAATTTAATTCTTTTTTAACTTTTGTATTGTTTTTGGGGTCTAGATTGGCTGTACACCGCCCTGAGTCCCTAGGGAGAAGGGCGATATAGAAATTTCATTAATAATAATAATAATAATCCGCCTTCCAAAAGCCCATGTCCTGCCCAGAGTCAATCTTCAGATGGTTTTCAGTACCTATGGATCGCAGGACTGTGCAACTTTCAAAAGGTTGCAAGCCATGAAATTTTGAGGACTACTCTCCACAAACCTTTTGGGGAGAGGTTTCACCAATTGGAAGATGGATTTCTTAATCATCTGTAAAATTTAAATAATCTCTTTTGTCCCTTAAAGCAACACTCAAAATGAAAAAAAAAAAAAGACGAATCCCACTTTAGAACAGTATATCGACAACACAAAAGACAGCTTAGTATGAAAGTAGGATGAGAAGCAGTGGCGTAACATAGGGGGCCTTTGAGTATTTTGCAGCAGCAATATATAGGAATAAATTTTAAAAAATGACTATCAACTCTCCCATTATTTCAGCTGACTGTGGATAAACTGTCAGGAGGCACCTGGAATCCTCTGACCTAATGCCATCATACATTCAAGAGAGCACTTCATTTGTCTGCTGGCAATTGACGCGGGCTGGGAAGGAAAGAGTAGCAAAGATTCTGCCAGTTGCTGCACTGAAAGTCTATTTCTGCGTGCTACCTACCCTATCTTGACTAGCTCCGTTGCCAGTGTGTGGTCAAGCATAAGGCTGTGGGGTGCCATGGTTTTTTTTATCCCAACATTATTTATTGTCACCAGGTATAAAGGAAAAGGTAAAGATTCCCCTCGCACATAAGTGCTAGTTGTTTCTGGCTCTAGGGTTAGAATATAGGGTTAGTGTCCCTTTAAAAAAAAAACAAAATGTATCTGCATGGCCCGTGTATTTGGAAGTGATTGGAGCAATCAGAGTCCCTCCTGAGGCATCACAGAAAGGGAACCCTATGAGCAGGAGTGGGATTCTACTGGTTCCCTGCGGTTCTATAGAACCGGATGTCATGATTCTGCTCAATTCGGAGAACCGGCAAATCATGCCCTTGGCTGGCCCCTCCCCTTCCCCTCCCAGCCACTTGCCTCTGATGAGGTTGCAGATATGTTGCTGGAGCTGCCAGGCTTTAGGCCTGGAGCAAGAATCCCTTTCTCTCCCCCCTCTTCCTATCCTATTTGGAAAGTATTGAGTTTTACTGTTGCTGACTATGTCCTCCATGCTTCCTAAATGAGGTAGATGGAGTGGGAAGTGGCTGGTGTGTGCGTGTGTGCGCTTGTGAATTTAAGCCTCCTTCCTATAAAATCCATTCAGAAAACAAAGGAGCAGACATTGTTTAATTCTGCTTCAGCCCAGATTGCTGGAAGAAAAAAAAGTTTAAAAGTATTATTCAATTGACCAATTCATTGGCTTCCCTGCACTTTTTGTAGCAGAGAGTAGCTGCTTGCCTTTTAAAATCCAGGGCTGAAGCCCAAGAGTGCTGGATTTCAAAATAAAAGCCAAGGAGCTCAGTGCTACAAGGAGAAGTTCCAGGAAGCGTTGTTGGAGCTGAAACTGTCTTTAAAACATTTTAAAGTAGCCTAGAGCAAGTATCCCTTGGGGGGGACTTTAATATCTTTAAAGCTGTGTCCCTGTGATGAAGGGGCAGTTTATATTACATTTTATAGATTAATCCACCAGTAGAAAACATGAGCCATTTGAGCTCAATCCATGCATTTAATGAGAAGGAGGAGGAGGAGGCAATATTAAATCAGAACTTTGGTACAAGGAGCAATCCAGTAGAAGTGCCTTGATAGTTTTGTCCAAGCAGAGACAGGAGCGTGGTAAATATGGGATCATACTAAATCAATTCATACAGATACAATGCTCAGTATCTTTAAAGTTGGTAATTCTTTCATGTTACTGACTTGGAAGTAATCAAATGATCAGGTCTCATGCTGCCTGGGGAATTCTGGGAATTGAAGTTCCACACGTCTTAAAGTTGCTAAGCTTGGAAAACACTTAGAAGTACAACTTCTTGTGAGCCTGGGTTATTTTCCTGCATTTTGGGAATAAGGAAATTATCCTACGTGCCTGATGCAGAGATGCAGCTGAAATTTAGTTAGATGCTAATTGGAAGCTTAAAGCAGCAGATACAGATACTCTTTGACTTACAACTATTTATTTAGCCTCCATTTAAAGTTTCAACAGCACTGAAAAAAATGACTTATATTCCCCCCCCACCTGGGGACAGAGAGAGAGAGAGAAAGAGAGAGAGACAGAGGGAGGGAGGAAAGAGAGAGACAAGAGGTACATACAGATAGAGAGAAAGAAAGAGGGAGGAAGGGAAAGAGAGAGAAGATAGAGAGAGAGAGAGAAGACAGAGAGAGAGACAGGGAGGGAGGGAAAGAGAGAGAGAGATACCTGTTTAAAAGAAAATAAAAAAATGGCTCTTTGAGTGTTTAAGATTGCAGACCCCAGGTTAGGCAAACACCGTGGTCATTAAGCAAACACTGTGGTTGTTAAACAAGTCCATTTTCCCCAATGGGCATTTTTAACTGGAAACCAGAAGGAATTGTTGGAAACTGGCAAAAAACATAGAAAACCTCAATCACAAGACTGTGTGGGATGTTGTAACTGATCATAAGTGTGTATTTGTGTTTGTGTGTGCACACGCACGTGCACATGGCTGTCAAAACACCAAAAACAAGTCAAGTAGCTCTAGGGAGGTCAGTCGTAAATTAGAACACTTGCTAAGCAACTGGCCATTAAGCAAGGAGCACTTATATTTGGTTTGCTAGTCACATGGCTACCTAGCCATGCCTACCCCAGTCACATGACCAACAAGCTACGCTCAACCAATCACATGACCAAGCCACACCCACCCAGTCACATGACCACCAAACCATGCCCAGTCAGCAAGCCACACCCACCCAGTCACATGACCACCAAGCCATACCCACAATTAGACCACGCCCACAGAACCGGTTGTTAAGAAATTTGAATCCCACCCCTGCCTATGAGGACATGGGTGAGACTTTCTATCTTCCTAGAACCAGAGAGATCAAGACTACTGCCAACATTGGCCTCCTGCCGGCCAGTGCGCTCCCACAGGGTGGGCCTCCTCGGGGTGCCCCTGGCTGGGCGATGCCGGCTGGCGGCTCCAAAGGTGCGGGCCTTCTCTGCGGGGGCATCCTCCCTCTGGAATGAGCTTCCTATGGAGATACGAGCCATCACTGACCTATGGGCCTTCCGGCGCACTGAAGACCCACCTTTTTCAGCAGGCCAGTCTGGCCTAGTCCCATTAGTAGGGTTCAATTTTTAAATCTTCATTTTTAACGGGGTTTTATTGGTTTTTACCTTTAATTCAGCCGTTCATTTAATTCTCTTTTAATTTATTTTAAAATTTTTATTGATTGTATTTTTATTATGGCTGTTCACCGCCCTGAGTCCCTATTTGGGAGAAGGGATGGTATAAAAGTTTTAGCAATAAACAAACAAACAAATAAATAAATAAATAAATAAATAAATAAATAAAAACTCTGCCATGCAGGCATGGTGCCAATGAGATTGGTAATTGTCTTGACAGCATCAGTCCTGTAGGATTAAACATGATTCTAAGATTAGGATCCTGATCCAGGCTTGAGCCTTAATACTTTGCACATTAGCTCCAAGCCTAATACTGCATTAAGGGTGTCCCAAAGGTGCTCTTCAAAAGGCAACTGGATTTCCCATTTTTCCAAAGCATTGGGGGTGCATTTTGGGGTACCATTGGATGTCTTCATGAGCCTTCAGGTTTGTGTAATAGCCGTGTTGTATTCCATATAATAATTGGTTTATTAAACTCTGCCTCTCCCTATCATATTTCCTTGAATACAGCATTGTATATAAAATCTTGAATGAAACATTGTATGTAAAACCTGCTCCACTCATCAATGCACTCACAACTCCTCTCCTTCCAACAAAACCGTGCACTGTAGCTGTCAATTCTTTGCAGTCTGAAAGCAAGTCCATACACAAAACATCTGATGGTCTCGTAGATCAGGCCAGAACCAGAACAGCCAGGTCCATCTCAGAGGAGCTTTCATTGTGGAAGGAGAGGCATTGTCAGTGACAGTGCCCACCAGGAAGCGGTAAGAAAAATGGCTTTCTTGACACAAAGGGCTCAGGAGGCTATTCTGCAGTACTTGGCAAATATATTTTTCCTGGCATTTTACATCTTGCATTTGAGCAGTTGAGATTTTTACAACCAGGTTAATGTTCAATGCCTATTAGGTGTTAGAACAAAGTGACTTGATTTTATTTGGGGTTTATTTATGAAACCAATTTATATAGCCACCTGTCTCATAAATGAGCAATTCTGGGCAGCGTATAACAGACCTAAAATAGTTAATACACTAAAAAATGGTAAAAACCAAACTAAAACAATAACAAATGGATGCTAATAATACAACCATCTCACAAATCCAGCCATGCCCTGGAGTTCCAGGTTTGCTGGCACAGTCACTTTTTAAGAAATGGTTGGAAGCTCAACCATTCTACCTCAGAGGGTAGAAGACCCTACAGTGTGGGTGCCACAGCAAAAGCCCCACCACATGTGGCTCTCTAGGCAACAGAACCCATAATGTGGCCTCTCTGCTGGATTTGACAGTGATCTGCTGCATTCTTCCAGTGATCTCCAGCAGGCCGGTGCGTTCACACAGGGAGGGTCTGCTCCGGGTGCCGTCGGCCGCTATGTGTCGCCTGGCGGTGCCGAGGAACAGGGCCTTCTCTGTGGGGGCCCCTGCCCTCTGGAATACTCTGCCACCGGAGCTTCGTACCGGCACGGACCTGAGGGCCTTCAGGCGCGCGTTGAAGACCTGGCTCTTCGAGCAGGCCAGCCTGGGCTGAGATGGTTTTAATTGGTCTCCATATTTATTATAAATTTTAATTGGGGTTTTAAGGGGGGGGGAGGGGCTTTTTACTTTTATTAACCAGCCAACCTTAAATTTAATATCTTTTTAACTTTTGTATTGTTTGTGGGGTTTTAGACGGGCTGTGCACCGCCCTGAGTCCCTTGGGAGAAGGGTGGTATATAAATTGAAATAATAAAATAAATAAATAAATAAATCAGGAAGGGTGATCTCTCAAATAAGATCTCTCAGATCCTGTTGAATATTCAGTAGGGAGTGGATTCTGGTGTCAGAATCCACTCATTGGTGCAATTTCCCTGGCGGGAAATTGAAGCGCTATCAGTGCTGAAACATCAGACAGCTCCCAGCTTAAAAACAGGGAGTAGGCAGCGGCTCAGGCACTTCTTTAAGAATCTTCAATAAAGGTTAATTTTACTGTTCCTGAGCGTCCTGCCTCTTCAATCAACCCCAACTTAACATTGGTGATGAAGGTGGTATACTAGAAAAGAACAAAGGATGAGGAACTCCATGTAGCATCCGCAGCCATTTTTGCAGCAACCACAACCACAAGTGCATCTATCAGAATTCCAGGATGACCACCCAAATACAATTGTCGCATCCATGTGATGTCAATCCCCATGCGAGTTCTCCATCCAGACCCACTGGCGCAGCGTGCTGCCGAGCCGCCCTGGGTGGGACTGGTCGCCGTGCTCCATATTGTTTGATGTAAATTAGAAGCATAATTAGGATTCCAGATGTTAGTTCTGCCAAAAGTGGCCGGGTAATGAGGGGGTGTAATGATGTATACTCATAAATACAGTAGCTTGTTAATTTAAGCGCAGAGCTGGCTTTTAATATTTTGCTTGGCTGTTTCTTGTCATTGCATGGAAAAGATTAAACTACCTTCTGAATTGTTGAAGGACGTGACTGGTCTTTTTTCATTGTAGTAGACCCACAGAACAGCTGAGAGGAAAATTAGCTCTGCCTCACATTTCATATTTCTTATACTGGAGCGTGATTGCTGAAGGTTCTGACGTAGATGCAGGCTTGTTGGATACAATGGAGGAGCATCAAATACAGTGACAGGGCAGGGGAGGAAATCACCATGGGCATGAAATACACATAGACTTCACAGGGCCAGTGCAGGGCCAAACATTCCTCATAATATTAGATGCCTATTCAAAGTGGCTCGAAGTAGTGCTTATGACTATGACCATGGCAGAAGCCATTATTAAGGTACTAAGGAAACTATTTGCCACCCATGGATTACCTGACATCGTGGTGTTGGATAATGGGCCACAATTCATGGCAAATCAATTCAAAGGATTCCTAGCAGAACAAGAAATCCACCATGCCCTGTCTGCACCTGGATACCTGAATGCCAATGGTCAGGTGGAGGGGATGGTGAAATCAGCCAAGGAAACCCTAGTCAGAATGGCCTAGGGGATTGGCAAGCAAAACTAGACAAAATGCTACTGGTACAACATATCACCCCTAGTGCCACCACACATAGAAGTCTGGCAGAACTAATAATTGGACAGAAGTTAAGGTCTACACTGGATAGATTACACCCAAATTATAATATAGACACACCCATGGACTCCACCAGTAAGTGCTGGTCCTTCAATGTGAGACGATTAGTATATGCTCACAACTACATGGGTAGCGCTACCTGGGTCCCAGCACAAATAATACAAATCACTGGTCCCCGATCTTACCAAGTAGAGTTAGAGGATGGTAAGATTTGGATAGGCACATTGACCAACTCAGGGGACGGTTGAGCCATCCCCAACTGGGACAGGCCAACCCAGAATCAAAAAACTGATATGGAAACACAGAACTATCCCTGGCAATAATAAACAATGAAAATCAGCTTAAAGACCACCCAACACTAGTCTCAAAACCAAATGGTTAGCGCAATAACCTATCTGGAGAAGTTGGAGTCCTGCAGAGAACTCCTGTGGCCTCCAGCCCAGTGGAGCCAGCCATGCCAAGAACTGCCTTTGAGGCATTTCCAGGGGTAGGCTCTGGAGTAGCAGCAAACCTGACTGGCCAGGCTGCTGCTGCCGAAATAACTGAACTGTGCAGGTCAAGTCACACCCATCGCAGTCCTGCTTACTTGCATGACTATGTACTGAACATGCAATCTGATTGGTGATCACCTGTCCAAGAGGGGAGGGATGTTGAATATTCAGTAAGGAGTGGATTCTGATGTCAGAATCTACTCATTGGAGCAATTTCCCTGGTGGGAGATTGAAGCACTGTCAGTGGCTGAAACATCGAACAGCTCCTGGCTTAAAAGCAGGGAGCTGGAAGCGGCTCGGGCGCTTCTTTCAGGATCTTCAATGAAGGTTACTTTTACTGTTCCTGCCTTTTCAATTGACCCCAACTTAATAGATCCTGTGCCATAAAGGGCTTTAAAAATATTAATACCACCACTTTGAACTGAACCTGAAAACAAACTGGTAATAAATGCAGTTCATAAAGCAAAAGTGTGGTATGTTTTCTACCAGAAACACACATAACTGCTGAGGTTTCAGAGTATTCTTCTAGGGCAGTCTTAAGAGCATGTTTCTCCCCATTTCCCATCTTCTATTCTGAATTCTGTAGAATTCAGTCCGAGGACTTTTATCATTATGAAGATTAAAAATTCAGCAAGGGCATATGACCTAGTAAGGAGAGTCAGTGTGGCACAATGGTTAAGGCATCACCCAAAACTATGTGTTCTAAGCCACCTTAGGGACAAAGCCATCTGGGTGACCTCGAGTCAATCACTTTCTCTTGGACCTTGGAAGCAGGGAATGGGCAACCTTCTGAAAAATCTTGTCAAGAAAATTGCAGGGACTTGTCTGATAGCTGCCAGGAGTCAACATTGACCTAAAAGCATACAAAGATATGATCTACTAAAATCTGCCTCACCTCTTCTGCAATAAACATCTTTGAACAAAAAACCCCCCTTGATCTGCCATTGAGAAATAGTTTCCTTTTTCTTTGCAGTTGATTTAATATTTGTTCCTTTAAGTGAGTCAGTTCTCCTTAATTTGTTCCTGGAAAAATGAATAGGGAAATAATATTTTTTCAAAAACCCCATTTTGGAAAGTTGGTAAAAAATGTTGATAAATGATAAAACCTGGCTCAAAATCTATACTAAGATCTCCATTGGTAATGCACATAAAGATGTCTCCTTTTCCTCATCTTTCATTCATCACTTATCAGTCAATTCCTTGTGTGTCTTCAATCTTCCCTTTTTGGGGAAGGTTGTTGAGAAGGTAGTTGTGTGGCAGGTCTAGATAATCCATTTCACCCAGAAACCTTGGCAAGACTAAGTGGCTCTGGGTTTAGGGTCCTTTGGTCCAGGGAGAATTACCATCTTTGGTCTTGGATGGAGTGGTATTGCCCCAAACAAACCCAGTGCGTAATCCGGGGGGTCTCCTGGATTCCCAATTCCTGCTTGAGGAACAGGTGGCAGTCATGACCAGGAAGGCCTTTGCACAATTGCACAACTGCAGTTATGGCCAAGAGGGCCAGTTACATCCTTTCCAGGACCAACAATCCCTACTCATGATCACACTCTAGTTACCTCCAGTCTTTGATTATTGCAACACACTCTACATGAGGCTACTCTTGAAAAGCATCTGGAAGCTCCAGTTGCTTCAAAATGCAGCAACCCACATGATTATGTGCAGACCCAGATGTGCACATCTGTCACCTCTCCTGCAGGAACTACATTGGCTGCCAATTGGATTCCAGGTGCAATTCAAGGTGCTGATTTCACCTTTAAAGCCCTTCATCATGGCTTGGGACAGTCTGAATTATCTGAGGGATCATCTCTTGCCAGTTACATCCACCCAATCCACTAGAGCAGGAAGGTAAGGAACGTTGCGGGTCACGTTCCCTAAGGAAGTACATCAGGCAGGGCCAAAAAGAAGGGTCTTCTCCATGGTGGCTCTCTCCCATTGGAATATCATCCCTGAAGAAATTAGAATCCCCCCTGCACTTTGACAATCTTTTATAAGGCCCTGAAGACTTGGTTCTGCCACAATGGGCCTGGGAAACCCAGAGGGGGATGGAGCTATCAAGTGGCTCATTTACATGTTGTTGCCAAGGGGTTGGGGTATTTTGTGTACTGGGTTTTTACAGTTTGTAAGCTGCCCAGTCGCTGTGGATGAGTAGGCGCCCATATAAATCTTCCAAATAAATACATTTTGCTTCATGAGACATTTAAGTAAAATCAAGTGGCACAATTTCTTTTGAGCACTCAAGATCTACTACCTTCTTTCTGTGCAAGGCTTTATTTATTGTCAAATGTCTATTTCCAGAAAAAAAAAACACCTCATTTTGTATAAAGGTTTGGAGAAGGGGGTAGATTATTCTGCATAGCATCATACTGACAACAAATTTGCTGGACTCCCACTGGGTTAAGAATTTAAACATCAACTCAGGACAGAAATAGTATTGAGTACTTTGTGCAATGATCTTTGTCGTCCCTGGATTGTGGCCTTCATGGTCCTAGACCTCTCAGCAACTTTTTGATTTCCTGCTGACTACATGGAAGAATTGGGCTTGGAGACAATATGTGATGGTGCCTCTGCTCTTTAAGTGGGCAGTTCCATTCTGGGAGTTGGGGTGGGAACAGGGAGAGACTGGTAACATATGCGGTTTTCCCAATATCCTTTTCCATGTGCTATTTAACATCTACATAATGCTGCTGGGGAGTGAAGTATGATGATGGTAACCCAGAATGTTTCACCATTCTATTTAAATAGGAAAAGCTATGTTTTATTTCCTGTAGGTCATAAAGGCTTGGATGAGCCAAAATAAGTTCCAATTGAAATCTCTGCAGGAAGAGTTTGTGTTAGCTGACGATAGATCTGCTGCTTGGATCAGGCTCTGGCTTTGGCTTTGGTTCTGGATGGAACAACATTTGCCCTAAAGAAGCAGATCTGCAAATTGATATCTTTCTTGATTTGGTATTTTTTTCTAGAACCTGGTAGTCATAAGTCAAGGGATCTTTCCCCATCTCTGTCTGGTACACCAATTACGGACTTTTTTGGGTTGAAATGAAGAAGAAAAGTCAATCGCTAATTCATTAGGTCTGTCCAGGTAATAATCCAGCAGACTGACTTGCAAGATATATTGTAAATATAAACTGTACTTTGGCATTAATATTGGATTTCAGAAAACTTCTAAGGCACACACTCAATTGTACAGTCACTCCCTCCATTCCACCATGAATGAAAAGGGGGAAATGGAATTCTGAGTGTCACAGCTGTATGAATTTAGGTTCCATTCATTGGAATCCTTAACAATGTAAAAAGAGGTACATTCTCTCAAGGCATGTTTATCTATTCCTTGCTCAATAAGGAAAGAAGGGGAAGATGAATTGTTCTAGTATAGATTTGTGAAGAAACAATCAGGCTTGACCCAGCTCCTGCCTCTTTATTCTTTTTAGCTTGATGGATATTTGAGTAGATTTCATACTTCTGAGATGATTTCATACTGAGGACATAAGTTCATGTCAAATCCCATTTGTCAAAATTGTGTGCCTAATAACATGAAATATTATTAGGGATCAAAGACCAAAAATCATGTTAAATGTTATGGCCCAGGCACAATTAAACCAATGCTTCAGTCTTTTCCTTCAGGCAGACCACAGTATCATTAAAAATTTTGGAGGCTCACCACAGATGCCACAACTGGTATCACAATGACTATGGGTAGTAAAATACATATTAGTTTTTAAGTGATATCAGCAAGGAGCCAGAAACAAATCAGATCTTTTTTCTAAAATCTTGGGAGGTCACAAAATTTTATAATTTTTTTTTTTTGTAAGAATTCCTTATAAAATTTGAGGAAGTATTTCTAAATCTCATAATTTTTCAACCAGGAAAAGTAAGAGCCACTGCAGAATAGTGGTTAAGGTGAACATACCATAGTGATATAGTGGTTAATAGTGGTTAAGGTGAACATAAATCTTGGGATTTAAAATATACAAAACAAAACTACTTTGAACATGTAAACAAACCTGGTAGATGGTTGGCCTACAAATTAAAAAAAGTGAATGAAAGAAGAACCATACATTAACTATTAGATAAGAATGGAATTGAGGAAACCAATAGGGAGAAGAAAAAAGAAATTGTAAGATAATTTTTTGAAAATCTCTACAGCCAGGAAAATATAGAAATAGGAAAAATAGATAAATATTTGAAAGGAGAAATAACCCACCCGCTATTAGAAGAAAAAAAGGGAATTATTAAACAATTATTGAATTAAAGGAAGCAATTAAAAGACAAATAAAACCCCAGGGCCGGATGGCTTACCAGGAGAACTCTACAAAAATATAGGAGAATCAGTAGAAAGTGTATTCTTGGAAGTTTGCAATGAGGTATTGTTAAAAGCAAAGCTACCAGATTCGTGAAAGGAGGCCTTTATTACATTAATTCCAAAAGAAGGTTCAGATGCTAGGCAAATTAAAAACTACAGACCAATATCCCTTCTAATGTCTAATGTCATGCCCCTGGTGGAGACTGACTCTGAAGGAGAGGACCAGGGAAAAACGTGGTCTACTCGGGAAAAGAGGGCCATGATCCTCTTCATGGGTTGCAGGTGTGAGATCTGCATAAGAGTTTGGACCTGTGTGCTAACAAACGCTGGAGACAAATTAGTGTTTTATTCCTAGATGAGGTTTATCTTGGTTGGCGTTCTTCCAATGGACTGCACCTGGTTATCTTCCTTATTCAGTGTGGTTTGTTTTTGGATTTTGCTTCATTATCTGCTCTTTGAATTTGAACTGTGTTTCTTTCGTTTGGAGTGTTATTTTGAAAATAGTTTAATCTTCAACTGTGAACAATTAAACAGTGAAGCCAAGTTGAAGGCATTAAAGGACCTTTATTTATGTTTTGGATTTTGTTATATTTTTGATACACTCTGGGTCATCACAGCTGACTACAAAATCTTCATGAATATAATGGCAGATAGGTTGAAGAAAATATTAAATGATAGAATATATTGCAGGGCAGGGCAGAGGAGTTTTCCCGATTTCTGCACAACAAAATCGCTCGGATTCGGGGCGGGCTGGACTCCAATTGGGTGGTCCCAGAGGAAGTGTCCAGGGCAGGTCTTGAGACTATTATCTGGGAAGAGTTTGACCCTGTGACCGCTGAGGGTGTGGGGGGGGGGGTGAATACCACCACATGTTTGTTGGACCCGTGTCCCTCCTGGTTGGTTTCGACCGCCAGGGAGGTGACACGAGGCTGGCTCCAGGGGATTATCACGCTTCGTTAAGAGAGGGGTCGCTCCCTACTGCCCTGAAAATGGTGGTGGTGTGGCCCCTCCTCAAGAAGCCTGCCCTGGACCCGGCTGTTTTAAATAACTATCATCCAGTCTCCAACCTTCCTTTTTTAGCAAAGGTTGTTGAGAGTGTGGTGGCACATCAGCTCCCTCAGTATCTGGAGGAAGCGATTTACCTCGATCCGTTCCAATCGGGCTTCAGGCCCGGGCATAGTACCAAAACGGCATTGGTCGCGTTGGTTGATGATCTCTGGAGGGCCCGTGACAGGGGGTATTCCTCTATCCTGGTCCTGTTAGATCTCTCAGCAGCTTTTGATACTATCGACCATAGTATTTTATTGCGGCGGTTGGAGGGGTTGGGGATTGAGGGAACTGTCCTGCGATGGTTCTCCTCCTTCCTCTCCAACCGCTCGCAATTTGTGTTGACGGGGGGGGGGAAAGGTCCACCTCTAGGCCCCTCATTTGTGGGGTGCCTCAGGGGCCGGTCCTCTCCCCTCTTTTGTTCAACATTTATGTGAAGCCACTGGGGGAGATCATCCGTGGTTTTGGGGTGCGGTGTCATCTGTATGCGGATGATACCCAGCTTTACATCTCCACCCCAAGCCACCCCAACGATGCTGTGGAGGCTATGTCCCGGTGCCTGGAGGCCGTGCGGATTTGGATGGGCAGGAACAGGCTCCAGCTCAACCCTTCCAAGATTGAGTGGCTGTGGTTTCTGGCGCCCCGACATAGTCAGCTGACTCCGTCGCTGGCTATTGGGGGAGAGATCTTACCCCCCACAGAGAGGGCTCACAATTTGGGTGTCCTCCTGGATGCATGGGTGTCCTCCTGGATGCATGGCTGTCTTTAGAAGACCATATTACGGCCGTCTCCAGGGGGGCTTTTTATCAGGTTCGCCTGATTCACCAGCTGCAGCCCTTTCTGGATTGGGACGCCTTATGTACAGTCACTCACGCTCTTGTCATCTCTCGCCTGGATTACTGTAATGCTCTCTACATGGGGCTCCCTGCTGGGAGCACCCGGAGACTCCAACTGGTACAAAATGCGGCCGCGCGGGTGGTTATGGGGGCGTCACGAAGCTCCCATATGACGCCTCTCCTGCGTGAGCTGCATTGGTTGCCGGTGGTTTTCCGGGTTCGCTTTAAGGTTCTGGTATTGACCTTTAAAGCAATCCATGGCATTGGACCAGGTTATTTGCAGGACCACGTTCTGCCGGTAATCTCCTACCGACCTGTGTGTTCCCACAGGGAGGGCCTTCTTCAGGTGCCGTCAGCTTCTATGTGTCGTCTGGCGGCCCCTAGGAGTAGGGCCTTCCCGCCCTCTGGAATGGTCTGCCTCCAGAAATACGCACTAATATGGATCTGAGAGCTTTCAGACATGCATTAAAAACCTGGCTCTTTGAGCAGGCCGGCCTAGGCTGACATGGGATTTTTAATTTAGTATTTGCGTTTTAATCAGGTTTTTAAAATTTGGGTTTTAATTAACTTATTGGGGGAGGGTATAATTTTAGACAGCCTAAATTATTTAATTTATTTTTAACTTTTGTATATTGTAATGGGGTCTTTGGTTGGCTGTGCACCACCCTGAGTCCTTCGGGAGAAGGGCGGTATATAAATAACAAAATAAATAAATAAAATATATCCTGACCAAAATGGTTTCCTCCCGACATGACAAATTATAAACAACACTAAAAAATAATTAACATATTAGAATATTATGAAATGCATCCAGGAAGCCAAGTAGCTCTTGTCTTCCTGGATACACAAAAAGCTTTTGATAATGTTAATTGAGAGTTTATGATACAACAGATTAAATTTATGAAATTTGGAGAAAGTTTTGAGAAAATGATAGAAATGATCTACTCTATCCAAAAGGCTAAGGTATTAATAAGTGGAGAAATGACGAAACCATTTGAAATAATAAAAGGCATTAGGCAGAGATGTCCACTGTCACCTCTGCTTTTCATCCTGGCATTAGAAACACTACTGCGAATTAGATTAAGTAAGGAAATAAAAGGAATACAAATCAAAAAGGAAGAATACAAATTACAGGCGTTTGCCGATGACATGGCATTTGTTATTGAAGACCCGCTAGAATCTGGCTCGATAATATTGCAGGAAATAGGGAAATTTGGCGAAGTAGCAGGCTTCAAAATTAATAGAGATAAAACCAAAATGCTAGTTAAAAACCTGATGGTAAAACACAAAAGGGAATTAGAAGCAGCAATGGGTCTCCAAATTGTTTAAAAAGTTAAATATTTAGGTATTTGGTGAAAGGCAAGAAGTTCAGCAATAAAGTACAGCAATATTTACAAGAGGCAAAATTACCAAGAATACCTGATGATGTAAAGACCATGTTAGATGAGAAAATAACAATGGAATTGACAGAAGCAATAAATAGACAAAATATTGGAAAAGCCCCTGGCCCAGTTGGGCTACCAGCTGAATTTTATAAGATAATACAGGAAGTAATCTCAAATATAATGTTGGAAGTATTGAATGAGGTTTTGACAAGAAATAAAGTACCTGACTCATGGACAGAGGCATATGTTATACTTATGTCAAAAGGAGATACTGACCCACAACAAATAAAAAACTATAGACCAATATCCTTTCTAAATGCTGATTACAAAATATTTGCTTCAATAATGGCAGAAAGACTAAAAAGATATTTAAACTATTTTATATACTCAGATCAAAATGGATTTCTACCCAAGAGACAAATAAAAATAATATGAAGATAATATTGAATACTCTGGAATGCTATGAAACCCACTCAGAGAAACAAATGGCATTAGTGTTTTTAGATGCACAGAAAGCGTTTGATAATGTGAATTGGCAGTTTATGTTGATGCAACTGGAGGAGATGAGTTTTGGAGATAGGTTCACTAAAGCATTAAAGGCAATATATAACAAGCAAACAGCAAGAGTAATGATAAACGGAGAACTGACAGAAAATTTTAACATTCAAAAAGGAATCAGACAAGGCTCTCCACTATCCCCATTATTGTTTGTACTGACTTTGGAAGTTTTGAACAGAAATATTAGCAAAAATAAAGAAATAAAGAGAATAAAAATAAAAAAAGAGTATAAGCTACAAGCTTTTGCAGATGATTTGGTCTTTATATTGGAAGAAGAAGCCCTAAGTTGATTAGAGAAATAGAGGAGTTTGGTGAAGTAGCAGGATTGAATATAAATAAAGAAAAAACAAAAATCTTGGTGAAAAATATGACAGAAAAACAAAAGATTAATGGACAAATTAAATATTAAAATTACAAAAAAATTACAAATATTTAGGGATACAAATGACAGCTAGATGCGGAACACTTAAAGAAGATAATTATGAGAGATTATTACAACAGATTGCAATGGACTTGGAAAAATGGAAGAACGTACAGCTATCTTTAATAGGTAGAATTGTGACAATTAAAATGAATATATTGCCAAAAATATTATACTTATTCCAGACAATTCGAATGAGATTGGAAAAAAAATACTTTGAAGATTTAAATAAAATGATGTTGAAATTTATTTGGCAGGGGAAAAAGACAAGAATTAAGATAAAACTATTGCAGGACTCAAGGGTGAAACGGGGTTTTGGATTACCCAATTAGGAACTATATTATCAGGCAACAATATTGATGTGGATGAAGGAATGGATTGTATTGAAAAATGCCAGTTTATTAACACTAGAAGGGCATGATTTACAATTGGGTGGTATGCATTTTTATGATATAAAGAAAGTAAGGTACATGGATATTTTAGAAGACACTACATTAGGGATGCTTTATTAACAGTATGGGAAAAAATAAGAGACTATCATTATATGAAAATACCAGTCTGGTTATCAACATTAGAAGCTTTTACATATCCACAGTTATTTAAAAAGGAACACATTATTAGATACGAAGAAATTTTAAATGAAAAGGGTGAACTCAAAACAAAGCAAGAATTACAGTTAGAAAGAATAAATATAAATTGGTATTCGTATTTGCAAATACATACAAGGTATGAAAAAGACATTATGCTGGCTGAGTTTTATAAGGAATTGACAGAATTGGATAAAATCCTAACAAGCACTGAAGAGAAGTTGATCAAAAAACTATATGGTTATTTATTAGGAGTGAAATTAGAGGAAGAACAAGTAAAAGAATCAATGATTGCATGGGGGAAAAACTTTGGATATGGAATAGACTTGGATAAATGGCAGATATTATGGTCCAGAAACTATAAATTAACTATGTCAATGGCCTATAAAGAGAATTTGTATAAGATGTTTTTTTACCCCCAACGAGAATTGCCAAGATGTTTAAAGATAAGTCGTCAAAGTGCTGGAAATGTCAGAAGTTACCAGGATCATACTACCAAATGTGGTGGACATGCACAGAAACTAAAAAGTATTGCACTAGAATACACATGTGACTGGAGAAAATGATAAAACAGCCTACAGACTTAAACCAGAGACATTTTTATTGGGAATTTTGCCTGAGGGTTACAATAAAGAATTAACATGTTTGATTCTTAATGTACTAACAGCAACTAGGATTGTATTTGCACAAAATTGGAAAAATGAGAAAATTCCGATGGATGAGGAAATTATTAAGAAAATAATTGAATGTGCAGAAATGAGTAGATTGACGATGGTAATTAGAGAACAAGAAGAAAAAGATTATTATAAAATTTGGAATTTATTTTATGAATGGCTGGATAGAAGAGTAAGAAATTGAAATATGTAAGTACAGTATAATATATCATTACTGAGTTAGAGTAAGAAAATGAATATGAAATATATCACTGAAAATCAATAATTACAATGTTAAGGATAATATATTAAGTGATATGTGTGATATAAAATACTGATTAGAATGATTATAAACATATATAAGTAAAATATGTATGATAATATTATTTGCACAAAGAGATATGTATCCAACTGACACACTGTTGAACAGAAAGGTTTTATTTGTTTGTTTTTGTTGTGGTTATAAAAATAAAAAACTTTTTATATTAAAAAAAAAGATTTGCTCCCACATCATTCTGCAGGTGGTGGATCCTTTGTGTTTCTTCCAGGTGATAGACATGGTTCAGCAGATCAAAGATTATTGGCCTTAAAGCAAAGGATTAAATTGTCTTGTTCATCCACAAAGATTACCTGAAAGGTGAATCTCTAGAAAATTTCATATCTTTCCTAGATGAAAAACTGTAGGAATATATTGCTGAATGCAGGAATCGGTGCCTGCCTTTCAACAACAAGGCTAAAGGAGCAGAACAAGAGGCTCAGGTGGCCGAACTGATGACCATGATTGATGATCTGGTGCACAAGAACAGAAATGTTCCTTGTTACACAGAAGACATGATAAACATCAACAAAAGACACAAATTCTGGTTGTTTCCCTTTCCATCAGAGACTGGAAACACTCTCTAGTTCAGCTTCTTCTGCTCCCAAGGTGGCAGCTCTGCCAAAGGCCACTCAAACTTCCAAAGGCTTTTTTGCTGTCACAACTATTATCGCTTCCCCGCTTCCAACGAATTATAAGGGGGAGATAGAACTTGGATTTCAGACATCAAGATGCCAGCCGTGAGTATCTATAGATACTGTACTTTCAAAGACATTATGTAAGGATGCTCTACTCCTAGTATGGGAAAAGCTTAAAGCAGAACATTATATGAAAATGAATTTGAGGGTGAACTCAGATCTAAACAAGAATTAGAGGAGCAAGAAATCAAGATGAATTGATATACTATGTGCAAATACATTCTAGGTGTGATAAAGATTGTAAAATAGAGGGATTTTATAATGAACCTACAGAATTGGATGAAATTTTAGCAGGTACTGATGAGAAAATGATTTTAAAAAGTTATGGTTACTTACTTGGAATTAAATTGGAGGAAGAACAAGTTAAAGAAACAATGATTGCCTGGGGGAGAAATTTTGGATATGGGATAGATTTAGATAAATGGCAAAAACTATAGTCTCGAAATTATAAATTAACAATGTTGATAGCATACAAAGAGAATTTGTATAAGATGTTTTACAGGCGGCATCTACCCCCAGCACGAATAGCAAGGATGTTCAAGAATAAATTGGAAAAATGCTGGAAGTGTCATCAGATACCTGGATCATACTACCACATGTGGTGGATGTGTGTGGAAACCAAGAGATACTGGACTAAAATGCATACATGGCTTGAAAAAAATGAAAAAACAGATTTGAAGCCAGAGATATTTTTATTGGGTATCTTGCCTGAAGGATATAGTAGAGAATTGACATATTTGATTATAAATGTGTTAACAGTGGCTAGAATTGTATTTGCTAAAAATTGGAAGACTGAAAAAATTCTAATAGATGAAGAAAATGATGGAATGTGCAGAAATGAGTAAATTGACATTAACAATTAGAGAGCAAGAAGATAAAGAATATTACAAAATCTGGGATCAATTTTATTAATGGTTAGATAAGAAAATAGAGAAGTAAAAAGTGTTATAAAAAAAGGAATGGTATAATATGCAAGATAATATAATGTAATGATACTATATAATAGAATATAATGAAATGAATTGTATGTTCTCAGATTGGTCCAAACTGAGATTTGCTCGATAAGAATTATGTGAATTTGTAGTTGAGTATAATGATGATATAATAACAATACAATACGATATAATATATATAGTTGATTTATATAATATGAATGTATGTTTGTTCAGAAGGGACTGTTGATATTATGATATTGCACAAAAGAAATGTACCAACTGACACGCTGTATTATGGAAGGTTGTTTTATGTTGATGTTTTATGTTTGTGTGGTTTTTTTTAAGACAAACACTAACAAACATTTTTTTAAAAAAAAAGAAAGAAATGACCTGGAAAAATGGAGGAAATTACAGATCTCATTCTTATGGAAAATAGCTACAATTAAAATGAATATTCTACTTAAACTGTTATATTTGTTCCAAACTACTCCAATAAAATTAGATAAAAAATTTTTCAAAGAGCTAAATAAAATAACGTGAGTTATTATCCTGATATTCTTATTTATTTCTGAACAAGTATCCGTAATTAAAATCTGTGTATGTAATTTTCTTAGCAGAGTAAGTGCCTACACACAGAACTGCAAGTTCTTTGGCTTCTTGAAATTATCAGGTCTCTTGAAATGGCCGTGTTTCCACCTTTCAATGGTTAAAGCAAGATTCCTCACAACTTGTAAAAAAATTGGCATATGTATCATAAATTAAAAGAAACAAGGTCATTGTAAGCTATTATGCTTCCCATCTTCTACTTCCCATTTTCAGCTGCTGATAATGCTGAAAAATTCACCCAGTAAGGTGAAGGGTATTATTACCCTATGTTTTCGTGTCCTTTGTTCCCCATCTTAGTCTTTACTCTCACCATCAGAGTTTGCCATAAATCCCCCGTGACCCCAGAGCAGGCTATATTATCATAGCTCAACCTTCCCAGAAACATCACATTTCATTTTATTATATAAGGTAGGGTTGACATCAACCCACATTACCCATGAAAGCTAAAAGAGGTTCAATCCAATTGTCTTGGGTTGGAGACATCTCAGTCAACAGGAAGTAGCCATCAATGGTCATCACAAAGTTAGTTCGACGGAATAACAGAACAAAATAATAGGAAGGGACCTTGGAGATCTTTTAGTCCAACCCCAAGCTGAAGCAGGAGACCCTATATCATTTTAGACAAATAACAGCTATTGCTTCCTGCCACTGGGGGAAAAAGGTGATGGTTTAGCTGGGATTAATACTATCATAGATAGTACTGGAGGAAGCTTAGCCACTATCAACCCTTGTTATTAAGTTATAACATCTGGCTTCACTGGGTTCAAGTAAAGTTTTTGTACAGGCCATGCTTCTCATGTTTTACTCAACCCATAAAATTGAAGAGAGGAAACTATAAAATAGAGTTCATAGAATTTATCTGTGCTGGAAGCAGTAACTTCTTTTTCCTACTTGGATGGTGATTTTTGGCTGATTTTAAAGGTTTGTCCACATGCCTGACAGAGCAGCTGTTTGTATAGTAGAGATCCCTACCATTCCCAATGATAAATTCCTGCATACTATCTATTCTATACTGTCCCATTTGGGCTATTTTCACCCTTCTTCCTTGGATGCAATTCATCCAATTCCAGATGGTTCCAGTCCTGATGGCTTTTCCACATGGGTCAATCTCAAAGTTGCTACTCCTCATTTGTCCTCAGTGCCAAAAGTCTGGTTTCACTTTGGTTTGTGCTTGCACCCCTGGTACTGAAGTTCCCATGTCTGTCCTAACCAAAATGTTCTACTCAATTTCCACCTTTTCTTCTGTGCACTGGGGGCTCTTGGCTCCTTTTTTCTAGCTGGGCATATATATGAGACAGGTGGCATTTAATTTCAAATAAACATTCAGTTAGAGATGCTGTTTCCTTCACTTTGCTTCCAGTATTAGCTACCAAAATATACCTGTATCAGTGTATCAGCAAACAAGCACCATATGGCATGCACTCTGCTACAAATTGAACTCTGTCATTTTAATAATGTAATCATTCCTAGAAATTCCTTGATTCCCAGGAAGAAAGGGAGGGCAGATTCACCCATATCCATTGAAAGATGATGTAAGAATATTGAAGTTATAAGGTTGAGGGATGATTTTGGGGGGAATCACTATTCTGCATATTTGTAACCTTACTTTTGCTATTGGCTGTTTGTTCCTAAATAATTAAGCAAGTTTAATTAATGTGTTCTCAAATGTAGTCTTAATGTAGGCCATGTGCCATTTGCCCAGGCAGTGAAAACATCGAAAGACAGCACTGAAATATTAACCCTTTTGGGGGGTGACAGATAGCCATAGAAAAATTGAGAGATGGTGGTGTATGTATTTATATATTGTATTTGTACCCATCATATTCAAAATACTCCTCAGTAGTTTACAATCCTCATTTCATAATCTACTTTGGCTGCTTTCCACCCTTCAATTGTTCTTTCCTTGGAAGTTGAAAAAGGAAAAAAAATGAAGTATGGAAAATTTATGGAACTCCTTTTGTTGTCATGTTTTCTATCTCATAAGGATCACTGAAGCAGTATGACTTGATTTTACCACAGCATAAAAAATGATTTTTCATATATAATATATTGTTTTAGATGTGCATTTCTAAATTTCTCTTCTAATGTAGGATATTCTAGAGCTGAAGCTGTACTTGCCAGCTCTGGCGTCAGCCTCCACGCTGCCAAATTCTCATATGCATTGCAGCCAGGTCCAGTTATATGATGGATCACATGCATCAGAACCTAGTACAGGTTTAACCTCAGCAATTGTTTACTCCAATAAATTTCAACTATATTCAGTTGTATGAACAATCGTGAGCTTTCAGATCTCTTAAACATATGGCAATTCAGTCAGGACAAGTAGGTACAATTTGCACAGATAAACACATGCCCTCCCCCTCGGCTGCAGGTTATCTCTAGGCGAGCACCTGAAAAAGAGGTGCCATTCACAAATTATCTTTTTTGATTGCAAATACAAGCCAGTACTATTGGAACATGATCAAATCAATCTTTAAAAGAGTATTTTAAATGGGGCCTCCTCCTCTCTCCCTCCCATTGAAATGTTCATGACACATTCTTTCTTGCTTGTTCTTTTTTTGGAGTTAGAAATTTCCTAACTTGTGGTCTTTTTCAGAAAACGAGAAGTGTCTTCCTCCAACAAGCGACAAGCAACCAGGCACAAAGAATACGCAGCTGAAGGATTAGCAGCCTTTATTGCCTCATCCTTTGTTTTCCAAGAAAGATTCCCTGGGCCAAGGCACTGGCACTGTTCTCCTAGCACACACCACACCTGAGTTGTGCAGGATGGATACCTTCACTCCAGGGCAAATGGGCTCTCTTTTGGTTTTGATAGTGATAGCTATCTGGCAAGGTAGGTCTTCTTATTCATTCCATTCAGACATCAGTAAACTGTAGCAGCTGGGAAGAACACAGAACTTTTTCTAGCTGTAACCAACCAACCAACCTACAATGGATTACAAATGTCTTCATCCCCAGCCTTTAAGATCGTTTGTTATGTTGGTGGTTGTGATGGGAAGTTGCAATCTAATATCTCTGGAGGGTTCCAAATGAGGAGAGCAAGGTTAGAAAAGTAACAGTGTTCTTTAGTGTTTTTACATGTACTGCAAAAGAATAAAGATGAAAATGTGTTTTCAAAATTTCTGTTGAAGGAAATTATGGTCAGCCAAATCTGTTGCTTTTATTGGTATGATTGCCAGTTGGATACATCCAATATTGCATTAACATCTACGGTTTTACTTTTAAAACTTTGATCATTTCTCATTCTTTTTTCAATAAATTTAATAACTTGTTGAATATTCAAGTGTAATGTTCACTTTGTTTATATGCAATACCCATTTTGGAAAAAAAAATGGAATTGGGTATTTGTGTTTTGTTTAGTAATCAAGTGATAAGTTTTTGACTAGATTACTAACAAATTAAACATAGAAGCTGAAGCAGCTCAGTTAGGACAAATGACTATTTTCTGCTCAAAAAATCAGTAATGTGTTATTCCATTTGGATGTGAGGAAAGTTTTTCTCCACCAAGAAGCATCTACTTTGATTTCTAGTTCTTAATTGCTTAAGTGTACTTCTTCAGTCCTGTATAGCACCTTCAGCATCTAAATGAAGATTTGATCAAAATATTTTAAAGTAAGGATATATTTTAGAAACATTTTACATGACCAAAGCATGTCTATAATCTTTTCTCAAGCTTTAACCACAGATTTCTCACTCCACCATAAATGGTACAACTAAACTGTACTATGATTGTCAATCTACTTTTTCTGGTAAATGTTTTAACTAAATATTTACCAGAAGGGGGAGAATGAATTTTCATCAAGTAAATTCTCCCTAATAAATTGGCAGCATCAAAAGTTTTCAGTCACAATGGGGTTAAACTGGAAAAGTTCACACTGTACAAAAGGTTGACCGTACTTTAGTTTCCAAAAGTCAAGAGGAAGAAGTTTCGTGTGTGTGCTTGGTGGAAGAAAAAGACAATATTCTTCAAACTATAACTGAAGGTCACTATTATGCAACACAGTGATGTGGCAAAGCCGTGGCCAGTTGTTACTGAAAATATGAAGGAAGCCAGGATCCATCTTGGCAATATTCTGAAACTCCACGCAAAATTTTAACTCAGCATTAGAATTGGCAAGAGAGATTTTTCTTTCATACTTTGAAGAAACTGAAAATTGGTTTTGTATCATTAGGGTTGCATCAATGGTAACAACCATAGCTAAAAACTAGTAGTATAATTGAATATTAGAGTAATTGGGTTTAGATAGAGTTGCATATTTGAATTTGCTATGCTGCAGATTTTTGCAATCTTCATGCATTCGTATCAAGTACTATGTTATATTTAAAATGTGCCAGGTCTATCGCCCTTTGACCCACTTCTGGCTGTGTTCTTGCACTCAAAACCTCACTTTGGTAAGGGTAGAAATTGTTCCAAAATTACTATCATTTTTTTTTTGCTCCCTTTCATACAGCCTCAACCATTTCTTGCTTATGTCTTCCAATCTTGCCCACAATTCATGAATCCCTTGTTTGTTATATGTGTAGCTCCTAACCTTATGTGTAGCTCCTAAACCTTTGTCTATAGGGAATGATACTATGCCTGTATAGGATTATCTTTTGAATATGAGAATTAGTCCATTATTTCTCTTGGTGGAAGACTACTACAAGCTCTTAAAATCTTTCCAGTTAAACATGGAGTATTCTGGTCAGGCATTCATCCTGCTACAAGAGGTAGTAATGCTTTCAAACATGAAAAAATAGTTTTTTACCAACTGGAGATTTTTTTAATTTGTATCCTTTCACAAATAACTCAGGGTAGTGAACATATCCAACACACCTTCCCTCATATTTTCCCCATAACCACCACTCTTTGAAGTGAGTTGGGCTGAGAGTGACTGGTTCAAAATCACCCAGCTGGCTTTTACAGATTAGTTGATGCACTCCTTTAAGTCTATCAGCCCCATTCAATTCATCTAGTCTCTCTTTCACTTTTTTCTTACTATAGAATATCTTTTACTCCTTGCTTCCCTCAAAAGGCATTCTTTGTCTTTAGTCAAAGCATTTTCTTTTGCTATTGGGCGCTCCTTTAAGTTTATCAGCTCCCTCATCTCTTCTTACCTTATTCACTCTTTCCCCATCTTAGCTTATCTTAACTTTCTGCCTCCTTCCAAAGCTGCTCTTTTTTCTCTTTAATTAGTTGAAGCCTTTCCTTTTGCTGTTGCTTTAATATCTGAATCCAGCTTTCTGGCTGGTCTATTTTCTTTGGTTTAACTACAGGCATAAAATGGATACCTTAGGTCTATCAAGGTAATAGTTTTTTCTAAGGGAGAATCTGTCCCTTCTACCTTTCCCATGTCTGTTTATGTGGTGTAAGTTCTGGTTAAGAGGTCTGGTTTCTACAGCCAGGATTGTTGGTCATTTCCTTCAAAGTCTGACTTCTTCTGTGAGGGCCAAACTCTGTTCCTTTTGAATCTAGGGTTCATTTTCTTTTCATGGAGTGTTTAATGAACTCCTTGAGCTTAAGCCATCTCCATTTGTATGGTTGCCACCCTAAGTTTCTCCCACCTTTTTACAGATATCTTACCCTGCCTCCCCACTTTTGTCATGGGTTCTTTTCAGTATATCCATTTCAGTGGGCTCCAGACAAGCCAACAGCAACATAGGTCACACACAAGCATTCACAAGCTATTACTACTACTCACCCCTATTCCACTCTTCCCCTTTTCTATTCCTACAGCTACTATTTCTTCTGAGAACTACTACTCCTATTTCTTCCAAGTACTGCTAGAGAAAATTACACCTCTCTGGCTGCCTGGCTTCCACATACAAACAGAAGCTTATTCTCTCTTCCACACACAAACAGAAGCTTATTCTCTCTTCCCCACCACCACATACTGCACTCTGAGCTGCCTCTCAGCACAGCTTTTATAATCAAGGTTGCCGCCCCTGGCTGGGGAGAGGCCTTAAAGAGACAGGTGGACAGCAGCACAGGTGCTGACTATTTTCTGGGTAGCCTGTTTCCTCAGAGCTGTAAGGAAAAGATGAAAACAGAAGTTAATCACCCAATTCCAAGTAAGAAAGAGATGGAATGTCCTTCATGGCTAGTTTTGTTGAACAGATGAAAAATCTATTCCCTCTCTGGTGCTCTAATTTCCCCCAAATTTTACACATTCCCAGATAACACTTTTGCAGGAAGCAAGCTTTAAAAGTCAAAAACAGGGTTGACAAATGGGCTTTTTTTTAAAAAAAAGTCTAAACATTTTGTTCCTCTGCTAAGTGCTGTAACTCCAACTTTCAGAGCTAGGAAAGGGGAATCATGGTTTATTGTGTGCCTTTTAATATCAGAGCTAGGAAAGGGGAATTGTGGTTTATTGTGTGCCTTTTTTTGAAACAGACCATGCAAAGACCTTCTTTTTAATGAGAACACTTCAGTAAGTGAAAGTCATAGAACACTAGATATTGGAAAGACAGCCTAGTTCAAACCTTATAGCCCATCTTTCCTTCCTCTTCAGATAAGCTCTACTTAATATCTTTTATGGCTGTTATTATTGATAAACCTGAGATGAGAATAGACTTGATGGACAGCTGGATGGAGAAAGCTAAAGGATAGGAAAGGATGTGTTGATTCCATATCTGTGTACATGCTGGCAAGAGAAATTCAACGACAGCATTAAGACTGTCCTTATAGCCCTACAAATGATAGCCCTACAAATTAATCTGTTGTATTCTCAGTCTTTATCCAAATATTTGGTGGATTTCAAAATTAATCTTTATCAGATTGTTCCACTCTTTATCAAAGAGTCAATCTAAATATAGTTTGTTCTAGCTGTGTGATTTTCTGGACTGGTCTGAAAACTCAAGAGTTCTTTGGAAGCTTAAGAAATGGAGAACAAATTTCTCTAAATAAATAAGTTAAATGATTTCTATTGCTAATATAAGCAGCCATTGAGAACTGTTCTGTTCCATTTCAACAGGAGTCTTCAAACTTGATAGCTTTAAGACTTGTGGACTTCAACTCCCAGAATTCCTCTTCTAGTCATGTTAGCTCAGGAATTCTGGGAGTTGAAGTCCACAAGTCTTAAACTTCCCAAGTTTGAAGACCCTTGCATTTCAGTTTACCAAGGACTACAAGATAACTAGCCAGTCTTTTTGAACAAAGATGGAATCTTCTGTACAAAGTGAATTAAGTGTTCCTTGACAAAATAAATATGCAAAGAAATAAGACTAGAAATAGCTGGATGTGTAGAGTACCATTTATGGTTCTGGTTGTTATTTATTGTAAAATTTTATACTGGATTGGCCTTTGCGCTTCTTTTAACTTGCTGACATAAAGTCATAAAGCGCCTGGTTTATTAAACATGAGTAACACTAAATATTTTGTGCTAGATTAATTTATAAATTTAGAATCAACAATGTATGCTAGCATTCTAGTTTTGGTTTCATATAGTCATATTTCAATTTCAATAACGCTAAATGTTTTGCGCCAGATTAATTTATAAATTTAGAGTCAACTATGTATGCTAGTTTTGGTTTCATATAATCATATTTTCATTTCAATTATACAATTTCTTTTGCTTGCTATTTTTTTGACAGTTGGCAAATAGGATGGTTATTTTTAATCATGTATTATTGAAATATGGAAATTTGAGAAAGGTGCCTTGTTTATAATGTATCGGTTTATATGAACAAGTATGATCTCTGTTTAAATTCTTGTCTGAATAGATTATATGTCATGATTAGAATGCTACCAAATATTTGTTGCTTTAATCTGGGATAAAGTAACTTTAAATGATGCAAAATATTCCAGTATTCTTCTCCTGGATATTATTTGTATTCTGCTTGTCATTTCTTCTCATACTAATACCAATGAATAAAAAACCCCATAAAATGAATATATAGATGTCATAGAGATATATCCAAATTGGCTATGTGATTATAACATAGAAATAAAACAAAACTAATTGTGGTCATGTTCGCATATATATTTCCAAATTAAGACAATTCCATTAAGGCAATTAAAATAATTCCAAATGAAGACAATTCCATTAAGGCAACTAAAATAATTTCAAATTAAGTCAAGTTTGGAAGCCCAGGGAATTGATATACTGGCAGAGAACCCACAACTTTTGGTGTTGAAGGATCTGGGATCTAGGAATCCTGGCTTAGGAATTGTTGTACTCCATAGCAATCATAAATACCTCTTGAGTAATCTTGAACCCAACACATATAGGCGGTCATTTGTTGGACCTTGTTTTTGTTTCAGGGAAGATGTTAGATGATGTGGAAATTAAGGGGATTTCTAGTACTCCATTGCCATGGTCAAATCATGCCTTGATCAAGTTGCAATTGTTAGCCACCCATGATTTCTGCAGGACCATATTCAGATGGTCCATCCCACAGGCCTATTGGATCAAATTGGTTTCCAAAGGGAATTTTTCCAGTGTTCTAGTAAGCATTTCTGTGAAATATCTGATGAATAAATGGTAATGGGATGCAAACTGGGTTCTAAACAGTATTTTTCATTTCCACCCCCAAGCCACCTCTTTCTGGATCTCTCTCTCTCAGTTGGTGATGCTTTGAGACATGAAGCACCAAAAATGATGCCTATAAGAAGAAGGTGAATTTCTGGAACATTCTGGAACAGCTCCTGCAGTTACGAGATGCTTCCAAACAGCCAAACAAAATCTACTTCCTTACAATTTGTCTCTCTGAATCAGGCACCATAAGTCAGTGTAGTCATGAGACATTTTGCAATATGCACCACATCATTTAGTAATGGAGTTGCCAGTCCCAACTTGGTTAGTAAGTGAGGGCTGCTTATACTGTGTTTAGTTTTGGTTGCCACAATACAAAATGGATTCTGAGAATGGAACAGCAGGCTGTTAAAAAATGCAGACATCCATAGTTTCAGGAAGCAGGCTGTTCAATACCTTGGTAGCTCTTAAAGTCAGGAAATTTTTCCTTATTTCAAGTTTGGGTGTCTCAGTATAAAGCTTTGACCCATTGGTTCTTGACTTCCAAACCATGAAAGGATTTCATAGGGCAGAGGATGTGGTTTTATTCACCAGAGCATCCAAAGATAAGAATTTAATCACTGTGTTTCATCACTGGAAGTTTTCAAGAAAAGATTTGTCAACCATATATCCAGGGCAGTGGGAGGATTCTTGCACTGGGCAGGGAGCTGGATTAGACCTCAAGATCCTTTCCAATGTTAACAGATAGTTAACAGATAATCTAGTCCACCCCCCACTCCACCCCGCCCAAGAAGGAGACCCTGCACCATTTCTGACAAATGGGAGTCCAATCTCTTCTTGAAAGTCTCAAGTGATGACACTCCCACAATTTCCAAGGGCAAGCTATTCCATTGGTTGATTGTTCTCACTGTCAGAAAGTTTCTCCTTATTTTCAGGTTAAATCTCTCCTTGTTCAGTTTCCATCCATTATTCCTTGTCTGGCCTACAGGCACTTTAGAAAACAGCTTGATCCCTTCCTCTCTCTGGCAGCCCCTCAAATATTGGAAGACTGCTATCATGTCTCCCCTGGTCCTTGTCTTCACTGGACTAGCCATGCCTAGTTCCTGTAACCGTTCTTCATATGTTTTAGTCTCCAGTCCCCTAATCATCCTGGTTGCTTTTCTCTGTACTTTTTCTGGAGTCTCAACATCTTTTTTATAGTGTGGTGACCAAAACAATACTATGATTCTATGTTGGTTTCATTAGGCTGAAAAGCAACAAACAAAAGCTGAAAGCAAGGAAGTGTTACTTGCTAAGATGTTTAATTAAAATTCCAATCAAAGATACTAACCAAGTATAGCCATATAAAACAAAATAATATAATAGCAGAATAACAGAGTTGGAAGGAATCTTGGAGGTCTTCTATTCCATCCCCCTGCATGAAACTCTTTATCATTTCATACAAATGATTGTCCAATCTCTTCTTTAAAACTTCCATGTTGGAGCACCCACATCTATTGGGACAAGTTGTTTCACTGATTAAGTGTTAGGAAATTTCTCCTTAATTTTAGGTTGGTTCTTTCCTTGATTAGTTTTTATATGTTATTTCTGATCCTGCCTTCAGGGACTTTAGAAAACAGCTTCCCTCTTTGATATTGGCAGCCTCTAAGATATTGGAAGACTGCTATCACATCAGCCCTAGTCCTTCTCTTTGTTAGACTAGACATACCAATTCCTGCAACCGTTCATCATATGTTTTAGCCTCCTAAATCATTTTTGTTGCTCTTCTCTGTAATCTTTCTAGGGTCTCAACATCTTTTTTATATCATGGCAACCAAAACTGGACATTTTTCACTCAACTGAAAACTGTCAGATGGGGTAATTTTTATTTAAGGATTTTGTTTTCATTTTATATGTCAGCTAATAGTATAATTAACATTGGCCTGGTTCTAGCAAGAGACAAGTAGGTCATGAAGATGATAAAGGAGATATAACCTTAGCATTAATGTATGTTTTCTCTAAGAGAGGAGGCATAATTCTGGCCTACTTAGAACTGATGCAAAAGTTACCTCACCCAGGTCTAGATCCTGTTTCAGAAACACCAAAATATTTGTTTATTAATCCATCAGCACATTTCAGCAAGCTCAGTCAATAGGCCAGCTAGCTGCACAGCTCCATTCATCTCAATCCATTGAGCTCACTAGGGTTGGCTCAACAGTTAAGTGAGAGATAAAGATAAAGGTTCCCCTCGCACATACGTGCTAGTTGTTTCCGTCTCTAGGGGATGGTGCTCATCTCCATTACAAAGCTGAGGAGCCAGCGCTGTCTGAAGTTGTCTCTATGGTCATATGGCCGGCATGACTAAATGCCAAAGATGCACGGAACGTTGTTACCTTCCCACCAAAACGGTCCCTATTTTTCTACTTGATTTTTACATGCTTTCAAACTGCTAGGTTGGCAGAAGCTGGGACAAATAACGGGAGCTCACTCCGTTACGCGGTGCTAGGGATTCAAACCGCCAAACTGCCGACCCTTCTGATTGATAAGCTCAGCATCTTAACCACTGAGCCACCGCATCCCTCTAATTAAGTGAGAAGTCTTACATTAAACCAAATTTGTTTCATTGGATTGTAGTCATGACATTCTGAGTTTTGTTTTTGTACTCGTGTTTAAAAAAAATATTGTTAATAATTGTAACTTATGGGTTTTACTTTTCTTGTCAAAGAAGCTTAGGACACATCATAAAGTAATCAAAGTTTAATATGGACATAAGTAATAAAAAGATCCAGCTGTTTAAAAAATGTTTCAAAAACTTAAAAAGAAAACATCACAAACTAAGAGCTGAAATCTATGGGGAGCCCCTCCCACCCGAGGTAATAGCAGAATTCATTTCAGGGGACTGCCATGAGTATGTCATAGAGGCCCATCCCACCCTACTTGCTCCCTCAGTCAAGTACTAAAAAACAGAAGTGAAAGAACAGCAAAATTGAAGAGTTAAAATGGGGAGGGGAGGATGAGGCAGGGGAGACAACCACAGAAGAGGGACAGAGACCTCCAGTCTCAATGTGTTTCCTCTGTTGCTGAAAGGGACTGAAAAGTTTGTCTTCTCTGATGCCTTCCTCAGCAGATCTGAGTCACAGAAATATTTCTCACTTCCCCATCTTTTCCTTATAAATATACGTGGTGGTCAAAAGAAATCACTGACGTTGCAGAAAAAAATAGTGCATGTTTTTAGGGGAAAAGAGGAATAGTCTTTCAGCTCTTATAACCACTTGAAGCTTTTTCTTCCTTTTGTTTCTTCCTTGACAGCCATTGAAAGCTGTCGTTCATATTCTGGAATCTGGCATTTTGTTTCATTCTTAATGCTCCATACATGATTTTACTTTTCCTTTCTTTATCTTTTTATGGGACACTGTTACTTAAAACAATGTTTTTCAAACTTGGCCATTTAAGATACATGGATTTCAATTCCCAGAATTCCCCAGACAACCCAACCCCAACCCCCAAACATGGAAGACTAGTTGCTGTAGCCAGAAAGTTTGGGGGGGGGTGCTGCTTTACATATTGCCCCCAACAATCTGGGTCCTCATTTTACCAAACTTGGAAGAACAGAAGGCTGAGTCAACCTTGAGCTTTTCAGAATCAAATTCCTCACGTGAACAAAGTTTGCCTGCAATACTTGATTCTAACCATTGTGTCACTATGGCTCAATAATAATCATAATATAGAACTATTTTATTTTCTTGATTCCCCTTGATTGTTCCATCTCTCATTATCAAGCAAATTAGATCTGTACAGCTTTTGAGCAGGATTGTCCCAGAGTTGTCCTCTAGTCCTGCTATCTTGCCCAGGGGTGCTCTTACCCCTAGTCCTGAGGAGTAGGGATATCCAGACCTGCAAAGAGAAAGGGCCAGTATAGCCATCAGTTTATTTATTTATTTTATTTATTTATTAATTACATTTATATACCGCCCTTCTCCCAAGGGACTCAGGGCGGTGAACAGCTCGTCTAAAAACCCCACAAATACAAAAGTTAAAAAGTAATTAAATATTAGAATCAGCTGCAGACTAAAATTAGAAACCCCCCCCCCCACCCTTAAAACCCAATTTAAAGTTAAAAATGGAGATCAAATTTAAAATCATTTTCTCAGCCCAGGCCGGCCTGCTCAAAGAGCCAGGTCTTTAACGCGCGCCTGAAGGCCCTCAGGTCCGTGCCGGTACGAAGTTCCGGTGGCAGAGTATTCCAGAGGGCGGGGGCACCCACAGAGAAGGCCCTACCCCTTGGCGCCGCCAGACGACACATAGCGGCCGACGGCACCCGGAGCAGACCCTCCCTGTGGGAACGCACCGGCCTGTTGGAGAACGTTGGTAGAATGCGGTCCTGAAGGTAACCTGGTCCCATGCCATGGGTCGCCCTAAAGGTCAAAACTAGAACCTTAAAGCGAACCCGGAGAGCCATCGGCAACCAATGCAGCTCGCGCAGGAGAGGCGTCACATGGGCGCTACGCGACGCCCCCATAATCACCCTCGCGGCTGCATTTTGCACCAACTGGAGTCTCCGGATGCTCCCCGCAGGGAGCCCCATGTAGAGGGCATTACAATAGTCCAGGCGAGAGGTGACAAGGGCCTGAGTGACCGTGCGCAAGGCGTCCCGATCCAGGAAGGGCCGCAACCGGTAGATCCGACGGATCTGATGAAACGCCCCCCTGGAGACGGCCGCGATGTGATGTTCAAGCGACAGCCGTACATCCAGGAGGACTCCCAGGTTGCGAGCCCTCTCTGTGGGGGGCAGAACCTCCCCCCCAATAGCCAGCGAAGGTGTCAGCTGGCTATATCGGGGCGCCGGAAACCACAGCCACTCGGTCTTGGATGGGTTGAGCCGAAGCCTGTTCCCGCCCATCCAGTCCCGCACGGCCTCCAGGCACCTAGACATAGTCCCCACAGCATCGTTGGGGTGGTCCGGAGTGGAGATGTACAGCTGGGTGTCATCTGCATACAGATGACACCTCACTCCAAGACCACGGATGATCTCGCCCAGCGGCTTCATGTAAATGTTGAACAGGAGGGGAGAAAGGACCGACCCCTGAGGCACCCCACAAACCAGGGGCCTAGAGGTGGACCTCTCCCCCCCCGCCAACACGAATTGCGAACGGTCAGAGAGGAAGGAGGAGAACCATCGGAGGACGGTTCCACCAATCCCCAACCCCTCCAACCGTCGCAATAAGATACTATGGTCGATAGTATCAAAAGCCGCCGAGAGATCTAATAGGACCAGGACAGAGGAGAACCCTCTGTCACGAGCCCTCCAGAGATCATCAACCAACGCGACCAATGCCGTCTCAGTGCTATGTCCAGGCCTGAAGCCCGATTGGAACGGATCGAGGTAAGTTGCTTCCTCCAGGTACTGGGGGAGCTGACGTGCCACCACACTCTCAACAACCTTCGCCACGAAGGGAAGGTTGGAGACTGGACGATAGTTGTTTAAAATAGCTGGGTCCAGGGAAGGCTTCTTGAGGAGGGGGCGCACCACCGCCGCCTTCAGGGCGGTAGGGAGCACCCCCTCTCTCAAAGAAGCGTTGACAATCCCCTGGAGCCAGCCTCGTGTCGTCTCCCTGGCGGCCGAAACCAACCAGGAAGGACACGGGTCCAATAAACAGGTGGTGGCATTCAGACCCCCCAGCAACCTGTCCACACCCTCAGCGGTCACAGGATCGAACTCCCCCCAGATAACACTCTCAAGACCTGCCCCGGACACCTCCCCCGGGACCACCCAATTGGAGTCGAGCCCTTCCCGAATCTGAGCGATTTTATCATGCAGAAATCGGGAAAACTCCTCCGCTCTACCCTGCAAGAGGTCATCCCGCGCTCTCGGTTCAAGTAGAGAGCGGGTCACTCTAAACAGGGCGGCAGGCCGATTTTCTGCTGATGCAATAAGGGCGGAGAAATACGAAGACTTCGTACAAGTGCTTCTCCTTTGTCTGCCCAAGTTAGCATGTGCATAATCTCTTTGCCCCTGGTTTTGAACACCAGGGCAAATAGTAAGACTTAGATAAGGGGAAGGGTCTTCCCAGATTGTCCCCGGGTCTGTTTCTCACCTAGCCTGCCAATAGTTAAAGGAGTCTTTGTGTTTGAGAGATAAAGGGAACTTCCTGTTTCTGGAGTCTTGCATCTCCCTCTCTTTAAGATGTAGCTTAGATAGAAGTGAGGCTTTTTTTTTTTTTGTCCCTGTGCATTTCCTAAGAAATATTACTTTAAATATAATGAATGAC
Source organism: Bungarus multicinctus (assembly GCA_023653725.1). Lineage (NCBI taxonomy): Eukaryota > Metazoa > Chordata > Lepidosauria > Squamata > Elapidae > Bungarus > Bungarus multicinctus. The sequence goes on from CM042834.1 coordinate 83,531,089, forward strand.
TTTTAGTGTTCCATCCCAAATGCATATTTATCAGCTTAGTCTATCTGCCAATAAATGCAGAAACAAAATAGGCAGTTAGGACATGTATTTTTTTGATGGATTATTTCTATTTGTTCACCTTTGGTCAACAGCTGCAAGCAGCAAAAATACCAATGCAAAAAAGTATATGCCTCAGAAGCTTTTTATCTTTGAAAGATTAGGAACCTTAAGCCCTTTTCCAGAAATCTTTGGCCTTGGCAAGTTCTGGAAATGCAACAATTCTCTAGACACAAGGAGCAAATAGTTTGGGAAGCCCAAATGCAGAATGCCTGTTCATGTATGAGAAATGTGAGAGAGGTTTGGGACATTTTTTTTAAAAAAATATTCCATTCAGAACCATATCTATAGTTAAATAATGTGCTCTTTAAGAATGTAGGCTACATGACTTCCGGTTTGACCTCGCTGTTTGATCGGAACAGGGGAACGGGGCTCCACATCCCCACATCGAATCCTTTTCATCGGAGCCCCCCCATGGGCAAAAGACACCCTGTAGGGATGACATACAAGGGGCAACCTGCAGGTTGCAGAGAGTGGTGGATCTCCTGCTGGACCCAGGGTTTCTTCCCTCTTTGCTAAGGACAAAGATGAGGTGGTCAAAATGGCTGCTGTGAATTTGGGCAGCCGAAGAAACCAAGATTGTGCTGGAGTAGTGTGAGTGGACAGTGATTGGAGTTGAGTGAAGTGACTTTTGAATGTTGCTTAGGATTTACCCTAAAAGAAAATTAATCAGGAAAAAGAGGCTCTCTGAATGCTTTCTAGCAGCGACTAAAGAGAGTCAGAGAAAAACTGTACCCTAACAGAAAATAAGTTAAAGTTTATAATACAGAAAACTGGTTGTATAAATCTTATTGGCATGACCTAAATAGGCATTTTACAATGCTGGACACTGGACTGGCTATTGGATATTTTGTTTGAAACATTTTGAAATAAATGATAGAACAGCTTTAAAGTGGATTTTTAAACCTTGATTTCTAAGCGGAAGGCACCATCTACTGGTGAATGGATACATACTATGTCATACCGCTAAAGAATAATAGAGCAACCATGGGAAACCTTGATAAGAGAAGAATAACACCTGGAGGTTTGCTATATTATTTATTGTTCTATACTTATCTACTTCATGGTGACTAGAGAATCAACCTTGAAAGCCTGGAAGATATCTAATAGGATGACTTTTGAATATTGAAACTAGCTAGCAAATTAAAAGGTAGATTTAAAGAATCACTTGGGAAAAAAACCCTGGACTGTATAAGTGAAACCTATTAGTTAACTGTGGGATATAAAGAACTATAGCTATTATATTTCCTGATGACAATATCAAGATCAAGTAATCTGCTGGCTTTGGGATGTCAAAAAGAATAGACTCTGGAGCAGTGACAGATTACTGACAGAACATTGTATACTACTTGGACTTTTTAAAAATAAGGCAAGATGGCCCATCAGGAAGAACCAGAGGCACAAAAAGAAATTATGGTGTTACTTCAAAGCTTTTATGATACTATGATGGGGAATTTCAGGGAGGTAAAGGACCTAATACATGATATAATTGGAAAGACTGAAAATGTGCAACAAAGAATAATGAAACAAGATAATAAAACCTAGGAAACTGTGAGCTTAGAGGATGAGATAGAATAGATGACACAACAAATAAAACAAGGAGAAAAGAAGGAAGAGATCATAAAGTTGAGTGAAATAAAATTGGTGAAATATATATTAGAAGATAGAAAAATGGAATTGAATAAATTGAAGGATATTTTTTGGAAAAAAGACAGAGGATTTGATACAGGACTAATGGGTGGACTGGCAGAAAAAAATTGTGGGGATGGAAACGATGGTTGGGTTCAATATGAAAGATGTAGATAAGGACCCAAGGGAGGAGTATGGGAGACAAGTCAAAAAGAGAAGAAGTGAAACTTGTGAGAGAATGAGAGATGATGGATAGGGAGGATTTTTCTTAAATAAAAATAAGAGTGGCTGTACCAAAAATTAGAATAGATTAAAAATTAGAAATGGGGGGAATATCGTTATACATATTTTTACATAATACACTTAAAATGAATGTTAGAGGTTGAGATTAGATTTTGAAAAAGGATGTTATCAAGTATGCTCAAAAACAATGCTATTACTATTAGAAGGATGTAGCAAATATTGCATAATTGAAAAATGAAGGATTATGTGCTGATAGAGATGTATAATAACATTAGATCACATAAGTCTGATTAATGTAGTAATTTTCATTTGCACTAATATTACTTTTGTATTAAAATGAATGACATTCAGATGCCACACTGTCCATGAAATGATGTTGATGTATGTTTAAAAATTAAAAAAAACTTTAGAAAAAAAAGAATATAGACTACATGTGCCTCTCAGACCGTCAGAGCCAAATTCACAATTTAGGAAGGCTGTTGAAAATAATGGAGCTATTTCAAACTTAGTTGTTTTCTTTCTGATGTCTCTTCCTTCATGAAACAAACATGAAAGCCTGAATTTGGACCAGATACAGTATATCCAAAATATATTAGCATATATATCCCAAATAGGAACGGAGAAATTATTTAAGAAAACAGAGAATGTTTCTCTTTCAAACAAACTGAACTGTAGAACTGAATCCTTACAGTATATCGTGGTTGGACATGTAATTGTCACAAAAAGTCATTAGATTGTGAATCCATCCACTGGCCAATAATGACTATTGGCTTTCTTTGGTAAAAGATTAAGGATAGCTGTGGCCCAGCAACCATGAGTAGACAATATTATTTTGCAATTCCCTGTCTTTAGTCTCAAACCAGCACTACTATGTGAGAACTTAGAAGAGATAGTAACTTGATGTAAGGTGCAGAAGTGAATTTGCAACAAGCAACAGCTGGGACAGCAAAATGGTTATGGTATTCACAGAGATCTAGCAAAAAGAGCCCCACAGCCTGACCAAGAGAAAAGAGACACAAGAACTGTAGATTTAAGGACATATAAAAAAGTGACTAGTTCACAAGATTGAGAAATAAAATCAGAAAGGAGAAAGATGAAACTAGACAATGTGTGGAACTGCTTGCTAGAGGAAAAGACTTTGCTGCAGGGGTGGGATGCTCTATAGAACCAGTAACTCTGAAGAGCAGCAGACACCAAACCAGTTCTGTGTTTGCTGCTGTTTGGCCCACCCGCCTGCCCAGGCTCTTACCTGTCCTTTAATTCCTGCTTTTTCAACCTCAGCTGCTTTGCCCGGCACAGCTGAGGTTGAAAAACCAGGGGGAAAGTGGCTTTTCAAATGCTGCGCACCTGCACGCAGCACTTTTCAGCTGTCCAGGTGGCACAGTTTAAGCTTTTCTATATGGGCGCACAGCAAAACATAGTCACCGAACCGGTAGTAACACTGGTTGAAGCCCACCCCTGCCTTGCTGACCTGAAGATGCCTGCATAAAATAAGCTTCAATTAAATGGATTCATTGATGAGATCAGGTTGGTCACAGATCTGCAGAGGATGCCTGTTCTTCTATGCTGGTGAAACAGTTGGGCCAGTGGGAAGCAAGTCACCATGGCACTGCCTAACTTAACATTGGATTTCCAGATGATCTCGACCCTGCCATGTTTAATGTCTTCCAAGTGTGGTAATTTTGCTAAAACGGAATTGGTTTAGACTGGTCAGTTTTTCTCAAAATTGCCCTCAGACATATCTCCTATAATCAATCATGTCTACAGCTTTCTATAGCTTTGTGATTGAACATTGCCCCAGAGATTCAGAGGGCCCTGATCCTTTTACCTTTTTGTAAGACTCTGAAGACCTGGCGGAGTTCTCAGAAGTGTAACCTTGGTTGTTAATGTCATCTTAGGACTGAATTACCTCATGGGATGTTTCCTTTTAACTTTGTTTTTTTTTCTCATCTTTATTTATTACCCAGAGTCAGTATTGTGAGAAGGGCAGCCAAATTGTGTGTGTGTGTGTCAATATGAGTACAAAGCAATAGCATTCCAGCCACCCTGACGTACTTCTCAGAATGAATAATTACAAAATCACAAAAAACAATAGCATTGTTCTTCATTTTAGGCTCAGCTTCTCCCACTATCCAACCTAATCTTGACATTCTGAGGGTTGAGAA